>CM062292.1:248387339-249729078 GCA_031216915.1 Pictodentalium vernedei
GTCCGATGAGGACCGAGCCGCCCCTGCTGTACCGGTACACAGGCACGCTGGACAGGTCCGGGGCGGTCCAAGGGATCGGTCCAGGGAGACGCAAAGGGAAGTTTTGCACTCTCCCAATTGATACACAAACTGATAATTTCATCTTGATAGACGGTGAATACACTGAAGTCGAGTAAGTTTGAAGTAACTGTCAACTATATTGAGCCAATCTGTCACCAATCAACCACCTGCATCCTGTGATTCCTGTCACGGGTGTCGGGTGAAGGTATCAACGATGAGCGGTTCTACAAAAAAGTTCCCAAAATAGCGAACGCTCAAATTCGGTGACAAGAAGCTGTCAATCAATTCCTTTGTCGGCAAAGAATTTCAATGTGTATTGTGTATCTATTTCTATAAACCCCGATCTGGATTATGTGCACATGGAAACTATTTAGTTGGTAGTAACTTGGTCCCTGTGTTTCATCTGGTAGGTTTGGTGTGGTGACCCTATTAAATTGGACCATGGGCGCAGAACACGGGGGGGGGGGGGGCGAGGGGCGTGTGCCCCACAAAGTTTTTCGGGGGGATTACATGTTATGTCCCCCGCGCTCCTCCCACATATATACATGGTTGGCCCTGCGCATTGTGTGCCCCCCCCCCCCCCCCCACACACACACTCTAAAGAGAGAGACCTGTGCCCCTGAATTGGACAGCCTTGGACCGGTTCATCTAGAAAAAAATGGACCGCCTGTCCGAATATCGGACCGCTATTTCTTGGACCGGACCGGACCGCAGCACCATTGGCGGTCCGGTATGGTCCGCATCACTGCTAACCAACATATCGGGAAAACGTCTCGTGAAGTTTAAAAATTTAATGGAGCAGTTCAAAAAAGTGCCTCTGTGAGGTAGGGTGGGAAAGGGCAAAAATGATGGATTTCGTATGTATGTTTGTTTGTCTGTGTGTCTGCTATAGAAATAAATATGGGCCATCCATAGTGCCCAAAATTGGCCTACTTTATGGCGGAGGTCATTGTCAGGTTTAAAAAAGTGCAGGGGTGGGATTGGAGAGGGGCACCAAAGGCTATGACCAATTTGTTTTTTACTGATATAGGTCCTCAAAGGGGTCTACTAGTGGTGACTTCTTATCAGGAATCTTAAAGGTTTCAAAAATTGCCGGTGGTGGTGTTGGGGAGGGGCAAAACTTGTGGATTTTGTGTGTATGTCTGTATGACCACTATAAAAAGGCATACGGAGCCACCCACAGTGCACAAGCTGGTTCTGCTAGGTTTTTTTTTTTCTACACCGGGAATCATGGATTGAAAAAGTCAGGATTGAAAAAGTGCCGGGGTTGGGAGAGTCACCCAATGTCATTACAATTTTTCTTTTCACCTCTATAGATCTTCAAAGGGGTCTACCTGAGGTAACTTTTTACCGGGAATATTATGGTGCGGTTAAGGCCGCAAGCCTGCCCAATTTACTCTTTTGAAGTCAGGGCTGTGGTTGTATGAACTGTTTTTTCTTAGAAATTTACCATACAGCATCGGGTAACCCTGCTAGTATTTGTTAAAACCTGTTTTGACTCATCATTTTCACACAGGTAACAATGTAGGGAAGCAGTTTAGTATGCCAGAATGCTCGAAATGCATCCCCACCCCCTCTTCCCCCCACTGAATTTCAAATTGCTCTGCGGCTCCTGGGTCAGCATGTTTTCGGTGTCATTGTGGGGCATGTCACGGTGTTATGTTCATAGAAGCAGGTGATTGCTTTGAACAAATCACGCGATAATGCCTCAGCTGTAGGGCCGTCGCTAGGGCCTTTTAATGGGGGTGGGGGGTGGGGGTGGGGGTGGGGGGGTGAGAGCCCTCGAAATTTCGACTGGGTAGTGGGCGCGTTCTTGACAAACTATTAGAACTGTAGATCTTCCTAATTCGGCGAGCACGGTCGCGCCGGGCCGACCATGGTTCGGCCCGACGTGAGAAAATTGTTAAATTTGACATTAAAAGGAGCAATTTCCTGGCTTCTGGAGTGTCAATCCCCACTTCAGAATACCTCAAAAAGTTTCATTTGGGCCGATCTAGGACGGGAAAATGTCGAAAGCTTCGACTATTATCCCGACAGTTTCGTAGGCTAGCGAATATTTTTCGTCTTTTATTTTTGTAACTTGGGCACCCCCTTTATCGGCTTGAATTTGATTCAATTTAAAGGCTTGGAAAATCGTTTTTAGGAAAAGTTTTCTTTTAGCATTTCACAGGCACAAATTATCTCCCCTAGACTCTCAGCGGCTGTTGAAAAAACGTGTAACGTGGAGACTGCATGTGTAGTTATATGTTCAGTTGGAATCCTTCGACCCGATTTTCACCCGAAGGTCTCGGTAGTCGGAATTTGTCCTCATTGTGGTCCTCCAGTCGGAAAAATATATGTTTGTTAGTTAATTGTATTATACATTCAGTAGTTTTAAATGTCCAACTGTTGATATTTTTGCCCTCCGATTTTCCAACTACTGATATTTTGACAAATATTGGGAACACACACACACACCGCCCCCTCCTGTCGCGACGTCCCTGTTCAGCTGTCAGTGATGAATACCCTACAAAGTAGCAAAACGTTGCGAGAGATATCGCAGGCCTGCAACCGGGGTGGGTATGGGGAGGGGAGGGAGGGGCGTGGAGGGGTGGGCGCCCACCCCCTAGAAAAATGTTTGCCGTCCCCCAAAAAATTTTAGACACTGTTTTTTTTTAATTTCCCATCATTTTGATCCGTTTTTCTCCACCAATGAGCAACTAATTCATGTCTGTCATTAAACTAGTTGTAATCCTACATGTGAGTCTCTATTGTTATCACTGCGATGTTTATTCAACACACAGATTACACACAGCTATGACAAGCACATTAACTAATTAACAAAAGAAATTATGTTCAATAGCAGGTTATATTTGATGAGTGGTACTTGAACATAGGAGAAAATTGAGGTTGTAGGACAAGTGCCCCCACCACCCCCTCCCCCCCCCCCACCCACATCCCCGTCCAAAAATGCTCAGTCGGACAATTGCCTCAGTGTATTTGGCAGCTAGGATGACTCCCCCAAGTGTATTAGCTATGACGACTGCCCTCCAGTCCAGTGGGTGGACAGGACAACTGCCCCCACTCCAATTGTCAGCCAGGACAACTGCCTCCCACTCCATTGTCAACCAGGACGTACGAAAAAAAAATATTTTACTGCATATGGGTCGATGTATGGAATACCCCAACTACCAGGTCAATTATTATTCAGTTTTGTTTTCATCCAATTTTCAGGATACCGAAAATTGATGCGCTCTGGAACAAAAACTGTCAATGGGGCAAAATGTTTCCTGCAATGTTTTTGTTTTTAAATTAGAAGTTGAAAAGGCTGACTTTTATTTTTTACAAGGGTGTTATCAATTAAATTGGTGTCATAAGCCCCCCCCCCCCCCCACACCACCACCACTATTCCCCCGTGGCAACCCCCGGGAAATGAAGCAGTGTTTCTGTACTGTGCTGAACAAGTTCTATATTAATGGTAAAATGGGACCCAGTAATCAATGCCTAGGAATGGATGGAATTCTCTAAATTGTGCAGCTTTGGTATAAACGATTGACTAAAGCTTGCAGAACATATAATAATTCTGCATAGTTTTTCAAAGGTTATTGGACAGAAATCGACATTTTCAAAAGATGAATTTTGTTATTTGATCAGAAAAAAAACAAACTTTTCGGGGTATGTTGAAGTGGTAATTGATCCTCCAGAAGAAAGGATATTGCTCCTTTGAATGCCAAATTTAACAATTTTCTCACGTCAGGACGAAGCATGGTCGGCCCGGTGCGACCGTGCTCGCCGAATTAGGAAGATCTACAGTTCTAATAGTTTGTCAAGAACGCCCCCAGTACCCAGTTGGAATTTCGAGGGCTCTCACCCCCACCCCCTATTAAAAGGCTCTAGCGACGGCCCTACAGCTGAGGCATTATCGCGTGATTTGTTCAAAACAGTCACCTGCTTCCATGAACATAACACCGTGACATGCCCCACAATGACACCGAAAACATGCTGACCCAGGAGCCGCAGAGCAATTTGAAATTCTGTGGGTGGAAGAGGGGGTGGGGATGCATTTCGAAAATTCTGGCATACTTAACCGCTTCCCAACATTGTTATCTGTGTGAAAATGATGAGTCAAAACAGGTTTTAACAAATTCTAGCAGGGTTACCCGATGCTGTACGGTAAATTTCTAAGAAAAAACAGTTCATAAAACCACAGCCCTGACTTCAAAAGAGTAACTTGGGCAGGCCTGCGGCCCTAACCGCACCATAATGATCCCGGTAAAAAGTTACCTCAAGTAGACCCCTTTGAAGATCTATAGAGGTGAAAAGAAAAATTGTCATGACATTGGGTGACTCTCCCCACCCCGGCACTTTTTCAATCCTGACTTTTTCAATCCATGACTCCCGGTGTAGAAAAAAAACCCTAGCAGAACCAGCTTGTGCACTGTGGGTGGTTCCGTATGCCTTTTTATAGTGGTCATACAGACATACACACCAAATCCACAAGTTTTGCCCCTCCCCAACACCACCACCGGCAATTTTTTGAAACCTTTAAGATTCCTGATAAGAAGTCACCACTAGTAGACCCCTTTGAGGACCTATATCAGTAAAAAACAAATTGGTCATAGCTTTTGGTGCCCCTCTCCAATCCCACCTCTGCCCTTTTTTAAACCTGACAATGACCTCCGCCATAAAGTAGGCCAATTTTGGGCACTATGGATGGACCCATATTTATTTCTATAGCAGACACACAGACAAACAAACATACATACGAAATCCATCATTTTTGCCCTTCCCAACCCTACCCCACAGAGGTACTTTTTTGAACTGCTCCATTAAATTTTTAAACTTCACGAGACGTTTTCCCGATATGTTGGTTAGCAGTGATGCGGACCGTACCGGACCGCCAATGGTGTTCGGGTCCGGTCCGGTCCGGTCCGGTCCAAGAAATAGCGGTCCGATATTCGGGCAGGCGGTCCATTTTTTCTAGATGGATCGGTCCAAGGCGGTCAAATTCAGGGGCACAGGTCTCTCTCTTTAGAGTGTGTGTGTGTGTGGGTGGGTGTGTGTGTGTGGGGGGGGGGGGGGCACACAATGCGCAGGGCCAACCATGTTTTGGTCTTGCGGACGGAAAATTTGAAAATGTAAGCTGAAAATACACGATTTCCGCCTATTGCAGCATTGCTCGGACACACAACGCCCAGGGCCAAGCATGGTTTGGCCCTGCGGGAGGAAATTTTGAAAAAGCAAGCTGAAAATACGCGATTTTCGCCTATTGCAGCATTGCTCGAACAATGTCAGCTGGTATCGGACCTATATATGTGGAAGGAGTGCGGGGGACATAACATGTAATGCCTCCCCCCCCCCCCTCCCCGAAAAACATTGTGGGGCACACGCCCCCTCGCCCCCCCCCCTGATCTGCGCCCATGGTCCAATTTAATAGGGTCACCACACCAAACCTACCAGATGAAATACAGGGACCAAGTTACTACCAACTAAATTGTTTCCATGTGCACATAATCCAGATCGGGGCTTATAGAAATAGATACACAATACACGTTGAAATTCTTTGCCGACAAAGGAATTGAATGACAGCTTCTTGTCACCGAATTTGAGCGTTCGCTATTTTGGGAACTTTTTTGTAGAACCGCTCATCGCTGATACCTTCACCGGACACCCGTGACAGGAATCACAGGATGCAGGTAGTTTATTGGTGACAGATTGGCTCAATATAGTTGACAGTTACTTCAAACTTACTCGACTTCAATGTATTCACCGTCTATCAAGATGAAATTATCAGTTTGTGTATCAATTGGGAGAGTGCAAAATTTCCCTTTGCGTCTCCCTGGACCGGTCCCTTGGACCGCCCCGGACCGGTCCAGCGTGCCTGTGTACCGGTACAGCAGGGGCGACCCGGTCCTCATCGGACCGTACCGCGGACCACGCCTGGACCGGTACCGGACCGTTTGTTTGCGGTCCGGTTCGCAACACTATTGGTTAGCGAATCATATTTCAATATTAAAACACAACTTGTTTGTAACAGTACAGTAAACAATCAACACTGCCCATTTGACATTTTCATGGGAAAAAATCTTATTTATTTTGCGTGATTACAAAGGGGCGAAAAAAAATCGTGTTAAGCGCATACAAAACAATCTCTCAGAGGGATTCTTTGTCTGAAGCTGTGTGCCTGCATCAAGTTTATCTTGCTTTTTCCCCCAGTTATGTCCCATTGTTCGCGTTTGCAACGACTCAACTGATTGGCTCGTGGAGCGTATTGCATCGTGGGATTTTAGCATCATCCTGAATAATTATGGTCGATACAGGGTCGGACAAATTATTTTAGGTTCATCCTCAATTAATATAGGATGAACCTCAAATATTTATGTCGAACCTGGTTCAACATGAAGCAATAATTATGGTCCATCCAGGGTCGGACAAATTATTTCAGGTTCATCCTCAATTAATATAGGATGAACCTCAGATATTGATGTCGAACCTGGTTCAACATGAAACAATAGTTATGGTCCATCCAGGGTCGGACAAATTATTTCAGGTTCATCCTCAATTAATATAGGATGAACCTGAAATATTTATGTCGAACCTGGTTCAATATGAAACAATAATTATGGTCCATCCAGGGTCGGACAAATTATTTCAGGTTCATCTTCAATTAATATAGGATGAACCTGAAATATTTATGTCGAACCTGGTCCAACATGAAACAATAATTATGGTCCATCCAGGATCGGACAAATTATTTCAGGTTCATCCTCAATTAATATAGGATCAACCTCAAATATTGATGTCGAACCTGGTTCAACATGAAACAATAATTATGGTCGATCCAGGGTCGGACAAATTATTTTAGGTTCATCCTCAATTAATATAGGATGAACCTGGAATATTTATGTCGAACCTGGCTCAACATGAAACAATAATTATAGTCCATCCAGGGTCGGACAAATTATTGATCGCGTACGAGAGGGTCATAAATATTATTTTAGGATGAACCTGAAATAATATAGGATGAACCTGAAATAATATAGGATGAACCTCAAATAATATAGGATGAACCTGAAATAATATAGGATGGACCTCAAATAATATAGTATGTACCTCAATATTTATTTTCGAACCTGGACCTCAAATAATATAGTATGTACCTCAATAATTATTTTCGAACCTGTTCGTCGTTAACATAATATAGGATGAACCTCAAATAATATAGGATGAACCTGAAATAATATAGGGTGGACCTCAAATAATATAGTATGTACCTCAATAATTATTTTCGAACCTGGACCTCAAATAATATAGTATGTACCTCAATAATTATTTTCGAACCTGTTCGTCGTTAACATAAAACTAGAGAATTGTAATTACGGGCTTTCCCAACTTTTTAATGTGAAAAGGCAAACTGTAATGTACACAAGACTATCAATCATTTTTGAAAACAGAAAATTTAGTGGAAATCAAAGTTTTTGTGATTCTACTAGTTTTTATGCAGCCAAAACAGATATTCGAGATACAGCAGGACACCAATACATTTTACACAAAATTTGCTCTTCAATAATTACAGAATATTTTCATAGAAAGCAAAACAAGCGATGTCCTTTCTGCTTTGGAAAAAATAAGTACATACAAATTATGGGCGTACGGGCCAGGGTTTCATGGAGGACTGTCCCCAACCCACCCCTGAGTCGGGAAGGAGCCGATTTTTCAGCCCATATGCCAGAAAACTTCGGACAATTTAGTTGCCAGAAATGACCACAAAACATTTTAGTTTTCCACACAAAATGTTGTTTTCCTATCTCATCACTTGGAAGTTGCAAGTACACTGACCATTATACTGTACAAGTTGATTTAGTGGAACCGTATCCACGTTAATATCATTCATTTATAATCACACAAGTACATATACAGAGCTCTATTTCTGCATATTACGGGAGCGCGGTGGCTCAGAAGGTAGAGATGATTGTTGCAATCCAAAAGGTCCTCGGATCGAATCCCGCCTGTGACAACCACATTGTGTCCTTGAGCAAGACACTTCATCCCAGTTTAATTTCCCATGAAGGGGGGGGGGGGGGGGGGGGTTGTGTCCTTGAGCAAGACACTTCATCCCAATTTAATTTCCCATGTGTGTGGGGGGTGGGGGGGGGTGATGGCGTTGTGTACTAAGGCGTACTGCACTTTGAGAGTGCACTTGGCTTCAACCAATGCTAACCCTGCTTTTGTAGAGTTAGTATGTTGGGGAGTCTGGGTCGCTTGCCATTGCTCGGTGGTTCTCTCCAGGTACTCTGGCTTCTACCACCTGTAAAACTGTCTCAAAAGTGTCATTAAACCTCAATAAATAAGTAAATTAATACTGCATATTACTGAAAATTTTCATATTGCGCTTGAACATTACAACTTTTTAAAACACAGCTTGGAAATTGTGCTATTTTGAGTATTGTTAGATTATTAATAGAAGATATGTGAAATATAGAGTGAATATAAATCTCCATCTGGTTACATACTGAATAATGTTGTTTGCAATCTCATAAAGTAAATAAAAACTAAACAGTACCTTTCCTCTGCAAGCATTGTTGCATCTATGTATACAAAAATAATTGTTACAGCATTGCAATTAGAGAAATTAGCTTTTGAAGTTAGTCAATCTCGAAGATAAAATGTTATATTCATATCATTTGTGGCCAATAGGGGTTAATTTTAAAATATTTGTGTGGTGATTTTAGTGTATCATATTATGCTCTAAATGTGTGAACATCAATCACAGACTGAGTGTCTGATAAGAGACATGGCGAAATCTTGAATCTTGGTATTTGAATAAACTTGTCCAAGTTGAGGGTACTCCAAGTCAAGGCACGACAACTGGGTGAGTGTTAAAATTTGGAATAAAACATATAACAGCAAACTTGTTCTTAGATGAATGTCCTATCTTCTCATGGGAAACGTTTTGAGAAAATATGGCTCCAGTGCTGAGAAATTGCATGTAAATTTTGGCGAAAATAACAATTATTCCGACAGTACCCTTATAAGAAGTCTCAAATCTGCCAAGGGTTGAACTTTTAATAATAACATATAGAACAAAATTTGTCATACTTTGCCTGCTGCATGCAGCTATAGAAAACATTCAGGGCTCAATCAATGTAAAATGGAGTAAATCGTCACCTAAACTTACCAAATTCTGAAAAAATGGATTTTTTAAGGACGCTACCTACATTTATGCAACCAGAATGGGATAGGGTTAAACTTTACAACCAAACTTACAACAGCAAATATGCTCGGTAGTCAATTGTGAATACGTACATGAAAAGTGTTTGAAATTAACCCTTTCCAAAATGATAGAAAAAGCAACCAAAGTTGGCTAATTTTAGCATTTTCAAACGGTACGCTTATTCTCGCCCTCATTGTGCTTGAGGGTTAAATCCGGGATTAAAAAATAAATAGTAACTTTCTTCCACAATCATTGTTGCATCTATCCATACCAAAATAATTGTTACAACAACCCTGTAATTAAAGAAATTTGCTCTTGAAGTTGGTGAATTTTGAAAAAAAAATCTATATTCATGTCATTTTTGGCCAATGGGGGTTAAAGTTGAAAGATTTGAGTGGTGTTTGTGGTGTATTATATTATGCTCTAAATGTGTGGAAAATTTGAGCTTAATAACTGTAAACAATTTTGAGACATTTATAAAATGGTGAAATTTTGACAGTTTTGGTAGAATATTTTGAAAATACGCGTTTTCACAGACATGACGATACCGCATTTCACTAGAGTTATGACATTACATAAGTATGCTAAATTTGGTCAAAATCGTACAGCTTGTTTTTGAGCAGTTCAACAGACAAAATTCAAGGAGGAAAAAACAAAATGAAAAAAAAAAAAAAAAAAAATAGAGAAGAAAAATTTTGAAAAAGAAGAATAACAAAAGTCTTCTCCAAACTGGGTTTGGGAAAGCATAATAACTGGAAGATTTGATTGTCTTTTTGACTGAACCAAATATATGTATGACCGTTGACCATGAATGATGATCGGCTGTTGAACCGCTATTGGATGCGGTGGAACCGCCAAGACGCATACTGAAATACCTGTCGAACCACCGTGACCCAGTGTTCCAAGCGCGGTGGCTTCAAGTTCAAAACGCTAATTACACCACCGAACAACTGTCTGACACCGCGTTTGAAACGTTTGTCCAGCGTCGGTTGAGCGAAAATAAATTGTGAAGCGTACTGTAATGTGTAATATTTATACAAAAATATGTTCTCTTCTCTCTGGGCCTCTCTCACCAACGCCGATGGAGGGAGGGAGGGACGGAGGGAGGGGGCGTGGCATGCGAGGGTGGCTGTTGGATTTGCCAGATTAATGCCAGTAGGCATCAACCTAATGAAATAAATATAATTTTCAGAGTAATCACTGTTATTTAGTAATCACTGTTCCGGGGCAACTGAGGATAATCGAACCAACTTGGGTGTAAGGGGAATTGAGTCGTAACTCAGTGTTAGTATTTTATTCAATATATTGGATCAATGACAACATCATTTCATCATTGCCAAGGACCGTAACTCGTGGTATGAGCAGATAACTCCATATTATGCAAGGGGTTAATTGTTTCTTTTGAAGCGTTCTCCTCCTAAAACCTTCTGCCCTATATTCACAATGATTTCACTGTTAATTTTTGGGCTTGTGCGGATTAAGCGAAACACTTCTTTCTGAAAGAGCTCTAATGGGCATGCTAAGGAGTGTGATACTTCAAAGGTGAAGATGCTTGTAGTCACTGCGATCTGAATTAGAGCAGTGTCCGCTTTAATACCTTTATTTACCGGGTAGTACAGGCACTCTAAAATTAGATTGCTTCTTTCAATAATATTGAAAGAATATCTTAATTGAAAGAGATACTCCGCTTAATCTGGGAGGAGTGGTCCAGGCCATACCATTAACGACAGTTGCTCTTTGTGTATCCTGCCCCTCCCCCAAAATGCGACGTACGCCAAGTACTGCACATTACGACCCACCCCCCCCCCCCCCCACCCCCAAACAACAGACGCCACTTAACTTAAACCCAACAAACAAACACATATTTTTTGTAATCATCGCCTGCTGGTTTCAGTTTGAAAGGTAAAGAGTTGAATGTCTGGCGTATCAAATTACTCGACGAAGCTATATTCAAAAGTCTAAAGAATACTGATCATGAAACATGCATAGACGGAATCTTGTGACTACTTTGTGTAATCTTTACCACACACGTGATTTTATCTCTGTAATCCTGAATATTAATTAAGTATTGAAACTGATATTTACGATTACGATAAAGGGAAGGTGTGTGAGTCTATCATTCAATAGCATGTACTTGAGACATTGTTGTAGTTATCATATCACTTTCTTTGTATTCATTTGCCTTGATATTTTAGTCCAATGTTCGAAAACCTTTTCTTTCGCTGATGAAAACAAAAGTGTATTGCCACAGGACAGAAATGGGACACAAATTGAGTATTCGAAACAATCATTCGCCTATAAAAGGGAGCGACTGATCCGGGATGACCCGCGTTGTGCCCTTGGGCAAGGCACTTTATCCCGGTTGCCTGCATGGGGGCACGATGACGGCGTGTACTAAGGCGTACTGCACGTCGATGGTGCATATGTCTTCAATCGCTGTATCCCTGCTTGGGCGGAGCTTGAAGGGAGTTAGAATGTTGAGGAGCTGACAGTTGCTCGTTGGTGCTTGGTGGTTCTCTCCGGGAACTCCGACTTCCTCCACCCATAAAACTGTCACGGTCACGATTAGCCATTATGCATTAGTATGTGACCTTAAACACCAATAAATAAATAAATAAATAAATAAATAAATAAATAAATAAATAAATAAATAAATAAATAAATAAATAAATAAGGGAGCGACTGTTTTTCGTTCGCCAACATTAACAGAGCTCAGACAAATGGCTCTTTAGAATATATTTAATAATTTTGATCTATTTTATAATGACAATAAAATTTAGATTTCTTTAGACGTTGAGAACGAATGCTGCGATGAAACAAATTGCAAGAGTTCTACTCAATAGGCATACCACAGGATAACATAACCAGTTTAACATTGAAGACTATGCTGGTGTCAATATGCAGGCATTTATTATTAATAAATTTTAAAAAATGTAAACGAATTCAATTATATTTGGTTACTGAATTCCGATTTATTTACAGCAGTGGTGCAAATGACATTTCTCTTCAGCCTCTCTAGATAAAATCTTCATCAGTGGGTTTGTTTCTGATAATACTTTGCCATCTCCAAAAACAAAACAAAGTCATTGCAATAAATTATTTGGTTATTTGGATGTTGCATACTCAAACCCTTGTCCAGACTTTTGGTTATTTTAGTTTAAAAATCCCACAAGTAATGTTGCAAAGAGTGTGTAAGTATATGTGTGGAAGGGTAGGGGTGGGTCTGGATTGGAGTCTCAGATATCGATTCTCTCTAGCTACTAATCATGTACTTTCTTAGATTTGATCCTTGGGCTTCTGTCACAAATACAGCGGGTGATACAAATGGGCGGCTGTACCCGATTAGACGGTTGGGGACCCAACATGACCAATTTGGAATTCGGTATGTGTAAACTAAACAAGAAGTTTCGCTAGCTTTACAACATCTATAGTTTATTTATGTACACATAGAATATACCCATAGTAGGTTGGTGTGCCAAATGTTCACCACGAGTGGTCAAGTTGTGTTAACCGCAAGCCTTTGGTGAGTGGTTAACACCACTTCGCCACGAGTGGTGAAGATTTGGTACACCATGGTACTTTGGGCATATTTTATTTATACCATGATCGTCAGATTATTAAGAATTTAAATGTTTAATAATACAATATTCACACATACGAATCTGCTTTTGTTTACATGAACACCAGTGGGCTGTGCTTCCGCTGTCAATTTTATCGCCGAAACGAAATGGAAAAAGAAATGCGCAAATCACAAAAATGAGTCAACGCATTTTTGTTTATTTTTGGAGGTAAACCCACTTAAAGGCGTAATAGATAGTTGCAGGTTTCATTTTACTCTTCGTGGGGCGACAAGCAGTACATTTAGACAAGTCTGCATTCAGGTCGAGGTTACCAAATGTCAAATTAGATGTAGTTCCACTGCAGATGTAACTTTTAACTATTAAAATCCCATTGCTGAGGTGTTCACCGCGATTGGTGTGTAAAGCTAAAACTTATGTCATAGGCTTTTTATGTATAGTACAATAGGTAATTCAGGAGAATTTTCAATAAGTCTTGAGTTTTCGAACTGTAATCTCAACTGACTAATATCACAACTGCATTATCAAGGCATGCCTTCCACGAATATTTTAACAATCAGGATTTAAGCTATCACAGTCGGGGCAAATTAGGGTTACACCCCACAACGATCCCTCCTCCCCTCTCGGAAGTAAATTCGGCTTTCGAAGTCATGTTGCCTGGAAACTTGTGGTGTGACGGGTACAACGGGATCATCTTGCATGGCAGATTTCGTACCGAAATTTCCGTTTGCTTATCCGGATTTCAAGAGCTGTTAGTCTGCCACTTTTCTTGAAATTGAAGGGACATATAACACACGGAAAGAACGGGTTGGTCGATTTGTTTGACATTAAATGAAGAAGCCAGTATGTTATGTGGATGCGGCTTGGTTGGGAGTGGTTTGGGCTTCTGACTAAAGCTCACTTGTGTATGTTACGAGGTAAAATATGTGATACACATCGAATTTGTTTAAAAATTAAAATCAAAAATATCTGATTTTTTTCAACTTTAAATTTTAAGTTATATCTTACTACCTGATTACATTTGTAGAAGAAAGCAGAAAAGGAATTTAAAACCACATCCTTAAGAGTGAAGGTTAAAATTTCACGATCACAAAGCCCCCGTCGGCATATCTTTTGATATTATAAGAGCATCCCCATCAAAACGACAAGGCGCACAGGGTGGCGCGGTGGGGGGGGGGGGAGGGGGATTGGTGTTCTCTTTTTATTTGCCAACCGCTATACATATGAACCACCATCCAAATCTTAATATTTTCGAATTTGTGCCACCCAGTAATATTTATGGTCCCTCAGTGGAACCAGCTTGGCGAGTTCATTTTAGTGAGGTGCACAGGATTTGTTTTGGAGCGAAAATGAAAGCTATTAGGTTATTTTGGATTGAAAAATGAGGAAATGTTGTCTTCAAACCCTGTTAGGTAAAGGATTAATGGGCCATTCGTAATGAAGAATATATTACTGTAGTCACAAAAGCGGTCAGAGAATTTCGATCCGATCGCGATTAGATAAGAGATTCCCTGTTCCTTTTCCTCCCCACCTCCCCACAATAGTGTAGTATCTTACCTGTCGAAAACAATTTTTCGAGAACATTAACCTTCAACACTGGCGGGGGGGGGGGGGGGGGCTGGGTGGGCGGGGGAGGGGAGGGGTGCTATTTAAGTTCATACTGTCAACGACGAAATGGGAGAAATCATCCTGGCTTGTTGGGATGTTCAGTAATAAGGTTCCGCTCTACAGTTTCGCACTATTGCACAGGGTGCACAGTGGTGAAATTCTAAACATAGGGCATATGTTGAAACTAAGGCCATGTAAAATAGAGATGTTTATTTAGTATCAGATATATGATTACATTAGGCTTTTTGTTGGAAAAGAGAATTTGAAGTTTTGGTCCCAAAGTTGGAGTGTGATACATAAGGGTAAATTACCAGATGAATTATGAGAAACAGTGGCTTCGAAAAATTGGCTATTTTTTAAAATGTAATTTTTACACCGGTTTGTTACCAGACATGTAACTAAAAAATGAGACGGAAACATAGAAAAAAAAAATTGGCATTTTAGAAACAGGGGATGCTCTGCTCCAGGGGTGGGTTGGTGGGAAAATTCTGCTTTTGAGGCTGCTAGGTGGCTGAAAATGACTGGTTTCGGCATTTTTTCATGCAATTTTTCAGGTTTAAGTTTTGCCTTTGACAATAAATTATTCCACCCACATTCAGATTGTTTATTTCTACTTAATCAGATAGTGTTATATGTTTTTTGTGGATTTGGGAAATGTAATACATGTTATGGGTTAGATAACTAAGCTACAGAATATTTGCATTTGAAGAGAGTGTATGGCATGTCATATTTGGAAATGCCTGGAAAACTGTGGAGCGGAACCTTAAAGAGCATTCTGCCGTCGATGTCAATTCTTGAATCAGGAAGTTCCTTATTTGTGTTTGAGTTATAAATACACCATTTTTCAAAAAAAAACTTTTCATTATTTCTGGTTTGTGTGCAATTGTTAGTAGTAGTTAACATTTATCAAGTGATTTCTCAGCACAACTGGTTGGAAATAAGTGGAACTTTGGAGAAATTTATTGATGTAGCCTAATTTCGCACTTGTTTTGAATGTTCGTCAAGATTTCGAAAACATTAAGGAAGAACACTGCCTTTCCTAAACACCGGGCCTTGTATTCCTGGCAAATATATGCAGTTATGGACAGCCTGGTTGTTATTGTTGACCAGAGATTTGCAGTCATGGTGTCTACTTTTTCATTTTGGTCATTGGTGTCATGTCTGTGTATCATCCGTCCGTCAAGCTGTTTACGCTTTCATATCTAGAGAGCACCCCCCCCCCCCCCCCCCCGCAGCTATGGTTATTACTGCTATTGTTTTACATTTTGATTGTATTTAACAGTGCTATTGACAGGACCTGGTTAGTCAATGTGGCTGGTGGTAATAACAAAAATGCTCTCTGAAGTGGCTTAGAGAAATCTGAGGGTTGAGGTGGTGTGGTGTGGTTGTGAAAATCAGGCAAAAACTGGCTGCAAAAGCTATTCGGCAATCAGAAAGGCCATGCTGTATCTTTTTACTGGTTGAAAATAGAGACTTGTGGTTTTTTGTTCATTCAACTCAGGATAAACTCCAGATTCTTTTGCCTGAGTGAAATCCAACGGGAGGTCACTCTTGTTTTCTCTTTAAGGTTCCGCTCTACAGTTTCGCACTATTGCACAGGGGTGAAATTCTAAACATAGGGCATATGTTGAAACTAAGGCCATGTAAAATAGAGATATATTTTTAGTATCAGATATATGATTACATTAGGCTTTTTGTTGGACAAGAGAATTTGAAGTTTTGGTCCCAAAGTTGGAGTCTGATACAGAGGGGTAAATTACCAGATGAATTATGGGAAACAGTGGCTTCGAAAAATTCGGCTATTTTTTAAAATGTAATTTTTACACGGGTTTGTTACCAGACAGGTAACTAAAAAATGAGACGGAAACATATAAAAAAATGTTTGCATTTTAGAAACAGGGGATGCTCTGCTCCAGGGGTGGGTAGGTGGGGTTGGTGGTAAAATTCTGCTGTTGAGGCTGCTATGTGGCTGGAAATGACTAGTTTCGGCATTTTTTCATGCAATTTTTCAGGTTGAAGTCTTGCCTTTGACAATAAATTATTCCACCCACATTCAGATTGTCCATCTCTACTTAATCAGATAGTGTTATGTGTTTTTTGTGGATTTGGGAAATGTAATACATGTTATGGGTTAGACTACTAAGCTACAGAATATTTGCATTTGAAGAGAGTGTATGGCATGTCATATTTGGAAATGCCTGGAAAATTGTAGAGCGGAACCTAATTTAATCCAACAGACCGACAGAGCTGTTGGATCATGGTCAACTTTTCTCATCATTCGCATCGACTTACGAAAAGGTTATCTCCCCTGAATGCTAAGAATTAGCTGGCAAAAATTAACACAAACTGAATAGGAGAATTTTTATATTTCTCAAAATTATATAAAAACCTATGAAAGTTATATTCGCTGTGCGCATCGATCCTTTAAGAACAATATATATGCTCTCAGTTGGTGATATTATCGAACGAATTCATTCGACCATTTTTCCCACGTTGATTTAAAATGCTCCGGTTATTTCCTGTATAATTCCATGTAAAATGATAGAAAATTGCAGTTTCGTCAACTTTTAGCGGTTAATATATATTTTTTTGCTTCATATTAGCAATGCTGTGCGCATACCGGCATATAATATAGATATTGCCCTATCTAACCATATAAAAATATACAAGCTGACATTTGCCCATTTTTCCCCCTTTGATGTTAAAACCAAGAAAAAAATTTATTGTAGTAAAAACAGTTAAAACCGCAGTCCACAATATCAGATAGGTTTCCGCGTGAGTACAAATGAAAAGGTGCGATAATCACTAAGAGTCTTAATTAATTTCTGGTCAACCAGTAAAAAAAATCTTCGTATAACTAAAAATTCATTTTTTTGGCTTCCAAAACATAGGTTATGATCCCTCATTGGATCGAGCGCGACGCGCGCGTTGCAATGAGAGGTTATAACCTATGCTTCGGAAGCAAAAAATGAAAATAGAAAAAATGAATGCCGATTTTCGTGCATAGCGCTGGCCGGCTCATTCTCAGCTGATTTCTCTGCTTCCGACAACTATTCCCTGGCGATCAAGATTTCATTCACAGCTTTCAGAGGTTCAATGTTAATTGGATTATAGCTAGACTCCAGTATTTACAAGGGGAGATAACTTTCCCAAGGGTCAATATCTATGACGATAAAAGTTGAGGATGTAAATTATTACCGATCCTCGCTTCAGATTTTTGGCTCTTTATATCGTCCGCTCGGCCACTACCGATTTATATTCTTCACGCAAACATTTATGCACATCGGATTGAATGAGTTAAATCTGAGTTGCTATTTTAGTTTGTTTCTCCACAAGCCCTTTCTCACGGCCATTTGATGAAACGAAACTGCTAAGAAAAACCTACCTATAATAAAATAATATAAACAAGGAAAACACTCGCCAATCCGGAAGTGAGAGATACACTGCCTCAACTTTGGAAAAGACCCTGTTTCCTGGTAGGTACAGTACGTGGAGAGTGTATTATCACTAAATCACCCGCAGAGTGGAGATTCCACCTGAGCAATAATTGCAAATTTGTTGCAAAGCATAACCAGCACCAGCAAAGTTTCAGCCAATGGACCTCCGGGTTAAACCCGGAGGTCCATTGGCTGAAACATTGCTTGTGTTTTTTGTCGATATATACAAAATTTGAAAGCTATAGCTTGGGTGATAACTCCACTCCGCGGGTGATTTAGTAACAATCCACTCTCCACGTATTGTATATTATAAATCCACTCCTGTCTTATCGTAATATGTCTATCTATCCATTTCCCATCCGTTAATATCGTGTATTAGGGCATAAAGTAGTTAAAACGTCATTTTTGGAAAACAATCGCAAACGTTGATATGTTCAGTTCCGGAAGTAATTTTTTAATATCTTCAAAGAATTGGGGTGTCGCAAATTTCTGTGGCGGTAGTAAAATAACTTGAAGTATGTTCAACGTTCTTGAAGACAGTGTTATAAAAAAACACCACTCGCACGCACCCCCACTTGACCTACAATAACTACATGTAATCTTTGAAATGATAACGTTATATGCTTCAATTTGCTTTGTTGTCAAAACCATTATCGTCAAATACTTTACGTCACCTGAATACAGAAATTCACCTGCATGCACTGACCAGTCAGATCCCTTTATCTCAACGAAATCGAAATCATAGACGACTACTTCTGGAACTAAACTCGTCGAAGGGGTAGTCGTTTTCCAAACAATGCATTTTTCATTAATTTATTCTTTAATATTTGAAATTAAGGATCGCAAGTAAACAGATAGACATATTATGATAAGGCAGGTGTGAAATTAATATGAAAATAGGTGCAACCTACCAGCGAACGCAGTTTTGAGATAAAAAATAGGCCAAGACATTCAGTCTCCCCACATTACATTTTCGAAAAAAATTGTGTTTATAAAAGTGTTAATCCATAGGGACCGGAAAATAGATCAAATAATGAAATAATTCTTACTTTTGGCGTTGGATGGGTGAATACGGAAATGAATTTGAGCATACATTAATGTCTGAATCATAATAAGAAATGGGGCGAAATGTATGGACTATGTTTGCCTAGTGTGTTTTTTAAAATATCGTAACGATAAAAAAGTATTGTCATTCAACCTATTCGTACGGAAGCCCATTAGGGACATGTGAAGAAAAAAAATTACATGTGTGAAAAAAAAATTAAGTCGTGCGCACGAGATAATTAAGTCGTGCGCACGAGATAATTATCTCGTGCGCACGAGATGCCTAACTCGTGCGCACGAGATACCTAAGTCGTGCGCACGAGATAATATGTTTAGGTTACTGCAAGCATTTCGCATGTAGTGGAATAGCAGGGTTGGGAAGGGGGACAAAACCGTCAAGATATCCACCTTTCGACTGTGTTTTAGACGTTGTAAATGCCCTCCCCCGAACCCCGTATTTTTCTCCGACCCTGACATATCAATTTTACTATGAACTAAGAGGAAGCGTGTGTTAGGGTAGAGGAGTAGAAGGGGTGTCTCTGGTATTTCTCTATTCCTGTGAGTCTTCTTCAGTCAACTCAAGCTGCATTAATTCTAGCTTGTACATCTGGCAAGTTAGGAATTTGCCAAGTTCCCAGTTAAGGAACCACCTCCATTTATTGAGAGGGCGCGATAATTTGAAACCTGTTTCCAGTGATTACGTCTCACCTCCCCCCCCCCCCCAAAAAAAAAACAAAAACAAAAACAAAAAAACAAAACAGTTACGGGGACACTAGATTATTTGTTTTGCTCCTCGGGGCTGACCCACTGGCGCCTTGTAATGTAGTTTGTTTTTGAATAGGATAGGAGCCCCCCCCCCCCCCCCCCACACACACACACTCTCTCCAAGTCCCACCAACTCCATCACCCAGTTATCGTCTTGTGGTGAAAAGGAGTTAAGAGCTCTCACAGGTTTCAAAGTGTTCCGCTTCGGTAGAAAACTCTCTTGGCCAATAATCACCAGCCCAGACAAGACAACATGGTTAACTTTCTAGGTCTCCTGCTTCGGTGGGGACCGCGCTTGCTCATAGGACACCTGGCCCGATAGACGACCACTTCTAAATATGCCTCACAGCAGAGGCTCGATTCACAATATATATATGTATCGTATAACTGTAGTAGGGCGCATGGCTGTAAATACTGGGGGATGGGTGTGGAAGTGTAACAGCAATCAGATTACTCCCGAATCACTCTCAGACTATTGTTTCAAAACTTCCCTTCACCGACGCAGTAATATTAAATTTCAAACACTAATTATAAGGATAATGATCAGAAATTTAATTAATGAAGCACCGTGTATAAGTCGGTGCTTCATAATTTAACCTTTTGCTGCTGCTGAATTTTAGTACCCGGTAAACGCATGCGTGGACATCACTGCCTCCCGTAGATTACGACCAGTCCACGGCGGCTGTAATGTACCTTGTTTATATTTATTATTGGTAGGGGTATGCATTCTCAGCATTTTCATTTTCATCAAATGGTCAGGGCAAGTGCCCGTGGCTTTTTTGAATCGGTCTTGGTTTTGCAGTGCTATTCAACAGTGTAATTTTGAGATCATAGTACAGAGCGCAATTTTTATTACTTTCCAGGTTAATTAGTTTGAGGACAATAATATTAGTACAGAGTTCTGCTTCTTGTGTTTGGGTTAATATGCTATCAGTTGATTTCTGCTTATAAGTTTATTACGTTTGTTACTCGGTGGTATTGTAATGACCGATATATACTATACAGTACGAGGTTTCTATTACCGTACTTAGTTATAATTTAAAGAAATTGTTCTTGCACCTCACTGGTTCTAGCACAGGTGTTTACCACTTAACACGTCCGCTAAATCTATACGCAAAAACACATCTAACAACTTTTAATTGGTACAGTTTCTTGCACCGAAAACAATGTGGGGGTCCGCGATAGCTAATGCTGTTCTATGTGTTGTGTTGAGAATAATCAGACATAACATAAACTTTGGTCAAGTTGACAATTGATCGCAATATAACAGGCGTAAATGACAAAATCTCCGGACGTTAGATTGGAATTTGAATATTATGGGTTGCGTAATGAACGATATCTTTTGGCAAGTGGCGTCACTAATGAGGGCTTAATCTGCCCATTCTGAACATTTTAGTCAGGATTGGAGTCTGAGATATCGATTCTCGCTTCCTGGTAGTCATGTGCATTCTAAAAACACTGGATTTGATATTTGGACTTGCGTCACACACTCAATCGGTCACACAAATGGAGGTCTGTAATACCCGATCAGTTATCCAAGAGTAATTAGTTATTCAACATTTCAGACCCATCCATGATACAACTGACTACCCCGACCGAAAATATGAGCTTAAGGCCGGGTAACAATTGGCCAAATCTACCAGCGCTATATAACATTGTCAATCCTGTGCTACAATTTTCATCTTCCGAATAATACTTTCTTGCCAGGGGCGTCTCCGGGGGCCCTTCCAATAATTCTCCAGTCGGGACATTTTCGCCTAGAATAGAGTCTAAGATATAGACCCCCCCCCCCCCCCTTGCTAGTACAATACATCTATCGTGGACTGGCCGTAATCCAAGCGCGGTCAGTGATGTCCACGCAAGCGTTTACCCGGTAACAAAAATCATTAGCAGAAAAATATTAATTAATGAAGCACCGGGTTATAACCGGTGCTTCATTAATTAAATTTTTGATGATTATTCTTATAATTAGTGTTTGAAATCTAATATTATTGCGTCCGTGGAAATATTGCCCACCAGTGGAGAGTAACCAGTCCACGAATGGCGTTCAGTAATCATGTTCTTTCTTTAAAAGAAGACAAGATTTGATACTTGGATTTGTGATGTCATACACAGAATCGGTCATAGGATTGAAGGGCTTTAGTTAGTGATTTGGGCTGTTGGGGCCCAACATGACCCATTTGGAGTACTTATACAGCACGTATTAATCGAGTAAGAAGTTGCACCACAACTGCTACATCCATGTTTTATTTATTTACTAATAAACTTCCAAGACGTCTTGAATTGTTTTAACTGTAATCCCGACTGAATAATATTCCAACTACGTCATCAAGACATGACTCGATAATGCTGTTAGAATATTAGTCAGTCGGAACTTCAACCATGGCAGCCGAGACAAATCGTTGTACCCCCACCCTCAATCAGTCATCTTTGAGGAGCCTCTGCTTTTGTCTAACTCAGTAGTAATCCAGTTATTGCAACAGAGTAACGCTTAGTAGTCGGTTCTCCAGTTTGCAACTGTATCATGTGATTAACATGCAAGAAAAATCCGATTTGAATCTCATTAAATTAGCGTACACTCTCCCAAAGCAGATATACACGGCATTCAATAAAGCAAAATACAAAAAATATCCAATACCACAGGAGAAAAATAATTTGTGGTCCCAGTATTTCATTTTGAAAAATGAGGATATTTTTCATTTGTTTGCTGAGTTTATTTATTGTCAGTCAAGGACTTAGTCCGTGTGGTAAGTGTGTTTAGTTTTCTGTTTGAAAATCGTGTTCTATCCCACTAACAAAATGTCAAAGACTTAATCGATTGAACACCGCAAGAATATTTGGTTTTACATGGAAATTGAAAATTAAGTAATTTCCCAGAGCTGTGACCCGTTCTCTGATTTAACATCTCTTTTCAACGGCTGTATAACTGTGAAACAATGAGAATCCCCAGTAATGTATTCATTCATTACACATTACATGCGTTATATACAGAGGTAGCCTTTCGTTTTTGAATGGGTACAGCGTTCAAGGAAGTATAAGCATCCGGTTGAAATCGAAATGGGTATTAATTTCTTTTTATACGTTGCGACATTTTACTTGCAATTAAAACACCCAAACACCGAAATCGCCCAGTGATTTCGATCTAACCTTATTGCGTCATGTGCGTCACTTCCGTCGAGATTTTCTCTTACATCTATCGTGAAAACAGGTATCGAAAAATATTTGTTAGACATTTCCCGGTATATTTTGAGATAGCATGTAATAAATATACATTAGTCGGATTGGAGCACGATTTTTATTCTCAGAGTTATTTCACGGGCCGTTAGCCGAGTGAAATAATCCGTGCTGTCCATGAGAGGATAAAATATCGCTGTTCATTGGGTTGAAGAGACGATGTGTTCGTCTTTACTTCTTCTGAAATGTAGGATTGCAATGTAGCTTACTGGGGGTTCGGTGGCTCAGTAGGTGGAGGTGGAAGCTGACAGCCGATAGGTCTTCAGTTCGAATCCCACCCGCGGCAACCGCGTTGTGTTCTTGCGCAAGACACTCGACCCCCATTGCCCACGTGGGGAGCACGGTGGCGTTGTATACTAAGGCGTAATGCACATCGATGGTACATCTGTGTCTTCAACAATGCTAACCGTGCTTGTCTGGAGTTAGTATGTTGGAGAGCTGACAGTTGCTCGCCGTTGCACGGTGGCTCTCTCCGGGTACTCCGGCTTCCCCCACCCTTAAAACTGTCGTGGTCATGATTAGCCATTGTGCAGAAATATGTGACATTAAGCACCAATGAATAAATAAATATGTAACTTACTGTAATAGTGAGTGTTGTTTAGTTGACGATGTGCCTCGCTGATCTAGTCCTAGGTGTTCATTTTAGCAGTAGAGCCCCACCCCACAACCTCGCCGTGTGGAAGTTTAATGTAAGGTATTATTACGTTTAAAGGTGGTTAAAATAACTGCTGAAGAACCAGAAAAGGAAAAGGCGCAAAGAGTTTTAAAGTGAAACGAATAGTTTACTATGGTTCAGATGTGTTTAAATGGGTCCTAACATCCCCATGTATACATGGATGATATCAAAATATGTTATTTATGTCCAGTTCACAATGGACGCCAATCTTAATGTTCTACACTCGTATACAAGTGTGCACATTACCGATAATCCCCAAATTTTAATTCCTCCCCCCTCCCCCTCATAGACATAGTGTCTCGGTCTCCCTACAAGTACTGCTGCAATTGTTGGCTTCGTTCCAAACTCTTAAAGACGAATGCAAAAAGCTATAATGACTATACAATATATATCGACATCCCACTGTGTTATTTTCTCAAATGTTCTCCGTCACCCAAAGCGAGTGGACAACCAGCCTTGAAGCACTTCCGAAGCATTATTGAATATAAGTTTGTGTGATTTTGTGTGAGTACGGTGATCCAAAAAGACTCCCAAGTACCTAAATGAGTTTAGGAATCAAAGACACAACGGTTTTATCCTGGAAATATATAAGTACTCAGCCCACTAAAACACTTCCCCAATAAACACCGCCCTCTAGTGGTACCCATGAAACTTTGAGCTCAGGATGTACACCGTTACTTTTGCTTCATTTAAACATATGATATAACCAGATATTAAGAGTCTCTCGTAGTGAATGTCATTCACCGGGGAAAATGATCAAGAGCTACCCATAAATACGGCTCACATATAACTTTTTGAATTTTTACCATGCAACACAATATAAACAGTCTTGTTTTTCGGCGAGCTAGAATTTATAAGCAAACTACAGCGGTTTTGAGGCGATGTTTGTGATAGTCATATCATAAAACAGTTTGTCAGCCAACGGCATTTAACAGCAGAATCATGAAACACAGAATTTATTTGGATGAATTTTCATTAAAGACGCAAACGAAATGGAATTAACATGTAGTCCTACCACACAATAGTGGACAAAATAATATTCACCGAACCTAACCATAATCAGTGGCGTAGATAAATCCTGCCCCCACCCCCCCCCCCCCCCCCACCAGAAGTTTTGTCGGAAATTTTTTGGGACCATTTTTAGGCGAATTTATGCCTAATAACATTAAAATGCTGGCTTTGGGGATAAAAACATGCCATTTTGGGTAAATTTTGGGTAAAAAAGACCAATTTTCAGTACATTTACAGTAAACCACAGATTCTTTCTGTTTGTTTGGGTTTTTGTTTCAGTGTATCGGAAATGTTTTGGTTTGCCCCTCCGCCAACGAAAAGCTATCTACGCCACTGACCATAATGAGTAAAACAAATCGAATAATCCATGCCTCTTCTCCTTGATGAAAAACTGTTCTTCTGGCCTAGCGTTCGGCTCGCTCTACAAAACTTGCAACAAAGCAGAAAGTAGTTACGCGAACCAACCAAGGAATCCGTCAAACATTCAGAGGGTATTGAATCTGAGAGTGTCTTGTGTAGTTGTTAATCCTCTTCCAAGGATACATATCAATTGTGAAGACGTGAAATACGAACGTTGTCATCGTCTTAACCCTTTTTATATCCTGATTACCTATTCTACTATATTTAAAAAATACCTATGACATAAGCTTTAGCTTTACACACCAACCGTGATGAACACGTGTGTCTGTAGTGAACACCGCCAGCAATGGGAATTCAATAGTTAAAATTTTCACCTATAGTGAAACTACATCCAAGTTGACATTTGGTGACCTGGACCTGAATGCAAACTTGTGTAAATTCATCGCTCGTCGCCTCACGAAGAGTGAAATGAAAGCATCAATTATTTATTACGTTTTTGAATGAGTTTACCTCATAAGATACCAAAAATTAACAAGCGTTGTCTCATGTTAATAAAGCATTCATAACTCGAAAGGCTATGTTATTAAAATGAAAACGGCCCCGTGATTTGAGCGTTTCTTTTTCCATTTCGTTTCGGCGATAAAATTGACAGCGGAAGTACCGCCCATCGATGCTCATGTAAATAAAAACAGGCTGGCACGTGTGTACGTCAGCTGCTCAGTAAAATCGAGAAAAAATAATAGCGACTCTTAATAATCTGACGATGATGGTATAAATAAAATATACCCAAAGTAGCTCTGTGTGCCAAATGTTCACCACTCGTGGTGAAGTGGTGTGAACCGCTTGCCAAAGGCTCGGTGTTCAAACCACTTCACCACGAGTGGTGAACGTTTGGTATACCAAGCTACTACGGGTATATTCTATATATCAAACGCAGCGTCTATATCCAGCCCATATGGCGTTATTCATAACAAATCGCCATTTTATTATTTTTCACACCAAACCATTTTTTCTGATCCTCATTGGAATGAGCTCATTGAACTCGTTCCAATGTGGAATTATCAGCCATGAGTTTGGGACAATCAAGAGAAAATATTTTGTTAATGAAAAAGATTTTGTTGTCATTTTGTCATATTAGGTAAAGAACTGACAAGAATAAGATTCCTAAATAGACAACTCGTAGCACCAAATAACATTTTGGTAGGAAGAGTATTTTACCACTCGATTTTTTGCAAGGAGTATTTCGCTCGTAGAAAGCTTGGGAATTATTTGAAATTATCAAAGGGTTGTCTAGCCTTGCATTGTAACGGCATAATTTCGGCTCAACTGTTAAGTACCCGCGCCAGCTGGTGCTCGGCGCAGTTGCGAGGTCAAAAAGTGATATTAAATTGTGATAACATTTTTGATCGATCTTGTAGTGACCCTGTAATCAGATATAAAAAAGGTTTGAATGTCCCTTTTAAATCTGATTGTAGGGGCATTACAAAAATTAAAGAAAATGGAATGAATACAACTTTTGACATTTCAGTTTGTATCAAAAACTGTGGTTACACTTACAGAAATCGTAGCTTTTTCAACTTTAGTAATAGGTTATCAAAAGTGGTTTTAGAAATTTAACAGCATATTTAACGCCAAAAAATTGGTAGCGTGGAGACTCAGTGGTTAGAGAATTGAACTTTAAACCGAAAGGTTGACGTTTCAATCCCGACCAGCACTAACGGCATTGTGTTCTTCGGTAAGACACTTAATCCCCACTGTACACCCAGGGACACGGTGGCGATGGTTACTTGTGTACTAAGGTGGACTGCACGACGACAGTGCACTTGCCTTCAACCGCTGCTAACCATGCTTGTGTAGAATTAGTAAGATGGAGAGTCTTACAGTTGTTTGCTGCTGCTTGGTGGATCTCTCCGGGTACTCAGGTTTCCCCCACCCGTAAACCTGTCTTACACGATGTAATCGGGGCTGCTACATGTGTCGTTAAACCTCAATAAACAAATATGAAAAAGATAAGGATTTCTTTGTCGATAGTGAGTTCATATTTACCGCAGGGCTGGAAATGCCATAGCTCATGTACTTTACCTCCTGGGCGATATTATTGTGAATTGTGATTATTCTTTATTATCAAACGTCTCTAATATTTGTGCATGTGTCATACACCAGTGGTGGAATGTATTAACCGCTCTCTGTAGAACTGAATTGTTGCAATGTCATTGCTCATACATAAAAAAGGTCTCACCTGCCACCAACTTATGTGGGGAGTAGGGGCAATTGTTACTAAAATTAGACAATTCTCAACAAAAAAAATCTCGAAATGTTTCAATTTTATCACATTATGCCGATCGTTATTGAAAGAGTATACTTTGATGTCTGCGTGAAATGAATATGTTGATCATGAGCATATTTTTCCCGGCAATCCAAATTCAATATTTATAAGAATTTTTATTTAGTTATTATTGGCAAAAAAGAAGTATCGCGATTAGAAAGGTGATACGATGTAACTAGTTTTTAATGGTGGGCTTTCGTTTAATGTGAAACAGTTACGCCATGACTATAGTTGAAGCGTAACAGTATTTACCCACCAAACGTCACCGATATTATCACCAATATGTTTGTGTATAAAGTGTTCTACCGGAGTCGAGCTCTTGTTTCCAAACCCACATAGAGACGAATCAAAGCCAATTCGATATTTAGTCCTAGAAACAAGAGCGAAGCTTCGATACAACACTTTGTTTATAAACAAAACGGTGATGATAACTTTATCTTACAATTCTCAACTGTAATGTCATTAATAACTTGATTAGCTCGCATTTTAGTTTCACATTTCATTTTATACTCATAAAACACTGGTCGCTTCGATCGAAATTCCACATGGCTGGCTGGAACTCTCCCGATCCTCAGATAAGCTAAATAAGAGTGTTTGTTCCACATTCCGAAAAGACTAAGCACTGTAAACGGCGTGTTATTTCAATTTAAATGCTTCCATATATAGAAACGTATACGCTTTCATACATAGGTAAGTATAGGTCTTTCGTAAATGTCTTTCAAAAACTTGTAATGTTCTATAAATACTACCGTAAACAAATCGTAACTATGCCGGCGCTCGTGTCCTGCTGTTACAGGTTACAGAATGTGTATCTGATGTCCCCGATACACAATATAATCGGGTAATTACGAACTCAATATATTCTTATTGTAAGATAAATTCCGTCAATCACGAAACGTTCACATACACTTAAAACAAGAAAAAAAAATTGGAAACACGAAATGTATGTATTCTTTAGGGATGAATATTGGTAGCATCATCATCTTCTTGTGTTAGACAAAGATTTGAATGTTTCGTGTCTTTCAATCACATTTTCATTGTCAGTGATAAATAATTCACACACTTGAGTTTTCTGTTTCTGTTTCAGATACCCCACCTCGTTGGCATGGAAGGATGACCCAGGTAATATTATTCAACATGTAATTTAGCTATAAAGCATAAGTTGCTGGTTTACTAATTACTTCTTGCAGGAAATGCGTTTTCCGCTTTAACGCTTATCATTCTGGTAGAGCAACATAATTTTCTCCAGTCACTCTGTTTTTCTGTTGTTTAACTATGAATGTAACCAATTATACATTGACTGAAAGAGCTCACCGAGCTCTGACAAACACGGTATATTTGATTAAATATCAAACTGCATTATAGGAAATATTTGCTGCTGAAAACATTGCCATTTTGACATCAGAGTGCAGAGGGGTAATATTTTTTGTGTGTGCATAGATGCATGCTTGTATTCGTGATGCACGTATGCAGATGCTGTACGTGAAGCGTTGGTGATCAATTAGACACCCTCACGGAGACATATATCCTTCTAATAGAACTCATGCTCTAAGCATAGGCAGCACAAAAATTCAGTTAATAAACCTCCGATTGAACTCTGAGGCCCATTAGCTGAAAGGTGACCTGATCTTCTTTTTCTTTTATGTAGAATTTTAGTTTTTGTCTGGATGGGATCGCTTTTGATCCAGCTGATCTGGTCTCGTCGACGAGACAGAATACGACAAACTGGATTAACTGACTGTTGTCATAATTTGTTTATTACATGGCTGCGGATCATTAAACGATGAATGCGACATCTGAAATGTAAACAAAAAATATTGATGTTTGTCTGGAGTGCTCGGTGTCAAGGCGCGCGGGTTTTTATTTCGGGTTTGTAAAATTGTCGCCTCGAAAAAGCATAAACGCAAGAGACGTCATGAGGAACTCGTCTGAGACAGGCATAATATGGTTTTGGTACAGTTGAAACTCTCGTTTTCTGGTGAGACAGATTAATAGTCAAACTACTGCGGTATTGATGGAATATTCGTGGCAGTCATATGATGATTATTTATCACCAGTAAGTGTGAGTGTGGAAATCCGAGGACGGAGATATTTGAGCCAGACACGAAGTTTGCAGAACGCAATTTGGATAGTTTCCCGCAGTTCGAATGACAATGTGACATCATTTCTGATAAAAGACTTACCTAGCGCCAACCGCTCTACGTAATGTTTGGTTGGGAATTGGTATAAGGTAATCACATGTCTGAAAGTGCGACGAATGACTCAATATATACAAATGGTATATACACGGAAAACGAACAGCAGCCTATGCAAGGTAGGGTTAAAGTGTTGGAAAGATGAGAAAGTGCCGAGATGCACCACACCTGTGCTCATGACGTTGACGTTTAATAATGCGTGACCATCATAGACTTGCCTCACTAAGATGTCTCACACAGCATATACATATTACAGTAGACGGGAGAAAATGAATAAAGTAATGCTCACTCAATGATTTTTTACACCTTGGGTTGGGACAAAAAAGATTTTTTTACGGAGCGAGCTATGAAGAAAATAGAAAATGAAGGAATAAAAAAATAAATTTGTCTGTTGGAAAGAAAGTCGTTACTGTTGACACCCGGGTGAAGTTGTTTATCTAAAATTAAATACTAAAAATAAAAAAAAATCCTTAAGTGATTTTTAGATGGGGAATGTTAATCACGATAGTCGTCTTTTCATATTACTTTCAGGTCACAAAAGATAAGGACCTCGAAGTGCGATCACGTATTTTCTATGATGCAAAGCTTCTTGGGATGCGCGTAGTTGAACAAATAGAAATGGATGTCAAGACAGATTTTTTCGATACTTTGTACTTGTTCAACCAGGTATGTAAGTTGGAGTTGAAAACATACGTCACAGAATAGTGAGTGATAACATTTGAATTAATCTACTGAAGCCGAACTATTCCACTCATTCCACCGTAAACGTATTTGTGGTACATCACAGAACATGGGACTAGTTATGCCGTTTCGTATTGGTTGTCATATTAGCACGAGTGGAGTGGCCATGTTGCTAATTTGTTGCCATGGTATTATGTGGTATTGGTGCACATACGCAGAACGTACTCTGTTAACAAGTGCTTCTGTCGACCATTTTGTTTCATGCAGACCGAAATCTTGATTTGTTTGGTGTAACACAGATGTTATAGTCCCAGAGGACTTTCACATACTGGTCATGTGTTCTGATGTGTACTCAAATGAACAGGAGTGGCACGGTAGAATAATATGAACTTCATGTACCCATTTTGGCTTATCACCAGCCCCTAATACTTCACAATCTATTGAAGCTCCTACAGCAACTTCCTTCAGTGGGCAGACATTATGCAGTTCCATGTGGTTTAAGGGATAAACTTGATATATTTGGTATGGTAGTGAAGTATTATAGCGCGGCATGTTTGTGCAGTTACTATGTTTAACTTTTCAGGTCAAATCACGTCCCTAAATCCGTAGACTATTACGCCGTCTATGTGCGGTGTCACAGTGTGGTAGTGTATGGCACCTTTCTGCCAATGGACCTGTACAAAGTTATGTACCTTATTTGATATGCGACATGAGTGATTCGTGATTTGTCGAATATGCTAAAAAGTCTATGCGTGGCTGATTCAGTGTATGAATCTTAACGAATCTGGTCATTTCATTTCCTACTCTCATACTACGCACGGTTAATTTTTGGATGTTTAATAAATTATGTTTTTACATGTCAAACATGAAGGACTATCTTCTGGGTTACAATACAGTGTTTTCGTGCAAACAGCGAAAATGAACCGAGCTTGTAAGTGTGAATAAACTTTTTAAAGTGCATGTTTTGGAAAAGATATAAAATATTGGTGACTATTGTCTTCTGAAATGTGTGAGAGAAGATTAAAATTGGGTGGGAGTAGGTAAAAATATGTCTATTTCATTCAGTGCGAAACTGGACGGGAGTATAGGAAGCTCCAAATTTAAAGGCAAAATTCACATGGCGACCTACATTTTTTTCAGTATCTTTTTTTCATGAGATGATAAACTAAATGGATAGATGGTTGTTTTTGCCCAAATCAGCTTGATGAGATGGGGAGAGGAGGAAAGATTAGTACTGTAGTCAATGGAAAAAAAACCACTGTATTGTTACCTAAAGCAGTATTTCTTGTGATTTCTGTCGAGTGATATTTTAAAAAATAGTTTTGGATGTTGGCTCTACCGGTGTTATTACTTTGATGACTGAAGCCAAGTCGGTTTGTACTTGGATAGAAATTTTTGAGGAACGGTAATTTTGAAGATGTAGAATGCCCATTTTTCATGAAATAAAGCCTATTTTAGAGGGCCCATATGCATAAAATGCTGGCTAAATGATGAGTGAATCTTAGGTGGAGAAAAGGTGGTACAATTTGGTTATTTTGTTGTGTTTGTAGTTAATCAGAGGCAGGCCAATGCGAAATGGCAGTATAAATGTTGTTGTCTGTGCAAAATAAGCAAGTTTTAACCCACCATGGCCAAACTTGGAATGGAGCATATTTTCAACCTGAAAAACATTCAGTCAAGTTTATTATTGATTTCCACTTGCTAACTAACCCCCATCCCCAAATATAGTCAGTAGAAGTATCATTTTTTTCTATTCCAGAATTTAACCCCCTCTGTCTATATACGCTTGCTGAAAATATGATTTGTTACATTCTGCAGTGTGAGAAATAGTCACTGAACAGGGGTTTTTCTTTATTTTGGCAGCTGTGATGGTCAAATTAATGAGAAATATCCTGTTTCAGCCTGTGATTTGATTCAAATGTTGTTTTTATGAGATGCATAGGAGGTGTTTACTTCATGATTGCAATTTGGGTGTGGAACTACTTGATTTTTCTATGTTGAAATTACTATTTTCACTTATTTTTTAACAGAACTGTAGCTACTTTATTACCTTTGAGTGCTGGACACCCTGGGCAACTTTCTAATCTTAGTTTAGAGAAAAACTCTGCTTTGAAGTGTTTTTTGTGCCCATGAGTGCAAAAATTACCTTTTGGGCAATTTCTAGATGCACAAAATCTCTACACTGTATGCAACTGCTCCTCTCATATTGACAGCATTCTCTGGGCTTAACATTTATATTCTCACAATCAAACTTGTAGGTCTAAGGGGTTAATCTGTAATAGTTTGGTCCATTATATGTGCTTTGTTATTCACAAGGTGATGCCTTCACAAAAATGTAGATATCTGTCTTATAAATGGCATTTTGTGTGCTTCCTCTGTCCTTGGTGTTTTATTTGTTATTTTTCTTACCAAGAACTGGTACAACCACCTTAAAAACTTGCATCCTGTTCATGTAGAAGGTAATATGCTTTTCATTTTAAATTACAATTGTAAATTACATTCTGTTATTTTTCGTTGTAAACCGCATGACAGATGTCGGGCACTTCTTTTCATCCAAGTGTAAATTACATTCGATAGTTCCCTTTCGTAATAAACGAAAAGAGCCCGATTGTTTAACGTGCCCCCCCCCCCCCCCCCCTATCCAAATAAAACAAATACGCAACATAACGAATGTAACTTGTTTTCTACAAAGCAGATCAGTATTTCTCAACCCCGTTGTGCTTTTCAACCTACGAATTGATGTTGGTGTTTCGGGAAATTGGGCCTTGGTATCTTCTCTAGTAGAATGTTCTTGTAAATTGTCGGCAGTTGGATATTTGTACACCCCCACTCTCGAAGAAAATGGGGGTATACTGGATCACATTCATACATCCGTGTGTCCGCCCGTGCATCCGTCCGTGCCTGCGTGCGTCCGTCTGCATCGATATCTCAGCAGTGAGTGGTTGCATTTCAATGAAATTTAGTATGAGGGATCCTTGTGACAAGCCGCTCCTGTACGTTATAAAAAGATTGCCCAATTACTCTTCACCAGAGATGGTATTGTATTGTTTATTTCAACCTTTCACCATAGTTTTGCTAATAAGGTTACAGTATACAAGTGAAATGGATATATATACACATGTCTGTGGTGTGCTTCAAAAACAATTGCAGTAATCGCCTGTTTCGATGAGCCAATCCTCACTCTCCTCACTACCAGCATCCAACACATACACACATACCTAAACACATATACCCATCAGCTCAACACACCCACGCCATCACACACAAACAAACACACACACACCCAAACACACCCTCACACACAGGTTCGAGGCCGAGGGTTCGAATCCCGGCGGGGGATCAGAAACCAACATTCAAAATTCCTCTACAACATGATTGTGTCATTTAAAAAACACACACAAGCCCGTTCCAGTCTTCGTCTGAGACCATCCACAGCACTTTCGTCGTACTGTTGCCAGCGCGTTCCACACTTTCATGCTGCTGCCGAAGGGAAGATGAATCAAGTAATCATGAGGACTTCATCTAAAAAGGTAGATTCTAGCCATTGTTGTTGACGGTGTGCAATGGTCTAGTGGTTTAGGCGTTGAACTCCTGATTGCCAGGCAGTGTTGCCGAGGGTTCGAATCCGGCCGGGGGATCAGAAACCAACGTTCAAAATTCCTCTAAAACATGATTGTGTCATTTGAAAAACACACACAAGCCCCTGCCAGTCTTTGTCTGAGGCCATCCACAACACTTTCGTCGTACTGTAGCCAGCGCGTTCCACACTTTCATGCTGCTGCCGAAAGGAAGATGAACCAAGTAATCACGAGGACTTCATCTAAAAAGCTAGATTCCAGCCATCGTTTTTGACAGTGTGCAATGGTCTAGTGCTTTAGGCGTTGAACTCTTGATTGCCAGGCGGTGTTGCCGAGGGTTCGAATCCCGGCGGGGGATCAGAAACCAACATTCAAAATTCCTCTAAAACATGATGGTGTCATTTGAAACACACACACACCCCACATACACACATACCGCAACCCCACTTCCTCGCACAGACAGACACACACACAGACGCGCACCCTTACCCACACCCAAAACCCACCCACCCACCCAACCACCCACCCACCCACCCACCCACCCACCCACCCACCCACCCACCCACCCACCCACCCCAGCGCTCGTGCACACACGTTCTCACACTATTGCACACGAGCATACCCACACTCTCTCTCTCGCTCGCTGTCTTGCAAAAAGCCTCGTTGTAGATTGCATACCTTTATGCCTAATCAGAAAGAGGAATTTTCTTCCGAACAAACGAAGAATCATTATCAGATCCGTAACCCCTCCATTGTGATTCACCAAATATTATTTACCTTATCACGTGTAAGCGCTGTCGGAAGCAGTATGTTGGTCAAAGTCAAAATCCTTTCCGAGAACGTGCTACTAGACACAAACAGGATATAAAACATAATGCTGATGCCCCAGTAGCACAACATTTTAACCTTCCTGGCCATTCTTTGGGCGATTTCGAAATCCATCCTATTGAACAACCACCAATTAAAGACACATTACAAGAAACGGATGAAGTTAGAAAAAAAAAGTGAAGCGCTTTGGATCAACACGCTTCAAACCCTCTGGCCATTTGGTATAAATATATCAGAGGGAGAATGCGAACGGAGGTCCATCATTCCCTCCACTTTAACATACAACAGAATGAATATCGAAATAGTAAAAATGTTAAAAGATGAATTCAATTTAACCAATGCTAAATTAAATGAACCCTTGAATCTTCGACCTGTCATCGCCTATAAGAAAAACAAAAGCTTGCGTAACATCCTTGTAAGGACTAAATTAGAGCCTATCAATGAATAACATCAATTACCGCAAGTCAGTTTAACCAGTTCTTAAGCTCATCACTTAGTTTAAATCAGTTTTAGGTATTTTTTGTCATGTTTGAAACCCATCAGGGTCCCTAAATGAAAACAATTTTTCGGCAGCATATTAAAAGAAAAAAACGTTTCAGTAGGAAATATCTGTGCCAGTGTGAATTTTGAACCTCAAACACACACACACACACGCACCACATACACACATTCCCTCGCATCCCCACTTCCTCGTACAGACAGACAGCCACACACACATACACAGACGCAGACGCACACCCTTGCCCACAAACACCCACCCAAAACCCACCCACCCACCCACGGTATTTCGATATGCCGGTAATACTGGTATTGAAATCTTAACCGGCTAAATATCGTCCATTTTTTTTAATACCGGTATATCGTCTGTGACGATATTCATTTCGAGCCGCGGGTTTTAGTGACAGACATTTTCCGAAAAAATTCTATTTAATTTCACAGCTGATTGAAAAAAAGTGTATATAAACAGAAACTGTGAAAGCAGTTTGTTTGGTTTTTTTATCAATACACTTCATGTCCTGGTACTAGTAAAATATTCTCCCATAAGCTGTTTTATTTTTGTTTCTCCGATGACACAGGTAAGTACAGATTTTCCCCAAACAGTATGGCTTCGAACGTAAACCGTGAAGAATGATTACCGCATTTCCATTAATAATGGCTTTTGCTGCACCGGGAAATTTCTGGTTTAATACTAATAGTTCCCCCCCCCCCCCCCCACTTCATTGCACTTGTTCTCGCAATTGCAAGCACTGCAGTAATATTTTCAAAGTTTATTTTATTACCGGCACACTTGGAATGTGCTTTTCAGTATGAACAAATCGCATACGTATTAATGAACCCACAATTGCAAGCGCTGCGGTAATCAATATTCATTTTTGTCAACACTAGTTCGCACGTGTTAATGTTTTGAAAAGTAGGTGAACGTTTTGATCTGACTTGTATGCCACATCTTAAAAATTAGACAGATAGTCATTAAAACACTAATAAAATATAAAGGGAATAATATTGTTTATTTTCACTTTGTTAAGAGTGTTTTAATATTGAAATAGTATTTATACATCGCCAGCATTCACCCACTGCACGAGGTGGTTCGCCGGTACATCAAAACGTGCCTATCGAGCATGTGCGTTTCAGCTGTTTGTGATACCGTGTGACGCCCACTTTTGTAGTAATTACCACTTTTGTGGTAGCTCACCACTTTTGTAGTAGAAAACGCCCACTTTTGTGGTAGCTCACCACTTTTGTAGTAACGTCGCCCACTTTTGTAGTAAAATGAGGTCTCCACTTTTGTAGTAACCGTCGCCCACTTTTGTCATAAAAAAACAAAGTCACCACTTTTGTAGTAACGTTTTTACCACTTTTGTAGTAAAATATTTCCCAGTTTTCAAAGGCTAAAATTATTCGCGCGATATGATCAGAGTTAAATTAAAGAATTTGCCCTTTCTCACTGATGGAACTTTGTATAATTCGACCCAAACTTATATTGACCAATTGCTTTGGGAAATCCATGGAAAAAAAAATTGGCACTTTAACCCTTTACCTAACACGGCACTTATTGAGATTATTAAATTTCGTATTTTTTCCAATATAAGTTCCACCAATTTTCAATGAAACTACACATTGTATACACATTTGGATATCGTTAGAACCCAAAAAGCTGATTCTGTTAATATCCAAATTTCAATAGGTTTGCGAGAAATTTTGGAGATATTTAAGGCTATGTTAGGCTTAATGTGGTCAATGTTCGGGCCGTTTTCGTCTTTATGTTGGGTAAGTGGTCAGCGTTTGACGCCTTAAGTCCGGTGGCAGCTGACCACACATATCCATTCTATAAAACGCATTTTCAATCGGTATATTCCTCCCAGTCAGTCTGCAAGTATGCATGAATACTTGAATATTGCATTATACTATAAATATTGCTTGTGCGGATATTTTAGGGGCCACTCTCTTTTATGCGTCTTGTTATGGCTTCTGTAAATGGGGGGGGGGGGGGGGGGGGGGGGAGGGGGGGGGGGGGATCTTGAGGCTTGCGATTTTAGAATACGGTTTTAGCTACTCTTTAAGCTCATCTAAAAATTATTAAAATCTTCGAATTTATCATTTTCCCGTTCCTTAGACAAATGTCGACAAAGGAATACACATTGTTAGTACGCATCGCTGGCTGTCTGAACTCGCTTGCTCATGTGGGTCACAATCACACCGTGCATTAAGGCGCACTGCACGTCGATTGTGTACGTCTTGATGTTGGAGAGCTAATAGCTGCTCGTCCGTGCTCACCACGACGTTGTCTGTGAGGGTGGAGATGGGAAGAGAGGCTTGGGGGACTCCGGTTTCCCCCGCTTGTAGAGCTTTTATCGACACTGAACGAATCTGCTGTTGAAGTGTCTTTAGATTCAGACGGGTTTCTCTATTATAAAACAAAGTTTTGTTTCTGAAATCACTATCTGATAGCCCTACATACAAATCCCAAGTTTCGGCCTGATCGCCACAGTAGTTTCCGAGATCGTTACTGCGCATGCGTCCGATGGATGGGAAACCTTTCCAGGACAGAACTACATACGTATGCTAACTTTCGTCCCGATCGGCCCAGCCGTTTTCGAGTCTATAATGAACACACACACACACACATACACACAGCGGCATATTAAAAGGAAAAAAAAACGTTTCAGTAGGAAATGTCTGTGCCAGTGCGATTTTTTAACCTCAAACACACACCCTCACACCCTCACACACACACACACACACACACACACACACACACACACACACACACACACACACACACACACACACACACACACACACACACACACACACACACACACACACACACACACACACACACACGCGCGCGCCCACACACACACACACAGAGTCTTGTTTACCCTACATACCGAGGTACCCCATTGTTTGTCCTTTGTGTGGACTAACGGTTTATACCTCGTTTTGCCGGTACAGTTCGAGGAAAACAACCGAGGTAAAGGGTTTCTTTTGTCTTTTGTACCTCGGTAAGGCGAAACACGCAAACTCTTTTGTCTAGTTACCTCGTCAAGTTGGTAAGACAACCCCCCCCCCCCCCACACACACACACACACACACACACACACACACACACACAGAGTCTTGTCTACCCTACATACCGAGGTACCCCATTGTTTGTCCTTTGTGTGGACTAACGGTTTCTACCTCGTTTTGCCGGTACAGTTCTGGGAAAACAACCGAGGTAAAGGGTTTCTTTTGTCTTTTGTACCTCGGTAAGACGAAACACGCAAACTCTTTTGTCTAGTTACCTCGTCAAGTTGGTAAGACAAACCCAGTCTTATCTACTCTACATACCGAGGTACCCCATTGTTTGTCCTTTGTGTGTACTAACGGTTTCAACCTCGTTTTGCCGGTACAGTTCTGGGAAAACAACCGAGGTAAAGGGTTTCTTTTGTCTTTTGTACCTCGGTAAGGCGAAACACGCAAACTCTTTTGTCTAGTTACCTCGTCAAGTTGGTAAGACAAACCCACACACACACACACACACACACAGTCTTGTTTTCCCTACATACCGAGGTACCCCATTGTCTGTCCTTTGTGTGGACTAACGGTTTCAACCTCGTTTTGCCGGGACAGTTCTGGGAAAACAACCGAGGTAAAGGGTTTCTTTTGTCTTTTGTACCTCGGTAAGACGAAACACGCAAACTCTTTTGTCTAGTTACCTCGTCAAGTTGGTAAGACAAAATTCAATCATCTGCGCTCTATGTTTAAAGGGCACAGGGGCCAGTCCAGTCCCCAAAAAATATTATTAAATATTGGCGTGAATTCTCGAAACGATAATTCTGATCTCGTAGTTAAGCAGTTGCGGAATATGCTTAGCGATATCAGGGTCAAGTTTAGATCAGCAAAAATTTATTTCGCTGAACTAAACTTTTCGCAAAAACTCCCTCAGGCTGAGAGGAGAACCCTGAGCATCATCAACGAAACCATTCGGAAAGTGAAGGACGTTAACGTTATACCTAAAATTGATGACGCGAAGTTTGATGTTGCTCAGGATTTAATCCATTGGACCACGAGAACCGCCAATATTATGTACGATCACTGGTTGAACCACCTAAATTTAAACTAAGTAAAGGCAAAGGTAACAGCCGCCTAACAGATGTGGGATTAGGAACTAATGTGGTTAACCTGTCTGGCACCAATGACCTAACAACCCAAGAGAAATCTCTTTTAGATCGCGGTTTAACTTTTGTACCAGCACCAAAGCCTAAAACTGATAACCAAACAAATTTACCATCATACAACTGTAATTTTCTTAGGCAAATGAAATTAGCCGACCGCTTTAGAAACTCCAGCGGTCGGAAACTTCCTTTTACAGAATCATCTGGTTGGTCACCTCCAGATAGTGAAGTAGATCCCGAAATTATTGAGGCTAGCAAACGAATCATCAAAAAGGTGTTCAGCATGAACATACTCTCCGATAAAGACAATTTAACAGCTGGTGAACGGAGAGCCCTCACGAAACTTCGAAAAAATAAGAAATTAGTAATTAAACCAGCCGACAAAGGTGGGTCGGTAGTTGTTCTATCTCGGGATAATTATATAAAGGAAGCCATGAGACAACTCAGCAATACTAAACATTATAAGAAAATAGATTCACTTATTTGGCCTAGTAATATCGAAAAATTCAATAAGATCTTAAAATTTCTCCTCGACGAAGGTCACATTACCAAAAAACAATTGAAATATTTAACAGCTAAGCTCAGTGCTCAAACAAGACAATTTTATATCCTACCAAAGATCCACAAGGACCGTTCTTCATGGACGGATGACTTAACTCCACCCGGGAGGCCAATTGTATCAGATTGTAATTCGGAATCTTATGCGATCTCGGAATTAATTGATTATCATCTGAAACCTATAGCAAATAGACATCCGAGCTATCTAAAAAATACACAGGATTTCCTGTCACAAATTTCGAAATTGAAAATATCGAAAAATGCAATTCTGGCTACTTTGGATATCGACAGTATGTATACGAACATTGATATTGATAAAGGTGTTAAATCAGTTAAAAGTGCATTTGAAAAATATCCGGATGCGAAACGCCCGGATGAACAAATTTTGGATCTTTTAGAGCTGAGCTTAAAAGGTAATGACTTTCAATTCAATGGAGAATATTTTCTACAAATAATGGGTTGTCCTATGGGCAAAAGATTCAGTCCTAATTTTGCAAGCATTTATGTAGCGGAATGGGAGGAAAATGCCTTAAGCAAATGTGCAAAGCATCCTCTCGTATATCTCAGGTATTTAGATGACATTTTTATTATTTGGGAACATTCAAAAGAAGATTTTGATGATTTTTTAGAAATTTTGAACAATCACGATCCAAATATTAAATTGAAAGCTACTATCAATGAAAATTCTGTTGATTTTCTCGATGTGACCGTGTATAAAGGCAAGCAATTTCAGGCGTCCGGTTATTTAGATTATAAAGTGTATTTTAAACCAACGGATTCACATCAATTGTTGCACACAAAATCATTTCATCCTCAACATACATTTAAAGGTATCATCAAATCACAACTCATTCGTTTCCACCGCAATTCAAGTGATAAGGTAAATTTCAATGAGGCTTGTTCTACTCTATTTGGCGCCCTCAGGTCGAGAGGGTACTCGCTGCGCCTCTTGCGTAGCCTGAAATCCCAAACCCTGAGAAAGCTCGAAAGTCCAGCTGAAACTACCGATTTCGAACCACTGAAGATTGAACACAACAGACCGTTGCAAAATAGTAGTGGCGCGGTATTTAATTGCAAAAAGCCTCGTTGCAGACTGCATGCTTTTATGCCTGATCAGAAAGAGGAATTTTCCTCCGAACAAACGAAAAATCATTATCAGATCCGTAACCCCCTCCATTGTGATTCACCAAACATTATTTACCTTATCACTTGTAAGCGATGTCGGAAACAGTATGTTGGTCAAAGTCAAAATCCTTTTCGAGGACGTGCTACTAGACACAAACAGGATATAAAACATAATGCTGATGCCCCAGTAGCACAACATTTTAACCTTCCTGGCCATTCTTTGGACGATTTCGAAATCCACCCAATTGAACAACCACCAATTAAAGACACATTAGAAGAAACGGATGAATTTAGAAAAAAAACGTGAAGCTTTTTGGATCAATACGCTTCAAACCCTCTGGCCATTTGGTATGAACATATCAGAGGGCGAATGCGAAAGGAGGTCCATCATTCCTTTCACTTTAACGTACAACAGAATGAATATCGAAATAGCAAAAATATTAAAAGATGAATTCAATTTTACCAATGCTAAATTAAATGAACCTTTGAATCTTCGACCTGTCATCGCCTATAAGAAAAACAAAAGCTTGCGTAACATCCTTGTAAGGACTAAATTAGAGCCCATCAGTGAATAACATCAATTATTGCCAGTCAGTTTAACCAGTTCCTAAGCTCATCACTTAGTTTAAATCAATTTTATGTACTTTTTTGTCATGTTTGAAACCCATTAGGGTTCAGTAAATGAAAACAATTTTTCGGCGGCATATTAAAAGAAAAAAACGTTTCAGTATGAAATGTCTGTGCCAGTGCGATTTTTTAACCTCAAACACACACAGGCGAGTGCCAGAGTTCATATATGCCCAAAAACAAAAATAGGTTCTAATTTCAATCATGTGTATGTATTTCCTAAATAAAATTATTATTTATTTATATATTGATTACTTTTAATTTTTTATTAATTTTTACTTATTTATTTATTTATTTATTTATTTATTTATTTATTTATTTATTTATTTATTTATTTATTTATTTATTTGGTTGATTCATTTTTTTAAATTATTATGTTTATTTTTAATTTTTCATACCTTTCACACAATGTAGAGGTTCAGAAGGTAAAACACACAATTTCTACGTGGTGTAAAATATTTTCCGTCATAAACCTCCGTCGGGGGATATTCATTCCAACTGATAACATTCGTGAGGCATCATGATCTTTGGCGTTATTTTTTCATTTATTTCTTTAGTCTCAATATATTTTATCAAACCATTTTTTCATGTTATTTTCACATACTTCTTAAGCCAGTAAAGCAAACCGCTCCCGATTGGTTTTACTTAAATCAAAGCCAACCAATAGGGCTTCATGGGGTCAGTAAAGCAAACCATTCACTGACTGATTAAAATTCAATGGAAGCCAATCAATAGGGCTTCATCTGATTTGTTTGGACGACACAAACTGAGTTGTGAAAAACAAACTTGGAACATCTCAGATTGAAAAGAATTAATTAGATGAGTGACATCTGTCAGCTTGTTACCGAGTTTAATTATGTACTGAGCTGTGAAAAACACCCCCAGCCCACATATAGATATATACCATGCATGCCCTCCCAAAGTTGGAATCATTTTCCTCAAAGTCTCTTTGAAAAAGCCAAACCAAGCGAAACGCGTCGAGACAGACGGATTATTTTCTACCTTTGTTGAAGACTGCAACCAATCCAGGTATCTTCTCTAATAGGTAATATCTAGATTTCATTTTAATTTATTTCATTTCTTCATTTTAATTTCATTTTAAATTCATCTACCTATTCTTCAAATGGCTCAAAAAAGACAGAAGCATCAGGGAAAGAGAGTTGCCCAGTCTGGAAGGGGCCAGGAACAATCGTTCCAGGCCTATTCTAGATTGGTCAAGGCCCTTTTCCAGGTGATTCAGTGTATGCACCATATTGGGCTCCTAGAGCAGCATTTGGCCAACCGGGATTTCCCGAAACAGTTGGAGAAGAAAGTAGACGAGTTAGGTGGCTTTCTAAAGCCGGCTCTTCCCACCCCACACATTTTTTTTGTTTTTCGACAGATTAGTGTGGGATGGGCCAACCAAACGTTAAATGCTTTAGTTGAGCATTACAAGATAAATTTAAACCAGTTGAAGTCTAAGATAACTTTGGCTATGCGACCACCTCCTGGACTCGAAAAAATAGACTTCAACAGCGCTTCGGCGCGTGCCTTGATCTGGGCTCAAAAAAACTTTAAAAATAAGTTGACAGATAAGACGATTTCGGCCTATGAGTCTTACATTTCGGAACTTCGCCCAGCGTCTGGAGTAAGGAACAATACGGGAGGGAGCAAGCAAACTCCGGCCCGTGTTGTCCCTCTACCCCAACGCGAAAAGCAAAATAAGAAAAGATCAAGGCAAAGCACTTCTCCCTCTTCTTTTCCTTCTACTTCTTCTTTCTCTCAGAGTAAGCGCCTCAATTTGCAAACATCTCCGGTCCATATTGTGACTGAAGATGCTCGCAAATTGAGTAACGCTGTCTCGCCTCGTCTTGTTCCTCTACCTCCTACTCCTCCTCAGCCTTTCTTCTCTGGTTCTCCTAGTGCTCTCACTAGAACTCCTCCTCCTCCTTCTGTTTCTTCTCCTGCTTCTGTTTCCTCTCCTGCTTCTGTTTCTTCTCCCCCTTCTCCTGCCTCTAGTGTGGTTCAACCAGGTATATCGTACTCAGAGAAAGTCAAATCACCGAGCCGCAACTCGGGCCGCTCATTTGATTCTAAATTCTCCCAGTTTCGGCATAAAAGCGGAGTTAATTTTGACAAAAGGAATTGGCGCCTCCCCGATGTTTGTAAAAACATCCTTATGATTGGAAGTTCAAATTTAGGACGCATTGATCGAAATCCCCATCCGGACATCCAGGTGGAGTGTTACCCCGGCGCCAAATTCAATCATCTGCGCTCTATGTTTAAAGGGCACAGGGGCCAGTCCAGTCCCCAAAAAATATTATTAAATATTGGCGTGAATTCTCGAAACGATAATTCTGATCTCGTAGTTAAGCAGTTGCGGAATATGCTTAGCGATATCAGGGTCAAGTTTAGATCAGCAAAAATTTATTTCGCTGAACTAAACTTTTCGCAAAAACTCCCTCAGGCTGAGAGGAGAACCCTGAGCATCATCAACGAAACCATTCGGAAAGTGAAGGACGTTAACGTTATACCTAAAATTGATGACGCGAAGTTTGATGTTGCTCAGGATTTAATCCATTGGACCACGAGAACCGCCAATATTATGTACGATCACTGGTTGAACCACCTAAATTTAAACTAAGTAAAGGCAAAGGTAACAGCCGCCTAACAGATGTGGGATTAGGAACTAATGTGGTTAACCTGTCTGGCACCAATGACCTAACAACCCAAGAGAAATCTCTTTTAGATCGCGGTTTAACTTTTGTACCAGCACCAAAGCCTAAAACTGATAACCAAACAAATTTACCATCATACAACTGTAATTTTCTTAGGCAAATGAAATTAGCCGACCGCTTTAGAAACTCCAGCGGTCGGAAACTTCCTTTTACAGAATCATCTGGTTGGTCACCTCCAGATAGTGAAGTAGATCCCGAAATTATTGAGGCTAGCAAACGAATCATCAAAAAGGTGTTCAGCATGAACATACTCTCCGATAAAGACAATTTAACAGCTGGTGAACGGAGAGCCCTCACGAAACTTCGAAAAAATAAGAAATTAGTAATTAAACCAGCCGACAAAGGTGGGTCGGTAGTTGTTCTATCTCGGGATAATTATATAAAGGAAGCCATGAGACAACTCAGCAATACTAAACATTATAAGAAAATAGATTCACTTATTTGGCCTAGTAATATCGAAAAATTCAATAAGATCTTAAAATTTCTCCTCGACGAAGGTCACATTACCAAAAAACAATTGAAATATTTAACAGCTAAGCTCAGTGCTCAAACAAGACAATTTTATATCCTACCAAAGATCCACAAGGACCGTTCTTCATGGACGGATGACTTAACTCCACCCGGGAGGCCAATTGTATCAGATTGTAATTCGGAATCTTATGCGATCTCGGAATTAATTGATTATCATCTGAAACCTATAGCAAATAGACATCCGAGCTATCTAAAAAATACACAGGATTTCCTGTCACAAATTTCGAAATTGAAAATATCGAAAAATGCAATTCTGGCTACTTTGGATATCGACAGTATGTATACGAACATTGATATTGATAAAGGTGTTAAATCAGTCAAAAGTGCATTTGAAAAATATCCGGATGCGAAACGCCCGGATGAACAAATTTTGGATCTTTTGGAGCTGAGCTTAAAAGGTAATGACTTTCAATTCAATGGAGAATATTTTCTACAAATAATGGGTTGTCCTATGGGTAAAAGATTCAGTCCTAATTTTGCAAGCATTTATGTAGCGGAATGGGAGGAAAATGCCTTAAGCAAATGTGCAAAGCATCCTCTCGTATATCTCAGATATTTAGATGACATTTTTATTATTTGGGAACATTCAAAAGAAGATTTTGATGATTTTTTAGAAATTTTGAACAATCACGATCCAAATATTAAATTGAAAGCTACTATCAGTGAAAATTCTGTTGATTTTCTGGATGTGACCGTGTATAAAGGCAAGCAATTTCAGGCGTCCGGTCATTTAGATTATAAAGTATATTTTAAACCAACTGATTCACATCAATTGTTGCACACAAAATCATTTCATCCTCAACATACATTTAAAGGTATCATCAAATCACAGCTCATTCGTTTCCACCGCAATTCAAGTGATAAGGTAAATTTCAATGAGGCTTGTTCTACTCTATTTGGCGCCCTCAGATCGAGAGGGTACTCGCTGCGCCTTTTGCGTAGCCTGAAATCCCAAACCCTGAAGAAGCTCGAAAGTCCAGCTGAAACTACCGATTTCGAACCACTGAAGATTGAAGACAACAGACCGTTGCAAAATAGTAGTGGCGCGGTATTTAATTGCAAAAAGCCTCGTTGTAGACTGCATACATTTATGCCTGATCAGAAAGAGGAATTTTCCTCCGAACAAACGAAAAATCATTATCAGATCCGTAACCCCCTCCATTGTGATTCACCAAACATTATTTACCTTATCACTTGTAAGCGATGTCGGAAACAGTATGTTGGTCAAAGTCAAAATCCTTTCCGAGAACGCGCTACTAGACACAAACAGGATATAAAACATAATGCTGATGCCCCAGTAGCACAACATTTTAACCTTCCTGGCCATTCTTTGGACGATTTCGAAATCCACCCAATTGAACAACCACCAATTAAAGACACATTAGAAGAAACGGATGAATTTAGAAAAAAACGTGAAGCTTTTTGGATCAATACGCTTCAAACCCTCTGGCCATTTGGTATGAACATATCAGAGGGCGAATGCGAAAGGAGGTCCATCATTCCTTTCACTTTAACGTACAACAGAATGAATATCGAAATAGCAAAAATATTAAAAGATGAATTCAATTTTACCAATGCTAAATTAAATGAACCTTTGAATCTTCGACCTGTCATCGCCTATAAGAAAAACAAAAGCTTGCGTAACATCCTTGTAAGGACTAAATTAGAGCCCATCAGTGAATAACATCAATTATTGCCAGTCAGTTTAACCAGTTCCTAAGCTCATCACTTAGTTTAAATCAATTTTATGTACTTTTTTGTCATGTTTGAAACCCATTAGGGTTCAGTAAATGAAAACAATTTTTCGGCGGCATATTAAAAGAAAAAAACGTTTCAGTATGAAATGTCTGTGCCAGTGCGATTTTTTAACCTCAAACACACACACACACACACACACACACACACACACACACACACACACACACACGCGCGCGCACACACACACACACAGAGTCTTGTTTACCCTACATACCGAGGTACCCCATTGTTTGTCCTTTGTGTGGACTAACGCTTTATACCTCGTTTTGCCGGTACAGTTCGAGGAAAACAACCGAGGTAAAGGGTTTCTTTTGTCTTTTGTACCTCGGTAAGGCGAAACACGCAAACTCTTTTGTCTAGTTACCTCGTCAAGTTGGTAAGACAAACCCCCCCCCCCCCCACACACACACACACACACACACACACACAGAGTCTTGTCTACCCTACATACCGAGGTACCCCATTGTTTGTCCTTTGTGTGGACTAACGGTTTCTACCTCGTTTTGCCGGTACAGTTCTGGGAAAACAACCGAGGTAAAGGGTTTCTTTTGTCTTTTGTACCTCGGTAAGACGAAACACGCAAACTCTTTTGTCTAGTTACCTCGTCAAGTTGGTAAGACAAACCCAGTCTTATCTACTCTACATACCGAGGTACCCCATTGTTTGTCCTTTGTGTGTACTAACGGTTTCAACCTCGTTTTGCCGGTACAGTTCTGGGAAAACAACCGAGGTAAAGGGTTTCTTTTGTCTTTTGTACCTCGGTAAGGCGAAACACGCAAACTCTTTTGTCTAGTTACCTCGTCAAGTTGGTAAGACAAACCCACACACACACACACACACACACACAGTCTTGTTTTCCCTACATACCGAGGTACCCCATTGTCTGTCCTTTGTGTGGACTAACGGTTTCAACCTCGTTTTGCCGGTACAGTTCTGGGAAAACAACCGAGGTAAAGGGTTTCTTTTGTCTTTTGTACCTCGGTAAGACGAAACACGCAAACTCTTTTGTCTAGTTACCTCGTCAAGTTGGTAAGACAAAATTCAATCATCTGCGCTCTATGTTTAAAGGGCACAGGGGCCAGTCCAGTCCCCAAAAAATATTATTAAATATTGGCGTGAATTCTCGAAACGATAATTCTGATCTCGTAGTTAAGCAGTTGCGGAATATGCTTAGCGATATCAGGGTCAAGTTTAGATCAGCAAAAATTTATTTCGCTGAACTAAACTTTTCGCAAAAACTCCCTCAGGCTGAGAGGAGAACCCTGAGCATCATCAACGAAACCATTCGGAAAGTGAAGGACGTTAACGTGATACCAAAATTGATGACGCGAAGTTTGATGTTGCTCAGGATTTAATCCATTGGACCACGAGAACCGCCAATATTATGTACGATCACTGGTTGAACCACCTAAATTTAAACTAAGTAAAGGCAAAGGTAACAGCCGCCTAACAGATGTGGGATTAGGAACTAATGTGGTTAACCTGTCTGGCACCAATGACCTAACAACCCAAGAGAAATCTCTTTTAGATCGCGGTTTAACTTTTGTACCAACACCAAAGCCTAAAACTGATAACCAAACAAATTTACCATCATACAACTGTAATTTTCTTAGGCAAATGAAATTAGCCGACCGCTTTAGAAACTCCAGCGGTCGGAAACTTCCTTTTACAGAATCATCTGGTTGGTCACCTCCAGATAGTGAAGTAGATCCCGAAATTATTGAGGCTAGCAAACGAATCATCAAAAAGGTGTTCAGCATGAACATACTCTCCGATAAAGACAATTTAACAGCTGGTGAACGGAGAGCCCTCACGAAACTTCGAAAAAATAAGAAATTAGTAATTAAACCAGCCGACAAAGGTGGGTCGGTAGTTGTTCTATCTCGGGATAATTATATAAAGGAAGCCATGAGACAACTCAGCAATACTAAACATTATAAGAAAATAGATTCACTTATTTGGCCTAGTAATATCGAAAAATTCAATAAGATCTTAAAATTTCTCCTCGACGAAGGTCACATTACCAAAAAACAATTGAAATATTTAACAGCTAAGCTCAGTGCTCAAACAAGACAATTTTATATCCTACCAAAGATCCACAAGGACCGTTCTTCATGGACGGATGACTTAACTCCACCCGGGAGGCCAATTGTATCAGATTGTAATTCGGAATCTTATGCGATCTCGGAATTAATTGATTATCATCTGAAACCTATAGCAAATAGACATCCGAGCTATCTAAAAAATACACAGGATTTCCTGTCAAAAATTTCGAAATTGAAAATATCGAAAAATGCAATTCTGGCTACTTTGGATATCGACAGTATGTATACGAACATTGATATTGATAAAGGTGTTAAATCAGTTAAAAGTGCATTTGAAAAATATCCGGATGCGAAACGCCCGGATGAACAAATTTTGGATCTTTTAGAGCTGAGCTTAAAAGGTAATGACTTTCAATTCAATGGAGAATATTTTCTACAAATAATGGGTTGTCCTATGGGCAAAAGATTCAGTCCTAATTTTGCAAGCATTTATGTAGCGGAATGGGAGGAAAATGCCTTAAGCAAATGTGCAAAGCATCCTCTCGTATATCTCAGGTATTTAGATGACATTTTTATTATTTGGGAACATTCAAAAGAAGATTTTGATGATTTTTTAGAAATTTTGAACAATCACGATCCAAATATTAAATTGAAAGCTACTATCAATGAAAATTCTGTTGATTTTCTCGATGTGACCGTGTATAAAGGCAAGCAATTTCAGGCGTCCGGTTATTTAGATTATAAAGTGTATTTTAAACCAACGGATTCACATCAATTGTTGCACACAAAATCATTTCATCCTCAACATACATTTAAAGGTATCATCAAATCACAACTCATTCGTTTCCACCGCAATTCAAGTGATAAGGTAAATTTCAATGAGGCTTGTTCTACTCTATTTGGCGCCCTCAGGTCGAGAGGGTACTCGCTGCGCCTCTTGCGTAGCCTGAAATCCCAAACCCTGAAAAAGCTCGAAAGTCCAGCTGAAAGTACCGATTTCGAACCACTGAAGATTGAACACAACAGACCGTTGCAGAATGGTAGTGGCGCGGTATTTAATTGCAAAAAGCCTCGTTGCAGACTGCATACTTTTATGCCTGATCAGAAAGAGGAATTTTCCTCCGAACAAACGAAAAATCATTATCAGATCCGTAACCCCCTCCATTGTGATTCACCAAACATTATTTACCTTATCACTTGTAAGCGATGTCGGAAACAGTATGTTGGTCAAAGTCAAAATCCTTTTCGAGAACGTGCTACTAGACACAAACAGGATATAAAACATAATGCTGATGCCCCAGTAGCACAACATTTTAACCTTCCTGGCCATTCTTTGGACGATTTCGAAATCCATCCTATTGAACAACCACCAATTAAAGACACATTAGAAGAAACGGATGAATTTAGAAAAAAACGTGAAGCTTTTTGGATCAATACGCTTCAAACTCTCTGGCCATTTGGTATGAACATATCAGAGGGCGAATGCGAAAGGAGGTCCATCATTCCTTTCACTTTAACGTACAACAGAATGAATATCGAAATAGCAAAAATGTTAAAAGATGAATTCAATTTTACCAATGCTAAATTAAATGAACCTTTGAATCTTCGACCTGTCATCGCCTATAAGAAAAACAAAAGCTTGCGTAACATCCTTGTAAGGACTAAATTAGAGCCCATCAATGAATAACACCAATTTCTGCCAGTCAGTTTAACCAGTTCCTAAGCTCATCACTTAGTTTAAATCAATTTTGTGTACTTTTTTGTCATGTTTGAAACCAATCAGGGTTCAGTAAATGAAAACAATTTTTCGGCGGCATATTAAAAGAAAAAAACGTTTCAGTATGAAATGTCTGTGCCAGTGCGATTTTTTAACCTCAAACACACACAGGCGAGTGCCAGAGTTCATATATGCCCAAAAACAAAATAGGTTCTAATTTCAATCATGTGTATGTATTTCCTAAATAAAATTATTATTTATATATTTATTTATTGATTATTTTAAATTTTTTATTAATTTTTATTTATTTATTTATTTATTTATTTATTTATTTATTTATTTATTTATTTATTTGGTTGATTCATTTATTTAAATTATTATTTTTATTTTTATTTTTAATTTTTCATACCTTTCACACAATGTAGAGGTTCAGAAGGTAAAACACACAATTTCTACGTGGTGTAAAATATTTTCCGTCATAAACCTCCGTCGGGGGATATTCATTCCAACAGATAACATTCGTGCGGCATCATGATCTTTGGCGTTATTTTTTCATTTATTTCTTTAGTCTCAATATATTTTATCAAACCATTTTTTCATATTATTTTCACATACTTCTGAAGCCAGAAAAGCAAACCGCTCCCGATTGGTTTTACTTAAATCAAAGCCAACCAATAGGGCTTCATGGGGTCAGTAAAGCAAACCTCTCACTGACTGATTAAAATTCAATGGAAGCCAATCAATAGGGCTTCATCTAATTTGTTTGGACGACACAAACTGAGTTGTGAAAAACAAACTTGGGACATCTCAGATTGAAAAGAATTAATTAGATGAGTGACATTTGTCAGCTTGTTACCGAGTTTAATTATATACTGAGCTGTGAAAAACACCCCCAGCCCACATATGGATATATACCATGCATGCCCTCCCAAAGTTGGATTCATTTTCCTCAAAGTCTCTTTGAAAAAGCCAAACCAAGCGAAACGCGTCGAGACAGACGGATTATTTTCTACCTTTGCTGAAGACTACAACCAATCCAGGTATCTTCTCTAATAGGTAATATCTAGATTTCATTTTAATTTATTTCATTTCTTCATTTTAAATTCATCTACCTATTCTTCAAATGGCTCAAAAAAGACAGAAGCATCAGGGAAAGAGAGTTGCCCAGTCTGGAAGAGGCCAGGAACAATCGTTCCAGGCCTATTCTAGATTGGTCAAGGCCCTTTTCCAGGTGATTCAGTGTATGCACCATATTGGGCTCCTAGAGCAGCATTTGGCCAACCGGGATTTCCCGAAACAATTGGAGAAGAAAGTAGATGAGTTAGGTGGCTTTCTAAAGCCGGCTCTTCCCACCCCACACATTTTTTCTGTTTTTCGACAGATTAGTGTGGGATGGGCCAACCAAACGTTAAATGCTTTAGTTGAGCATTACAAGATAAATTTAAACCAGTTGAAGTCTAAGATAACTTTGGCTATGCGACCACCTCCTGGACTCGAAAAAATAGACTTCAACAGCGCTTCGGCGCGTGCCTTGATCTGGGCTCAAAAAAACTTTAAAAATAAGTTGACAGATAAGACGATTTCGGCCTATGAGTCTTACATTTCGGACCTTCGCCCAGCGTCTGGAGTAAGGAACAATACGGGAGGGAGCAAGCAAACTCCGGCCCGTGTTGTCCCTCTACCCCAACGCGAAAAGCAAAATAAGAAAAGATCAAGGCAAAGCACTTCTCCCTCTTCTTTTCCTTCTACTTCTTCTTTCTCTCAGAGTAAGCGCCTCAATTTGCAAACATCTCCGGTCCATATTGTGACTGAAGATGCTCGCAAATTGAGTAACGCCGTCTCGCCTCGTCTTGCTCCTCTACCTCCTACTCCTCCTCAGCCTTTCTTCTCTGGTTCTCCTAGTGCTCTCGCTAGAACTCCTCCTCTTTCTATTTCTTCTCCTCCTTCTGTTTCTTCTCCTGCTTCTGTTTCCTCTCCTGCTTCTGTTTCTTCTCCCCCTTCTCCTGCCTCTAGTGTGGTTCAACCAGGTATATCGTACTCAGAGAAAGTCAAATCACCGAGCCGCAACTCGGGCCGCTCATTTGATTCTAAATTCTCCCAGTTTCGGCATAAAAGCGGAGTTAATTTTGACAAAAGGAATTGGCGCCTCCCCGATGTTTGTAAAAACATCCTTATGATTGGAAGTTCAAATTTAGGACGCATTGATCGAAATCCCCATCCGGACATCCAGGTGGAGTGTTACCCCGGCGCCAAATTCAATCATCTGCGCTCTATGTTTAAAGGGCACAGGGGCCAGTCCAGTCCCCAAAAAATATTATTAAATATTGGCGTGAATTCTCGAAACGATAATTCTGATCTCGTAGTTAAGCAGTTGCGGAATATGCTTAGCGATATCAGGGTCAAGTTTAGATCAGCAAAAATTTATTTCGCTGAACTAAACTTTTCGCAAAAACTCCCTCAGGCTGAGAGGAGAACCCTGAGCATCATCAACGAAACCATTCGGAAAGTGAAGGACGTTAACGTGATACCAAAAATTGATGACGCGAAGTTTGATGTTGCTCAGGATTTAATCCATTGGACCACGAGAACCGCCAATATTATGTACGATCACTGGTTGAACCACCTAAATTTAAACTAAGTAAAGGCAAAGGTAACAGCCACCTAACAGATGTGGGATTAGGAACTAATGTGGTTAACCTGTCTGGCACCAATGACCTAACAACCCAAGAGAAATCTCTTTTAGATCGCGGTTTAACTGTACCAACACCAAAGCCTAAAACTGATAACCAAACAAATTTACCATCATACAACTGTAATTTTCTTAGGCAAATGAAATTAGCCGACCGCTTTAGAAACTCCAGCGGTCGGAAACTTCCTTTTACAGAATCATCTGGTTGGTCACCTCCAGATAGTGAAGTAGATCCCGAAATTATTGAGGCTAGCAAACGAATCATCAAAAAGGTGTTCAGCATGAACATACTCTCCGATAAAGACAATTTAACAGCTGGTGAACGGAGAGCCCTCACGAAACTTCGAAAAAATAAGAAATTAGTAATTAAACCAGCCGACAAAGGTGGGTCGGTAGTTGTTCTATCTCGGGATAATTATATAAAGGAAGCCATGAGACAACTCAGCAATACTAAACATTATAAGAAAATAGATTCACTTATTTGGCCTAGTAATATCGAAAAATTCAATAAGATCTTAAAATTTCTCCTCGACGAAGGTCACATTACCAAAAAACAATTGAAATATTTAACAGCTAAGCTCAGTGCTCAAACAAGACAATTTTATATCCTACCAAAGATCCACAAGGACCGTTCTTCATGGACGGATGACTTAACTCCACCCGGGAGGCCAATTGTATCAGATTGTAATTCGGAATCTTATGCGATCTCGGAATTAATTGATTATCATCTGAAACCTATAGCAAATAGACATCCGAGCTATCTAAAAAATACACAGGATTTCCTGTCAAAAATTTCGAAATTGAAAATATCGAAAAATGCAATTCTGGCTACTTTGGATATCGACAGTATGTATACGAACATTGATATTGATAAAGGTGTTAAATCAGTTAAAAGTGCATTTGAAAAATATCCGGATGCGAAACGCCCGGATGAACAAATTTTGGATCTTTTAGAGCTGAGCTTAAAAGGTAATGACTTTCAATTCAATGGAGAATATTTTCTACAAATAATGGGTTGTCCTATGGGTAAAAGATTCAGTCCTAATTTTGCAAGCATTTATGTAGCGGAATGGGAGGAAAATGCCTTAAGCAAATGTGCAAAGCATCCTCTCGTATATCTCAGGTATTTAGATGACATTTTTATTATTTGGGAACATTCAAAAGAAGATTTTGATGATTTTTTAGAAATTTTGAACAATCACGATCCAAATATTAAATTGAAAGCTACTATCAATGAAAATTCTGTTGATTTTCTCGATGTGACCGTGTATAAAGGCAAGCAATTTCAGGCGTCCGGTTATTTAGATTATAAAGTGTATTTTAAACCAACGGATTCACATCAATTGTTGCACACAAAATCATTTCATCCTCAACATACATTTAAAGGTATCATCAAATCACAACTCATTCGTTTCCACCGCAATTCAAGTGATAAGGTAAATTTCAATGAGGCTTGTTCTACTCTATTTGGCGCCCTCAGGTCGAGAGGGTACTCGCTGCGCCTCTTGCGTAGCCTGAAATCCCAAACCCTGAAAAAGCTCGAAAGTCCAGCTGAAAGTACCGATTTCGAACCACTGAAGATTGAACACAACAGACCGTTGCAGAATGGTAGTGGCGCGGTATTTAATTGCAAAAAGCCTCGTTGCAGACTGCATACTTTTATGCCTGATCAGAAAGAGGAATTTTCCTCCGAACAAACGAAAAATCATTATCAGATCCGTAACCCCCTCCATTGTGATTCACCAAACATTATTTACCTTATCACTTGTAAGCGATGTCGGAAACAGTATGTTGGTCAAAGTCAAAATCCTTTTCGAGAACGTGCTACTAGACACAAACAGGATATAAAACATAATGCTGATGCCCCAGTAGCACAACATTTTAACCTTCCTGGCCATTCTTTGGACGATTTCGAAATCCATCCTATTGAACAACCACCAATTAAAGACACATTAGAAGAAACGGATGAATTTAGAAAAAAACGTGAAGCTTTTTGGATCAATACGCTTCAAACTCTCTGGCCATTTGGTATGAACATATCAGAGGGCGAATGCGAAAGGAGGTCCATCATTCCTTTCACTTTAACGTACAACAGAATGAATATCGAAATAGCAAAAATGTTAAAAGATGAATTCAATTTTACCAATGCTAAATTAAATGAACCTTTGAATCTTCGACCTGTCATCGCCTATAAGAAAAACAAAAGCTTGCGTAACATCCTTGTAAGGACTAAATTAGAGCCCATCAATGAATAACACCAATTTCTGCCAGTCAGTTTAACCAGTTCCTAAGCTCATCACTTAGTTTAAATCAATTTTGTGTACTTTTTTGTCATGTTTGAAACCAATCAGGGTTCAGTAAATGAAAACAATTTTTCGGCGGCATATTAAAAGAAAAAAACGTTTCAGTATGAAATGTCTGTGCCAGTGCGATTTTTTAACCTCAAACACACACAGGCGAGTGCCAGAGTTCATATATGCCCAAAAACAAAATAGGTTCTAATTTCAATCATGTGTATGTATTTCCTAAATAAAATTATTATTTATATATTTATTTATTGATTATTTTAAATTTTTTATTAATTTTTATTTATTTATTTATTTATTTATTTATTTATTTATTTATTTATTTATTTATTTATTTGGTTGATTCATTTATTTAAATTATTATTTTTATTTTTATTTTTAATTTTTCATACCTTTCACACAATGTAGAGGTTCAGAAGGTAAAACACACAATTTCTACGTGGTGTAAAATATTTTCCGTCATAAACCTCCGTCGGGGGATATTCATTCCAACAGATAACATTCGTGCGGCATCATGATCTTTGGCATTATTTTTTCATTTATTTCTTTAGTCTCAATATATTTTATCAAACCATTTTTTCATATTATTTTCACATACTTCTGAAGCCAGAAAAGCAAACCGCTCCCGATTGGTTTTACTTAAATCAAAGCCAACCAATAGGGCTTCATGGGGTCAGTAAAGCAAACCTCTCACTGACTGATTAAAATTCAATGGAAGCCAATCAATAGGGCTTCATCTAATTTGTTTGGACGACACAAACTGAGTTGTGAAAAACAAACTTGGGACATCTCAGATTGAAAAGAATTAATTAGATGAGTGACATTTGTCAGCTTGTTACCGAGTTTAATTATATACTGAGCTGTGAAAAACACCCCCAGCCCACATATGGATATATACCATGCATGCCCTCCCAAAGTTGGATTCATTTTCCTCAAAGTCTCTTTGAAAAAGCCAAACCAAGCGAAACGCGTCGAGACAGACGGATTATTTTCTACCTTTGCTGAAGACTACAACCAATCCAGGTATCTTCTCTAATAGGTAATATCTAGATTTCATTTTAATTTATTTCATTTCTTCATTTTAAATTCATCTACCTATTCTTCAAATGGCTCAAAAAAGACAGAAGCATCAGGGAAAGAGAGTTGCCCAGTCTGGAAGAGGCCAGGAACAATCGTTCCAGGCCTATTCTAGATTGGTCAAGGCCCTTTTCCAGGTGATTCAGTGTATGCACCATATTGGGCTCCTAGAGCAGCATTTGGCCAACCGGGATTTCCCGAAACAATTGGAGAAGAAAGTAGATGAGTTAGGTGGCTTTCTAAAGCCGGCTCTTCCCACCCCACACATTTTTTCTGTTTTTCGACAGATTAGTGTGGGATGGGCCAACCAAACGTTAAATGCTTTAGTTGAGCATTACAAGATAAATTTAAACCAGTTGAAGTCTAAGATAACTTTGGCTATGCGACCACCTCCTGGACTCGAAAAAATAGACTTCAACAGCGCTTCGGCGCGTGCCTTGATCTGGGCTCAAAAAAAGATAAGACGATTTCGGCCTATGAGTCTTACATTTCGGACCTTCGCCCAGCGTCTGGAGTAAGGAACAATACGGGAGGGAGCAAGCAAACTCCGGCCCGTGTTGTCCCTCTACCCCAACGCGAAAAGCAAAATAAGAAAAGATCAAGGCAAAGCACTTCTCCCTCTTCTTTTCCTTCTACTTCTTCTTTCTCTCAGAGTAAGCGCCTCAATTTGCAAACATCTCCGGTCCATATTGTGACTGAAGATGCTCGCAAATTGAGTAACGCCGTCTCGCCTCGTCTTGCTCCTCTACCTCCTACTCCTCCTCAGCCTTTCTTCTCTGGTTCTCCTAGTGCTCTCGCTAGAACTCCTCCTCTTTCTATTTCTTCTCCTCCTTCTGTTTCTTCTCCTGCTTCTGTTTCCTCTCCTGCTTCTGTTTCTTCTCCCCCTTCTCCTGCCTCTAGTGTGGTTCAACCAGGTATATCGTACTCAGAGAAAGTCGAATCACCGAGCCGCAACTCGGGCCGCTCATTTGATTCTAAATTCTCCCAGTTTCGGCATAAAAGCGGAGTTAATTTTGACAAAAGGAATTGGCGCCTCCCCGATGTTTGTAAAAACATCCTTATGATTGGAAGTTCAAATTTAGGACGCATTGATCGAAATCCCCATCCGGACATCCAGGTGGAGTGTTACCCCGGCGCCAAATTCAATCATCTGCGCTCTATGTTTAAAGGGCACAGGGGCCAGTCCAGTCCCCAAAAAATATTATTAAATATTGGCGTGAATTCTCGAAACGATAATTCTGATCTCGTAGTTAAGCAGTTGCGGAATATGCTTAGCGATATCAGGGTCAAGTTTAGATCAGCAAAAATTTATTTCGCTGAACTAAACTTTTCGCAAAAACTCCCTCAGGCTGAGAGGAGAACCCTGAGCATCATCAACGAAACCATTCGGAAAGTGAAGGACGTTAACGTGATACCAAAAATTGATGACGCGAAGTTTGATGTTGCTCAGGATTTAATCCATTGGACCACGAGAACCGCCAATATTATGTACGATCACTGGTTGAACCACCTAAATTTAAACTAAGTAAAGGCAAAGGTAACAGCCGCCTAACAGATGTGGGATTAGGAACTAATGTGGTTAACCTGTCTGGCACCAATGACCTAACAACCCAAGAGAAATCTCTTTTAGATCGCGGGTTAACTTTTGTACCAACACCAAAGCCTAAAACTGATAACCAAACAAATTTACCATCATACAACTGTAATTTTCTTAGGCAAATGAAATTAGCCGACCGCTTTAGAAACTCCAGCGGTCGGAAACTTCCTTTTACAGAATCATCTGGTTGGTCACCTCCAGATAGTGAAGTAGATCCCGAAATTATTGAGGCTAGCAAACGAATCATCAAAAAGGTGTTCAGCATGAACATACTCTCCGATAAAGACAATTTAACAGCTGGTGAACGGAGAGCCCTCACGAAACTTCGAAAAAATAAGAAATTAGTAATTAAAACAGCCGACAAAGGTGGGTCGGTAGTTGTTCTATCTCGGGATAATTATATAAAGGAAGCCATGAGACAACTCAGCAATACTAAACATTATAAGAAAATAGATTCACTTATTTGGCCTAGTAATATCGAAAAATTCAATAAATCTTAAAATTTCTCCTCGACGAAGGTCACATTACCAAAAAACAATTGAAATATTTAACAGCTAAGCTCAGTGCTCAAACAAGACAATTTTATATCCTACCAAAGATCCACAAGGACCGTTCTTCATGGACGGATGACTTAACTCCACCCGGGAGGCATATTGTATCAGATCGTAATTCGGAATCTTATGCGATCTCGGAATTAATTGATTATCATCTGAAACCTATAGCAAATAGACATCCGAGCTATCTAAAAAATACACAGGATTTCCTGTCAAAAATTTCGAAATTGAAAATATCGAAAAATGCAATTCTGGCTACTTTGGATATCGACAGTATGTATACGAACATTGATATTGATAAAGGTGTTAAATCAGTTAAAAGTGCATTTGTAAAATATCCGGATGCGAAACGCCCGGATGAACAAATTTTGGATCTTTTAGAGCTGAGCTTAAAAGGTAATGACTTTCAATTCAATGGAGAATATTTTCTACAAATAATGGGTTGTCCTATGGGCAAAGATTCAGTCCTAATTTTGCAAGCATTTATGTAGCGGAATGGGAGGAAAATGCCTTAAGCAAATGTGCAAAGCATCCTCTCGTATATCTCAGGTATTTAGATGACATTTTTATTATTTGGGAACATTCAAAAGAAGATTTTGATGATTTTTTAGAAATTTTGAACAATCACGATCCAAATATTAAATTGAAAGCTACTATCAATGAAAATTCTGTTGATTTTCTCGATGTGACCGTGTATAAAGGCAAGCAATTTCAGGCGTCCGGTTATTTAGATTATAAAGTGTATTTTAAACCAACGGATTCACATCAATTGTTGCACACAAAATCATTTCATCCTCAACATACATTTAAAGGTATCATCAAATCACAACTCATTCGTTTCCACCGCAATTCAAGTGATAAGGTAAATTTCAACGAGGCTTGTTCTACTCTATTTGGCGCCCTCAGGTCGAGAGGGTACTCGCTGCACCTCTTGCGTAGCCTGAAATCCCAAACCCTGAAAAAGCTCGAAAGTCCAGCTGAAAGTACCGATTTCGAACCACTGAAGATTGAACACAACAGACCGTTGCAGAATGGTAGTGGCGCGGTATTTAATTGCAAAAAGCCTCGTTGCAGACTGCATACTTTTATGCCTGATCAGAAAGAGGAATTTTCCTCCGAACAAACGAAAAATCATTATCAGATCCGTAACCCCCTCCATTGTGATTCACCAAACATTATTTACCTTATCACTTGTAAGCGATGTCGGAAACAGTATGTTGGTCAAAGTCAAAATCCTTTTCGAGAACGTGCTACTAGACACAAACAGGATATAAAACATAATGCTGATGCCCCAGTAGCACAACATTTTAACCTTCCTGGCCATTCTTTGGACGATTTCGAAATCCATCCTATTGAACAACCACCAATTAAAGACACATTAGAAGAAACGGATGAATTTAGAAAAAAACGTGAAGCTTTTTGGATCAATACGCTTCAAACTCTCTGGCCATTTGGTATGAACATATCAGAGGGCGAATGCGAAAGGAGGTCCATCATTCCTTTCACTTTAACGTACAACAGAATGAATATCGAAATAGCAAAAATGTTAAAAGATGAATTCAATTTTACCAATGCTAAATTAAATGAACCTTTGAATCTTCGACCTGTCATCGCCTATAAGAAAAACAAAAGCTTGCGTAACATCCTTGTAAGGACTAAATTAGAGCCCATCAATGAATAACACCAATTTCTGCCAGTCAGTTTAACCAGTTCCTAAGCTCATCACTTGATTTAAATCAATTTTGTGTACTTTTTTGTCATGTTTGAAACCAATCAGGGTTCAGTAAATGAAAACAATTTTTCGGCGGCATATTAAAAGAAAAAAACGTTTCAGTATGAAATGTCTGTGCCAGTGCGATTTTTTAACCTCAAACACACACACACACACACACACACACACACACACACACACACACACACACACACACACACACACACACACACACACACACACACACACACACACACACACACACACACACACACGCACACACTCTCACACACACGCTCACACACACACACACACCCTCACCTTGACACACACACACGCCCTCACACGCACACACACACTCACACAGAGAAACACAAGCTCAAATATATATATAGACTAGTTGGGGGTGCCCGACTTCGTCCGGGCTACAGAGATCGTCACTGCGTATGCGCAAAGATTGGCTAACACGCCATAGCCGACGGTGGAAAATCACTACCCGGTGGAACGTACATACAAATTCTAGGTTTCGTCCCAATCAGATTTGTAGTTTCCGAGATCGTCACTGCGCATGCACAAAGATAGGCTGTCACCTCAGAGCCGACAGAGGCCAGTTAATTCCCGACATACAAATCCCAGGTTTCGCTCAAATCGGGCCAGTAGTTACCGAGATCGTCATAGCGCATATGCAAGGATAGGTCCCCCACTCCAGAGCCGATGGGGGCAAATCACTACCCGATAGACCACAGATACAAATCCCAAGTTTTGTCCTGATCGGCCCAGTAGTTTCCGAGATCGTTACTACGCATGCGCGAAGACAGGTCCCCACCCCATACCCGACGGTGGCAAATAATTAACCGATGACCCTACTTACAAACACCAAGTTTTGTGCCGATCGGCCCAGTAGTTTTCGCGATCAATACTGTGCATGCACGAAGATTGCCCCACCACAACCCGGGAAGGTTTTAATCTATTCGGACATGTGGGTGGGGCCATCTTAGCGCATGTGCAGTGACAATCACGAAAACTACTGTGCCGATTGGCTTAAAACCTGAGATTTGTATGTAAGTTCCATCCGGCAGTGTCCGGGGCCACTCAAATTGCTCATGCCCGGCTCAGCTGTCCATGTAAATCATTCCTGTACGGAGTAGGGCCTCGAGCTGGTCTATTAAACATTTGTTTATTTGTCTGTGTCTGTGTGTGTGTCTGTCTGTGGGTTTACTATAGACTCGAAAACGTCTGGACATATCGGGACGAAACTTGGCATGCACATGTAGTTTGGTCCTGGGAAGGTTTCCACCCATTGGACCTGGGGTGGACCTGGGGTGGGGGCCCGTCTTCACATATCTGTCTGTCTGCCTGTGTGTTCACTATAGACTCGAAATCGAATGGGCTGATTGGAACGGAACTTGGCAGGCGTATATATTCCGGTCCCGGGAAGCTTTTCCACCCATCGAACCCAGGGTGGGGGCCCGCCTTCGCGCATGTGCAGTGACAATCTCGGAACTACTTTTGCGATCGGGACAAAACCTGGGATTTGTATGTACGTTCCACCAGGTAGTGATTTGCCACCGTCGGCTATAGGGTGTTAGCCAATCTTTGCGCATGCGCAGTGACAATTTCGGGCCCCCATCTAGTCTATCTATATATTTGAGTTATCTTGCTTGTCTATTTGTCTGTCTGTAGGTATAGACTCGAAAACGTCCGGATTGATCTGGGAAGAAATTTGGCATGGGTGTATGGTTCGGGCCCAGGAAGGTTCTACGCTACTCGGACGTGGGGTGGGGCCCGTCTTCGCTCATGCGCAGTGACGATCTCAGAAACTACTGGGCCGATCGGGACGAAACTTTGGATTTGTATGTAGGGTCCATCGTGTAATCATTTGTCATTGTCGGGTATGGAGTGGTGCCCGGCTTCACGCATGCGCAGTGACGATCTCGGAAACTACTGGACCGATCGGGACGAAAACTGGCATTTGTATGTATGGTCTTTCGGCTATGGGGTGGGAGCCAATCTTTGCGCATGCACAGATGCGCAGTGACAAAAGCCCGGACAAAGTCGGGCACCAGCGGCTGGGCCGATCGGGACGAAACTTGGCATGTGTATGTAGTTCGGTTCTGGGAAGGTTTTCCATCCATCGGACCGGGGGTTGGGCGGGGGAAGAACCGTCTTCGCGCGTGCGCAGTAACGATCTCGGAAACTACTGGGCCTATCGGGACGAAACTTGGGCTTTGTAAGTAGGGAATATCGGGTAGTGATTTGCCACCGTCGGGTGTTTATGTGGGGCCGTCTTCGCGCATGCGCAGTGACGATTTCGGAAACTACAGGTCCGATCGGGACGAAACCTGGGATGTACGTTCCACCGGGTAGTGTTTTGCCACCGTCGGCTATGGCGTGTTAGCCAATCTTTGCGCATCCGCAGCGACTATCTCTGTAGTCCGGACGAAGTCGGGCACCCCCAACTAGTCTATATATATATATTTGAGTAATCTTGTTTGTTTGTTTGTTTGTTTGTTTGTTTGTTTGTTTGTTCTTTATAGACTCAAAAACGGAAATTCGGCATGGTTGTGTGATTTGGGCCAGGGGAGGTTTTAGGCTACTCGGACGTGAGGTGGGGCCCGTCTTCGCGCATGCGAAATCTGCGGTATCTCTGAATTAGGACATATAGTATAATTCATTTTTTTAGATGTGGCACTAATACGCTTCCATTTTATTCAGTTTGGCTAAAACAAAGAATACTGAAGACGCCGGTGTTCTGTTTCTTATTTTGCAATATCTTCTGAAGAAAGAAACATGATCATGTGCGCGGGAACATTAAAAGTTACAAGTTTATGAAAGAACTGTTTGCTTTTTCCAGTTGCTAAATAATACAATTGAAACTTTCACTTTTCGCTCGCAGAATTTGAGTTCCCATCCCCTACTGGTAAACGCTCGTTGAGCCTTTTAGTGTTCCGGAATGGAAAATAATAAAAAAAAACACATTTCTGCCAAATTAATAAATGTTTCATTTTGACCTTTCAAAACATACTCTATGACTCTAACTGGAATGAGCTCGGCGAGCACATTACAATGAGAGCCTATAAGCTATGTTTCGACAGAAAAATGCAAAACAAGCAGATAACAAGAAATTGAATTGCTCTTTCAAAATGAAGTTTGTATGTCTATTTTTGTCTCATAATAAATAAAAACACATTTTTGTGTGCATTGAATCATTTTTCGTACGAAAAATGATTTATTTTAGAATTGAAATGATGGGGATCCATGTTAGCCAGGTATTGAAGTACCTAATCTGTTGTTCTGCCAGGTATTCATGCCACATGCTAACCAAGAAGAGACAATGATAATGGTTCTAACTTATATTCTGTAACTGGTGCTTTAAGTGATGTGAGTATTGGGCTTCGAGTGTAGGGCCCAAGACGTGAGACAAACAAAAAAAACTGTTTTCAGCCCCTTAGATTGGCTCGGAAAAAAGTAACACTGGGCTGCGGATACATGTAAGTAATGGAAAATGTGGGGCAGGGGAGGGGAGTCCAAGGCTTTGCTTATATCTAAATTACTCTGGAACCAAGTACCGGGAGCCTCTGGAAGCCAGAAACAAGGAAACGCTCAAACGGAAGTGCCCACCGCCACTTTTCCGACAGTCATTTCTTCGTCGATCATATATGTACCATTTTCATCTTTTCTCGGACTACTATAAATAATTATTAATTACTTCATTCATTAATTATTATTCCCTTCATATTTGACGTCTGGGGACAAATGGCCTATTTGGTCCAGGAAGACCTACAAAATAATCAACCAATTGTTATATTCATATTATGAACATAACAATTGATTGATTGGTTAGTAGTTGTAACAAACAACCAAATTACCTCCAAGGAATCTCAAACTTTCCAGCAAACGTACAAATCACGGAAAATTCTCATGAATTAACTCATCGCACCACACCACAGAGATGAAAAGTATTCAAACATTCCATATATTTGATCATTCACCTATGTTTTGTTCCACGGAAACTGTTTCCGAAATCAGATGTCAGAGTTGGATCTTCTGCAACCCCTTATAACAGCCGAAGTGTTCTCTAAGAATTTGTGACAGCCGCTCTCATCTTTTACTTTGGGGACCTACCCCCCCCCCACCACCACCACCACCACCACCACCACCCCTGCTCATCGCTATGTAAGTCTCTCCTCGACAGGATTTTCCTACATGTGCCAATGACGTTTAATTTGAAAGCGCGCGTGCATAATTATGTACGTAATTTTCACCTCTATTGAATATTCGTCTTCAGATTAAATATCGCAATAAAAGCTTCTCTTCACAAGGGGAAAATAATCTCCTCTTTACAAGAAAAATAGCGCAAAGATGCAGTTTCAGTTATAAAAAAAAGAGCCCACTAGAAAGCAAAATTGCAAAAATGTCATTATTATGGTTTTGCTACAGGTGCGTCTTTTTTAATGATAGAAATCGACAACTTCGCGTACCTTTACCATTTCGACATGATAGAAGTCGACAACTTTGATTTTCCCCCAAAGGACCAGCACCTCAACATCAAAGAATAGCACAGGGAATCCGGTCTGTTAGAAATGTTATGTTATCAAAATTACAAAGAATTAACCTATGAAACTTTGGGCAGAGAGTTCCGTTTCGTCGATCTGAAAATCTTTGATCTGAGTCCCTGCCAATTCACACCCCTCCCATCTGAATGAAAAAGGGTGAATCTGAAATGAAACTGCCGAAACATAGTATCGTCAAAACCTTTTGTAACGCTTTGGAAATGCCAAGGTTGATTAATTTTGGTTAAACACTTAAACAGCCAGAGTCATAGAGTGCTGGACAGTGTCACGGGCAGGATGCCGGGGAGAACTATCGGACAGAGACGAGTCACTGTCAAACTGTTTAAGTTACTAATCCCACTAAAGTAGGGTTAGCATTGGTTAAATGTACGTACATACTCAATGAGCGGCGAACCTTATCACACAACGACATACTTGAATATAAAATACACAATATGTAATCACAAATAGAAACCCCACAAAAACTTTTTAAAACGACCTGTCACCCCACCCACATATGCCCATAGTACTGGCTGAAAGACGAACGGACAGACCGAATATATTCCTGTCATGGTAATCTCAACAAAGAGAGCTCAACCTAAAATAAAAAGATGAAGATGAAAATCTGATCATTTCGTGTGGACATCTGAAATGAAATGATTTGTTCAAAATTTTCAAAGTATAACAGTTTTTGAAAATGTTACTACGAAAGTGGTAAAAAAGTTCCTACAAAAGTGGTGACTTTGTTTTTTATGACAAAAGTGGGCAATGGTTACTACAAAAGTGGAGACCTCATTTTACTACAAACGTGGGCGACGTTACTACAAAAGTGGTGAGCTACCACAAAAGTGGGCGTTTTCTACTACAAAAGTGGTGAGCTACTACAAAAGTGGACAGTAACTACAAAAGTGGGCGTAACACTCAAAATAAATGATATTTGTTGTGCCATCATGAAGTTTATTTCCAAATATTTATACAAGAATGAATTAAGACAAGTTAGGCTTATTATTTCAATGCTTTTAAAACGTAATTATTTGACTTTGAATGTCAAAAAAATACTGGGACAATTTGGGTGAGAATCTTACATGTTTTGAACTTGACGATATACCGGTATATCGCGATATATTTTAAAATATCGTTACCGGTATTGAAATCCGAATATCGTGCAGCCCTACCACCAATCCCTGCGCGCGTGCACACACGCTCTCACACGCGCATACCCACACTCCCTCTCTCTCCCTCTCTCTCCCACTCTTTCCCTTTCTCTCTCACTTATACGACCCCACAAATACGCCCGCGCACATTCTAGAACAAAAAAGCCATCAACTCTGTTGGTCATTATTCGTTACTTGGGGGCACGGTGGTGTTGCGGTAACCGGTTCTCGTCAGATCACTGAAGTTAAGCAACGTCGAGCCTGGTTAGTCCTCGGGTGGGTGACCGTCTGAGCGATTGATTCGGAACCCCGCGGTGTGTCCTTGGGCAAGGCGTTTAACCCCGATTGTCCACATGGGGGCACGAAGACACCGTGTACTAAGTCGCACTGCACGTCGATGGTGCACATGTCTTCAACCAATCTAACCCTGGTGTGCTGCAATGCGGAGTTTCGATGTTGGGGAGCTGGCAGGTGCTCGTCGTTGCTCGGTGGTTCTCTCCGAGTAGTCCGGCTCCCTCCACCCGTAAACCTGTCACGGTCATGATTAGCCATTGTGCAGAAGTATGTGACCTTAAACTCAATAAATAAATAAATACATTCGTTACTTTGGAGGGGTATTGATTGGTCTCCCCTCCCAAGTGACGAATAAAGATCAGCAGAACATTTATTCGTGACTTTGGAGGGGGAGACCAATCAATACCTTAAAAACATCGATTGGTCCGCACCCCCCCCCCCCCCTCCACTCATCAAATTCCTTCCACCTTTGCACAACACTATATAATGTATATGATACAGCATTATACAAATGTAGAAGGTGGTAGAGTGCCGAAATTGGCAGCAATTCACCACTTGTGCTGCAGCGACGGGAATGTAGTATTGCATTACGTATCTAAAGTTGATTGATTCGGAAACTTTTGCGGCATCTGGCAACTGAGTTTGCTTCTGTGTATCCGTATGCATATTAGCACTGTGGACAAAAATAACTTCCCGCTGAAAGCCTATCACATGGACCAATGTAAGATAATGAAGCCCTTGTGGGATGACTGGCCCGGTCTACGGATGGGTATCCTCAGAACAAACTCAGTTACCAGATGCCAGTCTAGTTCCAGTGAAATCAGCTCGGTTCTTACTTTATCAATTTTTAATAATTTTGTTATCCTTAATTTGTTTTCAATTCCTTTATGCTCCATCGGTCCAGCACTGCAGTTGGGATATACTTGCCTTCAGCAATAGCTCTTGTTGCTTTTTTGTAGTCGCCCTTGTTCACACATAAATACAAAACAGTAACTGTTTCTAATACGTAGAACCTGGAAATAAAATGCGCTCTTTCTCAACAGTAAGTTATTTTGCTTACTTATAGTGTTTATAAACAGGATACAGTTATATTTTTCGGTACCAAACGTGCTTCAGCAATTTGTTGTATGAAGTATGTTTTGTTTATTGAAGGATGTAAAAGGATATAAATTATCATAATTACTGATTTAATGATACTTACGGCCACGGGCAGTCGGCGGTGACAGGCTCAAGCAAAGTAGAGCGGGGTGTACAAATGTCCAAGACGCCCTAACCTACCTTAGTTCGGCCCTGTGGGAGATAAAATAAAAAAAACGTTGTTTCCTTTATTCCCTGATCTTAACGCGTGCTGTTGGAGGTGTTGAAATATGTATGTGATTTGGAGAGAGGGGGTAGATTAATATAATAATAATATCCATATTTTGGCCTTCCACTGGTCTACCGCGATCCTCTATCGAAGTGGCCTGCAAAAACCCCATGCCCTGCCGGGTACGTCCGCAGTATCCCTCCAGACACAAACTGTTTCTCAACCACTTCTACGATAAGGTTGACTCTAACACTCATGTCTTCCCTCATTCCACGTATTTCTTATGTTCTCATCCCATTCTTCCATTAGTTTATCAGGGAGTCTTGTTCTACTAAGCAAGTATTTGGGCATTTTGAAATGAAATTATTCAGGGTCTCAGTTACTCGTAAGTTGTATATTTGGTACAATCTTTCCTCACCTTTCCCGAATTTCCTCTGAACTCCAGAGATTTAGGTCTCAATTTGAACAACAATAACTCTCAACGGATCCACCCAGGTACTCCTGAAGCGCCGGTGAACCGTTCTTGCTTTGCCCGCCCAACGAGCTTTTGGCCCTAACTCCAGCTTGCCAATTTCTATTGCCATCCTCGAATACCTTCCACCAATGAACTGCTTCCTTGTTTCGGTCACCCTTCTAGGCATTCAGTTTCAATGGAATACTTCTCCACAAGCTTGCAAACCTGCCGTGTCCATCCTACCTGGATGTTGGAGCCACATACATATCTAAACACTACTTTACACCATCTGCTGTTTGTAAGGTTTACCAGATAGTTTAGATTGCATAGCTTTAACGGGCCTCTACCCACGTTCTCCTCTGACCGTTGACAGCCCCCTTTCTTGTAACTCGACATATTATAATCCTCAGGGCCATAACTAAGAAAACTGTTTGGAGGGTCTAGAACATCGGTGCCCGACGGCTAGGTCATATCGCCCCATTATTTGGAACATACCTGATTGCTTTTATCAAAGACTTATACACTACAAATATACTTTCCATTGTTAAAATACTGTATTTTAAACATACAACAAGTACACACCAGCTTGGTAAAGATCCCGACACCTGGGGGCTTTCAACATGGTCATAAAAACCATTTGTTATTAGTTACTCTCTCCATAGATGTGGTATTCTAGTGATATACCGAATTGGGCATTTATTACACTTTTTAATCTCTGTGTATTTTCGACGGGCAAGCAAGGACATCTGCCAAACTTGGCATTTTATAATTTCTTGCCCAACCTCTACCCGACGAAACCCCATGATCTGGAGATTTCAGATTGTTTTTGGCGGTGGGTGGGGGTGCTCGAGTTTGACTACTTTTGGGGTCTTGCGCCCCACCTCGGTTGTGCCGCCCCCCTATGAGTACATTGGGAAAGTGGCTTACTTTGTTCATGTTTCGATGTATGGATCTGATCAGTTTTCGTATCTCCTCTTTGAGGACCTATTAGTTTGATCTTGAGATTATGAAAGGAAAGACGTTTACGAGACAGCTGACATAAACGTTTTCCTCTTTATTCAAATGATTTTTGTGAATCACGCTATGTATCACTTTATTCATATTTCGGTGGGTCTGACTGATTTACGTTGATTACTCTGTGTCGACCTATTAGTTTGATCTCAACAATATGCTATGGCGGACGTTCAAAAACAGGAGAAATAAATGCATTCGTTTTTTACTCAAATGATTTGTGGGAATCACTCAGTGTTCATTTTGCAATGTATAAAAGCCAAATGGGAGACAAAGGAACGCTTAACCCCTAGCACGCGGATACGAAAATTTGGAAATTTCATGCAGCAGTTTCTTCGAAAGAGCAACTCGGAATTTAACCAATCCAATTCTGTTTGGTAGAGCAATTGGGATTATGTACCTTGCCCAAGGAAATAACACAATTGCCGCTGTCCGCGATAGAATCGTGGAGCTTTCGGTTTGAAGTCCGTTGCCCTAGCCACTGAGCCTTTGTGCCCTCTTCTGTTGTGATGGAAACTGCCCATCACTGCAAGCGGACACTCTCGGATATTATTCAGAAGGGACTATTTCTTGTTAACTTATTAACATGAAGGGATATTCAAATTTATTCCATGCTCACCTATGTTACTACCTGTGAAAAGCATGTATGTTAAATTTTAATTTTTAACCCCAATTCTGGTATAAATCTACTACTGCGGTTAAAAAACATTTACAAACTGTTTCTCAACCACTTCTACGATAAGGTTGACCCTTACCCTCATGTTTTCCCTCATTCCACGTATTTCTTAATTTCTTATGTTCTCATCCCATTCTTCCATTAGTTTATCAGGGAGTCTTGTTCTACTAGGCAAGTGTTTGGGCATTCTGAAATGAAGTTATTCAGGGTCTCAGTTACTCTGTAACCTACAGTCTGAAGTTCATCCAACTTGACCCTTGGCATGATGCAGTTTGCCAACTTCGATACATTCACACTTCGCGATGTTTCATTCAAACAAACGACATTTTGCGATACTATCTACTACGTGCAATGACTTATTAAGTTTAAAATACCTACAATTAAATATTTAAAATAAAATTTAAGAATTGTCAATAATAATTTGACTGTAAAAGGAAGGTAAATTCAATCAACTTTGACGATGTGTCTAACTGTCAATCAAGCATTCACGTAAGCCAGTAGTACTGCCCACCGGCTCAGATGTAAACAAAACAAACCCGTCTTTGCGATAAAAAGTGTCGCTTTTTCCATTTTAAGTGACAAAGTCGATTATTTATTAAGAGCATGGTATAAATAAAACAAATAGGTACTAGGGCTGGTAATCATATTTAAACCACCGTAGCCGAGTGGTTAAAACCCTTATGCTACTCGTGGTTTAAATCTGATTACCGACCCTAGTACCTATTTATTCTGTATATTTATTGTTATGGAAGCACGGGACATGATTTGGTTGTCTCGTTTTTTGTACGTCCGTGGGGATTATTGCGGGGTATCGTTACGCTTTTATTATTGAGAAATCGTAGGTGTTTTCTTGGAATATTTGAATACCGTTTAGTAATAGACTAATTCTGGTTACAAGAGTTTGTTCATCAGCATGTGTTTGATGTAGTTTACTTGAAGATGTTTGAAAGCATTTTGCGGTGGGATTTGACAGACCAATCCACAAGAACAGTATTTGATTTTTTGATCGATTAAAGGAAGTAAAAAATCTAACAAATGAAAGTATGTGTGGGTGTAAAGGGGCGAATATGTCAATACCAATAAATCGTTTCGTGTCCACTTTTTCCTAGTACCTGGTCTTTCTATAACGATTCCATTGAAACTTTATAATTCGACGCTTGATACACAGCAGTAATAGTGCAGCGCAGGTATGTTGCCAGTTTTAGAATGCTCGAAGTCGTATTTAAAAGAGAACATTGAAGTTGAAAGGCTTGGATTGGAAACGAATTCCAGACGCTTCTGTGTTTTAGCATCACATGTGTCACTAATACCCATGAAGTTCATTTGAGAAATAAAGTTTAATTCAATCTTTTTGATTTCGTTTACTTTACTAGATTGGAAGGACGTTCTTTTGCCACTCTGGTCTCGTAATGAGAGTGTCAATGACACTGTAGCTCAACTTGTTAAGACATGTACATGTATAGTATGTGACACAGCAATGACAAACATCTAGGTAATGATCTGATAACAAAGGTACATATAAAGTATTGTAACGGTCTGTACATAAATACTGACCGTAGCCTGTAACAAATGTATAGGTAAAGTATTGTAAAGGTGGGTGACCGTCAGATGCTAAACTAGAAAAGAAATCTTTGAGTCCCAGAGTGGGTTTGACTGAACCCCCAAATATTTGTTCTCATAGCACAGGGATAACAAAGGCACCCCAAAACACACTCATTCCTGTCCCAGGGTGAAAAAACAAAGGTACCCAAGAAGTTTCGTGAAGATCAGTTCATAAATACGAGCTGTATAGAAGTTGTGACAAAAACCTAATTGGACCTAATTTCGGTACAAAATAGCAACTGGCAGCCATCTTGAATTTTGGACCGCGCTCAGAAACACTCGTTCTCGTCCCAATGTGATAACAAAGGTACCCAAGAAGTTTCGTGAAGATCGGTTGATAAATACTGCCTCTAGCCCGAGCCGTATTGACATGTGCACTTACAGTGTATAAGTAGCACTAAATAAATCAAAGTTCATCTAATTTGCATAATTTCTGCACAAGAAAAAAACCCGTACTATATGTGATGTATTCCATGTTACGAAACATTCATACAAAAATTTATTCAAATCAGAACTTTCATACAGAAGTTCTGTACAAAAGACTGATTGCACTAATTTTTGTACAAAATGGCTGCTGGTGGCCATCTTGAATTTTGGACCACACCCAAAAACACCTGTTCTCATCCACGGTCATAACAAAGGTACCCAAGAAGTTTCGTAAAGATCGGTTTATAAATACGGCCTCTAGCCTGAGCCGTAAGGAAGTTGTGTACAAAAAACTGATTAGACCTAATTTCGGTACAAAATGGCCATCTTGAATTTTGGACCGCACCCAGAAACACTCGTTCTCATCCCAAGGTGATAACAAAGGTGCCCAAGACGTTTCCTGAAGATAGGTTCATAAATACAAACTCTAGCCCGAGCCGTATTGACATGTGTACTTACTGTGTGTAAGTAGCACTAAAAAAATCAAAGTTCATCTAATTTGCATAATTTCTGCATGATAAAAAAACCCGTATTATATGTGATGTACTAAACATTCACACAAAAAATTATTCAAATCAGTGCTTTCATATGGAAGTTCTGTGCAAAAATCTGATTGCACCTAATTTTGTACAAAATGGCTGCCATCGGCCATCTTGAATTTCGGACCGGACCCAAAAACACTCGTTCTCGTCCCACGGTGATACCAAATGTACATAAGAAGTTTCGTAAAGATCGGTTCATAAATACGGCCTCTAGCCCGAGCCGTATTGGCATTTGCACTTAGAGTGCTGAAAGTAACACTAAATACATCAAAGTTAGTCTAATTTGCATAATTTACGCACGAGAAAAAAAAAACGTATTATATGTGATGTATTCCATGGTACTAAACATTCATACAAAAAATTATTCAAATCAGCTCTTTCATATAGAAATTCTGCACAAAAATCTGATTGCACCTAAGTTTGCACAAAATGGCTGGCAGCAGCCAACTTGAATTTCAGATCGGACCCTAAAACACTCGTTCTCGTCCCACGGTCATAACAAAGGTACCCAAGAAGTTTCGTAAAGATCGGTTCATAAATACGGCCTCTAGCCCGAGCCGTATTGAATTGTTGACGGAAAGACGGACAGTTGAGCTAAAAATGCCCAGGATGATAAATTGGTATTCTAAATGTATCGTACTATAGTGACCCGTCACACGCCGAGAAAGAGCACGCGGAGAATATCCGCATCAACAAGCTGTACGTACGATCCACAACACCTCAAAAGTATAATAGAATTCCGCCCATAATTCAAAGTTTTTACATGCACCACAATGTTTGATCTTATGTACAGTAAATGTAACCAAATAGCTTCACAATTAACCTAATCCATAATCAGGACATTACTCCAGGTGATGTCGCCATTGTATGATATGCTGAATGTGTTTCCATTAGGATGCTTCCTTGTCCTTGGTTACAAATGCATCCTTATGTCAGAAGTAAGTTTTGACAGAACGTTTGAGGACCCTTTTAGTCTATTCTCTGTCGTTTATACTTCTCGATGCCTTTTTCGTTTATTCTATTCATTTTCCCTGATGATTTTTTACTTTCTGACGTTTTGCAGAGCATAAAGTACCAATGGAATTTTCGAACGAAACAATGCAACGTCACAAAAATCCCTACGCTTATGCCAAATTTCGGTATTCCTCGACTCACAAAGTTTATAAGTGCCCAGCAGCTGGGGGTATCTGGGACACCACTAGAAAGTTTGACTGTATTCAACTACGCCGCGGAGTATCGAGGTGGTGAGTATCTCTACATTGTTTTTTATGTCAGTCAGAAAATATTAGCATACTTTGGGAACAATTTAACTATTCTTCACGTGTATACTCACATATCTGGTGGTTTCAAACGATTCGCGAAAGAAGAGATTAAACTGAAATCGTAAATAATCGTCGTACACACAGGTATTGCACCAAAAATACATGTTTATCACACAATCACGAGCCAATAACCCTTTACGGAAATATTCTCGGCAACATATATAATAAACTCCTAAAGCGAACATGGCGTCATACTATTTAATTGTTAATCGACAGTAAAATTTGATGAATCGTCTTTGCTTTTGACGTCACTCGTTTCGTTAACTGTTTACCTAACATGGCTACTGGACGGAATTTGCACACAAAAAATCTCGCATAACCAAATAGTTAAATTTTTCACTCGAAAACATATCTTATGACCCATCATTGGAATGTGCTCGCTCCAATGATAGGCCATGAGCTATGCTTTCGAGGAAAAAGTTAAAAAATATAATAAAATTTATTTTCGCGGGTGGGTTTTGTTCGTTATGTTGGGTAAAGGGGTAAATTAAATATTATTTGCTAAAAAAGATTTGACATGATTTAAATGAAACTGTTGAACCTCGTTCATTAAAGTAGACATCGGCTCAGATCAATTTTAGTGAAAAAAGTGAAGAAATTTCATATCAAAATGCGGCTCATTAGGGATCCTCTGTATTTTTGCAATACTCAATGAAAACGGAGGCATTTTGATGTTTCCTTGAGTGTTAAACTCCGTGCTGCACACGACGCTGTTGTCCCAACAAGGGGTCGACATCTGTGTTTTATAAGCACAAATGAAAATCTTAAGTTATTTAGGTAGAAGTGTCACTTGTGTAATCGAATTGATAGGTTTGGGCATTTTTTTATTGTACATACTCTAGGTTCTAATCACGGGAACATCAGCGAAAAACGCCGCAACAAGTCTGCACTTCACTACCCGAAGACGACATCAAGTCAGTCAATACGATAACTTCTTCCAATTGGAGACGTTTAATGCTAAGAAAGCTATTATGCTGCGACTATAGTCACGTAGTAACAGTTATCACTTCACCAAACGTCATGATGTTTACCTGGTTCGAAATTAGATAAAGAGTAATCGCTTGACTGGACTGGTTGCGTGAAATAATTCACGAGAGATGAGGGACGTTGTACAAACACGAGTGCGCGAATGCGCCGTCATGGTGTCTACCTGGTTCGAAAATTAGATAGAGAGTAATCGGTTGACTGGACTGGTTACCTGAAATAATTCATGAGAGGTGAGCGACGTTGTACAAACACGAGTGAGCGAATGCGCACAAGTGTTTTACAATATAGTCCCTCGCCTCGAATGAATTATTTCACGCAACTAGTCCAGTGCGATTACTCTGTTTATTACTTTTCATTATTAACGATAATTATATTATTTAGCCCATTACGTAAATTAACGTTCAAAAACGGCCAGCGCTATTCTCAAAACTCGCCAAATAATTTTCGTTATTTTTTCATTTTTTGTCTCTAAAACCTTGGTTATGACCCCTCATTGGAACGAGCTCGCCGAGCTCGTTCCAAATGAGGGGGTCACAACCTATGTTTTTGAGACAAAAAAAAAAAAAAATGAAAATAATAGTTATTCAAGAATTGTTTTTGCAAGTGTCGTCTGCTTTTCATATTAGGTAAAGGGTTAAAAAAAAAAGCAACGAAAAAAACACCAATGAAGTCCCCATTACACCCACGGCAAATCGTCTTCGTTTGCGCTCCCGGATATGTGACGGAATTGTTGATTGCAATTCACTTGTGAAGTTATCGTTTATAATCAAACCCGGAAATCCCAGCAAATCACACTTTGGAAAGTAATAATAACTTTCTAATCTCGGTACCTGTTTTTTGTCAATAATATGTAAAATATCATAGTGTTGTAAATATTCAATTTGTTTTGCCGCGAAAAATGTGCACATCCTCAGCACATCCATTTTCCACAGATCTCAAAGTGCATGTATAATCATTAAAAATTGATCGACGATAGCGAGGTGTTAGAAAATTAAAAACCTTCCAGAATTTTTTTTTTTTTTTTTTTGCTGAGCTTTGTTTATTTATAGCAACTTCCGCCTCCAAGATGGCGGCGACTGAGACCCTTGTCTAGAATGTGGGGGTTTGATTGTTCAATGCATTTGCCCACAATTAACCCTTTCAACACGTTATGCATACATGTTTGCATGAAGAAATTTTGACAGTGGACGAGCAGACGACACAATGGACAATAAATTGGCAGTATCAGACTGTAATAATTTAATTCCGCGGCTCCATATAACTGTAGGATTATATTTTCACTGAACCTTCCAACAAATGCAAAATGAATTCGTCCATTTCACTAACAACGATTATTGTTTTTTTTTCACTCTAGTGAGGACATTTGGGACGGTAACGACTCCAGATTGTTCACCTGTTGTGTATGGAATGCTGACTAATTCAAGTGCAACGGTCTGGAAGTAAGTATTAACTGCGCACGTTTCTATTTGTCTGATGGTCCATGCTTGCTTGTTTACCGTTATGCACGCCTCTTTCTATTTGGGAGGCAAGCATATGGCCAATTATTTTTATCCCCTTCAGTCCAGCCTGTCTGCTATTCACCGAATCGCAATGTAGAAATTTAAACATGGAACCAGACAACCATTTATTATTGGGAAACGTCAGTGGAAACCAGATTATCGTATGATTCAAAATAATGTTGGAAAAGCCTCAAAGTGCTCTTTGACATATGTGCTACTTCATGATTTTATACAACTGCATTGCTGGAATGTCGGCAAAAAACATCGCCTCCCAATCTGTCCCCTTCCGCCCTTCCGCCAAGTCAATCAACACATCAGTAGCGTATGATGACGTGAAAGCCGAAGTCACAGCGTATCGACTTTTACTTTATCAAACATCATGGGATTTATTTATTTATTTATTTATTTATTGGGGTTTAACGACACTTTCGACAACCGGGGTCACCTCGTGTCAGACAGTTTTATGGGTGTAGGAAGACGGAGTATCAGGAGAGAACCGCCGAGCAACGGTGAGCAACTGCCAGTCTTCCCAACGTACTAACTCCACACAAGTAGGGTTAGCATTGGTTGCACGCAAGTGCACCATCGCCGTGCAGTATGTCTTAGTACATAGCGTTACCGTGCCCCCACGTGGGCAATCGGGATTAAGTGCCTTGCCCAAGGACACAACGCAATTACCCCTGCCAGGGATCGAACCGTGGACCTTTGCGTTTGAAGTCCAATGCCATAACCACTGAGCCACCACTCCACTCTCCATACATCATGGTATTCACCAAGGACAGAAACTAGCAACATTTTAACAACTTTCCAATAGCAGGACTTGGTTTTTGTCAACGATGACTAAAACATGTTGCAAGTAGGAGATATTCAGTTTGCATTACCGCGAAAAATGGGCACTTCAGCAGAATATTCATTTTTGCTGACATCACAGTATATTCTTTAAATACGATTGGTGATTGCTAGCGCCAGGAATTTGAAAACTTCCGAGAAAAATGTTGTTGAACATTATCTATCTATAACTACAATTGCCCCCCCCCCCTCCCCCTCTATTTCCCCTTCCCCCACCACGTGGTCTGTGAGACACTTTTCTACCTGTAAACAATGAGCGCTCCAGCAATCCAGGTATATAGAGATCAGCGGAGCAATAGCACACCATTCCATCTTCAAAGTCAAGGAATTCTAAGCATCATTGTCATACAAAACATTCCTAGTTGGGAAAGTTTAAAAAAATTCATGTTAAGTGTGTCTCCCACCTTTTTCTAAGCACGCAGCATAGTTGCGTAATGAATTTATATACTAAGAGAATTCAAACGTGTCGATATGTGGGTATTCCTGTAATTTTCTTTGTGCGAATGTCAACAAATGTATTCGCGTTTGGTCAGTGAATTCCAGTTTCAACCGGTTTTAGTTTAACCACTTGAGCTAGACTGATAGACTGTTAAAGTTGAACAATAGGCCATACCATGACCGGACCATAACATGTACACCAAAAAATTAAATAGTGGCTGCTTTGTACATTTGTGCGTGTTTTGCATGATTTTCCATTTATTGAATAAAATAGTGTTTCTATTAACCAAAGACATTGGAATTACCGTTCTATTCGTGGTTATATTTCGGTTGGTTCCTCATGCCAGTGGCAACCTCTTTGTCGTCAAACATAAAACGCAAATTTTACCATGACGAAGATGATACAGCCCCATTCGCTGTTCTCTAGTCAATATGTTGATATATAATATGCTTTTATTCACTTCTTTCATCTCCTGTGGGAACTTCTGGAAGTGGAGTAGTGTAGTGCTTGTTTATTGCAGAAAACCAATTCCCCATCCATGGGTAAAGTAGGACCTAAAGCGAACGCCTAGGTGAAAGTCCTCTAAAGTGGGCATTAAGGTGTAAACAATTGGCTAAATTTGACTTCATGGCAATGTTGTGACCATGATATAATCCAAAATGCTGAAGGTGATCTTAAAAACGAATAAATAAATCAATCAATCAATCAATCAATCAATCAATCAATCAATCAATCAATCAATCAATCTATCTATCTATCTAACCTGTTTTTCTCCATTTCAATGAGAAAGGTGATGAAATGCTACAAATGAAAGCCTCAGAGAATTTTTGTGAAAATATAACGGGCAACATTGCATGATTCTTCCTATTCCAGCTTATTATTTGCTTCCCTTTCACAATTTGTTTATTCGTGTGGTGTTCATAGATACCTCTTTCCTTGATGTTTACACGTGGGAAGAGTCTGTGTCCTCGGAAGAAAGAACTTTGATTGATTAGCCGGTTCTTCAGCATTCATTTGTTTTAGTTTAAGTTTTTGCATAAAAACATAGCTTGTGACACACCATGGGAAGCTCGTTCCAATGAGGCAGTCATAAGCTATGTTTAGGGGGTAAAATATGTTAAGTTATTAAAAAAGTTCTGTAAGTTTCGTATTCTCGTCGTGTTATGTAAAGGGTTAACACACTATGCAGGACATGTTGTCTGCAAGAGATGCCGGAGAAAAATCCAGTGTTAATGAACAGTTTGAAAACTACTACTTTTTGTTTCCAAAATGTATCTTATTAAATAAATTTGAATCCCATTCAAGATGGGCACGCCGGTATTAAAAATTTGTGATATCTCAAGATAAGAATACGGGAAGTGGACTCCTTCAGTCTGATTATGTCTCTGTTTTATATGATGCTCATAGACCAAGTGTGATAGGAAGATTGCAGAATACTCTTTCTTTGAGAATGTCATCCGCACGAATCTTCGAGGCAAAGAGGAACATTTTTCTATGAAAAAGAATTATATCATGCATGCATAAAACGTTTGAAGTGCATATTCTGTATAATTAAAGTATTCTTGTTTACCTTTCTCTAATTTGTGAAGACAACCAAGTGTAGCGATGAGGGTATTTACCAACCAATCTGGCTTGTCCGGACCTCTTTAGTCTCGTGGTGAATCGGTCGTTTTGTGTGTCAGAGATCGACGTTTCGAGTCTCGACTCCCGCATTCCTCTGGCTATCTGTTACACTGGTGCCGGAACTAGCCCTCAGCAGTTGGTGGCATTGTGAGTACTACGGTGAAGCACTGTGGATGTTTCAACCGCTCTGAGCTGGAATCTGAGGGTATGATTCACCGGGGTTGAATCTCAAATAGAAGTGAGAGTAGTGTGGAGGTCGTGATATAAGGGCCATTTACCAACCAGCCGGATTGGTCCGGATCTCTTAGTCTCGTGGTAAATCGGTCGCTTTGTGAGCTGGAGATCGACGGTTGTGTCATTGGATTCCACAGTTCTCGCTCGATCTGTTACACGGGTACTGATTACAATAAGAGCACCTTTCACTGACGAGGCTCCATTTTCATTCCAAGGCATGCGAAAAATAATTCCCCTGCCTTCGAGTTTATCCTATTCTCAGATCTGCAGAAGCAGAAGAGATAACCTAAATTATCATGGAAGCACAGCTGAAGTGAAGTTTCCGTGCAGACAAAGCCCTAAAATACTATAGTTACCTATCTGGCAAAAGAGGACAATCGCCATTAACCTTCAGCTAAAGTGACGGCATATCTGTCCAGCCATATTCACAAAGATAACATTGAAATTTTATCATTTTTCAATATTTCCCCCTAAAAACATAGCCTATGACCCATATTGGAGCGAACTCCTCGAGATAGTTCTAATTAGGGAGCATAAGCTATATTTTGAAGCACAAAATAAAAATTTTCAGAAATTTTTAGCAAGTGTCGTTTTCTATACTCTTATTAGAAAATGGATTACATAATACAATCTATGGATATCTCAGGAAAATTATATCAAATTACTTGATTTCTATTTCCAGTTTCTACGACATATCTATTGGAATCAAAGATCAGACACCATTTACTCCACCAGAAGGCTGTCACAGCCAAATTGCCGGCTCAGGCGCAGGCTCAGTCTAGTAAAAAAATGAGAGCTTATAATTGTGGCCTCTTATACTCGGATGCGAGAGCTAAACACCAGCATATTTGGGGCCACTTCTTCATCATATATTTCATGCGTTGTTGTGATCAGTTCTGTTATATCGACTCATAATCTTCCGTTCTTTGCAACTGATAAACTTAGCCTCAAGAATCATTTAACCCGTAAACATTATGTAAGGCTGAGGAACAAAATGAAATGGGTCCTGTTTCTCGACCGAATTTTCATGCCCGACCCCAAATCTTTTTAACCCTTTACCTAACATGAAAAGCAGACGACACTTGCAAAAGAAATTTCTTGAATAACTAATTTTTTTCATTTTTTGTCTCACAAATATAGGTTATGACCCCTAATTCGAACGAGCTCGGCGAGCTCGTTCCAAAGAGGGGTCATAACCTATGTTTTTGAGACAAAAAAGGAAAATATAATAAAAATTAATTGGCGATTTTTCAGAATAGCGCTGACCGGTTTTGGCCGTTTCGTTGGGTAAAGGGTTAAAGGCACTTAACAGAAATGTTATCTTTATTTAAAATGATATCAGAAGATACGTATAGACTAAACTTTAAATGCATATATACCCCGAAAGTAGGCGATACATTTCAACCCTTCACCTAACCCAACCCAAGCAGCGGAGGGCACATTAAAAAAATGAATGAAAAAGAATTTTCACTTTTTGCCTAAACAAATATAGCTTATGACCCCTCATTGGAACGAGCTCAGTCAGCTTGTTCCAATGAGGGGCATAAGCTATGTTAATGGATCAAAAGCCGAAAAAGTATTAAAATATGAATGATGATTTCTGTAAATAGCGCTGATCGGTTTTGGTCCTTTCGTTGCGTAAAAGACTGAATGAAAAAATAAAATATAAAAAAGGAACACAAAACTATCAACCGACCCAATTTTACTTCTGAATGTAACTGCAACCCAACCGCCCCCCCCCCTCACCGGCCACCGCCCCATCACATTTTAGGTCTTGATATTCCCCCTGGACATTTCCTCCACTAAAAATGTCAAGTGGGAATATTCCGCTTGGCCAATTCCACCCAAATTCTAGAAAAGTCATACTGTACATTACGCAGTGTATGTTTAGCTAATTTAATTCCACGACTACACATTCACTGTCGAAAATATTCGAACAATCGTTAATAAATACATTAACCCTTTACCCAACGCACATTATATCAACTTTTATTATTTTCTTTTTCTTTTTTCCAAGAATGTTTACAAAACCATATTATGTACCACCCCCCACCCCCACCCCCTCATTAGAACGAGCCCGTTCCAATGAAGAGTCCCATTATATCGTTTTGTTTTTTAAAAAAATGTTCCAACTGCTTAATTGGTAATTACGCGGGAAAATGCGGCCGATTGTTTGGTAAAGGGTTAAAAAGCCTGGAACTCAAAACAGAGCCTTGTTTTACTCCAATATTTGCTGCTTGGTTTTTGAGAGAGAACCTGTTGATGACACCAAGGTTTTGTTAAAGTTGTAGTTCTCAGTTGAGAAGAGTTAGTCTTGTTTAAACAATATTTAGTGGGAACATGTTACGTTTTGTGTAGGGCCCTGCGAATCACACATTTTTTATTCGAATCGAATCTCGAACCGTGTGAATCTCGAATCGAATTCTGGGAGTCTTGAAGATGATTGATAAGAGGGGCGGGACGGCTCAAGTCCACACTGATAAAAATTTTCCAGCTGTATCATCAGGGCATGCCTTCCTGGAACAGGACTATCCGCTAGCAAAAGCTCTTCGGCAACATTATTTGGAACCTTTAACTTTGTTTTCAAGAGTGGTAGAGACTAGTGAGACTGGGATTAGCAAGGGAGATGGCAAGGGTCAGATGCTCTTTATGTTAATATTGATAAAATTACTCTCTGTCTTTATTTTCAGCATTATTTGCCTACAAATTCAAGCTGAACTATATTTTTTGTGAGACGATGACAATGCCTGACACCAAGCTAAATTCCCGTGAAAACATTCGAAAGAAAACGAATCAGGCAGCTGATTTCGAATTGAATATCAACTTAAGATTTGAAATCGAATCGAATCTCGAAACTTCGCAGGGCCCTAGTTTTGTATGTACGATACGATATACTTACACGTAACAGAATATGATACAATAATATGCAATGTAACAATAAACAGAAATACATGTTTAAGGCAGAATTCGACAGAAAGCTCAGATCTCGTTTGGGTCATCTCCCTTGCTCGTGAATATGTTTATATACTGAGTCAAAAAAGAAAGTATAATAAACTTTGAGGAGTATTATCAACTTTAATCCCAAACAAATTATTGTAAATTCATATTTCGAGTCTCGCTGTATGAATTTGCATAATTTCATGTTCTTACTGTTGCTAGCGTCACGTCAGGACGTCACAATTCAAACATGGGGTGAAATGAAAAGCTCACACATGTAGTCAATAGCGTGTATGTCCACCGCTTGCCTCTTGGATGGCAAGACATCGACGGCGCATGGACCTGATAAGTCTCTGGATGTCACCCTGTGGTATTGCGTTCCACTCCTGCCTAGCGACTGAAGATCATGAAGACGTACCCGACTGTCAAATTGATCCCAAAGATGCTCGGTTGGAGACAAATCTGGCGAAAGTGGGGGCCAGGGAAAAAGTTCGATGCTCTGCTCCTCAAGAAAGCCACAACAGATGCGCGCCACGTGACATCGGGTATTGTCTTGCTGGAATAACTGCATTCCGACGTTAGCGTTGAACAACGGGACAACAACAGCGTTAAGTATTTCATCCCTATATCGCTGTCCATTCAGATTACCATCGATGAAGATCAACTGCGTTCGATGGTGCAAGGAAATTTCTGCCCAAACCATTACACTATCCCCGCCGAAACAGTCGCATCAGAAAACCGTTCTCCTCGTCGGCGATACACTCTTGCCCTACCATCAGCGCGCCGTAGACAATATCGTGATTCATCACTAAAAAGAACTGTGCTCCAACGCTGCTGAGTCCAGCGAACACGCTGACGTACCCATTCCATTCTGACGGTATGATGACGTTGGATAAGGATTGGTCCGTGGTATGGACGCCTACAGAGGATGCCGTGTTCAGCTATTCTTTTGCGGATAGTTTGTGCACTGATTCTATTGTTGGTTCTACGATACGAGGAGTAATTGCTGCTGTCCCCGTAGCCGGAAGGAAGCGATCCCGCAAGTGAGACGTCCTAGTGTGTCGGTCTTGTGCAAGGGTCGTTACTCTTGGTTGACCTGAACGCAGTCGGTCGGCAGTAGATCCAGTGGTTCTATACCTTCCAACGAGACGGTATTTAGTGGATATAGTGACTCCGAACTCAGCGGCGAGCTCATCTGGAGGTATCCCAGCCTCATGCATACCAATGGCACGCAACCTCTGATTTTCCGTTAACCTTGGCATTTTTTTTAAAACGCCGGAAGACAAAATCTAGCTTGTTTTCTCAATAACCCAGGCTCTTTAGCACAACATAACACAAAGAAAATCGTTGTCACCCATTCAATTTGTCATTCTCGGGTAGTACGTGCTATTTTGAAATTCGTAGCAAAATTGTATACGGTTGGGTGGACAACAACAACATGTCATTAAACTCTTTGCAAGACTTCTTTTGCCCACAAACTTGTAACATTAGAACTATTATATTTCATCCTTTATGCTATTTTTTCACATTTGTTTCCATTATGCATTCTTTTTTGACTCAGTATAGAAGATGGTTAGGATCAGTATTTAAGCTCATGCATCGCCACCCTGGGGAAAAAAATATATATTGTGCATTTCCTACTATGTAACCCCTATCGAAATCAATCAACGTTTCTCCCCATCATCCACGACGCTGAACGCTGCATTGTATCGGCACGCAGTCGAGCGGAAACCTTAAGGTGTGAACTCACTGATCTCTATCCAACTGGATTGTTGAAACTGAATAACGTCCCCACTGAAACTGCCTCTCCCCACAAATGAGTCAAGTCAATCAATGCATTACCCTCCCCCCTCATGCTGGTTGATGACGTGAAATATGTCACGCTGTGATTGCAGTCACAGTGTAGCAGCTTTCACTTGACCAAACACCACGTTTAACTAACACGACAACTGATAACACCGTATCAACATTCCACTCTTGGCATTTGTTTTTTATCTATAATAACTAAAATATATTGTAAATATTCAGTTTGCACTTCCACGAAAAACTTGTGCACATCATCAACATATTCATTTTTTCACCATCAAATTATAAGTTTTAAAAAGTGATCACCGATTGCGAGACATCGGGAACTTGGAAATGATCGAGAATTTTTTGTTATTGTTGAGGAACTTTGAAAACATCGAGAATTTTTTGTTGTTGTTGTTGTTGTTATTGAGAATTGTTTATGTATTGGTAGTATAGCACGTATGAATCGACCCTTATTCGCCGGACTTTTGTCGGAGCAGCTAGTGTTAAATTTCCATAGGAACCGGACTTTTCCGGAGCAACATTTTCCTTTGCAAAGGTACGGCTCCTTGCAGCTAGATCCGATAGATCTCGATAGATGAAACAAGAACAAATGTACTCGGAATAGGGTACGAACTACTGGGAGTACGTACCACGTTACCAGTAACAGGATGATACAAAGCATTCGATAGATTAATACTATCAACGGTTAAGATGGGACCTACCGTGGCATATACCAACCAAACTCTGCTGCCGTCCTGTACTACCAGGCATTAACCGCACCTCACAAGACCGCGTCATAATATGAAGAATCTGGCGGATTAATAGTACCAAGTGCTAACAAGAAATCTACAGGGGTAGTATATACAGCCTATACTACCGTTCTAAACTACCAAGAATTACCCCCACCCCACAATACCACTTGATCTACCATAACGAACTACCTATACCAGCCATATAATAAAACAAAGCAATAGGTTGGTTAATAATACTACCGTTCTAAACTACCAGGCATTACCCCTACCCACAATACCGCTTGGCCTAGCGCTACATACTACCTATACCAGTCATAGGATAACATGAAGCATCGGGTGGATTCATAATACTAAGGGCTAACATGAGACATGTAGGGGTACAACGCGTATATCCCATACTACAACACTAGGCGACCATGCATTACACCCACCCACCTCACAATAACGCCTGACCCCGCATTACATACTACCTATACTTGTTATGGGATGACATAAAGCATTAAGTCGACTAGTAGTAAGAATGGCTTTCGGGGGAGGGGGTGGCATAGGTATATATCACCCATATTATACTGCCATTCTGTATTACGAGGCATTACCCCAACCCTTACCCCACAATACCACTTGACCTACCATAACGTACTGCCTATACCAGTCATAGAATAACACAAAGCAGTCGGTTGGTTAATAATACCGAGGACTAACAGGGGGCCTACAGTGGTATATACCATGCATCTTATGCCTCCGTTCTAAACAACGATTATAATACTGCCTGACCTAGCATTACGAACTACCAATACTAGCCATAAGATAATACAAAGGATTCGGTAGGTTAATAGTTCTAAGGGGTAATAGACCAACAGACCATTCATCCTATACTGCCAATCTTAACATCCAAGAACGATCTCGCATACCGCACTAGGCGATAATGCATTACCCCCAGCCTCACAATACTGCTTGAACTAGCTATAGCACAAGGGCTAATAGTATACCAACATTGATATATACCACTACTACCAGATCACCCCCCCCCCCCCTTACGAGTCACGACGTCAATATCAACGTCAACCGTTTTGCAGGGAAAACTTTCAAGAAAACCCAACTTTCTCATCATCTTTCCCAGCCTCACAATACTGCTTGAACTAGCTATAGCACAAGGGCTAATAGTATACCAACATTGATATATACCACTACTACCAGATCACCCCCCCCCCCCCCCCCCCCCTTACGAGTCACGACGTCAATAGCAACGTCAACCGTTTTGCAGGGAAAACTTTCAAGAAAACCCAACTTTCTCATCATCTTTCCACCACTTATCCATAACATATACCTATAGACCTGTGTAATAGCTCACTATACATACCACCGCATACTATATATGCAGTACGTACACCATTTACCGGGTCTAGCTGCAAGGAACCGTACCTTTGCAAAGGAAAAAGTTGCTCCGGCAAAAGCCCGTTTCCTATGGAAATTTAACACTAGCTGCTCCGGCAAAAGTCCGGCTAATAGGGGTCGATTCATGCGTGCTATACTACTTATATAGAAACGTCCCCCTAAGTTAGAGAGTTTGGAGACACTTTTCTATATGTAACCAATGAGCTTTTCAGCATTACAGTTGTATAGAGATCAGCGACCATGGTTCGACCAAGTGTCAAAATTCTGAGCGAAAAATCCCCGACACTAGAGACCTTAACGCTAATAATAAAAGTAGTCGAATGAGCGGGTTTACCGCTATTCGTCTCAATGTGTCAAAACATTTGCGCATCCACAGTGAAGCAAAGCCCAAAATGGTCTATGTATATAGCAAGCTACGGGCCACGGCACCTCATGGATATTAATGCATAATTTCTTCATATCGCGTAGCTTTACTCATAACGGGTAACAATGCTGCCAGTTGTCAAAGTTACAAAAAATCGGGAATTTATTAGCAACAATGTACCTAATTACAGTTTCGTTGTGACTGCTTATTTTTTCTGAAAAGAACCATTTTCTTTGAGCGTGATTCTTTTTTTCAGTTAAAACAGACACCTACGCAACTAAACTATACTTACTTCAAAATTACTCAAAACATTGGTATCGGGTCAACAATCTGAACAAATGCCATCAAACTTGAAAGGATGAGATCCTTACAAGAATCCCAAAGTCTGACCAGTTAACGGTATATAGTGTCTCCTCGTCATCATACTTCTCTCTTTTTTCTCTGGACCCTCTCCAGACTACTCCCAAAGGATGGCCAGCCACTATGGAGTGCCCCTGCAAATTCAGTCAAAACATAATGCAAAAATCACAATTTAATGTACATAATTATGCTATTTTTTACACTCAACGATTCCGGACTAGAAACTCGCCGAAATCATTCCAGTGAGGGAAAAATTGGCCACTACCGGGTAAAAAACTTTTCGGAAAGTATGGAAGACAGGACATATAGTTACAAAGAAGTAAAAGAGAGGCGTGAAAACCCACGGATAATAATAACCTTTGCCATCCGATGGCTTGTCGCGCTATTCTCATGTGAGAAGGTTTTGACTACAGCTGTGCTCTCAAATCTAACTCCATCCCCTTCTCTCATCTCCATCTCAACTGTTTAATGCCACCCCATGTTTCTTTCTTCTCAGTTTCACTGATCAACAAACTAACCCTGTCCTTTGTATCACCCAAATGGCCACCTGTCTTTCACTCTCTCATCCTATTTTCTCAATTTGAACAGTAGTGACGACTCCCAAAGATGCCATCCAGATTCTCCTCAAATACTTGCTTCTCCCTATCACATTGGTAGCCAATGACCTCTTTTCTCTAACCTCTCCTTGACAATTCCGGTTACAATCCTCCATGATTCTGCCCTGACCATTTCTTTTACTTTGGGCTAACCCTCTTTTTCTCGACTTGACTGGATGACATCAGCCTATGCCGCTGCCATCCAAACAATATCAGAGGACATTAAAAAGAAGATATTTCACTACAGTCATTTTTATAATAAAATCAAATGTGAAAATAAAAACTAAACTCGTAAACCTATAATTAAGAAAAATAAAGCAAATGAGGGTAATGGGGGCAGGGGCATAAAAATGACGCTTGACTCTGTGTATGATTTAAGACCGGGAGTTTACAGAGTACCATAAAGTAGCCCTACAGAAATGATCAAGGGGCTTTAGAAATACTAACAGCCCTCAATCTCCTTTCGGGCTGCTGGTATGACTCAGGCCGTTGTTCATGTAAGTTGAGCTGCTACTGAATTAAATAATGCACTGTTACTCTGCTTCGTTGGATTCAAAAGAAGGATTGGGAAAATATGGTTGTATATAATTTCCAGTGTTTTCTTTGATTAGCCAAATATAAGATCACACACACTGTCATAGTCGCACAGTCTTCAATTACTCATGTCATGATAATTATGATTCATGACATTACCGTCACCATATTTGTCAGGCTGAGATGTAACGTGAAATTTGGTTATTGCTCATTGACTGCTAAAGTCAATTCTTTTACTGGCAAATATCCGTGCAAATAGTCCAATATTTGGAATATAACCATAAAATATGAAATACAGCCCCTTGCGGGTTAGTGGCGATCCGATTGTTAACACGACATCGAATCTGACACAAATTATGGGACATGCACATGTTCTTGATAAAATATATGTATTATACACGTAGCATGAAAAGCGATCCGATACAACTATTTTGGACCTCTTCAATCCGATATTGCGGAAAACGAGAGAGTGGTTTTCCAAACACAGAGCGCGCCCTCTCAAACGTTGTTTCCGGGCCGGAGAAAAAACCTCTCTCTCCGTTTCAGAAGGTTAATATACCGTATCATTCTATATATAAAAAGAAACGCAAGTTTTTTTCTGTGGTGAATATTTCAAATGTGTGATGGATGATTAGTTTGGATTTTGATGTTATATCTTCATTACTGATTAAATTTTTGACGAGTTGTTGTCTTAACACGGACGGCGTTTGCATGGATAACGTTCAAAAGTGGGTACCTCACGCCATTTCCTGATCAAAATCAATAGCAAGTGTGCCCAACCCGGGATTCAGTCGCTGCTGTAACTCTCCTTACCATTGACCCAATCAAGTTGTTTATGGTCGTTTGTGGGATGTTATTCCACTCCTGAAAAAGGACCTTCGTGAGCTGAGCTACGTTGTTTGGGACGTTGAGGCGCTTTCTGTCCCTCCTGTCTATCCCGCCCCACAAATGCTCGATCGGGGACAAATCTGGACTGTATGGTGGCCAATCGAGAACTAGGACATTGTTTTGGTTGTAGATTTCACGACAAACCATAGTAACATGCGGCCTCGCATTATCCCGCTGCAACGTTAAGTTACGCGCATGGATAAGTGGAAGGACGTGAGGAGTTGATCCCGATATCTCACGGCTGTAAGATTATCCTGGGTGACCACGAGAAATCCACCCAAACCATAACAGACCCTCCCCTGAATCTTTCGTTTTCCTTAACGCATGCGTCCGAATATCGCTCACCTCTGCGCCAATAGCAACATTGTCGTCCATCTGACCTGTAAACCGTGAACCGAGACTCGTCAGTGAATAACACACGTCTCCAGTGGGCCAAGTGAAACCGATTTGGTGCATGTACCCTCAGCCATTGTAATGGACGTTGTCTCCTGTATGTAAGTTTCGAACCAACGTCGGGACGTCGTGACCTTAAATTTAACTCCCGCAACCGATTTCTAACTATTCTTGGACAATTCTGCAACCATGGGGGCCTACAACCTTACTCACCGTCTCCGTTGCCGTACGGAATCGGTTACGGGGGTGTGAGAGACGTATGCCTCTATATTGACGTGGCGACGTAAAGCGCAGACGTCCGCTCCTGGAACGGTCAGTTTAGCTTCCTGTGGCTCTGAGACGCCCAACTAAATGAGCTATCGTTGACTCGTGGACCCCAAATGGCTGGGTGACGAGACGCTACGATTGGCCCTGCATAATTAGTGCAATAGCCCTATCCCTATCAATTTCGGACATTCGCGGTATTTTGCTTTTCAATCGAGTTGAAATGAAATGTTGTGCAATCCATGTGTACTGTTCAGAACTTCGATTTGGTATTGTTTTCAAGCCCATAGCACGTGGAAGTGCCTCGGATGCACAATTTGTCGAAAAATCTGCTGTAAGCATGCAGCGCCGCACGTTGTCATGGTTCAATGTATTTTAACCAAAGACTCTTTAGACAGTACACTGAGGTATCTATGTGTCAAATTTGGTCTACGGAGAAAAAAATTACATTTACCAAAACTGAACTTGCATTTCTTTTTTCCGTCAAAAATTAAACACAGAGTGAAGGTTTCCTAGCCTAGTGTCCCAATGTCAAATGATTTTGGTTTAATGAAAGTTAAACCAACCAGTATTTTCGTGTTACAATCCTTTTTTTTCTCATGAATCGTGAGTGTTTGGGACATAACTTGTTATACTTTTCTTCAGCTGATGTCTCTTACTTTAAGTGGTTTCTAGGTTAAAACAAAAAACGCTATGCTACAATAAGTGCGATTTTCATTCACGAACAAAATTCATTACATAAAGGATCGTGACATACGTTGAAATATGTATACTTTTGAATTCGATATATTTCACATCGATACTCAGCTGAAGAACGCCGAGAGCTGTCGTACAAAAGACCAGGGGCAAAATGACACAGCCGGCCTATAGCAGCAATGACTAAAGTTAGCTCTACTACCTCCATAATATCTCTCATTATCTTGATTGTTTTTAGAAAAAACGTACTGCTTCCTTGGAAATTCCTTGTCATGTTAATTACCTTGGTTCAGTTAGCTTAATGAGACGACCCTTTTCTTCAAATATTTCCATTTTATGCTCCATGTGCCTCTTGAACTCTCTTATACCTGAAAAAACGGTCACTAATATGGCATTAAGGAGTTAAACAAACAATGCGTTCAATGTTTGTGTAGTTATGAAATCGAACGATTCCTGAAATACTTGCACTGGTTACGTAATTAGCAATTATCTACATCAAAAGAACTGTGTCGTAATATTACAGTGTTAGAGGCGCACAACACCGAAATATAAAACGAAGACTCGTCTATTCTGGTAGCTTGGTGAAAAAGAATAGTGTGAAAACCAAAACAAAAATATTTATATTTAGATTGTGCATATTGAAGTATAGTTATAGAACAGCTTTTATACAGTGCGTGTGGCGGAATAAAGGGCATACATGTAAGATTTGTAATGTCTGGGAAAACAATTACAACATTTTTAATGTGCACTATTGTATAGTAACAACTGATGCAAGACTGTCGTGTTTTCCTACACATCACGGAAATTTGGGATATACTGAAAGCTGAATCTGATTTCAAATTCTATCGATTCCTTGTACAAATTAGAATATGGAAGTTTTTGTTGCTGTCCTTGTTATTGTCGCTGCGACCCATGCCACCATACCGAGACCTTGTGGTGAGTTAGTACTAACAGACTGCAGTACAAAATGAACACCAAATTGGGAAGAATGTTGAGCAATAATTTTTTACTCAAAGGGTTGGAGAATTATATTCATACTGAACCTCTCTAGAGACACAGCAGGGTTTCGGTCATTTCCTTGTTGGGAGTTGTGCATACGATAAATGTTATTCAGGGCATCTGAGAGGGTTGAGAGTATATTTCTCTTACATTGTTACTGATATGTTGCGGTTAAGCGCATCAGACAGAATACACAGAGGTACACAAACTCGAGGAAAGGTACGGAAGTCCGTTTCCAACGAACTCTGGTTTGGCAAGGTTAGTTTTGGAGTATCGTTTTAAAGGAATACAAAAATGTGTGCTTTATCAGTGCGGCGAATAAGGGATTATCGCATGAATTCTCTCCTGAAATTTTGAACATGGCGTGAAATGTGTGGAAAAGTCGAATAAGGTACTGGGAATAAGTAACGGTTGTCACGTCAGTATGGTTTGGGACAAACGATGAAACAGCCCAAAACTCCCCTCTCTCTCATATTAACGCGATGGAAACAGATAGTGTTCCGGCCAAATTGAAAATTCTGACTTTCGTATGCACGGCGGTATAACAAGCTGAAACTTCGCATGTAGGGGTTTCGCAATATCACCTTTCCAGAAAAAGATGTTGTGGTTGCAAGAAACGTGTAGAACTATGTGAAAAGTTGCGTTTATGGTAAAAATTGCCCAAAATCGGTGATTTTTGGAATTTATGCCTAAAAAATATACGGACGGTCTATTAAAGGCGGTTGTGCATTTATTGTCATTGGAAAATCGCACCGACTAACAATTGATGATAATATCCCCGAATTGTTATCAAAAACTATAATTTGTGAACTTTTAGTGGAAATTTTAGCGAAAATTTATATATTTGTGAAAAAAATAATATGTTCGGCCGAATTTTCCGAAGTTGTGTTCGCACGATTTTTCCGGGGCTTACCTCAGAATTTTCTGCTGCCTCCTCTCGTGGTGTTAAGGTATCATTCATTGTGATGCTATTCATAGTACCGAAAATACTAGGCTTTGAAATATCCCACCTCCATTTTTTACGAGTTACGAGAGGCTTAGCCAAACCTTTTTTACAAATGAAATTTTCTTAAGTTTGTTTAAATTTGGAGACATATTTTCTTAGATGATCATGTTTGCACCAAACACTCAGTGAATATGTATTGAATTGTTAATCTGAATGACTTCTCTATTAATAAAATGTAAAGGAGACTTCGTTTCGTATTATCTCTCCTTTCTTGGAAATTCTCCTGTTGCGGGCAAACTTTGCATAAAAATGGGGGTGGAGTATTTCAAAGCCTAGTATTTTCGGTACTATGCATGGCATCACAATGAATGATACCTTAAAACAAAGGGAGGAGGCAGCAGAAAATTCTGAGTTAAGCTCCGGAAAAATCGTGCAGCACACAACTTCGGGAAACTCGGCTGAACATATTTTTGTTCCACAAATACATAAATTTTCGCTAAAATTTCCGCTAAAAGTTAGCAAATTATATTTTTTGAGAGCAATTCGGGGATATTATCATCAATTGTTAGTCAGTGTGATTTTCCATTGACAATAAATGCACAGTCGCCTTTAATACACCGTCTGTATATTTTTTAGGCATAAATTCCAAAATTCACCGATTTTGGGCAATTTTTACCATAAAAACCAACTTTTCACATAGTTCTACACGTTTCTGACAACCACAACATCCTTTTCTGGGAAGGTCATATTACTTACGAAACCCCTGCATGCGAAGTTTCAGCTTGTTATATTGCGTGCATACAAAAGTCTGAATTTTCAATTTGGCCGCAACACTGTCTGTTTCCATCGCGTTAATATGAGAGAGAGGAGAGTTTTGGGCCGTTTCGTCGTTTGTACCAATCCATACTGACGTGACAACCGTTACTTATTCCCACTCACTTACTCACTTCCCAATTACTTATTTTTTTCTCTCACATATGTCTCCGTATCTGGTTGGAAGCCAAGAATTTACAGCTAGCATTAATTTCGCCCATGGCTAGGAGGTGAATCACAACATAGATGCATGCGCCCCTGGATGGAACCGTGGGCTGACACCCTCCGCCAAGGTGTAAATGGGTAACATAATGTCTTTTGAGTGATCAGGATTGTATGTCTACAATAGTACGTTCCGTCCTATTCTCTCTGGTAGGTACTACAGATTATCATCGAAATTCCATTTTGGAGGTAGGGTTATTAAAATGCTTGTAATTTTGTCGTGGTTGCACCGTGATCCATGACACATAGACTCCGTGTGGAGTGGTTCCCACAGCAATTTTTAAACTAAGCTCCATCAAAATCGTTGTTTTGAGTTTTGCCAAAATTGGAGCGAAACGAGATTTTTTTTCTAAATCGCGATTGTTTTAATAAAATACCACAAAAAGTCATTTTTTTCGACCCGAACCATCAATTTCACCAAAATTAGATTTCCCCCTAAACCCGTGACGTCTCCACGTCACTAAAACACACAACATACACAATTTCAAAATAATATTTTATTTTGGAAAAGAGCACTTGGGTGACCGGCTGACCGGCTGACGGCTCAGTAGTTGTATATCGACGAAGTTGTTTGCATTCACTTAATGATCATAGGTCCGAGACAATTCCGAAATAACACAACATAATTACGGAAATAATGGGTCATGAAAATCCGATATTGGTTACTTCCAGCCATTACAGTGGCCCATGTAAAAAATAAAAAATACGTGTTAGCCGGCCAGTCACCCAAAGCTGAATGACTTGTTAACTGAAGTGTTGCACACTGACATTCTTTGCTCAACTATTAACACTCCATCGACCGATGGAGACTAAACTGGATACACGGGAAATTAATTTTCTTCTAATTCACTAATTCAAACGAAGAAAATTATATTTCCCCCTAAACCCGTGACGTCTCCACGTCACTAAAACACACAACAAACACAATTTCAAAATAATATTTTATTTTGGAAAAGAGCACTTAGGTGACCGGCTGAAATTCAAAGAACGGGCATATTGCGGAACATAAACATACCTATAGTAATAGAACACTTAATGTGTAAAGTAGGATCGTAGCCTGAGTTCCATTATGTTCCAACAAGTAACAAGGCACACAAGGAGGAACAGAAGAGAATTCTGGCCGTCTCATAAAAGATCAAAGAGACTAGAACGGAAAAATTTATATATATATATATATATATATATATATATATATATATATATATATATATATATATATATATATATATATATATATATATATTTATATGGCCTAAAGGCCAAGGGAAAGGGACACTCATAGTCTCTCTTTTAAGTTATCTTTAATATAACCATCTTTAGCGCCATCGCTAACCCAGCGACCATGTCGCTGAAACATTCTGTCTTTAACCCCATTATTAGCAGCGGCTGAAGCGCCACCAGATCTAAGTGAATGCAAACAATACAAAGAAATATCGTCAACATGAGGCGAAAAAGCCCAAATAAACTGATCTCTGAGATTAGAATAGGACATAGCCTTACGGTCTTTTCTGACTTTGTAACCATTTTTTGTGGAGCTTAAATTGCAAAACAAATAATCTTCAGCACACAATCCAGCCCAATTTATCAGACGTTTTACATTGAACACCGGGCACAGTATTGTGCCAGTTTTTGCGATAATAATCCACGCGCCATCCCTATATTTATCAGTTTTACTGCTCTCAATAAACACAGCCATATAAGACGGTTCAAAAATCAGATCCGAAAGTTTAATACTGAGCAATTCCGAGCTACGTAGAAAACCCGCAAAAGCCAAAATACTAGCAGCAATAATGCGTCGAGTTTTAAGATTTCCGTCCCTAAAAATTCTGTTATACATAGCCAACAGAATATCTACAGTGATAGGTTGCTTCTTAATAGCGGGTTTGGATAGAATCCGTTTAGCGGATTCAAGAACATTGTTAACTATTTTAGACTCCGTTGGAGAACGCAAACCAGAAATATCATGGTACCACTTAATGGAATAGAATGCCGTAACAATCGAACTGGGAGAACTAGCAGTCTGAATTAAGGAAACAAGGTACAAAGCCACCGGAAATGGCCCGGCAGGTAATAAGTCAGTACTTCGAATACCGTTACACAGCGCCCATGGGGGCGCGGTGGCTCAGTTGGTAGAGGTGCAGGCTGCAAGCCGAGAGGTCCTCGGTTCGAATCCCACCTGCGGCAACCGCGTTGTGTCCTTGGGCAAGACACTTCACCCCGATTGCCTACCTGGGGGCACGATGACGCTGTGTACTGAGGCGTACTGCACGTCGATGGTGCGCATGTCTTCAACCAATCTAACCCTGCCTGTGCTGCGGTGCAGAGTTCAGAGTTACGATGTTGGAGAGCTGACAGCTGCTCGTCGTTGCTCGGTGGTTCTCTCCGGGTACTCCGGCTTCCTCCACCCGTAAAACTGTCACGGTCACGATTAGCCATTGTGCATAAGTATGTGACCTTAAACATCAATAAATAAATAAATACACAGCGCCCATTTTTTCCACCGCAGAAAGCCATATTCATATTTCTGATGCGTAGAAACGGCACGTGACTGCTGCAAAATTTCTGGTAGTTGTTCCACTTTCTCAGCCAAAATAACAGGCAACTCATCAATTTCATCCCGATGACACTGCAAAAAGAGATTTGGGGAAAAAAATTGTTTAATGATAACGCAGAAGGACGCGGCAAAAATACAAAATCAACTAGTATTACATGTTTGGATATTTAAAGGCACATGGAGCAAAATACTAAAGTACTATCCCCGAAGTCACGAAATAACAGCGTCCAGGTATCAAAATGTAACTGGCAAAGCGGCCATTAATGTGTAACAAAGTTTAACATTATTGGGATACAATGCGGCAAAGCTGCCGAAACTACAATAGCAAAGCTGCGGAGTAAATGCAAAGGCTCCTCGGGCAAGCGCCCCTTTTTACGTGTAATTAAACTGCAACCAAGCGGGCAGGAAGGATAAGTGGACAATACCACGGCGCAAGTAATACCAATAAATTGAAAGGTGGGGGGGGGGGGGGCAAAAATAATTAAAACGTGCCTTACAGCAGCATGAAAAAGTAATCAGGGTCCCAAGGGGCCAGAACTATGGTCCAATGATATGACTTTTTTTTTAAGATTTAACAGCGATCATTGGCTGGGACCGAAAATTCACATGAAGAGCAAGCATACGGAATTTAAGATCAGTATTGCCAAACATCCCCATACCATTTTTACATCGCGTGTAAAATTGTTTCCCGGTGGGAAGATCAATGTAAGCAATAATATTGCGCAAAAATACACCATTTGGACATAAAAGAGGCCAAAATATAGATGAGGGCCAATGTGGGACAACCAGCACTCCCTCTGCACTATCTACCATCATTTTGCAAATTACTCGATGAACAATATTTGGAGGGGGTACAAATAACCTACATCCCTCTCCCCACCAAGCGATGAACGCGTCAACACCTGTTGAAGACGGATTCCAAAATCGGGAATAAAATTTAGGCAATTTAGCATTATGCTCTGAAGCAAACCAATCAACGTCAAGGTTACCAAATCGTTGCCGAATAATTGTGAAAAGTTCAACAGTTAAGCCCCAGTCGTCAAAATCATTAATTCTTGATATGTAGTCAGCCCGTTCATTATCCGACCTGGGGAGCCATTCCATATATAACGAAATCGACTTGGACATGCACAATTTAAAAATGTCAAGGGCAATCGTTTGAAGCTCTGGGTGCATAGACCCCTTCAGAACAATGGATACTACAGCTTGATTATCGGAGAACCATTTAACATTTTGATGAGCTAACAGATGACACACAGACGTGATGACCCGAAGCACTGCCATTAACTCTCGCCAGGTGGATGACCGCACTGTCTCCGCTAACGACCACATGCCATGTGAAATGCCATGAGCGACACTTACCACATACCCCCCATACCCCGTAGAACTGGCATCAGAGTAAACAAGCTTGGTGTACTTATGAGACTCAAAAATATTTTTCTCATTGAGCAAATTAATATTATTTTTCCAAAATTCAACCTGTTGACAGCTCTGATCAGAAAGTGAAATATAGGAATCCCAACTTGTGGCTCCCAAAATGTCCAGACTGAGGCAACGGGTCATTATTTGGGTCACGTGACCGAGAACTATGGACATAGAAATAACCTGCCCTACAAAGCTAGCTAATTTTCTGACTGCCACCCGTCGATGACACTTATGATCATGTAACAATCCACAAATAGTAGATTGTAGTTTAACCAGCCTGTTGTCGGGTACACAGATAATTCCCGACTCGGAATTCAAGAAAATCCTAAGAAAAACCAGCTGTTTAACAGGGGTCCACACACATTTACCAGCCTTCGGTATGAACCCCGAGAGAAGAAGATCTTGCTTCACCCGCATGCTCAGGGCAGACGCTGAATGGAAATCAGAAGCACAGCCGAAGCCATCGTCGAGGTACATTAATAGTAAACGACCCTCTCCCCGCCATTTAGCGACTAATGATCGTGTAAGCTTGGAAAAATATAACAAGCGCTCGAGAGGCCAAATGGGAGGACCAAAAATTTATAGTAGCAAGTGATGCCATCAGCATTAACCCAGGAAAAACCTAAAAATTCTGTGTGAGGACCAAATATGTCAATAAAATGATAAGCACTAGTAATGTCAAATTTAATCATATAACAGTCCTTCTGCAAATAAGCCAGGGCAACTCTGAGGTCCTCGTACTTCACAGACTGTTTCCAAACATGTTGATTGACACAACGCAAGTCAAGAATTAGCCGTTTCTTACCATTCCGTTGTTCAGAAACGGACAATGGATTAGTAACAAATGGCGGATTCTCACACTGTTGTATCAGAGATCTTTCCAATAACTCCTGAATCGCTTCAGTGACAAAGTTATGTTCCAAAAGAGCAGATCGATTGTTGCGACTAAAAGAGGGAGAAGGCGTGGAATAGAAAGGGATTTTATAGCCCGATTCTATAACATCAAGAATAAAGTCATTCGAGCCAATATCACGCCAAAATTGAATATGATTCTTAAGTCTGCCCCGAGCAATGATATGTTTTTGGCCTTGTTCATATTCAAAATAGTCATGCGTGAAACGATCATAATCAGTACAATACTCATCTTTAAAAGAGTCACTGTCCGTAATAAGCTGATCATTTGGTGGCTGACAACTGGCTTCCAGAGACGGCACGGTTGACGTGCGGGCAATCCCGGCGGAAATGCGTGAATTCACCACAGGCGTAACAGGCGCCGGATCCGACGTTAGAGTTTGTGACGTTGCTGGAGAGACTGTATTGGCCACGAAAAAGCCGACCCCGTTGAGCGGATTGTGGAAATGGTGGTCTTGAAGATGCTGCTGCCACACCCCACTGCTGAACATTAGAAGAATAAAGTGGAAAAGTAGAACGGCCTTGGCAAGTCGAAGAAGCTTTGCCCCTCGGAACAGAACGTTTACGCTTCGTGAGGGCTCTGGTCTCAGCCTTATAAATTCTTGATTCGTCATCACTGTCGCTAGCGATAGGATTGGCTTCGTACTGTTTGACAGTATCCCAACCACCAGAAGAAGAATCAGCAATTCTAATTAACTTGTTTCGTTTCCGAATTTTGTCAGAAAGTTCTTTCAAAAGGTCTTTACCATATGCCACTTTATCGTGTTCTAAAGCCCACAAAGTCTGTTTCGCCGTTTCGTCAAGATCACTGTTAAAGTCAAACTGTATTTTATTTCCCTGAAATTTCCACACTAAGTCCTTATCAGCCTTCAATTTCTTAACTTCTGAAGCTACATTCAAAGCACTACCCTGAATTTCCTCCTTCAAATTTTGAACTTCTTCTCGTTGGGTTCTCAGTTCTAAAAGTACTGCATGAAGTTGAGAATGAACAGAGGGATCAATAACAGGCGATGAATGGTCACTTTCAGCCATTACAGCGGCAGAGGTAAAAAATACGTGTTAGCCGGCCAGTCACCCAAAGCTGAATGACTTGTTAACTGAAGTGTTGCACGGACTCCGTGCAACACTGACATTCTTTGCTCAACTATTAACACTCCATCGAACGATGGAGACTAAACTGGATACACGGGAAATTAATTTTCTTCTAATTCACTAATTCAAACGAAGAAAATTATATTAATAATTGTTTAGCGCTACCCATTTAGAGTTGAGAATTGCGTTTTTTATTCAGGTTGTACCTTTTTTGGCGCCCCCGGGGCTATTTCCAAAAATCACAATTTTTTCACATTTTTACACTAAAATTGCAAATTTCACATTGACCTACGTGCTTCCGAAAACCACAATATTATTGTGCATATAGAATAGGTCATAGTCTATAACTATGCGAAGTTTCATCCTGCCGTGCACGGTATCTCGAGTACTGGAGGCCTTTTCCAATTTGGCCGCTACACTAAGAGTCTTCAAAAATTCTCTTGAACTCAAGACTTACGGAAGCAGGTGTAAACGCAGTTAAATAACCCGAACCATTGGGAATTGGGTGATAGGATACAGATCTGTGTTGGCTGACTGCTTTTTCAAAAAAATGTGCTCTGCTCGAGTTATCTTCAACCATAGGTATGTAGTTATAAAAATAAATGGCAGCTCGATTAATTTTCAGGTAAACCAATAATTCGTGTACGTTCAAAATACTAATTCTTCAGCCCTATATAATAAATGTGGACTTTTACAAATAACATCGTTAATGTAATTTACTTATTCACAGGGAAGAAACGAGTTTTGCAACAGCCAAAATCATATATCGTGTCTGAAAATACTACTATTGAACTGCCGCAGCGAGGTAAAATACCGCCGTGCTTCTTAGCTTAAAAGTTTCGGTAAATAGCTATCAGTTTGATGAATGACTTAACTGAACCAAACATTACTCGTGAATTTGAATACTAAACCCGGATCTGAAGATGGGCGTTATGTGCTGTTGTCAACAGTGATATTACCCTTTTAATCTAATTGTTTTTGACATTGTAATTCATGTAAAATGATTGAAACAGTGGAACGCACTGCAAAAATGAGATCAAGTGTACGTTCTGCTGTGAGAATATTTTTTATTTAACGTCCAGCAACAACTTTTTTTATGCACTTTCACTTATGAAGTCGCTTTTCATTATGGTTCTCTACAGAGTATTTTGTAACTTTTTTTTTCCTTTTCGGCTAAATGTTAAAGGAACAATGAGCCGCAAAGTTTCTCACATTTTGTTGCTCATTCGTCAGAACCTGTAAAAATGAGTTTTTAAACAAAAGTTAAGCCTTTATTATGGTGCGGCGTGACCTATGAGAAAATGCTTCGTTAAGGAAGTTATTTTTGATTATTGAAGAGGGCCCGGTGATTTACGAGTATTTGCCCGAATCGAACCTCGAATTGAACCATGAATATGGTTAAAAACTGAATCGAATCTTGAATCTACTTCTCAGTTGTTACGACACAACTGTCGGGACACTGGTCCTGTCTATCTATCATGTTAATCCATCACCAATATGCCTACTAGACTATTCGTACCTCTGAACCACAGCAGATATGTGTGCAACTTGTTTTTAAAAGAACTGAGCGATTTATTTATGTGGCAACCAGTTGTATTTCGTGAAGAAATTTCGGCATGGACCGGTACATTGATACAATGTTTAGTGTTCTTTTCTTAATATTAGCACCGTATAGGATTAGGGTCTGACCCACTGACATTCAACTACGCGTTGCACCCCTAAAGCAATGGATTAACATTTTTTTTGCTCTGTTTCAATTTTTCTGTAGTGACATCTCATCCCTCAGTTATGTTCAGCAACTGAATTATATTTTAATGGAAACTGACCAGTTATCTGAGATTACCAAAATGGTGGAATAAAATATGTTATAAAAATACTGCACAGTTGGGAGTTAACTTTGTCAAAGAAGCGGTACTCGAGAAAGAATTTTCCACGCGAGGCGAGTAGACTATTTTTTTCTCTTGAATCACTATTTTGGAATAGTCAACGACATGTCGTGTAATAATTATTATATTATATCGAACAAACTGCGGAAGAATTTTGCTACCAACCAAAAGTCCAGTCCCAAATACAATGTCAAGAACCTTGCCCAAAACAAACATTTTCATACGTGAACTTGAAAATAACGAAATAGAGTTCGGTAAAAATTCCTTAAAAGTTGCGTGGTGTTCCGTCAGTCGATGGTCCAGGAGTATTCTACGGCTATTTTAGGAAGTACACAATTGCACGGTTATGTTTAGACTGTCGACTGATAAAACTAACGAAAGTAGCAGAGTACCTCTCAGCCGGTCAGAGGAAGAGAAAGTCACGTGAGATATATATATCTTGTACAGACTGGACATAACGCGATATCCGCTATTGCAAATTAAATGGTATTTCAGGACTTTTCCGGCTGAAGTTGTGCTATCTAATATCCAGCTAGACTGGTTATGATTAGTCTAATTCCCAAGAAAACTAGAGTGTGGGTTATAATCATCTGGAAGTTAACAACAGAGAAATGTATGAAATCCCAAACTACAGCTGATTGTGGTAGTGATTTATTTATTTACTTATTTATTGATGTTAAGGTCACATACTTATGCACAATGGCTAATCGTGACTGTGACAGTTTTATGGGTGGAGGAAAACGGAGTACCCGTCGAGAACCACCGAGCATCAACGAGCAACTGTCAGCTCCTCAATATTCTAACTCTGTTCAAGCTCCGCCCAAGCAGGGTTACAGCGGTTGAAGACATGTGTACCATCGACGTGCAGTACGCCTTAGTACACGGCGTCATCGTGCCCCCATGGAGGCAACCGGGATAACGTGCCATGCCCAATGACACAACGCGGGTCGTCCCGGGCGAGGATCGAACTCGGGGCCTCTAGCATAGAAGTCGAACAGTCTACCAATGAGCCACCGCGCTCCCTGTGGTAGTGATTCATTCGAAACGATAGCCTGGAGGATCCAACGAGAAGCATGCAGGAATTAGATGGGTTTCGATTGGGGCCTCCTTCATTCAATTTCCATGGGTCTTGAGATTCGATAGTGATATTCTCAGTTTAATTGATGGTTTCAAGAGGGTTTCAAGTCGCTTCAACTGCACGAGGTGTCAATTTCAGTGTTGCAGACCTGGGGTAAAAATGTAATGATTACAATTACTTTTTATTTTCATCATTACAATTACTCCATTTTTAAAAGTAATGATTACGATTACAATTACTTAAAAAAGTAATCGATTACATTACTGATTACTTTCTGCCTTTTACTTCAGTGAGATATAACTTATTATTAGGGCCCGCCAACTTTCGGCTGAGGCTCTATAGTAATCACTCTTTAGTGTCAGTATTGTCATTCTGGAGTTATGAGACTTTAATCGTAAAAACATGACAATATTGCATGCCATATCATTACTCAAGTTTGTTTTTACCGATTCTCATAATTTATATACACATTATTGAGATTGAACAACCGAAGCTCCCTTTCATTTTTTGACAATTTTCAGATTTGTTGTTCCAGAATTATGGGACTTGATTCGCTATTTCCCCTTTTTCTTTTATAGACACCTCCATCAATTGCAATCTTTTCTTGCAAAGTTCGAAAGAAGAGCTTTCAAAGAAAAGATTACAAGAACTGGAATTGTCATCAAAAGAATAGTTAGAAAAAGATGCTTTATGGTTATCCTACTGCTGGTAATATACTTCAAATTCATCATTAATGACTGGCAAGTCATCTTAAAAAATGCAGAAGATTTATAATAAATAAAGATTTATTCATCAGCAAGAAATAAATAACACTATTTGATTTGTGATTGGCGTGGATCACTTTGATGATATTTGCTGGACGGTTTCAGAAACTGAACAATTTTGGCCTGATTGGTGCAGTCTGCTGTGTTATTTTCTGAAGTCATTTCAAGATAAACATCTCTGTGTTTACGTTGAAGAAAACAAAACAAAACAAGCATCAGTAAAGCAATCCTACTACTGGTGTTAGCTATGTCATTCAAATATGAGTCACTTGAACTGAACAAACCAGTAGTTAAGTGTATATCACCACAATAAAACGAAGGCCAAGTATTTTCTCAATACAGATTATAATCAATTGTTGTAAGAACAAAGGCTTTGGTTTGAGAAGGTGTCAGACTAATGTAATAAATTTGTTAAAGTGCTGATCATTATTGAAATTAATGCTGAAATGGAAGTTATACATGTACAGAACAAAATGTAACTATGTCATAAATTGTCATAATTTGACAATTAGCTTTATGTTGAGAGTGTACTTACAATCAAAACAGTCTTTGAGGAACATTAAAACAAAGAATCATAGCAAAACATTAAATTCATTGTTCAGAACTGTTGATTCATCATTAAACAATTGAGCATTTATGACCACAATTAGTCAAAACTGTGAGGATGTGATCTTCAAATTATAAAGTTGGTGTTAGTCAAATATTGATGGCTGGATCATTTCTCAAGCTGTTACCATATTTTCTGACTGTCTGTAGAGCACAAAATATCATATTATTAGAGGTAAGTTGTTTCGCAAAAGATAAATTTTGATAGATTTTTTCAAAGTTTGTATATTCAATTTAAAGAAAAGTTACCATAAAGTAATCACAAAGGTAAACATGATTTCTGTCAATTTAAAAATATACTTGATTAATTCTGATTACATGTAATCATGAAATACCACGATTACTGATTACACATGATTACTTGAAAAATTGTTATCGATTACACACGATTACGATTACTGGTTACGATTACCCCAACGCTACCGTGTTGAAGGTTAGAGCAAGCATAGAAGTTTTCCATGCACGGAGGGTCGTATCGGAAATTCAAAATACACCGTGGTTCGAATTCTTCTTGAATAAGTGAGATGGTTTCGAATTGAATCACTGAAACGACTGGAAACTGAATAGTATCTTGAACGTTCGCCGAGCCATATATTGGACCACGATGTTCCATGATACCCACATTCGGCACCCCCTTCTAGGATCTGACTGTGCCTATAGCAGCCATGTTCTCCCACAGCATCGAACGATTACGTAGCAGCAGAAGGCTATACTTGAGTTGTAATGATACAACTTTCTGTTGGAGTGTTGGAGAGGCCAGTAATAGTCGGAAAGGAGAAGGGAAGGGAACAAATTCTAAGAAAAGCAACCTTGGTATCGTTAGACGCGGAAATTATCATAGAATAACATATCCAGAAACCACGCAAATCCATCTTGGGGATTTTATTTAATCCAAGATGGCGTCAAAGATGGCAGCCACAGCTTGAAATTTTGCAGAGAGTAATTTCGATAACACCATATATCGTCGAAACGTCACAAAATGGCACCAATTATCAAAGATGGCCGCCAAAACGGCGGCTAAAATAAAAAAAAACCCAGTTTTATCCATGTATGTATTCCTTTGACGGCACCATACAGGGTAAAAAAACACAATTTATGTAGGCAGAGCTCATACATAGAGGAGCTTAACAGATTATTGTTGTGTTCTATTCGATTGGTGTGCAATTTTGTTATTTTTTTACCAGGCCGGATCTCGTTCGAGATGACATACATGGGGAAAGTTACTGCTACTTTTTATCCGTTTGAACATTTATTACATCTCACTCTCAAATGATGTTGAGATCGTAGTTGTTATATACTGGGATATTTCTATTATCAAATTATTGGTATCATATGTTCTGCCTTAACACCGATTTAATCATTGTCATGCTCGTCCTCGTGAACTATACCTTCTGAATTTTGACAAACATCCATAATCTCCACCGGTAGTGTTGCATTTTAGCACATTCTTTCTACATGAGCTCAAATTGCTTGCGCATGGATTCCGTGACGTCATTTTACATTCACATCAGACAAACTTAAAAACCCCATAAACTTCCAGCTCTGCCATTGTCGGCCGAGTCATGTTCCCTGCTTCTTAAAGCCCTAGTTCTCAAGGTTTAGTGCAACATTTCCTAATGTTGTCCACGCCATTACCTGCAAATGCACCCTCAAACTATGGAAATGAGCAGCCCTTTCATTGGGAGGTAGTTTCTGTGGGTCGAGCGCCGCTGTGATGGACGAAACCATATTCATGAGTTTTGCATATCGCAATGTGTTAAATGAATCTTTGAGTTTCCCTCGTCACTGAATACCGACGATATTTGGCACAGTTCTGATAGCCATATCTTATTCAGACGATTTGTTTTCCATGCCCGTAGGTCGCTGATGTGGTATCGCAACCTTTCCAGACATGAGCGAATAGAACAAGGGGTATAACGCTTTCGTGTTTCAGAACAACATCAGGGATTTTCAATATGTTTGATGACTGCTTGCTGCCTTTCTGGACTTCTGACTTGAAAGAAATGTCAGACATATTGTCGCGCCAATGGTACAACAACAAGACGAGTACATCTGTGTCATTAGCAACGACCACAATGTCTCTTCCTTGAGAAGCCAAGTAGACCGCAAAGTGAGCTATCTGCGTATCCGCACCACCAGTACAGACATGAACAGCGTGGTCATCTGACTGAAGGGTACATTTTAGCAATTCTACGAATTGGTCCTTATTCTTCCGAATTGAGGGAAATATCTCCTGGTTGTAATGGACGTCCATGTTTTGTCTCAAGTGGATGTCCATACTTGTCAAAGTGAGACGTCTTCTATGCCCATGGTCTTTAGTAGACGGAATATCTAGGTAACCATCAAATACGATACAGCTCAACTGATACCTGGCTCTTGTGAAGGCAACATACTGCTCAACAACATCTACATAACAACAATTTTTCTTTTATTTAACCCTATGAAGAAGGGCTCCGTCATCGATAACGTTGACAGCAGCATCTCAAGGATACAGAAAGCCACCTTTTGTGTCAATGCTTTGGCAAGCTGTGCTTTCGTACTTTTCCACTTTAAGCGCCTTTGAATAGTGCTGCGGGGATGGTTGTCAGCTCGTATTAAAACAAAACTTGGACGTGTCAGCTTCCCGTTGTGCAACAACGATAAGTCGAGCGAACAACAGGCCCGGGTCGACCTGTATTCGCTGATCCTCAACTATGATACCAGGGAGCAAGTTTGTCGAAGCATATTATCTGGTCACGCCCTTGTGATGGTTGCGTCGTTCAGTTTTTGTGAATCTGCTCCCCTGAGGACTCTGCTTCGAGACAGTTCACTTTACCTTTATCGCCAGTGAGGCCAGAGAACTGAGTTTACGTTCAGCTAAGTCGACCGGCTAATGTTCATCGAATCAACTGACTAAACAGTGAGTCTTCATCATTCTGTTTATCTCTAGACGCGCCCATTTCAGGATAATGGTCACTCGATCTGTGCATGTCTATCAGCGAAGACATAGTTTCGTGTATTTCTACGCATATGTGCATACTGTGCACCCACTGTAGGCGTACTACCTGAATCATCCCTCGTCCTCTTGTTGAACTAGCTCGACTTTTACAGGGCGCATCAGGACTTATTCTATTACTAGACCAGTCTAATCTACTACTTCTACGGATGGTATGATAACCACGTTCGTTGAAACATTCGTACAACTACGAATGGGTAGTCGGCAATTCCAGCATTATTTGCAAATAAAGCGGACAACTCCTAACATGATGGACGTGACCTGTTGCAGGAAAACAGGTTCAGCATCTCACCGACTGTCACGAGATGGGGATTCCAATTTCCTGCCCGCTCAGCTCTGATGTTTCTTTAATATCCTCACACACGTAATGTATTGCAGTCACAGATCTGCGGTAAGTGATTTCTCACTCAGAAGGTTCTGGTACTGAATCACCTACGTTTATGAATTCTTTTGAGTTAGAAACAACCCAAACTGCCAATGACTTTGCAACAGTACCTTCCTGCATTGATATAATGTTATTGATTTCAACTTCGTCTAAGTGACTAACTCCTTAGATGGGGATGAAGTCCTCTGAAGACCAAAAAAACAGTTATCTATGGACATGACTCTCCATGCACTGGCGTCGAAGGGGATGTTCAGAAATTTTTGAATTTGCTGACCTGTTGGTGTTGTACATGTCGGAGCCTCGAGTCATAGGTGTGTGCATTCGTCGGCTACAGCAGCGCTTGAATCAACTTATTGACTAATGCTGCCTCGACTAAAAAGTTAACACGCAGAACTCTTTGCGAGCGCCTAACCAGATAACCTGTGTTACAGCATTAGACGACATAAGTACATTGTAGTGCTTCTTCTAGACCAGAACCTATCATAAAAGAGCCGATACTGCCCATAAAACTCACCATCGTGTAGAATCCGCCCAATCTAAGATGTTCATTGATTCTGCAGTTATAATGCTTTTACTCAGAGCGGCTGGTCAAAAGTCGGACAAGGGTCTCAACATTCAGTCTTGATGATTGTTTTTCAACGAAAGATAATGTGGAGAATATGAACCTTTGGTCGATCAGGCTTAAGTTTGTGTTAGGAAGGAATAGCACATTTGATTATTTAGAAAGTTCGCCTTCGTTGAAGATATGCTGCATGAAACAAGACCGGTTTGGTCTCGGGTCTATTGATTTTCCGAACATCCAGCCTGTGTACCAAAGCAAATCGGTATACATGGAAGGCGGCAGGGTATGAAAAAATTGCAGGTGAAGATATGGTTTCAATTGAATCGAGGATAACCCCCTTTTGGTCCGATGAGCGTACTCAAGTATGGGAACCCTCTTGTCTTTAACTACTTCGCTTACTGAAACTCGTTTCCGTCGACAGATCACTCTCGATTTTGACATTATGCAGCCAGTATTGACAGCGATTATACCCATGCCTTGCATATCAATCGTCACTAGATTGTAATCGACATTATCAGCTAACAACCGTGTGAACGATCCGGGACGATAATTTGCAAAGGAACTGCCTGAATCTACTGATAAAAACAGCCGATTGTTTGAACTTGAAACCCAATCACGCAAGCTCATTGACGAGTCACTTAGAAACAAACACATGATCCATTTCCACGCCGACACCAAAGAGAGTTGCAGGTGGTGAGGTATCCATCTCCGACTATTATGAATATTTGATATGTCTTCAGTCGTTGGATATAATTCAATGCACACTCTTATCTTCTTGATCTGAGCTTTTATTAGTTTAGCTGAGGTGAAATATATCCTATCTGCCCCATCTTGTATGTTAGACTTCTTGTCAATGCACAATTTTTCGTTAATAAGATATTTGGCCATATTTCTGAAACAAATCACATCCTTCTGTCCTTGGACGCCAACGCAGAATATGCACTTTTCGTATTGTTCAAGACGTTTCTTCTTGAACCACTAAGTTTTGATGGAGTATTCTTCAGACCCTCGGGCAAAATGTATCATCTTGCCTTGTAGTTCATGGAGTGTGTACAGATCTGCCTCTGCTTCAGATTCGAACTATTCACAAAACATTACGAATCAAATCCCCATCTCGAGATCCGATATTTGACCCGCTTTCGGCATGGCATCAACGTCCATGGCCATAAAAACACGTAGAGAAGTATTTCCACGGCATACAGCCTCTATGGCAATGCGATCAAGATATTCGTGAAGTTTGTTTTCAACCTCAAATACCCATGTGTCCCCTCTCTCCTCGCAACATTTCAGGACATGCTCACGTATTGGTAGAGTCGCGACATTACGGACGGTTTCTCTATCAAGATGACGCGAATCGACGATTGCATGATACCCACACATGAAGCAAACATCTTTGAAATGGAATGGGAGGATGCAGATTGCATCTTCTTTGCAACAACAGGATGGATTTGATTCATCTGCCCTATCTTCTGAGTAAAGCCGTCTCGTATTAGTAAAATCTCGTCTACAGTTTCTATGAACAAAACCTTACCAACTGGAACCATTTTACTCCTATCAAATAGTCTCCCAACACCAACCTTTTGCTATTATTTATAAGTTCGCTCAAACCTTTTCACGTTGCCTTGACTGCCAAGTTGTAAACGGTGAAGCCTTCGTGACATATGATGCACATTTCCTCATCAAACACAGGCACTATTCGTCATTTTGCCGATATGTTGGACGATGAAAATGAGCTTACAAAATAACAAGATTACAAAAGTATATTTCTTTTCCTCTACGTATATGAACAGGAATCGCGAAATGCCGGTAGAAATAACACAGCACCTGCGCGTGTTGACATCGTTAGGTTTTAGCAGGGGTTGTGCAATTATAAATTACAGAATATGAGCGAAGTGCAATGACAAGACAGATCGCGATCGAACAATCGGTCGAAATTTATCTGAGAACACTCTAGCGAATCACGCAGTCAACGCTCTTTATTATTTGGTTGATACCACATCAACAAAATAATGAAGAACGTTGATTCCGAATTTTAATAATGCAAAATGATCGTAATCTAGGAATTGGACACCAACAACGGTTTCTCGTATCCTTTAAAAATGTTTTGGTGTAGTTATCTCCGCTGTGTGTTAAACATTATATGTGACAAAAAGCGGGTTTTAAACAAATGCTTAATTTCGAATAAAAATACCAGCACCACTTTGGACAGCTACCAAACATTTCCCCAAAGCGGACTTTGTTATAATTTGTTCCCGTTTCGTGTAATAGCGGTGAGAGAAGCAATAGTGGCCAATTAGTAAAAGAGACTATTAGATATTAGTGGAATCCAATAATGGAAGAGACTATGTTTGCCATGGTAGGAATCAATTGCAGCAGACTTGTGGAATAGGCCAATACTAATGTCATTTTTCTGTGAGATAGTGACTGGAAAAACCAGTAGCAACACAAGTGTTTGGCAGTGGGCTAGCGACAAACACAAGAAACTGCATTAGTAGTAGGAGATGGTCATCTCATGCCTGTTTTGGGGGACCTCGAGGTCATTTGAGCCCAAAATGCCCAAGCCTTTTTTAGGCTCATCTCACCCCTCCCTGTGCCCAAGCCCGTTAGGCCCCCTCACCTCCACTGCGCCCAAAGCCCCTTAGGCACCCTCCTTGCGCCCAAACCCAGTTAGTCCCTCCTGCATGCCTAAAACCTGTTAGGCGCCCCTCCCCATGCCCAGCGCCTATTGGGCGCTGTGCCCAAGATGGCGGATGACAAGATGGCGGCTTCCCCATGACATGGCTACCATAATACACACAGTGGGAGGGATCCCCTCCCTGTACCAAAAGCCCATTGGGACCCAAGATGGCGGCCCAAGATGGTGGATGACAAGATGGTGTCTTCCCTCATGACGTGGCTACCATAATACATAAAGTGGGAGGGCCCCCCTCCTTCCCTGTACAGCCCAAGATTGCGGCGTCGTTAATGCGCATGACATTAACAAGATTGCTGCGCCCATATTGGGCATGCGCAATAAGGATGGTGGCCATGATATGCATGACGTCAACAAGATGGCGGCTCATACATCTTTTAGAGATGCACTCACGTGAAAGAATACAACATAGCGGTCACTGATTTGGGAACATAGCGGTCACTGATGGGGGACTTGGGTACGTGGAGGGGTATTGTTCGCCTCAAAAGGCATGGACGCTTTGTGCTCTTAGTTTTTAATATGTTTTGGGGAAACCAGTCAGTACTTTTCATGTCACAAACAAAGTATTAGCTTATTTGCAAGCCCCAAAATATTACCACTTGTTAATGCATTGTTCCAACTAAAGGCTGATTTCATATGCACTGGAGGATAGGGTAGTTGGTTACAGATAGATCTGGTTGTTAACTCGGCTGTATTGGTGTTCGCTCCGCTTAGCTTATAGGTCGTTTAAAATTTACATTTTTGTGTAATTGTCGTCTGTAGGGAGCGCGGTGGCTCAGTAGGTAGAGGTGCAGGCTGCAAGCCGAGAGGTCCTCGGTTCGAATCCCACCTGCGGCAACCGCGTTGTGTCCTTGGGCAAGGCACTTCATCTCCATTGCCCGCGTGGGGACACGATGACGCCGTGTACTAAGGCGTACTGCACGTCGACGGTATGCATGTCTTCAACCAATCTAACCCTGCCTGTGCTGCAGTGCGGAGTTACGATGTTGGGGAGCTGGCAGCTGCTCGTCGTTGCTCGGTGGTTCTCTCCGGGTACTCCGGCTTCCTCCACCCGTAAAACTGTCACGGTCATGATTAGCCATTGTGCATAAATATGTGACCTTAAACATCAATAAATAAATAAATTGTCGTCTGTGTCGATAATAATGAGTTTTTTATGAGAGTAAGATTTTTGACACAATTCACAGACATAGCGTGAATTCGTCTTTTCGAAGCGAGCTAATAGATTTGTGGGGTGGGGACAATGCTCTTCTATGTACATACAGGAATAGCATGGGTGCTACCCCTACCTGTCAATCGCTGATTGGGCAATTATATGCCAAGATAGGGTGGATTCTACCCCAACCTGTTGATCATTGATTACTTCAAATTCTCACATGTGCACATCGGTTTTACTCATGTGCACATCGGCTTTACTCATGTGCACATCGGTTTTACCAGCCATCTTGTTGATGTCATGCGCATTAACGACGACGCCATCTTGGGCTGTACAGGGAGGGGGAGCCTTCCCATTTGTATATTATGGTAGACACGTCACAGATATCATGGGGGAAGCCGCCATCTTGTCATCCGCCATCTTGGATCGCCATCTTGGGTCCCAATAGGCTTTGGGTACAGGGAGGGAGGGGGATCCTCCCACTGTGTGTATTATGGTAGCCACGTCATGGGGGAAGACGCCATCTTGTCATCCGCCATCTTGGACCGCCATCTTGGGTCCCAATAGGCTTTGGGTACAGGGAGGGAGGGGGATCCTCCCACTGTGTGTATTATGGTAGCCACGTCATGGGGGAAGCCGCCATCTTGTCATCCGCCGTCTTGGGCCGCCATCTTGGGCTGCCATCTTGGGTCCCAATAGGCTGTGGGTACAGGGAGGGGGATCCCTCCCACTTTATGTATTATGGTAGCCACGTCATGGGGAAGCCGCCATCTTGTCATCCGCTGTCTTGGGCCGCCATATTGGGCCGCCATCTTGGGTCCCAATGGGCTTTGGGTACAGGGAGGGCAAAGGGGGTCCAAAGAGGTTTAAGGGGTTCTGTGAGGGCCTAACAGCGTTTGGGCGCAAGGAGGGTGCCTAAGGGGCTTTGTGCGCAGGGAGGGTGAGGGGGCCTAACGGGCTTGAGCACAGGGAGGGATGAGGGGAGCCTAAAAAGGCGTGGGCGCGGGGTCCGGATTCGGGGTCCGGGTAAACCAGCATGGTTGGGCCATCTCCTACTACTTGCATTGGCAAAATGCTCTTATGCTGAATAAAGACAATAATGTCTGAAAATTGTAATAAAATGCGGCAGGAACCAGGAGAAATGGTAGAAAATACTGGTGATTATATAGTAATTGTTTCTAGCAGTAGTGGGGGATAGTTTCGAATAGAATGCCGAAGAGTGGGGTGTAGAAAAATTAAGATTTAAATGGTAGACACACTCCTTCTGAAGCACTCCTGACGAAAGAAATATATTCACAGAAATGTTACTTGTTTGTGTTGAAGGTCACCGTTCTAATAGAAACCAAGTGTTATTTCCATAGAAGTCCCGATTAGCGAGATCCAGGTAACATAATAGACGACGAGAACGTGTGTTATCCTGATAACACGTGCTGCACATGTGCAATAACCACACGTATCATCATTATAAATACATAACAACATCCCTGACATCCATTCAAAGATTGCATTGTGATGCCGCTTCCAAAGTCGATAGCAGGGCGAACTTTAGAGCGCCTAAATGAACATTACAAAGCCAGATATAGCCTGCATTCCTAAAGATCCCTATGCCGACCCTTTTTTCTGAAAGGAATCTAAATATGGGCACGTAAGATGTATCTACAATTAGAATAACACGATTCTTCTCGATTAATCAAACTACATCTGATACGTCTGCTGTAACAGTAAATCGTGTTTCTATCGTCCATCTCGATTTCATGAGGTCGAAGATGGTTTCTTAGGAGACGAATAGCGATTCAGTTGGGTATTTTGCCAAGTTCTTTGTTCTACACATCCGTGGGTTATAATTTGTGTATTCTTGGGGATAGATATTTGGAGCCACCGTCTTTGGAATTGTTAGTGGCACTCGATAGGTTTGGGGGCATATAATGCTATAGGCCCAGTCACGTGCCAAAGTTTTGTGTTTATTTCCGCAGGACAACTCTTGAAGAGTTTTATCAAAATCTTAGTTTGGCGTCTACCTCGGCGAAGCTTCCAGGTCTCATTCACACCATATTTTTTTAAGATATGGTTATTATTCGGGGTTAGTTTGTATCGCTGGACTGTACTACTGTGGCTAAAATGTTCAATAGGAACGTGTGCATTGGTAGAAGTACTTTAGAAGTATAGTAGGGTTGGCACGTCCCAAAATAGGTCTATTTCTAATCTAGGAAACGCCCCCTTTAATATTCAGACTCCGAAAGCATTATACAATACAAACCCTGTTGATGTGATACTATTCTGCTGCAGCCTAGGGTTGTGTTCTATTGCTTCTGATCAAACTCGGGTAGTGCTGAAAACTCCACAACTTGAACAGAATCCGATTTCTAGTACTATTAAGCACTTGCACCTAATTCTGCACCTTCAGGCCTATTTTAAATTCCCGGTCCGCTTTTGTGAACGGACACTATGTTTGGTGATAGCATCTGTGACATCTACGCGAAATAATTAATTATGAATTTGATAACTTATAATTGTTACAATACCTGTAAAGAAGGGTGGGCGATCAAACATAGAACAAAAGCGAGGAACCACAGTGTTTTGTGTAATGTGCTTTGACTTTGTTTAAAGTGGTCAACATATAATATCTGAAATGACATTTTGTTCATGGAGATGTAGTCCTCTTGAGTACTTTTAGTGGATCGCAAATTAGTGGGACCTGACCGTATCGGATTGCCCTCCGCATTCCCAGGGTGTTAGTAAGCAAAAATTGAGAACATTATTCATGTCACACCTTTCAGAGAATCAACTCATTACATCTCATCCTGTCAGCCAGTGAAAGATTTCGATTTTTAATTTCAGATTCACCAAGGCAGTGGGAAGGAAAAGCAGTAACAGTAAGTCAGTTTGGCATTTTCACGGTGTTAATGCGTCACAATCAATCTTGGTAAACCAGTCATTTGGACACATACCTGAAAGAGCTAGTCATCTGAGAAATGACCGTGACGGTCAGTCATTTAGTGAAATTCCTAAATTTTCAAGTCTGTTTGATATTTCTCTAGTTTAGAAAGAACTATAGTTACAATGCAGGCATTAAGCATTCGCTATCGGCAACATTAGTATTTATTCAGCTCTTGTATTCTGTATGACTACACAGACATTTGGTCTAATGAAGGGTGGTTTCAGACATTTTCTGAAATCATTTAACCAAATGACTAGCTCTTTCCAGTATTTGGACAGATGATTGGTTTGGCAGATTGGTCATAATCTGATTTTAGTTACCTCGCGACTCTCGTTATAGTAGGAATCCCTTCTCAAAAATACTTGGTGGAATTGCAAAACTGAATGGACATCATGATGTAAGTTCTCAAGTCATACATTGTAACTATCTCGCAGTAGGGTAGAGATCCGATCGCGAAATACGCCGCTTTTATAATCCATGTATGGCCTGGAACTAGTCTGCTCTTACATAGTTTAGATGTTTAGATTCACTTGTCTGAAATATTTCAGTTCATCGAAAAAGTCGAACCTGCGATTCGCTTTTCTGACCAACTGATACATTCTAAACGGTTGAATCTAAACAATACTATAGACATTCATTTTCGTTGAATCAACGAAAGAAATGTTGCTCATTCGAGACTTGATTTCACCGAATTTCTGATGACATTATCATTGGGAATGAAGACGCGCAACAACTTTTACGATTACACTGCGTAGCTCCACTAATTGTGTTAATATATCGATGGATTTCAGGTGAACGTCTTGGTTGAAATATCTATAACTGGCACACGAAAGAGTATCTCTACATCTTTGTGAGTGAAGGAACCACACATTATGTCCGCATAGTCTGGGCGCAAACAGCACGAAAAAGTGGATAACCAAACAGTCCATAACAGGGTCGAATTCTTTACAGAATTAGAGCGGTGGCCTGAGTGCTTGACCGTGATGCTGAATATAATTATTTCCCTTCCAAGTACGGTATATGGCACATTACTAACATCCAATGTACACACCCTTAAATAACGTGAGTTTAGTATAATTTTATTTATCTCATAACAAGAACGTATTTTCCCCAATTCCAGTGAAGATGTCAAAATAAAATACAAATCTGTATTGGATGTAGCAACCACCAACAGTGCGATCATTCGATTCAGAAATAAAGTGATGTTTACTTGCGATTAATTAGTTAGTATTGATTATTACACATGTCGAGTATTAATATACGCTTACCATGCGCTAAACATGGAAAACAAAACAAAGGAACACACCGCTGAAACACTACTAAACTTCAGCGGTTATAGTACAAAGAGGAAACACTGAATGGGTATTACGTCATACACAGCACAAGAACGCAATGCCATTAGGTCATTATCTTTATTCATAAAAATCAATTCAGAATGACGCAGAATGATTGTCAAAATATATGCGAACAAGCCAAGAAAGGGAGAAATATTGCAAGATAAATTAGTTGTTACCACCGAGTGGGTTTTTCCGAGATGGTGTATTGATGTCTCGACCTCCCCGCTTGGTCATATATCGACTCGTCTTAACGGACTCGTCGATATATGCCATGAGATGAGGTCTCGACTTGAATACACCAACTCGGAAACTCAGATGGTGGTAATAATCAATATATCTTCTCAGGTTCCTATTATCTCACTCGTTTCATATTTTTCTGTATCGTATACATATACAATCACGGAACCCTGAAAACTTGATGAACAGTTTATATGTAACATCATTTCGTCACTTTTTATTTTTTACAGCTGGTCTCAAACAGCGGACATGAGCAGAGATCCGTGATAAGTTACGACGGATTAGGGAAAAGGATGAGGGTAGTTGATACCCCTGAACCATATTTACACGAGCGCCGTGAGAGAGACATGCTGATCCTGTATCAAACGGTTTGTATATTGATTTTTACAACTAAGTAGTAACAGTAGAAAGGAAGAGGTGGGATCGCCCCACCCCAACCTCACCCCACACCCAGTTTAATGAATGAAACATTACCCATTGACGTTTTTGTTTAACCTGTAAATATCAGTATTTAAGCCATTTTCCAGTCATGAATAGCAGACCACACTTGGAAACATTTCTGTGATAACTAAACATTTACATATTTTACCCAAACAACAGCTGAGGCCCGAAAGCAACATCTGAATTATATCCAGACGAGATCGTACTGGATGATTCCCATCCATTTCCTCTCTTGAAAGAGATATCAGTACCAAGCTAACCTTGCTTCAGTCTAAGGAATTTAAACTGATATTACACACTTCATTTTAATGAAACTCTTAAGCACCACAACGTAGAGTTGTTTATTTTTACCTCCATCTGCCCAAATCCGGCCAAAATTTCAAAAGGTTGTCCCCTCACCTGATCCCATAAACAGCACATTCAACCCAGTGGTCGTTTTGTAATCAAGAGGGAATTGGAGAATATTAAAAAATGAACTGTTGAAACTGGTACCCTGTCAGGGGAACGTCATTTATTCTTTGTACTGAAGAAAAGAAATTGGTGCACTGAAAGGCAAGTTCTAGCAGGCAAAATCCAATCTTCCACAGTAAACATGTTCATGTTTTAACGTAAAACTCACAACTCAAAGAAGATGCACAAAAACAATTTGAGCTTGTTATCCAATAAAATAAATAAATAAATAAATAAATAAATAAATAAATAAATAAATAAATAAATTAATTAATTAATTAATTAATTAATTAATTAATTAATAAATAAATAAATAAATAAATAAATAAATTCACAGGATAAAAATCCTTTCTCGGCATTCCAACACTTGATGCCTGAGCTCGATACAGGGAAGGCAGTCAGTGGAATATAATTAATTAATTATAGATAATAAATAAATAATGCTGAAAAAAATAATATAAATATAAAATAATCATACTTCTCAGATGCGAAACTAACAGGAAAATCATTAGTCGGACCGAAACCAAATAAGACTGACCTGCCCTGTCGACCTTAAAGATGATCAAAAGACAGCCGTATCCTTTCGGCAGAGACGCATGTCTCTGTGCTGGACAGATTTATGTTTTTCCCGAAAAATAGTCTCAGTGTTTTGATAAAATACCACAAAGGAAAAAAAATCCTGTACCATTTTATAGAAAATTCATAAATAAATAAATTCACAGAATAAAAATCCTTTCTCGTCATTCCAACATTTTTCAATAGAGCCCGATAGAGAAAAGGTAGTCAATGGAATATAATGAATAAATAAATAAATAAATTATTAATTAATTAATTAATTAAAATTATAGATAATAAATAATTAATATTGGAAAAAATAATATAAATATCAAATAAACATACTTCTCGGATGCGGAACTAACTGAGAAATCATTAGTGAGACCAAAACCAAATAAGGCTGACCTTTTCAGTCGACTCTAAAGATGGTCATCAAACAGCCGTGTCCTTTCGGCAGAGACGTATATCTCTGTGATGGACAGATTTATGTTTTTTCCCGAAAAATAATCTCAGTGTTTTGATAAAATACCACAAAGGAAAAAAATCCTGTACCACTTTATAGAAAATTCAACCACTCAGGTTAATAAATTTCTTTCATTTTTTTCAGAGGACTCTATATGCAGTAGATGTGAGAACAGGCGCCTGTAGGGTAAGAAGATCGATTGCACCTTTTAAATCTATTGGGATACCATCTGATGCAGCATACATTCGCAGAGAAGTTATTGGCCTCACTGGAAACACTGCTGACCAACTGCCAGTGTACACGTATGGTGGATCACGAAGTAACGGACAAAGAACTGGTAATTATGTCCCAAACTTTAAGCCTTCACCTATTAATAACAACAAAAAAAAAAACAACCAGGCGCTATTTACGAAAATCGCCATTCAGTCATTAATATTTCATTTTTTGTCTCAAAAACATAGCTATGACCCCTCAATGCAACAAGTTTGTTGGTCTTAAGCTAATTTTTTGAGACAAAAATTAAAATATTAAGTTGTTCAAGAAATTGTTTTGAAGGTGTCATGTTCTGTTCGTGTTGGTTAAAGGAACAATGTCTAATCCAACAGAAAACTGCAACTAGAGTTGAGGGGCTGGGTAGTGATAAAATATTCTAGTCAGAATTATTGAGAGGGATACTTGTTCTGTTGAAGTTCCCAAGAAAGCATTTCAGAACCACTTGATAATACAGCGTGGGTTCGGATTGTAGGCGAGAGTCTAACAGTTGCTCGTCTCTGCTCGATGATTCTCTCTGGTATTTCGGCTTCTTCCACCCGTAAAACAGTCTTACACGATGTTACCCTGGTTGATGAAAGTGTCGTTAAACCCCAGTAAACAAGCATAAGCATAATACCCATGCAACCTGGAGATTCCAAATAGTAAGTAGATATTTTTTCTATACGCGACATTATTAACGTTAAGCGTTTGGAAAATATAGGTAATTCTGATCCAAGAGCCATGAAAATTGCTCATTTTAAAAGAACCTGTACAAATTTGAAAAAGGCTCACCCAGACAAGCGCAATGATGTACGCAAAGTTTGCACTTAGTATACATTAACCGTTTAGGTAACGTAATAGCCATACAGCATGGTGCCTTTTGCGATCAGAACCTGGCCACATATATATATATTACATTGATGGTTACTTTAAGATTAAAAACATACCAGCACCAAGACGTTTTTTGTGTTGATTTTACCCTAGAAACTACGAACAAAACATATGGCTCTTCATACCATCACTTCTCAACTTCGGCCATCGGAATGTTACATTACGACCATCGGAATGTTGCGCTTTGTCCATTGGAATGTTGCGTTTCGTCCGTCGGAATGTTACGTTTCGACCATCGGAATGTAGCGTTTCAACCCTCGGAATGTTTCGTTTCGACCATCGGAATGTTACGTTTCGACTAGAAAAGGTTCCGCTTTGACCAATAAAAAGGTTACTTTCTGAACTATGAAATGTTACATTTTGATAACCTAAACGTTTTGACCAGGATGAAGCTACATTTCGACCAAAAAAAGTTACATTTCGACTAAAAAAGTTGCGATGTGACCAAAAAAGTTACATTCGACCAAAATATATTACGTTTTGACCTGTATAAAATGTTACGTTTTGGCGTGGCTACGTTTTGGCCAGACCCTTTCAAAAGGCCATTGAATCCCAATCGTCATTCTCACCTTCTGCACAGTCTATTGTCACCTTAATTGTATTCAGTGTTGAATTTTATGTTTTAAATGGATCGAGATTGATATACACGTATTCACAGACATTCCATGATGAAATATTACACCCAACATTTTTCATATTCCATAAAGGCGATCACATATTGATTTATACAGATATTTGGAGCAGGTGAGTATTTTGTTAAGTTAACGCAATCAAAAATCTATAAAGGGTGTGCTAAGAAAGTTTTTGATAGATTATTCTATTTAGTTGTACCACATTTTTATAATTAAAAGATAGTTAAAAGTAATTTACATTATTTTCAACTACATGCATGCACCTCAGGGGGATAGTATGGTCATTGGGGCTCTCTTTCCGCCATTGCGGATACAAAACAACCGGAACGTTGCTTCTGAACAATCCTGACAAAAAGCATGTTCCTTAATAAAAGGGGCAATGAACGACCTTAATGCAGATTATTTGTTGAAATGGTTATACAATCTTTCGTCTTTCCAGTCGTTTTGTTAAGCTATTTATCTATGTCGCGTTGTTTTATAGATCTGTTCTGAAAATGTTCCCAATCTGGTCTCGACACTTTGTTTCTACTCCCCGTAAAGTTTGGAAAAGCATATTGAATGAGTTTCTGACGCTGAATCCTGGCTCTCGTAAATTATGTTGTGGTATAAAAATCACAACTCAAATACAAAAGTACCAGATAATGAGATAAGCTTTGTGCGATGAGGCTAATTACAGATGCTAACCCGTTCACGCTTAGCCATTTGTGCGGAAATATGTGACATTGAACAGCAAATAACTAAATACCCTTGTTTAAGAGGAATATGTGCATTACCCAAGAATAATTGTGTGGAAATTGAATATGTTTACTTGTAAATCGATCGACCTCTTCATGCATGTAGTCGGGCGAACTGGTTTTCTCGACTCAGTAAAGACAACATCCGGGAAGCGACCCCACCCAGTGCTATAGAACGTTAATGCTATTCATTTGTCAACATTTGACCCAATCTTAGATATGTGTGGGATACGGGCTTCTATTAAAAACATCTTGAGCACTAACCAAAGAAATCTTGCACTCAGGCCTGGCATTCTTTAGGAGTGCAGGAGTGCTGCACGCCTCCTTGCACGCCTAGAAAAAATTGAGACAGGGCAATCTTTTGCACCCCTTGATTTTCTGAAATGCCAGACCTGTTTGGGACTGCCTTTTAAATCTATTATCATTTCGTTTCCAGAGTTCCAATGTGTTCTCTGTGCCTACTGGCGCAAAGAACACATTGAAACTCAGGGAACGATTTGTCAATGTCGAAAATCCACTATTTGGGTACCCCGCGAGGAAATTACTTCGGTTACGTGATCAGTGAATTTATCATTGACTATCAATGACATCGTCACTGATATCATCAATTCTGTTATCAAGGCTTACATTATCAGTGCCGAAACAACGGAAGAGGCGACTTATTGAAACTGAGATCATGTCGGAATACACGATTACGTGGCTGGACGTTTGGACGTAATTGGGAGTAAACAAACCGAATTTGAGTAACAGAGACCTGAAAGAAAACAACACAAATAATTCTTAAATAAGTGAATACATTACATTCTGCAATTTTTCATACAAACCTAAGCTACGCAATTGATCTTACTGATCTATTTATTTTAGTTTATTTTTATTTAATGTATTTTACCACATACTCTCCATCATTTCGAAAAATAATGTTAACAACACGCCTAATTCCCGTCTAATACGAGAATTACGTCAGAAGGCAACATCAACGTGGTAACGTTGTAGTGCGTCAATTTCTGAAGTAGAACTGAATTAATCTTCTCTAATTTTTCATTAACTCTCTACCTAATACAAATTACAGACGCATTTCTAGAAAACATTACCTGAATAACTATTTTTTTTTTGTCTCGAAAAAAATAGATTATGACCACTCAGTGGAACTAGCTCAAGTGAGTGGTCATTAGTTCTGTTTTTGAGGCCCAGCATTGAAAAAATAATCATATTTGGATGGCGATTGTTATGAACAGCACTGGCAGCTTTAGTCATTGCGTTAACTCAAAGGTTAAACCACACGTTATGTGATAAATCGAATCTCGAATTGGTGCGATTTGAGATGGAATTTATGAAACTCGTTCATTAAAATCAATCTGAGCCTCGTTAAACCCCGACTCAGATCGATCTTAGTGAACTCGGTACAGACATTTCATATGAAATGGCGACTCCTTAGAGATCCACTATAAGTGAAAATACTCGATGTTGTCCGCATTTTTTCTGTACTCATAAATCGTCGGGGAATGACGTTGCATTTCTGTATAAAGCAAATAGTGTAATCATGTTGTGAAGTTATCCATAACGTCAGTGTTATCCTTAGGAGCGTTATACTATCGTACCGAACAAGACATTAGACGTAACGGCATCATACGCCTCAAAGCACAATACATGGTGGAAATCATGCACAGCCATTGTAACTCTTGAGATGAGTTGTAATACCGCAGTGAATGTTGGGTAGTATGGTAGAATAGTGATAGCGGCAAACGAAAATAGTGTATTCGTTACATTCTGTTTAATGACAACTTGTTTTATTCTTTCAGAATACTTCCATGGCACTGTAACAGCATACGATTGCATTCCTGTTGTACACACATTCGTCGTTCGTGGAGGTGCACTCATGCAAGCCAAGTAAGTAAATGAGTTTTTTTTTCTTTAGATGTTATGCCGAACCTGATTGATATTTACTTGTGGGGAGGGTGCATCGCTACTCGAACACTGCAGATAAGACCGTCACTGGTGGGATAGTTACAGTAAAGATGAAACGCAGAGGAAACGCTTGCATATTTTTTGGGTCGAACAGTGAGAACAAAGGCTCTTGTCTTATACAGCTTTCGCAAATCGAAAGGGTTGCTCTTGCCGTAACCACGGTTCGCCTCGACTAATTATTCGCTCAGTGGGGCGACTCGTTTGCAAATAGAGTTGCATCACACGCTATGCTCTTCATCAATTTCCAAGGCCTTAGCACTCCTGCTTAACATACCTCAACAATCCCTTTCAAGATTTTTTAATACTGGGTGAATTCATCCACTTGAACACACTTGATTCGAGAAAGTGGCTCGCCGGCGCAAAGTTAAGAAGATCGCGATGTCTCTCTTTCAATTTCTAACGGTTAGGCCAGGTGAAGGGGCGTAAGAACAATTGTCATGGGGTGGAAGCGGGGGCACGGTCACAGAATGGCACCCACTCGCTGATATATATAGCAATGGTGGCCCATGTAACTTAATGGCATGGCCGGAATACAATTCACAAAGCTATGTTCGGGACTAAAGCACCGCTACATTGAGGAAAATGCACGTTTTTTACTCCATATTTAACAACATTCCTCACGGGGCAGAATCAATTTTCATAAATTTAAAGGGCGCAGAAGGAAGAGAAAAATTATATGAGGTATTCTTCTGTCACATCTTGAATGTACGAAGTCTGTGCATCGACAGTTCTTCTAATTCCCAACACGAATATCGCCTATATCAATCAGGAATTCCACCAGGCATAGTGTTGAGACCGAGCCACTGGACTGAACACGTTTTCAGAAGGTGGCCCTGTAGGGAGCCGATCCCGAGTCTACGGCACCCAATTTTCCTCGCTTATAACGAGCCGCTTCTTTTAGTGACACGTCCATTTTGTTTTCTAAGATTGGTCAGTTTGTTGCCACGACATTGATTGTCGCTAAACATTCCCATTATATGCCGGATGCTACCACCATGTTAGGCCGAATATCGATGCGAATGAAAAGGTACAATCGCTTTTACAGCATCAGTAGGAGCTTTCTGGGCAACAGGCACACAGAGAGTTACAGTAGTTAATACCGTAGAAAAGGGATCCCCAACGTGTTCTCAGGTTTTATTTCAATTTCCCACACGAGTTCAGCGAATTACGTCTTTGACCTAATTTACTGGTTGGGTTTCCTAAATTTCTCTATTATATAGAAACTAGGGATATGTTGAAGCTTCTATTTATGATGAACAAAACCAGAGAAAAGAAACCTATATAGCTCTGGAAAAACAAACGCCGTTTCCCTTAAAGCCTCGAATTGCATTGTTAAAAACAATACATTATTTTGGCTGGCATTGTCCCTTGTGACGTACATATTTTGAAGTGTTCGACAATTTTATTGAAACAACGGCAAGTTTGCAGACCACACGTTCTGTAAGGACATAGACGTTGTTTATGAGCTGTTTGTTTACTCGCTTTTAGTGATGTTAGCACGCAGACTACTGTTGATTTAATGTGATACAGATATTAATTCTTGTTACAGTTACAAATATCCCAATCAGTACGTATTTACTTCGGACTGAAAATTCTAACACAATTCATTCATAACTAGTAAACAAACGACTCTAAAAGTATTGGAAATGCCACCAAAGATTCAGGCAAATCAAGTCGCCTTAAGACATTTTTCCACCAGTTGATTAAACGAAAATGAATGTTTTTGATATTTTCTAAATTCATTCGGATGGAATATTTCTGTTGGTTGGAAAAGGGACGCATTTCTGCCCAACTGAAATACTCTCGGCCTCTGAATCTTAACAAAGGCGGTGGATTATTTAAGGACAAGACTGGTTCCAGGCCATAACAGAGTCGAATTTCTCACAAATTTGACTGCTAGCTTGACAGTGTGAAACAACGTTTCAAACTCATTATAAGGTGCCACTGGAAGTGTTTTTATTTCATTCATTGCCTTCTGGACCATTGTCAATGATTATTACTTCGCGCAAGAAAACAGTTGCGTAAATCCCGATATGTTTGCAGAATGTTATTTATTGGTCGTGCGTTTGGGTTTTTAACATGGAAGTTTAATGATCGGAGAAAGAGCCAACTGGTGTGCTGAATAACTTTAGAGATCATTGTACACAGTTCAAAGTACCTCTAAAATTCGTGGAGTAAGATACCACACAGACAATAAGTATCATCTAATGGAATCCTTGTTTAACTCGGAGTTCTATTTCTTGCAACTTTCCTTGCGTTTCTTATGATTTTTCAAAGATACGAGATTTTGGATGAGGCAGTTTAACCCTTTACCTAACTTGAAAAGCAGACGACACTTGCAATACAAATTCTTGAATAACTAATTCTTTTCATTTTTTGTCTCAAAAACATAGGTTATGATCCCTCGTTTGAACGAGCCCGACGAGCTCGTTCCAACGAGGGATCATAACCTATGTTTTTGAGACAAAAAATGAAACAATAATGAAAATTAATTGGCGACTTTTGAGAATAGCGCTGACCGGTTTTGACCGTTACGTTGGGTAGAGGGTTAATAGTAGTTTGTGTTCTACACATCGTGGAATGAAATCCAAGTTTACAGAGAAATATTCATTTTATTTCAGCTTTTACAACATAACGATGGGCATCAGCAATCCTAATGTCTTTGATATTCCACCAGAATGTATGCGGAGTGGTAAATGACCCACTTTACAAACATTGGATTTCATGTGGCTGATTGGCATTGGAATACGTTTATGTTTCATTTAAATTCTACAGTTTTCTACGTGTTTACTTTGTGTTATTTAGAGTAACAATGTTCAACTATTTATATGAGTCCAGTATTGAATTGTATATTCGGGGAAAGAATTTCTAGCCATTTTCATTATTTGGAGAACGTGAGCTACGTTTGCGACTGTCAGATCTAGAATGCCAACTAACTTCAACCCAAATTTAAGCAAAATATTTCTCTGCCCATTCCTCTTCGATCCACAAGTTGTAATGTGAGGAGGGGCAGAGGTAAAGTAATTGGCATGTATGTGTATCTTTCCAACCGCCCGTGAAATCATTATAGATATTGATTGTGAACTTGAAGTACATCTTTTTTAACACGTCTAGTTATTTGTTTGGTATTTGATATTTGGTTTTAGAATTTGGGTTTTATATTTTGTTAGACATTTCATTCAGTGTTCTGTTATATTTTAAAGTTGAACCTTTTTTCCTTATTAGAATGGTCGGGGTTTAAACTTGAACTTGGACGTTTCTTTTCAGATTTATACGGAGTTTGTTTTCAACGTTTAATTTGGAATCTTTTATAGATGCAGATTTCAATATTGATATACTTTTTCTCCATTATTTCTAATTGTGCCTTTTGGTAGTTTGAGTGTGGGGCGTCTTTGGCTGTGTTAATCTAGAACATAAATGTTTCCATACAAATGTTTAAAGATGTTAATTTCTGGAGGAAATCTTGGAGATCCAAATCTTATATGCTTTTACTTCTTCACATATAATGATGTTCTTCGATAATTTGGGTTTAGATTTTTGAAGGTTGCAATTAAGACTTGGACCTGTTCCTCGTCTTGTTCGGGTTTCGTTTCTGTATTACATCGCGTAATGTATTATAAGTATAGCATCGAGACTTTATGTGTTTCTTTCCTTCCAAATCTAGTTGGACGATTTGATGATGTTTTGAATTAAATATTTAAAATATTTTATTTCAAATCTAGTCATGGGTGCTCTTTAAGCAGCCACAACTGGACTAGATTTGATAAAAAAAATCCATCCAAATTCAACTCTAGGAGTCATTGGTAAGAAAGGGAATTCAGTTTACGGAGGGGGGGGGGGATTGGTTAAAATTATACTAATGTCAGTGGCAAGAGGTTTTGCGTCTTGTGCAGGAATATATGCCAGCAGCATGCAAAGAGTTAAGACTCTGTTTTCCTGAATTGCTTGTACTAAGTACTATAGTATTCCATACAATAGTATATAAAGAGCTATTTTCGCCGAATATCTGGGAAATTGTTGTAGACATGGACAACAATCGCAATATGCTTCTTTTTATGCCTAACAGTGATTTTTGAAGTTTATTTCCAAGGCATATTCGGATAGGGGATGGGGTGGGTGTAAAGGGTCTGGAATAAAATTGCTGACACGAGGCTTATTTCTGTTTGATGCAACATACTGAGGACACGATAATTGTCCCTGCGCACATACACTATTCTTTGTGAGCTTCCACCCCGAACAAACATTCAACTAATGACTAATCTAATCTATGGTGTGGGGGCGGGAGGTTTGATGGAGTGTACATGGGCTATCAGTCATATTTTGGTAATAGTTTGACCAGACTAAGACTAAAAAACTTGTGTAAAATTCTGATTTTGCACCATTACCCCGTTCGGAACCACTATTTGTGCCTAAAACATTCCAGCTCTTCCTTACTTTTCATCCCTGTACCAGTGCTAGCGGATCAGCCCTAAAAATGAATAATGTACAGGGTATATTTTAGGACAATATACTACGCATTTAACTCAAGTGGCAGTCTTATTTTGTTTCCAAGTCAAGTTGAAATTTCTCGTAGTTACTGTGCATTTGTTTGAAGCGCCAATCAATTTATTTCTGTGAATTAGTTCATATGCACTTGTTTGGGAATCATTCTGTTTGAAACATCTGTTACAATGAGCATTCAGAACATATTTGGATTATATTTGAATTCCATGTGTATTTCAATGGGAACGTCATGGAAAATAATTACCAGCAATATTTGATATGGACTGTTTTCAAAGGATGCATTAAGGGGTATACATTTGTGAAATGTAATAGGGATCCGTGCTAGGCCAATTGCAGATCACACCATTTCACAACTGACGTTAACCTCCAGGGAGGTTACGTGGATTCGATATGGCTAGTGGTCGTTCAGTGATATTATATTTTATGATGAGAAACTAGCGCTGTTCTTTACCATTACTTTTACTTAGGAAATGTTGTTATGCAACACAAAGTTGGTAAGGGCTCTTACAGCACTTCCAACACTGTGTCTCATCGTAACATTATGTTGATTAATGGACGAATCTCCAGGCATGATCTGTAATATTCCAGGTCAGCCTTGTTTCGAAGCCATCCATATTAGAGTTGGGACTCGGTTACGTCAAAGACGATTTAGGACTGGCACATTTTGGCCGATGTTGGAACATGGCCGGAAGATAAATTTCCTTAATACGTCGATCGTTCTTGTGAATTTGAATTTACGTAACTTCATAGTGAAATTCTGGGCCCCGCAATTGTGGATGGTACGTAAACGTATGATAAGGTAGCTGTAATCATTTTAATCACAAGATGCACTCAAAGGAAGATATGTACCAGTTGAGGCTATAAACGGCAACACAAGATTTCCATTGGAAAGTCGCTCGACGGTTCAAAACCACAAGCTTATCTCCAAGGTTCACACATACCTAAATACATTGGCTATTATGAAATGCTGAATGATACATGGGAACACCGGGAGGTTGCAGAATGCTTTATTATAGTATTAGATAAGTAAGACAAATTTTGCTTTACTGGTGCAATGGGAACCGGTAACCATCGACTGGTGTGAAAGTCCTCTAAATCGACCACGTCTATGCATGATTGACTAAATTTGACAACATAGGTTTGTAGCGATCGCGATATGACATTAAATGCATAATCTTAAACTCCATAAATAAATATCCATACTTGTTAGAATTTGATGGAAATTGTGTATAAGTACTGTTCAATAAATTGTACAAACAGTTATCGATTTTAGTTAAATACGGCGCACGCCCAAAGAGCACATACGTATTCTGTTGTAGTACAACAACTGAACCCTACACCTGATGTAATGGCTGCGCGAAATGAATTTTTTATTGCGGCTTATGAGCACGTATTGAAACGGGTTGACGCATAAACTATACACCTGGAACTGTTTTTTCCGCAATGGTGTTAATAGAAACTGTCATTATTTTCATGCTAGCGTTCAGATGGCCAAAACTGATTGTTTGCGGAAAGAATGGTCTATTGACAAATGAAAGACAACACAATGATAAAAATATGCAGTAATTTAAATTTTTAATTACACATATCTGTCAGCAATATTTTTGATGGAAAAATGTTCTCTCTACAACTATGATGCCGGAACGGTCCACGATGAAACAATGCCGGAAATTACTGACGAAAAATGTAACTTGTGATTAGAACACAATAGCAGTGTCTGATGTAAGTAGCGAGTGTATCCACTACGTGCCCAGATGGCAGCCTGAACCCTCCTCATAATGCTACCAATGAGCCTTCTGATTTCTGTTACGATCCAGAGGCAATTGTTGCCACTCCTCATGCAATTCGACTTCCAAATCGGCCAAATTCTACATCCCTGGCTTGCACACGACGTCCAAGAAAATCAAAGATGTGTTCTAAGGGATTCAAATCTGGGCTCACTGCGGGCCAAGGTAGTGTTGTAATAGCGTTGTTCTGGAGGAATGCTCTCACGGCATGGGAACGATGTGGACTTGCATTGGCGACCACGAATACAGGGCGAGTAGCCAACGGGTGGTTGTCAAAATGTGGCACATCAACGGGATTGAGAATGTCCCGGATGTACTGATGACCATTGAAATTCCCACGTACATTCACCATATCAGGTTTACAACCATGAGAGAGGCATCTCCAGATCATTACTGATCTTCCACCATAAGAAACAGTAGTTCTGATGTTCCTTGGCACGTAAGCATCATTTCTATTCCTCTGTACTCCCATTCGGCCATCTGTGACGTGAAGCAGGGGCCTACCCTCGTCTGACCAATGGACTCGCCTCCACGTCCTGAGATTTCAATGTTGCCATACACCACCCCAAACGTCGGCTTTGGTGATGATCGGACAGAGCTGGATGCTTGATGACCCTTCCGGACCTCATTCCCAGCGCTTTGAGATGGTTTCGGACAGTTCTGTTGCACAAACACCTGTTGGGGAGCCAAAAGCGTTTCAAAACCCCACTTGAAGCAAAGGGTTCACGCCTAACGAGGTCTTTTGGGGTTGTCCAGGCCTTGGTCGGTCCTTAACATCCTTGGTTTGTTGATGTTTTTTGCTGATGACAGAATGGCTATAGCCAAGTTGCCTTCCAATAGCTTTGAATGACATGCCTGTTGCATGCATACCAACAATTTGCCATCTTCGTGCCTCTGACAGTCTTGAATGTGGATGATAGTGTTTTTTGTGAGTTGTGACATTCGTGAGAAGCATGCTTCGCGTGTACCGGGGGGGGGGGGGGGCTGTTTGGGGTACGCTATCAACCAGAAACACCATGTTTCACTAGATGAAATGGATTGCAAGACATAGCAATCATTAAAACACAATGATCAGTAGCAGCAACTTCACTGTCATGAAACATTTGTGGGGGTGCTTAATTAAGTTCCAGGTATATATATGAATTTTGAGACAGTAATATTCTTTTTTGTTATTCAAGAAGTTGTATGTTGCAGGTATCCTCTGTTATTCGCGTTAGTCAAGGAGTTAAAAACTTTACATCATATTGCCAACGGTTGTAACAAAGAAGGAAGAACAATCTAAACTTAAGTACAGTAATTCTGTTGCGTGGATACAGCATAAAATGCTTGAAGCTGCATTAAACCACAATAATTATATTATGAAATGACGACTGTGTGATCGCGTTTGTTGCTGTCAGTATAATTTAATTAAACCTTCACCCAACTCACATTTTGAGGTTAACGCAAAGCTTATTTTTGTTATATTTTTACAACTGCAAAAGGGAAATGGTTAAATTGGGTGGAAAAGAGAATGTCAATACAAAAACATGAAATAGGCATCGCTGGCATCAGGGGTCAAAATTTCAATTTCAAAATTGAAGTAAACAATTTCAAATGAGTAGAAAACGGTGATTGATGTTTCATACGTATGTAATTGGTACATGTGGGCTACTAGAATTGCAAAGGTACATTTTTTAAGGAAATATGACAAGTTTGAAGTGACGTAAAAACGTCAAAATGGCGATAAGTCCAAAAACAAAAACAAAAAAACAGCCATCTCCTTATTTTTTTTTAGCTATATAACATACTAAATTTTCAAAGATATTCGACGCATTTTAGTTTTTTACCTTATAACCCCCTTATGACATCATCTCAGACTTCTGTCATAACGATTGGAATTTCCTAGGTTCTTACCAGATTTTTAGATTTTTTTATTTCAAAAGCATGAGGATCAAGATGAGTTTCAAACTACAAGGTCACGAAAAAGATATAAAATTCACATCGAGGTTTATATTTTAATTTCAAAAATGGATGTGCACAACTTCATGTGCTTAAAAACAGTGTGTAAAGTTTCATACTGTAAAGTTTATAGATATTTATGTAATGAAATCACGAATGTTGCGCTTTTGGTGAAATATGACAAAAACGGTCTAAACTTTGATGTGACGTAAAAACGTCAAAATGGCGATAAATCGAAAAGAACCCAAAATATAGCCATCCTATTTTTTGCGCTATAACGCACTAAAATTAAAAAAAATCGAACGCATTTTGATTTTTGACCTCATGGCTCCTTATAACATCGCCTCAAGGTTGGAATTTCCTAGGACATTACCAGATTTTATATATGGTTTTCGTGGCAGAGAAAATTCCCCAAATTACAAAAGACTGAGGCTCAAAATGAGGTAGAATCTAAAAGGTCAAGAAAATGACGTAAAATTGGCATCGCTGGCACCAGGAGCAACATTTTAGTTCCAAAAATGTGAGTGCACAATTTCGAATGGCTATAAAAAGGTGTATAAAGTCACATAACTGTGTAATATAATGGTGTGGAGATATTAGAAAAACACAAAAGTAGCGTTTCATTAAAATACCACAAAAATAGCCTAAACTTTAATGTCATTCTAAAACGTCAAAATGGCGATAATTCGAAAAACCACAAAAAACAGTTCTCTCCTATTTTTGTGAGCTTTATAATCGGTCGCATTTTCTTTTGACACTATGACCCCTTATGACGTCAGCTCATTGTACGGTCATATCTGTTTGAATTTCCTAGAATATTATCAGATTTAAACATAAGGTTTTCATTGAAGATAAAATTCCGAAAATTACAAAAACTGAACTTCAAAATTAGGTTGAAGACAAAAGGTGAAGAAAATGACGTAAAATTAGCATCGCAGGCATAAGGGGTGAAATTTTAATTAAAAAATGAGTGTGCATAATTTCAAACGGCCATAAAACGATGTGTGAAGTTGCATAGCTGTGTAATGTATATAGAGTAGCGTTTTTACTGAAATATGACGTAAATAGCCTCAAATTTGAAGTGACGTAAAAACGTCAAAAATGGCGATAAATCGAAAAACCAAAGACACGTATCTCCTATTTTGATGAGCTCGACAAGATACTAAAATTCATGAAAATCGGACGAAATTTATTTTTTGTGACGTTGACGTGAATTACGTCACCTGAAAATTCTGCTATAGTCGTTGATGATTTGACTGATCATTACCGCATTTTTAGATATGTTCTTTTGCTGAAAATGATATATCCAAAATGTGAAAAAGGACGGGTTGACACGGGAGCTGATATTAAAAGATAGAGAAACAATGTTAAAAGTCACATCATTTTGGGCAAAGGTCGGATATCAGGAAACAAATGACTAACTGTATAACTAGACGTCACCATTAACATCTGTACCAAACTTGGTCAAGATAGCTTTCAAAATTTGGTTGTAGTGTGCTGAACAAAAAAGACAAAAAGGCCAACGATCACTAAAAGGCAATTCAACTACGTTGAATGACTTAATAACAAATTCTGATACCGTGTGCGGTGTGTAAAGTGCTAGAGCGTTAAATTCTGTCGTGGCCATGATGTAGATATGGATGTGGAAAGATCAATCTAAAAACAACCTTCTTGGGGTTTGTTGGTCATCTGTCTGGGAACCTCGTTTTGAACAACTTTTCCATTAACGGACTGGAAGATTCTATATTTAATTAGATGCACCTGAGACTAAGAATGATTTATTTTTTAAATCGGTCAGCCGGGATGCTTAGTGCATCGGCACTGTAACATGTACTAATTTGTTCGTTTTTTCTTCTTGGTCAAACTCATAATTATATATGTAGTACCTACATTCAGATAGAATAGTTAGCACAGGTTGAGTCAGTATGATATGCAATCTTCAATACCTGTCCGCCGCAAGAACTCGTCAAGTCAATTGATGCGCGCGACTCCTTCCATCTGTGACGTTCGGTGACATAAAAAGTTTTACTCTGTGACTAAAGTCCCATCTTTCACATTATCAAACACCAAACAAAAGTCTAGCATCAACACTACTTACAGTAATACGAGACCAACTTTCCTTTAGCAGCGTTTGTTTATTTTGAGAAAATCCATTTTGCGCGAAAAGTGTGTACATCACAAACGTAATTCGTTTTTCATAGACATTTAACTGTTATAAAACGTTCCATAAATCAAGCCATTTAGAGATAAGTGGAATACACCTTCGGATATTTTTGGGGGCTTGACCTCGATACAAATACGAGTTTTGCGACACTTGAAAGATGGGCAAGAACTCGAGGTGGCGGATGTCACAGATTGGATGCATCTCACCTGACTGCAAAGTACTCTGGAACATCTCCAAATTTTACAAATGATTTCGGCGTCAGCTCAGCACTGTTTCCAAACTCTGTCTTCAAAGATGACTTTACTTCTGAAATTATTCTATATTCTGGTAGCATATTTAAGTTGTAGGTGATCCAAGCTATTGAAAGGAGGTGTCAAACGTCCTTTAACTTTACAACGAAAGAAATAAATGTTAGAAACAAAGCATTGAACTGGAAAGGGTCAATATAATGTAGAGTATATAACCCTGATTGCAACAATAAAAAAATACACCTTGGATGAATTATTTTGATTCGAAATCAGCGATGTCCAGACATTTATCTTATAAAAAGTATATATTCAGTCCGCAATTACATGTCCATATCGTGCATCAGGAGCCTCTGATATTATTAAATTATTAAACAACATGACTTTTGAGTTTCTAAATCATTGGAAGCATTTGAGTTGAAACAACACACCGTTTACAGCGCACGGTCTATTCGGAATGTTGAACAAACGTGTGCATTAATTTAAAGTTAAGTTTAACGGGGTACTGGGAAAGTTCAAGGCAGCCGATAAAGTATTCAGCGAAATGACCTGCGTGTGTGGGTGTGAAAATAAAATCTGAACCTAAAAGGCTCGTCAATCAAGTTACTGTCACTACAGTTGAGAATTGTAAAATAAATTTCTAATCACCATTATATATGTACATAAAATGTTGTATCAGTGTCTCGTAGTTGTATTTAAAGCTATATATCGACAAAAAAAACCCAAGAAGAACTCGACTCAGCTACAACAGTTTTTATATAAGCTTGATGGTGATCTAGTGGAGCGGATTAGTGCGATTTTTTATGAAAATAGTTCACTTGATGATACAAGCATGAAATTTTCACTATGTGCTCTTTAGATATAGTAGAAAAACCTGAGATAGTTGGCCTCTGAAAATAAGGCCATTTTCAAGATGGCCGACATTTGTAAAAATAGATGGGCGGCCATAATGTTTTTGTTAATGAAGTTTTGTCAGGGCTTTATAGTCTGGCCGTGGTGACTTGATATCAAGCTCTACTTGAAGGAAATTTGCAACAAATAGGACAGCCGCATTGACAGGCGCAGATATTGCTACTTCCGGAACGGCTGACTCTTTTTTGTCAGCTTCAAATGTGTTGAAAACTAGGCACGCACATCAGGTTACAGCTGCTGCTCTGTTCAGTCTCATGAAAACTGCTTTTAATAAGAGTGAAGGTCCATTTCTTGACAAAACAGAGGAGTTCACAGTTTTTATGCCGTGGTGTGGTGATCAAGAAAAGTTCCCACAGTTTCAGTTCTGGTCCACAATTCTAAAACTAGAGTTGTTGATACTTTGTTTTGTCCGCTCATTTCGTGAAAGTGATTTCCTACTATACAAAAAATCACTAGCTGAACTTATTCCCTACTTCTTTGCCCTGGACCATATAAATTATGCCCGGTAGCTCCCAGTTCACCTACGTGATATGGTCGGGCTTGAGACTTTACATCCTGATATATACACAGAATTTTGCAAGGGTCATTTTGCTGTCCACAAAACTGAACGAGTGTTCTCTGGTATCGCAATCGATCAAGCTCACGAGCAAAATAATGCCATAGTTAAGGGTGACGGTGGAGCTATTGGGTTAACAGAAGACCCAGCAGCACTGAGGCGATGGATGATAGCGGGGCCGGAAATAAGCAGAGTTATCGATGAATTTGCAGATGCAACTGGCAAATCAGAGTTGAAACGAAACAGAAGACACCATGACGATACCCCTCCTGCTCAGAAGGACTTTCAGGATAAAGTCTGTAGACTAATTTCAACAATATCTGAGTATGGCAGTCCATTTGAAGAATATTCACAAGACCTTTATTCCCTCGATGTCAAAGAAGTTGCGGATAAAAAGGTAAACGAGTCGATGACTCAGCTTTTACCTGTTGGCAGAAAACAATATGATAAATTCCAGAAAAAATCGACAACTAATGGACAAGACAGTTTTCATGAACCCTTGGCAAAAAATAAGCTTTCCCTTTTCAGCAAAAAAATCAAGCCTCATACTACGGCGGGGAATCTGAAAATAGAGAGTTTGAAAAATGACTGTCAACTTTTTTCACGACTTTTTGTATCGTGCCAAAATCGACAGTGTGGCCTTCAAAACTTTTTTCAACGTGAAAACCAACAGTACCCACCATCATTATCACACAATGGTATGCTCAACTCTGGAGTAAAATCACAGCTGATGGACATTTTAGAGACAGGGATAGCTGCTCGAGTAGAAGAGCCACATGCTGAAGTTATGATTACAGATGGTACGGCTATGGTCAATGCAAAACCATCTGGAACTGCTAAAACATTTGATGACTATGCTGCTGAGGTTATGATACCATACATTGTAAGATGTGCACAAAAATGTACTAGGGTAGATGTTGTTTTTGATATATACCTCGAAAGTAGCCTCAAAGCAGGAACTCGACAGTAAAGGGGAGCTGGGTTTCGAAGAAAAGTGGTCGGTAAGAGTAACGTACCAAAGTCGTGGAGCAATTTCCTGAGGTGTGATGAAAACAAAACTGAACAGTTAGGATTTTTGGCAGATAGAATTGTAAATGCTCAGACAAACAGCCTTATAGTTGTCACTGAAGGGGATGATGTTGCCTGTAATAAGGAACTGAACACAGATATGCTGTCACCCTGTAACCATGAAGAGGCAGACACCCGTATGTTTGTTCATGCCAAACATGCGACTGTCGTTACAGGTTTTAATAGCATGACTGTTGTTACTTCCGACACAGATGTTGCTGTTATAGCCATCTCCGTGTTTACCGACCTTCAGATTAATTCAATGTGGTTAGCTTTTGGGAAGGGACATCACTTCCGCTGATTCCCAGTACACGACATTACCAAATCAATTGGACCTCGGTCAAGTACTTTACCTTTCTTTCATGCTTTTACAGGGTGTGATACAGTGTCTGCCTTTGTGGGAAAAGGAAAGAAATCTGCTTGGCGGGCATGGAATGTGTATGAGGCTGCAACAGAGGTTTTCTGTCGACTCTGTTCACCACAGAATGAAGTTACAGAGGCAGACATAGATATCTTGGAACATTTTGTTGTTGTCATGTACGACCGTTCAAGCACAACATGCAGAGTAGACGAATGTCACCTTGATTTGTTCGATCGAATGCAACGTCCATACAATGGCATACCACCAACTAGGACATCCCTATATGAGCATATTAAAAGGGCAGTTTTCCAAACGGGTCATGTTTGAGGCCAGGCTTCTTCTCAAGTGCAACAGTTACCAGATCCTATCAGCTGGGGTTGGCTTAAACACAACAATTTGTGTGAGCCACACTGGACTACACTCTCTGCTATAGCAGAGTGGTGTCAAGAACTACAGAAGTGCTGCTGTAAGCGTTCAACATGTACTGGAAATTGCAAATGCTACCGCACAGGATTGTCATGCTCTGCACTTTGCTCCTGTAACTGCCAAGAAAGCAGTTAGTATCAACAAATACACCTGTGATATATACGGGCATCGGTTCTAAATGCATGAGATACAAAACATTGGCATTGATATTGCAGATTATGAGGTTGATTTTGAAAATACGTGTACGTTTAAAAAAGAAACAAATCCCTGGTAACTGCACATTTGAGCACACAGAGTTATTTCCCTTGCCATATATTTCCACAGCCTTTTAAACTACAATTGTCGTTGCTATTCATTATTTCAATTCATATTCAGTCTTGGTTTGCATAAAGGAATGATATAACAGCAGAAAAATTGCTTTAATGCTATATGTTTCACTCATATATGCTGCACTCACATCACCAATAGTGCAGATTTTTTCACTTCCGGTGGCCATCTTGAAAATAATAAGATATTTCGTGGCCAACTATCCTAAAGTACTCTATATACCAAAAGTGACTTCCATACCAAATTTCATGCTTGTATCACAAACTGAACTATTTTTATAGCAATCCGCCCCACTAATCATAAATATATCGCCAATGCCAAGCAGGAATTCAAGAGATATAGTACTGGGTCCGACTCCAGTGTTTCGGACCCAGGAATATACCTTTTGGAATTTCTGCTTTGTGATATAAAATTAAATTCAAGCAGTTGCATCTTCACAGATCTTCCATTAATTAAGATTCCCGTGTTTAGCTATGATTTGTTTAGGTTACTATTTATAAAACATTGCACGCATTCTGGAGAAAGGTGTTTGCCAGAGACCGTGTGTGCTTCCATATATGAAAAGGGAAAAATCTAAAGTATAATATCATTAAATTATTAAACAACATGATTTTTGAGTTTTTAAATCACTGGAAGCATTTGAGTCGAAACAACACACCGTTTACAGTGCACAGTCCTTTCGGAATGTTGAACAAACGTGCACATTAATTTAAATTTAAGTTTATGAGGGGACTGGGAAAGTTTAAGTAAGACAGCCGTATAAAGTTTTCAGCGAAAAGACCTGCGTTTATGGGCCTGAAAATGAAATCTGAACCTAAAAGGCTAGTTAATCAAGTTACTGCCACTACAGTTGAGAATTGTAAAATAAATCTCTCATCACCATAATGTGTGAAAAAAAATTGTATCAGTATCTCGCAATTATGTTTTAAGCTATATCTCGACTAAGAAACTAAAAGAACTCGACTCAGCTGCAACATTTTTTACAGAAGCATAATGGTGATAATATATATAAATATATATTTCGTCAATCCCAAGCAGGAATTCACCAGATATGGTACTAGGTCTGAGTCCAGTGGCTCGGAACCTGGCCTATATCTGGCGGAATTCCTGCTTTATGGTGTGAAAGTAAATTCAAGCAGTTGCATCTTCACAGATCTTCCATTAATTAAGATTCTCGTGCTTAAAAGCTGGGAGCATAGACAGACAAAATCTAACGAAATCAATGCAAAAAATGTATGTCCAAATATCTTACATGTATCTGAGAAATGTCTTGTTTTTTCAAGACGCTACATATAAACTACATACGGTCAGTCAAAATTCATGTACGGTTGATAGTTCAGAGTCATCTTCCCTTTATTCATTGATCATTTAAACTGTCGGCAAACAATAACTGCTTCACGTTAAAAAAGTAAGAATAATCTCATTTATCATTGATCTCAGTTGCTAGTTCAGGGAAAAGAAAATGTAGCCGGTAAGATAAATTCGTTACATAGTTTGTTAGTGACCTAATAATATGTGATACTTCCTCTCGTTGTTCAAAATTAACTGACATCATATATACCATATTGGAACACTAACAAATTGTGTACCTAATAATATCCCTCGTGCAAACCTCGGAAGTGAAGCAGTGTCTCTTTGCTGGTAAAAAGGAGAACCCGGTAACCAATACATGGGGTGGTCGTCCTCTAAAGCAGGTAGCATAGGCTAAACAATTGGCTTAACTTCCTACCGATGTTGCGGTCATAATAGAGCCACAGCTACTGAACATGACCTTAAGCACAGTAAATAAATAATTAACTAATATTGTGCGTACATGTACGAGACTCGACTCATCAAGTGTTAAAAAATTAGGGAGCACGTGACTCATTGGTTTACACATTGGACTTCAGAAAGAAAGGTCGACAGTTCGATACTGACGCGTTCCATTTCCGTTGTGTGCTTGAACATGATACTTAATCCCGATCGCCCAAGTAAGAACACGGTTGTGCTGTGTAATAAAAGATGCAGCACGCCGACTGTACACATAACTCTGCTTGTGCTGGGATAGTAGGTCGGAGACTTCAACAGTTACTCGCAGTTGTCTGTGGTTTCCCGTCGGGTATGCTCGAGCTACCTCAGATACTATTTGACCATGGCTCATGAAAGTGTCATTAACTTCCCCACGCCGCCCCCCCCCCCCCCCACAAACACACACAAATATAGTAATCTAAAATTGTTCCATCAACCCTTTACCTAACCTGAAAAGCAGACGACATTTGCAAACAAAATTTTTGAATAACTATTTTTTTTCATTTTTTGTCTCAAAAACATAGGTTATGACCCCTCATTTGGAACGAACTCGTCGAGCTCGTTCCAATGATGGGTCATAACCTATGTTTTTGAGACAAAAAATGAAAAAATAATGAAAATTAATTGATGATTTTTGGCCGGTTTTGACCGTTACGTTGGGGAAAGGATTAAAATCCATAAACATATCTTCCCCCGATTAATACGCGGAGACAATGTCGATGTCTGACAAGTTTACGACCGATTAAAACTCAATAGCAGATTTTATGCACCGCAAACAAGTTATGTGAGGTATTAAGGTATTAGATTTTCAAATGCAAAAAAAGTGAAAGCGACCAAAATTTGGAATTCAACAAAGTTTTGGAAACCATCGTATTCTGTTAATTTCAAGTGCTTCTGGACATTGCTTATTTAAATATATCTATCCTAAAAAAATCAACATTCATCTTTTTCAAAGTTGTTCAGTGTTATATGATCGGGATTACCTGTTGTGCACGCCTTAGCTCCTTCTCATTACGTTGCTCCTTTCCCAATCTTTATTACTCATGATGTGGAGCCTTGTTTCTAAAGCTAGGGTAACTTCCTCCTTAACAAACCGATGGTTAAAATTTAATGCTCGTCTCAATTCCACTTGCAAGACTTGACCACCGTGGAGTCTGCATGACATGGCCGCAAAATAATATACATTGGTTACTCGATTTCTGTAAACTTTATTTGGAGATTCAGCATCAGCCCTTAACTGATAGAGTGATGGAAGCCCATATTTGGGCTTTACAATGAAGTGAAGGTGCCCCTGTTTGAAAGCTTCATATTCACTGGATGTGTATCATATTATCTTTGAATTAAAATTATTAACTGTGTATGGATTTCCTCTTGTTAAAGTTTATGGAGAGTGCCTAGGCACTCTCCATACACTGTAATGAGGCAAAGACATGTGAACAAACTTTGACGGCCAAAAATAATTTAGCACTCTACCAGTTAACTGTGCTTTAAAATATTTGACAAGCGGCAGAGCTGTAAATAAGATTTGGTATAACCCTTCACCAAACCGCCATGTGTTGATTTAAGACTCTAAAATTATTAATCTTATTAAATTATTATTATTATTATCTGTTCAGCGCTGTTCGCAAATATCGCCATTCAAATACTTTTCCCAATTTAGCCTCTAAAACACAGCTTATGTTCCCTCCTTGAAACGACCTCGATGAGCTCATAACTCATAAGTCATGTTTTTGAAGAAAAAGGAAAATTTTAGTTCTTCAATAATTTTTTTTTTTCGAGTGTCGTCTGCTATTTAAAAAACAAGTAATTTGTGCTTTTGAACGGACGGACACTGAATTTTCAACAAAAGGGACATAACTCTTTCGAAAATCGAATATCAAGCAAGTTCTTCTCCAAGTGTGGGCTAACAGCGAATTTCATGAAAAAACGATTACATTTAATCACTTTATCGCATTCACATATTCACTATCAGTTAAACACCACATTTCCAGCAAAGGGAAGATACCTCCTACAAAAAGCGACAAAATTTGGTGAGTATCGAACCTGGCTGAAATCTTCTCTCAACGTTTGCCCAGAACAGGAGTCAATACTCTAAAACTTTTACAATTGTATTTTCTAGAATTGTATTTCTACCTAGTAATATAACTGAATAAAATGAATTATTAGCATTTTAAAAGATGTGGCAATTTGCCTAGTGGCAAATTGCCAGATCATTAAAAATGCTAATGGTTCATTTTAACCCATTTAAAGCCATAACTAGAAAATACAATTCTGGAAAATACAATAGTAAATGTTTTATAGTATTGCCCCCCCCCCCCCCCCGGGTTCTCACGTTTACAAAGTTATTATCGGACAAACGCCGAATCTCACAGTGTATGCCAACAGCAATTTTCATGAAAATCCAAGTTATTGCGTCCATAAAGTCATTATAAGACAAACACTTAATTTCCGTCAAAAACTTACACAAAACTCAACGAAATTTGATGAACAGCGAACGTGAGGGAGTTTTCCTCTTAATATACATGTGTGCCAATCTCAGGATTTATGAAAATCCAGTTCCACATTTGTTCAAGGTACCGCATTCACGAAGTCATTATCATACAGACAGTGAATTTACAGTAAAAAGGGGCATAATTCCAACTAAAAAAAATGTAACTCGATATCGAGCGTGATCTTCTCACAATGTTAGACTAAAAAACGTTTCGTGGAATTCCGATTTCATTTATACAGACTATCGCATTCACAAAATATGTGGACGATCGGGCGGCGGCTCAACCACGGACGGAATCCATTTCTACACCCCCTTCCCATTTTTGTTTGGGCGGGGAATAATTGAGTGTATTTACTACTCAAACCTTTTTGCAATGCATATTTTTTTTATCTCTAGCAAACGTTTGCTAAATATATTTTAAAATTGTCAAAAGGCACGCGGCGACGTGATGTCAGATCGTGTGTTTTTACCACAATTTCTTGACACAAGAAGAGAGATCGAACAAGATGTCTGTTCAGAATCGATTGCAGAAAGGTCGTCGAGCTTGTTCCAATGAGAGGTCACATGATATGGGATTGTGGAAATTATTTTAAAAATTTGAAAAAATATTTAAAATAATAAAATTTGATAAAGTGCGCATTGGTTAAAGTTTAACGCCTTCGCATCTTATCTGAATCTCATTAACAAGTAAGCCATTGTCAAGATAGGGCTTATCTGAACAACGGCAACAAATCATTTGGGCTTTCCTTTGATACATCACAAATGTTCGTTCACCTATTGTGGAAGTTTCTGATAACGTATCGTCGCCTGTTTTTTCATAGGTATGGGGGAGGCAGGGGTGTAGTGATGAGGTCACAAATTTTCAATGCGAAAGTAGAGAAGGAGGTGAAGTGGATACCCCTTAAACTGAAATTTAAAATGTCTAAAAACTCGGGGAAGTCGGGTACAGCTTGATTGCTGTGGTAAGGAAGTTCAGCCTGGCTGATAAGATTGGGACCGGTTACCAGAGTCTAGTTTGCCGTCCTTCAAAGTTGAAAGTATAAGTATTGATATAAACGATTGGCTAAATTGATATTTTTTCATGCTATGGCCATGATGTTGAAAGTGACCGTAAACACCAATAAACAAACAGCAAGGCCTGAAACTCGCCCATTTTCCTGGACTCGGATAGTTCATACTCATTTAATTCGTTTTCCAGCAGCATAAAATCATCATGCAAGCACACAATCTCACATACGCAGTTTCAGACAAACACCCCCCGTATGGGATGGGAAGCCACTCCCGGCCATCCCATGTTTTCGCCTCTAGGAAATACGAGCAAATTTGCACTATATTGTTCATCTACTGGAAGATCGTAAGAACTTGACTGGAAAATCGAAACAACAGTATTTTATTAAATTCTCTCTAACTGTATTGTTTTTTTCATTTGGAACTCCGAAAATTAGAGTTGTACGTGGTTGATGTGCTAAGTATATTTCGTTCCCCTAATAGTGTATCAGTGCTTATTCATTGTGAAACAAAATTCAGTCTGACTAGTAAAATACGACCTGGAGTCAATACTATAAAACTTTTCCAATTGTATTTTCTAGAAATGTATTTTCTACAATTTTTTCATCAATATAACTTACTAAAATGGATCATTAGCAAATTGCCATATCTTTGAAAATGCTAATCGTTTTTTTCAACCCATTAAAGTCATAACTAGAAATACAATTCTAGAAAATACAATTGGAAAAGTTTTATAGTATTGGCCACTGCTAACCTACATCAGAGTAAAGTGAGCGGCTGTTGTGACGACAAGCAAAACATAACTTTATTCTTGAGTTGCGGTCGCAATATAACCATAAATGCTGAACGTGACGTGACGTCCAAGTAAGCACAATACTGTTAAAATAGATAACACACGCTTGTGCTGGGAGTCCACTATGAGGAAAAACATAGGTATAAATGTTAGTTATATATGAATTTATACTAGTGTTGCAGACACAATATTATAAGTTATTGTGGTGAGTTGACGGTAACATGGTCTGAAGTTTGCGGCTCGGAGCTTATGTTCAACCGAGACGCGAAGCTTCAAGGTTGAACATACGCTCCGAGTCGCCGACCTGAGACCACGTTACCGTCAACTCATCACAATAACGTATATGTTCCTACAAGACATTGCCCATAGCCCAAAACCTACATCGTGAAACACGAGAGGCTTATTTACTGAGCTAAGGATTGTTAAAAGTTGCCTCGTTCAAGGCAGCTTTTAACGATTACAGGTTTTGTAAATAAACATCTCGTGTACCCCACGACGGCACTGGATAAATAATCAATAAACCAGGTAAATTCATTCCATCTCAGTTCAAATCGTAAATCGGTTTGTAATTTAAACAACACCTCACCCGGAACACCGTTTGCTGCACGTGTGAAAAATCCAGAAAAATGAAGCGGCTTTCTAGTCACTCCGTTAATGAAGCGATTACGAAACGGGAGCCGAAAAAATAAAAGAAACTACGCCAGCTCTCATCCAGTCAGAGAGCGAGGATTTTACTCTTATTCTAACAGTGCAGTAGATTCTGAAACGTGCGTCAAACACCAAGAAACAGTGCTTAATGTTACACTGGTAAGGCGAAACTTCTGAAAAACTATGTGATTAAGATTTGCTGCGTATGATGTTGCCCTAATCCAACTTTCCGCCTCAATGGTATCTTGTTTAGAAAGCCTCCTTATAGACAACCCAACTGTTTGTTCGCCATGCTCACAATACTGTGATCAAACCTGATGAAAATAATTTGTTTACATTTCGTAGAAAATAACTACATTTACGGGGAATCATACAAAGATGGACTTCGTCGGAACATGATAATTATGTCTTCTAAATGCCTCCATACCTTTGGTTTTATTAGGAATACAGAAAAATACCAAAACATCTGATTTGAAATTAACCCTTTCAAAAGTGAGCTCATGAATGGTGTTATCGTGTCCCCTGCGAGGAACTCCCATGTTCCACATTAAACTAAGAGCGTTTTGGAATTAGAGCCCTGAATCAAAAGATTAGAACCAGTGATGTTTTTTATTATCACTCATGTATTTTTCTCAGCGCGGAATCTCTATCCTTTTTTTTTTTTAGAATATATACCGTTTGGGCCACAGATGTGAGCATTCACGACACCTGAAGACAATTAACAAAATGATTTATGAAAATATTTGGCTTAAGAACTTTGTTAAGGTTCTTGAAAGCAGCTTAAATATCTTCCAATCTTCAAATTCGCTTCTGCTGTCCATCTAGACAGAAGGTTGCACTGGAAAGATCAAAGTTAACACAGTACATATCAAGAGTAACATTGTATTCTTAGTACTTGGTTATGTCATAATCTCAAAATCAGTCTTAGATAAGAAGGTAGTTTATCAATTTTATTTCAGAAGATAATCATTAAACACACTATTACCAAAGACTTTATTTCTCAAATATGATATTAAGACTAATCAGATTAGCTGATAGATTCGTAGAATGATACAAAACGCAGAAATTTCAAACTCTTCAAATTTGGAATATTTTGTCGTGAACATGAAGATTGCAGCTGTTGTCGTTGGGATTCTGGCCGTGGCGTACGCCAGTGTACCCAAACCATGTGGTAAGTAGATTTTGTTTATTACCATCAAGAATGTAGGACCCCACGAATTCCAAGTTTCGGGTCGAATCGAATATTGAATGGAATGAGGTTGAGAATTTTGAATCGAATCTATTCTCGAATCGAATCTCACCGTTCTTCAAGTTGGAGATATTGTACCTTCTTATAACCGAATGTTTTGTATGCAATAGCGACTCGTCTGTTTGAGTAAAAATGGAATATTCCAGAACGGAATCAAAGTAGTTTCGGAAGCGGGACCTCCTTGAACTCTTCTTCTGTCACCAGTTCTCTTTTACATGAGACCTGATGATAGCGGAAGAGTTCAAGAGGAGACACTTGACAGGATTTTAAGAACATCTCGACGAATCGAAAATGTACGAATCGAATTGAATCTAATCATCGGCACAATTTCGAATCGAATTGAATGTCGAAGATTCGCAGGTCCCAACAAGAAGCATTGGACCAGTTAAGAGAAAACAAACCAATGACTCTAACATGAGTTAGTTTACTCCCAGCATGGGTTGAACAAAATAACGCACACAGAGGAACAGAAGTAACCTTAATTATAAAATTAGAGGCGGATAAGGAACTTGTTTAGAGAGTTTTAACCCTTTCATACCGTTATGCTTAAAATTTTACGTGAGCCGTAGGATTAATATTCAGTGAATCTCTCAACAAATGCAGAATGGATTCGCCCTTTTCGTCACAGACAGTGTTGTATAAGACGATACCATGTAGGACGGTAGTGTTGAAAAGGTTTTAACACTAAAGGGCGTACATAGTGTTTCCGGAACTTTCTACTGCCTCACTGCCTTCGTGCTTTCTTGTCAAGTCAAAGCTGCCTGCGAGCTCTCAAGTCACCAGTCTAATTATGTAAGAATTTCGACGCTCTTATGAGCTATTTGTTTTTGCCGACTTTTCCGGGAAGTCTATGTCTAAATTCTCTCATCTGGAATATTTTGCAAAATATTCCAGATGAGAGAATTTAGACACAGGTGATGTACTACTATTTAAGGGTTGGACTAGTTCCAGGTCATAACAGCTTCAAACCCCTTGCATAATTAGACTGGTGACCCGAAAGCTTGAGCCGCCTGTTGAGGTAACCATGGCTTGACTAGAAACCATTGCCTAGATATGTTGACTATCGTCAATACAATTTCCTCATGGCAACTTAAGACACCTGCTCCCGGGGCCACACAATTTGTCAAACTCAGAAATTAGCCATGAAGGGTTAATGTGGAAAAGGAAGGAGGTAGATTCACGAGTGTTAAAGAATGTGTTCAAAATACTGCTAAACTGAACCAATTAGTGCTTCGTTTTTCGTGTATTCCATCGATGCATGCGGGACGTCATATTCTTGACAAGAATGAAAATTATTAGTCAGTACAGCTCTTTGCCTAACTTGCGTAATGGTATCGTTCGTATGAATGTAATATCTATACAATATTGTGGGAGTGTGGTGGCTCAGTGGTTAGGGCATTTGAGGAAAGGTTAACAGTTTGATACTGACCACTTGTGTTCTTGGGTAAGACACTTAAAACCCCGGGTGCCAACGTAGGGTGTTGTGGCGCTGTGTACTATGGCGCAGTGCACATCTCTGGTGCACTTGCTTCCAACCGGCGTTGCTGACTCGGTTTGTTCGGGGTTAGAAGCTGGAGAGTCTAATAGTTGCTCGTCGCTGCTAGGTGGCTTTCTCCGGGTACTCAGGCTTCCAACACTCATTAAACTGTTCCACGCGATTGAAGGTTTCGTTAAACCCCAATACACAAACAAACTGACTGTGCAATATCGATATCGTGGATGACAAACAAATCCATGTTCATCCATTTTCACAATGTGGCTGTTCTCGCCATGGAATGAAGCCTTTTGTTACACGCTGAACGATAAGTTATTGAAAAGAATGTACAAGTTGTGAAATTAATTATCTCCCCAGAGAGTGCTCCTTCCAGACACTCGCTAAAGTTATACGGGTTATTGCCTCTGATAAATAATTTATTTCATTTTAATACGGTGTTCCCTCCCACTGAATTCTCTTTAAAGCACTTTCGATCAATTTATGAACGTTGTGCAAAAGTACAAGGAAACTATATGTTGCTGCTGCTGTTCAAAGCACGTAGCGGGTAGGGATGTGATGAGTAGACAAGTGAATTGTGTTTTGAATAATTTGAAGGTGACTCTAGGGAACATATCAGAAGCGCGTATATTAAAAAAATAATCTAGTGTTTTTTTATTGGTTACGTGGGACGGGAGTTTTATGTTTCCACGAGCGTATAAATAAATAAGTAAATAAAAATTAAATAAACTCACATTACGGATTCCGCACAAAAAATAGTATTTAATATCTATTCTTACCGAGTGCAGAAGTACTTAACTACGACAGCGTAGAACCGCCACACGGACTTCACTTATTATCTTGTTAAAACAATTTAATATCTTGTTAAAACAATTTATTTATCTTGTTAATACAAGTTAATATCTTAACAAGACATTAAATTGTTTTAACAAGATATTAAATTGTTTTATCAAGATAAATAATTGTTCTAACAAGATAAATAAAGACCCTACTCGTGTCCGTTTAGTAAGTTGGAGAGTCCGACAATTAGTTGCCGTGACTGGGGGGTTCTTTTCGTGTACTCTAGCCTCCTCCACATAACCCTGGCTGCTGAAACATGTAACTAACATTCTCAAACTTTACAGGTGTAACTGGTTTATGACAAAAATTTGGCCAAGTTTATGACTCACTTGAATTTGACTAATGCATCTGGATTGCCTGGTTTGACAGGATTCTGACGCTATGATTTGGCGGTTTGTAATGCTATTGTTTAGTGGGTTTTTTTCAACGGTATTTTCTGGCGGTTATCACAATGCAGAAAACTTGCCACTACAACAACCATTATTATCATAATTATCACTGTTACTTCTATTAGTGGAGGCGCGAGGGGGCGCGGTGGCTCAGTAGCTAAAGGTGCAGGCTGCAAGCCGTGAGGTCCTCGGTTCCACCGGCGGCAACCGCGTTGTGTCCTTGGGCAAGGCGCTTAACCCCAGTTGTCCACATGGGAGCACCATGACGCCGTGTACTAAGGCGTACTGCACGTCGATGGTACGCATGTCTTCACCAATCTAACCCTGCCTGTGCTGCAGCGCGGAGTTACGATGTTGGGGAGCTGGCAGCTGCTCGTCGTTGCTCGGTGGTTCTCTCCGGGTACTCCGGCTTCTTCTACCCGTAAAACTGTCACGGTCATGATTAGCCACTGTGCATAAGTATATGACCTTAAACACCAATAAATAAATATAAATAATAGTGGAGGCGCGACGGCTGACTGGTCAGTTTGTGGGACATGTGATTTTATTTATTTGTCTATCTATTTATTTATTGGGGCTTAACGACACTTTCGACAGCCAGGGTCACCTCGTATCGGACAGTTTTACGAGTGATGGAAGCTGGAACTCCACACAAACAGGGTTAGCATTGGTTTAAGACAAGTGCACCACCGACGTGCAGAACGCCTTAGTACACAGCGCCTCCGTGCCACAGGTGGGCACTCGTGATTAAGTGTCTTGCCCAAGGGCAAAACGCAGTTACCCCTGGCGGGGATCTAGTCGTGAACCTTTCAGTTTGAAGTCCAATGCCGCAAATACTGCACTCCCTCGGACTTCTCAATCTCTTATAATTTCGGTGGGCCATATTTTACTGAATGGCCGAAGTCAAATGAAAACAGGCTGACCGTTAGGAGACCGCAAGATGCGTCGCACTACATCGATGAGAGTTATCCCCTTGTTGTGTTGGCTTTATTCATCTGATTTATTTATTTAATGAGTTAGTAGTACTAGTCAAATTTAGAAACGTTTCTTGCTATTTTCTTTGTTTAACCCTTTACCTAACATTACCTAACATGGAAATCATACGACACTTGCAAAAAAAAAAATCTTGAATAACTGATGTCTCAAAAAACATAGGTTATGATCCCATGTTGGAACCAGCTCGACGAGCTCGTTCCAACGAGGGGTCATAACCTATGTTTTGAGACAAAAAATTAAAAAATAATGAAAATTATTTGGCGATTTTTGAGAATGGCGCTGGCCGGTTTTGGCCGTTACATTGGGTAAAGGGTTAACTCCAGCTGAGGATTACAATAACGAACTCCCGGCTTCTCTTTTCAAACTGAAAATATCCGTTCTAAGACATACACATGTTTGTTGTAAAATAATATGATATTGACAGAATGAGTTTCAGTATGTTGCACGAAGCTGCGATCCATATGGCTGCTCATGGACTGATCAGTCAATCCTTAATGTGAATATTCACCTCACTTTCAGTACGTATATTAAGCATTAACTGACCGCCCCATTAACTGCCATGTAACTCGCAAATAAAATCTAAACCAGCCTTAAGGTATTTGAACAGCCTATCTCTCATCGAAAAGATGACGTGAACGCATTTATATAGTTTGTCGGAACCTTTGTATTTAAACATCATATTTTAACGCCGTATATGAAAATCAATTTTAACTTTATTTTCAATTACAGTTTCACCAAAGCTATGGGAAGCTCGTGCCGTTACAGTGAGTATATTTTACATAGATTTAACCCTTTTCCAAATGCAATGACAAACTCGATCAATACTATTCACTGCAATCGTCATTCAAATTTTATTATTTTTTGTTAATTTTGTACCGCCAAAATAAAGTTTATGCCAAGCTCTCGGCACACCAGTCTAATTCTGTAAAGAATTCGACGATACTGTGGTGTGGAACTAGTCTAGCCCTTAAGCAGTCCATCGCCTTAAGTTTAGATTCACTCGCCTGGAATATTTCTGTTGGGCGGAATAGCGAACCTGAGGTTCGCTTTCCCGACCAACTGAAATATCCCTCACGATTTAATCTAAACACACCATAAACATTCATTTTCCTTGAATGAACGCTTGATATGTTGCTCAATCGAGACTTGATTTAATAGTGTTTTTGATGACATTGCCATCAGGAATAAAGAGTCGCCGCAGCAGTAATTTTATGCTTATGCCGCGTAGTTACACTAATTGTGTAAATATCTTTATGTTTGCGAGGTGAATTATATACTTATTGATTAGAATATATGTAAATGGAGCACGAAAGAATATCTGCATATCTTTGTGAGTAAAGAACGTGACATTACAGATGCGGTAATATGCGCTCAAACTCCTCGAAAAGTGGATAAACAAATGGCACATAACAGCGTCGGATTCTTTATTGAATTAGACTGGTGGCCTGAGAGCTTCATTGTAACAGTCGTCCAAAATTGAACCACATGTCAAACACCCCCCCCCCCCCCATATACTGCAGCGGTAGTTACAACATTTTCACGTTATCACCGTGATTTATAGCCGACTATCTCTATACTATAAAATATAATTAGCCAACCACAATGAATTTTGACATGTCGTCACGGCATCGATCGCATTTTATGCGCCAGTGGTGGCTTTCGCCAGTGGTCTCGTTTGTGAGGCAACGTCGCTTAGAAATGTTCCAGGTGGGTGCAACGTGTATGGTAAAGGAAGAAATATCTATAAAAGAACTATTTATACAGAAAAATCTATAAGAACCACCGAGTGGACTTTTCACCCAGATAACTTCCATTTTGTGGAGAACATTAACAAATCGAAGCAAAGTTTTTTTCAGGTACTTCTGGGACGAACTAGAGGTCTATTAATTGAACTTTTGGTAGTGCTTTTTATTCTTTGGGGTAAGGCCAAAAAAGGTTTTGGTGTTCAGGCAATCCCCCACTAAAAGAAACTCCCTCATCAAATATTTTATTAGCCTGCAGTAAGTAAAGTTAGCAGTCCTGCAAAGTTAGTATGAAAATCGCGAGACTTTCAAATTGTACCTTTTTTCATTAGTGTATATTTATTTGCAACAAAGCACGATTAAAATACCGTATCCCTCTATTATAATTGTCTTGTAAACATCCAGTTTGCAATGTTCTGTGGAAAATAACTCAATTATTATGTGGATGGTATATATTTTTTCTAAAAATTTGCATAAATATAACAGAACACAAATGTATTTGGTATTTCTTAATTAGCTGGTAGAGTGGTAAATTTTTCTCGGTTGTTAAAATTTGTTCACATGTCTTTGCCTTTCTACAATTTATGGGATAGTGCCTACTCTCCCTTAAATTGTAACAAGGAAAATCTATAGAAATGATATAGATAATGTAAATGACATCCCCAGAATATGAAACCTTTAAATTATAGTACCTGCACTTGAGATTGGAGCTCATTATTGTTTCTTGCACTAAACTACTTAACAAGAAGAAAATAATAATAAAAGACTCCTTCTCTCATTGATTGCAAAGTTAATTGCTCGAAAGTCGAACGCATTTTTTTTTTTTTTTTGGCCTTAACGCCACTCTACTTGTGTTTTTGTAGTAAATCACACTTTATCTCTGCAGAAACAGGATGTGGAGGCGTCCATACCAATTATTTTGTCGAAAAATTTACAAACTTGTCAAAATTGTCTAGATACTGTTTGGTCATTCTAAATATACATATAATTTGAACATGCGGAGATATTTGTTAGTTCTAGTTCCAGATTTTCAACACCATGCGATGTTTGGTGTACCCTCACTTAATATGAGGACGGGGGTGGGGGTGGGGGTTCATGTACCTCAAACGACAGGCTGAAATGAGAGATGCAATAACGCTTTTATTCGAGAGAGAAAGAGAGAGAGAGAGAGAGAGAGAGGGAGGAGGGGGGGGGTATGAGATTTTCATTGATAATGTTTTTGTTTTACTTCAACACACCCACCCCTCTTCAAAGTTCATTTGGTGTCTTACAACGCGGACAGACATAGCTAAAGCACGGTGGTAGTTGCAGTCAACAGCCAATACAACCAGAGGAAATGGGACAGTTTGAGAAATTAACCGTCTGCACTCTGATGTCAAAATGGCAAAGTTTTCAGCAGCAAATATTTCCCATAATGCAGTTTGCTATTTAACCAAATATACATTGTTTGACAGAGCTCAATGAGTTCTGTCAAACAATATATAATTGGTTAAATTCATAATTAAACTAGAGAAAACAGAGTGATTGGAGAAAATTCTGTTGCATCACAAGAGTGCGAGGGGTTAAACTGAATCTCAATTGATCATAAATTAATTTTCCTTTATTCACAGACTTCTGGATCCCGATTGCACGAGACAAGATCTTTGATAAGCTACGACGAAGAAGGGCAGAGAATGAGAATTGTCGAATCACCTCTACCAAACTCACAAGGATATGACGCGCAATACATGCTTTTTCTTTTTAGAACGGTTTGTTTTTTAATTGGTCTCAATTTTGCTACTGATGAGTTTTAATTAATAATTCATTCGAAAGGGGTAGCGTTACGAAGAAGGAGGCGAGAGAGGAAACTGTGTTACGTTTTACAACTGTATGCATTCGATTGAAGAGATTTGGTTTTGATTTACAATATAATAGAAGAAAATAGTTTGTCTTCCGATAGAACCTTATCACTTCTTGGACTTCAGGTGCATTGTGCCATTTCAGCACTGAGGTCTGGACAAGTCAGTTTTTTTATGTTTAAGTTAATTATTTTAAAAGTATTGGTGAGGAAATTCTACAACTTCTATTACCGCTTCCCCTTGGCCCCATTGTGGATATTTCATCGGATGCACTCCGTATCGTTACGAAGAAGGAGGCGAGAGAGGAAACTGTCTTACGTTTTACAACTGTATGCATTCGATTGAAGAGATTTGGTTTTGATTTACAGTATAATAGAAGAAAATAGTTTGTCTTCCGATAGAACCTTATCACTTCTTGGACTTCAGGTGCATTGTGCCATTTCAGCACTGAGGTCTGGACAAGTCAGTTTTTTTATGTTTAAGTTAATTATTTTAAAAGTATTGGTGAGGAAATTCTACAACTTCTATTACCGCTTCCCCTTGGCCTCATTGTGGATATTTCATTTGATGCACTCCGTGGTAGCAACGTAGGGATCTATAGTCTCAATCACGCTGGCAGCCATTTGTCTTCCCCAAACGATAGGACGGTGCACTGTAATAGCGGTGTTCGGACACCTCGGAATCGCTCCCAACCGACTATCGATCATGAGGCCTCTGATTTTACATTTCAGGGCTCTCATCATAACATGCTGGATAAATCTATCATAAAACTAGAGCTCTCTTGATCCAAGATGGGGAAAGTGATCCGACCTTTCAAAGTGTTGTAATAATATTTTGTAACTTCTGTGTGCTTCATCGAAAACTGATCGAGTTAACTGCTGCTGACATTCTTTGTAACCCAGAGCGCATTCTTAGTATCTACTTTAACCCTCAGTACCACATCAGTTACCAGAATATTCACCATGTCTGATAGTGTAACGGCTTGCCAAAAGTTTCTGGTCAAGTGAGTCAAGACTTCTCTGGAAACAATCATCAGAATTTAATAATTATCTTGGAGACTTTCTAATGATTGGCTAGTAGAGCGGCTATTTTGGGATCAAAATGTCTAGAGATGACACGAACAAATTATCTATACTTGAATTTCAAATTATCTAATGTTGCAACTACATTCCCCTTCCAAGATTGTATGCATTATCCGATAAAACCGTCATTCACTCATTAGCTGGTTGAGTGCTGGCAGTCCGAATTTAGGCTCCACAACAACAAGTTCTGTTAATAAACGACGGCGTTTCGTTTTCTCGATATACTTTCCATTTGATTCATTTCTTGATCAATTTAGGAATTATTTGTAATTTGTCAGAAATGTCGGCGCAGTGACAAAGAGGCCATTGTGGTAAACAAGTTCTGCGTTACTGGTAAAATAGGACCTGATAATCAATCCGTGGGGTAGAATTTCTCTAAAAATAGCAACATAAATATAAACGATTGGTTAAACTTGACTTTACATCGATGTTGCGGTCATGATGTATCCATAGATGCTGAAACGAACCTCAAACAACAATAAATAAAGTAGTCTTAGCAGTGGCTTCTGGATTAGGATGAGGATTCAGATTCTTATATCTGCGCAAACTTGTTCTAGTTCAATATGCTGGCATTGCATCAGTCTCTGCACTGAAAGTTGTCAACCCCAATGAATTGACATCACAGTAGTCTTAGCATACTGGCGAACGATGTTTGTGATTGATGCGTGGAGAGTTTCTCGTACCCGGAAGAAAAGTTACTGTGTTTGGTGTTTGTCCGCTGCTCGGGGAGTGCAAAAGTACTCTCAACCGCTTGACTCTTAATTGGTAGCTAAAGTGAATCGTTACATGGTGGGACGTTGTTAATGTCAGAACATCAGTAGAATTTACAAAAACTGTCATTGGGGAAGGTTTCACATTTTGGGTAAATTACAACTTTTGGCTGAGGCCTCTAAGCAGTCCTATCAAATGAATAAGAAAGGTATGGTTGCACAGGTGGTTGATTAACTAAAGCTGCATAATTATGCATGTGCTGTCAAACAAGAGTGTTCATCCCTTAGTCCTGTTTGATGGATGTTGGCAGAAATCGAAATGAGGTTAAGAAATCGAGATATTGGTAAAGTGGTGGCCAAATAACTCTGGATTTTATTTTAGAGATGTATACGCGTGTCAATAATATTTATGTGTTTCGTCCATCGGCCAAGTTTGTAATGGTTGACAATTGCATGATTTGGTCGTTTGTTTATTTGGGGTTTAACGACACTTTCAACAATCAGGAACTGTTTGACTTGGACTGGATCCAGTTTATTAGAGACTCTGCTCTGTGGTGGTAATACACCGGGCGTCACATGCGTGTGAATGGGTTAATCGATATGGAACGAGTGCCAGCCCTGAAGGATAAAACGAGAGGCCGCAGGACTCAAGTTTTATCCTTCCGCGATGGCATAAGTGCCATATCGATTAACCCATTTACACGCGTGTGTCGTTCTGTGTTTATTACACACCTTCACGTCTCTAAAAAAACAATTATTAGAAGGACACTTAGCAATTCATTTGACAACTATCAACAAAAAGAATACATTTTATCCCCAACCAAATTTGCGAGGGGAACCAATGTGTTTTATGTGCCTTCTGGCATATAAAACACATTGGAACTTAGGGGACGATTTTCAGCTATCGCTTGGGATTCAAATTGTAATTGCGTTTGTAAAAAAGTCCAGTGCAATTTTGCTTATATTTCAAAATAGTCCGTTAACGATTTTCGTTCCGCACATATGTGCGGAACAGATTTTCATTTTCCGCATGATTTTATGTTGCTGTAGATGGGGATGACATTGAACAGGCGTGTAATAAAATTAGTTGTGATGTAGTCGTGGTGGGAGAACATGTTTTCCAATAAACAGATCCAGCCTAGCGAGTAAGAAATTTGTGCTCCACGATCTGGCATCTTGGTCCTAGCACTGAATTTAGAGAGTGACCGACCAGTGCTCATAGCGGTATGTGATAGAGTGATAAAATTGGAAAACATAGACCATTGGCAGAAACCGATAAATATACATCGTTTGGCTGTCGTGACACCCTGGGCCAAAGCAATCTCGTGCGATAATTCTTAACCCATTCAAACGTATGTGCGGTTCTGTATTTATCACACACCTCCCATGTAACAAACAGTCTACACGAATACTGAACTGAAAGCACTTTTTAAGTTGATAATTGCTGCTTTTCCTTCTTTGCCAAGAAGACATCACTGTTAATGGGCGAGGTACCAACCCTCATTTGCTTTTTAATTTTTACGGCATTCCATTGGTCGAAATCATTTGACAGCGATCACTGTCACGGTTACGATGACCGAACTTCAAATATTGACTAAACTGCGGGGAATAACACAACAAAAAGTTTTTAAATAGCTAATAAGTTTAGCACACTCCATCATTATATGACCCGTTGCGGAAAGTATTTGTCAAGGAACAAGCAGTCAGAAGGTTATTTTTATTTTGAATTTGTTTTACTCGAATCTGACTGTTTAAACATCCCGGGTAAACAAATTTAAATGAGGAACTTGGAATTTCCAAGCGATCTCGACTCCGGTGCATTCGACCAATGATGACGTGATTTATTTAGACGGGCTTCTTCTCTGTTTACGTTGGAAACGAAATCGAACGTGTTTTGTATCACCACATATGCGATACAACTTTATTTTTATCGCACAAGCAGAACAGTGGAAACCTTGTGTTTTACATTAATAGGTGTGTGATAAATAGCTAAAACACATTGTCGTGGTAAAAATGTAACTTATCGGCTACTTATGTCTATTATTTATGACGTCATGTTAGGGACTTTTTCAATACTTTGGGGTTATTACTTGGTTAGTTTCACTTCGACACAGATATCAGAGCGAGGTAACTTCATATCAACCTAAGCCCGAAGGTCAAAGGCTTATGTGAAGTTACTGAGAGATGATAACTCTGCCGATTTGAAACTAACCAAATAATAACATCTTTATTTATTAAACGAAAGCAAATAATTATGAACCTTTTCAGATCTGTCACAGTTTTCCGACAGTGTTATTGTTACTCGTTTTTTTCACAAAGTCCGACATTTCCTCTTCGCCTACTCCTAATTCAGATATTCGAACTTTTCGGCTTCCCCAGGGGAGAAACCGTGACGTTTGTACAGCTAAACTACCTCTTCTCCCAGTTCGACGAATCTCCGATTACGACTCGGAATTTTAGTTTGCGATGATTGAATTTCGTGTACAACTCTCTTCTTTCTTCTTTTTATCCACCCAATCCTACTATCTGTGGCCTAGTAACGTCAATTTTATTAATTGATTGCTTTGGACGAACTATTTCGTTGTAAATAAAATGGCTGCGCCTAGTAAAGCATCGACGGAAACAACTCTAGCTTGGTTCATATCGGCCGAGACGAGCTAGATATCAGCCGAGTTTGAAGTTATATCATCCGAGCTCGATATGAGCAATTCTGGAAAAGAAAATCACATCTTATAAATAAGAAATCACAGTTTGGAGTTAATGTGGCCATTGATTTGGGCAAGTTAAATGATTAGCTGTCATGTAATAAAACGCGACAGGAAATCTAATGGATCTTTTGACGCAGAATGAACTTTTATTTATAAAATGTAACGTTATTCTCCTGTTAAATCCACATATCACTTCTGGGTTATCGACTGGCTTGTCTCAAACAAACCAACTGTCACGTTTTGGGGTTGTCTGAATGGATAATAATACTTGGTTGAGTGGAGTGTTGGAAGTCCATACTTGAGATGTGCTTAGAATTGCTCGTACCGCAAAAATCGTGTATTCTGTGGATTTGCATGCTATTTTTAAAAAATGCCAAAATAATTTTGTTGATGTGAATTTGCAGTGATATAATTTTAGCGCGATTGCCTTCAAAGAAAACTCAGCTGAACCACAGAAACGAATCTAGCAGTCTACCAGTTAAAGATAACTTCTTAACAAATGTCATAATTTTTCGGAAAATGAAACGAATAAAAACTTTTTTTCAGAGAACCCTATACTTGGTCAATATGCGAACAAAATCCTGTCACACAAAAGAATTAACAGAACCTTTCCGACCACTGGGAATTCCATCTGATGCAAGATACATAGACACGGAATTCATTGGTCTTTCTGGCAAGTCTACTGACGCATTGAAGGTGTACACTTACGGAGGGGAACGGAGCACTAGCCATGGACACAGTAAGACTTTTTAAAATTTTTAAACAGATGGTTCCTTTTGATTGATCAGCTGGCTGCAAAAGTCTAATCCCAATAACAACTGATTAATCCCAACAGGTCGCGAGTGTGTATAACTGTTCCTGAATGAATAATTGCACCCCCCCCCCCCCCTCATGTGTATAATGTTAATAATAACGGTATACCCCTATAGTCCATGTTATGACAATAACACCGCAGGTAAACTATTCACATTATCTTACGGAATAGTCCTACATCACGATCGCGATGAGAAAGCTAAAGAGTGTAGCACGAAGAAAAACCATCCAAAATTACATTTGAAATAATGATATGAACACGTCAAGTACCGAAACGACCGGGTGCGCAGTGGCTCAGTGGTTACGACATTCGACTTCAAACCGAAAGGCCATAGTTTGATCCCAGTCAGGGGTAACTGCGTTGTGTCCTTGGGCAAGGCACTTAATCCTGATTGCCCACGTATGGGCACGGTGGCCCTGTGTACTCAGGCGCGCTGCCTGTCGATAGTGTACCTGTCGTCAACCAATGCTAACCCTGCTTGTGTGGAGTTTGTACGTTGGGGAGTGAGATTCTTCGCTCTGAGGTTCTGTACGGGTACTCCAAGTTCGAGTTAGTACGTTGGGGAGTCTTTGCTCTGTGGTTCTGTTCGTGTACTCCAACTTCCTCCATTTGTAAAACTGTCTACCACGAGGCGACCTTGGTTGTCGAAACTGTCGTTTGTATTGTTCAAAATAAACATTCCGCATGTATAGTTCCAGTATGAAAAGTTATATGATAACTGCAAGGTCATTTATTTTTCTCTTATACTTTTTGCTAATAATGCCAGCTTCTGGTACTGATTCAGATACTTTTATCATCAGGGAGACCAAAAATGAGTAAACAGTACTGGTCCTTAACCCTTTACCCAACGCAGAGGATATCAAAATTTATTATTTTAAATATCATTTTTAAAATTTTTTCATAAAATGTCAACAAAACCATATCATGTGACCCCTCATTGGAACGAGCTTGACGAGCTCGTTCCAACAAGGAGTAACATGATATGGTTGTCTTGAAATTGTTTGAAAAATAATATTTTTTCAACTGCTGAATTTGCATATTACGCGCGCGGATACGGACGATTCGTTGGGTAAAGGGTTAAAAAGCAGTAATTTTTTTTAACCAGATTGCCTATGAAGTATTATGTTATCAAAACAGTGGGGGGCGCGGTGGCTCAGTAGGTAGAGGTGCAGGCTGTAAGCCGAGAGGTCCTCGGTTCGAATCCCACCTGCGGCAACCGCGTTGTGTCCTTGGGCAAGACACTTCACCCCATTGCCCATGTGGGGGCACGATGACGCCGTGTACTAAGGCGTACTGCACGTCCATGGTACGCATGTCTTCAACCAATCTAACCCTGCCTGTGCTGCAGTGCGGAGTTACGATGTTGGGGAGCTGGCAGCTGCTCGTCGTTGCTCGGTGGTTCTCTCCGGGTACTCCGGCTTCCTCCACCCGTAAAACTGTCACGGTCATGATTAGCCATTGTGCAGAAATATGTGACCTTAAACATCAATAAACAATAAATAAATCAAAACAGTGTGTCCCTCTTTTCATAATCTTGCAGGAAAATACCATTTCCCGAACTTTCTGCCAGTCGGCGCTGTGTAATGTGTTTTTTCTCTTCGCTGTACAAAAAACTACCCCTCAGAAGGAACGCTCCCGCCTGCCTCTAAAATTCCTGTCTAGGGTCCTCTCTCTTGTTCTAAAAAGTTTCTTTAAAACTATAGTTCTTATTGCTATTTTGATGCTCAGTGAAGTCCTCTAAAATCATTTCAGATTATTACCACGGAACCGTGACAGCACATGGTTGCTTACCTGTAGTACACGCTTTCTCCGATCACAGAATTGGATTTATGCAAACAAAGTGAGTACCGATGACGTTATAAGTTTAATGTATAAAGTAGTACTCCTCGTTGAGATTTGACGGATTGAAAAAGCGCAATGTTTATAGTGTATTTGCTCAGATCCGACATTAAATATGTATCCACGTGCAGCTGTCCCTCGTCACCTCTGAACTTGACTCTCGTCAGCGACTCCTAACTTTTAAACCATTTTTTTGAGAGACAGCCGGACGACAGCCAATCTTGCCATGTTATCTCCTAGCAATATTTATATCTTCCACCATCATATGAAACCTCAAGACGTAATTTAATATCGCCCATTGAGTGGAGAAAGCAATACAACTGCAGCGCTTATGCATTGCTGATGGTGCCTTGTTGCCAATATGATTGTTTTTTCATCTCATAAGTTATTTACCAATTGCTAAAAAAGAAATCATTCATACACTTCCCAGACTCTGTGCTATGTATCAGACACTCAAATTATGTAGGGTCTTACGTGTAACTCGGTTCTCTTCATTAACAATTCGACCACCTTACGATCACATCCTGTCTCGGGCAAAAGGAGGAGGTACGTGGATCCACTTCACTTCCATTTCCCCGCCCATCGAATAAGATTTCTGCTAAACAGTTAACGTCATGAGAAATATTTACATTAAAGTTATATGCTGTCATCAGAAAGCTATCGATAAAATGTGAAAATGATTCGATCAACAGTTTTCTCTAATTTTATGACAGACCTTGTGAGACAAATTTTCGAACGCAAATGAAATAGTGCCATACCTTAACAGGAATCTGAACATGATTTGATGAATAGTTTTCAGGATAAGCTGATAAGTTGATGGCGAATGTATAGGATTTGGACTATCCAGAAAAGAGAGCTTAACAGATTAGATAAGAATCTTCCATGTACATGGCGTATGCTCCTCTCACGCGTGTTTGTTTACATCGCACAACCCTTGTCAGAAATTGGCCGATCTTATGTTAAATAAATGGATATTGGTATATTAACCCTTTACCCAATGTAACGGCAAAAACCGGTCAGCGTTATTCTCAAAAATCACCAATTAATTTTCATTATTTTTTCTTTTTTTTGTCTCAAAAACATTGGTCATGACCCCTCGTTGGAACGAGCTCGCCGAGCTCGTTCCAACGAGGGGTCATAACCTATGTTTTGAGACAAAAAAATAAAAAAAATTGGTTATTCAAGAATTTGTTTTGCAAGTGTCGTCTGCTTTTCATTTTAGGTAAAATGTTAAGCAACTTATCATTTATGATAAACTTAAATTTTACAGTAAGTAACTGTTTTAATATTAAAAATTAAGTAAATGAGTTGAAAACGATACTATAGGTAAAGAACACGTTGAAATGTGACTGCGTATAGTCTAAATGTATTTTCATTGCATTGCAAAACGAAATATTACTTCTTACTATGAACTATCATTGCCTAAGTCTAACCCTGAATATTGTAAGATATTGATATCAAATAAAATTATAGTCAGTGATAGTCATTTAAGAGTTTGTAAAGTTGAGTTATTCGTTCGGAAGAAAGTGAAGTAGGAAGCGATTTACGGTAACCTTCATCGTTGTCTCTCCATTTTGCTTCAAACATGTTTCTTTTATAAATAAAGGTAATGTTGGGAAGTAGGCATACATGTACCTCATCGAAACAGAAGATGGTGATAAAGTCTTTGTTTATGATAGTAATGACTCAACTAGGCCAATTAGAAAATAAATTAACTTTTTAGATTTTAAGCAGCGTGGAAAAAGAAAACAAAAGGTGATCACTTTGTAAGAAAGGTCTGCGTGATGCTGATTTGCAAACCCACGCCAGGTATCATAATCCCAAAGCTATATATATAAAATTCAAAAAGACGGTTCATAGAAGCGATCTCCCAGGAAAAACAATTTGCAAAAACACTCACACAAAAGTGATGTCGCCCTGTTGAAACTTATTCGGTATATTGTCATAAGCTACGTATAAAATTTGAAAATGTTCATTTTCTAAGCAAGGTAAGTGAATGTGATAAAAAGTTACATATTCCAAATCATATTTTTCAACATTACACGATATGAATGACGAGTATGCAAAAACCAAATAAATATTAAAACTTCCATTTTTTTATTTTAATTTTTTTTTCTTATGGAGAAGATATCCAGGGTGAAGAAAATGATGTCTAAGGAAATCTTTTTTAAATATGAAGATGTTAGGGGAGGATATCGTGGAGAACACCGAACTTGAGCAGAAATTAATTCGCCCAATCGCCCGAGAATTTTACAGATAATTCAAGTGATCAGAATATATTTAACCCTTTTACTGCCACGCCAATTTTAACCATATATGTAGACCTTTATGTATGCCTGAATGCGAGGAAGTTTAATAAAATTAATGACGTACTTGAAACTCTATCATCTGATTAATTGTTGGACAATTACAGATGGAGTTAAATAACCCTTTTAACCTGGATTACATATTTTTTCGCAAAAGGAAAAATTTATTTTTAACGGAGAGATCACACAAACAAAACGACAAATAGTAATGAGGATCTGTAACCATTTAACCCTTTACCCAACGCAGACGATATCCAAATTTATTATTTTAAATATCATTTTTTCAAATTTTTCCAAAAAATTCAACAAAACCATATCATGTGACCCCTCGTTGGAACGAGCTCGACGAGCTCGTTCCAACGAGGGGTCACATGATATGGTTTTGTTGAAATGTTTTGAAAAATAATATTTTTCAACTGCTGAATTTGCATATTACGCGGGCGGATGCGGGCGATTTGTTAGGTAAAGGGTTAATCATTCAGCGTCACAGGGCTGTTCGCTTAAATTATTACTGTCCTCCCTTCAAGGACATAATAGATTCGGTCATATTATTGTGAAGGGCAATGTCATTCGGAAACTCTGTGCTAAATGAGTTAACTTTCAATAGACGACACCTTTAAAATATTTCCTTAACCTTTTCGCCGCAACAGGTCCATAATGACTACGGGCCCAATTTTTGAATCCCCGCGCTATTAGTGTGCACAGAGTACGAATATACCATATTTTAGGAATAGATACCACAGCACAGTGTTATTTACAACATAGCACACTTTGAAACAAATGCAAGCAACAGACAATATGACGTCATCCATTTGGCCCGCTATGTTTTGTTTTTTTATGGAAAAATTCCATGCATCAACGTGCTCAATTAATGTATGATATGACAAAATATACAACAAAATATATAACGGCCTTGGTGTCAGGTTTGGACTTCGTGCTCAGCTGCCAATCGGAGTTACCTTTTCGTGATTTTCTTCAGACGTTAGTAATAACTCGAAAATAAGTCCTTTAAATAGGAGCAAAATTCAAGTGGTAACACAATTAAACCAGGCGAATTTTCTAATTAGAGTTTGGGAGTGTGGGTTGAATGTAGTTTGTCTTTGATCCCATTTCCCCCAATATATGATTCAGCACAGGATCTTACCAAATTGCACAGCAGCGAAGGATGTTCAAAAGACAATAATTATATTGTTAATGTTGTTATACGTTTTGGGTCCAAATACTCAATTCCCATTGGTCAGCTGGATGAAAACGTCATGACCAAATGTAATTCATTTTCCAATGAATACATTTGGTCGAAATGTGACCGCTTTTACGGTAGAGCGCAGTTGACAGAATGTAATTCAGGCGGTGTTTGGGTGGGTTTTTAACTTTTAGCGCCTCTCGCAGTGATCAATTTCGCTGTTGTTTCTTTGGTGACACTTCACAACTGTGGCGTAAAGCCCGTTAAAATTGTTTTGAACCTTCCAAGTTTCGTTGCAAAAGACGGCAATTTGACAACTTTGGGTCAATGCCGAAAAACAGCGCTCAACTGTTGTGCGCTTTGTCTTTTATGTGAGGGTTGTTTTTCGCCTCGTTCGTTCGTACATGTTTTATTTCGTCTTTCTGCTTTGTTGTTTGGTAAAAAGTAGTTTAAACAGTTACGGAATGTAATTATAAGGATTGAATGCAATTTTTATCATCTTTATTGGAGTATGAACGTGTGGGAATGGGTGCAAATTGTATGAATCCCTTCGGGATTCACACATAATTTGTACCCATTCCCACACGTTCATACTCCAAATATGATTATAAAAATTGCATTCAATTCTTAAGAAAATTTTCATTTTAGTTTCAAAAACGTTTCTTATGGCCTCTAACTGGAACGGCCTCTGTTTTTGATTGAAAGTAGTGTGAAAACGTCAGAAATTTGAACGGCGTCTTTTTTGTCAATAGCAATGATTGGATTTGAGTTCATATTCACTCCACCCAATTGATTTGTGATGTTTTTAACCCAAATGATTTCAGAGTGTAAATTAGGGAAGCTGTTAATTTACTCGACGAATGTTATCGAACATTAACATTCATAATATTCATCAATGTTTTTCTTTTCTATTTCAGTTTCTACAACATAACCGCTGGTATTAATGATCCTAAAGTCTTCGATATTCCAGAAGAATGTAGGACTGATTCACATTTCAACATATTGCATTTTTGATGTTTGAAATAAACATTTAAAACTACATTCAAGCTGTTCAGTTGTGTTCCAAATTTTTCAAACTGGTCAGATGCCTTTGCTTTCTTTATTATATTCCCAAGATTATTATTAGACAAACAAAACACTTCAAGACATTCCCATTAACATCTTTCTCTCTTTAAGGCCGATAGTCCAGGGGTGTATTATTCCGGTTGTGTTCTGTAGGTGCTGAGACCAACATTTTCCCTCTCGACAACTCGGGAAGTCTGTTCCACACGGCTGAAACAGATGCTTGCTTCAAAAATAAAGGCGCTCGCATGATTCTAATGTCATTCGCGGTATTCAGAAATATACACCTGGAACTTAATTAAGCACCCCCTGATTTTTCGCAGTGGTGTTAAAAGAAACTGTTCTTACTTTCATGCTATCTTTCAGGTGGCCAAAAGTGGAAAGAATGGTCTATTGACAAATAAAAGACAACACAATGATCAACATATGCAGTATTATACTGGCGCTAATTACATATATATTTCACTAATGTTTTTCATGGCAAAATGTTCCCTCGACAAGTATGATACTGGAACTGTCCATGGTGAAACTATGCCGGTAATTACTGACATAAAAAATGTAACTTGTGATCTCCTGAACACAATAGCAAAATGAGGCACGACAACCGGATTGAGAATGTCCCGGATGTACTGATGACCATTGAGATTCCCACATACAGTCACCATATCAAGTTTACAATTATGAGAGAGCCATCCGCAGATCATTACTGATCCTCCACCATAAGGAACAGTAGGTCCGATGCTCCTGGGCACGTAAGCAGTATTTCTATGCTTCCGCACTCTCATGCGACCACCCATGACGTGAAGCAGGAACCTACTCTCATGTGACCAATGGGCTCTTCTCCACGCCCCGAAATTCCAATGTTGTGCCATACACCACTCCACGCGTCGTTTTTAATGCTGATCGGAGAGAGTTAGACGCTTGATGACCCTTCTGGACCTCACACTCAGTGCTTTGAGACGGTTTCGGACAGATGTGTTTCACAAACGCCTGCTGGGGAGCCAAAGGCGTTTCAAAACACTACTTGAAGCAAAGGGTTCACGCCAAACGAGGCGTCCCAGACTCCGATCTTCCCGAGGAGAGGTTTTTTTGGGATTGTCCAGGCCTTGGTCGGTCCTTAACATCGTTGGTTTGTTGATGTTTTCGGGTAAGTCTGCTGATGACAGAATGACTATAGTCAAGTTGCCTTCCAGTAGCTTTGAATGACATTCCTGTTGCATGCATGCTAGCGATTTGCCATCTTAGTGCCTCTGACAGTCTCCCCCTCGCCATGTCAATATTTATTGATAAAAGAAGTAACATATTTTGTTGTTTTATACCCAGATATTGCATGTAGATGATAGTGTATTTTATGACATTCGTAGGAAGCATGCTGCACATGGACAAGGGGATGTGTTTGGGGTACGCTATCAACCAGAAACATCGTGTTTCACAAGATGAAATGTACTGCAAGACATAGTAATCATTAAAGCATAATAATCAGTAACAGCAACTTCACTGTCATGAAACATTTCATGGGGTACTTAATTAAGTTCCAGGTGTATATAATACAATGAATTTAATTCAAATGACCTTCTCCATAACTCCTTTACCAAACACGACCTGAAGACAACGCTTGAGACTAGGCCCCGGAGAATGCTGGAGTCACCGAAAAGATGAAAAATGTCCGTGATTTTTTCAAGTATCCCTCATCAATGGGTTTTCTCAAATTTCGAGGTATTTATACCAAAGCGGGTTATTAATTGTCACTGTCAGCCGTTTTGTTTTTATCGCAAATTTCGCCGTCTAAGCTCGGCTGATTGGAGCGAAAGAAAGTTTGTTTTCAGCCCGTCGGAAAACAGACAGAATAGTAAGTGCGCCCATAAATGTCGGAGGAACATATCAATAATTGTCTTGACGATCAATGAGATGTTGGATTTCTCCCCATGCATTGCATCACTACACGTTTGCTGAAGGCGATTGGTCCGACACAAGGTGGCCCTGGCTGTCGAAAGTGTCGTTAAACCCCAATAAATAAATAAATAATGGCGATAGGAAAATTTAACAAAAACTTAACACGGTTTGCAAACACTTCGTAGGCTGGCGCAATAAATACATTACGGGACGTTTAGTTTGCAGAAACGGTATGTTTCAACGCATTTTGTAATAAAAAATACAAAATGTAATAATTATTACAAAGTGCAAATACATGGACGGGAAAAACGTCGCAAAATGTAATAATTATTACAAAGTGCAATTACACGGACGCGAAAAACGTTGCAAAATGTAATAAACTTTTTTTTCAAGGGGGCAATCAGAAACTAATCCATGTTATTATACAAATATTAAAATAAATTTGTGTCTCTATGATTCTTCGACTGTCTTGGGGTGTATGTGTCCTTCTGCGCGCAGTTTCGTAGATTTTCGAAGTTTTATTTCAAAATGCAACTCCATGGACAGGGTGCGAGAATTTTAGCATACGTTGCCGGATCTGATCAACATGTAGGAGGTGGTTTCTACAAAACGATGTCTTGATTAGTTGCCAGAACCAACCTCCACTGGTGTTCTTATTTACCGGGATATGGAAGTTCTTAGTTGGCTATTTTCGCGAATTTTCCCCTTTAGTGTGATAACTTTGACATACGCTGACAGATTTGGTTGAAATTCACTGTGTAGTTTCTACTAAACAAAACGTTGTCAAGTTCGAAAATCAGCCTTCGCCGAATTATTTTTTACTTTGAGTTTGAATCTTAGTTCATTTTTCTGCATTAATGCGATAACTTTAAATTGCGTTCATGGATTTGTTTGAAATTTATTCTGTTGCTTCTACTAAATATGTTTTGATCAGGTTCGAAAAACAGCCTTCTCCAGCCTTCTCGGAATTTTTTTTTACTGTTCCAAGTCTTTCATATTTCTCTCATTTTCCCCCATTAGTGCAATAATTTTAACATAATTGGCTGATTTGGTTGAAATTCGGTATTTGATTTGTACTAAATAATGTCTTGTTCAAGTTTGAAAACCCGCTTTCTCCAAATTTGTTTAGAGGGGTTTTGATCTTTATCATGGTTGTCATGTGTTTGCCCATTAACCCTTTACACAACTCAGACGATATCAAAATTTATTATTTTAAATATCATTTTTTTAAATTTTTCAAAAACGTTCAACAAAACCATATCATATGACCCCTCATTGGAACGAGCTCAATGAGCTCGTTCCAATGAGGGGTCACATGATATGGTTTTGCTGAAATATTTTGAAAAATTTAATTTTTCAACTGCTCAATTTGCATATTATGCGGGCGGATGCGGGGGATTCGTTAGGTGAAGGGTGAAGTTACCGTCATTATGATAACGTTAACGTACGTTGACGGATGTGGCTAAAATTTGTAATGTGGTTCCTACTAAATAATATCTTGTTAAAAACACAATTTGTGAAAAAGTTATACTTAATTTTTTCGAAACGTTTGGACCCACTTCTCTCTTTGTTGAATGTTTTGTTTTTGGTTGTTGTTTTTTATTGCCATCTCCTGGCATATGCTTGTTCTGATTAAAATTGGATTGTGATATGTGTTCTATTATCATTTAGACTTTATGGATGTGTGTAAATTATTAACAGTATTAGAAATTAGACAAAATGTTGTGTTTCTTTATAATAGAGCACAATATTCGCGACAAATCGGTACAACGGTCAAAAGTTGGAAACTGAAATTTTGAAGATATTTTCTCTGGTTTACAAAGAAACTCATTGACACATCTGGTATAACATTACAGCTTTAGTATAGCATAATAAAATGCTCCAATAAGACTAAAATCATCGCCCTCTGATTGAATACGAGTCTGGGTAGTTTCTTCTTTGTTTAAGGCTCCAGTAGCGTATGTTACCGTCTGATATCAATGTGCGAAATATTTTAAATGACGTTGCCTGTTTCGTAATTATTTCGTGAAGGGGGTGACTCGCAAACCGCTTAGTACTGAACACAAGCTCCGAACCGCAAACCTCAGACCATGTTACCGTCAATTATTACCACTTTATGGGGCGCTCCTTGGGTTATTAAAATGATCTGAGGTGGACGATAAAACTCAATAACAGCCCGCAAAAATATCGTTAATAATGAAAACGGCCCGCTAGCCCAGAATTGTGGGTAATTTATGTTCCGGGAAAATGACACTAATGTGCTCGAAATTTTTTTGTCCATTTATTCCAACAAAACGGATTAAACCATGATTTATTTCGGATATAAACTTCATTTAGGATTTAAAAGTGGTGGTGAGTATTGATACGATAACTAATCCCATTTTGTAAATAACGGCTTGAGTGTAAAGTTAAAGCGTTTCAGCCAAATTCCAGCAATCCTATTTTCGAGTCATCCAAATAAATTATACTCAACTTTGAACTTTGACCTTTGTTTGTAAATAAACAGACGACAATCCGATTCTTCTATTTCTAAATCAAAAATGCCTCAAAACAGCGAGCTAGATGAAGAGGGCCTTGATAATCTAGAAATGAGTTCAAAGCCAGAAATTTCAAGGCTTGAAACGGCGTTCTTTCGTAAGTGGTAATAATAGTAATAACATATTCCTTTTCAAGGCGTCATGGTACATTAACGGCCCTCGAAAAATGATCAACAGCCTTCGGGACCATTAACGGCTCTCGACTTCGTCTCGGGCCTTTAAGTGGCCCTCGGGCTGTTGATCATTTTTCTAGGGCCGTTAATGAACCATAACGCCCTCAAAAGAACATGCTATTGTTATATTAATCACAATAACTTGTAACGTTGTTTTGAATGAAGACTGATACTTAACAAATTATGGCTAAAGTAGGCCGTTGTAAGACGTTAGGCAGACGCATCCCATGCATGTATAGGATTCACCACTGCGGTGATGTCTTTATAAAAAAAACCCAGTGACACCATTGAGTGCTAACAAATTATCAAACTTGGTCTGTAATGATGCTTGTACCCGCTTTGCCCGCCTCTCCGGTTTCGCCGCCTTTAACCATTCCGCACGTTTCAAAAAAGAGAAATGATGCAACATGGCCTAAAAGACAACCAGCTGTATCGAATCACTTTCACAAGACATTCTGGGAGCCTGAGCACTCACCGCTCGCTTTTGATCCTTTACCCAACGCACAGAACACCAAAGCTTATTATTTCAATTATATAGAGAGTAATCGCTTGACTGGACTGGTAACGTGAAATAATTCATGAGAGGCGAGGGACGTTGTACAAACACGAGTGCGCGAATGCGCACGAGTGTTTGACAATATAGTTTTCATTATTAACGATAATTGTATTATTTAACACTTTACCTAACGTAACGGCCCAAACCGTTACGTTATAAATATAGGTTATGACCCCTCATTGGAACGCGCTCGTCGAGCTCTTCCAATGAGGGGTCATAACCTATGTTTTCGAGACAAAAAATGCAAATAATAGTTATTCAAGAATTTGTTTTGCAAGTGTCGTCTGCTTTTCGTATCATGTAAAGGTTTAAAAAAACAAAACAATGAAGTCCCCATTACACCTACGGCAAAGCGTATTCGTTTGCGCGCAGCCGCGCACGGAATTTGACACAATTCTTGTTTGAATAATTCACTTGTGAAGTTGTCGTTTATAATCAAACCCGGAAATCCCAGTAAATCACACTTTGGAAAGTAACAATAATTTTTTAAATTTTTCAAAAAAATTCAACAAGATCATATCATGTGACCCCTCATTGGAAAGAACTCAACGAGCTCCTTCTAATGAGGGGTCACATGATATGGTATTGTCGAAATATTTTGAAAAAACATTTTTTCAACTGCTTAATTTGAACGTTACACTGGCGGTTGTGGCCGATTGTTAGATAATGGGTTAAAACCATCGACAGCATATTAGTGAGCAAAATGAGCAATTGCTTAGCTGCGCGGCCCTGTTGTAATCAAATTAATATCACATCCCGAAACAAGATCACGCCCCCACCCCCCCCCTAAAAAAACAACACCTTATTATTCGTTGTTATTATTTGAGACAATACTATTTGTTAAAAATACTATAGTGAAGGAGTTATTAAAAATATTGAAACAGTCACTGGTCGTCAAACGGTGTCGCATAAAGGTAAGTAGTATAGCATGTACCCTATCGTCCCCATTGGGGGACCCCGGAAGTGACTTCATGTTACCTGACCTGGTGGCGCCATGTTTGGTTGTCATGGTAACCCGCGTGAGCGGCCATCTTGTGACGTCATCTCCATAGTGATACGTGGTGTGAGTGCGCATGCGCAGCGCGTGTTGTTAGGGTGATAGTGTTTCCGTCGTCCATTTGTATACTGGAAGCCGCCATCTTGAGTTCTATGGTAGCACGTGGTTGCTATGTGACCCAAAACCTTCTAACATGACAGTGGTATGTTCGGAGGGTATGTTCCTTTATACAGGAGTAATTTCCCGATTTGTAGAATTACCACAAAAAACCCCAACAAGTTGTAGTATTTCGAATTCTTTCAGAATTCTCTGCTTCTATTTATATATGCAATAGTTTTCTTCTACCTGATCATGTTCCTTTCTTCTGGAGTATACCCCAGTAGCGTAGAAGAGCCTATCAGTTGGAACAGCTTTGCTTATAAATACTATATTTAGCTATTCTGGCCTGTTCTTGTTAGTTCTGACCCTATTCCAAGTACTCTTGTTGTTTCATTAATGTAGATCATTTATATAGATTATAACTAACCAGTCAGATCGCTTGATTTCCCGTAATCTGTATGCAGAGTTATCTCCCTTATGTATAACAAAAGCATTCCCAAACCCAATAAGCAATCGAGCAGTTACTGGAAAGTCATTGCTCGAATGACTCGAAGCCCATCGAGCAAATGGGCTTTAGAGTAATTGCTCGACCGAGTGACTCGACATATTGCTCGAACGACTCGAAGTCCATCGAACAAATGAGCTATCGAGCAATTGCTCGTTCGAGTGACTCCTCGAACGATTCTTCGACTCCTTTCAGAAAAAGGGATTCCATAGCCACAGGCATTTTTCAAAAAGGGATTCTTAAAAAGGGATTCCTATCGAGGATACCTTTTATAGGATACCTATCGAGGATACCTTTTATAGGATACTTATCTAAGGATACTATTACCTATATCTCAAGGCATACCTATCCCGGATTCCCCTTATAAAATATTGAGCAATTACTGACAAGTCATTGCTCGAACGACTCGAAGCTTATCGAGCAAATGAGCTATCGAGTAATTATGAGGATACCTATCGAGGATACCTTTTATAGGATACTTATCTAAGGATACTATTACCTATAGCTCAAGGCATACCTATCCCGGATTCCCCTTATAAACTATCGAGCAATTACTGACAAGTCATTGCTCGAACGACTCGAAGCTCATCGAGCAAATGAGCTATCGAGTAATTGCTCGATCGAGTGACTCGACATACTGCTCGAACGACTCATTTCAGAAAAAAAGGGATTCCATAGCCACAGGCATTTTCCAAAAAGGGATTCTTAAAAAGGGATTCCGTAATTGAGATTCCGAGCCGAGTCCGTGAAATTTACTCTAAAGCCTATTTGCCCGATGGGCTTCGAGTCATTCGAGCAATGACTTTCCAGTAATTGCTCGATTGCTTATTGGGTTTGGGAATGCTTTTGTTATACATAAGGGAGATAACTCTGCATACAGATTACGGGAAATCAATCAATCTGATTGGTTAGTTATAATCTATATAAATGATCTAGATTAATGAAACAACAAGAGTACTTGGAATAGGGTCATAACTAACAAGAACAGGCCAGAATAGCTAAATATAGTTTTTATAAGCAAAGCTGTTCCAACTGTTCGCCATAAGGTTAGGAGGAATTTTTATTAACAATTCATTTTAACCCTTTACTCAACACGAAGGTAAGAAAAAAATCGAGAAAAACTAAAAATCTTTTGCCTCAAAAACAAAGCTTTCGACCCTCATTGGAACGAGATCAACGAGCTTGCTCCATTGAAAGGCCATAAGATATGTTTCGATGGCAAAGATTTAAAAAGTGCTAAAATGTGAAAGGCGATTTTTCTGAATAGTTGTGGATTTTATGGTCTCTGAAAGGAAGATTCTGAGATCAAATTTAGCCAAAACCAAATGCGTTTGGGTATTGAGCAAGAAACATAATCCCAAAAGTTCGAGGGTGTGTGGTAAGGTGCTTGTGACGTTTGTGATAGCCATGCTTTCAGTGACGGTGCCTGAAAAATGGGCAAGTAGACCACACGCCCCCCCCCCCCCCCCCCCATGAAAGGGTGGTGGGCACGTTGGCAAGTAACCCCTCAGAATCATAGCCTCATAACATTTCATCTATACCTCATAGAAACCTGTGCAAGTTCCTAAGGCACCAGCAAACATGTGAGGTTTTTCAGCGGTGGTTCTTTTTGCAGACAAAAACTGTATTGTGGTTTCAAATGAAGCCTTCAGGTGGCTTTTGGGAAGATCTCCACATTTTTGGACGTCAAAAATGAAGAAGCGCGAGTACGATTGCGCAACTTTCACATGAAGATCTGTCTGAAGGTATGAGGTACAGCAAGGATCCAAGTTGGCACAGTGAGCCCCATCAATTGAGTCAACTTGGACCCCTGCTGCGTTTCATACATGGATTTACATGGCTCATCAGTATCTGCTTCCGAGCTTGTAAACCATTACTGGATATGTTCATCTTCTGGGTGTGTATGGGATAAAGAAACAGAGACAGTGTAGGTGTGTTTGTGGAGGGGGGAGTTGAGGTTTATGGGGCAAATGCCACACTATGCCCCCGCAGCGCAGCCACTACATGCCTCCGCACAACACGAACCGATTCCAAGGGCTAAATATGATGGATCAGTTAGTTAGAAATTCCGACCGCTATTTGACACTGATCGCTGGTTCTCTCTGTTCTGGCTCCCGATTCCAGAAAATTATTCGGAACGATATAACGTAGACTGAAGAAACTGTGGTTGAAACTCTATTAAGAAAAAACAATCAGGAAACAAAAATATACATCCTTGGCAAACAAGTTTTCGAATAATAACTTCCAGGAGTGAATACACCTTGTCGCCTTGATACATCTATCCTGCAAATAATATTTTTCAAATATTATGTACTGGTGTGGAAAAGCCCTGAGATTGATTAGTAGGTTGGAAAATGTGGAAGGTTCCTTGCCTCTTCTAGGCTCGGACTTCGTGAACCCCTCAGTTAACACGCAAACAAACAAATAGTAGCATAACACACTTTGCCACATTACGTTTTCTGGAGCATGCATGCACCTGTTGCAGACACATTTATGCGAGAAGATTAATCTTTGTCAAATTTTATGATTAGCCATTGTGCAGAAATTATTTTACCTTAAACACCAATAAATAAATAAATAAATAAATAAATAAATAAATAAATAAATAAATAAATAAATAAATAAATATAAATAAATAAATAAATGAACTTCCAGAATCTATCACAAGAATCCAACGAATAGTTTGCTCAAGAATCGATTCAATTCTCGCATGCATTTTAAACCTGATACTAACAGTATAGATATTTGAGGCCAATACTTGGTACTATGCTAGACCCACAATGAGAAATTTAGTAACAGAAAACATGTTATTTCGTTGAAACTGCTTCGCTTGAGCAAGTTTCCTCTTTATGGTCAACCGTATCAAATATGAACATTCGAGTAGAAACATTGGCAGTCACTTTCTTGTAGGGGTGTGTTTCCCGACATTTTAAACATTTTGAGGAATCAACAAAGGAGGCAAACTCTCCCATCGTCAATAAACACACCTAATGACGCTAAATGATCACCACTACAAGACAATTCTAAAAAAATCCCGATTCCATCTTCTAGAAAACATGGTAGAGGCAAAAAAGACAGGAGTGAAAACGATTTAGAAAACGTTTCCGAGGAGCGATGAGGGAAGCGGGCTCAGTGAAGGATTTCAAGAAGTGGAGCAGAGAACCAAGTGAAGATTCACAGACAGTTTCAAGTCTCTGACATAGCTTTTGTTTTGCATCGTTTCTTTGATACCCCGTGTATTTTATTAGTCATAGGGGTGTTTTAGGGTTGTGATTGACTGAACAGGACTTTCAAGGTAGTATAGTATTGTCTGTCTATAACTTTTTTGACTATTTTTAAATTCTTTTTACCTCTAGACTACCTACATAAATCCTTTTACGACACCCGTGGAATGATTGTTAAAGGAAGCATGCAGTGCTGCATTACGTAGTGTTGGGATGTGTGTGATTACCCAGTAGTATAGTATTGACTGGTATATTCGACGGTCCGGTGGTATATTATTAATTGTATATGCCCCTTATGATCCACTTTCATCTTTTCCAGTCTGTTTATCCCCCCTAAGGCTCATATAATATTAGCCTATAGACATAATCTCATAATATAATAACTTTTGGATGGGTTCAATTGTTCTATAGTGTACTCAAGTAGCGATAAAGTGCTTTCAACACTGGAACAAAAATCCGTTGTTTGTTTGTATATACCTGGATTAAGCACCCCCTGGGGTTTTTGTTCGCAGTAGTGTTAATAGAAATTGTCATTACTTTCGTGTTATCTTTAAGACGGCGAAGTGATTGTTTGCGGAAAGAATGGTCTATTGGCACAATGATGAAAATATGCAGTATTTTAATGGCGCTAATTACACATATCTGTCACTAATGTTTTTGATGGAAAATGTTCTCTGGACAAGTAAGGTGCTGGAACAGTCCATGATGAAACAATGCCGGCAATTACAGACAAAAATGTAACTTGTGATCCCCTGAACAAAATAGCAGTGTCTGACGTCAGTAGCGACTGTATCCACCACGTGCCCGGATGACAACCGGAACCCTCCTCCTAATGCTACCAGTGAGCCTTCTAATACGGTCCAGAGAGAGGCCACTGTTGCCTCTCCTCGTGCAATGCAGCTTCTAAATCGGCCAAATTCTGTACAGGCGGATCTCTTGGGGCTCATTGCAGGCCAAGGTAGTGTTGTAATAGCGTTGTTCTGAAGGAATATGCCTTGGTTTGTTGATTTTTTTCAGATAAGTCTGCTGATGACAGAATGATTATAGCCAAGTTGCCGTCCAGTAGCTTTGAATGACATGCCTGTTCCATGCATGTCAACGATGTGCCATCTTAGTGCCTCTGACACTCTCCGTCTTGCCATGTCAGCATTTACTGATAAAAGAAGTGACAAAGTTTCTTGTTTTATACTCAGTTATTGCATGTGAATGATAGTGTGTTTGTGACATTCGTGGGTAGCATGCTTCACGTGGACGATGGGGTGTGTTTGGGGCACTATCAACCAAAAACATCGTGTTTCACGAGATGAAATGCACTGCAAGACATAGCAATCATTAAAACATAACAGCAACGTCACTGCCATGACACATTTCAGGTGTGCGTGTGTGTGGTGGGGGGGGGGGGGGGGCTTAATTAAGTTCCAGATGTATATGTTTAACTTTTATCACCTCTTCTGTTCAATCACCAACTGTTCTGGCACTCCTGTTCCTATTCTGTGTTTCTGCTTGTGAGTCCTTCTGATATTCGCTCAAGGAATCGCTTGTAGAATCAAACAGCCAAAAAGATTGCTCGTGATGCGGCAACTTTGCCCACTATCTACCTGTACAAAGTTTTATTACACGCCTGGTCTCTGTAATCTCAATCAACAGCAACACTAAACCATGCGGAAAATGAAAATCTGTTCCGCACATATGCGCGGAATGGAAATCGTTGACGGACTATTTTTAAACAGAGGCGAAATTTCACTGGAATTTTCTACAAATCGTGCAACGCAATTACAACATGAATCGCTAGCGATAGCTAAAAATCATCCCCTGAGTTCCAATGTGTTCTATGTGCCAGTAGGCACATAGAACACATTGGAACTCCGGGGGCGAAAGGGTAACACGGGTTCCCCCCCCGCAAGTTTGGCTGGCAATAACATGTGTTCTTTGTGTTGATAGTTGTCAAATGAATTGCAGAGTGTCCTTCAAATAATTGTTTTTTATAGACGTGAAGGCGTGTAATAAACACGGAACGACACACGCGTGTGGATGGGTTAATCGATATGGCACAAGCAGCGCGGAAGGATAAAACTCGTTCCATATCGGTAACCCATTCATACGCGTGTGTAGTTCTGTGTATATATCCCTGGTTTGATACGTGACTGATCAAATATGCTAAAAAGAAATATGAGGAATAGTTCGAACTAGCAAATGCTCATTTCTACTCATCCGGGAAGATGGGATTCTATAGCCATAGACGAATCATAAAAGGAGATTCTGTACAACTGATTCTTTTAAAGGATCCCACAAGTGTAATGTTTCTAGCCGACGTTTACACCAGGCCCTACGTTACGGAGTTATCGCCCTTGTCTCACACTAGACAGGCGTGATCCACGACTTGTCAAATTAGCTGAAGAGTAAAAACAGCACAGGGAGCAATTAACCGAAATAGCAAATGTTCGATCAAGACTTTGCCTTATCTCGAATATTGTAGGACATAGTAGTGTAATATAACTGTATTGGTGGTCGTCATTATCAACTGACCTAAAGAACAAGAGAATCGAGAGTAATTACTTGAACGATCATATATTCGTACGACAAGGTCACTCATCTAGGAAAATGGATTCTATAGCCACAGAAAGATCTTTAAAATTCTGTAAGCGGGATTACGTAACCCGTGTTCTCACTCGACCGTTTCATCATTCGTCAATCCTTGAGGGATTCTCGTCCTTATCTGACACCAGGCATGTATGACTAATCAAATAAGTTGAAGAAGAACAGGAGTTGTAGCGTGAAATAGCAATGCTCGTGCGACTCTTCGTCCTATCTGGTAAATATAGAATCAAAATATAGTAGCTTGGTGTACCAAATGTTCAACGCGAGTGGTGAAGTGGTTTAAACACCACTTCACCACGAGTGGTGAACATTTGGTACACCAGGCTACTTTGGGTATATTTTATTTATACCACGATCGTCAGATTATTAAGAGTTGCTATTGCTATTATTTTTTCTCGATTTTACTGAGCAGCAGATGTGCACACGTGCAAATCTGCTTTTATTTACATGAGCACTGGTGGGCAGTACTTCCGCTGTCAATTTTATCGCCGAAACAAAATGGAAAAAGAAACGCGCAAATCACGGGGCCTTTTTCATTTTAATAACACAATAACATACTATTTCGACTTATGGATGCTTTATTAACATGAGACAATGCATGTTTGTTAATTGTTGGTATCTTGAGAGGTAAACTCATTTAAAACGTAATAAATAATTGCCGCTTTCATTTCACTCATCGCGAAGCCACGAGCAATAATTTTAGACAAGTTTGCATTCAGGTGGAGGTCACCAAAGGTCAGCTTGGATGTAGTTCTACTGTAGGTGTAAATTTTCGCTACTGAAATTCCACTAGTGGCGTGTTCACCACGGTTGGTGTATAAAGCTAAAATGTATGTCATAAGCTTTTTGTATATAGTAGAATAGGTAATCATGGTATAAATATAATATTCCATAGTCAGAAACTGAAAAGAGATTTTTAAAAAAGGCATTCAGTGAAATAAACTCAGTGATTCGTCTTCATGTCTTACTTTTTCATCAACCCTTGCTCTACGGAATTATCAGTCTCGTCGGATACAAGGCACGCGTGGTTCTTGACCGAAGAAATAAGCCAATATGTTATTTTTCGACCTCTCTCGTGAAACAAATTAGGTATCCTCTCAAAGGGTGTAGATGTCCTTAATATATTTGCCTTATACAAAAGTTGAATTGCTAACAACAACAAACGGCGTCTATCTTGCAAGATAAAAGTGCTCAATTATGACACTATTACACTGGAATAGTGATAGACACAGTCTGCTCATATTTGTAAAGAACATCCTTGGATATATCATCTCCATCAATTTAACTTTGTAATATCATCAGTGTGTTTTTTTATTTGAATGCATCATAAGATCGTGCAGGAGATGAAAATAGTTGCAAAGCATCCAAGATAACTTGCCGACGAATCTGCATCGAATAGTAACTATAAAAGATGCATTTACTGGATGCCACAAATAATATGGGTGCTGATTTAACCTTTACCCAACATAACGACCAAAACCGACCTGCGCTATTCACAAAAATACCATTCAATTTTTATTGTTTTTTTTTTCATTTTTTGTCTTAACAACATAGCATATGACACCTCATTGGAACGAGCTCGTTCCACTGAGAGGTCGTAAGCTATGTTTGGATGCAAAACATGAAAATATTTACTTATTCAAGAATTTTATTTGCACGTGTCGTCTTCTTTTCGTGTTAGGAAAACGGTTAAGACACACCTAGAGCTCTTTAGTCGTTTCGGTAGGCCCGAAGAAAACGCGCATTTAATTTGCTTAAATAGTCTGAGTTTGGATGTCAGAAGCTATTTGTCTGTTAAGCGTTCAGGCCAAATGAAGGTTCATTTTCAAGGCTTTAAATTTGGTGTTGGTCTTACATTTTAACGCTTTGAACCCAGGCGGCCGCTTTTACGGCCAGGAACATGATACGTCATAATTTCATTAAATAGGATGGATGTTAAGTTCATGTGTGTGGTATACCAATCAATGTTTTCATCGTGCAGCCCCAATGCCGCATGTTGAAAATATTAATTTGTCTACCCCCAAATAACGAACATGGACTCTTCCAGTTGCTGTTATTGAACTAATATGGAAGATACCGTCAGGGTTCAAACGGTTAAAACAATATCTTTTGCTTTGGGTAAGGTGAAAAGGTTAACTATTCGGAAAAGAATGTTGCTTTGACATTTTATCGTTTAACGTAAACATTCTCCATAGAGAGCCCTTGCGTTAAGAGAAAACCTTCGCAGAGACACTAGCTTCATGGACGAAACAAAGGAAAGAAATATGTTGCCGCCGATCAGATGAGAGGAGGCCCGTAGCTTTCTTCAGATATTGAGTGGGTATGCCCCAAGTTGGGTCTGCTCATGTATGCATACCTGTGATTTTAACAAGCTATTCAGACAATGATTCAATAGTCAACAAATGTAGTCATGGCCATTGATAATGCGTGATAAAACTGGTGAAATGCTATGAATTTTGTCTCAACATTGCGGATAATAGTCTGGGCTAAAGTTGAGGGCTATTGAGACTCACATATCACCGAACACGCAACTGCCTCTGACAGTTTATGCCTACAGGTAGGGCTTACAAAAGGTCAAGCTGCCAAACTCTTTCAATAATACTGGATACCCTGCTCGGCTAGATGTTCCTCTTGGCTATCGAGGAGCATGTGTTGTAAGTCATGGCTTGTGTCAAATTGTTCGAATTAAGGTGAGCTTGTCGCTTGGGTCAATTACTACCGGGCAATAGTACGTTAGTATTCTGCCCGACGAGACAAAGAATTTGATGACACCCTCTCCCTGCGATTTTTGCCAGTGGTTCAGAGTAAGGTTACAATTTTAATTATCAATTACATAATTACATCGAATTATTATCGCTGATACATTTCGAGGATGTCATTTGCTTCTCAATCCTTCTTTTGTTCTTGATCCATGTTTTTGTGTGGTCCTCCCGTTATTTATTCATTTATTGGTCTTTAAGGTTCCTTTAAGCATCTATGGCTATACGATGACCGCAATATAGACGTTAAGTCAAGTTTTGACAACCGTTCGTCTCGATACTTCTGACTTTAGATGACTTCCACCTGGACGTTGGTTACCTGGTCATATTTTACCAGTCAAACAGAACATGTTTAAGTCACTGAATAAAGATTGCTTCACTTCCCAGAGTTCCTACGGGGAAGTCCATCAGTGGTTCACTGTGGATATATATCAGGAATAGAATATCAGATTCCTCGTGTGAACCCCGAGAGCTGAATCAGTTCTGGTGGCTACTGCGGTAAACAAGTTCTGTTTTACTGGTAAAACACGACCTTAACAAAAACCCGAGTGGAAGTCTTCTGAAATAACAGCACAGATATAAACGACTGGCTACGCCTGATTTCTACTCTCTGGTATAACCACAGATGCTGAAAGTGATCACACACACCAATAAACAAAATCAAAATAATACCATATGAACATTTGATTTCAAATCTAGGCAATCTACTTTTTCAGCCATTTTAATTCTCACACGACGGAAATGATATATTATCAAACAGATATTTACCCGAGGTATCCTCAAGCTTGTGAAGACACCATTTGATCTGTTCAACTACTAGACAAAACCGCGTCACTTTAAAACAGAATATAACGAACGGACATCCCACCCCTACGAAAAATACAAGGCGACATTTATAACGTCCTGCGCACTATCCAAAGTGTAGGCTACCTGAGAAATCTGTCGTTTTCGAGGTCAGCTTATATTTGAATGCTTAAGTGCTGAATCCAGTAACGCTCGTTAAAAGTAGTTTATGTTAGATAAATTCATATTGCACTAGGAGGCGTGGTGGCTGGCTTGAGATAGAGAAGTGGACAGTTCGATCCCGATCCGCGTCATCTGCGTTGTGTGGTTGAGCAAGACACTTCACCCCGTTTTCGTACGCGGGGGAACGGCGGCCTTGTGAACTAAGACGCAAGGTACGACGACGGTAGACTAGCAGTCAACCGATGCTAACCCTGCTTGTACTGGGTAAGAAACTTGGGGAGTACCGCACGTACTTGCCATTGCAAATCCCGTTGGGTCTGTTTTGCTTCCTTCGCCCGTAAAACTGTCCGAAGCAATATGACACTGGCTGTTAAATATGTTATTAAATCCCACAAAATAAATCTCATTAGAAGGAACTTATTGGGGTCGTTCTGGTAAGGGATCATAAGCTAGGTTTCGGAGGTTAACATTATTTTAGTTTTTTTGTTTATAAAGAATGTTTTTTTTTTTTGTTTTTTTTCAATATCCAAGTGCAGTTTGCTATTTGTGTAAGGCAAAGAGTTAAAGACAAATAAGGAGCTTTAATCAGAGAGCTGATATGAGCTTCCAGCAATGAGCTACTCCCCTGTATTATGGGGAATTGTCTTTAAGAATATCGAAAATAATTGACAAGTAAAAGAGTCGTTCGTCTTTCATGAATTTCTGGACTGCTGTTCACGAAGTTTGAAGGCTGAACAAAGTCTAACGGTACACAAATAATCGGAAACATTTCAGTATCTGTACAAAATTATGTCATCGCTAACTTGCTTATGATAAAATCATTGGTGATCCATTAAAGAACCGGTGGTTATGTCAGAAGTTAATCATTGGTCACAGTATTACCAAATGTATGTTTGTACTCCCCTGCAATAGGCACCTTATCAGGAAACTGATAAATGCATGCGATGTTATAAGTATCCAATCGCTTGTCACATCGATACATTTTGTCTTGAAAATGAAGGCCTGCATTGTTTTAGTTGCCATTATTGCAGTGGCGTATGCCAGCAGCCCCGAACACTGTGGTGAGTAATTTTACTTTTTGTATAATAATTTTATCAAGGAATCCCATTGTCCAAAGAATCCCACCTACGGTCGCTTCGGTTCGTTTCTGGTCCCTTCGGGTTGGAAGATGATTAAAGTAAATTAAATTGAAAGGACAGTGACCACCCCGTGGCATGTTCAGCTCAACAAGAGTCTATAGAGTTTCATGGAACATTTACCGATATACGATTGTAACTTTTCTCCCACTGGGCCAAAACATGGTAACCTGAAAAATTTGTGGCTCTCCACTTTTTATCGAGCTTCCGCCGTCTCTGGCTTTTGCTCAAATTAGTTGATCACACTGCATTGGTATGAGCCAAAGCATTGGCAGGTTAGTCAGGGAATCGGATAGCATAGACAACTGTTGAGTAATAAAAATTATGCTCTTTAGAAATACAAAAAATCTAAAAATACTCCCGAAACTGTCCGGTTTCTGAAGCAATCCAGTTACACAGTTTTGTACGCAAGTAAATGGACCCTGTCACATATACACAACAATCAATTATTTTGGGGTGGGTGTCGCATTCCATCGAGTTCAGATCGACCAGGAACCAATGCTTTTAACCTTTTGCGGCTGTATCTACAATAATTGCATTTTCTACCTATTAATATAACTAACTAAAATGAATCATTAGCATTTTAAAAGATATGGCAATTTGCCAACATTCCAAATTGCCACATCTTTGAAAAAGCTTATGATTCATTTCAACCCATTTAAACTTTAAAGTCATAACAAGAAAATACGATTCTCAAAATACACTTGTAAAAGTTGTATAGTATCGGCCCCGGGTCAAAAAAAACCCCTAAAGGCATAACATTTGATCTAGCCGATCTGATCAGGTTAACCTTTTACCCAACGTAACGGCCAAAACCGGTCAGCGCTATTCTCAAAAATCGCCAAAAAATCGCCAATTAATTTTCATTATTTTTTCATTTTTTGTCTCAAAAACATAGGTTATGACCCCTCGTTGGAACGAGCTCGACGAGCTCGTTCCAACGAGGGGTTATGACCTATATTTTTGAGACCAAAAAATGAAAATAAATAGTCATTCAAGAATTTATTTTTTTTTGCGAGTGTCGTCTGCTTTTCATGTTAGGTAAAGGGTTAAAAGGAAGAAATACAACGCGGATAAGTTTACTTTTTTGTAATAATTTATTTATCACATGATATGGGCTTTTAAAAATTGAGTACGTCTCATGAAATTCAATTAGAAATAATGAGAAAAAAAGTACTTTAACTCTGCATGCTGCTGGCAAATATTCCTGACAGAACACAAAATCTAATGTCACTGAAATAAGTATAATTTGAGCACATTTAATCATTAAATGTCTGTCCTATAATTTGAATAGACTTTTTAACCAGTGACTTCTTTAGCTAAATTTAGATTATGTTTTCGATAAATCTAATCATGGCTGCTTCATAGCAGTTGTGACTAGATTTGAAGAAAAGTATTTTGAAAATACTCAGCGGGTTAAGAGTTAATCCGGCAAATAACACACCAAGGAAATTTCATAATTGTAAATTCTTAACGCGTATTAATATCCAATACCGTGGTTCTAAATTCAATTTAACTCCTGCTTTCTTCCAATCAATCAGATTATTCTACATTCTGAAGGATAAGTTCCATAAATATAAATATTAACTCCACGCACACTCATTTCGATTTTTCAAAACTTCAACCTACAATGTTTCCAAAATCAAACATGGAATTCAAATAATTTAATCTTGTTTGACAGGGCGCATTGGGCTCTTCAAACAGGCTGCATTTGGTAAAATTCCTAGTTGCATTTTGGAGAAGAAATGCTTCTTGTAATTTCAGTATTTTGACATCAAACTTTGCATAGGGTTAATGGACATGCTTCATATGCTGAGTGTCGCCTTTCCAAACATGCGATTGTAAAGTTTGTCTGGAGTTTTTAACGCATGAGACACTCATATTTGTACGCTGCGTTTGTAAAAAAAGGGTGTTGTTTCGAGATTCAGTGCACGTTTCCATTGCCGGGTTTTAGACGGATAAGATATGAATTTTTGGTAAAACTGAGACTCACGTTTTTTGTCGAACAAAAAAATCTGTTTGAAAACTATTCTGGCTATGAGGGGCTATTTTCAGTTGTCACAAATTGTTGTGTTTTTTATACATCATATAGTGCCAGAAAATATGTTTTTGTTTCTCGTTTTATTTATTTTTTTTCTTACCTACAATATAAAATATTCTACAGGCCATAAGTGATATTTTCATTGGGGATATTTAACCTTTACCCAGCAGAATAACCCTCGATACTTGCTAATAAAACAATAGAAAAGAAGATTCTTGGACATCTAAAAATATTTATTTTTGGCTCAAAAACACTTCTCTGACGGCATCCTCATTGGGATGCTCCCGACGAGATCGTTCCACTAACGGGTCATAATATATGTTTTTGGAGTCAAAAAAAAGAAAAAATAATAGCATTTAAATGGCATATTTTTTCTATAGTTTTTCTATAGTTAACTTCGACATTTTTAAAAAGAATGTTCAGTCCATTTTAACTTTTTGCAGAAATTATTTATTATAATTTTGTCATCGATTCATACTTAACCGTCTGCACTTTGATGTCAAAATGGCTAAGTTTTCAGCAGCAAATATTTCCCATAATGCAGTCTGATATTTAACCAAATACACCTTGTTTGACAAAGTCCAGTAACATAATTTTTCTTGAGTTTACTTCTACATTTTCAAAAAAAAAATGTTCAATTCACTTTCATTAATTTTTATAGAAATTATTAACAATTCATTTTCATTAATTTTTATAAAAAATATTAATTATCATTTTGTCATGGCATCATACCTAACCCTCTGCACGAATGTCAAAATGGCAAAGTTTTCAGCAGAAATATTTCTCATGATGCAGTCTGATATTTAAGACGATACACTGTGTTTGACAGAGCTCAGTTACGGCGAGCGTTAATCACAAAAAACCGCTATTTTATTTTTTTTTATTTTTAGAATTTCCCTCCCCAGCATAGCCTATAATCCTCATTTCAACGAATATGTCGAACTTGTCGAGTGTGTTCCAATTAAGTGTCATTAGCTATGTTTTGGCTGCCTCCAAAACATTAATTAGTCATTCAAGTGTAGTATTTAGTCATGCTGTGTAAATGGTTAATCCAGCGTGAATATACTATAGCCGTGGTTAGGTAGACGATAAAAAAAACAACGAAATCGGTATGGACGATCCAGGGTAGTATAAGCGCAGGCAGAAGAGATAACCACCCTTGGAGCAAAGGCGAGAGGGCAAGAGAGTTGCAGTTGAAAGTAATAGCTTTCTTAACTTCGTTAGAAATATGAAACATGAACGAATACGTCAATTCAGCTTGAATCTACAGCAGGCATGTGGGAAAGTGCATGGTGACAGGGGTGTGGTGGGGTGGGAGTATCTCACCCCCATCCACCGAAGTTTTCAACATTACAAATTTTAAACCTCAAACCACCAAGAGTTGGAAATTCCAGGTCCTACAGCAAGAGATTTCATGGCATTGTATTTGTGGCTGTGAACAGTTCTAACGAGCTCGTTCTAACGAGGGGTCATAACCTACGTTTTTGAGACAAAAATAATGAAAATTAATTGGCGATTTTTTAGAATAGCGCTGGCCGGTTTTGGCCGTCACGTTGGGTAACGGTTTAAAACTCTGAGATTGAATCATCAGACTGAATCCGCTGCATTTCCAGGGACTTCTGGTTTATCATATATTTTGAGTGAACACAATTCTTCAATATTTTACAATTTGCCGGTGGATGTCGTGGGACACTAAGTTCAGCATTTCCCCGGGGTGCCATTAGGGATATATACGGTTTTGCGATATAAATCTTTAATCCTGCAATCGGGAGCGCGGTGCCTCGGTGGTTTCGGCATTAAACTTCAAGCCGAAAGGTCCACGGTTTGATTCCCGCCAGGAGTAACTGCGTTTTGTCCTTGGGCAAGTCACTTCATCCCGATTGCCCATGTGGGGGCGCGGTGGTGCTGTGTACTGAGGCGTACTGCACGACGTTGGTGCACTTTTCTTCAACCAATACTAACCCTGCTTGCGTGGAGTAAGACGTTGGGGAGTCTGACAGTTGCTCACCATTGTTCGGTGATTTTCTCCGGGTACTCCGGCTTCCTCCACTCGTAAAACTGCCCGACACGAGTTGACCCTGGCTGTCGAAAGTGTCGTTAAACCCTAGTAAATAAAATCTGCAATCCTTTCATAGATTGTGGTTCAGATTAAAAATATCAATATATGAACAACATTTACTAACAATCATGCACCGATGAAGCAGACCTTGAAATAAATGGCTTATAACGTAACCCGTTGGCAGGTTATGTCATATAGCATGCTCGTAGCCCATAGAAAGGGGGTGTTATAGTGTTTTAGCGCCTTCTCCGTTTTCAAAATACCAATCAGGCTTTCTTAGGGGGACGTCCAGCCTAACTTTGGTCAAATTTCATGTAATTTTCTTCCAAGTCCAAAAAGACCCCAAAATGAATAACCCCAATAAATTATATACCAAAATGCTTGGAATGAAACAGAACATGTGGAAACTGAAATTTGCCATGGAACTGTTGCCATGTGGTAGGTAGTACCGCCTGAAAGTCTGCTATGGCATAAGTAACCGACCAGATTTTAGACAATAAAATACCTTAAATTTGTTGAATAGTTGAATTCTGCAATCTTTCTAGTACAGACTCGGAGAAATCTTTTTATCATTATTGCAAGGAACAGACTACGAGACAAAGTGTAAGTTAGGATGCCTACATTTCAAAAGGGCAGCCATTTTTCTTGTGTTTGTTTACCTTTTATGAAGTTCACCAAGGGTGAAATCCACACTGTTCAGAAGAAAATGTATGGAGTCATGAGATAGTGCATCAATGAAAAATGAAGAATGTCCAATGTAGCTTTTGTGAGCTGCTGTGACCATACCCCGCTCAATCCTGTGCCAGTTTGCATGAGATCTGTATCAAATTGGTAAAATGCGATGAAACTGATACACCAAAAAAAGGGTGAACTGCCAAACTTCCTCATTTAGTGTTATATGTGTCCATTTCTGGGGTTGCATGAGCATTGACAACTGCCAAGAGTGTCATTTGAATGTTCAAGTGTGGCCAAAACAACAACAAAAAAATGCCCTGCCCTGCCCTGCGTGCTGAATACTTTCACCAATCGGCTCACTTAGTTGGGCATTCTGGCTTCCAATTCATTTATGTACATGATTTGGTATGCTTCATTTGTTCTGGAACTATCGGCCTTCCGTAGTTGATGTTTGGGGAGGCTTGACTGTTGTTTTCTCATAAGATTTAAGAACATTAATAACTGATTTGCTTACCAATACTAATTTTAAAGGCAGAGGGTTACCGGCCTGAACAATATCGGAATTGTGTTGGTTATTAAATTCATTTATCTAAACACTTATGACACGTTGTGGTCTCATTTCGGTAATTCGTGTGAATTTTTGTCCTCCTCGCGGAATTTCTCTATTTCTGTCCACAGAGTGCCAACACACATAGCTTATCGCAACCTTTTGGTGCTAACAGCGCTCAAAATCGACGTTGATCCGTCTTATACACAATGCGGTTGTGTGAGGGAGATATTTAAATTTACGATGGTTCGACATTTCTCTACATTTGGTGAACAGGAAGAAACCTTTCTGATAATTCTCCTTGCCATTGGTCTTCTTTTTTCGTAGCAGACTTCATCAAGCCTTCTTTACGTCACTGATATAGTTCGGCGACAGTAAAATTATTTTTTCGTAAGTATACAATTGTGACGACTGTAATGTATGTTGATGTGAACATATTTTTGTTTTCAAATATAATTTTCCACTTTTATGTTCTGATCATCATCACCAACCAGATAATAGTAGTTCGAATTGGTGGCATATTAATCATTTCCTGACACTTGCGTCACATTGTACTGTTTTAGAATTCAACAGCACTACTATGGACTGTATCTCACATTTATCACATTGTCAGTTGAATATTTTCCTAAGAATGTATCGTGAGTTGTACATTACATCGCCTCCCAGATTCAAAAACAGCAGTGAAATGTTTGAAGATTTCAGATCGTGGGAAATGAAATCATTTCACAACTTCACCCCAAAACCCACGTGATCACAACAAACGTGTCGGACAAACAGAATGAAACGTTTGTGGCCATCCATTTTCCCCTGATCATTGTCACCACGTTGGTAATGAAATGATAAATATGCTTTCTCCGAGTATGGAGTGTGGAGTCTTTTATTCACAACTCAGACATTCGAGTTACCGATCTATTCCTTGTTAATCCTGACGGTTAGTTATGCGGCTGGCAATTTCTTTGTCATCAAAAGCAAAAAATTGTTTCCAAAAGTGGATAAATTCGGGTTTTGTATACTTTTGTCATTATTTTGGTAAAAAATATGTCGTTATTCACCGCTTTAATTCGTTTTTAGGGCATTGTGAAAATTTACAAAAAAAATGTCCAAAGTTACGTTGGACGACCCCTTAACGTCTTAATGAGATTCCCGCCTATATAAATATCAACAACTAACCTGCGATCTCGTCGAAGCGAGATCGTACGTTAGTTGTTGTTATTAATTTTAGTAGCAATTCTTTTAAGATGGTAATTTAATAAACTTTATGCATTACTTTGTCGTAACCTGCTGCAACCTACCATAATCTGTAGTTCGTTCGCGTATTTAAAACTGACGTAACACACACGTAACCTAAACGGTCGTTCGCGAGTTATTTCCAGGCCCGATGACGGTAAATGGATAAGCGCCTGATCAGAGGATGGTAAAGGTAATATTACGGAGAACGAGATCAAACTTGGAAATGGAAACTCACTGTGTTTTAGAAGTTGATAAAATGCGAACAGTATATTCAGTCTGGGGACCACTGGATCAGAACGCGCTGTATCTCGGCTCTGCAGTAGTCGGTAAGTGTAACGAATCACATTTATATTTCAAAATAAATTCGAGATACAAAAACGATAGTGGGTATTTGTGTTCAGCCCCGTAATTTTGTTTGACAGGAACGTTACTGCTGAAAAAATACTTTGATCATGGGCTTAAATACTTTGATACGCGTTTTATACTTGGATTTTAAACTCAATCCTTATTCTATTTTCAATTTTAGATTCACCCAAGCAATGGGAAGCGGATGCATTTACGGTTAGTTATTTGACATAGTATCTGAGAACTTTCAAAACTTTGTTTTAATGTGTTACGAAATGTAGTTTTTTGAAGATTAAGTGATGTAATCAGGAGCTTGTTCGAACACATATAGATACATTTTTACGGACTAAACTAAAATTCACTTGCGTTGTTGCTTTTCTCACAACACGTACATGTAGATATTACATTAGAGTGTCACTTTTTGAGATTACTGTATGAAATAGCAAGTTTAAAGCAAGAAACGGAATAGGGCTGTATTTGTCGTGACATAGAACGAACTTGAAAGTTCAGGCCGAACACTTTTCTTTACATGCCAACATACGATACCTGGCACACTTTCAAACTTCGTGTGTTGAACAACTAGACTTTTGCATTCGGTGCTTCATAAACAGAGTTCACGAAGAGTTCATGTTCCGTGGATGAGCTTCATATTATCTTTGAAATGATATTATTTAGTCTGTAGGTAATTGCCTTGCTATAATGTATGCGAGGGTGCTCGCTCCCATAATTTGTAACAAGACCAAGAAATGTGAATAACTTTTGGCAACTATAAATAAGGCAGTACACTTACTGTTAATAATCATGTTCTGATAATGTCAGATTATGTTGATTTTGCCAACAAATATAAATGATTTTCAGTTCACTATTTTTTTTACTTCAGGCATCTTCCAAAAGGTCTCGAACATATGGGCTGTTAGGTAACAACTTTCTAACATGCCTTCTGAACAACTCCACTAAGGCCCATCGTGCCAGACATTTGTTGTGTTTGCAGCTGAAATACATTCCAAACTGTTACAGATGTGATATTTGCGGATGTTTGGGCTTTTACTCTTCAGTAAAAAAAAATACATAACGCTGTAAAAATGTGTTTTGACCTTTTCGGAACACTCACCCACCCCGGCATACCTTTCTGCAATTTTTGTCCTACCCCATCCCATGCTGACCGTTATAAAATAATTTCACGCAGGTACAGAGATTAACAATAGCGCCCGAGTGTCACCAGTCGACCCTATTCGAAACACCTCTCCATTCCCATATCAAGTCATTGCCGCCTGGCGCTGTCGGGAGAATCGCAGATCCAACAGCAGAAATTTTGTCTGTCCGTTTTAAAATAATTTCATATAGGTGGAGATTAACAATAGTCAGGTGATCATATTTAAAAATTCCCCCCCCCCCCCCCCCCCATACCCAGCGATTGACACCTGAAGCCTCTGAGAAAACAAGAGGCGACAATTCTAGTTTCGTGATTTATTCCAAATACTAATAAAAGCTTGGTTTATTTTTCCCACGGCTCGCTAAGCGCTCGTTTGTTGTATACTATGACAGAAGGCTGCCGGGATTCTTTCTAAAGTTGTGTCAGGAAGCTCTGTCAAACACGACTGGATTGGTAAAAGTCATACTTGCATTATGGGGAAAAAATGTACACGTTGAAGTTTTGACGTCCGTATGGAGGGGGTTAACTCTTTTAGTGTTATACAACATTGTATTCCGTGACAATGCCCAAGGGCAAACAAAAATTCTTATTTCATTTTTTTTGAAGGGGGGGGGGGGGGGGGTGGGGGTTGCCGTTCGTCCAACAGCCAAGATCATGTCGAGTTGGACAGTTTTACGGGTGGAAGAAGCCAGAGTACCCGGGAGAACAACCGAGTAGCGGCGAACAACTGTCGGACACTGCTACTAACTAATAGACAAGATTGGCATCGGTTGAAAGCATTGTACCAGCGACGCACAGTTTGCTTTGGCGCACTACACCATCGTGCACCCACTTGAGCAATTGGGACTAGGTGTCGTGTCCAACGCAGATGACGCGGATAAGGATCGAGTCTACTAACTTTTGACCTGAAGTCCAATGCTCTGACCAATGAACCGACGTATTCCAGTGTTGAAGGTGCATGTCAATAGAGATTATAATGACTGAGAACATGGTTTTCCGTGCTCGGTGTTTATTACCTTATTTTCATAGCACAACACATTGTATTGACTTCAGCGGGAGTCGCCAGTGTTGGTCATTTGGTCAAAATTCTCCAGCTGTGGTTGCGGTGGGTGTAGTATATACCAACTATCACCACATTGTATGGCCGGTTGTGATGCCGTATTCAAGTTGCCAGACTCGACAGAATTTGAACACGCAGCGATGGGTTCAATTGCATGCACTACAGTAATATGAGACCTTTGTTCACACCATGAAGCCCGAAGTTGAATCAACTCGCATGTGAACGTGCTCTGGTATTTGCGGTACAGATAATAGTAAGCAGAGGCTCGAAATCTGTGCAATTGTTTCTAGCTCAGTGTCCAGACAGGCGACACTTGACTAGAAGTACCTGTTAGGTCATAAGCCTTGAGCTGCATGTGATGTTTTACAACGAAACGTGTGCCTATGGAGATAGGCCTAAAACAGGGGTGTATCCTTTCGCCGATCCTGTTTGCATTGTACATCAAAGGTTTAGGAGATGAACTCCTGCGTAGCGAGGAGGGGGTAGCAGTTGGGGACTTGAAGATCCCAGGGCTATTTTTTGCAGACGATATGGTTCTAGTGTCAGAAAGCGAAGAGGGGCTAACGAAAATGCTGGGAATTGTTGGGAAATATGGGAGCAAATGGAGACTCGAACTTAATGAAAGCAAGAGCAAAATTATACCTGTGGGCCGCAAAGTGGACCCCACTCGAAGGTGGAGAGTGGGTGAGTTCTGCATTCCGGAAGGGAGCAGCAAACTTCTCAGTGTGGGAGAGACAGAGGATTACGAGTATTTGGGGGTAAATATAAACATTACAGGAAGAGGCATCTACCGGAACCACACAAATAAATTGATTCTGAAGGAGAAGCGAATCCTTAACCAAATGAAACTTATAGGGACAAACAGTTTCAATAAGGTTTTCGTGGGGAACACCATTTGGGAAATGGTGGGGTTGCCAAGTATAACATACGGTACGGAAGTGGTACCCCTAAACCAGCCGGCCGTAAAGAGCTTGGAAATCCTGCAGAACGATGCAGGCCGATGGATAACGGGGTCGAGTAATGCCGCAGCGCTAGAAGCAATCAGGGGTGAGCTTGGGTGGATGAGGATCAAGGACAGGATAGACCTGTTGAAGCTCGGTTATCATAATTATTTGGTAAATCTCCCCGACAGCCGATGGTGTAAAGCAATGTTCCTGAAAATTTTCAACTCAAATATCAAAACGGGGTGGATGGTCCAAGTGAGGGAGCTAGTAGAGAACTACTCATTGGAGATCTCGGACCTGGACGTTGGGGCAAACCATGGTAAAAAAATCGTGAGAGAAAGGGTCATGGAGGATTGTAACCGTAATTGGCGAGAGGGGGTCAAATCAAAGAGGTCTTTGGGTGGCCTGTGTGATAAAGAGAAGCCAGGTTTTGAAGAGTACCTTGATGGCACCTTTGTGGGGTCACTGTTAGTTTAAACAGTATTTATTTCAAAAGAATTTCCATGGTAATACATAGCTTACATTATCATTGGGTGTGGATTCGACAGTAAGCTGTTAGCTTATCTGTGGTCGTTTCCACTCATAGTAATTTTAACAGGTAGCAAACGAAAAGACAGTGAGACCAATTCCTTCTATCAAGAACGTGTACAATAAGATACCTGTTGACACAAATAATTCGCTAATAAAGAAAAATAGAAAATACTATAAAAAGATACAAATTGGTTAGATTTCCCAAACTGATATAGAGTAAGAAGATAGAAGTACAGTTCTTAGGAAGAGAAAGAGTAAGGAGCGCCTAGTCCGAACCGAACCACCTCCATGTTTGTACCTTGATACTGTAACAAGCGAATTCTAAATTTTAACGTTATTGGACTATCATAAGAACATATACTCTAGTGAGGGAAATGACCGAGAGTTAGTTTATCGTGGTACAATAATTCTGGGCATATTTTGGTGGATTTTCACAGTTAAACAATAGTAGCATAAACAGATTTCGGCGCCCGGATACCAAAGCGTTCCATGTCCCAGTGGTACATACAACACTTTACTCTCCGGCGATGAATTACACTTTCATCGATCATTAGCGACAATCTTCGGGGTTGGACCCTGTATTATTCCCAGATGCGAGATGCACTTTATTGCTTTATGCTTGCAAGTGGGAGTACAAACATAGAGACGGTCAGATAATTCCAGTTAGCCCATGTCGGGCTTGCACTTGAGTTGTTGTTAGTTCAAGGCACAGTTGGAAGATAGGAAGTAATCTCCACCAGTCAACAGTGGCCTCCGCCCGGTCACGGTGGTGTGGTATAGGTGCGATGTGTCCTAGCACCAAGACATTAGGAATGAACACCAGGTGGAACGCACGGCAATTATGAGGCAAAACAGAGGGCGGTTGTTGGGTTGCATAATGCGTGTATGAATATGCATTCAATCTGTATTATTATTCTTTTCCAGAAATATATTCATAGGGTTATAATAGTAGCACCACACTAACTATTCACTATGATCTGAGGGTCACCCAAAGTAGTTAACTAAATCTCGCAGAACTAAGAATGTACTTATGAACTGTTTTAAAAACTAAATAGTTTTCGTCATGAGTATAAAATTCGGATCCATACAGTAATGTATCGCAGTCAGTTTGACTGGGAAGTATCCCTAGGGTCTCACTTCGTATACGGTCATAATTAGGGCATTTTAATAAAAAGTGTTCTGTTGTCTCTCGTTCACCGCATGAGCAATTCGGTGACTCTGCCAGGTGGTTAACAAAAAGATGCTCATTGAGATGGCTACATCGAAGTCGTAACCTGCAGTGGTATACTTGAGCTTTACGGGACATTGATTTGACAAAGTAGGCTGGGGGACGAACAAGGTTATGGTTTAAGTATTTTCGAAATTCTGCGAGAGAACAATTTTCTCTAACGTTAGGTGGAATTTCGTTCCAAGAATTCGTTGTGGATGGGATAAAAGATCTTTGGTAGCATGCGGTTCGGCAATAAGGAACTCGTAGGTTAGTTGCGGTTCGAAGTTCGAAATTCTGGGTTATCGAAATAGGGGGTGGGACTAAACAGGAAATATATGGCGGGGAAATGTTATGGTACATTTTGAAGAACTGTATTAATTTGTGCTTCTGCCTTCTTGCTTGTAACGTCTCCCACCCAGTTTCAACGTAGAGTGATGCCTTGCTCGCACTTAAAGTTGCACCCGTAACAATTCGAGCACTCGCAATTTGGATTCGTTCAAGAGTTGTCATATTAATTTAGCTGCAGTTATCCCAAACCGTGTCTGCATATTCCAACAAGGGCCTAACAAAAGCAAAGTATATCTTCTCGAGAATTTTCCGGTCTAAGATAAATTTATTTCGTCTCATAAGATCCAGACGTGACCATGCTTTTGAAGAAATATGTTTTATGTGGTCATCCCACGAACAGTTTGAATTGAGAATGACACCCAAATGCTTGTGCTGCGTTACTTCTTTAATGGGAACATTTGCCATTACAAGGGGTGTCTGCTGTGCGGGATCTGTTCGGCGTGAAATTATCATAGTTTCGGTTTTAATGGGATTGAATTCTACCAACCACGTATGTGCCCAGTTTTCGATTGTAGTAAGATCATTGTTCAAAATAACAGCAGCCTGGTCAGGGTTTTCAATTATTAAATATAAGGTTGTGTCGTCTGCAAAAAGACGGATACTGCTGGTTAGACCTAGGGTTATATCGTTAATATAAATAAGAAACAACAGTGGGCCAAGAATAGATCCTTGAGGAACCCCCGACGTCACAGGTTTCCAAGAGGACTCCTCGGAGTTGACCACCACTCTTTGCATCCGATCACAAAGATATGATGCAAAGAAGTCGAGAAGTTCGCCGGTTACTCCAATTTGTTCAAGTTAGAAGATTAGACCTTTGTGCCAGACTTTGTCAAAAGCTTTACTGACGTCGCAAAATACCACCCTCACATCTTTACCTTCATCAAGTGCACGGCTAAATGTGTCATAGATATCCGTAAGCTGCAGTACAGTTGAGTCACATGGAGTAAACCCGGACTGAAATGGACTTAGTATTTTATTTTCGTCTAAAAAGGACCATAGTTTTTTGAAGATACACCGTTCAAACACTTTTCCGAGACAGCTCAGCAATGAAATCGGTCGATAGTTTGATAAAAGATTTGCAGGGTCTTTTTTAGGAACCGGTATCACGTTTGCCTTCTTCCACAGTTCAGGAAATTTGGGGTGGCTCAATGAGATATTGAAAAGGGTGGCGAGAGGCTGGGCTAGGGATGTGGAACACTCTTTGAGAAGACGCGGACTGATTAGGTCCGGACCTGTTGCCTTCGATACTTTCAGTAACTTCAGTGCGGAGCGCACATCATGTTGGTCAAGTTTTATAGTTCTGAGTTTTGGACTTTCTGGAAATGGCATCGATGGAAGGCACGCGTGACTATCGTCAATAGTTGCTATGCTACAAAAATAATCGTTAAACGCTTCCGCCTTGTCTTTGTCAGAACAAATTATCCTATCCCGGTAATTAATATTCGGAATTTCAGTTTTCCTGTTCCCTAAAAACATCTTGAGGGTCTTACATCTTGAGGGTCACTGTTGTTCAAGCTGAGGTCGCGATCCCTGGAGCTGAGGGGAAAATTGGGAAAGACGGTGAAAGGGAGTGCCAGATGTGTAACTTGGACATGGTGGAGACCCTGGAACACTTTCTTCTAGAATGCCCAAAGTATCAGCCTAAAAGAATGAGATTCACTGGGAGTATAATGGGGAAGTGGGATGGGAAAATGAAGGACATGTGGTTAGGGGGAGACTCAAAGGAGAGGGTTAATATGCTAATCGGAGAGATTGGGAAGAATGGGACAAGGGGTATCATCAAGCAGTTCGTCTCCGAGTGTTGGGAGGAGAGGAGAAGCGTGGGAATAGGGAGGCAGTTGGGAGTACAGGGGTAACCATGGCCTTCTCGTCCGAGAACCGCGACAAATCAGCAGCTGGCCAAAGTGTTATTATTATATTATTATTTAATAGATTCACACCCATTTCTCAGGCTTGTATGAGTTAATGTTCACACTTGTGTGACAATAGCTCTGTTAGAGTTATTAGTTTCAGTCATCTCTGACATTCCGGTTGACCTGATTACTCAAAACAGGCGAAAGTTTGAAAACAAAAATTGAAAAGAAAATTCCAGAAGAAATGTGTACAACTGTGGTGTTGTTTTTTTTTTCAAATCACAGCTTGTGTATATTTAAATTGTTTTTATTGCAGACGAGCGGTCACAGTTTATATGAGAGAAAATCCAAAATAAGCTACGATGCAGAAGGAGAGAGAATGAGAATAGTTGAAGCACTTCTGCCACATTCACATGAACATGATGCGAACGAAATGTTGTTCCTTTTTGGAATGGTTTGTATTTACGTAAATTACCTCTTTTTCTCTGAATGAAGACAATTTGTTTTTGAGGAGAATATCGCCGACAATTATGAATAAGTGCGGCTAGGGAGGAGGATCCTTTACCAAGCACGAATAGGGAGATGACTTACATAAGCTACGCCGGGAGATGACTTATATAAGCTACAAGCTCCCTGTCAAATCCCTCCATCATTCGGCAATCTAATTACTGTTAATATATGTCCCGATACCAACCGCAATACCTTGCAGTGATTGGTCAATGCCTCGTTGATTTTAATTTATGTCGCCGGGCACGCGCATATGTCCACTGTCAGCGATTCTTATGTCCACTGTCAAGGAAAGCGTCTCGTTGCCATGAGCAACGGTTCATCGCAATGTCTTTTTTCACTTGAAATCAACAGAGACAAATACATTTAACTGAAGTAAAATACACACAAAAGTACCGTTATTACATACAAAAAGATTAGTTATGTAAACATGGGTAATTATTTATGAAACCGATTAGATTATAAGGTCTCTTTTCATTAATTTACTGTAACATAAACTGAAACGAATCGAGAGCATCCCGCCCCGTTCATTGCGTACGTAAACATTGAATAAAGGGAAATCACTCCAGTCTGTTATGATAAAAGTTAACACCTTACCGAAACAACGTCTGCTTTCTAATATTCGCTGTACAACAACAAATTTTAAAATGATACGAATGAAGCGAAGAACGGGACATATACGTTATTCTGTTTGTTGACAGGGTACATTTTCACACGTTCCCTGCATGAAACATATATTCAACCTCGGCTGACACCTCGGTTGAATATAAATTTCATGCAGGGAACGTGAGACCATGTCCCCTGTCAACAAACAGAATAACATATAATGTTATATTTTGAGCTATTGCATTTGCACTGTTACTCTTCTGGTATTCAATTCTGTAACATATAGCATATTCCTTCAATAAATATTGTTTAAACTAAGCACGAATAGGGATGACACTTGCAAAACAATATCTGGAACAACTACAAATTTTCATTTTTTTTTCCTTGAAAACAGAGCCTCTGACCTTCATTGGGACGAACTCACCAAGTCTGTTCCATTTCCGGGTCATAAGCAATATTTTAGGTAAAAAGTGGGAAAATAACAAAATCTGAATGGTGATTTTTGTGAATAGAGCTGCCCGATAAAGATAGTGGCTAAGATAAATGGTAAACAATGTGACAAACGGGAAGTAGAAATGATCTCTTAATCATCCTCGGCGTAAGGGGGTTAATATGATAGTCAAGAGATTAAAACTATTGTTTGTACTGGAAAGTGAAAGTTCAAAACTGCTACAACAGTTTTCTTGAAAACGGCAGCATTTGTTTAAATTAGTCTCTCATAAACTTATAGTCTTTGTAACAATTCTGCGCAATATTTGCTTGCGTTCTTTGAAATTTGGTTGTGTCGGTTCTGATCAACGTGTAAAATGCTCGGTAGTTTAGAGAGTATACAGAATTGGAAAAACATTGCATCTCATCCTTCATTAAGTTTTTAAGCCATTAATATAATATTAGAACGTTCCTTTTCATGTTCTATCGGTCGATAGTACCTGAGTTTGTGTGATTTCTGAAATAAAACTTGAAGCAGCGAGTTCTGTCGCTCGATAGTACCAGAGTTTGTGTGATTTCTGAAATAAAACCTGAAGCAGCGAAGCTGCTGAAGGTTTTATTTCAGAAATCACACAAACTCAGGTACTATCGACCGATAGAACATGAAAAGAAACGTTCTAATTATTTTATTATGCCGAACAAAAACTAGCTTTCATTGTTAAGCGTTAACTGCAACATGCCATCAATCTTGTAATAACAATGTAGTTGAATCCAAGAGCATGAAGTCCTTTCGAACGATATCTCTTTAGGAGTTTCTAGATCACCAAATTCGAAAATGACTTGTCACAAGTGCCTTTGCTTTGGGAGTTTCTATATCACCAAATCCAGTGTTTACAACCGTATCATGTTGTTCAATTTGTAGTTCATTATTAATGCTTGTGTGATAAGTGGTATAATGGAATATAAATTCACGTTTCTTGGACGGCGACAGTTGTTAGAATTAAGAGGAGTGAAACAATTTATTTTGAAATTGAGGCGGAGGCTCAATGAGGTCGGAGAGTACTAAACTTGTGGACATATAATTGATTAAAGTCATAACTCATATTCAGGATTCACTGAAGTGGTGAACAACACGTAAGTTTTTAATATTTCTGATTCATTTGAATTCATTGTTTGCAGTTAAAATTGAAAACACACCCACTGAAGATGATATATTTGTTGGTAAGTTTATCGGTGACGAAAAAAGTTAAACGGACACGGCGCCAGCGTTTGGTGTTGAGAAATTCCAACCAGGGCGTGCGTAATCGACGCTGATCAATGGAAGTGGAGCTTACATTTTCTTTTTTCTCTTGTCTCCAGGGAAGAACGTTCCGATAGTACTCGTGTTTTGCCCCAAACCTCCAGTACTATGACTTTTAGAAGGTGTCAAATTAACCAATCACGGCTGATGTTACAACGCGAGGCATACTAATTATAAAATAGACCTGACCGCGTAAAAATAGAGGATCTCTAATGAGTCGAGCTTTCATATGAAATTCCTATACCGTGTTCACTAAAATCGACCTAAGCCGAGGTTTACCGAGGTTTACCGAGGCTCAGATCGATTTTATTGAACGATGTTCAGAGATTTCATGTCAAATCGTGACAAATTTGAGATTCTTTTTATCGCATAATGTGTAAAAAAGCAACCTTTTAGCTAACGTAACGAATAAAGCTGTTCAGTTTTCTTCTTAACTCTTTCAACACGAGAGGCCGTTTTTCCGGTCCAGGAACACGATACGTCATAATTTCATTAAGTAGGATGACTAATAAGTGAACGTGTGTGGTAGAACAATTAATATTTTCAACGTGCAGCCTTCAGGCTGCATGTTGAAAATATTAATTGCTCTACCCCCAAATAATGGATATGGACTCTTCCAATTTCTGCCTTTTAACTGGTATGGAAGATACCACAAGTGTTGAAAGGGTTAATGTTATTGTGGACGTGGGAAAATAGTACTTTCTTGTGAACTAGTGTAAAAGGGAGAATGTGAATAAGACCACTTAAAGGTACTGTTCCATTGAAGTTTCACACAGTTATAATGCCACTAAAACATATTTTAGCGGTTTATCCGGTGTGGTTTAGGTCTGGAAAAGTACAACTGAATTACAGATTTCCAATGCACAATGCCACACATTGGTAGAGAGTACAGTACCGTAACCACAAAAGCGTCCATTTCTTGATGAGTCCGCGATCAGATTACGACACACTGACATCAGTGGGTTGACATATATCCCAAATAAATTATTAAGAAATCAAGGCTGAAGACTAAAGACTCAAAAACAAAAAGGCATAGGAGAAACAATGATCTTGCATTTCTTTTTTGGCAAGTGAGATTCTAGGGTGAAGTGAGGAGCTAAGCGGACAGAGACATTCGATCAGATTGCGACCGACTCGTTCGAAAATCTCTTCTCTGCTTTTTGTAATCACAATACTGGAGGCATGGCGTAAGTACAATTTAGATACAGTTGATACAGTTCTGGTGTTATACCATGTCTATATGAAAGGACGCAAGCTGTTTATTTTAAACTACATGTGTAGATTAAAGTGTTATTCTTCCTTTGAAACAACAAATCCCACCTAGTCTGTTACAAATGAATAATCCAAGGGAGTTTTGCTTCCTTCTCTTGACGTACTCGATATCCAAACCGCATGCAAAAGGCCCATGGAAAGAAAAGAAACAACACATTGTAATAAAATTGACTAAAGACATATTTCGAAAACACAATTTCTCTGCATTTCTATTTATCATAGATGATTTTATATCGCAAAATATATTTTAAAAAAAAATATTGAAAAAGTTCTAGTGGAAATAGGTAATCTCACGCCACTATAGTGGGATGAGATTATCTGTTGCCATTTAAAGTTGTTTTTTTTTTTCTCAGTTTCATTCATGCAGGGTTGCTGTGTATGGTAGCTGTGAAAGAACGAAACTCGAGACAATATGACACTTTCATAGAAGACACCTCTACAAGCAGTTGGAAGTGTATGCATTTTATTCCAAGTAGTTTTGGGCGTGGCCATTTTTTATAGCTCTCCCGAGCTACCAGATAATTCAGCATTATACCTGGGCGCGGGAGAATCGTGCAGTCCAATACACCCACGATACAAACCACTATTGTGCCTAGTTTTGTGTGAAGAATATTTATGATAAACACTTTATGAAAACAGGGTGTTATTTACGGGAATAGACGAAAAGACGCTCACCACTAACTTTTGTTTTCAGAGAAAATTATACTTGATCAATACACGTACAAGATCCTGTCACACAAAGGAACTGACAGAATCGTTTCGACCCATTGGAATTCCATCTGATGCAAGCTACATAGACACGGATTTCATCGGCCTTACCGGTAGCCACGGCAATTTATTGAAGGTGTACACTTACGGAGGGGAACGAAGAAATCAACATGATCATGGTGAGTCAAGTTTATATTATGAAAATAAGTTAATTGATTTAGTGATCTGTGAACGTTTCATGCCACACTTTATTTTAGAGTGAGAACACCTAAACGTTGTAAGGTTGCTTTTGCTGAAAAATGCCAAAGCTTGACAAACGATTGGAAAGGCGTCTTGCGACTGCATGGCGACAGTGAGTAATATTTCAGCTCATGGGCCATCGGGTTGAATTCAACCCGATGGCCCATGAGCTGAAAGTTTGCTGGCATCGTTTGTGCTTTATTATCGGGAATACTAAATAAACGCTAAGAGAGGAATATCGACCGATTTGGATCACTGCTCAGTCGGTCGCCCACGACGACTGGAAATCTGACGAGTGGCGTTAAAATCAATTGGTCATCCACTGGACGACTAGTGTTCTTGAAGGCTAAAAATCTTATTACCTGTTGTGCTGTCCTTTATACGATAAATTTTGTAAGGAAATCCTTCTCAGAAATATGCCTACATTTAATATTTGTCGTGCGATGTCGCGCCACGAGACCATCAGTTTTGTTTTGGTAGAGGCACCTTTCAACCTAAGCGGTACGATCTCACTCCAACATTGGACCATAGGATCGTAAGTTAATTTCTGGTGTGGTACATCCTTTAGGACGTACCACATTAATTATACCGTCCAATGTTTGAACTAGTACGAGCCGCGCTTTCTTTCTGTTGCAACCTTAGTTCAATTGGGACGGAGATGGTTCCTCGCATTTATTTGTTTGTTCGTTTATTTGTTTATTGGAGTTTAACGATACTTTCAACAGTGTCACATCATGTCGGGCTGAGGAAGTAGAACGGAGTACCCGGAGAGAACCACCTAGAAGCGGTGAGCTGTCAGACTCTCTAACCTACCAATCTAAACAAGCAGAGTTATCAGCGGTTGAAGGCTAGTGCACCATCGACGAGCACTGTGCGATAGTACACGGCGCCACCGTGTCCCCTCGTGGCAGTCAAGATTAAGTATCTTGCCCAATGACACAATGCAGCGTTCATCGATCTGCCGACCTTCCGTTTTAAAGTCCAATTCTCGAGCCACTGAGTCAGTAAGTTCCCACTTTGCATTTGTCATTTTTAATAGCATAAGCAAAGCAACAAGTGATTTTTAGGTTAAACGAGAACATTATGCCGTGCGGTTGTCCGCTTGACAAGTGGTTTGAAAAGAATCCCCGAGCCCCCTCTTGACAGTTAAACACCTAAGTAAAGAAGAATTTAAAAGTGCTACATCTTTTAATAAAATGTCCATTCTAGTACACAACAATCAGTCATAACTTGTTTTGCTTTATTTGGACAGAGCTTGCCATTAAAAACTCAGCATCAGTTCTCTCCATGACAGTGTGCTCAATGAGCAGAACAGAGCAAAATTCAGCAAAGAAACATGGTTAGGTCTTTCCCAGTCACACGTACAACCTCGAGGCACATGTCGACGCCCAAGGTAACACATTGACCCATATTTTGCAAAAGAATCATATACTCTCCCAAAAAAGAAAAGGTGCATGCTAAAAAATAACACTAAAAAAAGATATATATCATTTTCATTCATGGAAATTTTATTCAATCACAGATGAATCAATTTGTGATCAACACGAAAAATTTCATTACGCTACGACGGATACTCTTGGTGCCATGGAAAGTCAAAGACAGTAAGGGTCGAACACAAAAGTCACACACTCAATATCTGGTATGACCTCCGTCTGCATCGACTACTGCAGTGCATCTACGCCTCGTGGAAGCGAACAAGTTAGCATGGAAGTGTTGTGGGATGTTGTTCCATATTCTGATAAGCTGTCTTTGGAGTTCCACAAGCGTTGACGGTGCATGGGGAAGCCGGCATAGCTGGCGTTTCATTTCGTTGCATACGTGCTCAGTGGGTGAGATATCGGGCGAATTTGCGGGCCAGGGAAGAACATCCACTTGTTGTTGCTGCAGATACTGTTGAACAACACGAGCTGCGTGGGGTCGGGCGTTGTCCTGCTGTAGAATGGGACAACAACAGGTGTAAGCACTTCATCACGACATCTGGCTGCATTGAGATTGCCATCAATAATGACCACCTCAGTTCTGTTACGGGCAGTGATGCCACCCCACACCATGAGAGACCCTCCCCCATAACGGTTTCGCTCCACGACACATGGATCTGCGTAGCGTTCGTTTCGACGTCTGAACACTCTCTGGCGGCCATCTGATGACGAAAGATGGAAACGACATTCATCTGTGAATAAAACACGTCGCCACCAGTGTAAGGGATGTCTGAGATGTTGTCTACACCACTGCAGTCGAGCACGACGATGACGTAACGTCAAAATCGGACGAATTGCAGGTCTTCGAGGACGTAAGCCGTATTCTCTCAGCCGGTTGATTACTGTTTGAGGATGTATCCGTCTCAGGTTAGGGATGTTCCTGGCTGTCGTCGTTGCCGTTTGTTGCCGGTTCCGGAGATGGACGACACGGATATACCGATCTTGTGCAGGGGTAGTAACTCTGGGTCTCCCGGAGCGGGGTCGGTCTCGAACGTCATCATGTTGTGCATGTCGATGGACTAGCCTGTCTACAGTGTTACGGTGGCAGTTCAAATGCTGGGCAACCTCTCTGTGTGTTCTGCCAGCTCTTATCATACCCAGGGCAAGGAGACGTTGATTCATTGTCAATCTTGGCATGCTAATGTGGAGTCGTTTTAACAGCAGCGCAAGTTTGAATGTGAACGATAGGAAGGCCTTACTTTAGTGTTTAAATACCCAAGGATTCACACTGCTGCATGAATTTTCAGACTCTCCACGTGCAAAACATGCCTTTTCACAAACGTGCAGCACGTCATTTAACGTTAATGCAATTTTAACGGGGAAAGCTGTTTTTGTGTTCAATATAACTTATTCATGAACAGGTTAACACTCTTTACACCTACGAAATTATTTTTTTGGAGTTTGATCAATATCTGTAATGCACACTTTCTTTTTGGGCGAGTATAGAATCAAAATCTTTAACCACAGAAGACATTATAATTTTATATCCAGGCAAATTGTCACTTATTGTGCTTTTATAATGTATATCCAACGATGTTTCTAACACAGCCTATATGATTTCACGATTGAATTTGCGGATTTTTGTTTGAGTGAAACTCCATAATCTTCCAGACGTCGTTGGAGGTAAAATGAGCGTCTCAGAATGCGAACGCGAAACCAATAGACCGCCTTTCCCATCCAATATCTCAAGTTTTTCAAAATAGTTTGTTCAGGCAATAAATTATAATTGATATACTTTTTTATTTTCTCCCACATATTTTCCAAAGATTATTTGAAACAATAGTTATCATGTATAATTGCAGTTCGTTTTCGATTTTAAACCAAAAGACGCCTGACCTGGGTAGTTATGGAATATGATATCCAAGCAGTTGAAGAATAACATAGAGTTTTTACCATTTGCATAATCCAAACTGCAGATGAACGTACTAATACTTTATTATAAATATAATGCAAAACAACATTCTTTCCAAAATATCATTCACGAACATGAAGACAAACTGCGATCGCTTTGGCAGTGTTCGATTGTGAAATGGTGTTGGTGACATGTTCCCAGATTAAGGATGCCACAGCCAATTTTAGGTGGTGGGGCACTTCCTATACATAAAGGAGAATTTGGTCGACCATTTTAAACCGAAATTTTACTGAATCCATAATACATAATTGTGTAAAAACTATAGTCCATTACATGTACATGGTGTACATCAAGTTCTCATGCATCCAGCTGAATTATGTAAGGTATTCGACCCTGTTGTGGTATCTTTGTTTACCTACATTTCGTGTTGCTTTTCGCAAACTACCAGTGATTTAATGTGAAGTCCTTTTACTCACATTGATATACATATTTTTTCGTGCTTCTGTTATAGATATTCCAATCAATAGGTTTTTAATTCACCATCAAAACATCAAGATGTTAACACAATTCTGAAACTACGGTTGAGGTGAGTTTTCACTCATAATTATCTATTATTACCACTTTTGCGGGCGTCCCTAGCACATTAACGATGTTTTACCGGGCGTTGAAACCTCGCAATGCTCAACAATTACAAGCCATGTGACGTGTTGGGCCATTATTGACTATAACAGCCCAACACGTCAATAACAGCCCGACACGTCTAAATATAGACAATCAAGTCACTTCTCTCAGCTGATCAACAATATTTTTCCCAGATTTCCATTTGGATCGAAATTCAATTCGGAATTTTAATTTGTAAACACAATTAACACATTTGTTTCAAGTGTTTCCCTTTGTGTCACGGATAGGTAATGTATCAAATATAGGAAGCGACACACACAACGTAAGTGATGACATCTTTGATGAATAAACTCTTTGCCTAAAGTTCGCATTTCGAATATATATGTCATCATCTAACTTTCCCAATTTCGCCGTAGACTGATCAGACGATAGTCATGTTACCCGGTTTGTTTGTCAACAAATCAGACGATAGTGTCGCTGTTTTTTTTAATTCTAAGACATCAAACTTCATTTATTTATCTTATTTCCCATATAATTTAATTGTAATGTCCGCGATGTACGAAAGTGGCAATAATAGAAATAACATGACTTTGTAGGGCATTACAGTGTATCAACGGCTCAACAGAAATGGTTAACAGCCCTTGAGCTTATTAGCGGCCCTCGACTTCGTCGCGGGCATCTAATAAACTCTTGGGCTGTTAACCATTTCTGTTGAACCGCTAATACACTGTAAAGCCCTTCAAAATCATGTTATTGTTATAATAAATAAATAAGTATAAGGTCACTGAAAATATCACCAAAGATTCGGCCAAATCATGCCTCAATTGAGAAATAGTTTTTTGCGTTGATTCTATGAAAATAAATGTTTATGGTATTTTTAGATTGAATCGGCTGGAATATTTTAGTTGGTCGGAAAAGCGAACCTACGGATCTTTTTTCAGACCAACTGAAATATTCCAGCCGATTGAATCTAAAAATGCCATAATTATTTATTTTCGTGGAATGAAGGCCAAAAAAATGTTTCTCAATTGAGGCATCATTTGGAATATTAGGAATTTGCTTTGTGGCTTAACTGGTTGAGGGCTAGATTATTTTTGCTGGTCCGAATTTGTTATTCAAAATTTCTTCTATTACAAATGACTGGAGAGTGCCCATAGTATGGAAACGAGGCTTCAGAACGTGTTGATAGAATACGGACTATTTATATGGTATGTTCTTTTATCAATTCGGAAGTAAATGGGGCGTTCGGTTGATTTTCCGTGCATTCACAGGTCAACAACAACATAAGGCGTTTCTCGGTATGGAGAAGAAATTGCGCGGTTGTGTGCACGTTGAAATGCCCAGATCTTGTCCATTTCTGCCGAAATCTTTTTCTGAGTTATTTTTTGATCGACTTTAACAAAAAAGAGTTCACGTCACTGCCAAACAACAGCGTTCGATACGTTTTAATGTCCGAAAGTCACGTCGATTATTGTTTTGATCTGAAATTGTTCATTTCTGAGCCCGACATAGCGTCCCAACATAGTGTATCATAAACTACACCCGACAACCGTCATATTGATACCAACAACCATACCTCTGTATCCCAATTAGTTAAAAAGTTACAGCTGATTTTATCTTTTCGACCCCCCCCCCCCCCCCCTCCCCCGGGAGTGTACCTCACTCACCGGTGGTGAACGCTTGGGACTTCGTGTAGAACGTGATTCGGTTTGGCGAAAGGACACAATTTCTCACTTTAAAATAAAACATCATAAATATCGACACTAACGTATCATACAATAAACCTTTTATAACTACAGTGGATCGATCTGGTTGTCGCATTGCGTCTCGTTGACAAGGTTAGATAGCTGGATCAAACTCGCGGTAAGCCTTTCGTTTGATCGTTTGCCGCTCGTTTGATCCAGCTATCTCTCACCGACAACTCGACGTGATACTACGACCAGATCAATCCACTGCAGTGATACATGTAACTTGTATTTATCAAGTATATTCAATTATTTTACTTCAGTTTGATAATAAACACTTTGTTGCTTATTTGCTATAACAGTGCATGCCAAATACATGAACATTCCGATCGATATTTTAAATAATGTCTAAAAAACTTGCCTCTTGAAGTTCCGAATGTTTTTCTGTCAAACGGTTTTGTTGAATCTGTCATCTGTTATTCTATCACAACGACGTATTAAGAAAAGTGCAAGAATAAAAAAAGAGAATCTTCTTGCGCTGCCCCCATTGGTCTCATAAGAAAAGTAACCTTTATTATGTTCCATACGTACAGAGAAGTTGCTTATCAGTAAATTCTCACTATATTTTCAGATTATTTCCACGGCACCGTGACAGCAGACGGTTGTATACCTGTAGTACATGCCTTTACCAGTCACAAAACTGGGCTTATGCAAACAAAGTGAGTAATGTGAATGTTGCATATTTTATTCATTATTGTCAACATGATATAAAAATTATTCGTTTCATCTGTACATTTTTATCCATTTAAATGACACGAATCTCAAACAATTGTAAATACCAAATAAGATCCAATATATTAAGTATATGTTCGAGGTGGTTATTATAAATATACATGTGGGAGGAGGCGGCGTAAACTCTCTCTCTTTCTTTACTCCCTTTCTCTGTCTCTCTGTGCCGCTCTCTCACACAGACCCTCACACCCACCCTCACACACACACATACACACACAATAAGCAGTCACAGTTTCACGTGTCTGATCATACTCAATGAAGTCTGTTAACCCACAACCGTATACAAATGACAGACAACACTTGCCAAAACGTTCTTCAATAACTAAAAATATTTTTTTGCCCCCAAATCGCTTATGACCCTCACTGGAACGAGCGCAAAAAGGTCGTTCCAATGAGTGGTTATAAGCTGTTTTTGAGGCAAAAATGAGAAAATAAAATTTTAATGATTTTTGTGAATATCGCTGACCTGTTATGACCCTAACGTCATGGGCAAAGGCTTAACTCCTTACATGCTGCTGGCGGATATTCCTACCCAGGACGGGATTTCTCTTTGCATTGACTTAAGTATAATTTGGGCACATTTAATCAAAATTTCCCTCTGTAAACATCATGGATTTTTTCATCAGTGATTTATGGAGTTAAATTTAGTTGAATTTTTCAACAATTTGATGAAAAATATTTTGGAAATACTCTGAGAGTTAAGAGTTAAGCAACCCGACTTTTGTTGGGAAAGCACTAGTTTTTAATGTTCTCAGTTCATGACAGCAGCCACAAGCTGCCATTCACGCATAACTAGACCCCAACTTTGTACTATCCATTTTATAAATTTCTCAAAATAATTTTGGTATTTTATGAATTTTTGCATTGCTTATAATTCGTTATTGGAACAGTGTTGGAACAGTGTTGGAACAGAGTTGTCGAGCTTATTATTATTATTATTATTATTGTTATATTTCCCTTTGCGTTCGGGTTATGCTTTTCTAACTTGAGTCACCGGGACTACACCGTAGCCCAAAGGTTAACAAGATAAGTGTGGATGGTAAGTTTTGTATTTAAGATATGCTTACTTGATTGATAAATGTTTTCTGAGCATGTGCGCTCTACCCAAAAGAACTATTATTATTATTATTATTATTATTATTATTATTATTATTATTATTATTAGTAGTAGTAGTAGTAGTAGTAGTAGTAGTAGTGGTAGTAGAAGTACTAGTAGTAGTATTAAATGTCGGAGACAGCACACCTTCCCTTCAAGATGTAATAAATAAGAGGTCTGTGTGTACTTTCATTACACTGTATATTCCTTCAATGAGTAAATGTGTAGTGTTGCCACCACGAAAACTTTGCTACGTTTCATCTCCAAAAATTACAAACATCACACAGTGAGTTAAGTATCCCTTTACAGGCTGCGGAAATATCCGACCTGTTCACAAAAATCGCCATTACGAATTTTTTATGTCTTAAAAGTTTGGCTCTGTCGCTATGTTTTGGAAGCAAAAGAGAAAAAGAACGTTTTTGTAAGTGTCGTCTCGTACTCGTTGTCGTGTATGTTATCAGGTAGGTACCCATTAAATATTCAGAATCCGAGTAGGTAAGCCACGACTATGTACTTTGCAGAGACTTTCAATGATGGAGAGCCTTACTGTTACGAGACTTAAGCAGAACGATGATATTTAGCTGGTAGTGTAAGTGAATCAGACATTGTCATGCTGGTATCGGGCTCCCAGTGATTCGTTACTGTCGTTATAATGTGAGCTCCATGATGATTCACTTACCTAAATATTACTGCTTTCCAGATATATCGGGCACATGCACCTAATTATTATTGCTTCCCAGATATATCGAGCACATGAACCTAACTAATATTGGTTCCCGCTCGGACATATCGAGTACATTGCCTCTTATATCTTATATCAAATAAATACGCCCCTAAAATGGCGATAGGAGCAGTCATTTCGAAGTAAGACTGGTCCGAACAAGACAACAACATCCTTCCGTATCTCCCTCGCAAACAACATGCGAACACAATGCACCAAATTCTCGGCATGTTATCTCGGAGTTTCTTAAAAACCCGAGAAGACTCCAGTAAAATTCCCGGTGAAAACCTGGAAGCTATTCATACTGTTAGTTCCAAAGGTAAAATATAGCATCAAAAGAAATAAAGACTTCAAATAAAAAACACACATTGCATTTCAAGTGTTTATGACAGTTGTCATCTATATTAATCAATCCAATTTTGAGAGCTCTCTTTTTCACATTTTCAAAAGGTTTTAATTTTGCAAGTTCATGCCGTCACGTCTATCAACGTTAAGTTCTATAACAAGTGGTCCAATAATAACCTGAAGCGGGGAACCCAGATTCCAAGTTTGATATTTTAGAGGCAGTGATATTTTAATATAGCAGATATCAGGTGACAGTTTAACCCCTTATCGAGCGTATCGGTCAGGTTCATCCAGTGCTAAAGCCAACAATCGCCTTTCAAAGATTTTCCTGCTTTGTTTGATTTCAAAGCATACATCATCAATCCTCGTTTGAACGAGTTTATCCCCAAGGAGGAGTAATGAAGTACGTTTTGGAGGCAGCAACTTCATAGATCGATCAGTAACTGAAGGAACAAAATTGCTACCGTCATTTGCGAGTCGTGTTAGTATGGGACTATGATTAAGATGCAAACGTTTTATTACCCCCGTAGTCCCTCAAAATACATTTGCACTGAAAATTAATATTTCTATTTCCAAACTGACATGCGTGTGATTGTAGGTGTGTATTACAGCGGTGTGATCACGAATGGGTGGGTGGGTGTTCTGTTGGGGCGGGACGGGACTCGTGCTCCAACTTTTCCTGAAAAAGGTTTACCTCATATATACATCCATTCCGGAAATCCCTAAACCTGGTTCTTTACTCTCCTTCTGATGTTCTTTGGTCATTTTCCTCCAGTTATTCCTTCACTTTCCGTTCTTAAGTCGTCATAAAGTCCTCCTGTCGGCATGAAAAATTACATTTTCCCCTGGGTGGACCCTGGACGTCAACCAATGGGGAATACATGCCCTTAACCCAGCATGAGGTGAAATAAAGTGAGGCAAAATGATGCCATTGGCAGCAGAAAAATATTTTGTCCCCAACTTCCTTTAGCCTGGCTACGCCTTTGGAAGAAATAAGAGTGCATTAAATGACCATGAATGCCTTCACCCAATAATAGCGCACATATCACTAATGTTACTGATAACCATTGGCGGAGGTAAAATAAAACTATTTCTGTCTGAAAGAACTCTGTTACACTGGCGATGCATTCATACTTCTTGTCTCAAACGCTGGGAACATTCATCATGCCACAATTTCATAGTTTGGTGGGAGCGCATGATGTATTTCACTTTTTTAGGACAAGGTGATAAGAGTTCCCACATCTGCATTGGATGTGTTAATCAGTTGAGTTTTGGGGCTCTATTTTTTCAACGAATGTGGCTGCGTTTTTGGGTCACAGTCTGTATCGTGCGTTGTAAATTTTGGACCCGCCTCTTTATAAGTAACTAGTTAGTTCAACAGAAAATAAAAAAAATGTTTTATGCGATCTATGGAAGATTATGGTTCATATTTGGATATTCCCCTTCAGAGAACTCTGTCAATTAAATATATTATTACACATTTTCTTTTTTCTTTTCAGCTTCTACAACGTTACGGCGGGTATCAAGAATCCCCATGTGTTCGACGTTCCAGATGAATGCATGTCTGGTTCGGAATTCAATTACTTCCACATAGGATCTTATCATTAAAATTTTCCTGAAATACATTCATGTTGTTTAGTTTCCCTCTCAGTAGAGCATATGAGATATTCCTTTTTTTCCCTTATTTTGTCTGGCAATTCCATTAATCTCTGTCGGCGAAAAACGTCGAGTTACTCATACTACCCCACCTTTTTAAGATGGCGTCACGGCGAGACGTCGAGAACTGAGAAATTTTGTTGTTTTTGTGTTTCTAAGATGGCGGCGGTGGTGGAGACACTTTTTCTTTTTGTGACAAAGTTGTACAAAGATCAGCGGGCTAATCTCGCACTGCACAATTTGAAGTTGGAGAAAATAAATCAACCATACCTACTTTCCACAGAAACAGGTGACCCATTAATTTACTCTTTCAGAGCCGGTTCATATATCAGCATACCCTTTTTAAACCTTCCGAACATTAAACCTCCAGAAAGACTCCAGTGTTTTTACATCGTGCTCGGTGACTCACTGTTAGGGCACTGGGCTTCAGATTGAAAGTTTGTAGGTTCTATCCCGACCCGCGTCATCTGCTCGGTGTTCTTGGGCAAGACCCTTAATCCTAATTAACTTGCGGGAGCAGGGTGGCGCAGTGCGCTAAGGCTTACTGCACGTCGATGGAACACATGCCTTCGTCGATGCTAACCCTCCCCTTAGTTGCAATTGCTCGCCATTGCTTGGTGATATCTCTCCGGGTACTCCGGCCTCTTTGATCCGTAAAACTGACCAACACAACACGAACCTGTCTGTTCAATAAATTAATACCCCAAAACATTTAGTCTAACTGTCTGGTGTGCTCATTACATACCAAAGAGGTGGGTATGGTTTGGGTGGATGGAGGAACATTCGTCGTAGTTTAACCATTGACAGATAATAGTGATGGTTGTTAGACATTCTCCTTGCTCACATTCCAAATAGGGCCCTGCGAATCACCTAGTTTCTCTTCGAATTGAATCTCGAATCGAATTGGGTTTATTATTCGAATTTGAATCAAATCTCAAATCGAATCGGGGCGTCTTGAAGATGGCCGACTGGGGAGGGGGTGGGGTAAACCTGATTTGTTCCGACAGTGATGGCTCAAACAAGTCCCAACTGATAAAATATTCCAACTACAACACCAATGCCTTCGTCGAAGACGTGCCTTGGTAATGTTGTTGGAATATTACCCAGTAAGGATTGTAGTTCTAAAAACAGAAACGGGTTCAAGAATCAACGTCACTACATGTAGGAACTGCACATGGCTAGCCGGCAGTAGCTGATAGCAATAGCTCATCGTTGATATTGCCTGGAAAACTTTATTTTTTTTCAACAGAGGTAGTGTCAAATGAGACTGGAATTAGCATGGTTGTGGCATGGGTACAGATGTTATTTTTATCTAGATAGCGGAAACTACACTCAGGCTTTTTCCAATATTATTTATGTACAGTTTCCACCAGAACTATACGTATTGTGAGACGACGAAGATGACTGATGCCAAGCTATATTCCAGCGAAAAGAATCGAATTGAAACGAATCGTACAGCCGATTCGAATCGAATCGAATGGCAACTTAATTCCAAATCACATATTACCCATTAAATACCCAGTATTTTATGCCAAAAGAATATTTAATTGAGACTAGGTCCACTTTCATCCCCCACAACACTGGATTCTCATTTCTGGAAGAAAGAAATACGCGAAAGTTGAACCATCGATTCTATTTGCGATTGTGTTTATTAATTTCGCAATATTTGTATTTATCTAACAATCAACTTAATTGGTTCCCAAAAACTAAAAACAAACCCCGTTTATATCAGCCCCCTCCCCCCCCCCCCCCCCCCCATTCCTATTCCGCATTAAACAGATTCAATTTCCGGTAAACATTCACATACATGCATTGTTATTACGCATTAAAATATACTTCCTGAAATTCAAAATTTTGACCAATTTCGGCCCAATTTAAACTCAAAAATTGGGAAAAAGGGCTTTATGTAACGGGATTGTTAGATAACATTCCTGACGGGCTCGTTGCGATCCGATTGTAAACACGACTGAGAATCTGATACAAATTGCAGGACATGCACATGATCATGATAATGTATATTTATATAATATACTGATGCACTGGTATAAAGAGTGTCGTGACCAGTTGGCGATCGGATCGTGGAAAAGACACCTTCGCGATTACAGTACTGTGCTGGATTTGTAGGAAGGCCAGTTGATTATTTAACACCATTAACTTACTATTCCAGCAGATTCAACATGGGACAGCGCCGGACGAGGGTGAGACCACGCAGGAACAAAGTGTTGTGAAGGTTAACGCTTAGAAATCTACAGTCACGTACACTCACCACCAATGCTGTTACATTGATTTGTGGTACTGATTTTTGTGATGAGAAATAAATATTTAACTTTAGCAACAATTTCGACTGAAAAGTCGAGGCCTTGAAGTTATTTCTAGTCAAGTGTTGCCTTCACGTTCAGGCAGACGACATTTGACAAGTAATAACTTTAAGGTCGTAACTCCGAATAATGTTTTTATTCAGTAAAGTATCAGGATGGTTCGGATTTTAAGAGTTAAATCCATTCACAAATAAGATATAGCGCTATCCGGCCGAGAGTAAATGATAACGTGGAAAAAATTGGTCAAACCCATTCAAATTCTTTGTACGACGACATTGGTTTACTTTAGGACACCCAATCCTCAAGTTTCCCTATGTATATCTTCGCAACTATAGATTTCCCCAAACTGTTTTTAAAAAGTCTAATTATCATAATTGCAAAAGATTCGGTGTTCTTTGAATTTTCCGATTTTCTCATGAGACAGTAATCATCTTTTTGCCTCTCCATGTTGAACTTTCCAGAAACGGTTTTTCCACAGTACTCGCGCAATGGTCTTTCATGACTTCGTTCGACGACGGCCAAAGGACAAATGAGCATTTAGCGCCGTGCACATACCTTTTATACCTACCTTTGGGCAAGAACTAGGGTGATGGGCGATAAGAAAAAAACCTATTTCCGTAACCGACTTCTTTTTATATCGGTAGAAATTCCACCATATGTCAGCAGGTTCACTACGCTGCCGTGTTCTTGCAGATCATGGTATTCCGTTGCATTCAGTAGTATCCTGTCTTCGAGGCGAGGATGTTGCCTGGAACTCTGCACAAACACGTAATTAAATCTTCGCAGGCTGCTTGCAGAACAGCACCTACCCCTTCTTTTTCCGCCTCAAACAAACATTTCAACACTTCTCTATTTCGGTAAATCATTGATCGCACTTCTTCATCATCTCTTTGTGAATGGTTCACCTCTCTTCACGCTTTCAATCTGTTTTGGTATCTCTTTCTCTGGACAGTAATGGTAGTCATGCCTCTTCCTCTTGTCTGGTCGGGATAACATATTGGCACAATATCTACAGAGCTGAGAATTTCGGGGATGGCCTTCGAGTAAAAGGCACGAAATCTGCCCAGTGTATGTGTGTGATTTTACCGATACCGACAACATATGTGTATCGCGAAGTACCTGTGTGTAAAACCACAGGTTTCTACAACTACCACCTAAGCGGTATCGTCCAAAAATATCCTTCTTACGGAATCCCACTAGGAGAATCTCCTTCTGGAAAAAAAACGTCTGTGGTCATGAAATCCCTTTTCCGAGATGAGTCATAGAGTCGTAAGAGGAGTCACTTGTTCGAGCAGTTACTCGATGGCTTATTTTCCCGATTACATTCGATTCGTCCGGGCAACACCTGTTCAATTCACAAATCGACAGCTTATTTACTCGATAAGATAGGAGTTGTTAGAGCAAGCAGACTATATTCAACTGCTAATAGTATTGGGTGCCAAGTATGATATAGTGATTATGGTATAGTGATATGGGTACTGGAAATCAGAGTACTAGTACGTGTGGAAGATTATAGAACCGGGCACCAAGTGGTAGCCAATAGAGCTGTGCAGACCAGTAGTAATGGCAAGTGGTAGCTTACCTCCAAACTATAGAATATAGAACCTCCCCACCTCCAAACTATATAATATAGAACTATGCCCAGCATTGGCATTAACTTGCTTTCATCCTTATCTTGTGGTTATCTGATAGTCACAGATACTGAAAGTAACCTTCTATACCGAAAAAAATGAGGGGAAAAATACCGGATGAGGAAAGTGGACACTTCGCAAAGTACAGATAGCGATGACCATGGACAAGTCGGTAGTAATATTCTGTAGCCATGACGGCGATGAGATGGTATAGAAGCTTGAAGCAGTATATGAGCCACGAAGGCCATGCAATGATCTACGGATCAAGAAATCAAAGGCTGGAAGTCAAGAACAGAAGTCCAAATTGGACCACAAAGATCCATGTTAGTCTACAGCAGTCCACAGAGGTCTATAGGAGACGCGTGATCCACAAGAAGTCAATATTAGTCCACAAACAACGGTCGTCATTCAAAAACCATAACTATCCGTTGTGTAGTAGCACACGAACACATATTCGCACTTCTCGTTTGTGATAATGTGCTACATGTGCTGTGTTGGATAGGCAGGCACTTAGTAGGCAAAGTAACACCACGTATTTGCATGGTAATGATGCCAATACACATCCGCTCGCGTAGGTTACCATGACAACTCTTTTGGCAACCGTAATCTACTGTGGTATAGTATTGATGGCACCTTTGGGGTCACTGTTGTTGATGGCACCTTGGGGGGGGGGGGGGGTCACTGTTGAGATGGCACCTTTGGGGGTCACTGTTGTTGATGACACCTTTGGGGTCACTGTTGCTCAAGCTGAGGTGGCAGTCCTTAGAGCTGAGGGGAAAAATTGGGAAAAACAGTGAAAAGGAGTGCCAGATGTGTAATTTAGGCGTGTGGAGACCCTGGAACACTTTCTTCTAGAATGTCCAAAATACCAGTCTAAAAGAATAACATTCGTTGGGGGTCTAATGGGGAAGTGGGATGGGAGAATGAAGGACATGTGGTACGGTGAGTGACTGAAAGCAGAGGGTTAATATGCTAATCAGAGAGATTGGGAGGAGTGGGGCAAGGGATGTCATCAAGCAGTTCGTCTCCGTCCGAGTGTTGGGTGGATAAAGAAGCGTGTGAATAGGGAGGCAGTTGGGAGCTCAGGGGTAACCAAGGCCTTCGTTCTCGTCCGAGAACCGCGACAAATCAGCGGCCGGCCAAAGTGTTATTATTAATATCACATCCGAGTCATCTTCCATTGTCATTCAATGAATAGTGTCTGGTTCCTCACTTACCACTCTAAGATATTTTTTAGAGTTTGATACTTATTTCTAATTTTCTTTAAGGAACACATTGAATGCTAAGAACAGATGTTATTTCTGGTTCACTGACGCTTGTATGAACGACTTCTAAATGGTGTTTACGAAATCCCATTTCTGATTTTTTAAAGATATTTTACTCTCGAAAATTAGTCTCCATAAATGCTCTTTCTATACTTTATTTCTTATGCTTTCACAATTTTCACACAGACTGGAATTTACTGCCTACAGTACATTCTGTTTCTCTTGTTTCAATTTTATAACATTCTGTGGCGAAATGTTAAAACGAATCGTGACCGAAACGCTCTTACATCTAGATTTCACTCTTCATTATAAGTCCATCTCAAGTTACATGCAGTTCGTTGTCCTCGGAAGCACGTGTGGATGTGATTGTCAGAGAAAAATAATTTTTCATCGCGACTTTTCTTGATTAGCATTGATGGGTTCACGTGCAACATCCGACGTCGGTGCACTGGTTTGTAATTTCTTTAATTAACCAGCAACAAAATGAGCGAGCATTATTTTTGCATTTCGTAATCCATTTTTTTGTTACTGCCACAGAGCCCACACGTCTGAATAACGAGATACAGTCGTTTGTACGGTAGCGGTTTTTGGGAACAGGAAGAATCGGACCCTGGAAGAGTCGGACCTTTTTGTGGAAGAATCGGGCCCTGGAAGAATCGGAGCCTGGAAGAATCGCCCCCCTGGAAGAATCGGACCCTGAGTGGTTAGAAGAATCGGACCTCGGGTAGTTGACTGACGAAATGGTGCGTGAAGTGTTCCTGCGCCGAGGCGAAGGCGCGCTCGGACTGAAGATAGAGGTACGACCCCCCACCTCTCTTGACCACTCAATGACTATATTAGTTTTCGTCTCTCGCAGCCACCAAGAAGTCGTCGACAGAGCGGGTTCACCTGTCCGCCCTGCTTGTGAGTAAATAAATAAAAAAGGGAAGGACACTATTAATAAATAAATATTTGAATTACTAAAGGTGGAGGGGTCAGTCCCCTCACTTGAAGAGAGAAGCAAGCCCGACTTATAGACAGCCCAGCCGCCGACACGAGGGGTGGGGGGGGGGGGGGGTGTTTGGCGGTATGCTCGGGCGGACCTTGTTTAAGCAGAGCCCACTCTGCCAGGCACAAAGCTTCTTCAAAGGATCCCCCCCTACCCCATATAAGTGAAGGTCGGGTTGTCTCCATCGAAATAATCTTGTCTTCATTCATTCTCGTAACGGTTCATCTGTATTTTTTAAATGAAATTATGGAATAGAACGAGTATTTCAGTGAATAAAACGTGTTCTGGGTGTACGGTGTTTTTGAAACAATATTGTGACAGTCTTGGAGATACATCCTGGCGTTTCGCTGCGGCAACAGCTTTTCAGACACGGGATTATGGATTCTATACTGTAACGAGTGCCCGAACATTTCAAAGTTAAAACCCGGTGATTTAATTTTTATTGTAGCATGAGCTTTTTACCGAAATTGTTTAGATGAACTAAAATGAGAATGTAATATTCATTAAAAAAATTAATCGTCCAATATGCTGAAAAAGCATGAAAACCGCTAGCAAGCTTTCTGTTAACTATTTATGAATGAATGAATGTTATGTTTGCTGTCATAATAATGTTATAATAATGTAAAAATGAACGAATGAATGAATGAATGAATGTTATTTTTGCTGTTATAATAATGAAAAGAATTTTATCTTCAAACATTCTTCTGTTATCATTCACTCCTGCTGCCCATGCTCAACGAATATTACTCGAGGTCCGATTCTTCCAAAATTCACTCCTTCTGTCCATGCTCATCGAATATTACCCGAGGTCCGATTCTTCCAAAAAAGGTCTGATTCTTCCAACCACTCGGGGTCCGATTCTTCCAGGGACCAATTCTTCCAGGGTCCGATTCTTCCACAAAAAGGTCCGATTCTTCCAGGGTCCGATTCTTCCTGTATTCCGATTTTTGCCCGGTTACGCAAATCTCATAAAAACATTTCACTTCCGGTTCTCTTAAAAATGAAAACGTTATGAAGAAAAATAACAGCTGTTATTTGTTAATACATCATACGTGTTTAAAAAATATATATGTTATAATATTACTCGAATTGAATGTTTCGCATTTTTTAGAGATTCTAACTGGCATCATTTCGGTGTCCTGATTTCGTAGTAAACAAAAAATCGGAAAAAATATTTGCCGATGTGTGTCGGTATCCTTGCATAAGATTCCGAAAAATACAATGTACATGTGTTTTGACATAACACATGCCTATAAGTTCAAGAACTGTTGAAACTGGTAGTAGCATTTTTACTAGTTCAGCGATCTGAACGTAGTGGCTACCCCTATACGTTCAGAATCTTCCCATTCAATCGCTCCTACTAAATACCGAATGCCACCAATGGCCACCAAAGGCCTCCCAGTATAACTAAAACTGTTGCATTTAAAAGCATGTTTGAAGTCAAACGATCTTTATTTATCATAGAGCAAACTTTTGTAACACTCGTTCTTCAAATTAGTTGTTTTATTTAAAAAAGAAACTATTTTCAAATGCTACCGAAAGTCACAGTCACTGATGGCCACTCTAAATATACCAACTGTCGCACTGTAAAGCTTGATTGGATCGGACAACCCTAAATTACCAGAAATTAGACTAGGGTGGATGTTTATAAAGCTGTTTTTCGGGGGTATTTCAGGGGTGTTGGGGGAGGAACTAGATTATCAAATTCGATCTCCGCTTACACCACGCAAGCAGAGACCACACTGTTACCGATGACCACCTAATTCATACCGTTTCAAATGAAATTGCAGTTAATTTGGTCTGTACTGTATACAAAAACATGGACGATTTCGAAACATTCATTGACGCTTCGAGATTATTCAAATAACGATAATTAAAGGATAAAACATAGTTTGGATCAATAAACTCTGCCCAAATGTAAGGAAATATGTGTACTATCGATTGCAGCCAGTAATCAGGATGAAAGCTTGATATATATTCCTATTTTTGAGTTTTGAGTTCCCATAAAAACTTGATGGGAACTTTTTCTACACAATTGAATGGGAAGAATCTCAACATATTTTGTGGGGTAGCCACTACGTTCAGATCGCTGAACTACATTTTTACATCAGAAATTGGTAGGTAGCCTATTTGGATCAGGGACAACCCACCCCAGACCTATTTGAAATGACAAGAAATGTTTTAGCATGATATGGATTCATCACAGCATTGATCTCTTTTCCTTTATCTAAGACTCAGACAATTAATGTGTTGTTTTATCTGTTAACAAAGTTATAAACAAAGTTATTTGGGTCGCAAGAGATTTCAATCCCACATCGTCCCTGTGCGTTTTCGGCGGGCTGAAACTTTTCTTTCATTCACTCAACAAACATGTTTCCTTGCATTCATTGTGACCTTGAAGTTCGACCAAAGCAGCATGCAGTTGACTGCAACATTTGTGGGAGATGGCAACGGGTCAACTGCCTTGGGTCTGTTCCCCCTCAGGGGATGGGACCCTATCACCCAGGGATTTTTGATGTTTTAAAATTTAAAAGTGTAAGTAGGCCTACTCTTGGGGTCCAAATAAACATAGGGGGCATAATAATAGTACAGGGTGGAAATTTCCTCAAAATTAAATAACAGTACAGGAGTGAAAAAATGGATTCATTTTCCAAAATATTCTTTGTTTACTCCTGTAAGTACCAAAAGAATATGCCTCAGCCTTTGTTTGACTGTTATTAATTATTTAAAATTACATTGAAGTGATTATTATAAAAATCAATCATTTGGAATGAAATAAAAAACAATAAAGAGACCCAAATAAGAAGAGTACAGGAGAGATTTTTTCTCAAAATTTAATAAGAGTATCTGTATGTTTATTTTGATCCCTAGAGTATGGATACGTCTGAGCTGAAAGTCGTGGGAAGGCTTTTGTTACGGGCCTCCAATGCTTGTGGAGGTGGCACGAGTATGTACATGTAGTTGCATTACTGACGAGGTTCTATTCATATAAAAAACACTTGTTCCAGTTTTTTTGTTTCACGCCAGTCTTTCCTGAATCGTGGTGGTCACGATTCTCTTTGCAGGAAAAAAATGCACCATACACATAGAAATCCAGGTATCGATAATAAATTAGTAAAATTACACAAATTGTAAGGAAATATTTGAGTAGATGTTGTCAAGAAAATACAGGAGAATGCTTCTCCTAGCACTAATTTTAAAAAAAGTTTGGTGGGTAGACAACCTGCCCCCCCTCCCACATGTATCCCTTTGAGTATTCAGCTATCACAGGGCCCTGTGATGTCCATTCTACACATCCCCCTTCCCAGGACCGTCCTCGCTGTCTGCTGTTCCCATTGTATCCCACTGTTAACAGCAGTGAGAGTTTCTTCCTGAGTAAGAGAATGAAAATTGACACAGTAAAACACTAAATTGAGCAAGTAAACCATCATAACGTACCCTCTCAAAAGGGAAAATGGGGTCACCTTCAAGATGCAGGAATGGAGTTTTAACTTTTGTTTTTGCCCCAAGAAAAGTTTGAAATTTGCTATTAAATGGAGCCTTCTGACAGATTTAGGATCTGATAGAAATTTACTTTATTTTTGTCTTGTCAAAATGACATTTTTTTGCAGCAAGTCTCAACTTTGCAAGTTCACAAATGGTTAAATCCAGTGGCCAAGAGTGATACATACCTTTTGACTGCACAGTCCCTGAAGTGATAACTTCATCATCATTCAAGGAACAGTTCAGCTCTGCAACTCAAAACTTTTTTTTTCAGGTGGGGTGTGGGGGATTCAGATCTGATCCAAGAGTCGACTGTCCTGGGTCTCCCAAAGTTCCAGGCCTTGGGTTCACCATTCAGCCCCACCTTATTCAGTGATATGTCACTATTTTCTCGACATGGGGGCTTGTGCTCCTTGACGCAGGGGCTAGGATATTACCCAACAAGCATACAATAAAGGAGCCAACTTCCCCTACTTTGGGGGGGAACCCTAGCACAATCCCTGGCCCTGGTAGTGAATAGTGGCTAATGTATGTGTAACACAAATTTGCTGTCATGTCAATAATATCTTAAAAGTGGGGGGGAGGGTTCAGGCCCAACCCAAGAGTCCTGGGCATTGCGGTCACTATCCTGTCCCACCCTATTCAGTGGTGATGTCAGAATTTCCTTGACATGGGAGCTTGTGCTCCTATACATAATGGCTAGGGCATTCACCGACAAGAACACAATGAAGGGGCAGTTTCCATGATGAGGATGAGTAACCCTCCCCGATGTGGGTGTAGCTGGGACTGCAGCTCTGACCTCATACCCTTTCCAGCACCACCATGACCCTATCCCAGTCCCTGATAGTGAATGTTGCAGGGTAATGACGATACACCAAATTCACAGTATGATACGTATCTAGGGTCACAGGTCACGATACGATATTATCTAGATACCTACATGTATCTTGATATTCATCCTGGTATTGAAGCTACAGTTAAGATCACAGGGCCAATGGTGGAGCCAGCAATTCATAGTTGTGGAGCACAGTTACATTATGGAGGAGGGAGATCAACTTCATTGCCCCTCTCCCCTCCAATTTCCCATATTCTGTCACATACAGTACTGACTGGTTACAAGTGTCTAAGCTCATACTCTGGCATAAGCCATCCCTAACTTTACAAATGCAAGATATCAAGTGCCCCTCTGGGTCTTGGCACATCCTTCTTCTTTTCAGTTTTAGAATAAAGACAATTTTAGTCAGAGGCGCTGGTAGTTACAACGGAAATAGGTAAGTTGTCATCTGGTGATCAAGACAACTAACCTTACCAAATACATGTAGATAAAAAAAGCTGGAGTACCCTGGTCCGGTAGGTTGCCAATGAAAATATATCAGTGATTGAGGCATGCTCTTGCAGTTCTGCATGGTTCGACTTCCACTTTGCAATTTTTAAATCGATTCACCTGAACGAAAAAAGTCGTGGAAGATGATTACGAAGAATAACTGGGGCACATCAAGGGGGCTAATTAATTGGCACCAACAACGTAAAACACACAAGTGAAGTTTTGTCAACTGCTTTGAAAACACTCGTAAAATGGTGGATAGAGGGGTAGCCACTACGTTCAGATCACTGAAGTAATATAGTGGTATCGCAATACAATGAAATTTGGACATCCGCATTGGTACCCGTATCGTGGGTTGCGGTATCGGTGCTTATCGGAGTACTGGGATATCGTCCCGAGCCTAGAATGTTGACTAATATATGTATAATGATATACAAGCTTGCATTTATTTCAGTAATATCTGACGGTCGGCTGAAACATCCCCAATCCATTTTAGATAGCAATTACACGAGGGGAGGGGTGCTCACGTCTGATACAAGAGTCTAGGGTCCTGGGCTGGGTCCGCCCAATGGTAACCCCAGGGTCCAGAACTTTGGGGGTGGACTCAGTTCTGACCCAAGAGTCCAAGGCCCTGAACTTCTGGGCCATGCCTGGGCCTCCCAAAGTTTCGGGGCCCTGAGGTTCTATCCTGCAAACAGGAAGATTCAGCCTCGGCAAGATTCAATCTCAGGAAGATTCAATCTTCAATAAAGAACAACACTTTCACACTGGTTCAACATATTTATATTTTTATACTGTACCAATGACCCAGACATAGCTGGTGCTAACTCTAAAAAATCTAGGGCCAAACACAAATTTTGCCCCCCAATCCCCAAAATTTGCATCTAAAACCAAAAGAAATCATGTCCTAAAGGACCTCCATACTTTGCCCTTACTGCGCATGCGCAGTGTCAAGGACGTTCCGAAATTAGCGCCATTTATCATTCTCTGTTTGGCCCTTCATCAGTCAACATCTCACTGATCTTTGTGCTTGTAAATCTCAGTTTAAAGGATGCCAGACGCGTAATTATTGGAGAAATGGTGATTCTAAGGAGGATATAGAAGGAGGAGAGGAAAAAGGAGTGACAAAAAATAATCAGGGCTGTACTTAAAATTTTTTATGAAATTATGTAAAGTTGCCTGTTTTCGAGGCATGGGCCTGTTGTTGTCATTCTTGCTATAAAGTTGCACTGCTTATTCAGTGTTTCCTCTCCCCTGGTCTTCTAAGTCCCCCCTTGCTATTCTCCCATGCTTTTGGCATATTTTTGAGAAAGATCATTTCTAAATTCTCTTGGGAGAGTTAGCTTGTTTACAGAATGAATTCTGTTATTTTCCCCATAGTTACGTTTTCACCCATGGGTGTATAAATGTTGTGTTCTGCATCTACCATCTGATGTTCTGCAGATTCTCTCCTGGGAGTCTCTGTCTTGCATCAGATAGAGTGTAATTTTGATGACTGATTTCGGGCCAGTATTGTCAGTGCCTGGAGTCATGTTTTCTTGTGTTTTTACACTGTTTGTTTACATTGGCAACAGTCTCTTTTGAGGGGGGCTGTTTGCCTTTGGAGTAGTTTATCTCACTATAAGATACATTATTATGATCCGTAAGTGTTGCATTAATTATTTAATATAATTTTAAAATTTTTGACCACACTTAGCCTTGGGATCCATTGGGGCTCAACCAGGGCTTGATTTAATCTGAAAATTTTGAATAGCAATTTACTATTCACCCTGGAAAATTGATTAGCAGTTGATCCAAAAGCACTTGAAACTAATAAATCTTGAATAGCAAAATTCAGAAATTGGAGAGCAAAGTGCTATGCAAATCCAGTTAAATCGAGCCCTGGGCTCAACGTTACTTTTCAGAAACTTGGGCTTCGCTGAAAAAATATTTTTCAAAAATTATTTTGATTTTCTATTGTTTTTTCAATATTAATGGATCATGTTATTATGTATCTTTGTGTTTAGGGGTTTGTGCGAGTACTAGGACTTGTTGTTGACTTTTCACAATGAAAGGATATTGTTCAAATTGTAATAGGAAGAAATCTTCCTCTGACTTTCATGATCATTATATTAATTGTAGTCAGTGTACTCGCACTAATCCCTGTTCTGTATGTCAATATTGGGACGACAAACATTGGAAACGTGTGTCACGATATGTTGTTAGTGGAGAAAGGGCTATACCGGCTCTTTCTCCGCAGGGTTACTCTACTCTATCAGTTTCTATTTCAGAGGAACAAGAACAGGGTGATGTTTCCATGTTATCTTCCGCAAGTGCGCTTCCGTCGTCACAAATGAATACAGAGCTAGCGGCAAAAGTGCTCATGGAGATAAGACAAATGTCGTCCGCTAGCTCGCCCGGTGTAGCGTCCATTCACCGAATGGTTCGGCAGCCGGGTTCGTCCGATGCGGTCCAGGAGGAAATGTTGGGTGATGCGAGCACTATAAACATTCAACGTGCACACCCAGTGACGGCGGATAGTAGGAGAGATCGGAGGAAGCCTTCGAGTCCGGTTCCTAGCTCGTCCAGGTCCAGTCGGGCCGCGAGCGAGAGAGGCCCCTCTCTCGTACAACAACATCTGGGACCAGATGTTGTGGTACAAAATGTGTCGCAAGCGGAGCACACGTCCGTCGCTCGGGACGCTTCGTTGTATAGGCAGTCCGCGGAGACTGCTCAGGCTTCTTCCTCTCACCAGCGCACACGACCGCACCTTGGCTACGTGACCGCCGATATTTTACCAGCTTCGCCGATCAGGGATTCTTCGGCGACCAGGTCACGCCATCCGGTAGCCAGGGACACGAGGCCGGTGGACTCCAGACGTTTGCATAGGAAGAGTATGCGGGAGTCACCAGATGCGGAGCTGCCCTCAGCGAAGCAGCGAAAGACTGCGCCTCCGCAGGCCTCGATGTCGGACGTGCTTGTTCAAATAGCACAACTTATCGCAGCATCCCAGCAGCCGACAGAAACGGTGTCGGATCGGGAATTATCCGACGGCGCTGGGTCGATACGCTCCGCCGAAGCATCGGGTGCGGACGACCGGGAGCATCATGAGGTCCGACCGGATGGTGAAAGGGATACGGATGACTTGGAGCTATCCCTTTCGGAACAACATAAAGCTGCCGTGGACTTCATCCGGCACTTTCTTCCTCAAGTTGTTCCGTCGGGCCAGACTGCTGCGGTTCCGGACAAGAGAATTATAGCGTCATTGGACTCTGATTTCTTTGAGCGGTTCAGGGACATCACTCCCGAGTTTCCGTCTCAGTCCAATAATGTCGCAAGAACATTTGAATTATTGAACGACGCTATATTCAAACTTGCTTCCAAAACAGGAAAAGCGGGTTTCTTGTCTGCCAATACTCTCAACCTACCTTTCATTAATGCAAGGAATAAATTCGATACGGCAGGGCAGGGTATCCCGAGAGTTCCTCTGCATATGGACGACGAGGCGGAAGACTTAGAATTATCATTACCGTCGTCTGCGTCTATTCCAACCGCGGTGTTGGAGACGACTATTTCGTCTAACAGAGCCAGTTTAGATGCTTTATCTTACGCAGACCACCTTACTAAGGCGTTATCACTGCGTCTTCAAGGGAAAGAATTCCAGGATATACAATCCTCTTTAAGACTTCTTTCAAGGGCAGTAGCTTATTCCACGTGTAACTCCGCCCTTTCAGTGGCAAACCTGGAGTTGGTTAGACGTGACGCAGCCCTAGCTACATCCACACTCGTGGATAGTAAGGTGAAGAACTCTCTCAGAGTCGCTTCGGTCTCCGGAGAACTTCTCTTCGACGGCAAGCTTTCTGCAATTTACGATAAAATTACTAAGAAAGCTTCGGATTCTCTGTTATTCAAATCTGCTTCTAAGAAGTCGGACACGGCAGATAAGAGTAAGACAGGCACTTCTGGGTCTAATGCGCCCAAGAGAGGTTCCTATAGAGGTTCCAGTGCGTCCTCTTGGTCTTATTCAAGAGACCGTCAAGGCAGCGACTCACGTGCGGGACGTCCTTCGTGCCGGGACAACCGGTCGGACGCCCCGAGGTCGACGGGACGAGGTGCGGGTCGTGGAGGACATGGTTTCTCCTACCGTAGGCTCGCAGGTCCAGGAGGTGATGGCTTCAACCTCTATCGCGTACCGGTTGGCGGAAGGTTGTCGAGTTTTTCACAAGAGTGGGCGTCGATTACGGACGACCCTTGGGTGAGAGGGGTGATTTCGGAAGGTCTAAAGATATCCTTCAAACGAAAGCCTCCATTAACTCGAAGTCCAAAATGGACTCAACTTCCGTCAAATCCGCAGAAAAGAGATGCTCTGTTATCAGAGGTGCAGTCTCTTTTAATGAAGAACGCGGTAGAGGTCGTAGAAAACCAGGAGACACCGGGATTCTACAGCCATCTGTTTCTGGTTCCGAAACCAGACGGCTCGTTCCGTCCAGTCATAGAATTGAGCTGGATAAACAAGCTGATCGTCGCTCCGAAGTTTTATATGGAGACGATTCGATCGGTCAGAGCGAGTATTCGGGTGAACGATTATGCAACAAGCATAGATCTCAAAGATGCGTACTTTCACGTCATGGTACATCCGACATTCAGAAAGTATCTACGCTTCGCAGTCCTAGGGGTGGTGTATCAATTCCGGGCGATGTGCTTCAGATTGAATCTAGCACCCTGGGCTTTCACTCGGGTAATGAACTCGGTAATTATGTATTTCCGAGCTCATTCGTCTGCGGTAACGTCGGCCTACCTGGACGACATTCTTCAGAGGTACGGCAACGAGTTAATGCTTCAGAACGATGTGCAGAATCTGCTTCTATTGCTCCGACGTCTCGGTTTTATAATAAACGAGGAGAAGTCGGATCTGGTGCCGTCCAAGTCATTCACACATCTGGGAATGAGCTTCGAGACGCACAACAATCTCGTTCGTCTGCCGTTAACCAGAGCAAAATTAGTCAGTTGTTACACTCGCTATTGTCTGCACGCAGACAAAGTCACGGCGAGGGAGTTCATGAGACTGCAGATCTCATTCCGATGGGGCGGTTACGCACATGTCCTCTCCAAATTTTCTTGACTCAGAATTGGAGTGTGAAAATTCATTCGCTCGACATAGACGTTCTCTTGTCAGATCAAGTGAAACGAGAGATTCAGACTTGGGCAAACATTCAGTGGTTAACTCAGGGAGTTCCGCTGCAGTTGCCGGATCCGAGTTTTACCATTATGACGGATGCCAGTCAAACAGGTTGGGGTGCATCATTGATCCCAACGGATTCGAGATGCCAGGGTCTTTGGGATCCGCAATTCCGCAATTCCTGGGCAAGCACATAAACATCAAGGAAATGATGTCAATTTGGCTTGCGTTACGTCATTGGATGGACATTATTCACAATGCTCATGTCCAAATCCTATCTGACAATACGACAGTAGTGGCGTATATACGGAATCAGGGAGGCACTCATTCAATTCCATTGTTCAATCTAACGGAAAGAATCCTTCTGTTTGCTCTAGAACATCAAGTTCTTCTTTTGGTCCGTCATATACCGGGTCGTCTGAACGTACTAGCAGACTCCCTTTCACGAAAGGGTCGCTTGTTGCCGTCGGAGTGGACTCTCAACAAACAAGTATTCAATCAGATTTGCTACCAATGGGAACGGCCAATGATAGACTTATTTGTGACACATCTCAACAATCAGTTGCAGACGTATGTGTCTCCGTGTCCGGATCCAAGAGCATTTGCAGTAGACGCTCTGTCGATCCCTTGGGACGGAATGATAGGATATGCATATCCTCCAGCGCCATTAATTCAGCAAGTATTGCTAAAGATAAAACAATCTCAATGCAAGATTCTGTTGGTAGCATCTCTGTCTCCACAGAGACCGTGGATAAATCTACTCAGGTGTCTGTTGTGGGACCTACTGCGAAAGCTTCCTCCACGGGAGGATCTTCTTTCGCAGGGGAAATCGCGTCAACTCCATCACAACCCGCAAGGTCTCAACCTTCACGTTTTTCCGTTGTGCGTTCCTTCTTGCATGGCAAGCACTTTACAGGACGAGCAGTGGACGCGATTTCTAACTGTAGGAGGACCTCCTCTTCGCTAAACTATGCGGCTAAGTGGAAGGTTTTTCGTCGTTGGTGTAGGGATCATTCTGTTGATATTTTTTATCCCTCCATACCAGACATTGCAAACTTTCTAGTATACTTGTTTGATGAAATCAAACTGCAGCCTGTTACTATTAAGGGTTATAGGTCTATGTTATCTGATACCTATGCACATCATGATAGTTTACAAATTGGATCTAATGTCTCTTTATCTAAGTTAGTTAGAAACTTCTCGATAAATAGACCCAGAACTCTTAGGTTAATTCCTAAGTGGAATTTAGTTTGGGTTCTTAAACTGAAGGAAAAGCCATTAGAACCTCTTGGGACAGTAGATTTCAAATTCTTGTCTTATAAGACAGCTTTTCTCTTAGCTTTCTCTTCTGCTAGAAGAGTCAGTGAGCTTCATGCACTGTTGGTGGATGATTCTCACTATCGTAGTGTCGGGAACACTATCACCTTCACTACTAATGTGGGATTTTTAGCTAAGAATCAGGCTCTAATAAATATCCGGAACTGTTGTTATTAAGGCTCTTCCGTCTTCAGACGGGCGTAGGCCTTTACTCTGTCCTGTTAGAGCGTTACGTATCTATAAACAGAGATCTCAGTTTATCAGAAAGGGACGAAAACGTTTCTTTCTGTCTCTGATGCCTGATAGAAAGGACATTTCGGTCCATTCTATTGCTAGATGGATTCAATTAACTATCCGTACTGCTTATGAAAATTTATCTTCTTCTCAGCAGTCTGTGCTTAAGATTTCGGCTCATGAAGTAAGAGCTCTTTCTACTTCTTGGGCTTACGCTAATAGTATTGCTATTACAGATTTAATGAAGGCTGCTTATTGGTCTCAGCCATCCACATTCACAAATTTTTATCTCAGAAATATTGAGTCCATTTCTGGAGACCTGCATTGTTTAGGTCCGTTATCTGTTGCTCAGAATGTCGTCCACTAAACAGTTGCAACTATAGTTATGCAGGCTTTCTGTTCTGGCAGTGACTCCGTCCGGCTGCCCTCTTCGCTCTGGGCTATTTGACCCAGGGCAAGGGGAAGGGGGGGGGGGGAGGGTGTTCCCTTAGGTCACCTGCTTTATAGTGAAAAGCAAGGGAATGCCTCCTCCGAAGTCAGTATTTCTGAGTCGTTTCCGGGATGGTTTTAAAGTGTAATATTAATGTTAAAAATTCATTCATGTCATATTTTTAAAGTGTAGCTCGGTGTGAAGCATTTGTATATGTCAAGTGTCAAACGGGCGTTAATATACAATCCTCGGACACTTTTAAAGAATATAAAGAGTCTCAGTTCTCTGGACTAACTTTATTTATTGGCTTACTTTAAAAATAATTAGTATAAAGGGTTATACTGGATGTTAATAGAGAACATGAATGTTATTGTGCTCAATTATGAGGGTATTGTATCTTTCTAATTTAACATAAAATAAGAAAGATACATGTAAAGCCTAATACTCCTTTTCTCCTTGAGGGGTTGACTCTATATTATATAGTTGAGCTTATTGGATTTTCCTCTATGTCCTAGGCCCTCCAGCCTTTTTACTATTCAGCTATGTCTGGGTCATTGGTACAGTATAAAAATGTTAAAAAATTTATAGTAATTTATATATTTTTTATACTTACCAATGACCCAGACGGGGATGGCCCTCCCAGGAGTTGGGAACTCTTACCTCCCCGCTGAGTACATAGCGCTGACCAGGCACTGCTTGTAAGAATGATAATTGGCGCCAATTTCGGAACGTTCTTGACACTGCGCATGCGCAGTAAGGGCAAAGTATGGAGGTCCTTTAGGACATGATTTCTTTTGGTTTTAGATGCAAATTTTGGGGATTGGGGGGCAAAATTTGTGTTTGGCCCTAGATTTTTTAGAGTTAGCACCAGCTATGTCTGGGTCATTGGTAAGTATAAAAAATATATAAATTACTATAAATTTTTTAACTTTTCAATTCAGTATTCTTTTTATTTTTCATTCCAAGCAACAAGTATAATTTATTAAATAAAAAATAACAATTACATGATTGATAATACAGTCACAGTTTTTCAACATATTGAAATAACAATGGATTGCTACTACGTGGTGAACAGTGGTGTGGGTTTGGGGATTCAATTTGACAGAGGTCTATCGAGTCATGTGGAGGCTCTGTAACAGGTTCAGGGGAAATTTACCATTATTATATCCCTGGCCCTGGTGGTGAATGATGACTATGTATAATACAGGTTTGCAGTCATTTCAGTAATATCTAACTGTTGGATAAAACCTCCTCCATTCAATATTTGGGATCGCAACAGCCACAGTTAACAACAACAGAGTTGGTTCTGTATGTGCCAGACGTGTGGCACAGAAATGGAAATATCCTAATTTTGTACTATCGAAACCAGTCAATAAAAAGATAAACAACATATTTCTTCTTACCTTTTTAGTTGAGTTGTGATGAAATCAAACTCGACTTATAGTTTGATGAATGGTGGGCAGTTGGTCAGATGGGCGTAAATTGGTTTCCGGCCGATAACTTGATAATGGTTTGACCACCCATGTTCATGAAACTGCATAGGTAAGTTGGCATCGGTGAGAGGAAGAACCCTATTTATTTTGGACTTGCTAGGTCAAAGGTCAAGGTCACAGTGACCTTAAACATAGTAAATCATAAACAATTGGTTTCCGGATGGTAACTTGACTATGGTTCAACCCACATTCATGAAACTTCAGATGTAGATTGGCCTTTGTGAGAGGAAGAACCCTATTTATTTTGGACTCTCAAAGGTCAAGGTCACAGTGACCCTGAACATAGTAAATCAAAACAATTGGTTTCTGTGTGATAACTTGATAATGGTTCCACCCACATTCATGAAACCTCATAGGTAGGTTGGCATCAGTGAGAGGAAGAACTCAATTTGTTTTGGACTTCTCTAGTTGAAAGGTCAAGGTCACAGTGACCTTCAACATAGTAAATTGTAAACAATTGGTTTCCGGATGATAATTTGATAGTGGTTTTACCCACTTTCATGAAACTTCATAGGTAGGTTGGCCTAGGTGAGTGGAAGACCCCTATTTATTTTGGACTCGTTAGGTTAAAGGTCAAGGTCACAGTGACCTTGAACATAATAAATCGTAAACAACTGGTTTCCAGATAATAATTTGACAATGGTTCCACCCACATTCATGAAACTTCATAGGTAGGATGGCATTGGTACAACGAAGAGCAATATTTATTTTGGAATCACTGGGTCAAAGGTCAAGGTCACAACAACATTCACATAGTAAATTGTAAATAACTGGTTTCTGAACGATAAATTGATAATGATTAAACCCACTTTTGTGCTGTCACAACTCGACCTTGGATCTGTGATCCTATCGGCATTTTTTACTATTATATTCCTTTTTCTGTTTCTATATTGTGCAAGCTTAATAAGCTGACATAAACTTTTCTGAATTTATGGCATACTTTTCTCGGTGTAAACCCCCGGGAAGTGAAACAGTACTTGTTTACTGTGGTAGTTTCACATGCACTGGCTTGTAATTTCTTCTGTTTCTTCACATGCACTGGTTTGGTACTGTGATAAACCAGGGTTTGCATTTGATCAGGGCTGATCAGCCCAGACCCCGAGATCAGCCCTGAGAGTGACAAAATTTAAAACAAAACTAAACTATTAAGGCATGTTTAAAAATGAGCCCTAGGTAGGCCCTGACCCTCATATCTCGAGGATTTATTTCAGAGACCAACCATTTTTCAAAATGCAAACCCTGGGTAAACAAGCTTTGTTTTACTGCTACTTGGTAACCAATGCCTGGGGTAGAAGGCCTCGAAAATGGGCAACATGGGTTTAAACGAGTGACTAATAAAACACCTGGTGTCCATGTGTGCATGTGTCCGTCCACCCCACATTGGTTTTGCAATGATAACCTTTGTTATACTAGGTCAGATCAAATAAAATTGGTTTGTAGTTGTATCAACATAAAATACAGGTCAAGTTCGATTCAGGGTGCGGTGAGATAATCGTGGCCAGCCAGAGTTATGCCCTTTTTCAACTTCAAAAATTCATTTTTTAGCTCAACTTGACAAAGTCAAGCTGAGCTATTGCCATCACTTTTCATCTGTCGGCGTACGTACGTATGTATGTACGTACATACGTACGTACATCCACAATTTTCTTTGGCACACCTCACAGGTCGCATTTATGGTCAGATCGCTTTGAAACTTGGTATGCTTGTTTGGGATGACCTCTAGATGGGAGCTATCGATTTTCTTCAATTTCCATCACAAAATGTTGCCGTGACCAACGTTCTCAGAACTTAGTTTAGTCAAACCTCAATATTTCCCTTTGGCACACCCTGCAGGGCACATTTATGATTGGATTGCTTTGAAACCTGGTATGCTTGTTTGGAGAGACCTCTAGATGGGAGCTATCGATTTTCTTCAATTTCCGTCAAAAAATGTTGCCACGGCCACATCCGTAGAGCTAAGTTTAGTCAGAAGACCTCAATATTTCCCTTTGGCACACCCTACAGGGCACATTTATGATCGGATTGCTTTGAAACCTGGCATGCTTGTTTGGAGTGTCCTCTAGATGGGAGCTATCGATTTTCTTCAATTTTCTTCAAAAAATGTTGCCGCGGCCAACGTACTTAGAACTTAGTTTAGTCAGACTACAATATTTCCCTTTGGCACACCCCACAAGACATATTTATGATTGGATTGCTTTGAAACCTGGTATGCTTGTTTAGGGTGACCTCTAGATGGGAGCTATCGATTTTCTTCAATTTCCGTCAAAAAATGTTGCCACGGCCAACGTTCTTAGAACTTAGTTTAGTCAGACCACAATATTTCCCTTTAGCACACCCTGCAGGGCACATTTATGATCGGATTGCTTTGAAACCTGGTATGCTTGTTTGGGGTGACCTCTAGATGGGAGCTATCGATTTTCTTCCATTTTCGTCAAAAAATGTTGCCACGACCAACGTTCTTAGAACTTAGTTTAGTCAATATTTCCCTTTGGCACACCCTATAGGGCACATTTATGCTTGGATTGCTTTGAAACCTGGTATGCTTGTTTGGGGAGACCTCTAGATGGGAGCTATCGATTTTCTTCAATTTCCGTCGAAAAATGTTGCCGCTGCCAACGTTCTTAGAACTTAGTTTAGTTAGACCTCAATATTTCCCTTTGGCACACCCTACAGGGCACATTTATGATCAGATTGCTTTGAAACCTGGCATGCTTGTCCTCTAGATGGGAGCTATCGATTTTCTTCAATTTTCTTCAAAAAATGTTGCCGCGGCCAACGTACTTAGAACTTAGTTTAGTCAGACTACAATATTTCCCTTTGGCACACCCTACAGGACACATTTATGATTGGATTGCTTTGAAACCTGGTATGCTTGTTTAGGGTGACCTCTAGATGGGAACTATCGATTTTCTTCAATTTCCGTCAAAAAATGTTGCCACGGCCAACGTTCTTAGAACTTAGTTTAGTCAGACCACAATATTTCCCTTTAGCACACCCTGCAGGGCACATTTATGATCGGATTGCTTTGAAACCTGGTATGCTTGTTTGGGGTGACCTCTAGATGGGAGCTATCGATTTTCTTCCATTTTCGTCAAAAAATGTTGCCACGACCAACGTTCTTAGAACTTAGTTTAGTCAGTATTTCCCTTTGGCACACCCTATAGGGCACATTTATGCTTGGATTGCTTTGAAACCTGGTATGCTTGTTTGGGGAGACCTCTAGATGGGAGCTATCGATTTTCTTCAATTTCCGTCGAAAAATGTTGCCGCTGCCAACGTTCTTAGAACTTAGTTTAGTCAGACCTCAATATTTCCCTTTGGCACACCCTACAGGGCACATTTATGATCAGATTGCTTTGAAACCTGGCATGCTTGTTTGGGGAGACCTCTAGATGGGTGCTAACGATTTTCTTCCATTTCCTTCAAAAAATGTTGCTGTGGCCAACATTCTTAGAACTTAGTTTAGTCAAACCGCAATATTTCCCTTTGGCACACCCAACAGGGCACATATATGATTGGATTGCTTTGAAACCTGGCATGTTTATTTGGGGTGACCTCTAGATGGGAGTTATCAATTTTCTTCCATTTCAGTCTGTCAAAAAATGTTGCCGCCGGCAACGATCTTTGAACTTAGTTTAGACAGGCATCAATATATTCCTTTGGCATGCCCTACAGGACACATTTATGATCAGATTGATTTGAAACTTCGTATGCTTGTTTGGGGTTACCTCTAGATGGGAGCTATCGATTTTCTTTGATTTCCATCAAAAAATGTTGACACTGACAATGACCTTCGATGTACTTAGTAAAAACTTAGTGCAGTTAAGCATCAATGTTTCCCTTTGACACACCCTTCAGGGCACATTTATGATCGGATCACTTTGAAACTTGGTTTGTGTGTTCGGGGTGACCTCTAGATGTGAGCTATTGCTTTTTTTCATTTCCATAAAAAATTATTGTCGTTATCACTAGCCTTTGAACTTACTGTATGTGTGCATCAACTTATCCCTTTTGCACTCTCTGCAGGGTATATTTATGAATTTCCATACCCCTCCCCCCCCCCCCAAAAAAAAAAAAAAATAAAAAAAAAAAACCATTGCCCCAAGCAATGACCTTCTACTTAGTGCAGTGCATTTGTGCATTGACATCTTCCTTTGGCATGCCTCAGAGGGCACATTCATTATCAGGTTGTTGTTATGAAACTTTGTATGCTTATGCAGGGTGACAAAGATAGGAGCTATTGATTTTCTTTTCATTTCCATTAAATGCTGTTGCTGTTAGCAACAATCTTTGAATTTATTGCATTTGTGCATCAACATTCTTTGACATGGCCTACAGGCCACATTTATCATAGGATTGTTTTGAACTTGATGTGCTCATTAGGCAAGACCTTTAGATAAGAGCTACATGTATTGATTAGCATTCATTTCTGTGAAAAAAAGTTGCCATTTACAATAACCTCTGAACATACTGCATTTGTGTTTCAACATTCTTCTTTTAGCCAGTCTTACAGTTTACATTTAAAAATGCATGGATTACTCTGACGTTGTGCACACACAATGCTGTTATGTTGAAATTTCATCAAATAACATTGGTACCAATGATCTTCAATTTTGCCATTTCATTTAAGTTTGTCAAGTTGAGCTTCAGTGTCATTGACACTTTCATCTTGGTTTCCTGTTGATAACTTTAGTTATAGTTGGCCAAATCAAATGAAATTTGGTATGCAGGTGCATCAACACAAAATACAGATCAGGTTAGAATTGGGGTGCGGTCTGACAATTTTTGCTAGAGTTTATATGCATTTTTTTTACTTCAAAAATTCTTTTTTTTTATTTCCTGATGATAACTTTAGTTGTAAACCAAGTCAAATAAAATTTGGTGCGTAGATGTCTCAACATAAAATACAGGTCCAGTTCAAATTGGGGTTTGGTCTGACATTTTTGCCAGAGTTATGTCCCTTTTTAAACGGAAAAATTCAATTTTTTCAAATACTTCGAATTGCACACTTTTGGGGGGCAGCATGTGGCTGGATGGCCATGTATTGATTGTATATTCATGTGTGGTCATTAGCCACTGTGCAGAAATATTTGACTTTAAACATGAAATAAATAAATAAGGCGTTTGTCAGTATTTTGCAATACATTCCATCCACGGTACACTGGTAAAAATACTAAAAAATAAGTCTTAGTACACTGGTTAAAAATGCCGGATTCTGAAGAAGTACAGTTAGAAAAAATCTATGTGATACAATAACTTGCACAAACATTCACTGATTTGACTAATGTTTACCATGCAGGTCTTTTGCAAAAACAGCTCAAGCAAGGTTGAGAACTGGTCTGCCCCGATTTTTTGTTACATACATGTAGTTATGGGTCTTAATTAGTAAAGTTTTATGAATTTTGATCTTGTTGGCACAATAACTTGAACAAACATTCTGCGATTTGACCAATATTTGCCATACATGTCTTTTACAATAATATCTCAAGCAAGTTTGAAAACTGGTCTTTTCTGTTTATTTTGTCACAGAGTTAGGGGCCTTAATTAGTCAATTTAAAAAAAAATTTTGACCTTGTTAGCGTAATAACTTGAACAAACATTCTCTGTTTTGACTGATATTTGTCATACAGGATTTTTGCAATAATATTTCATGCAGGTTTGAAAACTGTCCCAGTCCAATTTTCTGTTACAGGGTTATGGACCTTAATGAATTTTTACATACATGTATTCTGGACTTATTAGCATTATAATTTGAATGAAGGTTCCACATTTGACAACCGGCATATGATAACTTGGTTATGGATATGCAGCACTCTCCGATTGCCACCACAACTCGGCACCTGCATCTCCATTGCATACCTCTTGTTTTGTGTGTGGAGGGTGGGAGGTAGTTTTCAGTCAAGTTTTCACAAAAACTCAACTATTGGTATGGCGAGGGTTGGTCTCTGGGTGGGCGGGCAGGCTGGCAGCCCTTTTTGCTAATCACTTAGTTGTTTGTTGGACGGATTTTGATAATATTTGGTATGTGACTTGATATGCATGTTCAACACCTGATGACATGAAATAGGGTGTGTCCGTGCTTTTTCACAAGAGTTATGGCCTTTTGTTAAAATCGACTAATTTTGAGCTTGATAACAAACTTTAGCCAATTTGACTGACATTTGGCACATGGGTTTCAAGGAACAATGTCTTGATCGAGTTCAAAGATGGGCTTGATCCAATGTTTGAAAGCAGAATGAATTATGGCCCTTTGTTAAAATCGTCTACTTTTGAACATGATAGCGTGATAATTTCAACAAATATCAACCGATTTGAGTGATATTTGGCATATGGGTTTCAAGGAACAGTGTCTTGATTGAATTCTAAAACAGCTCGATCTGATCTACAGCAGCAGAATTATTGAGCTGGCCTGGTCATTTTTGTAAATTTTGTGCTTGATAGCAGGATAACATATAAACAGACGTCAACCGATTATATTCATTTTTGTTACATAGTTTTCTAAGAAGATTATCTCCAGTGAATTCACAAACAGACTTGGTCCAATATTCAACATCAAAATTATTGGGCTGACCTGGTCATTTTTTGCAAATTTTGTGCTTGATAGCCCAATAACTTAAACAAATGTCAACCGATCCAATTCATTTTCATTATGTGTGTTTCCAGGGACATTTTCTTGATCGAGCTTGAAAATGTGCTCTGTCCATTTTTAGCTTAACTTGACATAGTCAAGATAAGCTATTGCCATCACGCATGCGGAAGTCTGTGAGTCTGTTAGTCTGTGACGTCTGTTCACATTTTCCTTTAGCACGGGCTACACCCCGCAGTTCTTGTCTGATCGTCACGAAATTTCATATGCATGTTTGGGGTCATGTCTAGATGAGAAAGCCCCCTTTTGGTCGCGATCGGTCAACCGGTATGGCTGCCCGAGCCCAAAACCCGAAAACCATTAGCACAGTCTACAGGTCGTATTTATGAAGGGATTTCATTGTAACTTGGTAGGATGCCTCTGTATAATGCCTAGATGAGAACGTCCCCTTTTGGGCATGATCTATCAACCGTGATGGTTGCCCAAGCCCGAAACCCAAAAACTTTTAGCACAGTCTGCAGGTCATGTTTAATGTGGAGGGATTTCATTGTAACTTGGTAGGATGACTTCTTATGATGTCTAGATGAGAATTTCCCCATTTGGGCATGATCTGCCAACCGTAACGACTGCCGAGCCCAAAACCCGAAAACCTTTATCACAGTCTACAGGTCATATTTATTGAGGAAATTCATTGTAACTTGGTGGGTTGACTTCATACAATGTCTAGATGAGAAAGTCACCTTTTGGGCTTGATTGGGCAATTGTGACGGCTACAGGGGCCCAAAGCCCGAAAAACTTTAGCACAGTCTAGAAGTCATATTTATGAAGGGATTTCATTGTAACTTGGTAGGATGACTCCAAATAATGTCTAGATGAGAATGACCCATTTTGATCGCAATCATGCAGCCTTGATTGGTGCCCGAGCCCAAAAACCTTTAGCATAGGCAAAAGGTCATATTTGTGGAAGGATTTCATTGTAACCTGTTAGGTTGACTCCATGTAATGCCTAGATGATGACATCCCCTTTTGGTCGTGATTGGTCAGTTGTGATGGCTACTAGTGCCCGAAGCCCGAAAACCTTGAGCACAGTCTACAGGTCATATTTATGAAGGGATTTCATTGTAACTTCTTAGGATCACTCCAGATGATGCCCAGATGAGATTGTCCCCTATGGTTGCGATCATTCAGCCATGATGGCTTCCCGAGCCCGAAGCCCAAAAACCTTTAGCACAGTCTACAGGTCATATTTATGAAGGGATTTCATTGTAACTTGGTAGGTTGACTTCATATAATGTCTAGATGAGAACGTCCCCTTTTGGACATGATTGTGCACCTTTGACGGCTAAAGGTGCCCGAAGCCCGAAAACCTTTTGCACTGTCTACAGGTCATATTTATGAAGGGATTTCATTGTAACTTGGTAGGTTGACTTCATATAATGTCTAGATGAGAACGTCCCCTTTTGGACATGATTGGGCTACTGTGACGGCTAAAGGTGCCCGAAGCCCGAAAACCTTTAGCACAGTCTACAGGTCATATTTATGAGGGGATTTCATTGTAACTTGGTAGGATGACTCCAAATAATGTCTAGATGAGAATGTCCTATTTTGGCCATAATCATTCAGCCTTGATGGGTTCCCGAGCCCAAAAACCTTTAGCATAGGCAAAAGGTTATATTTATAGAAGGATTTCATTGTAACCTGTAAGGTTGACTGCATATAATGCCTAGATGATGACATCCCCTTTTGGCCGTGATTGGTCAACTGTGATGGCTACAGGTGCCCGAAGCCCAAAAACCTTGAGCACAGTCTACAGGTCATATTTATGAAGGGATTTCATTGTAACTTTGCAGGATCACTCCAGATGATGCCCAGATGAGATTGTCCCCTTCGGTTGCGATCACTCAACCATGATGGCTGCCCGAGCCCGAAGCCCGAAAACCTTAAGCACAGTCTACAGGTCATATTTATGAAGGGATTTCATTGTAACTTGGTAGGTTGACTTCATATAATGTCTAGATGAGAACGTCCCCTTTTGGACATGATTGTGCACCTTTGACGGCTAAAGGTGCCCGAAGCCCGAAAACCTTTTGCACTGTCTACAGGTCATATTTATGAAGGGATTTCATTGTAACTTGGTAGGATGACTCCAAATAATGTCTAGATGAGAACGTCCCATTTTGGCCGTGATCATTCAGCCTTGATGGGTGCCCGAGCCCAAAAACCTTTAGCATAGGCAAAAGATTATATTTATAGAAGGATTTCATTGTAATCTGTTAGGTTGACTCCATATCATGCCTAGATGATGACATCCCCTTTTGGTCGTGATTGGTCAACTGTGATGGCTACAGGTGCCCGAAGCCCGAAAACCTTGAGTACAGTCTACAGGTCATATTTATGAAGGGATTTCATTGTAAATTCGCAGAATCACTCCAGATGAGATTGTCCCCTTTGGTTGCGATCATTCAACCATGATTGCTGCCCGAGCCTGAAACCCAAAAACCTTTAGCACAGTCTACAGGTCATATTTATGAAGGGATTTCATTGTAACTTGGTAGGTTGACTTCATATAATGTCTAGATGAGAACGTCCCCTTTTGGACACAATTGGGCAACTGTGACGGCTTCAGGGGCCCAAAGCCTGAAAACCTTTAGAACAGTCTACAGGTCATAATTATGAAGGGATTTCATTGTAGCTTGGTAGGATGACGCCAAATAGTGTCCAGATTAGAATGTCCCCTTTTGGTTGCGATCATTGAACCATGATGGCTGCCAGAGCCCAAAGCCCAAAAACCTTTAGCACAGTCTACAGGTCATATTTATTAAGGGATTTCATTGTAACTTGGTAGATTGACTTCATATAATGTCTAGATGAGAATGTCCCCTTTGAACGCAATTGGGAAACTGACGGCTACAGGGGCCCGAAGCCCGAAAACCTTTAGCACAGTCTACAGGCCATATTTATGAGGGGATTTTAATGTAACTTGATAGGATGACTCGTTTTGGAATAATTTCACTGTAACTTGGTAACTTTTGTTGATATACGTTAACTGTGAGGGCCACATACATTAACTGTGAGGTCATATTAACCCACGCCTCAGCTCTTTAGTACAGTATACACCTCATATTATTTTTATCATAAACATAGCATACAGGGAACAGAAATGAACATATTCCCAATTATCATAATTCTTGTCTTACTTCATAATCCTTTCATAAACATTGAACATTATCCTTTTCATCAAACACAACACACAAGTTAAGCTACAGTGTCATTGACACTTTCATTTTAGCCACTTTTGTGTTAGCCACAAAAAACTTGACCCCTGCATCATTGATGCAAACCCTTGTCCAAGTTTTCTTTCATATGGAAATCTTATCCTCCCAAAGTGTAGCGCCCCCCCCCCCCCCCCCCCCCCCCTTCCCCATGTCCAATATGCTTGAAATTCTAAAGAACACTGACAAAACATGTACTTGGATATTGCGGGGCATGTCCTCTCAAAATCACCTTGGCACAGACATTTTGTCCCAAGAGAAGTCAAGTTCGTACCAGGATGCTTTGTCAAAAAATGCTGATTCTCTTTGAGGGTGTGTTGCGGAGGTAGGTGATGGTGTGTGGGAAAGGAGCCCTTTCAAGTGTTTTCAAACAAAGATATTAACCCCCCGCCCCCATAGCTTGAAACCCTGTCCAGTAAACTTGAAATTATTTTAAAATAATTTCATGTGAACCACCAATCACAATGCTTTGAGATGTGGTATTTATCTTCTTTTAGTGAGAGAAATTCGAGTTTGTTCACAGAATGCTTCTTGTTTGTGTTCTAATACAAAAAAGATTGCATGATATATGCTCAAAATAAGAGTGTGTCATTGATTTTCAGCTCAATTCGCCAAATTTGAGCTTATGCCATGACCAGTTGTCCGTCTGTCCATCAACAATTCAATACGGCTCGGGCTAGAGGCCGTATTTATGAACCGATCTTTACGAAACTTCTTGGGTACCTTTGTTATGACCGTGGGACGAGAACGAGTGTTTTTGGGTCCGGTCCAAAATTCAGGATGGCCGATGACAGCCATTTTGTACAAAATTTGGTGCAATCAGATTTTTTGCACAGAACTTCCATATGAAAGCGCTGATTTGAATAATTTTGTGTGTGAATGTTTAGTACCATGGGATACATCACATATAATACGGGTTTTTTTCTCATGCAGAAATTATGCAAATTAGATGAACTTTGATTTTTTCAGTGCTACTTACACACAGTAAGAACACATGTCAATACGGCTCGGGCTAGAGTCTGTATTTATAAATCGATCTTCACGAAACGTCTTGGGTACCTTTGTTATCACCTTGGGGTGAGAATGAGTGTTTCTGGGTGCGGTCTAAAATTCAAGATGGCTGCCAGTGCCACATATAATACAGGTTTTTGTCTTGTGCATAAATTATGCCAATTTGACTAACTTGGATTTATTTAATGTTACTTTCAGCACTGTAACTGCAAATGCCAATACGGCTCGGGCTAGAGGCCGTATTTATGAACCGATCTTTATGAAACTTCTTGGGTACCTTTGTTATCACCGTGGGATGAGAACGAGTGTTTTTGGGTGTGGTCCGAAATTCAAGATGGCCACCAGCAGCCATTTTGTACCAAAATTAGTGCAATCAGTCTTTTCTACAGAACTTCTGTATGAAAGTTCTGATCTGAATAAATTTTTGTATGAATGTTTAGTAACATGGAATACATCACATATAGTACAGGTTTTTGTCTCGCGCAGAAATTATGCAAATTAGATGAACTTTGATTTATTCAGTGCTGCTTATACACTGTAAGTGCACATGTCAATATGGCTCGGGCTAGAGGCTGTATTTATGAACCGATCTTCACAAAACTTCTTGGGTACCTTTGTTATCACCTTGGGACAAGAATGAGTGTTTCTGGGTGCGGTCCAAAATTCAGTATGGCTGCCAGTGACCATTTTGTACCGAAATTAGGTCCATTCAGTTTTTTGTCACAACTTCTATACAGCTCATATTTGTGAACTGATCTTCACAAAACTTCTTGGGTAGCTTTGTTTTCACCTTGGGACAGGAACGAGTGTGTTTTGGGGTGCCTTTGTTATCACTGTGCTATGAGAACAAATATTTTGGGGTTCAGTCAGACCCACTCTGGGACTCAAAGATTTCTTTTCTAGTTTAGCATCTGACTATCACCCACCTTTACAATACTTTACCTATACATTTGTTACAGGCTACGGTCAGTATTTATGTACAGACCGTTACAATACTTTATATGTACCTTTGTTAACAGGTCATTGCCTAGATGTTTGTCATTGCTGTGTCACATACTATACATGTACATGTCTTAACAAGTTGAGCTGCAGTGTCATTGACACTTTCATTTCTTGTGTGATTGCGCATGCACAAAACGTTTTTAGCTCAGCTTGACAATGTCAAGACCCTAAATCTCACCCGATCAGTTCTAAATTTTACACATGGCTTTGGGGTGATGTCTGGATGGAATTATGGGAGCTATCAAATTTTTCCGAATTTTGTTCAAAAACATGTCGTCAGCAGCCATCTTAATGCAGATTTGGTACATAAATAGTCAGCAATTTCATTGGCACACCCTACAGACTGCATCTTTTACTCGATCAGTTTCAGATTTCATATGTAGCCTTGGAGTGATGTCTAGATAGGAGCTGTCAAATTTTTCTGAATTTTGTGTAAAAACATGGCCGCCAGCAGCTATCTTGGATTTTGCCCATGAATTGTTGACAATTCCATTGGTAAACCCAACAGGCCACATCTCTTACCTGTTCAGTCCCAGATTTCATATGTGGCTTTGGGCAATGCCAAGATGGGAGCTGTTGAATTTTTCTAAATTTCGTTGAAAAATAAAGCTGCCAGTGGCCTTCTTAGATTAGCCATCGTGGATTTGGCACATAAATTCCCAACAATTCCATTGGCACACCCTATAGGCTGTATCTCTCACCTGATCTTTTTCAAATTTTATATGTAGCTTTGGTGTGATGTCTTGATAGGAGCTATTGAATTCTGAATTTTGTTGAAAAATATGGATGCCAGCAGCCATCTTGGATTTTGCCTATAAATTTTCAACAGTTCCATTGGCACACCCTACAGGTTGCATTTCTCACGCAATCTTTTTCGAATTACATAGGTAGCTTTGGTGTGATGTCTCAATCGGAGCTATTGAATTTTTCTGAATTTTATTAAAAAACATGACCATCCTGGCCATCTTGGATTTGCCATATAAATTGTCAATAATTCTACCTATTAGTACACCCTTCTGGCTGCATCCCTTACCCGATCTTTTTCCGATTTCATATATGGCTTTGGTGTGATGTCTTTGCTGTAGAAACTTGAGTGAATGACTTGGCATTACTGGAACTTTCTACATGTACATGTATATACTTCAGTCCTTTCTTGGACCAGTTGAGCTGCAGTGTCATTGCCTCTTTCCTTGTTCCTTTCAGGCATGTACACAACATAAATAAGATTTGTTGTCAAGTTTATGTGCAATTTCAATGTTTTTCGGTATTTCCTAAATGAAATATGCACTGGTTCTATATTCATTAAAAAGTTCATAACCAGTCAAATTACCACATCGACAGACAGGCGCAGTGTTAACATTTGGAAATGATTCATATGCCTGCCTTAGTGTATCTAATCTTCCAAGACACCAGTTATTAGAATCTAAACGTAAAATTCATTTGATTTGTTAAAGATTTGAAAAAGTTTACACTTCATTAATGCAAACTGGTTTAACACCTGACAAATGGCAGTATTTGTTCAGATCAAGCTCAACATTCGAATGATGTGGTAATGGGGAAGAACATTAAAAAGATCCTCTCCATTCAGATTACTCTTCCAATCCTTCATGTTTGATGTATAACATCTTTGCCATGTAGGTTTACTACTTTGGAAAAAATTAAAATTCTAGGGATTCTCTTCAGGGGTCTCAAGGGACCAATCAATGTTTTGTGGGATGAAACATTTAAAAAATCTTCTCACCAACCATGTGCATTAGTCAAAATACCTTTGTACTTTAATGTTTGATCGATGATATCCTTGAATTTCATTTTAAAATTTGCTTGTTTGGTGCCTTCATGACATGGCTGCCAAGCAACAAAGCACAATATTTCTCCTCATTTCTACCGATTATTTGAATTCTGGACGGACATCTTTTAACTGTTACGTGTAAAATGCTGGAAGCCCTTATTGGAGCTTTATTCTGAAGTGAACGTACAACAATTCAAGGCATCATACTCTGTGGAGATAATGGTGGCTCAGTGGTAGACTGTTGGACTTCTATGCTAGAGGTTGCAATTTCGATCCCAGTCCAGGACGACCCGCATTGTGTCCTTTAGCAAGGCAGTTTATCCTGATTGCCTCAATGGGGGGCATGATGATGCTGCATACTGCACATTGATGGTGCACATGTCTTCAACCACTGTAACCCTGCTTGAGAGTTGGAATGTTGAGGAGCTGACAGTTGCTCATCGATGCTCGGTGGTTCCCTCTGGGTATTCCGGCTTCCTCCACCCATAAAACTGTCACGGTCACCGTTAGCTATTGTACATAGGTATGTGACCTGAAACACCAATAAATAAACAGTAATTCATACTCTGTGAGTGTGCTTCATATTGTCTTTGAAGTGAAATTATTTTGACTGTACATGTACAAATTTGACTTGTTGGAATTTATGGGAGAGTGCCTTAGCACTCGCCCATAAATTGCAACATGGCAAAGATCAGTAAATAAATTTTGATGACCAGAAATAATTTAGAACTCTACCAGTAAATACATGTATAGGTGTTGTCTTACCTGTTGCTTACAGTAGAATGCATGTAGATTCATTCTGTTGATGTGAGGATCTAGCTATTCAGGCGAGTCTTCCAGACCCCCTGAGATGTAGTGTTTATATTCATATTCAAATAATTTTGACTGGGGTGCAGTTAGTTAAAAAGAGTCCATTGTGCTTTTTCAGAAAGAAATATCTGAGTATCTTCTGCATAGAAAAGGGAATCAAGAAACTGAGTATGCAGACATTGTTGTGAATTGGATAAATGAACTGGACAAAAATCTGAAAGATGGTTCGTAACTTATATGTGCATGCACATGTATATTGTTTCTTAACTTAACGTTTTACCTCCTTCATATTACAGAACAGTGGCAGTGGAAATACAAGTAAGATGTCTGATAACTAAAAGAAGTGTTTCTCATTACATTTCCTTCAGTATGAATACCTGAGCTTTACATTGATTGTAGAAATTCTTTTTATAGTTCTGTGATCCAAAGTCAGATAGAGAGAATCTTGAATGGATCATGACTAGGCCTTAAAAAATATTCCTCCCTTTCTTGACTTATTTGCATAATGATTGGATTGTGTACAGTTTTGAACGTCACCTGTTTTGAATTGATTTTTTAGCTTAACTTGACAAAGTCAAGGTAAGCTATTGCCATCACGCGTGCGGAAGTCTGTTAGTCTGTGAGTCTGTTCACATTTTCCTTTAGCACGGGCTACACCCTGCAGTTCTTGTCTGATAGACACGAAATTTCATATGCAGGTTTGGAGTCATGTCTAGATGAGAAAGTCCCCTTTTGGTCGCGATCGGTCAACCGGTATGGCTGCCCGAGCCCAAAACCTGAAAACCATTAGCACAGCCCACAGGTCGTATTTATGAAGGGATTTCATTGTAACTTGGTAGGCTGCCTCTGTATAATGCCTAGATGAGAACGTCCCCTCTTGGGCATGATCTGTCAACCATGATGGCTGCCCAAGCCCAAAACCCAAAAACTTTTAGCACAGTCAGCAGGTCATGTTTAATATGGAGGGATTTCATTGTAACTTGGTAGGATGACTCCTTATGATGTCTAGATGATAATTTCCCCATTTGGGCGTGATCTGCCAACCGTGATGACTGTCCGAGCCCAAAACCCGAAAACCTTTAGCACAGTCTGCAGGTCATATGGGTGGACTTCATATAATGTCTAGATGAGAAAGTCCCCTTTTGGACATGATTGGGCAACTGTGACGGCTGCAGTGTCCTGAAGTCCGAAAACCTTCAGCACAGTCTACAGGTCATATTTATGAAAGGATTTCATTGTAACTTGGTAGGATGACTCCAAATAATGTCTAGATGAGAACGTCCCATTTTGTTCGCGATCATTCAGCCTTGATGGGTGCCTGAGCCCAAAAACCTTTAGCATAGGCAAAAGGTCATATTTATGGAAGGATTTCATTGTAACCTGTTAGGTTGACTCCATATAATGCCTAGATGATGACATCCCCTTTTGGTCATGATTGTCAACTGTGATGGCTACAGGTGCCCGGAGCCCGAAAACCTTAAGCACAGTCTACTGGTCATATTTATGAAGGAATTTCATTGTAACTTCGTAGGATCACTCCAGATGATACCCAGATGAGATTGTCCCCTTTGGTTGCGATCATTCAACCATGATGGCTGCCTGAGCCTGAAGCCCGAAAACCTTTAGCACAGTTTACAGCTCGTATTTATGAAGGGATTTCATTGTAACTTGGTAGGTTGACTTCATGTAATGTCTAGATGAGAACGTCCCCTTTTGGACACGATTGGGCTACTGTGACGGCTACAGGGGCCCGAAGCCCAAAAAACTTTAGAACAGTCTACAGGTCATAATTATGAAGGGATTTCATTGTAGCTTGGTAGGATGACTCCAAATAATGTCTAGATGAGAATATCCCCTTTCGGTTGCGATCATTCAGCCTTTATGGCTGCCCGAGCCCAAAGACCTTTAGCATAGTCTATAGGTCGTATTTATGGAAGGATTTCATTGTAACTTGTTAGGTTGACGCAATATAATGCCTAGATGATGACATCCCCTTTTGGTCGTGATTGGTCAACTGTGATGGCTGCAGGTGGCCGAAGCCCGAAAATCTTGAGCACAGTCTACAGGTCATATTTATAAATATCATCATAGCAAAAAATGATCTAGTCTAATTTATTTAGTTGAGCTGGTATTTTAATTATTATTTAATTACTGTTATCAAAATGTTTTCCTTGACATGTGTAATAACTCGAAGCAAAATTATTGAGTGCAGGTAAAAAACGCTCTCTTTCTGAATTAAATGATCACATGTGTGGTTACTATCTCCAATACAGATTTTTATTATGCCTAGACATTTTTACTTTTAATGAGGGAAATACTTTCTTGATGTCAGATAAATATGTGTTATGTGCACATTGTGCTTGTACAGAATCTTTTATCATGATGTGGTGGCTCAGTGGCAGACTGTTGGACTTTAGAGGTCCCGAGTTCGATCCCCATCCAGGACGACCCACATTGTGTCCTTGGGCAAGGCACTTTATCCCGGTTGCCAACATGGGGTCACGATGACGCTGTGTACTAAGGCATACTGCACGTTGATGGTGCACATGTCTTCAACCGCTGTAACCTTGCTTGGGTGAACCTTGAACAGAGTTAGAATGTTGAGGAGCTATCAGTTGCTCGGTGATCCTCGTTGGTTCTCTCCGGCTTCTTCCACCCGTAAAACTGTCACAGTCATGATTAGCTATTGTGCATAAGTATGTGACCTTAAACACTAATAAATAAATTTATCATGATATGACTCATTTTTGGGAATGTTTAGTTTTAAGTGACACTTGCACGACATGTAGCTACATGTATACCACCCAAAAAACATGTCGAGTCACAATGAAAGATTGTATTCAAGCCCAGTGAGCATATAACACTTTTATCTACCTCACAGTCAACAGAACCCATAACCATGACTTCTTGAACTTAAAAAACAAAAAGCCACACTTAACTGATCAAAATGACTCCATTTTCAGTTCTCTCAATGCAGTGGCACATGAGGAAATTCCTTCAACATGAATAAATTTGTACTCGGTGATAAAATATAATCAAACTCAGCCTAAATATGCTGTTTCCATTGGCAATGATATTTCTAACCAAGTTCAGTTCTATTTGTGAGGTCATCCAAGGGATAGATGGGTAGTTTGCAAAAATAACTAGAGAATTATAGTTTTGTGTGTGCAAGAATCTCTTTAAATACTTGACATCACTTCATTCATATTTTTTGGAAGCGTGCAAACCTCAATGAGACTGATGTTACGTTTCAAAATCTTTGTGCTGTGACTTTAAATTGCATATATATATATACTTCATATTGCAAGTTGTCTTTGTTTTTTTATTTTTTTGATTTGCTTTGGTGTTTTGCATGGTGGATTGTTTGTGTATTGGATCGTGCAATTCCCTGCAACATGCAGTTATGTTGAGTTAAACTAGACACAACATTTATCCCAATCCTATCAGTTTTTGAATGGAATGACTAGTGATTACAACTACTACTGACATAGTCTGTCATGCATGTGTGCATTCATTTCTCATGGCATCATGTGACTTTGTATTCTTACCGCAATAAGGATACAAGATCTTTTATCGACAAAGTTGTATCGATATTGCCATTTGCCATTGCATTTTTCGGTAAATGGAAGATAAAATATTTTATTCGGGACATTTTGACCCACAGATGTATGTGTGTCTTCACTAAATTAGAATCTGATTCAGAAAGAGACCACTTTTGTAATCACAGTACAGTAAGGGAGCAACCGAGGCTTAGTGTGGAAGTTTTCAGGCCTTGAAATAAAGAGCTTACATCGATCGTATGTTAACAAGCTAACCTATTGAACATGGTGATTACATTTAGGAAAAAAGTGTTGTGATGCTTCTCTGTTTTGCAGTGCAAACCATGAGCACAGCTTATGTCATAACAGAATTTCTGCCAAAATGTATAGCAAAAACTAATTTGTGATTTGGTCGAGATCGCTGCTAATCGCACATTAGTTGTTGCTACTTATTTTGACAGAAATTCTGTAAAGATGTGAATGGCATGCCATTGTATTTAAAATTGAGTGTGTTGCACCACCTTTGAGTTGAGTTGAACTCAGAAGACAGACAAAATACACTTATGAGAGATTAGGAAAGTATTTTATTATACGCTAAATGATAGATTATCGAAGAAATTGCAGAAAGATAGAAATCGTATCCCCCACTGTGAAGATATAGAAATTTTCACTTCCATGGTATCAATCAAAATGGCGACTTTCAAAGCATCACTTCAAGGTGAATACGAGTCAAATTATCACTGGAAATATCGATTTGTTCTAAAAACATATAATAAAAAGTAAATCTAGGGTTCTTGAGTGGATACCGATCATTTCCAGCAATAATTTAACACGTATTCACCTTGAATTGATGCATGAAACCCACTAGTGCAAACATGGCCTGAAAGTCAGTATTAAGTTTTGGTTTGGTACGTCCTTTCAAAGGACGTACCAAACCAAAAACTTATATTACCGACTTTCAGGCCATGTTTGGACTAGAAACCCTCCAGCTGAATCAGATTGCAAGATGCTATCTGTTCCGAATATCAATCAAATCACTTCTGCGTTTCAATGATTCAATGCTCTGTTTACTTTCATGCATCAGTTGAAAGATGAAACGAGTGGAATTATCAGATTCTTATAAACAGAGTATAATAAAAAGAAAATCCAGTGTTTTTGAGTGGATACCGAAAATTATCTCACTTGTGACTGAGACAAATGGCGCTCGCGATAAATAAACATTTGTCTCGGTCACTCATGAGATAATTTTCGGTATCCTCTCAAAGACACTAGATATCCTCTACTTCCAGGCCTGGGTTTATATTGTCACCATATTGAAGAGAAAATAGGCTAGAAATTATTTTGCAGTTATTCTACTACTGATTTCTATTGCTACTGGGATTCCAGTATTCTTTTCCAAATATTAAGATTTTTTTTCTTCGAAGCCATTGTTTGGGATCAGGATTTCCACAAAGTGAAAATGAATGGGCCCAGTGCAAGATCAAAATAAGTAGATATAGTGAAACTATTGCTATGAAAGGTGACCATGCAATGCAAAGAAAGTTTTTCAACAATTGGGCAAATGGTTTACAATTGCAACAACATTTGGCAAACCCTTTCCACCTCAGTGGGAATGCCGGGAAGTGGAGCAGTGGTAAACAAGTTTGGCTTTACTGGTTAAATAAAACCTGGAATTAATGCCGGGGGTAGAAGTCCTCTAAAGTGGGCAGCAAAGGTATAAACAATTGGCTAAACTTTACTTCATACATGTACCTACATGTATGTTGAAATCATAAGATAGCAACAGATGCTCTAAAAATATTTAGAAAAGACCCGATAAAAGTGCCATACTTTTTAATTTGTGTAGGCTTGTCTGTGGTCAATTTTGTACAAGTCCGTACTCATTCCATCAAACTTTAAATAATACTGGTTACAACCCCATTTTTTAACTTTTGTTGATTTCATTCCCTTTCCGTTGTTATCTTTGTCTTTCAAGTCCCCTGTTGGGTGGATATCCATCAACACTCCTGATCAGATAGAAATTGAATAATGCAAGGAGTAAATTTCATTTCATAACCCATAGTGTTAGATCACCAAGCAGTCCATAAACTTAGGTTCGCATGTAGTTAATGGTTTACAGCTTGATAATCAAATAGTTATATGGTGGATGTCCACCCTTTGAGTTGCTGAGTACCAAATTTCCTATTAATATTATGTTGTCAGAGAGTGCAGAGGCTCAGTAGTTAGGGCACTGGACTTCAATTGAAAGGTCTGTGCTTCTATCCCAACCATCAGTAACTGTGTTGTGTCCTTGGGCAAGGCACTTAACTCCTGCTTGCACATGTGGGGGCATGGTGGCACTGTGTACTGAGGTGTACTGCACATTGATGGTGCACTTGTCTTCAACTAGTGCTAACTCTGCTTGTGCTGAGTAAGTACATTGAGGAGTCTAACAGTTGATTGATGTTTCTCCCTTAGTCTCCCTTAGTGTTCAACCGATTACCAAAAATGGTTGCTGACCGGTTATTTGAGTTCACAATCGGCCAATTCTGATGCCCATTCCGATTGTAATACCGTGCACTATTAGACAAGTCGAGGCTCGAAAGAAGTACATTAAACTGAACATTTTTCAGAGTGTTAAACTTCATTGACTGGGGGTGCAGTAAAATTACCAATCATGCACACTTGGGCAGTAAACATGGCTCTCAGAGCCACATTTACTGTCCAAGTGCATGTGACAGGTAATTTTACTGCGACCTGAGTCAATGGAGTGCAACCTTCACTGTTCCGGTATGAACTGGCGATTGCCACAAGTACTCTCAATTGTAAGCTTTACATGTCTTTTAACTTGTATATCCCATAAAGGGACCTTTTGAGAGATTAAGAATACACATTGTGGTTGTTTCTCAACTTTATTGAATTGACATCATTTTACATTAACAACTGAACAATTGCAGAAGGTAATAAAATGCTTGGCAACAATCGGTTGGACTGATGCTCCAGGAGCTGATTGTGGCAGCGATTCCGGCGGCTGATCATTGGTTGAACACTTTTCTCTCTTGGTTCCTCCACCCATAAATCTGTCTGACACGACGTGACTCAAAGTGTCATTGAACCCCAATAAATAGATTTTATGTTATCTTTGGGCTGGGAGTAGGGAGTGCATGATGGACAGAATGATGTGTGAATTAGCTAACCTTGTTAATGTCTGAGTAAATGAAAGCAGCCAACAAATGAATCCTCTAAACCCACAATACAAAAAATAAAAATTGCAGTAAATTCCAATAATGCATCATCAGAGATAACCCAAACCCACCCCACCTAACTGCTTAGACAAAACCAAGCCAGAAAATAAGCAGACTGTCATCTGCAAAATGAGGTCCTCAGAGGGTGAATTTAGTGATGCAGGGTAGAATCACTACATTTACCCTCTGTGAACCTCAATCTGAATCAGGGTCTCAAAACTAAACAGAAGGAAGTACCCAGAGGGTAAATTGGCCCACTCTGTGGGATAGCATCATCAAATTCACCCTCTGGGGATCTCATTCTGCAAATGTCAGATTACTTATTTTCAGGTCTGGACAAAACTACCACTAAGTGCCAATTTGAGCTGTTTATCTTAATATTGCTGGAATGTAGAGTCAACGAGAGCAGAGGGAGGTAGAGAGAGAGAGAGGCACACTACACACATTTTTATTAGTTCAACTTTGGCGAAGCCAAATTTGAGGTATTTCCATAGCCCGTCATCTGTCTGTCGCACCATACACACAGCTTGGGCCAGAGGCCATATTTATGAACCGATCTTTACAAAACTTCTTGGGTACCTTTGTTATCACCGTGAGACGAGAACGAGTGTTTTGGGGTCCGTTCCGAAATTCAAGACGGCCGCTGGCAGCCATTTTGTACAAAATTAGGTGCAATAAGATATTTGCACAGAACTTCCATATGAGAGCTCTGATTTGAATATTTTTTTGTGTGAATGTTTAGTACCATGGGATACATCACATATAATACGGGTTATTTTCTCGTGCATAAATTATGCTAATTTGACTAACTTTGATCTATTTAATGTTACTTTCAGCACTGTAACTGCAAATGCCAATACGGCTCGGGCTAGAGGCCATATTTATGAACCGATCTTTATGAAACTTCTTGGGTAACTTTGTTATCACCGTGGGACGAGAACGTGTGGTTTTGGGTGCGGTCCGAAATTCCAGATGGCCACCAGCAGCCATTTTGTACTTTAGTTAGTGCAATCAGTTTTTTGTACGGAACTTCTGTATGAAAGTTCTGATTTGAATAAATTTTTGTATGAATGTTTTGTAACATGGAATACATCACATATAATACAGGTTTTTTTCTCGTGCAAAAATTATGCAAATTAGATGAACTTCGATTTATTCAGTGCTACTTATACACAGTAACTGCACATGTCAATACGGCTCAGGCTAGAGTCTGCATCTGTGAACCGATCTTCACGAAACTTCTTGGGTACCTTTGTTATCACCTTGGGACAAGAATGAGTGTTTCTGGGAGTGGTCCAAAATTCGAGATGGCTGCCAGTGGCCATTTTGTACAGAAATTAGGTCCAATCAGCTTTTTGTACACAACTTCTATATGGCTCAGGCTAGAGGCCGTATTTATGAACCAATCTTTACGAAACTTCTTGGGTACCTTTGTTATCACCGTGGGATGAGAACGAGTGTTTTGGGTGCGGTCCAAAAATTCAAAATGGCCACCAGCAGCCTTTTTGTACCAAAATTAGTGCAATCAGTTTTTTGTACAGAACTTCTGTGTGAAAGTTCTGATTTGAATAAATTTTTGTAGGAATGTTTAGTAACATGGAATACATCACATATAATACAGTTTTTTTTCTCGTGCAGAAATTATACAAATTAGATGAACTTTGATTTGATCAGAGCTACTTATACACAGTAAGTGCACATGTCAATACGTCTCGGGCTAGAGTCTGTATTTATGAACTGATCTTCACAAAACTTCTGGGGGTACTTTTGTTATCACCTTGTGACAGGAACAAGTGTTTTTGTGTGCCTTTGTTATCACTGTGCTATGAGAACAAATAATTTTGGGTTCTGTCAGACCCACTCTGGGACTCAAAGATATTTTTTCTAGTTTAGCATCTAACTGTCACCCCACTTTTACAATACTTTACCTATATATTTTTGGCTGTAATTGTTGTGTCTGTTACATAACAACATTTACGTGAAATAGATTTGCAAAGATCCAGTATTGTACATATTTACGTGTAGGTTTAGAAGAAATCCATGATCAGCATTTAATAATTGCAAGGGTCATCATCTGTTGGTGTTAAAGGATAACAAGGAGGTCCTAATCCTTTTGAAACCCCAAAAATGATAACAGAACAAAATTTTGAATACCAATGGACAGATTTTTCTGACTGTTTAGTTTAAGGGTCCAGTCTCTGAGATACAGGACACTTCTGTGACTATTGGATTTAATAGTTGCTTTTTTCATATTTTTCAGACAATGTACTGAAAGTTGGATCTGGCTCTACAGAATCAGTAATAACACAAATTTTGTTGTTGTTGCGAGATTGTTTATTAACACACAGATGGGGCGAGGTGGTGAAAGTCATATCTGTTCTCATTAAAGAGCCTACAGATACAGTTCCAATAACATGGCAGGTTTGTTTACTTGTAGATAGGCATTATGAAATAAAGCCTCACCCCCTTCCAATTTTTCTGGATAAGGGCAAAAAAAAGAGTATGTTTCTTAGGGGTTACACAGGCCTGGGATTCTTAAAAATGCAGGAGAGCTAAAAATCACTCCCCTTGCATGGCCTAGGGGAGCGATTAGCTCTCCTTAAGCTTACAAAAGCTAAAAGTGGCAAAACGAAGTTTTACTATTAATGAATTCTACCTTGTGGGTTTTGTGCATTTTATTAGCCAGACTGTTTACAGTAAGGGGTATAGTAATGACTTTTGTCCATCCGTCCGTCCGTCTGTCCGTCTGTTAACATTTAGAGTTTTTGGTTAAAGTTTGTTGTTAAAGTTTTTTACTGAAGGTTCAAGTGGGTTTTTTTTTTTTCTCTCTTTTCCTGTTTTGTTGACATTTGGAGTTTTGGTTAAAGTTTTTTATTCAACCTTCAAGTACAGGCTATACTCGGTAGTTCTTGTCTGATCGTCACGAAATTTCATATGCAGGTTTTAAGTCATGTCTTCATGAGAACGTCCCCTTTTGGTCGTGATCGGTCAACCGGTATGGCTGCCCGAGCCCAAAACCCGAAAACCATTAGCACAGTCTACAGGTCGTATTTACGAAGGGATTTCATTGCAACTTTATAGAATGCCTCTGTATAATGCCTAGATGAGAACGTCCCTGTTTGGGCATGATCTGTCAACCGTGATGGCTGCCCAAGCCTGAAACCCAAAAACTTTTAGCACAGTCTGCAGGTCATGTTTAATATGGATACATTTCATTGTAACTTGATACGATGACTCCGTATGATGTCTACATGAGAATTTCCCCATTTGGGCGTGTTCTATCAACTGTCACAACTGCCCGAGCCCAAAACTCGAAAACCTTTAGCACAGTCTACAGGTCATATTTATGGAGGGATTTCATTGTAACTTGATAGGTTGACTTCATATAATGTCAACATGAGAAAGTCCCCCTTTGGACGTGATTGGGCAACTTTGACGGCTACAGGTGCCCGAAATCCAAAAACCTTCAGCACAGTCTACAGTCATATTTATGAAAGGATTTCATTGTAACTTTGTAGGATCAATCCACATGATGCCCAGATGAGAATGTCCCCTTTTGGTTGCGATCATTCAACCATGATGGCTGCCCGAGCCCGAAGCCCGAAAACCTTTGGCACAGTCTACACATCATATTTATGGAGGGATTTCATTGTAACTTGATAGGTTGACTTCATATAATGTCTACATGAGAACGTCCCCGTTTGGGCAACTGTGACGGCAACAGGGGGCAGAAGCCCGAATACCTTTAGCACAGTCTTCAGGTCATATTTATGGAGGGATTTCATTGTAACGTGATAAGTTGACTTCATATGATGTCTCTTGAGTGCAACAAGGCATTGCAATGCCTTCTTGGACTCAAGAGATGAAATACACCACCACCCATGCTGTTCTGTAGATTATGAGGACTATAAAATAAAATCCGAGAATATGAACTTTTGATGGCAAAGACATAATTACAAAAATAAACTAGATGGTTTCATTTGTGAGCAAAATGGACTATAGTATATCCCCACATTTGCATTCTTGATTGGTTAATGCTTGATACAGACAGAAATGAAACAGTATTATATAAAATCTGAAACCTTTATGCACATCTAGTGGCCCTACTGAAACAAATGAACACACTTTAAACATTTCGAATTAAAACCCCTAGGAGTCTTCCTCCGGAAACCAATTTTCTAACAATAAAAGTGATTCCACTGGAAAAATTCCAAAACCTTTATGGACATTTACAGACACTCCCAGAACACCTTAGTATAGTTTAAAGGTTTCAAATTTAAAGACCCTAGGAGCTGTTCAATGGAAACTGATTTTCTAACAATAACAATAAAAGTGGTTCCTCTGGAACTGCTTAGGGCCAAATCAAAATTCTGAAACCTTTATTCACATCTACAGATGCTACCAGAACACCTCAACATAGTTTAAATGTTTTGAATTACATACTCTTGGTGATATGAAGTTCAGATATACGAACGGGATAGACAGAAAGGGATGGATGGACAGGACAGATGGGATGGATTGAACAGGTGGGATGAACGGAGATCCCTACAATATCCGTGTTTTGTTTTTTAAACGCAGAGATAAAAATAAAATAAAAAACTGCCCACTCACTTGCAGTTTTACAAAACATGGCCCAAGAAACAAAAGATCTACTTCGTGGGGCCCAGTGCATAGGAATTTTATGGCTATCCATATATATTTTCAGTAGATAAAACAGTCTTTGTTTGATGAACTGAAACTTTTACAACCCAGATGTAATTAACCTGAATTAACACATAAATGAGGCCATTGTAGATCAAAAAACTTTTCAATCCATTAGCAGGAGTACACGTATATGTGATTAACAGGTCAAATTTGTACTGAAAATATGGTAAATGGTTTGGTGTTTGGAAATTATATGCAGTTATCAGGCCAGTGAAGTAACCCTCTGCACACCAATGTCAAAATACTGCAATATCAAGCATCTCTGTCAAAAAAGATTGAATTGGTTAAATTTCTAGTTTCATTATGGGAAAAATTTGCAATTTGATATTTTTAAACAACAACCAATGGCCCAGACGAGCTGGTGCTAACTCTAAAATTAATCCAGGGCCAAACACAAATTTTGCCCCCCCCCCCCCCAATCCCCCAAATTTGCATGCAAAACAGAAAATTTGATGTCCTATGTGGTCCTCCATACTTTTGCGAACTGCACATGCACAGTATCCATGAAGACACCGAAATTGGCACCAACCATCATTCTTTGTTTGGCCCTTCTGTCAGTAGCAACAAACTAACATCTGTACTTTTAAATCTCAGTTTTAATGATGCCAGACACAAATCAGTGGTAGAATTGGTGGATCCAAGGACACAATTGGATGATGGAAGGAAGAAATGGTGGTTGGAAACGTTCAGGGCTGTAACTTCACGATTTTTAGAAAAATTATTTCATGTTTCCCAATTTCGGGACATGGGCCTGACGTCATCATTCTTGCTAATATAATGATTTTTCCACAGTTTGTTAAGTGTTCCTTCCCTGTCCTTTCTTGAAGCCCCCCAGTTAAACTCCTAAGCTTTTTGGCTTATTTTATTGAATTTTTTTTTATAAATTCATGCCTGGAAATAAGTGGTCGGTCACGGACAGTGACCGCCACAAAACGTCGATGTGACTGGTGCTAACTGTATCCAACCGGTCATGAATGACCGGCGCACTTTTCTCCCAAGTATATTAATTTTTCACTTTTTCTTCTGAATCATTAATTACGACTGTTGATGGTGAATAATTTCCACATTCGAATATATTCTCTAAAATAAATACTAATACAAAATCGCAAAACACAAGACAAATTTATAAACAAGAGCCGCTCCTTTCACAAACGAAACTGAAACTCATTTGTACTCTATTTTTTCCATGTATGTTCTTCCTTAAATCGAACCATGTGATTTTCACGTGCATTTGCTTGACAATAACATTTCCTTGACAGTTACATTTCCATAGGTGTTTCCACAGTGTTGAGTCATGGCGCAAAAAATCTCTCTGTTTTTCAAGAAAATATCACAGTCTCCATCTAACCCAACCAGTGCCACAGGCACAGAACAGCTGACAACAGAAGCAAGTTGTAGTGCTAGCAATGACCCTCCTGCGGAAAAAAAAACAACGAAGCGTAAAATTAAAACTGCCACAATTGAAAGGTGGAAGACAAATAACCTCGCCTCAGAAAACGCACACATTTGGCTGTCATGTGACGAAGAGGGGGGGGGGGCTGTGTTCGAACGTTTATTTTGTACCCTCTGCACAAAATACAAACACGAAATAAGTGTCATGAAAGAATTTAATGATATATGGATCGAAGGATTCACAAATTTCCGTTTATCATATGCTAAAGACCATGCACATTCCAAGTGTCACGCAAAAGCAACAGACTTGCACATTAGAGACTTAAAAAAAACATGGTGATTTGGACGAACTTGTACCTTTTCAAAATAAACCCCAAAACCCCGAAAAACATGTAACAATTGAGTCCCCTCTTGTGAAATTTTCCTCCATCGAGGAGGAAAGGCTGAAAAAAAAGTTTGAACTTTCCTATTTTGTTGTAAAAAATAATTTACCCTTCACAATGTTTGAAAGTATTGGTAATTTAGAAAAAATGCACGGAGTTGACATTGGGGACACTTATATGAACCGCAAACAATGTGGTGAATTTGTAGATAACCACGGAATGTTTTTGGCGAATAAATTGCAGAAAAAATTACATAGAGCCAAATTTTTTAGTGTACTCACGGATGGTGCCACCGATAAAAGTACGACTGAAAAAAGAAGTAATTTATATACTTTATTTTGATCCACAAAACTCGGAAAATGGTGATACTGAAATGGTGACCGCTAATTTAGACTTTGTATATCTAAAAGATTTAAGAAAACAGATGCATGTGGTACCATTGATGCGATTGAGTCCAGCTTTGAAGCAATAGGGATTTCTAAAAAGGAATTTTATTCCAAGTTGGTTGGTTTTGGGGCTGACGGAGCATCAGTTAACAGTGGCTCAAAAGGAGGGGTGAAAGCATTATTAAAAGAAAAAAATAATTGGGTATTGTTTTCGTGGTGTGTAGCCCATAGATTGGAACTAGCAATGAAAGACTCATTGGATAAAACATTTTTTCAAAACAATAGACAACATGCTAACACAGCTTTATTTTATATACAAGAGGTCCCCCAAAAAGTTACTGGAACTTAAAAGAGTGTGCGAAATCTATAAAGAGACATTTATGTTTGAAGAAAGTTCATTAAAACCGAGACGAGCATGTGGGACCAGATGGATATCCTTTAAGTTATCCGCATTACGATGAGTTTTGGATAAATTTGGGGTTTACATGCAGCATTTAGAGAATGTGGCCGCAGACATGACCTCAAAAGACAACTTAAAATTCAAAAGGTATATGAAACAATGGAGGAGATTTGATGTTCTCCTGTATGTAGCATTTTTTATTGATGTTATTGACCCAGCAGCAGAATTATCCAAAGCATTCCAGGAAACTGCTGTGGACTGTGTAGCAGCTATCCATTCCATGGAGAGGGCCCAACGTAAATTAGACATACTAATAATACGGGACCTAGTATGGCTCCCTGCGGTAAAACAATTATTGAGTAGAATTACTACCAATACCAATGATGGAAAACTTTACCATTTATACCAAGGTGTTACATTTTCTAATGAAACTTATAACAATTGTTTAGTAAACTTAAAATCACAACAAAAGGGAATCATTGACGCTGTAAAACACGCATTGAATTCAAGACTGCAAGATGAAGATAACAGTCAACACCTCCAAACAATAGCCGTTGTATTAAACACGGGATCATGGGCTGCAAATGCCTTTGAAGAAAAAGCTGTTTTGTCAAAGGACTCAACACAAGCGCAATCAAAGTCTGATGTCAAGGAAGATACCCATCTGAATGAAGAATTTTCCGATACAGAAATAACGTTTTTATTTGAACACTTTCAACCAATTTTAAAACGGCATTCTAAAACTTCAATATCCGGACTTAAAGATGAGTGGCATGACTTGATTGTCTATTGCCTTAAATATTTGCAACCCAATAAACATGACTACAGGAAAACATGGAAATATATTTTCCAATCACCACATGCATCCACAAAAAGGAAAAACATTCTCTTATTAATAGAATTGATATTCTCCATCCCAGTTTGCAATGCCAAACTGGAAAGACTTTTTTCGAAACTACAACTAACAAAAGTTGCAAATAGATCAGCATTAGGGGAGGGGAGAATTACAAATATTTTGTATATACTGGAGGAGGGGCTGCCGCTGAATGAAATTGATGTGGCTCCCATTATACAGTTATGGAAGGAAGGAAAAGTACACCGACCACACCAACGCAAGCGTAAAAAGTACACGAAACGACAGAAGAAAGCCAAGTATTACCGCCAGTCTCGTCTTGAAGCAGACTCTGAATCGGAAATGTCGTGTGTACCACAAAAACAGTCATGTCAGTCCTGTATTTCCCATTCAGGTGTTCAATGAGAGTTAAGTGGGATGCTAGTCAGTGATAATGAATCCAGTGTGTCTGAGTTCAGTGGCAGTGACACTGATTCGTCCTCATCATCTGTATCATGCAGTAGTGTTGATCTTGATGATTGCAGTTTCAGTGATAGTTCTATATATGGCAAAGTGGATTGGTGGGTGGACAATTTTTTCGTCAGTAGTGATTCTGACACTGACCAAACTGATAAATGTGATGTTCCTACATGGGCAAGTACAAGAAATGACGGATAAATATGTCACACACAAGTTGGGTGGGACTAGCAGTTTTGTTGTCTGATACAAGATCAAGCATGGCTGCTCTTGTCCGTCAATAGAAACATACAAATATAGATGGCATTGGAAGCAGACCTCTGGTCTGCTTCCAATTCTATTCATATTTGTTTAGTTTTATTGACTTGAATTGCTAATAAAATTTAATGTTTTTGAAAAAAGTTTTTTTGTCACATGTTGAACATTTACAGACCACGAAAGTACCCGAGATACAGGGTACGTTTACATATGTTAGTTTATGAATGATTGAGCCCCCCCCCCCCCCCAAAAGTACCTGAGATACAGTGTACATTTACATATGTTAGTTAATGAATGATTGAGGACCCCCCCCCCCCCCCCCCACGAAAGTACCTGAGATACAGAGTATACTTACACCCACCCACCCCCCTCCCCCCACCCCCTCCCCCCAACACACACACACTGCCATGATAATGTCAGTTTCTAAATTAGATGACATTTATATCAAAATAACATGTAATAATAACAGTGGTCTTGGGATCATGCGTGGTTGCTTGTGGGATGCCAACCCTAGTGGTATTAATAGCACTACAATTATTTACAACTTGAACAGCATCGTTCTCAGTGCTGATCCTTGTGTGATACCAAATGATAAGGAGGGAGTTTTATGCACCAAGTCTATGTGCCACCGTTATCACCTTGTATACTGTCGACAAGATGTTATAATCCAACAGTCCCTTTTATTGGGTGATATCCTGTCATTAAGAGAACTTTCTATATAGTTGTTAAAGAATATCACGAACTCGAAAGAATATAACTGGCAGGTATATATTTTATATATATAGACATAGGCTAAGTATTTCCCAAACATAAGTCATCATGTGGCTTATAATTTGGAAATATCCAGCACATATATACATGCCTGCGATATTTCACAGAGATGGGACGCAACAATGGGCCAATGATGAGAGCATATCACTTCCACATGGCATATTAACCATGGCTACAAGGGGTGAACACTTATACATTTCCAATCCAATAACATCAATTTCGGTGGATTTCAGTGAAATTTAAAATTCTTACCCCCTTTACTTTCATAATGGACTTTCATTGAAAATGCCTATGTACAGTGTACATAGGCATTTTCAATGAAAGTCCATTATGAAAGTAAAGGGGCTAAGAATTTTAAATATCAGCACGACGCTTAACTAAACTAGTGCTAATAGGCTATAATAATATTTGAGTTTGTTGGGGTTACGATTTTATCAGTCGCCATTCGGGAAGGTTTCAAATCTACCGATCTTTTTGACGGACCGAATATGCGTGTAGTGTGCATTGGATTTGAAACCTTCCCGAATAACGACTGATAAAATCGTAACTACGACATTCAGACAAACTCCCATGTTATTATAGCCTATTAGCACTAGTTCAGTTATGCGCCATGCTGATATTTATTCCATCTGACGGGTAAGCGTACGACTCAACTCGGCCCCAGACTCAAGTCATCCTAATTCCAATTTTTTCTAAAAGCTTCAATACGGACGATTTCATTCAAAAACACCATTGGGTGACTTGATTCTTGGGCGAGTTGGATCATATCTTTTCATTCAGGGTTGTAACACCGTATGGACATGTCACTCAAATATTTGAACCTTCATTTTTTTATTAGATATAATAAACGTTCTTTTTTAACCTTGTCTTGTTCATTTTATTTTCATTCCATATATTATGTAATGCGCCTCGGTCAGGCTACCTGTGCAACCTGAGACACTTATATCTAAGTTGGGGATAGGCTGTATTAGGAACTGCCCAGCAATATCTGGCTGCGGACAGCCGATCAGATGGGGACAGATCTTTCCTCTGCTGGGACACTTTACTTGGCCTGTGGGCAGTAACTTCTGAACGTCTCTGTCGCTAGGTCCCTCAATGTGGTTGGCGTTCTCGCCAATGACGTGGAGTTATGTGTTCTTAAACCTTCGGGGCTACTGTCAGTTGCGTGACACGTCGTCAGCGGTCTCGCCTACCGACTTGGTCTTCTGTCTTCCCCTGTCATCGCCCATTTCTTTTCATCGAGTGGCATGCAATGTCGTCAACAATTTCCCTTTAGTACCTGTGGCCGTCGCACCCTCAGGAATGAACAACACCTGAACTCTGTTTACAACTTTTATTTCTCAAATTATTGGATATACACATATGCTCCGACCAATCTTGGAATTATCCTATGTCGCTGACAAGTTGTCGATTTTCAGGTCCTTACCTCATACGTTCATTTGTGTACGGCTTCTCTACAATAAAATTGTTTTACAAGATGCCCCTCCTCTTTTCTTTTCTTTGTGTAATATACTTTCTTTGAAGACGGTGAGCAGAGTTGAGAGGGGGGCATGGGGTGCCCCCCTCCCCAAATGTAGCCTCTGCCCCCCACCATCCATCACACAGACATCTATCCAAACTCTCTCTCCCTCTCTCTCTCTCTCTCTCACACACACACACACACACACACACACACACACACACACACACACACACACACACACACACACACACACACACACACACACACACACACACACACACACACACACACAGAGTCTTGTTTTCCCTACATACCGAGGTACCCCATTGTCTGTCCTTTGTGTGGACTAACGGTTTCAACCTCGTTTTTGCCGGTACAGTTCTGGGAAAACAACCGAGGTAAAGGGTTTCTTTTGTCTTTTGTACCTCGGTAAGGCAAAACACGCAAACTCTTTTGTCTAATTACCTCGTCAAGTTGGTAAGACAAATGCACACACACACACACACACACACACACACACACACACACACACACACACACACACACACACACACACACACACACACACACACACACACACACACACACACACACACACATACACACACAGAGTCTTGTCTACCCTACATACCGAGGTACCCCAGTGTTTGTCCTTTGTGTGTACTAACGGTTTCTACCTCGTTTTGCCGGTACAGTTCTGGGAAAACAACCGAGGTAAAGGGTTTCTTTTGTCTTTTGTACCTCGGTAAGGCGAAACACGCAAACTCTTTTGTCTAATTACCTCGTCAAGTTGGTAAGACAAACCCACACACACACACACACACACACACACACACACACACACACACACAGAGTCTTGTTTTGCCTACATACCGAGGTACCTCATTGTTTGTCCTTTGTGTGGACTAACGGTTTCTACCTCGTTTTGCCGGTACAGTTTTGGGAAAACAACCGAGGTAAAGGGTTTCTTTTGTCTTTTGTACCTCGGTAAGGCGAAACACGCAAACTCTTTTGTCTAATTACCTCGTCAAGTTGGTAAGACAAATGCACACACACACACACACACACACACACACACACACACACACACACACACACACACACACACACACACACACACACACACACACACAAGTCTTGTCTACCCTACATACCGAGGTACCCCATTGTTTGTCCTTTGTGTAGACTAACGGTTTCTACCTCGTTTTGCCGGTACAGTTCTGGGAAAACAACTGAGGTAAAGGGTTTCTTTTGTCTTTTGTACCTCGGTAAGGCGAAACACGCAAACTCTTTTGTCTAATTACCTCGTCAAGTTGGTAAGACAAACGCACACACACACACACACACACTTTAACGTACAACAGAATGAATATCGAAATAGCAAAAATGTTAAAAGATGAATTCAATTTTACCAATGCTAAATTAAATGAACCTTTGAATCTTCGACCTGTCATCGCCTATAAGAAAAACAAAAGCTTGCGTAACATCCTTGTAAGGACTAAATTAGAGCCCATCAATGAATAACACCAATTTCTGCCAGTCAGTTTAACCAGTTCCTAAGCTCATCACTTAGTTTAAATCAATTTTGTGTACTTTTTTGTCATGTTTGAAACCAATCAGGGTTCAGTAAATGAAAACAATTTTTCGGCGGCATATTAAAAGGAAAAAAAACGTTTCAGTATGAAATGTCTGTGCCAGTGCGATTTTTAACCTCAAACACACACAGGCGAGTGCCAGAGTTCATATATGCCCAAAAACAAAATAGGTTCTAATTTCAATCATGTGTATGTATTTCCTAAATAAAATTATTATTTATATATTTATTTATTGATTATTTTAATTTTTTTATTAATTTTTATTTATTTATTTATTTATTTATTTATTTATTTATTTGGTTGATTCATTTATTTAAATTATTATTTTTATTTTTATTTTTAATTTTTCATACCTTTCACACAATGTAGAGGTTCAGAAGGTAAAACACACAATTTCTACGTGGTGTAAAATATTTTCCGTCATAAACCTCCGTCGGGGGATTTTCATTCCAACTGATAACATTCGTGAGGCATCATGATCTTTGGCGTTATTTTTTCATTTATTTCTTTAGTCTCAATATATTTTATCAAACCATTTTTTCATATTATTTTCACATACTTCTGAAGCCAGTAAAGCAAACCGCTCCCGATTGGTTTTACTTAAATCAAAGCCAACCAATAGGGCTTCATGGGGTCAGTAAAGCAAACCACTCACTGACTGATTAAAATTCAATGGAAGCCAATCAATAGAGCTTCATCTAATTTGTTTGGACGACACAAACTGAGTTGTGAAAAACAAACTTGGGACATCTCAGATTGAAAAGAATTAATTAGATGAGTGACATTTGTCAGCTTGTTACCGAGTTTAATTATATACTGAGCTGTGAAAAACACCCCCAGCCCACATATGGATATATACCATGCATGCCCTCCCAAAGTTGGATTCATTTTCCTCAAAGTCTCTTTGAAAAAGCCAAACCAAGCGAAACGCGTCGAGACAGACGGATTATTTTCTACCTTTGCTGAAGACTACAACCAATCCAGGTATCTTCTCTAATAGGTAATATCTAGATTTCATTTTAATTTATTTCATTTCTTCATTTTAATTTCATTTTATTCATCTACCTATTCTTCAAATGGCTCAAAAAAGACAGAATCATCAGGGAAAGAGAGTTGCCCAGTCTGGAAGAGGCCAGGAACAATCGTTCCAGGCCTATTCTAGATTGGTCAAGGCCCTTTTCCAGGTGATTCAGTGTATGCACCATATTGGGCTCTTAGAGCAGCATTTGGCCAACCGGGATTTCCCGAAACAGTTGGAGAAGAAAGTAGATGAGTTAGGTGGCTTTCTAAAGCCGGCTCTTCCCACCCCACACATTTTTTCTGTTTTTCGACAGATTAGTGTGGGATGGGCCAACCAAACGTTAAATGCTTTAGTTGAGCATTACAAGATAAATTTAAACCAGTTGAAGTCTAAGATAACTTTGGCTATGCGACCACCTCCTGGACTCGAAAAAATAGACTTCAACAGCGCTTCGGCGCGTGCCTTGATCTGGGCTCAAAAAAACTTTAAAAATAAGTTGACAGACAAGACGATTTCGGCCTATGAGTCTTACATTTCGGAACTTCGCCCAGCGTCTGGAGTAAGGAACAATACGGGAGGGAGCAAGCAAACTCCGGCCCGTGTTGTCCCTCTACCCCAACGCGAAAAGCAAAATAAGAAAAGATCAAGGCAAAGCACTTCTCCCTCTTCTTTTCCTTCTACTTCTTCTTTCTCTCAGAGTAAGCGCCTCAATTTGCAAACATCTCCGGTCCATATTGTGACTGAAGATGCTCGCAAATTGAGTAACGCTGTCTCGCCTCGTCTTGCTCCTCTACCTCCTACTCCTCCTCAGCCTTTCTTCTCTGGTTCTCCTAGTGCTCTTACTAGAACTCCTCCTTCTGTTTCTTCTCCTGCTTCTGTTTCCTCTCCTGCTTCTGTTTCCTCTCCTGCTTCTGTTTCCTCTCCCCCTTCTCCTGCCTCTAGTGTGGTTCAACCAGGTATATCGTACTCAGAGAAAGTCAAATCACCGAGCCGCAACTCGGGCCGCTCATTTGATTCTAAATTCTCCCAGTTTCGGCATAAAAGCGGAGTTAATTTTGACAAAAGGAATTGGCGCCTCCCCGATGTTTGTAAAAACATCCTTATGATTGGAAGTTCAAATTTAGGACGCATTGATCGAAATCCCCATCCGGACATCCAGGTGGAGTGTTACCCCGGCGCCAAATTCAATCATCTGCGCTCTATGTTTAAAGGGCACAGGGGCCAGTCCAGTCCCCAAAAAATATTATTAAATATTGGCGTGAATTCTCGAAACGATAATTCTGATCTCGTAGTTAAGCAGTTGCGGAATATGCTTAGCGATATCAGGGTCAAGTTTAGATCAGCAAAAATTTATTTCGCTGAACTAAACTTTTCGCAAAAACTCCCTCAGGCTGAGAGGAGAACCCTGAGCATCATCAACGAAACCATTCGGAAAGTGAAGGACGTTAACGTTATACCTAAAATTGATGACGCGAAGTTTGATGTTGCTCAGGATTTAATCCATTGGACCACGAGAACCGCCAATATTATGTACGATCACTGGTTGAACCACCTAAATTTAAACTAAGTAAAGGCAAAGGTAACAGCCGCCTAACAGATGTGGGATTAGGAACTAATGTGGTTAACCTGTCTGGCACCAATGACCTAACAACCCAAGAGAAATCTCTTTTAGATCACGGTTTAACTTTTGTACCAGCACCAAAGCCTAAAACTGATAACCAAACAAATTTACCATCATACAACTGTAATTTTCTTAGGCAAATGAAATTAGCAGACCGCTTTAGAAACTCCAGCGGTCGGAAACTTCCTTTCACAGAATCATCTGGTTGGTCACCTCCAGATAGTGAAGTAGATCCCGAAATTATTGAGGCTAGTAAACGAATCATCAAAAAGGTGTTCAGCATGAACATACTCTCCGATAAAGACAATTTAACAGCTGGTGAACGGAGAGCCCTCACGAAACTTCGAAAAAATAAGAAATTAGTAATTAAACCAGCCGACAAAGGTGGGTCGGTAGTTGTTCTATCTCGGGATAATTATATAAAGGAAGCCATGAGACAACTCAGCAATACTAAACATTATAAGAAAATAGATTCACTTATTTGGCCTAGTAATATCGAAAAATTCAATAAGATCTTAAAATTTCTCCTCGACGAAGGTCACATTACCAAAAAACAATTGAAATATTTAACAGCTAAGCTCAGTGCTCAAACAAGACAATTTTATATCCTACCAAAGATCCACAAGGACCGTTCTTCATGGACGGATGACTTAACTCCACCCGGGAGGCCAATTGTATCAGATTGTAATTCGGAATCTTATGCGATCTCGGAATTAATTGATTATCATCTGAAACCTATAGCAAATAGACATCCGAGCTATCTAAAAAATACACAGGATTTCCTGTCAAAAATTTCGAAATTGAAAATATCGAAAAATGCAATTCTGGCTACTTTGGATATCGACAGTATGTATACGAACATTGATATTGATAAAGGTGTTAAATCAGTTAAATATGCATTTGAAAAATATCCGGATGCGAAACGCCCGGATGAACAAATTTTGGATCTTTTAGAGCTGAGCTTAAAAGGTAATGACTTTCAATTCAATGGAGAATATTTTCTACAAATAATGGGTTGTCCTATGGGCAAAAGATTCAGTCCTAATTTTGCAAGCATTTATGTAGCGGAATGGGAGGAAAATGCCTTAAGCAAATGTGCAAAGCATCCTCTCGTATATCTCAGGTATTTAGATGACATTTTTATTATTTGGGAACATTCAAAAGAAGATTTTGATGAATTTTTAGAAATTTTGAACAATCACGATCCAAATATTAAATTGAAAGCTACTATCAGTGAAAATTCTGTTGATTTTCTCGATGTGACCGTGTATAAAGGCAAGCAATTTCAGGCGTCCGGTCATTTAGATTATAAAGTGTATTTTAAACCAACTGATTCACATCAATTGTTGCACACAAAATCATTTCATCCTCAACATACATTTAAAGGTATCATCAAATCACAACTCATTCGTTTCCACCGCAATTCAAGTGATAAGGTAAATTTCAATGAGGCTTGTTCCACTCTATTTCGCGCCCTCAGATCGAGAGGGTACTCGCTGCGTCTCTTGCGTAGCCTGAAATCCCAAACCCTGAAAAAGCTCGAAAGTCCAGCTGAAACTACCGATTTCGAACCACTGAAGATTGAACACAACAGACCGTTGCAGAATGGTAGTGGCGCGGTATTTAATTGCAAAAAGCCTCGTTGTAGACTGCATACTTTTATGCCTGATCAGAAAGAGGAATTTTCCTCCGAACAAACGAAAAATCATTATCAGATCCGTAACCCCCTCCATTGTGATTCACCAAACATTATTTACCTTATCACTTGTAAGCGATGTCGGAAACAGTATGTTGGTCAAAGTCAAAATCCTTTTCGAGAACGTGCTACTAGACACAAACAGGATATAAAACATAATGCTGATGCCCCAGTAGCACAACATTTTAACCTTCCTGGCCATTCTTTGGACGATTTCGAAATCCATCCTATTGAACAACCACCAATTAAAGACACATTAGAAGAAACGGATGAATTTAGAAAAAAACGTGAAGCTTTTTGGATCAATACGCTTCAAACTCTCTGGCCATTTGGTATGAACATATCAGAGGGCGAATGCGAAAGGAGGTCCATCATTCCTTTCACTTTAACGTACAACAGAATGAATATCGAAATAGCAAAAATGTTAAAAGATGAATTCAATTTTACCAATGCTAAATTAAATGAACCTTTGAATCTTCGACCTGTCATCGCCTATAAGAAAAACAAAAGCTTGCGTAACATCCTTGTAAGGACTAAATTAGAGCCCATCAATGAATAACACCAATTTCTGCCAGTCAGTTTAACCAGTTCCTAAGCTCATCACTTAGTTTAAATCAATTTTGTGTACTTTTTTGTCATGTTTGAAACCAATCAGGGTTCAGTAAATGAAAACAATTTTTCGGCGGCATATTAAAAGGAAAAAAAACGTTTCAGTATGAAATGTCTGTGCCAGTGCGATTTTTAACCTCAAACACACACACACACACACACACACACACACACACACACACACACACACACACACACACACACAGAGAGTCTTGTCCACCCTACATACCGAGGTACCCCATTGTTTGTCCTTTGTGTGGACTAACGGTTTCAACCTCGTTTTGCCGGTACAGTTCTGGGAAAACAACCGAGGTAAAGGGTTTCTTTTGTCTTTTGTACCTCGGTAAGGCAAAACACGCAAACTCTTTTGTCTAATTACCTCGTCAAGTTGGTAAGACAAACCCACACACACACACACACACACACACACACACATGTGCATACAGGCCCACCAGACGCGAAAAACAAAATAAAATTTCTAGCGCCACCACTGACAGTAATTCAGTAATATTTCCTGAAAAACATAACCAGTTAACTCAGGTGACAGATGTGCAAGTACCGATTTTATTTGGTTCCGAGCTTTCCTGGTGCCGAAAATGATTGGGTTGGTTTTGACCAGGTGCCAGATTTCCCAGTGATGAGACGTCCAGGCTCCAGGTCCAGGTGCGGAGATGTTCAGCATTCACTTTTAAAGAAATTGTCGCATTGGAGCCCAGTTGTTACTTTTTAAGAAAACGCACCAAAAAACATTATTTCCAGGCCTGTAAATTCTTGGAAGTTTGACGTATTATACAGAATGTTTATTCTGTGTTTCCCCATGGCTACATCCTCACCTTAGGGGTGTTTGGGCGTTTTGGTCATGCATCATACATCCGATGTATCTGGTGAAGATCTTGCTTTACATCGGATAGTTCAAATCTGTTACTGACTTCGGGCCTTTTTTATTCAGTGCCCGGAGTCTTGTTTCTGGTTTATCTTCTGACGTTGTTTACATTGACAACGTTGTATAAATATATGTATTTTCCTATTTAGTTCATGGTAGGATTGTTGTAAGATACATTAAAAATATTCCGGTAGTGTAGCACTTAATATTTTGGAATTTTGTCCACACTTAGACTCTATCGGGATACATTTGGGCTTGTCTTGTTCCCTTCGGGGAAAAATTTTTCGGAAATTTTTTTGAAAATTAATTTTTCAATTTTTATTTTGAATGTTATTTATTATGGTTTTTTTTCATAATAATTATATTTATTGTGGAGTTGGTGGGAGTACTGTCGACTTTGTTTTGATTCATTATGAAAGCTTATTGCTCAAAATGCAAGGCGAGGAAGTCTTTGGTTGATTCATTTATTTAAATTATTATTTTTATTTTTAATTTTTCATACCTTTCACACAATGTAGAGGTTCAGAAGGTAAAACACACAATTTCTACGTGGTGTAAAATATTTTCCGTCATAAACCTCCGTCGGGGGATTTTCATTCCAACTGATAATATTCGTGCGGCATCATGATCTTTGGCGTTATTTTTTCATTCATTTCTTTAGTCTCAATATATTTTATCAAACCATTTTTTCATATTATTTTCACACACTTCTGAAGCCAGTAAAGCAAACCGCTCCCGATTGGTTTTACTTAAATCAAAGCCAACCAATAGGGCTTCATGGGGTCAGTAAAGCAAACCACTCACTGACTGATTAAAATTCAATGGAAGCCAATCAATAGAGCTTCATCTAATTTGTTTGGACCACACAAACTGAGTTGTGAAAAACAAACTTGGGACATCTCAGATTGAAAAGAATTAATTAGATGAGTGACATTTGTCAGCTTGTTACTGAGTTTAATTATGTACTGAGCTGTGAAAAACACCCCCAGCCCACATTTGGATATATACCATGCATGCCCTCCCAAAGTTGGATTCATTTTCCTCAAAGTCTCTTTGAAAAAGCCAAACCAAGCGAAACGCGTCGAGACAGACGGATTATTTTCTACCTTTGCTGAAGACTACAACCAATCCAGGTATCTTCTCTAATAGGTAATATCTAGATTTCATTTTAATTTATTTCATTTCTTCATTTTAATTTCATTTTATTCATCTACCTATTCTTCAAATGGCTCAAAAAAGACAGAATCATCAGGGAAAGAGAGTTGCCCAGTCTGGAAGAGGCCAGGAACAATCGTTCCAGGCCTATTCTAGATTGGTCAAGGCCCTTTTCCAGGTGATTCAGTGTATGCACCATATTGGGCTCTTAGAGCAGCATTTGGCCAACCGGGATTTCCCGAAACAGTTGGAGAAGAAAGTAGATGAGTTAGGTGGCTTTCTAAAGCCGGCTCTTCCCACCCCACACATTTTTTCTGTTTTTCGACAGATTAGTGTGGGATGGGCCAACCAAACGTTAAATGCTTTAGTTGAGCATTACAAGATAAATTTAAACCAGTTGAAGTCTAAGATAACTTTGGCTATGCGACCACCTCCTGGACTCGAAAAAATAGACTTCAACAGCGCTTCGGCGCGTGCCTTGATCTGGGCTCAAAAAAACTTTAAAAATAAGTTGACAGATAAGACGATTTCGGCCTATGAGTCTTACATTTCGGAACTTCGCCCAGCGTCTGGAGTAAGGAACAATACGGGAGGGAGCAAGCAAACTCCGGCCCGTGTTGTCCCTCTACCCCAACGCGAAAAGCAAAATAAGAAAAGATCAAGGCAAAGCACTTCTCCCTCTTCTTTTCCTTCTACTTCTTCTTTCTCTCAGAGTAAGCGCCTCAATTTGCAAACATCTCCGGTCCATATTGTGACTGAAGATGCTCGCAAATTGAGTAACGCTGTCTCGCCTCGTCTTGCTCCTCTACCTCCTACTCCTCCTCAGCCTTTCTTCTCTGGTTCTCCTAGTGCTCTTACTAGAACTCCTCCGTCTGTTTCTTCTCCTGCTTCTGTTTCCTCTCCTGCTTCTGTTTCCTCTCCCCCTTCTCCTGCCTCTAGTGTGATTCAACCAGGTATATCGTACTCAGAGAAAGTCAAATCACCGAGCCGCAACTCGGGCCGCTCATTTGATTCTAAATTCTCCCAGTTTCGGCATAAAAGCGGAGTTAATTTTGACAAAAGGAATTGGCGCCTCCCCGATGTTTGTAAAAACATCCTTATGATTGGAAGTTCAAATTTAGGACGCATTGATCGAAATCCCCATCCGGACATCCAGGTGGAGTGTTACCCCGGCGCCAAATTCAATCATCTGCGCTCTATGTTTAAAGGGCACAGGGGCCAGTCCAGTCCCCAAAAAATATTATTAAATATTGGCGTGAATTCTCGAAACGATAATTCTGATCTCGTAGTTAAGCAGTTGCGGAATATGCTTAGCGATATCAGGGTCAAGTTTAGATCAGCAAAAATTTATTTCGCTGAACTAAACTTTTCGCAAAAACTCCCTCAGGCTGAGAGGAGAACCCTGAGCATCATCAACGAAACCATTCGGAAAGTGAAGGACGTTAACGTTATACCTAAAATTGATGACGCGAAGTTTGATGTTGCTCAGGATTTAATCCATTGGACCACGAGAACCGCCAATATTATGTACGATCACTGGTTGAACCACCTAAATTTAAACTAAGTAAAGGCAAAGGTAACAGCCGCCTAACAGATGTGGGATTAGGAACTAATGTGGTTAACCTGTCTGGCACCAATGACCTAACAACCCAAGAGAAATCTCTTTTAGATCGCGGTTTAACTTTTGTACCAGCACCAAAGCCTAAAACTGATAACCAAACAAATTTACCATCATACAACTGTAATTTTCTTAGGCAAATGAAATTAGCAGACCGCTTTAGAAACTCCAGCGGTCGGAAACTTCCTTTCACAGAATCATCTGGTTGGTCACCTCCAGATAGTGAAGTAGATCCCGAAATTATTGAGGCTAGTAAACGAATCATCCAAAAGGTGTTCAGCATGAACATACTCTCCGATAAAGACAATTTAACAGCTGGTGAACGGAGAGCCCTCACGAAACTTCGAAAAAATAAGAAATTAGTAATTAAACCAGCCGACAAAGGTGGGTCGGTAGTTGTTCTATCTCGGGATAATTATATAAAGGAAGCCATGAGACAACTCAGCAATACTAAACATTATAAGAAAATAGATTCACTTATTTGGCCTAGTAATATCGAAAAATTCAATAAGATCTTAAAATTTCTCCTCGACGAAGGTCACATTACCAAAAAACAATTGAAATATTTAACAGCTAAGCTCAGTGCTCAAACAAGACAATTTTATATCCTACCAAAGATCCACAAGGACCGTTCTTCATGGACGGATGACTTAACTCCACCCGGGAGGCCAATTGTATCAGATTGTAATTCGGAATCTTATGCGATCTCGGAATTAATTGATTATCATCTGAAACCTATAGCAAATAGACATCCGAGCTATCTAAAAAATACACAGGATTTCCTGTCAAAAATTTCGAAATTGAAAATATCGAAAAATGCAATTCTGGCTACTTTGGATATCGACAGTATGTATACGAACATTGATATTGATAAAGGTGTTAAATCAGTTAAAAATGCATTTGAAAAATATCCGGATGCGAAACGCCCGGATGAACAAATTTTGGATCTTTTAGAGCTGAGCTTAAAAGGTAATGACTTTCAATTCAATGGAGAATATTTTCTACAAATAATGGGTTGTCCTATGGGCAAAAGATTCAGTCCTAATTTTGCAAGCATTTATGTAGCGGAATGGGAGGAAAATGCCTTAAGCAAATGTGCAAAGCATCCTCTCGTATATCTCAGGTATTTAGATGACATTTTTATTATTTGGGAACATTCAAAAGAAGATTTTGATGAATTTTTAGAAATTTTGAACAATCACGATCCGAATATTAAATTGAAAGCTACTATCAGTGAACATTCTGTTGATTTTCTCGATGTGACCGTGTATAAAGGCAAGCAATTTCAGGCGTCCGGTCATTTAGATTATAAAGTGTATTTTAAACCAACTGATTCACATCAATTGTTGCACACAAAATCATTTCATCCTCAACATACATTTAAAGGTATCATCAAATCACAACTCATTCGTTTCCACCGCAATTCAAGTGATAAGGTAAATTTCAATGAGGCTTGTTCTACTCTATTTGGCGTCCTCAGATCGAGAGGGTACTCGCTACGTCTCTTGCGTAGCCTGAAATCCCAAACCCTGAAAAAGCTCGAAAGTCCAGCTGAAACTACCGATTTCGAACCACTGAAGATTGAACACAACAGACCGTTGCAGAATGGTAGTGGCGCGGTATTTAATTGCAAAAAGCCTTGTTGTAGACTGCATACTTTTATGCCTGATCAGAAAGAGGAATTTTCCTCCGAACAAACGAAAAATCATTATCAGATCCGTAACCCCCTCCATTGTGATTCACCAAACATTATTTACCTTATCACTTGTAAGCGATGTCGGAAACAGTATGTTGGTCAAAGTCAAAATCCTTTTCGAGAACGTGCTACTAGACACAAACAGGATATAAAACATAATGCTGATGCCCCAGTAGCACAACATTTTAACCTTCCTGGCCATTCTTTGGACGATTTCGAAATCCATCCTATTGAACAACCACCAATTAAAGACACATTAGAAGAAACGGATGAATTTAGAAAAAAACGTGAAGCTTTTTGGATCAATACGCTTCAAACTCTCTGGCCATTTGGTATGAACATATCAGAGGGCGAATGCGAAAGGAGGTCCATCATTCCTTTCACTTTAACGTACAACAGAATGAATATCGAAATAGCAAAAATGTTAAAAGATGAATTCAATTTTACCAATGCTAAATTAAATGAACCTTTGAATCTTCGACCTGTCATCGCCTATAAGAAAAACAAAAGCTTGCGTAACATCCTTGTAAGGACTAAATTAGAGCCCATCAATGAATAACACCAATTTCTGCCAGTCAGTTTAACCAGTTCCTAAGCTCATCACTTAGTTTAAATCAATTTTGTGTACTTTTTTGTCATGTTTGAAACCAATCAGGGTTCAGTAAATGAAAACAATTTTTCGGCGGCATATTAAAAGAAAAAAACGTTTCAGTATGAAATGTCTGTGCCAGTGCGATTTTTTAACCTCAAACACACACAGGTGAGTGCCAGAGTTCATATATGCCCAAAAACAAAATAGGTTCTAATTTCAATCATGTGTATGTATTTCCTAAATAAAATTATTATTTATATATTTATTTATTGATTATTTTAAAAAAATTTTTTATTAATTTTTATTTATTTATTTATTTATTTATTTATTTATTTGGTTGATTCATTTATTTAAATTATTATTTTTATTTTTAATTTTTCATACCTTTCACACAATGTAGAGGTTCAGAAGGTAAAACACACAATTTCTACGTGGTGTAAAATATTTTCCGTCATAAACCTCCGTCGGGGGATTTTCATTCCAACTGATAATATTCCTGCGGCATCATGATCTTTGGCGTTATTTTTTCATTCATTTCTTTAGTCTCAATATATTTTATCAAACCATTTTTTCATATTATTTTCACACACTTCTGAAGCCAGTAAAGCAAACCGCTCCCGATTGGTTTTACTTAAATCAAAGCCAACCAATAGGGCTTCATGGGGTCAGTAAAGCAAACCACTCACTGACTGATTAAAATTCAATGGAAGCCAATCAATAGAGCTTCATCTAATTTGTTTGGACCACACAAACTGAGTTGTGAAAAACAAACTTGGGACATCTCAGATTGAAAAGAATTAATTAGATGAGTGACATTTGTCAGCTTGTTACTGAGTTTAATTATGTACTGAGCTGTGAAAAACACCCCCAGCCCACATTTGGATATATACCATGCATGCCCTCCCAAAGTTGGATTCATTTTCCTCAAAGTCTCTTTGAAAAAGCCAAACCAAGCGAAACGCGTCGAGACAGACGGATTATTTTCTACCTTTGCTGAAGACTACAACCAATCCAGGTATCTTCTCTAATAGGTAATATCTAGATTTCATTTTAATTTATTTCATTTCTTCATTTTAATTTCATTTTATTCATCTACCTATTCTTCAAATGGCTCAAAAAAGACAGAATCATCAGGGAAAGAGAGTTGCCCAGTCTGGAAGAGGCCAGGAACAATCGTTCCAGGCCTATTCTAGATTGGTCAAGGCCCTTTTCCAGGTGATTCAGTGTATGCACCATATTGGGCTCTTAGAGCAGCATTTGGCCAACCGGGATTTCCCGAAACAGTTGGAGAAGAAAGTAGATGAGTTAGGTGGCTTTCTAAAGCCGGCTCTTCCCACCCCACACATTTTTTCTGTTTTTCGACAGATTAGTGTGGGATGGGCCAACCAAACGTTAAATGCTTTAGTTGAGCATTACAAGATAAATTTAAACCAGTTGAAGTCTAAGATAACTTTGGCTATGCGACCACCTCCTGGACTCGAAAAAATAGACTTCAACAGTGCTTCGGCGCGTGCCTTGATCTGGGCTCAAAAAAACTTTAAAAATAAGTTGACAGATAAGACGATTTCGGCCTATGAGTCTTACATTTCGGAACTTCGCCCAGCGTCTGGAGTAAGGAACAATACGGGAGGGAGCAAGCAAACTCCGGCCCGTGTTGTCCCTCTACCCCAACGCGAAAAGCAAAATAAGAAAAGATCAAGGCAAAGCACTTCTCCCTCTTCTTTTCCTTCTACTTCTTCTTTCTCTCAGAGTAAGCGCCTCAATTTGCAAACATCTCCGGTCCATATTGTGACTGAAGATGCTCGCAAATTGAGTAACGCTGTCTCGCCTCGTCTTGCTCCTCTACCTCCTACTCCTCCTCAGCCTTTCTTCTCTGGTTCTCCTAGTGCTCTTACTAGAACTCCTCCGTCTGTTTCTTCTCCTGCTTCTGTTTCCTCTCCTGCTTCTGTTTCCTCTCCTGCTTCTGTTTCCTCTCCCCCTTCTCCTGCCTCTAGTGTGGTTCAACCAGGTATATCGTACTCAGAGAAAGTCAAATCACCGAGCCGCAACTCGGGCCGCTCATTTGATTCTAAATTCTCCCAGTTTCGGCATAAAAGCGGAGTTAATTTTGACAAAAGGAATTGGCGCCTCCCCGATGTTTGTAAAAACATCCTTATGATTGGAAGTTCAAATTTAGGACGCATTGATCGAAATCCCCATCCGGACATCCAGGTGGAGTGTTACCCCGGCGCCAAATTCAATCATCTGCGCTCTATGTTTAAAGGGCACAGGGGCCAGTCCAGTCCCCAAAAAATATTATTAAATATTGGCGTGAATTCTCGAAACGATAATTCTGATCTCGTAGTTAAGCAGTTGCGGAATATGCTTAGCGATATCAGGGTCAAGTTTAGATCAGCAAAAATTTATTTCGCTGAACTAAACTTTTCGCAAAAACTCCCTCAGGCTGAGAGGAGAACCCTGAGCATCATCAACGAAACCATTCGGAAAGTGAAGGACGTTAACGTTATACCTAAAATTGATGACGCGAAGTTTGATGTTGCTCAGGATTTAATCCATTGGACCACGAGAACCGCCAATATTATGTACGATCACTGGTTGAACCACCTAAATTTAAACTATGTAAAGGCAAAGGTAACAGCCGCCTAACAGATGTGGGATTAGGAACTAATGTGGTTAACCTGTCTGGCACCAATGACCTAACAACCCAAGAGAAATCTCTTTTAGATCGCGGTTTAACTTTTGTACCAGCACCAAAGCCTAAAACTGATAACCAAACAAATTTACCATCATACAACTGTAATTTTCTTAGGCAAATGAAATTAGCAGACCGCTTTAGAAACTCCAGCGGTCGGAAACTTCCTTTCACAGAATCATCTGGTTGGTCACCTCCAGATAGTGAAGTAGATCCCGAAATTATTGAGGCTAGTAAACGAATCATCCAAAAGGTGTTCAGCATGAACATACTCTCCGATAAAGACAATTTAACAGCTGGTGAACGGAGAGCCCTCACGAAACTTCGAAAAAATAAGAAATTAGTAATTAAACCAGCCGACAAAGGTGGGTCGGTAGTTGTTCTATCTCGGGATAATTATATAAAGGAAGCCATGAGACAACTCAGCAATACTAAACATTATAAGAAAATAGATTCACTTATTTGGCCTAGTAATATCGAAAAATTCAATAAGATCTTAAAATTTCTCCTCGACGAAGGTCACATTACCAAAAAACAATTGAAATATTTAACAGCTAAGCTCAGTGCTCAAACAAGACAATTTTATATCCTACCAAAGATCCACAAGGACCGTTCTTCATGGACGGATGACTTAACTCCACCCGGGAGGCCAATTGTATCAGATTGTAATTCGGAATCTTATGCGATCTCGGAATTAATTGATTATCATCTGAAACCTATAGCAAATAGACATCCGAGCTATCTAAAAAATACACAGGATTTCCTGTCAAAAATTTCGAAATTGAAAATATCGAAAAATGCAATTCTGGCTACTTTGGATATCGACAGTATGTATACGAACATTGATATTGATAAAGGTGTTAAATCAGTTAAAAATGCATTTGAAAAATATCCGGATGCGAAACGCCCGGATGAACAAATTTTGGATCTTTTAGAGCTGAGCTTAAAAGGTAATGACTTTCAATTCAATGGAGAATATTTTCTACAAATAATGGGTTGTCCTATGGGCAAAAGATTCAGTCCTAATTTTGCAAGCATTTATGTAGCGGAATGGGAGGAAAATGCCTTAAGCAAATGTGCAAAGCATCCTCTCGTATATCTCAGGTATTTAGATGACATTTTTATTATTTGGGAACATTCAAAAGAAGATTTTGATGAATTTTTAGAAATTTTGAACAATCACGATCCGAATATTAAATTGAAAGCTACTATCAGTGAACATTCTGTTGATTTTCTCGATGTGACCGTGCAAGCAATTTCAGGCGTCCGGTCATTTAGATTATAAAGTGTATTTTAAACCAACTGATTCACATCAATTGTTGCACACAAAATCATTTCATCCTCAACATACATTTAAAGGTATCATCAAATCACAGCTCATTCGTTTCCACCGCAATTCAAGTGATAAGGTAAATTTCAATGAGGCTTGTTCTACACTATTTGGCGCCCTCAGATCGAGAGGGTACTCGCTGCGCCTTTTGCGTAGCCTGAAATCCCAAACCTTGAAAAAGCTCGAAAGTCCAGCTGAAACTACCGATTTCGAACCACTGAAGATTGAACACAACAGACCGTTGCAAAATAGTAGTGGCGCGGTATTTAATTGCAAAAAGCCTCGTTGTAGACTGCATACTTTTATGCCTGATCAGAAAGAGGAATTTTCCTCCGAACAAACGAAAAATCATTATCAGATCCGTAACCCCCTCCATTGTGATTCACCAAACATTATTTACCTTATCACTTGTAAGCGATGTCGGAAACAGTATGTTGGTCAAAGTCAAAATCCTTTTCGAGAACGTGCTACTAGACACAAACAGGATATAAAACATAATGCTGATGCCCCAGTAGCACAACATTTTAACCTTCCTGGCCATTCTTTGGACGATTTCGAAATCCACCCAATTGAACAACCACCAATTAAAGACACATTAGAAGAAACGGATGAATTTAGAAAAAAACGTGAAGCTTTTTGGATCAATACGCTTCAAACCCTCTGGCCATTTGGTATGAACATATCAGAGGGCGAATGCGAAAGGAGGTCCATCATTCCTTTCACTTTAACGTACAACAGAATGAATATCGAAATAGCAAAAATGTTAAAAGATGAATTCAATTTTACCAATGCTAAATTAAATGAACCTTTGAATCTTCGACCTGTCATCGCCTATAAGAAAAACAAAAGCTTGCGTAACATCCTTGTAAGGACTAAATTAGAGCCCATCAATGAATAACACCAATTTCTGCCAGTCAGTTTAACCAGTTCCTAAGCTCATCACTTAGTTTAAATCAATTTTGTGTACTTTTTTGTCATGTTTGAAACCAATCAGGGTTCAGTAAATGAAAACAATTTTTCGGCGGCATATTAAAAGAAAAAAACGTTTCAGTATGAAATGTCTGTGCCAGTGCGATTTTTTAACCTCAAACACACACACACACACACACACACACACACACAGAGTCTTGTCTACCCTACATACCGAGGTACCCCAGTGTTTGTCCTTTGTGTGTACTAACGGTTTCTACCTCGTTTTGCCGGTACAGTTCTGGGAAAACAACCGAGGTAAAGGGTTTCTTTTGTCTTTTGTACCTCGGTAAGGCGAAACACGCAAACTCTTTTGTCTAGTTACCTCGTCAAGTTGGTAAGACAAACCCACACACACACACACACACACACACACACACACACACACACACACACACACACAGTCTTGTTTTGCCTACATACCGAGGTACCTCATTGTTTGTCCTTTGTGTGGACTAACGGTTTCTACCTCGTTTTGCCGGTACAGTTTTGGGAAAACAACCGAGGTAAAGGGTTTCTTTTGTCTTTTGTACCTCGGTAAGGCGAAACACGCAAACTCTTTTGTCTAGTTACCTCGTCAAGTTGGTAAGACAAACCCACACACACACACACACACACACACACACACACACACACACACACACACACACACACACACACACACACACACACACACAGAGTCTTGTCTACCCTACATACCGAGGTACCCCATTGTTTGTCCTTTGTGTAGACTAACGGTTTCTACCTCGTTTTGCCGGTACAGTTCTGGGAAAACAACTGAGGTAAAGGGTTTCTTTTGTCTTTTGTACCTCGGTAAGGCGAAACACGCAAACTCTTTTGTCTAATTACCTCGTCAAGTTGGTAAGACAAACGCACACACACACACACACACACACACACACACACACACACACACACACACACACACACACACACACACACACACACACACACACACACACACACACACAGAGTCTTGTCCACCCTACATACCGAGGTACCCCATTGTTTGTCCTTTGTGTGGACTAACGGTTTCAACCTCGTTTTGCCGGTACAGTTCTGGGAAAACAACCGAGGTAAAGGGTTTCTTTTGTCTTTTGTACCTCGGTAAGGCAAAACACGCAAACTCTTTTGTCTAATTACCTCGTCAAGTTGGTAAGACAAACCCACACACACACACACACACACACACACACACACACATGTGCATACAGGCCCACCAGACGCGAAAAACAAAATAAAATTTCTAGCGCCACCACTGACAGTAATTCAGTAATATTTCCTGAAAAACATAACCAGTTAACTCAGGTGACAGATGTGCAAGTACCGATTTTATTTGGTTCCGAGCTTACCTGGTGCCGAAAATGATTGGGTTGGTTTTGACCAGGTGCCAGATTTCCCAGTGATGAGACGTCCAGGCTCCAGGTCCAGGTGCGGAGATGTTCAGCATTCACTTTTAAAGAAATTGTCGCATTGGAGCCCAGTTGTTACTTTTTAAGAAAACGCACCAAAAAACATTATTTCCAGGCCTGTAAATTCTTGGAAGTTTGACGTATTATACAGAATGTTTATTCTGTGTTTCCCCATGGCTACATCCTCACCTTAGGGGTGTTTGGGCGTTTTGGTCATGCATCATACATCCGATGTATCTGGTGAAGATCTTGCTTTACATCGGATAGTTCAAATCTGTTACTGACTTCGGGCCTTTTTTATTCAGTGCCCGGAGTCTTGTTTCTGGTTTATCTTCTGACGTTGTTTACATTGACAACGTTGTATAAATATATGTATTTTCCTATTTAGTTCATGGTAGGATTGTTGTAAGATACATTAAAAATATTCCGGTAGTGTAGCACTTAATATTTTGGAATTTTGTCCACACTTAGACTCTATCGGGATACATTTGGGCTTGTCTTGTTCCCTTCGGGGAAAAATTTTTCGGAAATTTTTTTGAAAATTAATTTTTCAATTTTTATTTTGAATGTTATTTATTATGGTTTTTTTTCATAATAATTATATTTATTGTGGAGTTGGTGGGAGTACTGTCGACTTTGTTTTGATTCATTATGAAAGCTTATTGCTCAAAATGCAAGGCGAGGAAGTCTTCCTCGGATTTACATGCTTGTTGCCTTGCTTGTAGTCGACGTTCTCCCACTAATTCTTGTTCAACATGTGTCGGATGGGATGACAAATGTTGGAGATGGGTGTCACAGTACGTTGTTAGCAGCTGGAGGCCAATGCCGGTCCTCTCATCACAAAATCAATTTAGTTTCTCAGTTTCTTTTTCAGAGGAACAAGAACATGGTGATGTTTACGTGACGCCTAGAGATAGTGTGCTACCGTCGTCGCATTTAGATGAACAAGCAGAGCTAGTGGCAAAGGTTCTCATGAATATTAGACGGCAAAAAGCCACTAACCGGTGCTTTTAGTCCCTTGTTGCCAACTAGCTCGACCGGTGAAGCGGTTACTCCTTTTGTGGGTGTGTCTGTTGCGGTCAAGAGGAGTGGATTGGGTAGAGCGAGCACCTTAAAACATAAACAGGCTCACACAGTGATGACGGAACAGAGGAAGAAGCCGGCAAGTACTGTGGGAAGCTCTGCGAGGTCTGAAAGGACCGCGAGCGAGATCTAGTTTCTCAGTTTCTTTTTCAGAGGAACAAGAACATGGTGATGTTTACGTGACCCCTAGAGATAGTGTGCTACCGTCGTCGCATTCAAATGAACGAGCAGAGCTAGCGGCAAAGGTTCTCATGAATATTAGACAGGGCAAAAAGCCACTAACCGGTGGTTTTAGTCCCTTGTTGCCAGCTAGCTCGACCGGTGAAGCAGTTACTCCTTTTCTGGGTGTGTCTGTTGCGGTCAAGAGGAGTGGATTGGGTAGAGCGAGCACCTTAAAACATAAACAGGCTCACCCAGTGACGACGGAGCAGAAGAAGAAGCCGGCAAGTACCGTGGGAAGCTCTGCGAGGTCTGAAAGGACTGCGAGCGAGAGAGGCCCCTCTCTTAACAACATCTCGGGCCAGATGTTGTGATTAGAAACTTGCATCAGTCGGAGCATATGTCCGTGCCAATCCCTCCCCCCCCCCCCCCTCATCTGGGATGCTCCGTATTGTTCACTTTGTTGGGCCCTTCAGTCATTAACAATGTTCTGACATCTGTGCTTTGAAAATCTACTTTTTGAGGATGCCAGGCACAAATCAATGCAAGAATTGGTGGATCCATACATTCAGGGCTGTAACTTTATAATAATTATAAAATTATTTCATGTTTCCCATTTTCGGGACATTCGCCTGCCGTCATCATTTTTACAAATGATTTATCCACTGTTTGTTGAGTATTCCTTCCCTATCCTTCCATGAACCATTCCTGTTAAACTCCTAAGCTTTTTGGCTAATTTTTTTAAAAATTTTTTATTAAATTTCTTGGGAGTTTAACGTGTATTACAGAATAATTTTTCTGTTTATCCCATGGTTACGTCCTCACACTAGGGGTGTTAGGTTATTTAGTCTTGTATCTTCTATCCGATGTATCATTTTTTCTTCGTATGAAGATCTAGCTTTGCATCTGGTAGCATCAAATTGACTTTGGGCCTTGTTGTGTGCCTGATGTCTTGTTTCCGGTTTTTCTTTTGACGTTGTTTACATTGACAACGTCCTCTGTGTGTGTAGTATTTCATATTATATTGCTATATAACTGTTGTAGGATTCATTTATTATTATTCCGGTAGTGTAGCTAAAAAAAATTGGATTTTGTCCACACTTAGGCTCTATCGGGATGCCCTTGGGAGACTGGTGTCGCAGTAAGTTGTTGGCGGTGAGGTTCCTATGTGGGGCCTCTTCCGCAAAAAAATATTCTTCAGTTTCTTTTTTCAGAGGAACATGAACATGGTGATGATACTGTGACATCCATCCAAGTGTGTTCCACGTCGTCGCGCTTGGTTGAGCGAAAGAGGAAATAGAGCTAGCTGCAGGGTGCTCATATATAAGCAAGGGATCCTTGCAAGCAGCTAGCTCAATCGGTGAAGCGGTTACTCCATTAGAGGAGCCGTAAACCTGGGTAAGTCTGTTGCGGTCGAGGGAAGTGTGTAGATGTGGGAAGAGCAAGCACCTAATTAAAATAAAAGCTCTCCCAGTGACGGCGGAAATAGGGAGGAATAGGGAGGAAGTCGGCAAGTTCCTTTTAGGGAGGCTCGGTGAGGTCTAATAAGACCGCGAGCGGGAGAGGCCCCTCTCTAACCCAACAACATTTGGGGCCAAATGTTGTTTTGAGAAACTTGCACAAGCTGGCGCATACGTCCAATCATCGCTCTGGACGCTCCGTCTAGTCTGCAGCCGGGTTCGCCTTCAGTCAGGACTTCCTCTGCTATGTTACACAAGCCAGAACCAAGTTTTCTTTTCAGAGGCTCGGCGAGGTCTGATGAGACCGCAAGCGGGAGATGTCCCTTTCTAACCCAACAACATTTGGGGCCAAATGTTGTTTTGAGAAACTTGTATGAACGGAACATATGGCCAACCACCGCTCGGGACGCTCCGTCAAGTCTACAGCCGGGGTCGGCTTCAGTCACGGCTTCCTCCACTACATTATTAAAGCACACATGACTGTAGTCTAGCTACTCGACTTCAGATATCCAGCCACTTGCGCGAAGGCAGAGCCATTCTTTGCCCGTGAAGTCAAACCATCCAGTAGCTTGTGCTCCGAGGCATCCATCAATGGGACGTTCGGAGAAGAGATATACCTCCGGATATTCGTCCCAGGATCAGCAAGCGGCACATAAGATGGAAGACAGCTACTTCACAAGCCTCGGTAACGGACTGGCTGTCGCAGATCGTGCAGCAAATCGCAGCATCCCAGCATATGCAAAAGCAGTTTCCTGCAGACTCCGGAGGTGAGCTGTCGGACGATGCTGGGTCGTTCCAGTCATCTGCAGATGCAGACACCAGGGACCAGACGTCCTAGCTGATTCAGTCGGATGGTGAAAGGGACTAGGAAGAGGATTACCCTTCCCTTTCGGAACAGTTTATGAAGTTATGGACTTCATTCATCAGTACTGTCTTGAATCTGTTCAAACTGATCAGCATACTGCAACTACTATAGAGGATTAGCTACCCAACTTCGTATAGCCACAGTTGTCCGAAGACAGAGCATTCTTCACCTGTGACCATCCAGTAGCTAGCGATCCGAGGCATCGAACACGGAACATTCAGAGAAGACATGAGCAGGCCGTGTATAAAGATCTGTCCCTACCTGCATCATTTGTTATATGCTCGGAAGTAGTTCTTCCGGATATTCGTCCCAGGGGCAGCGGCGAAGAACAGAAGACTGCTGCTCCTCAAGCCTGGGTAACGCAAATGTTGTCGCTGATCGCGCAGGTAATCGCAGCATCCCAGCAAGTGCAAGAGCAGCCTCCCTCAGACTCCGGAGGAGAGCTGTAGGACGGAGCTGGGTCGGTCCAGTCATCTGTACACGCAGACGCAAGGGACCAGGCGTCATAGCTGATTCAGTCGAATGATGAAAGGGACGACGAAGAGAATTACCCTTCCCTTTCAGAACAGCATAGGGTAGCGATGGACTGCATTACTATCCTGCATCTGTTACACCTGATCAGCATGCTACATCTATTAGAGGGAAACCGCTGTTGTCTCTGGAAGCAGACTAGGTGCGGAGGAAAGAGGACATTCTTTCCGTTCTGACACTATCTAGACAGGTGTCGCAGGCCTTTAGCCACGTTGATGACGTCATATTCTACCTCTCTAATGCTAGGAGGAAGGCGGTTTCTTATCGACATCTTCAATAAATATACCGTTCCTTGGACAACATTCATTTATAACGGTTGGAGAAGATTCCAGAGAGCTCATCTGCGTTTAAATGAGCAGGCCGGAGATGAAAAAATGTTCCTATATGCATCATATAATATACACTCTGAATTGATGGAATGTGTTATCTCATCAAATAAGCGAATCTGGACGTGGTGTCCTACGCAGATCACCTTACCAGAGCTATGACACAATGGGAAGGAATGTGAGGACGTTGTTCTATTTATTTATTGTTATTGGTGTTTTTTGAGATCACATATTTCTGCACAATGGCTAATCATGACCATGACAGTTTTACGGGTGGAGGAAGCCGGAGTATTCGGAGAGAACCACCGAGCAATGGCGAGCAGCTGTCAGCTCCCCAACATACTAACTCCACACAAGCAGAGTTAGCATTGGTTGAAGACAAGTGCACCATCGACGTGCAGTACGCCTTAGTACACAGGCCACTGTGTCCCCCACATGGGCAATGGGGGTGAAGTGTCTTACCAAAGGACACAACGCGGTTGCCGCAGGTGGAATTCGAACCGAGGACTTGAAGCCTGCACCTCAACCTACTGAGCCACCAGCCCCCGGACGTTTTTCCTCACTAAGAGTTCTTTCCAGGGCTGTCATGTATGCCACGTTCAACTCTGCACTGACAGTGGAAAATTTTGAGTTGGTAAGACGTGATGCTGCCCTTGCGTCGTCATCACTTTTAGATGACAAGGTGAAAAGCTCTCTCCGAGTCGCATCGGTCACCGGAAATTCACCATTTGACAAAAAGTTTTTGCTGCTATATAAGCACGCTACAAGAAGGCGTCCAGAGCACTGCTATTGAAGTAGGTGTCTCATCAACACACTTCAGCAGACTGGGGTAAGCGAGGCTGTTCCACTTCTAAGAAAGCATCAAGAGAATGTCTCGCAAGGGAGATAACCCTCTTATATTAACTCCGGAAGTTGTCATTATAGCGATTCGGGAAAGGGGCATATGTCTGATCAAGGCTATGGATCAGACCCCCTTAGGCTGTTGAATAACGGAAGGTATCCATGAGACTGGAAGTTAATCACAGAAGTTCCTGTCAAAGACAGTTTCTACAAGTAAAGGTAAAACTCTCTTATTGGAGGGAACTATTGAGATCGTCGAGACGAACTGCTTCATGGGGAGAACATAGTTTCTCTTTCCTTAAGCTTCGTAAGTGGTACAGGTGATGGATATGACCTCTATTATTTATCAGTGGACGGAAGGTTATCAACTTCACAAGAACTAGACGTTAATAACGGAAGTTCCTTCAAAGAGAGTCGCTCCTGATGGAGGTTAAGGCTCTCTTATTAAGGGAACAATTGAAGTCTTCGAGAATAGATTTTGGTAAATCCAGTTGGCGGTAGGTTATCAGCCTCACAATAAAGTGGATAATATTGCAGAAGATCAGTGGATGAGAATAGTCTCGGCAGGCCGGCGGCTATCAGCCAGAGCAAGCTCCACTTACAAGAAATACTTGTGGGACAATCTTCCAAGAGAGGCTTTTCTTCTGGAGGTCCAAGCTCCTATTGAAGAAAAGCATTAGATGTCATCAAAGTTATTCTCCAATTTTTTATAATCACCTATTTTTCATCCTGTATCAGGAAGGATAGTGCATAGATAGGCTGAGATATTCCTTGGCAGCAAGGCACTTATGTCATTGTGGATGCCATGGTAGCCTTATGTATGGTTACAGCAGTCTTTTGGGAATTATAGCTGTTAGGAAAATGGCTCGTCATTCCCTAATTGCGTGACGATGAATAAGTCACTAATTGCACAGAGATATCGGTCTTCACAGAGAAGAAGACTTCTGGCTACATTAGTTAGGCTCTGACCGCTGTCTTTTGGGAATAAAACCGAAAAGAAGTACTGTGCTTTTCGATTTGTTTTTTCCCAGGTGTCATAGACTTAAGTCTTATTGTTTACACCATTGTAGTCTAACTAGAATCATGAGCAAGATTTTTTCAGTATTATGCAGTGACATAACTGAATTAAAAATCTCGTGAAACTGCAGTCTATAATATTGGGAATTTAGGGCTGTTTATTTAACAGTTTTTCATTCCCTACCTTGTAGTTATAGTTGTAAGTCTCCAGTCAGTGAGCCTTCAGGGTCGCAGTTTACACCAATATATCTGTCTTATCAGCTTTATTGTCTTCACGTATAGGAAGACCTTTTGCTGCTTAGCTAAGCTGAGTTTGTTGTCCTATAGGACATAATACCGTTTGTTAGAGGAGGTTATTCTCTTCCAACCGGTATGGTTTGGTGTGAGTTATTATGAAAATATGGTGTATTTGTTATGACTAACACAAGAACAATTCAAGTAATGTGGGTTGGGCTGTTCGATATGAAATTTTCATCAAATCTTCCCCCCCCCTCCCCACCGCCAATGTTTTAAGAGGCGATTACAGGACATAGTTTCCTTCCCGCAAGCTTTGTATGCATTTAAATATTTGCATGCCTTTCAGGGCTTATCGATTGGCGGCTGGGCCGTGTTCTATGGCGATCTCATGGGCACATCCACTTTTTAGTTGATTTGTTTCCTGTGGTTGTTCGTTATAGTCAGTTAACTGGTATTCTGATTATTACATGCGAGATTCAAGGCTCGCGTACATAATATGTGTTTATTAGGTGAATGCATTATTGTATGTTATGGACCTCAGAAAAAATAATGTATTTTGGGGCGGTCTTTGACGAGTCTGTAAATCATAGCTCGATCTATTTCTAAATCCAGATTTTATAGTTTCAGTAAACATTTTACAAGGAAATCGAATGGAGATTTCTATGTATTCCGATACGTGTATATTCGTACGTCTGGGAGTATTATTTATTGGAATTAATTGTACACCTGAACGGGGTTGCCTGTGGGTTGCCTTGGAAGCGTGTTTACTCTCCAGAGACCGTTCATTGATATTCTTTTGGACAAGAGTATTTTATATATATTTATCACCGGTTTTTGACCTGTCTACGCATGCCAACTCTGGTTTTCGTTAAGAAGTGCGCAATTAATTACCGGGATCGCCGCTATAGCCTCAGCTTCTGAAGTGGCATTAAGCACCTATTTTATTAATAATAATTAAATTAATATATGGGTGCCTGTTCGACGAATATATATTGTTAATTGGTACCGCTTTTACTGATTCCAGAGTGCTCCCCTCTTTGTTTTTGAAGATCCTTCAAAAAAAGGGGGGGGGGGGGATTTCTTAAAATCTCCTCTGGCGTGATCGTTTTACTATGAGTGAAGCCTTTTTGTCTGTAGATTATATCAAATCCTGGATACAGCTTGTTTTATTATTGTATTCGGCGTGGTTTGTGGGGGTTAACCTCGTACGCTCGAATATGCCATCCTAATTTATGGGGCTTAGTCTGAACTAGCCTTTAAAATTGGGAACTCGTTACACCCAGTTAGCATAGTCATTCAAGCCCAGAATAAGGAATTACTGGAATTTGACTCCTTATTTATGATATGTCTTCTCTATTACTGTATAGAGAGACATACATGTAATTCCTTTTAAATTTAATTTTCCTTTCACCTTGGATTGCGGGCTTAGGAACTATGTTGGTCTGCTAATTCTGAAGTCCTAGGCCCTCTGCCTTTTTAAGATTCAGCTATTCTGGGCCATTGGTTATAGTATAAAAATATGAAATATTTAAAAGTAATTTGTATATTTTTTATACTTACCAATACCCAGATGGGTATGGCCCTCCCATGAGTGGGCACTCATACCTCCCCGCTGAGTTATTATATAGTAAGCTCATCTACAAAGAATGATGTTGGTGCCAGTTTCGGTCACTTCCTGATGGCTGAGCATGCATGGAGGGTAAAAGTATGGAGGACCAGATAGGACTTTAATTTTCGGTTTTGCAAGCAAATTTTGGGGATTGGGGTGTTCAAAATTTGTGTTTGGCCCTTAATAACATTTAGTTTGCACCAGCTAGTCTGGGCCATTGGTAAGTATAAAAAATATACAAATTACTTTAAACTTTTCATTTTTGACGACAAGCTTTCATTGGTTGATGACCAGGCTACAAAGAAAGCGTCTAATACTCTGTTCCTTAAATCGGCGTCTAATCGACCTGCTACAGCAGAGAAGAGTAAAGGAGGACATCCCAGACAGAAATCATCAAAAGGGGACTCCTCGCGAGGGTATAGGAAACCCTCCTATAATTACGCTAGGGATCGTCAATACAGCGACCCGGGAAGGGGGTGTGGGTCTGATCGAGAATATCGGTCAGACGCCCCTAAGCCGACGGGTCGAGGCTCTTCACGAGGGGGATGTGGTTTCTTCTCCCATAAGCCTTGCAGGTCCTACAGGTGATGGACAGGACCTCTATTGCTTGCCAGTTGGCAGAAGGTTAACTGGATAACAATTACGGAAGACCAGTGGGTGAGAAGTGTGGTCTCGGACGGCCTAGGGCTATCTTTCCGAGCGAAACCACCACTAACAAGGTGTCCGCGGTGGACAAATGTTCCTTCACATCCTTGCAAAAGAGAGTCTCTCCTTTCGGAGGTACAGGCTCTCTTGGCAATGGAAGCAATAGAGGTCATCGAGAATCAAAATTCTCTAGGATTTTACAGTCACCTGTTCCTAGTACCGAAGCCAGACGGCTCGTTCTGACCGGTAATAGACTTGAGTTGGATAAACAAACTAGCCGTTCATTGACTTGGGAATGAGCTTCGAGACTCACAAGAATCTGGTTCGTCTGCTGTTACCCAGAGTGAAATTAGTCAGTTTTTATGCTCGCTTTTGTCTACACTCAGACGCATTAACAGCAAAGGAATTTATGCGACTGATGGGGTTGTGCGGAGCGACTGCAGATCTTATTCCGATGGGTTGCTTGCACACACGTCCCCTCCAGATATTCTTTACTCAGAACTGGAGTGTGAAGACACATTCGCTCGAAACCAGTATTGTTTTAACGGACCTGGTAAAACAAAAGGTCCAGATTTGGGCAGATATTCAATGGTTAACTCGATGAGTTCCACTGCAGCTGCCGGATCCGGCTTTCACGATTATGACGGATGCGAGTCAAACAGGTTGGGGCGCAACCCTGAGCCCGACAGACTCAAAGTGTCAGGGTCTTTGAAACCTGTGGTTCCTAGAAAAACACGTAAACATCAAAGAGATGATGTCAATATGGTTAGCGCTACAACATTGGATACACATTATAGCAGACACTCATGTTCAGATATTGTTGGACAATTTGACAGTAGTAGAGTACATCAGGAACCAGGGAGGCACTCTTTCGAGTCCGTTATGCGAACTAATGGAGAAAATTCTTCTGTATGTCGTGAATCATCATGTTCATCTATCAGTCCGTCATATACCGGGTCGTCTGAACGTACTAGCAGACTCGCTCTCTCGGAAAGGTCGCCTGTTGCCATCGGAGTGAACACTCAACAAGCGAGTATTCAGACAGATTTGGTACCAGTGGGATCGACGTATGATAGATTTGTTTGCAAAACACCCCAACAATCAGTTGCAGACTTATGTATCGCCATGTCCAGACCATCGAGCGTACCTAGTAGACACTGTCAATCTCATGGGATGGAATGATAGGATATGCGTATCCTCCAACTCTGTTGATTCAGCAGATTCTGTTAAAAATTAAACAGTCTCATTGCAAGATTCTGCTAGTAGCATCTCTGTCATCACAGAAACCATGGATCAGTCTTCTCAGGTGTCTGTTATGGGACATTCCCCAGAAGCTTCCTCCGGGAGAGGATCTTCTTTATCAGGGGAAGTCACGCACACTGCATCACAACCCGGAAGGTCTCAACCTTCACGTATTTCCGCTGTGGCAATTTACAGGACGAGCAGTGGACGCAATTTCTAACTGCAGGAGGTCCTCCTCTTCGCTGAATTATGCAGCAAAGTGGAAGGTTTTCTTCCATTGGTGTAAGGATCAGTTGATAGACGTCTATGATCCGTCCATACCGGATATTGCCAACTTTCTGGTCTAACTGTTTGACGTTTTCAAACTGAAGCCCGTCACTATTAAGGTCTATGTTATCGGACACTTATGCTCACCATGATAACTTGGCAATTGGATCTAATGCTTCATTATCCAAACTGGTTAGAAATTTCTCTACAAATAGACCTAGAACCCTCAGATTAATTAATAAGTGGAATTTAGCTTGGGTTCTGTTGAAGCTTCAAGAAGCTCCGTTTGAGCTGTTGGACATTGTAGAGTTAAAATTGTTGACCTATAAAACAGCTTTTCTCTTAGCCTTTGCATCTGCTAGAAGAGTTAGTGAATTTCATTTCATGCTTTGTCTGTTGATGAATCTCACTACCAGAATTTTTTATAATACCATTATTTTAACTACAGAAGTGGGATTTTTGGCTAAGAATCAGGCTCCCGATAAACAGCCTAAGCCTATTATCATAAAGGCTCTGCTGTATATGGACAACCGTAGACCTCTGCTGTGTCAAGTCAGGGCTGTCGGCATTTATAAATGCCGATCAGAGTTTATAAGAAAAGGTAGGAAAAGGCTTCTTTCTGTCATTGATTCCTAACAGAAGAGATATTTCTGTTCATTCCATTGCAAGAGGGATTCAGTTGGCAATAAGGATTGCCTTTGAAAGTCTATCTTCGGATCAGCGTTCTGTCAATAAGATATCAGCACATGAAGTTAGAGCGCTTGTCCACTTTTTGGGCTTATTCTAACAGTATAGCCTGATCTCATGAAAGCTGCGTACTGGACACAGCCTTCTACATTTACCAAGTTTTATCTTAGAAATTCAGAGTCCATCTCTGGTGACCTTAGATGTTTAGGTCCTCTGTCTGTTGCTCAGAATGTCGTCCACTAAAATGTTTACATCTATAGTTATTTAGGCAACCCGTTCCAGCAGTGATGCTGTTCTGCTGCCCTCTTCGTTCTGTGGTCATGTACCTCAGAACAAGGAGAAGAGGGTGGGGGTGGGTGGGGGGGGGGTTTCCCTTATGATCATCTGGCTTTATAGTGAAAAGCAAGGGAAGACCTCCTCCAGTGTCGGTAGTCCCGAGTCGGTGCTGGGATGGTTTTAATGTGTAGCTCGGTGTGAAGCAAATAATATGTCTCATTAGCTCACCAGACTTTCAGTCAGGAGAGCAATAGTGATCACTCACCGTCCGACGTCCGTGAACATGGTGTTTGCGTCTTCTCCTCCCAAACCATTGAACCAATTTAATTGATATTTGAGATAATAGTTTGTTATGACATTGCAATTTGATTTTGTTCAAATCAAGTTGCCTCGTCCCTCGGTAGAGCCACGCCCAAAAAGTGTGCTTAAATCTTAAAAAATCTTCTTCTCATTAACCAGCAGTAGCAGAGACTTGATATTTGGTGTGCAGGTTCCTTTTGAGGTGTAGACTCAGATTTGTTCAAGAGAAGTTCGAGGAGCTATATTTGCCTTCGTTACGTGAGGGGCTAGAATTTTTGCCCCACCCAATATTTCTATTTTCCAAACCAAGAGGCAGATTTGAACCCAATTTGATATGAGAGCTTATTGGGTCATAAGTACTTAATTTATGCCCAAATTTTTTTCCCGTTGCCCCATGGGAACCGCAGGAGCTAAAAATAGAAAAAAATTAAAACGCCCATATCTCCAAAACTACACGGCTCTGTGAATTCTTATTTGGTGTGAAGCTTCCTTAGGACCAACAGAATGGAATGGTAAAAAAAAAATTGCTATCGGTTTTATCATGGGGTACTTTTTGGGGACTTTGAAAAAGTGCTGAGTCAGCCTTTTTTAACACTGTGGGTAATGGGAAAAACATTTAAGACTACTTTTCTCCCAAACCACTGCCCCAAAAGCTTTCAAATTTCACATATAACATCTTTGGAAGATTGTTTCATACGTTTATTGAAATCAAATCCCTGGGTTCATATTTGGGCTCTCTATGGGAGCCCAAATGTTTAAATTAGTGCAGTATGAGAAAAATTCTTTAAAAATCTTCTTCTTCAGATCTACCAATCAGAATCTTTTGATATTTGGTATGCAGCATGCCTACGGGGGTGAGATTCAAATTTGTTCAAGCCAAGTCCCTGGGTTCATATTTGGGCTCACTGTGGGAGCCTGAATTATAACTTAGTTCAAAATGAGGAATTTTCTTAAAAATCTTCTTCTTCAGATCCAGCAGTCGGAGTGTTTTGATATTTGGTATGCAGGGGGGGTGAGATTCAAGTTTGTTTGAGCCATGTCCCTAGGTCCATATTTGGCTCCCTGTGGGAGCCCAAATTATAACTTAGTTCAATTGAGGAATTTTTCTTTAAAAATCTTCAGATTCAGCAGTCGGAATGTTTTGATATTTGGCATGCAGCATCCTAAGGGGGTTGAAATTCAAGTTTGTTCAAGCCAAGTCCCTGGGTTTATATTTGTGCTCATTGTGGGAGCCCGAATGATAACTTAGTTCAAAATGAGGAATTTTCTTTAAAAATCTTCTTCTTCAGATCCAGCAGTCAGAATGCTTTTGATATTTAGTATGCAGCATCCTTATGGGGGTAAGATTCAAGTTTGTTCAAGCCATGTCCCTAGGTCCATATTTGGGCTCACTGTGGGAGCTCGAATTTTAACTTAGTTCAAAATGAGGAATTTTTAAAAAAAATCTTCTTCAGATCCAGCTGTCGGAATGTTTTTGATATTTGGTGTGCAGCATCCTTAGGGGGTGAGATTCAAATTTGTTAAAGCCAAGTCTCTGGGTTCATATTTGGGCTCCCTGTGGGAGCCCGAATTATAACTTAGTTCAATATGAGGAATATTCTTCAAAAATCTTCTTCACATCCACCAGTCAGAATCTTTTGATATTTGGGATACAGCATCCCACTGGAGGTGAGATTCAAGTTTGTTCAAGCCAAGTCCCTGGGTTCATATTTATTTGGGCTCCCTGTTGGATCCCAAATTATTACTGAGTTCAATATGAGGAATATTCTTTAAAAATCTTTTTTTTTTTTAGATCCACTGGTCAGAATCTTTGGATATTTGGTATAAGCTTTTATTAGGAGGGGCAGATGCAACTTGTTGAATCAATTCCCTGGTTTGATATTTAGGCTACCATGTCAGGTGAGTGCCCTCAGGCCCTCTGGGGCCTTGTTTATATATTGTTTTTAAAGTGTAGCTCACTGTGAAACATTTGTATATGTCACATGTCAACAAACAGGTGTTAATATACAATTCTCGGACACTTTTAAATGAGTATAAAGAGTCTCATTCTCTGGACTGTCTTTATATATTGGCTTCCCTTCACCGAATTAGCATAATGGGTTATGCTGGCTTTAAATGGGGAATTATATATTATGTAATGCTCAATTACATTGTTGGTGTTGTGTCTTTCTCATTTCTCGCAAATGAGAAATGCATATATAATTCCTTTCTCTCCTATTCTCCTGTAGGAGTTATCCTTTAAGAAGTGATTGAGTAATTGGATATTCCTCTATGTCCTAGGCCCTCCAGCCATTTTACAATTCAGCTAGTCTGGGCCATTGGTTGTTGTATAAAAATATTATAAATTCAAAGTAATTTGTATATTTTTTATACTTACCAAATGCCCAGATGGGGATGGCCCTCTCATGAGTGGGCACTCATACCTCCCCGCTGTTTACAACATTTAGCAGGCAATTTCTAGAAAGAATGATGGTTGGCGCCAGTTTCGGTGCCTTCCTGGATACTGCGCATGCGAGTTCGCAAAAGTATGGAGGACCAGATAGGACATCAAATTTTTGGTTTTGCATGCAAATTTGGGGGATTGGGGGTGCAAAATTTGTGTTTGGCCCTGGATTAATTTTAGAGTTAGCACCATCTAGTCTGGGCCATTGGTAAGTATAAAACATATACAAATTACTTTGAATTTATAATTTTTTGATATTTTGACCTCAGTGTGAAGTGAGTTAAGAAATATCAAAATTAAATGGACTCTACTGTTTTAAGTTTTAAGTTATGCTTTGTAAAAATGATTATTCTTTGTAACAGAACAAAAAGCTCAAGTTTAGAGTGGATTGAGTGTGAAAAAAATAGAGAGTAATCACTTGACTGGACTGGTTATGTGAAATAATTCATGAGAGATGAGGGACGTTGTACAAACACGAATACGTGAATGTGCACGAGTGATTTACAATATAGTACCTCGCCTCGAATGAATTATTTCACGTAACCAATCCAGTCAAGCGATTACTTGATTTATTACTTTTCATTATTAACAATAATTATACCATTTAACCCTTTACCTAACGTAACGGTCAAAAACGGCCAGCACTATTCTAAGAAATTGCCAATTAATTTTCATTATTTTTTCTTTTTCCGTCTCTAAAACATAGGTTATGACCCCTCATTGGAACGAGCTCGTTGAGCTCGTTCCAATGAGGGGTCATAGCCTATGTTTTGGAGACAAAAATGAAAATAATAGCTATTCAAGAATTTTTTTTTGCAAGTGTCGTCTGCTTTTCATATTAGGTGAAGGGTTAAAAAAACAAAAAACAATGAAGTCCCCATAACACCCATGACAAAGTGTCTTCGTTTGTGCGCACGGATACATGACACAATTGTTGATTACATTATTCACATGTGAAGTTATCGTTTATAATCAAACCCGGAAATCCCAGTAAATCACACTTTGGAAAGTAATAATAGATGATCTTTAATAAGTTGCAGTTAGGCCTATTAAAATAAAAATTCTTGTTTCTTAGGTAATTTTCTCTCAATTTTATGAGGAGGTCAGGAGGCTTTTTATTTTATTTATTTTTTTTTAAATTCACAAAACAGTCCTGAAAATTGTTGGAATTAGAAATTTAACTCCTTACACTATTATGTGGAAACAATGAACAATTTTTTTCAGCAGTGAAAATTTCCAATAATGAAGTTGTAAATTTAAGCAACTATATTTTATTTGACAGTGCTCTGCCAGCTCTGTCAAACAAAATACAGTTTGCTCAAATTTTTATCCCACAAATGCAAAATAGTATCAGTGAAACCTTATTCAGTGGAGCCCACTTAACAGGATATCTCTTAACTGAATAACACTGTTAATTGAATATAATTTCCCAACACAAACCCATTTATCATACCTCCAGTACAAAATTGACCTGTTAATTGAATATAAGTTATAGAATACACTCCAGTTAATTGAATAAAAACTCTTGTAACCTATTGAGAAATTACCCTAGATCTCCAAAGTTTTCCTTTGTTTATAGACCTATTTGGCATCAGTACAGCCATTACAGGCATTTAATCTGCCGGGTATTATATTTTGTTTGACAGATCTAATGGAGCTCTGTCAAACAAAATATAATAGAGTAAATGCTAAGTTTATCTCCAGAATACAGGAAAGTGACACAAATCCATTTTAATTGAATACTCATGTTAATTGACTAATTTCCACTGTATATGAAATTTTTGAAACGTGTTCACTACATTCATATTAAATTTTGTGCATGATTTCAGAAATTTAGTACAATGTCTTCAGTACTGTGATCATTTTGGCAATTTGATAGTGATTTCGAAGTGGCACAATTACACAAATGGTTTGAGATTGCCGTAATAAAATCCTGTGAACAAAATATGTACAGACCCCACAAAGTAAATCTTCTGTTTCTCAGGCCTTTTTTTGTAAATTGCATGTGGGCGGGCAGTTTTTTATTTTATTTTTGTAATTATTTCTTTGCCATCAACGGTTCAAGTTCTTGGTTTGTTTTATGTTTTAGGCCTCATAATCTGCAGAATAGCATGGGTCTTGGTTATTTCGTCCTTTGAGTGCAAGAAGGCTTTGCAAAGCTAAAGCATTGCAAAGCCTTCTTGCACTCAAGGGACAAATTTATCAGATTTATTAACTTTGGTAAAATATCAGACATAAACCATTTAAACTTTATTTTTTTAAGTTTGCATTGGTTATAAAAAGAGACCATGTGGCAGCCAAAAGGATGATGCAGTAGGGCCTGAGAAACAGTTTTTAACGTTTGTAGGCCATATTGAAAATTATTGATAATTGATTATGGATTCGTGGGGAAGGTGAAGTTTATCTCTGAAAAATGCACAAATATGAATACCCTTTCTCATAGAATGAGTTAAGACTGTTTGCGTTTCCTTTTATTTTCTTAGACTGGCCTGGAAGCTCTTTACCAAAACTACAAAGGAAACTCTTTTCTTATTGACAGTCTCAAAAGGTAAGTCTTTGGAATTAGGACTCATTAAATATGAAAATAAATGCTCAATTCAAAATAGAAATTTGGTAAACATTTGTGGTGGATCAAAAAAGTTAAAAGTTGGAAGTCTTATGAACTCTGGACTGAAGATAACAGTGAATTAAAGTTGCTACGAAGGATGGCATTGTTATCGGCCAGCTGCTGGCAATTTCAGTCCACTGTAGAACATATATATATATATATACAGTATGTGGAGAGCGAATTATGAGCAAATCACCTGTGCAGCGATATTTTCTCTCATCGTCACTTGTAGCATCAGTTGAATCACAGTGACTTTCCAGTGATCACTTGCATCTAAATTCGCTGGGAAGTCACCATGCTCATGTGAGTTAGGGATTAAGTAACTTATGAAGGGCAACCATGTTAGAGAACCCTGATAACACCTAAATGAATTGAATAGATAAATGTATATGCCTGTGTATGAGTGTTCAAAAGGTCTATACATGTACCAGGGTTTCCGCTAGGGTAAAAATGTTGGAGCTGGTATTTTAGGGAAAATGGGGAAACCATGTTCAGCCCGTGTTAGGAAAATTTTAAATTCCGGGGTCCAAAACCCCCATTTTATTTCATCCGAGGGATATTTTGAGGTTTTTCACGGCGAGATTTATGTAGGTTTTCACATTTTGAGAGCCGTTAATTGCAGAAGAAAAAAGACCATGAGGAGAAACTCAGGTGAAAAATTATTCACACAGATTACAGTACTTACCAACAATACCAGTCCATGGTGACATGGATGATCCAGTTCAACAACACTTGTGGTCACAGGGGTGTCAACAGATGTTATATGTTGCAACAGTTTAGTCAGAAGTGATCACGTGGAAATCAAAAAGCATGCAGTTATGACGTCAGTGTTTGACTTGAAGTGTGCCGACGCACTCATACACTGTCGCATGACCCATACGTGGTCTGTGAACTTGGAGAGTGTCATTGATCTCTGATCGACATTCGTTACCGGGAATTACAATTGAAAATACCCAAACCCCCAACCACCCCTGCCCACATACATGTCATTTCACAATTCAAATATTGCCTTCATTACCCAGATCATACTTTACCTTTATCCTATTAAGGTTTAGATAAACTCAATTTAAACAAACATGTCACAGTTCTGCACTGAGTAGATTCTACATACACTTGCAACGTCCATTTCGATTGGTCTACTTGAAGATACTCATTGAATGTATATTTCTATTTTTAGGAACCGGGTGCACCTGCATCTACCAATTCTCATTGGCTAACTCAAAATGTACGGTGGACGTGCATCTATTTTTAGAAATGCAGTGCACCTGGAAGTGTACGTTGGACGTGCATTTTTCATCGCGATGAGATTAAAATGTTCATTTGACGTGTATTTCTATTTTTAGGAACCGGGTGTAACTGCATCTACCAATTGCTGTTGGCTAACTCGACCTGTGTGATGGGCGTGCATCGATTTTTAGAAACACGGTGCACCTGGAAATGTACGTCGGACGTGCATTTTTCATTGCGATGAGATTAAAATGTACGTTGGACGTGTATTTCTATTTTTAGAAACTGGGTGCACCTGCATCTACCAATTCCTATTGACTAACTCAAAATGTGCGATGTACGTGCATCTATTTTTAGAAATACAGCGCACCTGGAAATGTACGTTAGATGTGCATTTTTCATCTCGATGAGATTAAAATGTACGTTGGACGTGTATTTCTATTTTTAGGAACCGGGTGCACCTGCATCTACCAATTCCTATTGGCTAACTCAAAATGTACGATGGACGTGCATCTATTTTTGGAAACACGGTGCACCTGGATTTACCAGTTTCCATTGGCTGAATACTAAATGTACGTTGGACGTACATTTCTTATCGCGATGAGATTAAATGTACATCGTACGTATGGAAACCCCTAACCGACACGTCAATCGCTATTTGTTAATCACCAATCAAGTTCACTGACGTGCAACACAACACAATTTTGCTCATGATCATTTCGGCCTTTGATTGCCGGACATGTTACCTTCAGTATAAAATATTACAACCACCTTGTGATGTGAAATCAAAATTAATAAGGTACAAAAAAAAAAAAAATGAATTCCAAGCTTTAGAACGGCAACTGGTAGGCCGGTGTGATTTGGGGATTATACAGATTTCAGAAACGGTGAGGAGAGAAAAGTGCAGGTCTGGGGGTGCGCCTCTGTATTTACTGTTGGAGTTCTGTGGAAATGCTTTCCTATCGACAACTTGTGCTCCCTTAAAAATGAGTACACACTCCTTTATAAATGCATGTATTGTACATTATTACATCACTTGGATTTATGGTTCCAAGAATAACACTTCAAGTAATAACTTGGAAGAAGGTCATGTACAATAGACTCTGAATTATTGAGAATACGATTTTTGACAGTCTTTTTAAAAAAAAATGTTCCAGAAAGAAGGACTCCCACCAAACAACATGGAAAATATCCTCTCGTAATCCCCCACCCCTACCAGTAGGCCACTGCTAGTCTATTTATGCCGCAGCCCAACACTGAATGCCTCATTGTAATTTCGTTTTGTTTGTTACTCCCAGTGAACTTACTAAACTAATAATTTTTATTGTGGATTTTGAGTTTTAGCTTGGGACTAACAACTGTGTGGGTAATTAGTGCTACTTTAAAAAAGTCTTGATCTGCTGCGATGTGCACTGTACTTACGAGCACCCAAGAAACTGGTTTTCTTAGATTGTAAAAATTATATGGCTGAGTACAGAAAGTGTGTGTGTGTGGGGGGGCAGGGGGGGGGGGGGGTTTGTGGGGGAGGTTGCAGCGTAGAGTGGGAACATGGATTGTGGAAATCATAGTGCTTCTAGACCTATACGTGAAGATGTACGACCTGAGCTCAGTCTAGCTACAATAACAACAAAAAGGTTCATATAGCGATAGGTTCAATGTGGGCAAAAGTGTGTTTAAAAGCGATTTCGGATTTTTTCAATTTACATGATTTGTATGTTACATTGATTTCTAATGCTTATTTGCCCAGTGTTTGCATTGTGTTGGATAATTTACAAGCAGGCATGGTTTGGAAAACATTTACCACACCCCCCACCAATCTCCACCATGAGGCATTGGGGCAGAGGTAAAATTATATTTTATTTTTCTTTTTTCGGAAAATACACATATATTTACATACACGCTCATTAATAGCTTAGTTTTTGGTACATATTCGGTATTTTGGAAAGGGGCATCGTTCAGGCAGTCACGTAACAAGTATCCTTTGGAGCTGTTGTATTTCGTTATCATTAATGCCCTTAATTGACATAGTAACTTCACATATTCATATTATTCAACTTAAAAATTTGGAGGGCACATTCTCAGTCCAACCTTGTCTTATACTTAAGTTTAGAATCCTAATATGGGTCGTGGGTCAAACGTAATTTGTTTGGTATCAAACTGTAATATTTGTACTGTTATAAATTTATCCCCTTTAAAAGTAGTTTTGTCATGTCATGATTATGTACAATTAATGAAACATTTCAAGCCATTTTAAAAGAATCAACTAAGGGGGCAGACGATTTCATTGTTCACATGTTGCCTAGTTTTGACCCATGCATGGGCCTCTCGGAGAATTGGCAAATATCTCACAAACGAATGGCAGTTATCTTCCAGCGATTGACGAATGTCAATTGACAATCACACGAGTCGCCCTTTGCCAATAATTAAATGCATACCACTTTTTGCCATTCGATCATCGCTAAATGCCATTTGTTAATCGACAAATGCTAATCGCCATTGGCCAATTGCAAATAAAAAATTAATTGCTAATCGCCATTTGTGACTCACCATTCGCTGACAACAAAAAGAAAATTTATCATCAGCCAATCACCAAACCCCTCCCAACCATTACTGTATATGTGATTTGGAAGAGTAAAGGGGCAGAAAGGATTGAAAATTATTGTTTTGTGTTAAAATTGAAAAAAAACCCCACTCTTCAAGCATTTCCTTCTCTTTTCTATCTTCCAAACATATCTTATGATTACTAAGCAGGTCCATAATGTGTACTTTAGATAAAAAACAAATAAACAAAACTTGGGTTCTGCTACACAAGAAATACATAAACAATTCACCTTCATTGGTAGATATTATTGTGCTGTTGAACACCAAATTCGCTTGGAGTTTTCATTTCAAGACACTGTTATGCAACTGACTAAGGAGTGGACCTTTGCAGCCTCCCCTACCAACAACATAAACCAACAAAAAAAACCAAACATTTCACACAACTTAAGAGCCTCATAGCGATCCCCAATATAGGGCTACAGTGCTTAGATTGATCCAATCTTGGAGTACAAGTTTAAACTGTGTAAATGTGCAAAACTTTATCGGGGGATGCCTTGTCCCAGCTATGAAACGCCTCGATCTTTATCCCCTACTCCCACTAACCCGTCCTAACTAGGACCTTCCCGTCATTACACCCTAGTCCTAGTTAGGACTAAAAGAGAACTCCTGAAGCCCCACAACAAACTTCCAAATATTACGGTAGAAACCTTAAAATTGCCGAGCGCCCCTCCCCCTCCAATATAAAATTCTGGCTACTCCCCTGTTATGAAAAGTGGTCTGTAAATGGCGATTGGAAATTAAAAAATGACGACTGGCAACACTGATTAGCAAAAAACAATTGGCGATTAGCAATTAACTACTGGTGATTGGCATTGTTTCAGGGCCACAAAACCAGTTAGCGACTGGTGATTGACGATTGGTGAGATTCACGATTGGCGAATAGCGAATCTGCAGAGCCACAAAAAAGGTGTTAGCAATTAGCGATTGGCAATTCTATAGAGCCACATTTAACTGGCGATTTGCGAATGGCGATCAGACTGGCAACAAGCAATTGGGGATAGGATTGGTGACTGGCGATTAGAGAATAGCGATTGGAGTGTCAGTTAGGAGTTTCCATACGGGCGTGTAATTTATCGATGCACCTGGAAATGTACGTTGGACATGCATTTTTCAGCGCGATGAGATTAAATGTACATCAGACGTGTAATTTATCGATGCACCTGGAAATGTACGTGCATTTTTCAGCACGATGAGATTAAATGTACGTTGGAAGTGTAATTTTAGCGATGCACCTGGAATTTATCGTTGCAACGCTATTTTTGAATGTAGGTGCACCTGTAAAAAATAAAGGTGCATCGCTATATTCTGTTTAGGAAAATCGCATCGTGATGGGAAATGCACGTCCGACGTGCATTTATACGTCGGGCATATAAAATACAAGTTGGACGAGTGAAATGCATGCTGGGCATGGATTATTTTCCAGGTGCATCGATATTTCATTTTTATGGCATGCGATTGCTCTCATGCACCATCGCCCATGCAGTTACTATTTGCGGCGATCGATCAATCACACACGTTGGAAAAAAACAGTTACTTTTTTAATTTACGTCAATGATGTCAGGGTTTCAGATACTGAGTCTGTAAACACTAGGGCTGTCTTGAATATTTGATTAATCAAATAACTGTTGTAAGGTGCTGCTATAATCTACTATTACTTTTCATAGTCGACTATTTTTTTAGCCGTATACATCATACTACTGAATGATAATATTGGTCTGTGAGGGACATGTATCGTTTCTCGGTACCTGTTATCCTTCGTATTCATTGTTTATATCATGAAAATAGGCAGTACTTTGGACTTTACCCTCGCATATTTTTTCATGAAATGGACCTTGTCATTCCTAAACTCCACTCTTGATCAAGCCATTGTGAACAAATTGTTGATAATCCATGTTAATTTTTGCCATTTCCATTTTTAAATCCTATAAATTTAATATCGATGTGGAATTTATTGACACTAAATTTCTGAAAGAATGTCCATACTTCAAAGTGTTATCATCATGTGACAATGACTGACTCAAAGTTGATTACGTCAGTGAGGAATTCCCAGTAATCCCTAGTTTTTAAATCACCCGATTGGCTGGAATAAACACCGTATGCTCTATTTCTGGCAATTTTCACCAAGCAACAGTTTCTGGATCCCCCAAAATGACCCAACTGAAAACTTCAGAGTCCAGAGGGTGCTTTGATTTTTACTTGTGTTGTCAGGATTTTGAACTGCATTTACTTGTACCTCGCTAAATATTCCACTGTATTATGCTTAAAAGTTAGAAATTTAGTAGAAAGAAGTTGTAGTGTTTATATCATTAAACCAATTTGCACTTTATCTTAGTGCTTTATATTATTATTTCATAATTGCATCTCCTTTTTCCTTTGTGCCCTAAGAGGCATTTTTCCAATTCAGCATGCCACCAAAGAAACTACGTGCCTTGGCTTCATCTTGGGCGTGCGATGTATAGCGTGCCAGGATTTTTTTAAAATGAAGGACTGGACCGAAATTAGCGCCAATATCATTCTTTGTTTGGCCCTAAAGTCATCAACAAGGAAATGACATCTGTGCTTTAAGATGTCCTTTTTGAGGATGCCAGACACAAATAATGCAAGAATTGGTGGATCCAAGGCTGTTATTGGATGATGGAAGTGTTCAATGGTGGTTTTTGATGTTCAAGGCTGTAACATTATAATAATTATAAAATTATTTCATGTTTCCCAATTTCGGGACATATGCCTGACGTCATCATTTTTGTTAATGATTATTCCACTGTTTGTTAAGTATTCCTTCAAATTCCCTATCCTTCCATGAACCTTTCCTGTTAAACTCCAATATTTTTATACTGTACCAATGACCCAGACTTAGCTGGTGCTAACTCTAACAAAACCAGGGCCAAACACAAATTTTGCCCCCCAATCCCCAAAATTTGCATCCAAAACAAAAAGAAATCATGTCCTAAAGGACCTCCATACTACGCCTCCACTGCGCATGCGCAGTGACGCAGACGTCCCGAAATTGGCGCCAATTATCATTCTCTGTTTGGCCCTTCATCAGTCAACATCTCACTGATCTTTGTGCTTGTAAATCTCAGTTTAAAGGATGCCAGACACGTAATTTTTGGAGAAATGGTGATTCTAAGGAGGATATAGAAGGAGGAGAGGAAAAAGAAGTGACAAAAAATAATCAGGGCTGTACTTAAAATTTTTTGATGAAATTATGTTAAGTTACCTATTTTCGAGGCATGGGCCTCTTGTTGTCATTCTTGCTAAATGTTGCACTGCTTATTCAGTGTTTCCTCTCCCCTAGTCTTCTAAAGTCCCCCCTTGCAATTCTCCCATGCTTTTGGCATATTTTTGAGAAAGTTCATTTCTAAAATTTCCCTGGGAGAGTTGCTTGGATACAGAATGTTTTCTGTTATTTTCCCCATAGTTACGTTTTCACCCATGGGTGTATAAACGGTGTGTTCTGCATCTTCCATCTGATGTTCTGCAGATTCTCCCCTGGGAGTCTCTGTCTTGCATCAGATAGAGTGTAATTTTGATGACTGATTTCGGGCCAGTTTTTTCAGTGCCTGGAGTCATGTTTTCTGGTATTTTACACTGTTTGTTTACATTGGCAACAGCCCTTTTTGAGGGGGGCTGTTTGCCTTTGGTGTAGTTTATCTCACTATAAGATACATTTATATTATCCGCAAGTGTCTCATTAATTATTTAATATAAATTTAAAATTTTTGACCACACTTTGCCATCGGATCCATCGGGGCTCAACATTACTTTTCACCAACTTGGGCTTCGCTGAAAAAATATTTTTTCAAAATTATTTTGATTTGCAATTGTTTTTTCATTTATTAATGGATCATGTTATTATGTATCTTTGTGTCAGGGGTTTGTGCGAGTAACTAGGACTTGTTGTTGACTTTTCACAATGAAAGGATATTGTTCAAATTGTAATGGGAAGAAATCTTCCTCTGACTTTCATGATCATTGTATTAATTGTAGTCAGTGTTCTCGCACTAATCCCTGTCCTATATGTCAATATTGGGATGAGAAACATTGGAAACGTGTGTCACGATATGTTGTTTCTGGAGAAAGGGCTATGCCGGCTCTTTCTCCACAAGGTCACTCAACTCTCTCAGTTTCTATTTCAGAGGAACAAGAACAGGGTGATGTTTCCATGTTATCTTCTACAAGTGTGCGTCCGTCGTCACAAATGAATTCAGAGCTAGCGGCAAAAGTGCTCATGGAGATTAGACAAATGTCGTCCGCTAGCTCGCCCGGTGTAGCGTCCATTCACCGAATGGGTCGGCAGCCGGGTTCGTCCGATGCGGTCCAGGAGGAAATTTTGGGTGATGCGAGCACTATAAACATAATAGATGCACACCCAGTGACGGCGGATAGTAAGCGAGAACGGAGGAAGCCTTTGAGTCCGGTTCCTAGCTCGTCCAGGTCCAGCCGGGCCGCGAGCGAGAGAGGCCCCTCTCTCATACAACAACATCTGGGACCAGATGTTGTGGTACAAAATGTGTCGCAAGCGGAGCATACGTCCGTCGCTCGGGATGCTCCGTTGTATAGGCAGTCCGTGGAGACTGCTAAGGCTTCTTCTTCTCGTCAGCGCACACGACCGCACCTTGGCTGCGTGACTGCTGATATCTTACCAGCTTCGCCGATCAAGGATTCTTCGGCGACCAGGTCACACCATCTGGCAGCCAGGGATTCGAGACCGATGGACTTCGGACGTTCGCGTAGAAAAAGTATGCGGGAGCCATCTGATGCGGAGCTGCCCTCAGCGAAGCAGTGAAAGAATGCGCCTCCGCAGGTCTTGGCGCCGGACATTCTTGTGCAGATAGCACAGCTTATCGCAGCATCCCTGCAGCCGACAGAAACGGTGTCGGATCAAGAATTATCCGACGGCGCTGGGTCGGTACGCTCCGCCGAAGCATCGGGGGCGGACGACCGGGAACTCATGAGGTCCGTCCGGATGGTGAAAGGGATACGGATGATTTGGAGCTATCCCTTTCGGAACAACATAAAGCTGCCGTGGACTTCATCCGGCACTTTCTCCCTCAAGTTGTTCCATCGGGCCAGACTGCTGCGGTTCCGGACAAGAGGATTATAGCGTCATTGGACTCTGAATTTTTTGAGCGGTTCAGGGACATCGCTCCCGAGTTTCGGTCGCAGTCCAATAATGTTGCAAGAACATTTGAATTATTGAACGACGCTATATTTAAACTTGCTTCCAAGACGGGGAAAGCAGGTTTCTTGTCCGCTAATACTCTCAACCTGCCTTTCATTAATGCAAGGAATAAATTCGACACGGCAGGACAGGGTATCCCGAGAGTTCCTCTGCGTATGGACGACGAGGCGGAAGACTTAGAGCTATCATTACCGTCGTCGGCTTCTATTCCAACCACGGTGTTGGAAACAGCTATTGCGTCTAACAGAGCCAATTTAGATGCCTTATCTTACGCAGATCACCTTACTAAGGCGTTATCACTGCGCCTTCAAGGAAAAGAGTTTCAGGATATACAATCCTCTTTAAGACTTCTTTCAAGGGCAGTAGCTTATTCCACATGTAACTCCGCCCTTTCAGTGGCAAACCTGGAGTTGGTTAGACGTGACGCACCCCTAGCTACATCCACACTCGTGGATACTAAGGTGAAGAACTCTCTTAGAGTCGCTTCGGTCTCCGGAGAACTTCTCTTTGACGGCAAGCTTTCTGCTATTTATGATAAAATTACAAAGAAAGCTTCGGATTCTCTGTTGTTCAAATCTGCTTCTAAGAAGTCGGATACAGCAGACAAGAATAAGACAGGCACTTCTGGGTCTAATGCGCCCAAGAGAGGTTCCTATAGAGGTTCCGGTGCGTCCTCTTGGTCTTATTCGAGAGACCGTCAGGGTAGCGACTCTCGTTCGGGACGTCCTTCGGGCCGGGACAACCGGTCGGACGCCCCAAGGTCGACGGGGCGAGGTGCAGGTCGTGGAGGACGCGGTTTCTCCTACCGCAGGCCTCGCAGGTCCAGGAGCTGATGGCTTAAACCTCTATCGTGTACCGGTTGGCGGAAGGTTGTCGAGCTTTTCACAAGAATGGGCGTCGATTACGGACGACCCTTGGGTGAGAGGAGTGACTTCGGAAGGTCTAAAGATATCCTTCAAACGAAAGCCTCCATTAACTCGAAGTCCAAAGTGGACTCAACTTCCGTCAAATCCACAGAAAAGAGACGCTCTGTTATCAGAGGTGCAGTCTCTTTTAATGAAGAACGCGTAGAAAACCAGGAAACTCCGAGATTCTACAGCCATCTGTTTCTGGTTCCGAAACCAGACGGCTCGTTCCGTCCAGTCATAGATTTGAGCTGGATAAACAAGCTGATCGTCGCTCCGAAATTTTATATGGAGACGATTCGGTCGGTCAGAGCGAGTATTCGGGTGAACGATTATGCAACAAGCATAGATCTCAAAGATGCGTACTTTCACGTCATGGTACATCCGACATTCCGAAAGTATCTACGCTTCGCAGTCCTAGGAGTGGTGTATCAATTCTGCGCAATGTGCTTCGGATTGAATCTAGCACCCTGGGCTTTCACTCGGGTAATGAACTCGGTAATGATCTATTTCCGAGCTCATTCGTCTGCGGTAACGTCGGCCTACCTGGACGACATTCTTCAGAGGTACGGCAACGAGTTAACGCTTCAGAATGATGTTCGGAATCTACTTCTATTGCTCCGACGTCTCAGTTTTATAGTAAACGAGGAGAAGTCGGATCTGGTGCCGTCCAAGTCATTCACTCATCTGGGAATGAGCTTCGAGACGCACAACAATCTTGTTCGTCTGCCGTTAACCAGAGCGAAATTAGTCAGTTGTTACGCTCGCTATTGTCTGCACGCAGACAAAGTCACAGCGAGAGAATTTATGAGACTGATAGGTCTGTGCGGAGCCGCTGCGGATCTCATTCCGATGGGGCGGTTACGCACGCATCCTCTCCAAATTTTCTTGACTCAGAATTGGAGTGTGAAAATTCATTCGCTCGACGTAGACGTTCTCTTGTCAGATCAAGTGAAACAAGAGATTCAGACTTGGGCAAACATTCAGTGGTTAACTCAGGGAGTTCCGCTGCAGTTGCCGGATCCGAGTTTTACCATTATGACGGATGCCAGTCAAACAGGTTGGGGTGCATCATTAATCCCAACGATTCGAGATGCCAGGGTCTTTGGGATCCGCAATTCCTGTGCAAGCACATAAACATCAAGGAAATGATGTCAATTTGGCTTGCGTTACGTCATTGGATGGACATTATTCACAATGCTCATGTCCAAATCCTATCCGACAATACGACAGTAGTGGCGTATATACGGAATCAGGGAGGCACTCATTCAGTTCCATTGTTCAATCTAACGGAAAGAATCCTTCTGTTTGCGCTAGAACATCACGTTCTTCTTTCGGTCCGTCACATACCGGGTCGTCTGAATGTGCTAGCAGACTCCCTTTCACGAAAGGGTCGCTTGTTGCCGTCGGAGTGGACTCTCAACAAACAAGTATTCAATCAGATTTGCTACCAATGGGAACAGCCAATGATAGATTTATTTGCGTCACATCTCAACAATCAGTTGCAGACGTATGTGTCTCCATGTCCGGATCCAAGAGCATTTGCAGTAGACGCTCTGTCGATCCCCTGGGACGGAATGATAGGATATGCGTATCCTCCAGCGCCGTTAATTCAACAAGTATTGCTAAAGATAAAACAATCTCAATGCAAGATTCTGTTGGTAGCATCTCTGTCGCCACAGAGACCGTGGATAAATCTACTCAGGTGTCTGTTGTGGGACCTACCGTGAAAGCTTCCTCCACGGGAGGATCTTCTTTCGCAGGGGAAATCGCGCCAACTCCATCACAACCCGCAAGGTCTCAACCTTCACGTTTTTCCGTTGTGCGGTCCTTCTTGCATGGCAAGCACTTTACAGGACGAGCAGTGGACACGATTTCTAACTGTAGGAGGACCTCCTCTTCGCTAAACTATGCGGCTAAGTGGAAGGTTTTTCGTCGTTGGTGTAGGGATCATTCTGTAGATGTATTCGATCCTTCTATACCAGACATTGCAAACTTTCTAGTATACTTGTTTGACGAAATCAAACTGCAGCCTGTTACTATTAAGGGTTATAGGTCTATGTTATCTGATACCTATGCACATCATGATAGTTTACAAATTGGATCTAATGTCTCTTTATCTAAGTTAGTTAGAAACTTCTCGATAAATAGACCCAGAACTCTTAGATTAATTCCTAAATGGAATTTAGCTTGGGTTCTTCTTAAATTGAAGGAAAAGTCATTTGAACCTCTTGGGACAGTAGATTTCAAATTCTTATCTTATAAGACAGCTTTTCTCTTAGCTTTCTCTTCTGCTAGAAGAGTCAGTGAGCTTCATGCACTGTCGGTGGATGATTCTCACTATCGTAGTGTCGGGAACACTATCACCTTCACTACTAATGTGGTTTTTTTAGCTAAGAATCAGGCTCCTAATAAATATCCGGAACCTATTGTTATTAAGGCTCTTCCGTCTTCAGACGGGCGTAGGCCTTTACTCTGTCCTGTTAGAGCGTTACGTATCTATAAACAGAGATCTCAGTTTATCAGAAAGGGACGAAAACGTTTCTTTCTGTCTTTGATGCCTAATAGAAAGGACATTTCGGTCCATTCTATTGCTAGATGGATTCAATTAACTATCCGTACTGCTTATGAGAGTTTATCTTCTTCTCAGCAGTCTGTGCTTAAGATTTCCGCTCATGAAGTAAGAGCTCTTGCTACTTCTTGGGCTTATGCTAATAGTGTTGCTATTACAGATTTAATGAAGGCTGCGTATTGGTCTCAGCCATCCACATTCACAAATTTTTATCTCAGAAATATTGAGTCCATTTCTGGAGACCTGCATTGTTTAGGTCCGTTATCTGTTGCTCAGAATGTCGTCCACTAAACATTTGCAACTATAGTTATGCAGGCTTTCTGTTCCGGCAGTGACTCCGTCCGGCTGCCCTCTTCGCTCTGAGCTATTTGACCCAGGGCAAGGGGAAGGGGGGGGGGGGGGGGGGGCGGGTGTTCCCTTAGGTCACCTGCTTTATAGTGAAAAGCAAGGGAATGCCTCCTCCAAGTCAGTATTTCTGAGTCGCTTCCGGGATGGTTTTAAAGTGTAATATTAATGTTAAAATTCATTCATGTCTTATTTTTAAAGTGTAGCTCGGTGTGAAGCATTTGTATATGTCAAGTGTCAAACGGGCTTTAATATACAATACTCGGACACTTTTAAATGACTATAAAGAGTCTCAATTCTCTGGACTACTTTATTTATTGGCTTACTTTAAAAATAATTAGTATAAGGGATATACTGGATGTTAATAGAGAACATGAATATTATTGTGCTCAATTATTAAGGGTATTGTATCTTTCTAATTTAAATATTAAATAAGAAAGATACATGTAAAGCCTAATACTCCTTTTCTCCTTAAGGGGTTATCTCTTTATTATATAGTTGAGCTTATTGGATTTTCCTCTATGTCCTAAGCCCTCCAGCCTGTTTACTATTCAGCTAAGTCTGGGTCATTGGTACAGTATAAAAATGTTAAAAAATTTATAGTAATTTATATATTTTTTATACTTACCAATGACCCAGACGGGGATGGCCCTCCCAGGAGTTGGGAACTCTTGCCTCCCCGCTGAGTACATAGTGCTGACCAGGCACTGCCAGTAAGAATGATAATTGGCGCCAATTTCGGGACGTCTGCGTCACTGCGCATGCGCAGTGGAGGCGTAGTATGGAGGTCCTTTAGGACATGATTTCTTTTTGTTTTGGATGCAAATTTTGGGGATTGGGGGGCAAAATTTGTGTTTGGCCCTGGTTTTGTTAGAGTTAGCACCAGCTAAGTCTGGGTCATTGGTAAGTATAAAAAATATATAAATTACTATAAATTTTTTAACTTTTATTGAAATTTTTTATTAAATTTCTTGGGAGTTTAACTTTTATTACAGAATATTATTCTGTGTTTTCCCCATGGTTACGTCCTCACCCTAGGGGTGTTAGGTCGTTTAGTCTTGCATCTTCTATACGATGTATCGTTTCTTCTTTGTATGAAGATCTAGCTTTGCATCTGGTAGCATTAATTGTTTTCTTGGGCCTTTTTGTGTGCCTGATGTCTTGTTTACATTGACGTTGTTTACACAGTTTTTTTTTATAATCTATTACTGTAGGATACATGGATTATTTTTCTGGTAGTGCAGCTCAAAAAAATTTGAATTTTGTCCACACTTGGTCTCTTAATGTTCCCTTTGAATTAATTTTTGATTGCTATTATTCATGTATCTTAATTATATATATTTCGTTGAGTGTGGAGGTCTGATATCGACTTTAGTCGATGCATTCCTGCGGACTCTTGTCATTCCTGTGTTCACTGGAATGACGAACGTTGGAGACGGTGTCGCAGTATGTTGTTGGCGGTGAGGTTCTGAGGGCAGGACTCTCACTGCATTATAATTCATTTTGTCAGTTTCTATTTCAGAGGAACATGAACATGGTGATGATATTCTGACACCCATCCAAGTGTGTTATAGTCGTCGTGCTCCGTGGAGCATATAGAGCTAGCTGCAGTGCTCATGATTGCATGAGTTAGGCCCTTTTGTTAAGGGTTTTAATCTCTTGCAAGCAGCTAGCTCGACCGGTGAAGTGGTACTCTGTCCGTGGGTACCGTAACGCCAGGTAAGTCTGTTGCGGTCTAAGAAGTGGATTGGGTAGAGCGAGCACTTAATAAAAATAGCTCACCCAGCAATGACGGAAATAGGAAAGAAGTCAACAAGTTTCTTGTACTCGGTGAGGTCGATGGACCGTGAGCGGGAGAGGCCCCTCTCTAACCTGACCGACATTTGGGGCCAAATATTGTTATGAGAAACTTGCATGAGCCGGAGCATATGTCCGCTCTCCACTCAGGACGATCTGTTTAGTCTGCAGCCAGGTCGGCTTCAGTCATGCCTTCCTCCGCTACGTTTCACAAGCCAAAATGAGGTTTTCTGGTTGGAAACTTGCACAAGACAGAGCATACGTCCTCCCACTGCTCGGGGCGCTCCGTCAGGGTGGGCTTTAGTCTTGGCTTCCTCCGCTATGTTATTAAAGCACACACGACTGCTTCCTAGCTACCCGACTTTGGATCTCCAGCCTGCTGCACGAAGAAAGAACTACTCTTCTTCTGTGAAGACGGCTCATCCGGTAGCTAGGGAGACGAGGCCTAGATCATTGGGACGTTCGGAGAAGAGATTCATCTCCGTCACACCGTCCCAGGAGCAGCAAGCGGCAAGGAAACAGAAGACTGCTGCTTCTCAGGCCTCGATGATGGACTTGCTGTTGTAGATTCCGCAGCTGATCGTAGCATCCCAGCAAGTGCAGAGGCAGCCTCCCTAAGTCTCAGAACTTGAGCTGTCGGACGGTGCTGGGTCGGTTCAGTCGTCTGTTCACGCAGATATAAGGGACCGAGATTCGCAACTGATTCTCTCGGATGGTAAAGGGATAAGGAAGAGAATTACCCTTCACTTTCGGAACAGCGCAGGGTTGCGATGGATTTCATCCATCAATACTACCCTGAATTTGTTCTGACGAATTGGGTAGCTGCAACAAGGAAAACACACAGACTTTATCCAGACAAAGGAGGAAGTCCTTTTATTTCTTGTCCAGTCTAGGCTGGGGTCGCAGGCCTTCGGCCCTATAGACAATGCCATGTTTAACCTCTCGATTGCAAGAAGGAAAGGTGGTTTCTTAGCTACATCTTCCTTAAACATACCGTTACATGGACTGCGTTCATTTAAAAATGGTTGGAGAAAACGTTCGGAGAGCTCCTCTGCGTTTGAATGAGCAGTCTGGGGTTCTAGATGTATCCTTCCCTGCATCATTCACTATTCGCTCAGACACAATTACAACGGCATTTTCATTAAGTAGGGCAAATTTGGAAACAATGTCTTTCACAGATCACCTTACCAGAGCTATGGCGCAACGTCTCTACGAGAAGGAATTGGCAGACGTTTTGTACCTCTCTTACAGCTCTTTCCAGGGCAATTTGTACTCCACGAATAACTCCGCCCTTACAGTGGCTAATCTGGAATTAATTCAGACGTGATACTGCCCTTGCATCGTCATCACTTATAGATGACAAGGTGAAAAGCTCTCTCCGAGTCACTCCAGTCGGACATACTATTTTGGACGACAAGCTTTCGTCAGCCTGTGATCAGGCTATTTAGAAAGCGTCAAGTGATCTGCTATTGAAGTCGGCATTTCATCAACCCCTTTCAGCAGACAAGAGTAAAGGAGGATGTTCCAGATCTAAACGTCAAAAGGGAACTCCTCACGAGGGTACAAGGAGTCCTCTTACAATTACTCTGGAGGTCGTCAATATAGCGGCTTGGGAAAGGGGTGTAGGTCTGATCGGGACTATCGGTCAGACTCGGGTTCTTCGTGGGGAGGATGTAGTTTCTCCTCCCGTAAGCCTCGCAGGTTATACAGGTGATGTTGAAGACCTCTATTGCTTGCCAGTTGGAGGAAGGGTATGATCTTCGCGAGAAACTGGACAGCAGTCACAGAAGATCAGTGGGTAAGAAGTGTAGTCTCTGGCGGCCTATGGCTATCATTCCGAGCGGCACCCCCACTAACTAGATGTCTGTGTTGGTCAGATCTTCCTTCGGATCCTTTCAAAAGAGATTTGCTCCTTGCAGAGGTACAGGCTCTATATTAAAGGAAGCAATAGAGGTCTACGAGAATCAGGATTCTCAGGGTTTTTACAGTCACCTGTTCCTCGTGCCGAAGCCAGATGGCTCATTCCGACCAGTTATCGACCTGAGCTGGATAAACAAACCTATTGTGGCTCCAAAATTCTATATGGGGACCATTCGGTCGATGAAAGCAAGCATTCAAGTGAACGACTATGCGGCAAGCATAGATCTAAAGGATGCGTACTTTCATGTCCTGGTACATCTGGCATTCAGAAAGTACCTGTGGTTCGCTGTACAAGGGAAGGTGTATTAGTCCAGAGCAATGTGCTTTGGTCTGAATCTGTTCCCTGGGCATTCACTCATATAATGAACTCGGTAATGTCATCCTTCCGAGCTCATTCGTCTGCGGTAACATCGGCTTACTTGGACGACATTCTTCAGAGATACGGCAACAGAATTATTCTTCAGAACGACGTTCAGACTTTGCTTCTTTTGTTCCGGCATCTCGGTTTCATCGTAAACAGGAAAAAGTCGGATATAGCTCTGTCCAAGTCGTTCACACACTTGGGAATGAGCTTCGAGACTCAAAACAATGTGGTTCGTCAGCTGTTAGCTAGAGCGAAATTTGTCAGTTGTTATGCATGCTTTAGTCTACACTCAGATGTATTAATGGTGAAGAAATTCATGCGACTGATGGGGCTGTGCAGAGCGGCTTCGGATCTTATTCAGACAAGTCACCTGCACACACGTCCCCTCCAGATATTCTTTACTCAGATCTGGAGTGTGATGATGCATTCACTCGAAACCAGTATTGTTTTAACGGACCTACTAAAACAGGGGTTCAGATTTGGGCAGATATTCAGTGGTTAACTTAGGAGTTCCGCTGCAACTGCCGGATCCGGCTTTCACGATTATGACGGATGTGAGTCAGACGGGTTGACACGGAGATGATGTTAATTTGGTTAGCACTACAACATTGGAGTCACATAACAGCAGACGTCCATGTTCAAATTTTGTCAGACAATTCGACAGCAGTAGCTTACATCAGGAACCAAGACGACACTCATTCAATGTCATTATGCGAATTAACAGAGAAGGTTCTCCTATTTGTCATGAATCATCATGTTCTTCTTTCTGTCCATCATATATTGGATCGCCTGAATGTACTAGCAGACTCTCTCTCTCGGAAATGTCACCTGTTGCCGTTGGACTGGACTCTCAACAAGCGAATATTCAGGCAGATTTGCTACCAATGGGATCGTTCCATGATAGATCTGTTTGCGACACATCTGAACAATCAGCTACCAATGTTTGTGTCGACATGCCAATATCATCGAGAGTACACAGTAGATGCTCTGTTGATCTCATGGAACAGAATAATAGGATAGGCGTATCCTCCAACTCCGTTGAGTTAGCAGATTCTGTTTAGTTCAAACAGTCTCATTACAAAATCCTGATAGTAGCACCTCTGTAGTCACAGAAACCTTGGATGAATCTTCTCAAGTGTCTGTTATGGGACGTTCCCCGGAAGCTTCCTCCACGAAACAGCCTTCTTTATCAGGGGAATTATTTGTTTTTCACGTCCTTCTCTGCCCTTAGTGGTGTTATGGAGTTGGTCAGACGAGAGGGAGTCTTGTGGTGGTTCTTATACTATTTGATGACGAACACAAGAACGATTCAAATAATGCAGGTGAAGGGGGTTCGTTATGATTTTGAATCACCCTACCCCCCCCCCCCCCCTCCCACCGCCAATGTGTTAAGAGGCGATTACCGGGCAAGATGTAGCTTTCTTCCTGTAAGCCTCCTATGCATTTAAGTACATACATGCATTTCATGACTTCTCGATTGGCGGTTGGGTTGTGTTCTATGGGCACATCCACTTTCTAACTGGTTGTTTTCCTGTGGTTGTTCATCTATATGTCATATACGAGCATATGATTCATCATCAATAAATTTCTAGCCTTGGGGTACCTGGGAGGCTGTCTAGTCAGTTAACTGGTATTCAGATGATTACATGCGGGATTTCAGTGCTCATGTGCATCATAATCGCATTATTAGGCAGACATATTGTATGTTATGGACCTTAGAAACAATGAATTATTTCGGGGGCGGTCTGTGGCGAGTCTGTTAATCATAGCTTAATCATAGCTCGATCCATTTCTAGATCCAGGTTTCTATTAATGGCGGTACCCAATCGAATACATCTTGTCTTGCACTCTCGTATATTCGCACATTTCCAGGAACATAGTTATCGGATAGAACACGTCTAGGAGTGTTATTTACTGAAATTTATTGTACACCTGAATGGGGTCGCCTGTGGGTTACATTGGAAGTGTGTTTACTCTCCAGAGTTTGTCCATTGTGATTCTATTGGACATGTTTATGTTATACATTATATAACCAGTTTTCGACCTATCTGAATATGCCGACTCCGGTATACATTACTAGTGAGTGATATTAATTACCGGGATCGCCACTATAACCTTAGTTTCTGAAGTGGCATTAAGTGCCAATTTATTAAATTTATTAATAATAATAAATACCTGGGTGTCTATTCGACGAATATTCATATTGTTATTTGGTACCACTTTTACTGATTACAGAGCGCTCCCCTCTTCTTTTTGAAGATTTCTTCTCATCCGGCTTGATAAGTATGTAACTATGAGTGAAGCTGTTTTGTCTACATTATATCCTGGATACAGATGATGTTTATTGTATAGGCCGTATGTTTGTGGGGGATAGCCTCTCATTCTCAAATACCATCCTAATTTTTGGGGCTTAGTCCGGACTATCCTTAAAAAATTGGATCTTGTTACATCTAATTAGCATAGTCTTCATGCTAAGAATATGGAATTACTTGAATTTGGTTCCTTATTGATGATATGTCTTCTCTATTACTGTATAGAGAGACATACATGTAATTCCTTTTAAATTGAATTTCCTTTCACCTTGGATTACTGGCTATGGAACTATGTTGGTCTACTAATTCTGAAGTCCAAGGCCTTCCACCTTTTTACGATTCAGCTAAGTCTGGGCCGAACACAGCGCCGAAAGCAGATATAGATTCCTTTTTGAATAACTTGTCCAATTTACTTGGTAAGATTAACAACGAACATAAATCAACTTACCTGATGCGTGACTTTATCCTTGATTTATTAAACTTCCATAACCACCCCAAAACTAACCAGTACGTAAATAGTGTATTCAGTGCAGGATTTCTCCCGGTAATCACAAAACCGACGAGAGTAACAGACCATTCGGCCATGCTAATAGATCACATTTTATGCAATACTACTGGAAAAGTATTACGATCGGGAATTATAATTACAGACATAAGCGATCACTTTGCTACTTTTCTGATCGATGAAAATTGGATGTTACCCAGTTCCACATTGCCCCCCCATCCAACAAGGTCCTTCAAAACTGTAAATGTTAATCACTTTAAAAGATTGCTTTCAGCCTCCGATTTTTCTAGCATGGTAAATAAAACATTGCCCATTGTTGCATATTTGAATCTTCAGACCATCTATCAAAGAGCGTTTGAAGAAGCGTTCCCCCTAGTAATCATTAACACTAGCAAGAAAAAAATTAGGAGAGAACCCTGGATGACAACAGGACTTCTAAATTCATCATTCCAGAAACACAAATTGAACATGAAGAAACTCCGGTCTCCGACAGACGACAATGTCAGAATATATAAATCCTACTGTCGAGAGTTTAATAAGCTAAAAAGAACATGTAAAGTTAATTACTATAATACAGCTTTAACACAATATATACGACATAAAAAAAACATGGGAGATTATTAAGCATGCTATTAACAACCGAAAATGTGTACCTTGTGCACCATCATCTTTCATTGACGGCGATAACCAGTTAACCGATAACAAATCAATCGCAAATAAATTTAATTCATTCTTCTCCAACATCGGTAAAGTCACTAGTGAACTGATACCCCCCTCAACCAAACACTTTATGGACTTCTTGAAGGATAATAACACTAACAACGCCAACCTAACTAACAACAACAACAATATCCGTAGTGACAATAATTCTCACGGCGACAATAACAACAACAATAATAATAATAACAATAACAATAATAATAATAATAATAATAATAATAATTCGTCATCCTTTTTCGCCTATCCAACAGATCTACAGGAAGTTATCTTAACAGTAAAGAATTTCCGTACTAAAACAAGTAAAGATTGCACTAATATATCCACAAAGTTACTTAAAGAAACTGTATCAGAGATAGCTGGACCTCTAACACACATAATAAATGTTACATTTTCTTCTGGGGTAATACCCGACAGACTACAAATAGCGAAGGTGATTCCTATCCACAAAGGAGGAGATTCCAGTATTTTTAACAACTACAGGCCAATCAGCATACTTCCAGCATTCTCAAAAGTTATGGAAAAGATAATGTATAATCGCCTGTTAAATTTCTTATCGGCTCATGATAGTTTATATCAGTTTCAGTTTGGATTCAGAAAAAAACATTCTACAATACATGCTATATTACAACTCATCCACAACGTTGCCCTGAACAATGACAAGCCTACAAAGGTAGATTATATCAGTTTCAGTTTGGATTCAGAAGAAAACATTCTACAATACATGCTATATTACAACTCATCCACAACGTTGCCCTGAACAATGACAAGCCTACAAAGGACCGAACTTTATCAGTTTTCCTTGACTTTTCCAAAGCTTTTGATACTATAGACCATTCTATACTCTTACATAAACTCGAATACAATGGAATAAGGGGGGTACCTAATTCATGGTTTAGAAGTTATTTGTCAGGTCGAAAACAGTATGTACAGTATAAAGAGTGTTCATCGACTTTTGAAAATATATCATGGAGTTCCCCAGGGCTCAATCCAGGGGCCACTTCTCTTTCTGATATATGTCAATGACATCAGTAAATCAACACTTCTAAACCTTTTGTCTTTTGCTGACGACACTACGATATCAACGGCCGACAACAGCCTAGACATATTGACAGAAACAACAAATAAGTAACTTGACAAAATTGCAGACTGGTGCTCCGCGAATAAACTGTCACTCAATGCCACCAAAACAAGATGCATGCTACTACATCCCCCACATGACACATGGGACTTAGTTGCCACTCCCATAACTATAAACAATAAACATGTAATACAAGTAGGGAACAAAAACGAAGTCCAAACAGTAAAATTCCTCGGTGTTGATTTAGACGAAAACTTAAATTTCAAGCACCACATCTCTCATCTGAGCTCAAAGATAGCTGAATCCATCTGGGCTATTAATAGAGTAAAAAAGTTTTTACCATTCGATACCCTGAAAATTCTGTATTTTACGCTAGTGCAAAGTCATTTGATGTATGCGATACACATTTGGGGCACGTGCCGGCTGTAAAGAAATTAAGTATCCTTCAAAAACGTGCCATTCGAATAATAAACAATAAATAGTACAACACACATACTGAGCCCCTATTCAAGAAAAATAAAATCCTGAAACTGGACGATCTATATAAGCTAAATATCCTATTATTTATGCATCATTGGAGCCACAACAACTTACCACTATCGTTATATAGTCTATATAATCTTAACAAGAACGAAACCGACAGGATTACCAGACACAGAGGTGAGATTAAACAACTCAAGCCCCGAACACAGTTCATGGCAAATCTCCCCTTACACACATTTCCAAAAAAGTGGAATGACATTGACCCAATGGTTCGAAATTTACCATGAGCACAGTTTAAAAAAAAGATTACCAACACGTTTCTAGGCTCGTATGAAGCATCTGTCAAATGCAGTAACAGATCATGCCACGAATGTCGGGAAGTACCAACTCCCGCGACACTACATACTCACTGAAATAAGTCCGTAAAGTCCTTATTAATTAGGGTTGATTCCTGAAAACTCCAGAATACAAACTGCCAACGAGGAACTCAAACCTCTTAGCTGGCTCTGGGCAAAATATCACATTCCCATGTATGCCCCCTTTCTCAGTGCAAGAATGAAACCAAATTCCACTTATCACCAGGACTGCAGAGCTCATTCCTTACATATTTATATTTTACTTTATCTTTTCTACTATACATGTTATTTTCAGTTTCAGCTGATTCTCCTCTCTCTCTCTCCCTCCCTCTCTCTCTCTCTCTCTCTTCCTCTCCCTCCCTCTTTCTCTCTCTCTCTCTTCACTTTTTCCCTCATTTGTTGCTTTTTTATCTCCCACTTTTTTGTTTTTCTATACTCTACATTTTCCCGTTCCCTGAGGTGGGTGACAGTAATACAGCCATCTGACTATGTCACCCCCCTGCAGAAGACAAATATGTAGCTTCCTAAATCCCAGATGTGATATATTATTAATACTATTTGTTGTTTCTTGGGCAATTATGTTATAAACATGTATTATAACGTCTTTTGCAAATAGAGTTATTACTTGGGTCATAGTAAAAAGATATGATAAATTTAAAGTAATTTGTATATTTTTTATACTTACCAATGGCCCAGGCGGGTATGGCCCTCCTATGAGTGGGCACTCATACCTCCTCGCTGACTGAATTATTATGTAGTACTCTTTTCTACAAAGAATGATGTTGGCGCTAATTTTGATCACTTCCTGGTGACTGTGCATGCGTGGAGAGTAAAAGTATGGAGGACCAGATAGGACTTTTAATTTTCAGGTTTTGCAAGCAAAGTTTTGGGGATTGGGGGGTTCAAAATTTGTGTTTGGCCCTTGATAACTTTGAGTTAGCACCAGCTAAGTCTGGGCCATTGGTAAGTATAAAAAATATACAAATTACTTTAATTTTATAATTTTCGGGAACATGCAGTCGATCTCACATGACCACTACTGAACACGTGGAATCAGAGGGGTTAAGGACCAACTAACTTTGGTCGGGGGGTGGGGGCAGTTCTTTACTCTTTTATACGATGCAAACACTGACAATTATTAGTGATTGTATCATGGAGTCAAGAGTGGCATGGATGCCTCTCCCCCTCTGGTGGTAAACCACAATTTGAAGAGACTGAACTAAAGAAATATAAAATCAATCTTAGAACTGGCTCCAAACTGTTGAGTGGATCAACCCACTCGGACCTCTGACCTATCGAAAATCTACCCATCTGGATCGGCCTGAATTTAAAATGATTCAGTTTCAAGTACCACATGACACAAATCACACCCCTCCCCCCAACACTCCATTGTGATTTTTTTCTCTCAAATAATGTGTTACTGGGAACATCGGAAGGCTTATATAATAATCAGTAGCTGTTTGATTCTGTTCCCGGAAGCTAATCCCATTGTGGCCACTCTCGTTAAAAGCTTGTTGCCATGGGTTTTAATTACTGAATAAACTACTGTTAATAATATTCATCAGTGCAAACACAATATACATACTGACATGACATGTATCCACAGTCATTTCCTCTTGGGGTGAGTGTCAAAATTGTCAGCTGTCTGAATTCTATAAATTGTTTCTAAAGTTGAAAAAAAAACTAAAAAAAAAACTTGTTCTGGATTCCACTGTCTGTGTTATTATAGCAAGGCTGTTATCTATCATGTCCATCCAGAGATTAAAGGAACCATTTATCAACCAAAGAAAGAGTACTGAGTAAAAGGAGTTCCAAGATATATCGCCAAGATTTTCTTTTTTAAAGAAAACATACTTTTATGTACATAGAGTTTGCACTGAAAATGCCATTGCTCATAAACTAAACTGCTAAATGTACTCGAGAATGGGAATGTCCCCCCTCCCCACCCCCGCCCAAAATCCCCACTCTCCACAACCTCACCCACAGTCTCATAAACAGACATGTATGAGCCAAAATGCGAGCCAATAATCCTAACTGCAGGCATAAATATAGCATAGTATTTCCATAGGCCTAAATAAAAGGAGGGTGGAGTTGCGACTGAGCTTAACATTTTTTTTAGCTCACCTGCCCCAAAGAGCCATGTGAGCTATTGCCATCACTTGGCATCTGACATCATCCATTGTTGTCCGTAAACTTTTCACATTTTTATTTTCTTCTCTGGAACTGCTGAGACATTGTGGACCAAACTTGGCAGAAATGGTGTGTGGAAGGTCCTCTACAAATTTCTTTTCAACGTACTCACAATTGTTTACAATTGGCTGTAATGTAAGTGCAAGCCCTACTTCGGAACTAACTGAAAGCTTTTAGAGAACTTTTCCAAACAAGCTGGAAAAGTAATAGAGTGCAAAAGCACGAAAAAGATCGAAAAAGGGTCGAGCGAGACCAGCGCTCGAAATTACAGGTACTCTCTCTGCACACCTCTTGCGTTTACCGAGCGCATGCGCAACAACCGCGATGTCAATTCCGTATTTCCACCAACGAGAAGATTGTGATTATAAGCGGGGAAGCATCAATATCAAGGATATCCCCAAGGAGGGTGGGCCTCCGGTAAACAATTGTGGTAGGTATGTTAAAAAACAAAATTTACTAAAAAATTTTAATATTTTTCATTTTGTTTCCGTCGGATGAAAAACATGGCCGCCAGAGGCATTCTTTGATTCTGATAGGTGGATTTTCAAAACTCTTTTCCTCTGAAACTAAAAAGCCAAATGTTTTGAAACTTCACATGATTGAAGACTGGAACACCCTCTACCAACGATCCTCATGTAATGATGATCGAGTTGCAAACATGGCTGCAGTTTTGGCTTATAGACACCATAGAAACCCCATGGGAAATCACATTTTCATCTCCTTCTCTGGGACTGTTGAGCTGATCTGAACCAAACTTGGCTGGAATTGTATATGGGAGGTCTTCTACAAATGATCCTCATTTTGTTTGTCGGATGAAAACGTGGCCGCCGGAGGCATTCTTTGATTTTGATTGGTGGATTTTCAAAAATCTTCTCTGAAGCTACAAGACCAAATATTTTGAAACTTCACATGATTGATGACTGGAACATCCTCTACCTGCGATCCTCATTTAATGATGATCAGGTTGCAAACATGGCCACAATTGCAGCTTATAGTTAACATAGAAACCCAATGGGAAATTTCATTTTCATCTTCTTCTCTGGAAGTACTAAGTCAATGTGAACCAAACTTGGCAGGAATGGTCTATGGCTATCATTCCGAGTGGCACCCCCACTAACTAGATGTCTGTGTTGGTCAGATCTTCCTTCGGATCCTTTCAAAAGAGATTCGCTCCTTGCAGAGGTACAGGCTCTATATTAAAGGAAGCAATAGAGGTCTCTGAGAATCAGGATTCTCAGGGTTTTTACAGTCACTTGTCACCTGTCCCTCGTACCGAAGCCAGATGGCTCATTCCAACCAGTAATAGAACTGAGCTGGATAAACAAACCTATTATGGCCTCACAATTCTATATGAGGACCATTCGGTCGATGAAAGCGAGCATTCAAGTGAACGACTATGCGGCAAGCATAGATCTAAAGGATGCATACTTTCATGTCCATATTCAGGCTCTTGTTAATGCCACAAAAGATTAAAAATGTTTAAAAATCTTCTCACGAACCACCAGAAGCAATGCCTTGATATTTGTTACGGAACATCCTTTGGTGTTGATGATTAAAGTTTGTTTAAGGGAAGTTGTTAGGTCAATATTTGGGCTCTCTGTGGGGGCATATCCATTTTGGGCTCTGCCCAGAATTTCTATTTCAAGAACCGGTGAGCCAATTTCAACCAAATTTGGCAAGTAGTATAAGTGGGTCCTAAGTAATTGATTGATACCCAAAAAATATTTTTTCACAGCCCCGTGGCAACCCTAGGGGTTAAAAACAAAAAAATTTAAAAAACCCATATTTTCCAAACCACACAGAACAGAGAACTGTTATTTGGTTTGAAGCATTTTTAGGAACAGTGGAATGGGTTGGTTAAAAAAAAAACTGCCACCGGTTTTATCAGGGTGCCCGGTAGAGGGTATTGAAAAAATGAGTCAGCATTTTTGCAGTAATTTATCCTGGAGGAATATCTGTTACACTTATTTAAGCTAGAATAGCATATGGCTTTTATCAGTAGAGTTAACTGCCAAACACTCTTGTTTATCTTATTTTAATCAGAAAATGAAATTATTCAGTTCAAGAATGTCCATTTTCTGATTCCTAGATCAAACCCTTTCTATGCTGTTCACATTTATCTTTTTTCTGGTTCCTTGGAAAAAAATTCCTGTTTGAATATCTTTAATTTAACACTCTCATGACTTCAGTGTGTTTTCCAGAGATTTTATTTCATGTTGAACCCTTTCAATGCTGTGCACATATGTTTTTTCTCTTTCCTTGTAAAAAATTGATCTGATTCCCATATCAATACTGTCAATTTAACTCTCTCATGACTTCATTGTGCTCAAGACTTCAGTGTGGGTTTCAAAGATTTTATTGATGCGTTGATCAAACCTTTTCAATGCTGTTCACATGTATGGTTTTTTTGGCTTCTTGAAAAAATTTTCTCTGTTTCCTGTATGAATATCTTTAATTTAACCCTCTCAAAAATACTCTACCATTTGGGGTGGAGTTAATGCTCCTTAAGCCTAAAATGCTTTTAAAATGCCCTTTTGATAAGCCACTTGCAATAATGCTTAGATTTCTTGTTTGGAACTTACTTTAGTGATGCAGATTCACTTTTTTTGAAGAAACTCAGTAAGTCCAAATTTGGGCTCCGCTCAAAATTTTTATTTTGAGATCCAACGGGCAGTTGTGAACCAAATTTGTCATGTAGTATATACCTAGGTAATAAGTATTTCATTTATGCTGGAATTTGGGGGGTGGGGGTGGAGGGTGGTGTTGGGTAGAGAGAACCACAGTAGCTGAAAACAAAACAAAAATTTTGTTTGGTTTTTTAATACTTCACAGAACAGAGCCAACTAGGAAGCTTTTCTAGGACCAGCAGAAATGAATGGCCCAAAAAGTTGCCTTTGGTAGACAGATAGATATTGTTTATTTCACAGTATAAACAAATACATTGAGTGAGAAAAATTGAAGTTAAGTAATAACAATATGTTTACACCATAGTGTGATAAGATAGCCAGATCGGCTGTCTACCTGTCATCTCCCATGACATTTCACTTCAACATTACTATATGATCGAGGACAACTACCATTAAGATGGTTCGCTGTTTCAAAACAGCAGACTGCAGGTCCAGAGGCTGTAGACTGAAACGATAGACCCAATTGAAAGACTTGGGTGATTTAACACAGATGTTTTGTGGATGACAAGATTATCAGAAGTTATTCATAGACAATGCAGCAGGCTAACTAAGAAAGGGGAGTAAAGTATTCTGGCTAAATAATGTTTGAGGTTTATGACTGTTTTATCCCTGTGATTAGATGGAACCTGACAACCTGAATAGGCATGGAGGCTCATACAAATTGATTTGATTGTGTCATAACAAATCAAAAAATTGCTCTTGCTGCTGATCTCTTACTGATACACTCATCTTTTTGATAACTTGAGCATTTTAGGCTCACTTGAGCCTCTGATTTCACTTTTATTTTGTGTTAGACCTATTAGAATTTTACCAATGGCTTAGATTTATGGAACTTTTTCCTGGCCAGTATCAAGTGGCATGCTACTTTTTTATCCATATTCCTTATAGAGGCCTGTCTCTCAAATGTGAATGCAGATTTGGTACAAGTGTGTGTGGTGGTGACAGAGGAGGGGGGGGGGGGGCATGCCTGGCATTCTTAAAAATGCAGGAGGGCTAAAAATCGTTTCCCTCGCATGGCCCAGGGGAACGATCAGCTCTCCTCAAGCTTACAAAAGCTAAAAGTGGCAAAATGAAGTCTTAATATTAATGAATTCTGCCTAGATTTTATTTGGTGCTAACAGGGTAGTCTCTGTGAGGTGGCTACAATGACCCTCCCACACCTCTGGGCCGAGGTAGTGCTGGGAGGTTATGAAATTTTTCCACAGTTTCAGTTTCTACTCGGTTTTTTAAAAAAGAGTTGAGTCCAGTTTCGGTTTCAGCTTTTTTTAGAGGAAAATATTCAAGTACTAAACACTATAAACACTTGAGTTTTTCCCCAAATATTAGTTTTAATAAAAGTTCAAAGTACAAGTACCTCCCCTCCCTCTAAAACTAGAGATGGTCTGTCGCCTGCTAAACCCCCCACCAGGGCATACCGCCTAGTGTGCATGACTGGAAGAGGCAATCAAATTTTGTAAGTAAAACAAATCCAACATGGCCACCAGTCGGCCATCTTGAATCCGAGTGGAAAAAAAATTATGTCACGCATTGCTCCTCATCATGTCGATCATTTTTATTGAGTTTCACGACAATGCAGCAAAAACTGTAGAAGTAGTTCACTCCACCAGTATTTTGAAAAATCCAATAAGGCCGCCAGTAAGCTATCTTGAATCCGATAGGGAAAAAGTTCCGTCCTGCACTACTTCTCATCATGTCGATCATTTATATTGAGTTTCATGACAAAGCAGCAAGAACTGTAGAAGTAGTTCGCTCCACAAGTATTTTGCAAAATCCAATATGGCCAACAGTCGGCCATCTTCAACCTGATCGAGAAAAAATTATGTGACACACTGCTCCTCATCATGTTGGTCATTTTTGTGAAGTTTCATGAAAATGCAGCTAAAACTGTAGAAGTAGTTCACTCCACAAGTATTTTGCGAAATCCAATATGGCCACCACCCGGCTGTCTTGAATCAGATAGAGGACAAAATTATGACACGCACTGCTCCTCATCATGTTGATAATTTTTGTGAAGTTTCATGAAAATGCATGTAAAACTGTGGAAGTAGTTCGCTTCACAAGTTTACATGTACAACGGATCAATGACAGACAAGTTGACTCCTATATACCCCCCTCCCCTCCCCATAAACTTCGTTTTGTGGGGGTATAATTATGAGATTATATATAGCACAGCACATGTACAGTGAACCATTAACCCTGAAGACAATGAAGGTTGTTCACAGAGCCCTGGATATACATTTGAATAGCATGGGGGCATAACTCTGATAGCACCCATGAACTTCTTTCCAAAATCAAAAAAAATCTTCTTCTTCAGATCCACCAGGCAGAATTCTTTCATATTTGGTATACAACATTTCTAGAGGGAGGAGGGGGGGGGGGGGGGAGGGGGGGGGGGTCAGATTCAAGTTTGTTCAAATCGAGTCCCTGGGATCATATTTGGGCTCCCTATGGGAGCCCAAATTTTAACTTAGTGCAATATGAGGATTATTCTTTAAAAATCTTCTTCAGATCCACCAGGCAGAATTCTTTCATATTTGGTATACAACATCTCTAGGGGGATCAGATTCAGGTTTGTTCAAATCGAGTCCCTGGGTTCATATTTGGGCTCACTATAGAATCTCGAATTCGAACTTAGTGCATTTCAGGCAAATTTCTTAAAAAATCTTCTTCTCCAGATCCATCCTGCAGAATCTTTTGATATTTGGTATGCAACATTGTGGGGTGGATCTGATTCAAGTTTGTTCAAATCAGCCCCCTCGATTCATATTTGGGCTCACTATGGAAGCCCGAATTTGAACTTAGTGCATTTCAGGCAAATTTCTTTAAAAATCTTCTTCTCCAGATCCAGAAGGCAGAATCTTTTGATATTTGGTATGCAACATTGTGGGGTGGATCTGATTCACGTTTGTTCAAATCGGCCCCCTGGATTCATATTTGGGTTCACTATGGGAGCCCGAATTTTAACTTGGTGCAATATGAGGATTATTCTTTAAAATCTTCTTCTTCAGATCCACCAGGCAGAATTCTTTCATATTTGGTATACAACATCTCTAGGGTGGTCAGATTCAAGTTTGTTCAAATTGAGTCCCTGTGTTGGTATTTGGGCTTCCCATGGGAGCCCGAATTTTAACTTAGTGCAATATGAGGATTATTCTTTAAAAATCTTCTTCAGATCCACCAGGCAGAATTCTTTCATATTTGGTATACAACATCTCTAGGGGGATCAGATTCAGGTTTGTTCAAATCGAGTCCCTGGGTTCATATTTGGGCTCACTATAGAATCTCGAATTCGAACTTAGTGCATTTCAGGCAAATTTCTTAAAAAATCGTCTTCTCCAGATCCATCAGGCAGAATCTTTTGATATTTGGTATGCAACATTGTGGGGTGGATCTGATTCACGTTTGTTCAAATCGGCCCCCTGGAATCATATTTGGGTTCACTATGGGAGCCCGAATTTCAACTTGGTGCAATATGAGGATTATTCTTTAAAATCTTCTTCTTCAGATCCACCAGGCAGAATTCAAGTTTGTTCAAGTCATGTCCCTAGGTCCATATTTGGGCTCACTGTGGGAACTTGAATTGTAACTTAGTTCAAAAGGAGGAATTTTCTTAAAAAATCTTCTTCTTCAGATCCAGCCGTCTAAATGTTTTGATATGTGGTGTGTAGCATCCTTAGGTGGGTGGAGGGGGAAGATTCAAGTCTGTTAAAGCCAAGTCTCCAGGTCCATATTTGCCCGAATTATAACTTAGTCAATGTGAGGAATTTTTGTTTAAAAATATTCTTCTTCAGATTCAGCAGTCGGAATGTTGTGATATTTGGCATGCAGTAACCTTAGGAGGGTGAGATTCAAGTTTGTTCAAGCCAAGTCCCTTGGTTCATATATGGGCTCCCTGTGGGAGCCCAAATTATAACTTAGTTCAATATGAGGAATATTCTTTAAAATCTTCTTTTTTTTTTTTAGATCCACTGGTCAGAATCTTTGGATATTTGGTATAAGCTTTTCTTAGGAGGAGCAGATGCAACTTGTTGAAATCAATTCTCTAGGTTGATATTTAGGCTACCATGTCAGGTGAGCACCTCAGGCCCCCTGGGGCCTCTTGTTTTTTTAGACGAGCAGTAGGCGAGCGAATAAATCGCTCTCCTGAAAATGCCTGGCCTGGGGGTGGGGGGGGTGGGGGGGGGGGAATCCATGGAAACCATCATCTGCTTTATATTGATGATAAAATTTAAGTATTCTTCAACTTTGTCAATGAAATGAAGATATAAAATTCTGTTGGGAAAGGTTTTAATTGAATTCTTGTTTTTTATCAGGCAGATTATCCAAATAACGGATGTGAATGTCAAAGAAGTCATCCTTGAATACATCATGTTCTTGTTATTGATTGGCAGAGTGGATGATGCTGTTTTCTCTTGTCAGGTACTCCCGCACATTGAATATTGCTTCAGTGGATCTTCTTTGCCTTTATAGAATGTCTGTTTGCATAATAGATTGAATATCCTACATCTGGTTGTGCATGCAATTGTGTTATGACATTAAAATAGGAAATATTGAAAACAAATTCCCCTTTGGGAACACTAGGAAGTGGAGAATGCTTGTTGACTGTAGTATAAAGTTTGGACATAATCCTTTAAAGCCAGGTTTGATTGTAAGAAAAAATTCAGCCCACTATTCTTTTCTTTAATTGTGAACACCTTGGGGGACTGGGGTTTTACCCTTATTTATAATCTAAATTATGAAGTGGACCAGCCCCCGTCTTATTGAATGTTTTGGAAGAAAATTTCTAATAATATATAATTGCCCAACACAAAACCATTTCCTGTACCATTAATGCTGATTTGATCTATTTATTGATTGAAGGTTATAGAGCAACTTTTTGTTCTGGGAACAAAAAATGTAATCCACATGAAAGTTATAGAATGACAAGGCTAAATGTTTCAGTATTTAATCAAGCACCACGAAGCATTTGATCCATTAAAACTTTCATCATGGAGTACGAGAGCTCTGTCAATAAATTAAATGCTCAATTCTAACCAACTGAATATAAGGATTTGACTGATTTCTGGTTAATTAACCCTTTATGTAATGTAAAGAAAATAACCTCCCAGTGCTATTCACAAAAATTACCTTTCATATCTAATTATTTTTTCAAATTTTACTCCCAAAACATAGCTTATGACCCATTATTGGAACAAGCTCATTGAGTTTGTTTTATTGAGGAGTCATAAGCTTTCAATTTGGGGTGAAACTGAAAGAAGTTTTAGTGATTGAAAAATCCTTTTGCATGGGCCATCATCTATTTGTGTCATGATTTACTAAAGGGTTAACCATTTACTCAATGGGGATGATATTAAAGTTCTTTATTTTAAATATTATGTTTAAAATTATTTTCAAAAATTCTTAAAACCACATCTTGTGACCCCTCATTGGAACAAGCTGTACACACCATTCCAATGAGGGGGTCACATGATATGGTTTTGTTGAAATGATTTGAAAATTTTTTTTTTACAATTGCTGGATTTGTATATTAGACATGCATATTCAGCTAATTCCTTAGGAAAAGTGTTAAATATCCTGTTAATTGTGTACTGTTCACAGGCAAAGTGCATGTAACTATTCAATAAACATGGTCTTTCTGTACTTTTACTTGCATTCAATACTTGTGTTTTGAATACATTTAGTAGATGTCAGCTCTGGTAATTCACCCTCAGCAATCAGCAGTGCCGAGGAAAGGAAAAATATCCACAGCAAAAATACTGCCGCAGATGGCTTCTTCAGAACACCTTGAGGTGGTAGAAATTGCACAACTTCCAGGTTATACACAAGGAACCAAACCCAGGCTTGGCAATTTCAGGAGAGCGATTTTTTAGCTCTCCTTACTGCCCTCCTGAAAGAATTAAGGAGAGCGAAAAATTGCCCTCCTAAATATTTTGGTCTGTGATGATTGAGATTACATGTATTATGCTCGCATTAAATTTTTGTTGTAAAGCAAAAATGTAATTTAACTTCGAAGTCACATAACATCACGTAATTTCATTTTGAAAGTGGTTTTGTGGTAAAAGGTAATGGCTGCAACCATACCCAAACACAGTTGCAATCATTTGAAGTAAAATGGGTCACAGCAATATTTTTTTCTGTCAGTTTCAAGTTCAACAACTGACATGACAGTTTGAGGGGTAATTATTCAAGGAATATTGACACTATAATATACTACCAGTACTACTATCCTGTCACTTGAAGCACTTGCACCAGGATGTGGCTGTAGATTAAAGCAGACCTGTTGTCCAAGAAAGTCATACGCCTACCACTACCACCTTCAACCCCCCTTGGGGGGTTGTAGGTGGTAGTGGTAGGCGTATGACTTTCTAGGACAACAGGTCTGGGTACACACACAGGTCTTGTCAAGTGTGTGTTCGGTTGTTGAGTGAGACATCTAGATGTCTAAGAGATTTCGCTTTACCTTAGTAAAGTTAAAATCACTGATGTAGTCTGTTGGTTTTAGTTTCAATGAGTTTGTTCAACTGGATACTTAAAATGCTGTGTCAAGCTAATTGCTCTCCTAAGCTCATTGAGGAGAGCGCTTTTTTTGCCCTCCTGCATTTTTCAGAATACCAGGCCTGCAAACCATGTTATTTATTTATTATACCCCCCCCCCCCTCCAAAGTTTGGGGGGGGGGGTATATAGGAATCAGCCTGTCCATCCGTCTGTCCATCTGTCCATCTGTCCATCCTTATAAGCGCAACTCCTCCTAAACCGTTTGAAGAATTTTCATGAAACTGTACACAATGGAAGAACTCCATATGAAGATGTGTATGAAGCAATATAATTCCGTTCTGACAGGCGTGGGGGGTATCACTTTGTGAGCTTGCTCACAGTACGTCTAGTTTATTTATTGGTGTTTAAGGTCATATACTTATGCACAATGGCTAATCATGACTGTGACAGTTTTATGGGTGGAGGAATCCAGAGTACCCGGAGAGAACCACCGAGCAACGACGAGCAGCTGCCAGCTCCCCAACATTGTAACTCCGCACTGCAGCACAGGCAGGGTTAGATTGGTTGAAGACATGCGTACCATCAACGTGCAGTACGTCTTAGTACACAGCGTCATCGTGCCCCCCAAACAAACCATGTGGGTTGCACTACGCTGTATTGCCAATCCTACAGTTTACAGTACAAATTGCAGCATAACCACTAGAAACTATGTATTCTGCTTCTTCTATGTTGATAACACCATAATCTGACATAAGTTTTTGGAAAGCTCTTACAGAGCTTTCCAGAAACTGATATCAGATTCCAGTGTTATCAAGAGAGAAGTAGTGAGATAGTTAGTTTGTGGTTATGATGCATCTTATTTTCACTCATACTATACATATTGATTAAGTCGCCTGCTTACTTCCAAGACTTTTTCTCAGCATCCACATGGTTCATGATATTGGCATGATCTAATTGAGTTAAAAATTCTGCATGTTGATTGTGATTATATACACATGCATCTTGAACTACTGTCACCTGTTAAAGTTATTTAAAAGATTTCTCTTCATCGCTTACTACATATACATGACAAGTGAGACTCTCATCGCTTACTACATATACATGACAAGTGAGACTCTGCCCTGCCCCCTAATGACTTTTACCCATTCGAAGAGGTTTCACAGCAATTGCCGTAGAAGCACCGCTTTTCCACAGCAAATTCATTTTCAAAATTTATGACATGAAACTAGGGTTATTAAAATTCACTTGACCATAATATTTTTCTGTAACATTTTCTCATGAATATGAAGGAGAATCCCGAGCAGTAGAGCTGATCAGTATTGAAATTTTAGGTTCGGTATAGGTATTTTTCAGATAAATACCTCGGTTTTCGGTACAGTATTCAGTATATGCACAGAACACTGAAAGTAGTCACAAACTGACCCAATTTCCCAACATTCAACCACGTTGTAACTTGAACAGGATCAGCGCGAACATCTCATGAACTTGACAAGGGTTCAACTGCGATAACTAATTAGTCTAGCAAGTTATGTAATGAATCACTTGTTTCAGTGTAAATCATCACACTGAATCGAGTGATTCATTAAATAACTTGACAAGCTAATCAGTTGACCTCCATGTTCTTTGTACCATGCCTCTCCCCAATGAATCAGGTAGAAGAAACATGTTCTTCACCTTCAAAGCGTTTCAGTAAGTTTTCACTATTAGTAACACTCTTGGTCAGTCCTTCCCTCTTTATTTTTCAAAGTGGCGACAAGATTAATGTCCACTGTCCAGTGAATCCACTGTCCAATATCCCCTCAAATATGCAAGTAAATTGAAGTAATGCAACTCTAATTAATCTCTCTATGATAATCCCAGTTGTGAAAACATTGTGCAGTCATTGCCAATCTTGCAATGCTTCAATGACATGGTATCATCCGCCTTTCATTGTTTGGGGTCATCCTTGAAAAACATGTAAAATAACATGTTTTATGGCATTCATCTGGTTGCAATTATAGGATATTGTGAGTGGAATCACTCTACCACAGTGATGAATGGAAGCAAAATGGAGGCGAGTGGAAAATTGTTCACCTCAAATAAAGTTTGCGACAGTGAAAAATGGGAGGAGAGTGATTTTTATTTCTCAGTTTCCATCGACAAGCGTCCTTTGAAACGAATGTTTGAATACAGCTGAACACAGATGGAAATTTTGACGGTGAAAATATATCTAATCCACTAAAAATAGTGCAGGAATATAAATGATAGTTTATTAAATCACGGACAATGGATGTGTAAATTCCAAATCGGGTGCATTAATTCATGTCACTGGTGAAATGGAGCGACAGGTGTTACATGTATAAAAGAAAATAAGGAATGGGGCAACATTTAGCATGTGTTTGATAAAAAAAATACGGAAGTATTAAAACATTTCTCAGATCTCAGAATGACCACCCTTTTTTTTATCTGAATATGCGTGTTCGTTTTGTGGCGGGAGTAAGCTCTTGGAAAGTTGTCAATGTACAACCCTCTCACTGTTAGCATGTCGTGTGTCATGTTCATAACGACGGAAAGGAAATTGTTTGGAATTGTACTTTAAATGCTTCAAATTGTGAGGGATTCTTAAAAATTTCCCAGCATCCAAACTTAATTGAATGTTTCTGTTGACATAACTCAAAAGGATGAAAATACACCCAAGAATAGAGACGAGCGATTATTTGCGCACCTTGGAAATTTTTGCGTGAGCGTTGGTGCGTGAGAGTGATCAAATGCCTTTCCTTATGCATCACTGCTACCAGTGTTCACTAACTTCACTTCTGGTTCCTGGCTTCCAACACGTTTCTGAAAATTCCAGAGAATCCATGATTTTCCATGATAAATTAGGGTACATTTTCATTTTCCATGAAAAAAAAAAATGTACAAATCGATGATTTACTGATAGCAGCAAATCGTTTTCAAAGCATTTTGTGATCAAATGAACTTCGATAATGCTAAATCTGATGTCTGTTGGCTTCCGAACACTGCTTTTTTTTAATGTGTCTTAAAATTTAAGTCAGTCACATTTTTCCAGTGTGCACGGGTGTGTAGAAAAATGATTCATTCAAAGGATATAAAGCAGATGATCGGGTATTAAAGTTTGTGGGCTTGTATTTTAATAAAATGATCAGTTGTTAAAAGTATCTGCCACTTAAAAGGGCGATGCTGAATTGAAAGAAATGCTATACAAAATCGCTGAGAAGTGATAACCACAAGCAGTATTACCGTTTGTATGTCAAGTTGTAAACGTACTGAATTGTCAATACCAGTGGATTATTTTCAACCAATTGTCAACCAATCAACCACCCGACCCCCAAATGCCCCCTGTGAATAAATCGCACAGTAATTTCCAGAAAATATATTGAATCGGCCTGAATGTAAGGAACACTGGGACCGGGCCGTATTTCTTCAGAAACGGAAGGACCAAGTTAACAACTTGCCATTTTTAGCTCAACTTTGGCGAAGGCAAATTTGAGGTATTGTCATGGCCTGTCATCTATCTGTCCGTCTGTCCATCCATCTCGCTGTACACATGGCTCGGGCTAGATGCCGTATTTATGAAACGATCTTTACGAAACTTCCTGGGTCCCTTTGTTATCACCATGGGATGAGAACGAGTGTTTTGGAGTCTGGTCCGAAATTCAAGACGGCCGCTGACAGCCATTTTGTACAAAATTAGGTGCAATCAGATTTTTGTGCAGAACTTCCATATGAAAGCTCTGATTTGAATAATTTTTTGTATGAATGTTTAGTACCATGGGATACATCACATATAATACAGGTTTTTAGCTCAACTTTGGCAAAGCCAAATTTGAGCTTTTGTCATGGCCCGTCATCCGTCTGTCCATACGTCAACAATTGGATACAGCTCGGGCTAGAGGCCGTATTTATAAACCGATCTTTACGAAACTTCTTGGGTACCTTAGTTATGACTGTGGGACGAGAACGAGTGTTTTTGGGTGTGGTCCGAAATTCAAGATGGCTGCCAGCCGCCATTTTGTACCAACCATGCAGAAATCTGTTTTTTGTACATAACTTCCATATGAAAGCTCGGATTTGAATAATTTTTTGTATGAATGTTCAGTACCATGAGATACATTACATTTTTTTCTCGTGCTTAAATTATGCAAACTAGACTAACTTTGATGATTTATTTAGTGTTACTTTCAGCACTATCAGTGCAAATGCCAATACGGCTCGGGCTAGAGGGCGTATTTATGAACTGATCTTTACGAAACTTCTTGGGTACCTTTGTTATGACCGTGGGACAAGAACGAGTGTTTTGGGGTCTGATCCGAAATTCAAGTTGGCCGCTGGCGGCCATTTTGTACAAACTTAGGTGCAAACAGGTTTTTGTGCAGAACTTCCAAATGAAAGCACTGATTTGAATCATTTTTTGTGTGAATGTTTAGTACCATGGGATACATCACATATAGTACGGGTTTTTTTCTCGTACGTAAATTATGCAAATTGGACTAACTTGGATGTATTTAGTGTTACTTTCAGCACTGTAAGTGCAAATGCCAATACGGCTCGGGCTAGAGGCCGTATTTATAAACCGATCGTTACGAAACTTCTTGGATACCTTTGGTATCACCGTTGGACGAGAAGGAGTGTTTTTGGGCGCGGTCCAAAATTCAAGATGGCCGATGGCAGCCATTTTGTACAAAATTAGGTGCAATCAGATTTTTGCACAGAACTTCCATATGAAAGCGCTGATTTGAATAATTTTGTGTGTGAATGTTTAGTACCATGGGATACATCACATATAATACAGGTTTTTTTCTCGTGCAGAAATTATGCAAATTAGATGAACTTTTTTCAGTACTACTTACACACAGTAAGTACACATGTCAATACGGCTCGGGCTAGAGGCTGTATTTATCAACCGATCTTCACGAAACTTCTTGGGTACCTCTGTTATCACCTTGGGACGAGAACGAGTGTTTCTGAGTGCGGTCCAAAATTCAAGATGGCTGCCAGTGGCCATTTTGTACCGAAATTAGGTCTAATCAGTTTTTTGTACACAACTTCTGTATGGCTCAGGCTAGAGGCGGTATTTATGAACCGATCTTTACGAAACTTCTTGGGTACCTTTGTTATCACCGTGGGATGAGAACGAGTGTTTTGGGGTCTGGTCCGAAATTCAAGATGGCCACCAGCAGCCATTTTGTACCAAAATTAGTGCAATCAGTCTTTTATACAGAACTTCTGTATGAAAGTTCTGATTTGAATAAATTTTTGTATGAATGTTTAGTAACATGGAATACATCACATATAGTACAGGTTTTTTTCTCGTGCAGAAAATATGCAAATTAGATGAATTTTGATTTATTTAGTGCTACTTATACACTGTAAGTGCACATGTCAATACGGCTTGGGCTAGAGGCTGTATTTATCAACCGATCTTCACGAAACTTCTTGGGTACCTTTGTTATCACCTTGGGATGAGAACGAGTGTTTCTGAGTGCGATCCAAAATTCAAGATGGCTGCCAGTGGCCATTTTGTACCGAAATTAGGTCCAATCAGTTTTTTGTTACAACTTCTATACAGCTCGTATTTATGAACTGATCTTCACAAAACTTCTTGGGTACCTTTGTTTTCACCTTGGGACAGGAATGAGTGTGTTTTGGGGTGCCTTTGTTATCACTGTGCTATGAGAACAAAAATTTTGGGGTTCAATCAGACCCACTCTGGGACTCAAAGATTTCTTTTCTAGTTTAGCATCTGACTATCACCCACCTTTACAATACTTTACCTGTACATTTGTTACAGGCTATGGCCAGTATTTATGTACAGACCGTTACAATACTTTATATGTACCTTTGTTATCAGGTCGTTACCTAGATGTTTGTCATTGCTGTGTCACATACTATACATGTACATGTCTTGACAAGTTGAGCTACAGTGTCATTGACACTTTCATTTTTTCATGCATAAATTATGCAAATTAGACTGACTTTGATCTATTTAATGTTACTTTCAGCACTGTAAGTGCAAATGCGGATACGGCTCGGGCTTGAGGCCATATTTATGAACCGATCTTTACGAAACTTCTTGAGTACCTTTGTTATCACCTTGGGACGAGAACGAGTGTTTCTGGCTATGGTCCAAATTCGAGCTGGCTGCCAGTGTCCATTTTGTACCGATATTAGGTCCAATCAGTTTTTTGTACACAACTTTTATATGGCTCAGGCTAGAGACTGTATTTATGAACCGATCTTTAAAAAACTTCTTGGGTACCTTTGTTATCACCGTGGGATGAGAACAAGTGTTTTTGGGTGCAGTCCAAAATTCGAGATGGCCACCAGCAGCCATTTTGTACCAAAATTAGTGCAATCAGTTTTTTGTACAGAACTTCTGAATGTAAGCTCCGATTTGAATAAATTTTTGAATGAATGTTTAGTAACATGGAATACATCACATATAATACAGGTTTTTTTCTTGTGCAGAAATTATGCAAATTAGATGAACTTTGATTTATTCAGTGTTACTTATATTCAGTAAGTGCACATGTCAATAGGGCTAGGGCTGGAGGCTGTTTTTATGAACCGATCTTCATGAAACTTCTTGGATACCTTTGTTATTACCTTGGGACGAGAATGAGTGTTTTTGGGTGCGGTCCGAAATTCAAGTTAGCTGCCAGCGGCCATTTTGTACCAAAATTAGTGCAATCAGTTTTTTGTACAGAACTTCTGTATGAAAGTTCTGATTTGAATAAATTTCTGTATGAATGTTTAGTAACATGGAATACATCACATATAATACAGGTTTTTTTCTCGAGCAGAAATTATGCAAATTAGATGAACTTTGATTTATTCAGTGCTACTTTTACACAGTAAGTGCATGTGTCAATGCGGCTTGGGCTAGAGCCTGTATTTATGAACCGATCTTCACAAAACTTCTTGGGTACCTTTGTTATCACCTTGGGATGAGAACAAGTGTTTCTGGGTGCGGTCCAAAATTCAAGATGGCTACCAGTGGCCATTTTATACCAAAATTAGATCCAATCAGTTTTTTGTACACAACTTCTATATGGCTCAGGCTAGAGGCCGAATTTATGAACTGATCATTACAAAATTTCTTGAGTACCTTTGTTATCACCGTGGGACGAGAACGAGTGTTTTTGGGTGCGGTCCAAAATTCAAGATGGCTGCCAGCAGCTTTTTGTACCAAAATTAGTGCAATCAGTATTTTGTACACAACTTCTGTATGAAAGTTCTAATTTGAATAAATTTTTGTAGGAATGTTTAGTAACATGGAATACATCACATACCAGGGATCAGCCGTGAGGGCGACTAGGGCGATTATATCGCCCTTCTAAGCCCAAAGTCGCCTAGAAAAATAGTCGGGGCGATTACAAGTCGCCCTCTAAAAATTGGCCAAAATGAGGAAAGGCTGAACTGTGTGATGCGAGCTTTGCATGAAAACGATTATTTTCAAAAATTGAATGTGCTCGAGTGTGATAAATGGGCATTTTAATTTGTCAAACGTCCATTTAATGAAATCACACGACAATCAATTGTCCATTGTCTCTTTTGGCGGATTTTTTTATTTCTATTTTGTTGCATTTCAGTCGGAGCTTCAAATGTCGAAACGAAAATAGGTGACTTACGCGACTCAACAAAATAACTCAGTTTGAAAGTAGGTTACGTCGCTTAGGATGCCGAAAATGTATACACAACGGATGTATTTTATAACACAGTATTTTTATTTCATTTTGCTGATGACTGTTAACTGTTGGGCCGTTTATTCCCACAAAAACACGAATGGAATTGAAACACATGAAAAAAGCTTTAGTGATGACAAGAAAAGCTTTGTACAGGACACAAGAGTGCATGTGGACGATCTTGAAAAAGGGTCCTCCTAAACAACGGAATGACATGAAATGATGCGGAATGACACCAGAATGCCATAATAATGATGCGGAATGACATTTCTTTTACAAAATACTCGACCCCAGAATGTATTTTGTTTATTAACTAACAAAGTACCTCCCAAGCAACCTTCTTACATCTGGTCCTGTTCACACTTTCAGACTTAGGAAATTATTAGCTTAGTAGACTTGGGTGAAAGGCAACCACAGGAGGGTGCTGGGGGATTGGCATGAAGAAGAGGGGAGGGGGTCATGAAGGAGAGGGTAGCAGTGGGGGATTTTCAGTCAATAATTACTTTGTGATTTTTTAACCTGGCATAGATGCCTCATAGACAACTGGGCCTGGATTATTGGGACATTAATGGAGGACCACAAATTGAAAATATGAAAGGGCGGCGGGGGTGGTACATGAATATTCTTAATTTTCCCCACTTGCCTTTTAAGTCTCCCTACATGACTCTGCAGTCTCCCTACTTTTTCTGGAGGTAGACATGGAGTCTCCCTAAAATTTCCCCCTAGGCTGGTCCCTGTCACATACAATACAATAATGCAGTTTTTTTTCTCGTGCAGAAATTATGCAAATTAGATGAACTTTGATTTGTTCAGTGCTACTTATACACAGTAAGTGCACATGTCAATATGGCTCGGGCTAGAGTCTGTATTTATAAACTGATCTTCACGAAACTTCTTGGGTACCTTTATTATGACCGTGGGACGAGAACGAGTGTTTTGGGGTCCGATCCGAAATTCAAGTTGGCCGCTGGCGGTCATTTTGTACAAACTTAGGTGCAATCAGGTTTTTGCGCAGAACTTCCATATGAAAGCACTGATTTGAATAATTTTTTGTATGAATGTTTAGTACCATGGGATACATCACATATAATACAGGTTTTTTTTCTCGTATGTGAATTATGCAAATTAGACTAACTGATGTATTTAGTGTTACTTTCAGCACTGTAAGTGCAAATGCCAATACGGCTCGGGCTAGAGGCCGTATTTATAAACCGATCGTTACGAAACTTCTTGGATACCTTTGGTATCACCATTGGACGAGAAGGAGTGTTTTGGGGAGCGGTCTGAAATTCAAGATGGCCGATGGCAGCCATTTTGTACAAAATTAAGTGCAATCAGATTTTTGCACAGAACTTCCATATGAAAGCGCTGATTTGAATAATTTTTTGTGTGAATGTTTAGTACCATGGGATATAATACGGGTTTTTTTCTCGTGCAGAAATTATGCAAATTAGATGAACTTTGATTTTTTCAGTGCTACTTACACACAGTAAGTACACATGTCAATACGGCTCAGGCTAGAGGCTGTATTTATCAACCGATCTTCACGAAACTTCTTGGGTACCTCTATTATCACCTTGGGACGAGAACGAGTGTTTCTGAGTGCGGTCCAAAATTCAAAATGGCTACCAGTGGCCATTTTGTACCGAAATTAGGTCTAATCAGTTTTTTGTACACAACTTCTATATGGCTCAGTCTAGAGGCAGTATTTATGAACCGATGTTTACAAAACTTCTTGGGTACCTTTGTTATTACCGTGGGATGAGAACGAGTGTTTTGGGGTCTGGTCTGAAATTCAAGATGGCCACCAGCAGCCATTTTGTACCAAAATTAGTGCAATCAGTCTTTTGTACAGAACTTCTGTATAAAAGTTCTGATTTGAATAAATTTTTGTATGAATGTTTAGTAACATGGAATACCTCACATATAGTACGGGTTTTTTTCTCTTGCAGAATATATACAAATTAGATGAATTTTGATTTATTTAGTGCTACTTATACACTGTAAGTGCACATGTCAATACGGCTCGGGCTAGAGGCTGTATTTATCAACCGATCTTCACGAAACTTCTTGGGTACCTTTGTTATCACCTTGGGACGAGAACGAGTGTTTCTGAGTGCGATCCAAAATTCAAGATGGCTGCCAGTGGCCATTTTGTACTGAAATTAGGTCCAATCAGTTTTTTGTTACAACTTCTAAACAGCTCGTATTTATGAACTGATCTTCACGAAACTTCTTGGGTACCTTTGTTTTCACCTTGGGACAGGAATGAGTGTGTTTCGGGGTGCCTTTGTTATCACTGTGCTATGTGAACAAAAATGTTGGGGTTCAGTCAGACCCACTCTGGGACTCAAAGATTTCTTTTCTAGTTTAGCATCTGACTGTCACCCACCTTTAAAAAACTTTACCTGTACATTTGTTACAGGCTACACAAAACCATTTCCTGTACCATTAATGCTGATTTGATCTATTTATTGATTGAAGGTTATAGAGCAACTTTTTGTTCTGGGAACAAAAAATGTAATCCACATGAAAGTTATAGAATGACAAGGCTAAATGTTTCAGTATTTAATCAAGCACCACGAAGCATTTGATCCATTAAAACTTTCATCATGGAGTACGAGAGCTCTGTCAATAAATTAAATGCTCAATTCTAACCAACTGAATATAAGGATTTGACTGATTTCTGGTTAATTAACCCTTTATGTAATGTAAAGAAAATAACCTCCCAGTGCTATTCACAAAAATTACCTTTCATATCTAATTATTTTTTCAAATTTTACTCCCAAAACATAGCTTATGACCCATTATTGGAACAAGCTCATTGAGTTTGTTTTATTGAGGAGTCATAAGCTTTCAATTTGGGGTGAAACTGAAAGAAGTTTTAGTGATTGAAAAATCCTTTTGCATGGGCCATCATCTATTTGTGTCATGATTTACTAAAGGGTTAACCATTTACTCAATAGGGATGATATTAAAGTTCTTTATTTTAAATATTATGTTTAAAATTATTTTCAAAAATTCTTAAAACCACATCTTGTGACCCCTCATTGGAACAAGCTGTACACACCATTCCAATGAGGGGGTCACATGATATGGTTTTGTTGAAATGATTTGAAAATTTTTTTTTTACAATTGCTGGATTTGTATATTAGACATGCATATTCAGCTAATTCCTTAGGAAAAGTGTTAAATATCCTGTTAATTGTGTACTGTTCACAGGCAAAGTGCATGTAACTATTCAATAAACATGGTCTTTCTGTACTTTTACTTGCATTCAATACTTGTGTTTTGAATACATTTAGTAGATGTCAGCTCTGGTAATTCACCCTCAGCAATCAGCAGTGCCGAGGAAAGGAAAAATATCCACAGCAAAAATACTGCCGCAGATGGCTTCTTCAGAACACCTTGAGGTGGTAGAAATTGCACAACTTCCAGGTTATACACAAGGAACCAAACCCAGGCTTGGCAATTTCAGGAGAGCGATTTTTTAGCTCTCCTTACTGCCCTCCTGAAAGAATTAAGGAGAGCGAAAAATTGCCCTCCTAAATATTTTGGTCTGTGATGATTGAGATTACATGTATTATGCTCGCATTAAATTTTTGTTGTAAAGCAAAAATGTAATTTAACTTCGAAGTCACATAACATCACGTAATTTCATTTTGAAAGTGGTTTTGTGGTAAAAGGTAATGGCTGCAACCATACCCAAACACAGTTGCAATCATTTGAAGTAAAATGGGTCACAGCAATATTTTTTTCTGTCAGTTTCAAGTTCAACAACTGACATGACAGTTTGAGGGGTAATTATTCAAGGAATATTGACACTATAATATACTACCAGTACTACTATCCTGTCACTTGAAGCACTTGCACCAGGATGTGGCTGTAGATTAAAGCAGACCTGTTGTCCAAGAAAGTCATACGCCTACCACTACCACCTTCAACCCCCCTTGGGGGGGTTGTAGGTGGTAGTGGTAGGCGTATGACTTTCTAGGACAGCAGGTCTGGGTACACACACAGGTCTTGTCAAGTGTGTGTTCGGTTGTTGAGTGAGACATCTAGATGTCTAAGAGATTTCGCTTTACCTTAGTAAAGTTAAAATCACTGATGTAGTCTGTTGGTTTTAGTTTCAATGAGTTTGTTCAACTGGATACTTAAAATGCTGTGTCAAGCTAATTGCTCTCCTAAGCTGATTGAGGAGAGCACTTTTTTTGCCCTCCTGCATTTTTCAGAATACCAGGCCTGCAAACCATGTTATTTATTTATTATACCCCCCCCCTCCCCCCCCACAAACAAAGTTTGGGGGGGGGTATATAGGAATCACCCTGTCCATCCGTCTGTCCATCTGTCCATCTGTCCATCCTTATAAGCGCAACTCCTCCTAAACCGTTTGAAGAATTTTCATGAAACTGTACACAATGGAAGAACTCCATATGAAGATGTGTATGAAGCAATATAATTCCGTTCTGACAGGCGTGGGGGGTATCACTTTGTGAGCTTGCTCACAGTACCTCTAGTTTATTTATTGGTGTTTAAGGTCATATACTTATGCACAATGGCTAATCATGACTGTGACAGTTTTATGGGTGGAGGAATCCAGAGTACCCGGAGAGAACCACCGAGCAACGACGAGCAGCTGCCAGCTCCCCAACATTGTAACTCCGCACTGCAGCACAGGCAGGGTTAGATTGGTTGAAGACATGCGTACCATCAACGTGCAGTACGTCTTAGTACACAGCGTCATCGTGCCCCCCAAACAAACCATGTGGGTTGCACTACGCTGTATTGCCAATCCTACAGTTTACAGTACAAATTGCAGCATAACCACTAGAAACTATGTATTCTGCTTCTTCTATGTTGATAACACCATAATCTGACATAAGTTTTTGGAAAGCTCTTACAGAGCTTTCCAGAAACTGATATCAGATTCCAGTGTTATCAAGAGAGAAGTAGTGAGATAGTTAGTTTGTGGTTATGATGCATCTTATTTTCACTCATACTATACATATTGATTAAGTCGCCTGCTTACTTCCAAGACTTTTTCTCAGCATCCACATGGTTCATGATATTGGCATGATCTAATTGAGTTAAAAATTCTGCATGTTGATTGTGATTATATACACATGCATCTTGAACTACTGTCACCTGTTAAAGTTATTTAAAAGATTTCTCTTCATCGCTTACTACATATACATGACAAGTGAGACTCTCATCGCTTACTACATATACATGACAAGTGAGACTCTGCCCTGCCCCCTAATGACTTTTACCCATTCGAAGAGGCTTCACAGCAATTGCCGTAGAAGCACCGCTTTTCCACAGCAAATTCATTTTCAAAATTTATGACATGAAACTAGGGTTATTAAAATTCACTTGACCATAATATTTTTCTGTAACATTTTCTCATGAATATGAAGGAGAATCCCGAGCAGTAGAGCTGATCAGTATTGAAATTTTAGGTTCGGTATAGGTATTTTTCAGATAAATACCTCGGTTTTCGGTACAGTATTCAGTATATGCACAGAACACTGAAAGTAGTCACAAACTGACCCAATTTCCCAACATTCAGCCACGTTGTAACTTGAACAGGATCAGCGCGAACATCTCATGAACTTGACAAGGGTTCAACTGCGATAACTAATTAGTCTAGCAAGTTATGTAATGAATCACTTGTTTCAGTGTAAATCATCACACTGAATCGAGTGATTCATTAAATAACTTGACAAGCTAATCAGTTGACCTCCATGTTCTTTGTACCATGCCTCTCCCCAATGAATCAGGTAGAAGAAACATGTTCTTCACCTTCAAAGCGTTTCAGTAAGTTTTCACTATTAGTAACACTCTTGGTCAGTCCTTCCCTCTTTATTTTTCAAAGTGGCGACAAGATTAATGTCCACTGTCCAGTGAATCCACTGTCCAATATCCCCTCAAATATGCAAGTAAATTGAAGTAATGCAACTCTAATTAATCTCTCTATGATAATCCCAGTTGTGAAAACATTGTGCAGTCATTGCCAATCTTGCAATGCTTCAATGACATGGTATCATCCGCCTTTCATTGTTTGGGGTCATCCTTGAAAAACATGTAAAATAACATGTTTTATGGCATTCATCTGGTTGCAATTATAGGATATTGTGAGTGGAATCACTCTACCACAGTGATGAATGGAAGCAAAATGGAGGCGAGTGGAAAATTGTTCACCTCAAATAAAGTTTGCGACAGTGAAAAATGGGAGGAGAGTGATTTTTATTTCTCAGTTTCCATCGACAAGCGTCCTTTGAAACGAATGTTTGAATACAGCTGAACACAGATGGAAATTTTGACGGTGAAAATATATCTAATCCACTAAAAATAGTGCAGGAATATAAATGGTAGTTTATTAAATCACGGAAAATGGATGTGTAAATTCCAAATCGGGTGCATTAATTCATGTCACTGGTGAAATGGAGCGACAGGTGTTACATGTATAAAAGAAAATAAGGAATGGGGCAACATTTAGCATGTGTTTGATAAAAAAAATACGGAAGTATTAAAACATTTCTCAGATCTCAGAATGACCACCCTTTTTTTTATCTGAATATGCGTGTTCGTTTTGTGGCGGGAGTAAGCTCTTGGAAAGTTGTCAATGTACAACCCTCTCACTGTTAGCATGTCGTGTGTCATGTTCATAACGACGGAAAGGAAATTGTTTGGAATTGTACTTTAAATGCTTCAAATTGTGAGGGATTCTTAAAAATTTCCCAGCATCCAAACTTAATTGAATGTTTCTGTTGACATAACTCAAAAGGATGAAAATACACCCAAGAATAGAGACGAGCGATTATTTGCGCACCTTGGAAATTTTTGCGTGAGCGTTGGTGCGTGAGAGTGATCAAATGCCTTTCCTTATGCATCACTGCTACCAGTGTTCACTAACTTCACTTCTGGTTCCTGGCTTCCAACACGTTTCTGAAAATTCCAGAGAATCCATGATTTTCCATGATAAATTAGGGTACATTTTCATTTTCCATGAAAAAAAAAAATGTACAAATCGATGATTTACTGATAGCAGCAAATCGTTTTCAAAGCATTTTGTGATCAAATGAACTTCGATAATGCTAAATCTGATGTCTGTTGGCTTCCGAACACTGCTTTTTTTTAATGTGTCTTAAAATTTAAGTCAGTCACATTTTTCCAGTGTGCACGGGTGTGTAGAAAAATGATTCATTCAAAGGATATAAAGCAGATGATCGGGTATTAAAGTTTGTGGGCTTGTATTTTAATAAAATGATCAGTTGTTAAAAGTATCTGCCACTTAAAAGGGCGATGCTGAATTGAAAGAAATGCTATACAAAATCGCTGAGAAGTGATAACCACAAGCAGTATTACCGTTTGTATGTCAAGTTGTAAACGTACTGAATTGTCAATACCAGTGGATTATTTTCAACCAATTGTCAACCAATCAACCACCCGACCCCCAAATGCCCCCTGTGAATAAATCGCACAGTAATTTCCAGAAAATATATTGAATCGGCCTGAATGTAAGGAACACTGGGACCGGGCCGTATTTCTTCAGAAACGGAAGGACCAAGTTAACAACTTGCCATTTTTAGCTCAACTTTGGCGAAGGCAAATTTGAGGTATTGTCATGGCCTGTCATCTATCTGTCCGTCTGTCCATCCATCTCGCTGTACACATGGCTCGGGCTAGATGCCGTATTTATGAAACGATCTTTACGAAACTTCCTGGGTCCCTTTGTTATCACCATGGGATGAGAACGAGTGTTTTGGAGTCTGGTCCGAAATTCAAGACGGCCGCTGACAGCCATTTTGTACAAAATTAGGTGCAATCAGATTTTTGTGCAGAACTTCCATATGAAAGCTCTGATTTGAATAATTTTTTGTATGAATGTTTAGTACCATGGGATACATCACATATAATACAGGTTTTTAGCTCAACTTTGGCAAAGCCAAATTTGAGCTTTTGTCATGGCCCGTCATCCGTCTGTCCATACGTCAACAATTGGATACAGCTCGGGCTAGAGGCCGTATTTATAAACCGATCTTTACGAAACTTCTTGGGTACCTTAGTTATGACTGTGGGACGAGAACGAGTGTTTTTGGGTGTGGTCCGAAATTCAAGATGGCTGCCAGCCGCCATTTTGTACCAACCATGCAGAAATCTGTTTTTTGTACATAACTTCCATATGAAAGCTCGGATTTGAATAATTTTTTGTATGAATGTTCAGTACCATGAGATACATTACATTTTTTTCTCGTGCTTAAATTATGCAAACTAGACTAACTTTGATGATTTATTTAGTGTTACTTTCAGCACTGTCAGTGCAAATGCCAATACGGCTCGGGCTAGAGGGCGTATTTATGAACTGATCTTTACGAAACTTCTTGGGTACCTTTGTTATGACCGTGGGACAAGAAGGAGTGTTTTGGGGTCTGATCCGAAATTCAAGTTGGCTGCTGGCGGCCATTTTGTACAAACTTAGGTGCAAACAGGTTTTTGTGCAGAACTTCCAAATGAAAGCACTGATTTGAATCATTTTTTGTGTGAATGTTTAGTACCATGGGATACATCACATATAGTACGGGTTTTTTTCTCGTACGTAAATTATGCAAATTGGACTAACTTTGATGTATTTAGTGTTACTTTCAGCACTGTAAGTGCAAATGCCAATACGGCTCGGGCTAGAGGCCGTATTTATAAACCGATCGTTACGAAACTTCTTGGATACCTTTGGTATCACCGTTGGACGAGAAGGAGTGTTTTTGGGCGCGGTCCAAAATTCAAGATGGCCGATGGCAGCCATTTTGTACAAAATTAGGTGCAATCAGATTTTTGCACAGAACTTCCATATGAAAGCGCTGATTTGAATAATTTTGTGTGTGAATGTTTAGTACCATGGGATACATCACATATAATACAGGTTTTTTTCTCGTGCAGAAATTATGCAAATTAGATGAACTTTTTTCAGTACTACTTACACACAGTAAGTACACATGTCAATACGGCTCGGGCTAGAGGCTGTATTTATCAACCGATCTTCACAAAACTTCTTGGGTACCTCTGTTATCACCTTGGGACGAGAACGAGTGTTTCTGAGTGCGGTCCAAAATTCAAGATGGCTGCCAGTGGCCATTTTGTACCGAAATTAGGTCTAATCAGTTTTTTGTACACAACTTCTGTATGGCTCAGGCTAGAGGCGGTATTTATGAACCGATCTTTACGAAACTTCTTGGGTACCTTTGTTATCACCGTGGGATGAGAACGAGTGTTTTGGGGTCTGGTCCGAAATTCAAGATGGCCACCAGCAGCCATTTTGTACCAAAATTAGTGCAATCAGTCTTTTATACAGAACTTCTGTATGAAAGTTCTGATTTGAATAAATTTTTGTATGAATGTTTAGTAACATGGAATACATCACATATAGTACAGGTTTTTTTCTCGTGCAGAAAATATGCAAATTAGATGAATTTTGATTTATTTAGTGCTACTTATACACTGTAAGTGCACATGTCAATACGGCTTGGGCTAGAGGCTGTATTTATCAAGCGATCTTCACGAAACTTCTTGGGTACCTTTGTTATCACATTGGGATGAGAACGAGTGTTTCTGAGTGCGATCCAAAATTCAAGATGGCTGCCAGTGGCCATTTTGTACCAAAATTAGGTCCAATCAGTTTTTTGTTACAACTTCTATACAGCTCGTATTTATGAACTGATCTTCACAAAACTTCTTGGGTACCTTTGTTTTCACCTTGGGACAGGAATGAGTGTGTTTTGGGGTGCCTTTGTTATCACTGTGCTATGAGAACAAAAATTTTGGGGTTCAATCAGACCCACTCTGGGACTCAAAGATTTCTTTTCTAGTTTAGCATCTGACTATCACCCACCTTTACAATACTTTACCTGTACATTTGTTACAGGCTATGGCCAGTATTTATGTATAGACCGTTACAATACTTTATATGTACCTTTGTTATCAGGTCGTTACCTAGATGTTTGTCATTGCTGTGTCACATACTATACATGTACATGTCTTGACAAGTTGAGCTACAGTGTCATTGACACTTTCATTTTTTCATGCATAAATTATGCAAATTAGACTGACTTTGATCTATTTAATGTTACTTTCAGCACTGTAAGTGCAAATGCGGATACGGCTCGGGCTTGAGGCCATATTTATGAACCGATCTTTACGAAACTTCTTGAGTACCTTTGTTATCACCTTGGGACGAGAACGAGTGTTTCTGGCTATGGTCCAAATTCGAGCTGGCTGCCAGTGTCCATTTTGTACCGATATTAGGTCCAATCAGTTTTTTGTACACAACTTTTATATGGCTCAGGCTAGAGACTGTATTTATGAACCGATCTTTAAAAAACTTCTTGGGTACCTTTGTTATCACCTTGGGATGAGAACAAGTGTTTTTGGGTGCAGTCCAAAATTCAAGATGGCCACCAGCAGCCATTTTGTACCAAAATTAGTGCAATCAGTTTTTTGTACAGAACTTCTGTATGAAAGCTCCGATTTGAATAAATTTTTGAATGAATGTTTAGTAACATGGAATACATCACATATAATACAGGTTTTTTTCTTGTGCAGAAATTATGCAAATTAGATGAACTTTGATTTATTCAGTGTTACTTATATTCAGTAAGTGCACATGTCAATAGGGCTAGGGCTGGAGGCTGTTTTTATGAACCGATCTTCATGAAACTTCTTGGATACCTTTGTTATTACCTTGGGACGAGAATGAGTGTTTTTGGGTGCGGTCCGAAATTCAAGTTAGCTGCCAGCGGCCATTTTGTACCAAAATTAGTGCAATCAGTTTTTTGTACAGAACTTCTGTATGAAAGTTCTGATTTGAATAAATTTCTGTATGAATGTTTAGTAACATGGAATACATCACATATAATACAGGTTTTTTTCTCGAGCAGAAATTATGCAAATTAGATGAACTTTGATTTATTCAGTGCTACTTTTACACAGTAAGTGCATGTGTCAATGCGGCTTGGGCTAGAGCCTGTATTTATGAACCGATCTTCACAAAACTTCTTGGGTACCTTTGTTATCACCTTGGGATGAGAACAAGTGTTTCTGGGTGCGGTCCAAAATTCAAGATGGCTACCAGTGGCCATTTTATACCAAAATTAGATCCAATCAGTTTTTTGTACACAACTTCTATATGGCTCAGGCTAGAGGCCGAATTTATGAACTGATCATTACAAAATTTCTTGAGTACCTTTGTTATCACCGTGGGACGAGAACGAGTGTTTTTGGGTGCGGTCCAAAATTCAAGATGGCTGCCAGCAGCATTTTGTACCAAAATTAGTGCAATCAGTATTTTGTACACAACTTCTGTATGAAAGTTCTAATTTGAATAAATTTTTGTAGGAATGTTTAGTAACATGGAATACATCACATACCAGGGATCAGCCGTGAGGGCGACTAGGGCGATTATATCGCCCTTCTAAGCCCAAAGTCGCCTAGAAAAATAGTCGGGGCGATTACAAGTCGCCCTCTAAAAATTGGCCAAAATGAGGAAAGGCTGAACTGTGTGATGCGAGCTTTGCATGAAAACGATTATTTTCAAAAATTGAATGTGCTCGAGTGTGATAAATGGGCATTTTAATTTGTCAAACGTCCATTTAATGAAATCACACGACAATCAATTGTCCATTGTCTCTTTTGGCGGATTTTTTTATTTCTATTTTGTTGCATTTCAGTCGGAGCTTCAAATGTCGAAACGAAAATAGGTGACTTACGCGACTCAACAAAATAACTCAGTTTGAAAGTAGGTTACGTCGCTTAGGATGCCGAAAATGTATACACAACGGATGTATTTTATAACACAGTATTTTTATTTCATTTTGCTGATGACTGTTAACTGTTGGGCCGTTTATTCCCACAAAAACATGAATGGAATTGAAACACATGAAAAAAGCTTTAGTGATGACAAGAAAAGCTTTGTACAGGACACAAGAGTGCATGTGGACGATCTTGAAAAAGGGTCCTCCTAAACAACGGAATGACATGAAATGATGCGGAATGACACCAGAATGCCATAATAATGATGCGGAATGACATTTCTTTTACAAAATACTCGACCCCAGAATGTATTTTGTTTATTAACTAACAAAGTACCTCCCAAGCAACCTTCTTACATCTGGTCCTGTTCACACTTTCAGACTTAGGAAATTATTAGCTTAGTAGACTTGGGTGAAAGGCAACCACAGGAGGGTGCTGGGGGATTGGCATGAAGAAGAGGGGAGGGGGTCATGAAGGAGAGGGTAGCAGTTGGGGATTTTCAGTCAATAATTACTTTGTGATTTTTTAACCTGGCATAGATGCCTCATAGACAACTGGGCCTGGATTATTGGGACATTAATGGAGGACCACAAATTGAAAATATGAAAGGGCGGCGGGGGTGGTACATGAATATTCTTAATTTTCCCCACTTGCCTTTTAAGTCTCCCTACATGACTCTGCAGTCTCCCTACTTTTTCTGGAGGTAGACATGGAGTCTCCCTAAAATTTCCCCCTAGGCTGGTCCCTGTCACATACAATACAATAATGCAGTTTTTTTTCTCGTGCAGAAATTATGCAAATTAGATGAACTTTGATTTGTTCAGTGCTACTTATACACAGTAAGTGCACATGTCAATATGGCTCGGGCTAGAGTCTGTATTTATAAACTGATCTTCACGAAACTTCTTGGGTACCTTTATTATGACCGTGGGACGAGAACGAGTGTTTTGGGGTCCGATCCGAAATTCAAGTTGGCCGCTGGCGGTCATTTTGTACAAACTTAGGTGCAATCAGGTTTTTGCGCAGAACTTCCATATGAAAGCACTGATTTGAATAATTTTTTGTATGAATGTTTAGTACCATGGGATACATCACATATAATACAGGTTTTTTTTCTCGTATGTGAATTATGCAAATTAGACTAACTGATGTATTTAGTGTTACTTTCAGCACTGTAAGTGCAAATGCCAATACGGCTCGGGCTAGAGGCCGTATTTATAAACCGATCGTTACGAAACTTCTTGGATACCTTTGGTATCACCATTGGACGAGAAGGAGTGTTTTGGGGAGCGGTCTGAAATTCAAGATGGCCGATGGCAGCCATTTTGTACAAAATTAGGTGCAATCAGATTTTTGCACAGAACTTCCATATGAAAGCGCTGATTTGAATAATTTTTTGTGTGAATGTTTAGTACCATGGGATATAATACGGGCTTTTTTCTCATGCAGAAATTATGCAAATTAGATGAACTTTGATTTTTTCAGTGCTACTTACACACAGTAAGTACACATGTCAATACGGCTCGGGCTAGAGGCTGTATTTATCAACCGATCTTCACGAAACTTCTTGGGTACCTCTATTATCACCTTGGGACGAGAACGAGTGTTTCTGAGTGCGGTCCAAAATTCAAAATGGCTACCAGTGGCCATTTTGTACCGAAATTAGGTCTAATCAGTCTTTTGTACACAACTTCTATATGGCTCAGGCTAGAGGCAGTATTTATGAACCGATGTTTACAAAACTTCTTGGGTACCTTTGTTATTACCGTGGGATGAGAACGAGTGTTTTGGGGTCTGGTCTGAAATTCAAGATGGCCACCAGCAGCCATTTTGTACCAAAATTAGTGCAATCAGTCTTTTGTACAGAACTTCTGTATAAAAGTTCTGATTTGAATAAATTTTTGTATGAATGTTTAGTAACATGGAATACCTCACATATAGTACGGGTTTTTTTCTCTTGCAGAATATATACAAATTAGATGAATTTTGATTTATTTAGTGCTACTTATACACTGTAAGTGCACATGTCAATACGGCTCGGGCTAGAGGCTGTATTTATCAACCGATCTTCACGAAACTTCTTGGGTACCTTTGTTATCACCTTGGGACGAGAATGAGTGTTTCTGAGTGCGATCCAAAATTCAAGATGGCTGCCAGTGGCCATTTTGTACTGAAATTAGGTCCAATCAGTTTTTTGTTACAACTTCTAAACAGCTCGTATTTATGAACTGATCTTCACGAAACTTCTTGGGCACCTTTGTTTTCACCTTGGGACAGGAATGAGTGTGTTTCGGGGTGCCTTTGTTATCACTGTGCTATGTGAACAAAAATGTTGGGGTTCAGTCAGACCCACTCTGGGACTCAAAGATTTCTTTTCTAGTTTAGCATCTGACTGTCACCCACCTTTAAAAAACTTAACCTGTACATTTGTTACAGGCTACAGCCAGTATTTATGTACAGATCGTTACAATACTTTATATGTACCTTTGTTATCAGGTCATTACCTAGATGTTTGTCATTGCTGTGTCACATACTATACATGTACATGTCTTGACAAGTTGAGCTACAGTGTTATTGACACTTTCATTTTTTCATGCATAAATTATGCAAATTAGACTGACTTTGATCTATATAATGTTACTTTCCGCACTGTAAGTGCAAATGCGGATACGGCTCGGGCTTGAGGCCATATTTATGAACTGATCTTTACGAAACTTCTTGAGTACCTTTGTTATCACCTTGGGACGAGAACGAGTGTTTCTGGCTGTGGTCCAAAATTCGAGCTGGCTGCCAGTGTCCATTTTGTACCGATATTAGGTCCAATCAGTTTTTTGTACACAACTTTTATATGGCTCCAGCTAGAGACTGTATTTATGAACCAATCTTTACAAAACTTCTTGGGTACCTTTGTTATCACCGTGGGGCGAGAACAAGTGTTTTTGGGTGCAGTCCAAAATTCAAGATGTCCACCAGCAGCCATTTTGTACCAAAATTAGTGCAATCAGTTTTTTGTACACAACTTCTGTATGAAAGCTCTGATTTCAGTAACTTTTTGTATGAATGTTTAGTAACATGGAATACATCACATATAATACAGGTTTTTTTCTTGTGCAGAAATTATGCAAATTAGATGAACTTTGATTTATTCAGTGCTACTTATATTCAGTAAGTGCACATGTCAATACGGGGCTAGGGCTGGAGGCTGTTTTTATGAACCGATCTTCACAAAACTTCTTGGGTACCTTTGTTATTACCTTGGGACGAGAATGAGTGTTTTTGGGTGCGGTCCGAAATTCAAGTTGGCTGCCAGCGGCCATTTTGTACCAAATTTAGTGCAATCAGTTTTTTGTGCAGAACTTCTGTATGAAAGTTCTGATTTGAATAAATTTTTGTATGAATGTTTAGTAACATGGAATACCTCACATATAGTACGGGTTTTTTTCTCTTGCAGAATATATGCAAATTAGATGAATTTTGATTTATTTAGTGCTACTTATACACTGTAAGTGCACATGTCAATACGGCTCGGGCTAGAGGCTGTATTTATCAACCGATCTTCACGAAACTTCTTGGGTACCTTTGTTATCACCTTGGGACGAGAACGAGTGTTTCTGAGTGCGATCCAAAATTCAAGATGGCTGCCAGTGGCCATTTTGTACTGAAATTAAGTCCAATCAGTTTTTTGTTACAACTTCTAAACAGCTCGTATTTATGAACTGATCTTCATGAAACTTCTTGGGTACCTTTGTTTTCACCTTGGGACAGGAATGAGTGTGTTTCGGGGTGCCTTTGTTATCACTGTGCTATGTGAACAAAAATGTTGGGGTTCAGTCAGACCCACTCTGGGACTCAAAGATTTCTTTTCTAGTTTAGCATCTGACTGTCACCCACCTTTAAAAAACTTTACCTGTACATTTGTTACAGGCTACAGCCAGTATTTATGTACAGACCGTTACAATACTTTATATGTACCTTTGTTATCAGGTCATTACCTAGATGTTTGTCATTGCTGTGTCACATACTATACATGTACATGTCTTGACAAGTTGAGCTACAGTGTCATTGACACTTTCATTTTTTCATGCATAAATTATGCAAATTAGACTGACTTTGATCTGTATAATGTTACTTTCAGCACTGTAAGTGCAAATGCGGATACGGCTTGGGCTTGAGGCCATATTTATGAACCGATCTTTACGAAACTTCTTGAGTACCTTTGTTATCACCTTGGGACGAGAACGAGTGTTTCTGGCTGTGGTCCAAAATTCGAGCTGGCAGCCAGTGTCCATTTTGTACCGATATTGGGTCCAATCAGTTTTTTGTACACAACTTTTATATGGCTCAGGCTAGAGACTGTATTTATGAACCGATCTTTACAAAACTTCTTGGGTACCTTTGTTATCACCGTGGGGCGAGAACAAGTGTTTTTGGGTGCAGTCCAAAATTCAAGATGTCCACCAGCAGCCATTTTGTACCAAAATTAGTGCAATCAGTTTTTTGAACACAACTTCTGTATGAAAGCTCTGATTTCAGTAACTTTTTGTATGAATGTTTAGTAACATGGAATACATCACATATAATACAGGTTTTTTTCTTGTGCAGAAATTATGCAAATTAGATGAACTTTGATTTATTCAGTGCTACGTATATTCAGTAAGTGCACATGTCAATACGGGGCTAGGGCTGGAGGCTGTTTTTATGAACCGATCTTCACAAAACTTCTTGGGTACCTTTGTTATTACCTTGGGACAAGAATGAGTGTTTTTGTGTGCGGTCCGAAATTCAAGTTGGCTGCCAATGGCCATTTTGTACCAAATTTAGTGCAATCAGTTTTTTGTGCAGAACTTCTGTATGAAAGTTCTGATTTGAATAAATTTCTGTATGAATGTTTAGTAACATGGAATACATCACATATAATACAGGTTTTTTTCTCGAGCAGAAATTATGCAAATTAGATGAACTTTGATTTATTCAGTGCTACTTTTACACAGTAAGTGCATGTGTCAATGCAGCTTGGGCTAGAGCCTGTATTTATGAACCGATCTTCACAAAACTTCTTGGGTACCTTTGTTATCACCTTGGGATGAGAACAAGTGTTTCTGGGTGCGGTCCAAAATTCAAGATGGCTGCCAGTGGCCATTTTATACCAAAGTTAGGTCCAATCAGTTTTTTGTACACAACTTCTATATGGCTCAGGCTAGAGGCCGTATTTATGAACTGATCGTTACAAAATTTCTTGGGTACCTTTGTTATCACCGTGGGACGAGAACGAGTGTTTTTGGGTGCGGTCCAAAATTCAAGATGGCTGCCAGCAGCTTTTTGTACCAAAATTAGTGCAATCAGTTTTTTGTACACAACTTCTGTATGAAAGTTCTGATTTGAATAAATTTTTGTAGGAATGTTTAGTAACATGGAATACATCACATACAATACAATAATACAGGTTTTTAGCTTAACTTGACATAGTCAAGATAAGCTATTGCCATCATGCGTGTGGTAGTCTGTTAGTCTGTTAGTCTGTGAGTCTGTGGGTCTGTGAGTCTGTGACGTCTGTTCACATTTTCCTTTAGCACGGGCTACACCCCGCAGTTCTTGTCTGATCGACACGAAATTTCATATGCAGGTTTGGGGTCATGTCTAGATGAGAACGTCCTCTGGTCGTGATCGGGCAACCGGTATGGCTGCCCGAGCCCAAAACCCAAAAACCATTAGCACAGTCTACAGGTCATATTTATGAAGGGATTTCATTGTAACTTGGTAGGATGCCTCTGTATAATGCCTAGATGAGAACGTCCCCTTTTGGGCATGATCTATCAACCGTGATGGCTGCCCAAGCCCGAAACCCAAAAACTTTTAGCACAGTCTGCAGGTCATGTTTAATGTGGAGGGATTTCATTGTAACTTGGTAGGATGACTCCTTATGATGTCTAGAAGAGAATTTCCCCATTTGGGCATGATCTGCCAACTGTGACGACTTCTCGAGCCCAAAACCCGAAAACCTTTACCACAGTCTACAAGTCATATTTATTGAGGAATTTCATTGTAACTTGGTGGGTTGACTTCATACAATGTCTAGATGAGAAAGTCACCTTTTGGGCGTGATTGGGCAACTGTGACGGCTACAGGGGCCCAAAGCCCAAAAACCTTTAGCACAGTCTAGAGGTCATATTTATGAAGGGATTTCATTGTAACTTGGTAGGATGACTCCAAATAATGTCTAGATGAGAACGTCCCATTTTGATCGCGATCATGCAGCCTTAGTAGGTGATAATTGAGAGTTTAACAACCACTTTGTACATGTACGTGTACAAACTACGTTTACCAAAGTGGGATTCAGTGTTAAATCGCACGCTTGTTCACAAAAATGTACAATGGTCTTTGAATCCCCTGTTTTTTTTGTGACTCCTAGATCGCACTTTTAATGTTCAAATACTCGTGGTGAACGTTGAATGTCACACGTTTTTTAAAAAAGGTGAAATTGTGCATTCACATTTTTTTTTTTCACTTCAAAAATTTTTGTCAACGTTCCCATCGCAGATCAGACCATCAATCCATCGTTGGTGAACGCGAGCAAAATTCTGGGCTAGCATCAAAAAAAAAAGTTTGTGGATTCTAGACCAGTGGTCCAGAATGCTCAATTGTTTTGAGGCGGTGGGTTTTTCCCATTTATGATGTCATTAGGGGAATTCCCATAGTGGGAATTCCCAAACTCAGCTAATCGACCAATCAGATTGCTTGATTCTCCGCTAATTGACCAATCAGATTGCTCGATTCTCATAAACTTGATCATACAGAGTTATCTCCCCTCGTCGTGGGGTGGGGGGAATACCCAGATTTTTTTTTTCCAAAAAAAAACTTGACAGACAACTGTTGAACGCTTCCTTTTCTGACGTGAGCGGGGGGAATACCCGAGGAAATAAAAAAAAGTGATCGATATATATAGGAGAGAGAAAAAAACATAAACATAAAAATAATTATACATTTAATTTTGAAAATAATAAAATAACTTGCATTAGCATACTTAAAGGAACATTAACAATTAAAAACGAAAGATGTTTTTACAGATAGATTCTAGACACCGAGATCGAATTTTAGAAGAGTTTGAGCGTGCTAAGAAGGGCATTCAGTCGGCTGATAGAAGCAGACGTCTTAGTGAGATGGAACTCAAACGTGAAGCCACAAAAATATTTAAACCCGTGGCGGAGGGTCAAGAGCGAAGCAGGAAGGAGATAGTCGAAGAATTGAGACCCATAAAGGAGAGTTCTTTGAGAATGGGTTCGTTGCCTCTTAGTTTTGGAAATCGGTATTCCGTTCAATCTACACCGGATTACGTTCCCACGGGAATTCAAACAGAGAGCGAGTCTGATGATACAGCTTCGACTATCACCACTAGTAGCGTCGCATCGTCTGATGATGATGGCGGTAAGAGAGATCTGTTGTATGGATTTTATAAGGATTCGGAGGGAAGAATTTTTGTAGGAGACACAGAAGTAGATATTGGCGATGATGAATTGATCGTGGGTTCGAACAGATACGAATTGACTGATGGACTGTGCAGATTGCTCCTTTACGACAAGCCTAGCGATTACACGGATCAGGATTTCGACAATTACGGCAACATTCTGGTTCAGACCCACGCCATGAAGAGAAATAACGATGCCAGAGAGACGAGACCCAAAGCCAACAGAGGTTACAAGTGGACGAAAGTGGTGAAACCCATATGGGATATGAACAAGAAGTTCATCGAATCGGTGACTGGCAAAGGGGTGAAAACCACTTTTCTTCCGAGCGATTCTGACGCTCTGTCTCAGAGATTGAGTTTGTTGATGGCGAGCAGACGGGCTGGTAACACAGGATTAGATAATCAGATAGTTACTATATCTGACGAATTGTTTAGACAGAAGGTTTTGAATAAAAACCACTATAAAAGGCTGATGAACGAATTGAAGGATTGATGTGTATATAATAAGTAGAGAGAAACAAACAAACAAACAAAAAAATAAAACAGTAAATTTTTACACTAGAATAATAAAAGTATTTAAAACAACAAAACGATTTACCAGTGGAAAAAACAAAAATATATTATAAAAATAAAATATGTTGGTGATAAAGAACAGGGGATACGTCAGAACTTACGTTCAAGGCGGTTCTGGCATCGTCGATTCTATAATGCGAGCGTTCACCAGCGATGCGGGTAGAAAACTCGCATTGACCGCGTTTGAGGTCGGTAAGAAGATGGCTTTGGATGCTGGTAAGAAAGCCGCTTCCGAAGCCAGTGGTAGGATAGCTTCTGTGGCTGGCAAGAGGGCAGCCGGCACGTTGATTGACAAGTTGATCAGTCCGCCGGCGAAGTGAGCTGCATTATAGCGAACGCCGAAAAGTTGGAAAGATTTTAAGGATGCTGTGGTACCCATACAAGATTTAGCCAAAATGACGAGTGGATCTGGATTGAAGAGAACTCGCGACGGTGTGATATAAATAAATAATAACATTAAAAACTGAGTTTGAAAAACATAAAAAATTTGCGTTTGAAAAGAATCTAAAATAACAAACAAAAAATAAAACAAAAGATGAACATTAAAGATATGTCTTGGAACGACGCCGCGACCAAGAGGTCGAATAACGAGTTCTTTCCCAAAAGCATAAGAGCTTTGATAGTGGGAAAATCGAATTGTGGAAAGACCAATCTGTTGATGAATCTGTTGTCCCGACCCGACTGGTTTGATTATGACAGATTGTTCATGTTTGGCAAGAGCTTGTTTCAACCCGAATACAGATTGCTTCGAGAGTGCATGGATCGTAGATTGCCCAAGGACGTCATAGTCAGAATCTTTGACAGTAGGGAGGAATTCGACAAGAGTGAAGCTCCACTTTCGACCATTTTGGACGGTGCGGCGATGGAACTGATGAAGAGAAATGCATCTTCGAACGCCGAGTGTCGATTTTATGAGAACGCTAGCGACGTTCCGGATCCTAGAGAACTGAAATCGGAAGATAAGAATCTCATGATTTTCGACGATCTGCTTTTGGAGAGACAGAACCGATGCGAATCGTATTACGTTAGGGGTCGACACAGCAACGTGGACTGTTTCTACCTGTCGCAGAATTATTTTCGATTGCCCAGACAGACGATAAGGGAGAACGCTAATTTTCTATGTCTCTTTCGCCAAGATCTCAAGAATCTCAATCACATCTATGGCGATCACGTCGCAAACGACATGAGCGTGGCGGAATTCAGGAGATTCTGCAAGAGGGTTTGGGATGGTGGACTTTACAATTTCGTTGTGATCGATTTGACAAGCGAATTTAATCGCGGAAAATATTGGTGCGGATTCGACAAGTTTTATGTTTCTGATGATAATAAGATAGAGCGTGGAAATAAAATTTAGAAAATAATAAATCTTCAAATAGTTTTGAATAAAAAAAAATTAAATTAAATATAATGTTCGAACATGGAGAATTGTTAGAACGGATAGCCGAGAATACGGCTGCAAAACAATCCATTCAAATCGTGGTGAGTGGCGATTTGACTCGATTCGCTACGAAATTCGAACCTTCCATCGAATTGAATAGAGAGAAAAGATACGAGATGGCGTTGGTGAATCTGGAGACTTATTATTCCTTTCCCAACGTCACCGAAAAGAATAACTCGTTCAAGTATTCCGACGGAGTGGATTGGTTGGAGATTCGAATTCCCAAAGGGAGTTACGACATAGACGATTTGAACAATTACATTCAGACGCGAATGAAGATGGATGGAAAGGGAAGCAACAAGATCAGACTCGCTCCCAATCCTAATACCTTACAGTCGATGTTGGATTTGGAAGATAATTTTCGAGTGGATTTCAACACTGACGATTCTATAGGCAAGATGTTGGGATTCGATCGAAAGATTATCGAGGCCACACGGCATCTGAAAATACGGTCGACATTCTCGCAGTCAATAGCATTCTGGTGAACGTGGACGTGTTTGCTGGAAGCTACGTGAATGGTAGCGCTCAACCGATGATCTATTCCTTCTTTCCAAACGTGTCGCCGGGTTATAAGATCGTGGAGCGACCTCGAAATTTAGTTTATCTACCAGTGATTTTAGACACGTTGTATAGTCTCAAAACCACGTTGACGGATCAAAATGGTGAACTGTTAGATCTTCGCGGAGAGAGGGTGACGATACGATTTCACATAAGAGAAATATAAAAGCAAAAAAAAAAAATATTATGTATATATATAGATAACAAAAATAAAATAATATATTAATTTTACAAAATTATTTTAATATAATTATTAAACAAGAAACAATTGAAGTAAATAATTTAAAAAAAACCAGAATTATGACAGAATACGTGATTAAAAACGTGAACATATCCGCAGGACAGAGGAAGAAACTTAGGAGAGCGTTAACAACTCGAGGCGAGGCGGTGAGATTCAAATTCACTCACGAAGATCTGACGAGAGGCGGTCAGGATTCGATCGCCTGGACCAGAAGTCAAATCAAAAGGATGGAAAAAGCGATTCGTGATGGAAGAGGGTTGACGGTGAGATTGAGTCCCGCTCAATTGAGATACAATTTGAGAATGAAAGGTGGTTTCCTACCGCTATTGGCAGGAATCACCGCAAAAGCATTACCCTTCGCCGTAAAGGCACTACCGTTTCTCGGAAAGACTCTCGGCGTGGAAGCTCTCATGGGACTCGCTAGTTCGGCAGTTGAGAAATTAATGGGTGGCAGCGGACTGTTCTTGAAGAAGGGAGGAGCCGTGTGTCGCGTCCACGTAGACGACAGCGGTAAAGGATTGTATCTAGAACCCGTTAGAGGTGGCAACTCTCTGAGAGGAAACGGTCTCTATCTGAAGAGTGGACAGAACGTTGAGCGACTCGGCAAGGGTTTGTTGCTCGGTGAGAATTCGCCGTTTAAGAATATACCAATTTTGAATATGTTATTATAATATAAAATTATATAAAATATAAATCATAGAAAGTATAAAATAATATATTTAAAATGGATAAAAAGGTGGAGAAACAATTAGACGATAATGACGAATATCGTGAGACAGAGTGCGAAGAAACAAAAAAAAAAGTGGAAAAATGGTTAGACGCTAATGATGGATATATGAGGAAAGAACTGATGAAAGAGATAGATAAAGCGCGGGATAGACAGTTGGGAATGAGACACTTTCCACCGTCACCACTACCTTCTGAAGAGAATGGTGATGATGCGAGTGTTACCAAGAGATGCACAACATTCGTTCATAATTATGATTCGGATAAACAAAAATGTTGTTATAAACGTATCACAAAAAAAAAGAAAAAGAAGAATCGACGCTGAAAATTGAGAAAAAAGGAAACGTTATTATAATATATGGTAATAGTGAAGAAGAAGGAAAACAAAAAAAAAATGAGATCTAAAGATGATCTCATTGTTTTTTTTTTTCATTTTTCTTTGCTAAAAATCAATCTCTCTATTGTTTATATTTCCAAGCCCGTTATTGGCATGTTGACACTCATGTTTTCAAGATGATCTCATCACGTTTTTTTCTTTCTTCTTCGCAAAAAATCAATCACTCTATTGTTTATATTTCCAAGTCCGTTATTAGCATGTTGACACTCGTGTCTTCTCCTTTGTCGAAAACGTGTTGAATGTTTATCTTTACTCTTTTGAGTTTTTTTACATCGGTCAACTCACTCTCACCACCCAATTTCTTCACGAGTTTGAATAAGATGTTTGGAAATATGTAATTTCCATAGGGCAACGACAAATCGTCCTTGTCGAATTCTCTATCTTCAGCGATGACGATGTTCTGCAGATCGCTTTAGTACTCATAAAACAAATCGAGCGCGGCTTCGTCCAATTTCAAAGGCATGCGATATTTGTCGTATTTGTGCTCTAAGCCCTTCGTCTCGACCTCGTTCAATTCGATGGGATCATGTCGTTGTAATCTATAGATTTTATGACCGAATTTCTTATAAGTTTCGACTCGTTTCAATTTCAATTCGCATCTTTTAGGTGTTGCTGTCTTCATGATCGATTATTTAGTTTTTTTGTTTTACAAATTCTTGCAAATAATGTATATTTTAAATTTTGTATTTTAATAATTTGTTTAAAAAAAAGTTTCGTTTTTTTTTTGCTCCTTATATATATATATATAAAAAAAAAAGAAGTTTTTTTAATTTTAATTTCTTTAATGTGAAAAATTTTTTTGTAAAAGTTTTTTTTCTCTTTATAACACGCGTCTGCTTCGCGGAAATTTGTTTTGAACCTCGTGCAAGACTTCGCGTAAAAGTCGTAAGAGTTCTATTTGTCTTGAACCTTGTTTTTTAATAGTTCGAACGACATTGTCGATTAATTTTTGTTCGCTAATAGTATTACGATTTGATTTTCTATCGCAAATCATATCGTTTTCTTTCGAAATGCGTAAATATAAATTACGATTTTTTTCTTCTTGGTTTTTTGGAGAATAACTATTTATTAAACAACGTCGACGTTTATGTCGAGATTCCGTCGTGGATGTTGTCGTCATGATCGATTATTTAGTTTTTTTTGTTTTACGAATTCTTGCAAATAATGTATATTTTAAATTTTGTATTTTAATAATTTGTTTAAAAAAAAGTTTTGTTTTTTTTGCTCCTTATATATATAAAAAAAAAGAAGTTTTTTTAAATTTTAATTTTCTTTAATGTGAAAATTTTTTTGTAAAAAGTAATGAGATCATCTTTAGATCTCATTACTTTTTTTTCCTTCTTCTTCGCTAAAAATCAATCTCTCTATTGTTTATATTTCCAAGTCCGTTATTAGCATGTTGACATTCGTCATTTTTCCACTTACGAAAATGTTTTGAATGTTTATCTTTACTCTTTTGAGTTTTTTTACATCGGTGAATGTGCTCTCACCACCTGATTTGTCCACAAGTTCGAGTGAGATTATTGGATATATGTAACTTCCATAGAACAACAACAAATCGCTCTTGTCGAATTCTCTGTCTTCAGCGACGATGATATTATTCAGCAGATCGCTTTGGTACTCGTAAAACAAATCGAGCATGGCTTCATCCAATTTCAAACACATCCGATATTTGTTGTAGTAGCGCTCTAACTCCTCCATCTCGACCTCGTTCAATTCGATGGTTCGTGTTGTTGTAAAGTATAGATATTAAAACCGAATTTCTTGTACGCTTTGTCTCGTTTCAATTTTAATTCGCATCTTTTAGGTGTTGTTGTCATGATCGATTATTTGGTTTTTATGAATTCTTGCAAATAATGTATATTTTAAATTTTGTATTAAAGAAAAAAAAGATGTTAAAATTTAACTTTTTTATATATGTATAAAAAGAGTAAAAAAGCAAAACTTTTTTAACAAGTTATTTAATACAAAATTCAAAAAAAATATTCTTACAAATGAAGCAAACAGATAAAACAATGGTAAATTTAAATGAGAAAACCATACCTCAGTTAAACGAGATTTGTAAACTATTACAAATTTCACATTTCAGAAATCATAGAACTAAATCAAAAAAAATTGAAGTCATACAAGAATATTTGCGAAACGCTAGAAAGGCAAACAAAATGTCGATAGCAACGACGTCAAAAGATGCATCGGTTGTGAAAAATGAGAAGATAGTAAAAGGAATCGAAATGCCGACGTCGAAAAAAAATCAAAAACGTTTCGATTGTGAAAAATAAGAAGACGACTAAACGAAAAGCCGTTGAAGAACATCAAGTTTCCAAAGAAAAGAAAAGAAAAACTAAAACGAAAACGAGTGATGCACTTCAGATTCTAGACAAACGAGATATATCAAGCAAAATTCAACGAGCAATTGACGAAGGGAAAGGAGAAGAATATGTAACACAAGTCTTTGCGGAACTATTCCAATCGAAACCCGTAGAACGGGAGAGTGCGATCAAAGGCGTTTTTAAAACTTTCGACGTGGTTCCCTTGTTCAAGAAAATCGATCCAAAATTGTTCATGGAACGGGTGAAGAAAAAAGTATTGGATTTGTTTCGCGAATACATGAACGTGGGACTAAAAATTAAGATGATACTCCATTGGATGATGAATAAAATCGGCGTGAAGTCCGGCAAGAGCATCGTGAAAAATGCATATTTCAGATCTAACGTCGAACCCGTATTTCGAGGTTCAGATTTATCGGACGTTTTCGAAAAGATGAAAGACAAGATGTTGACGTCTCTCGCGAATTATCAACATGAAGGTAGTAATTGGACGTTCGATGAGGTGTTGAAACTCGAAATTCACATAAATAAAAACGAACCGTTGAAAGGATCTTCCTACTTGGAATTACCGTATTTCTTGACTAAGAAACACGCCGTGGTCAACGTGAGAAATAAAGATGATCAGTGTTTTAAATGGGCAGTCACCTCCGATTTATACCCTGTCGAAATACACACCGATAGAGTTTCTCGTTACAAGGAAACTTCTAAAAATCTCGATTGGACCGGAGTGACTTTTCCAACAGAGTTAAAACACATCGAACGTTTCAAGGCTCAAAATCCCACCGTAGCGGTGAACGTCTTGGGATACGACGACGAAAAATGAACGATCTATCCTCTCAGACAGACTTCGTATCTCGGAAAAGAAAAGATGATTATTTTATTATTGATTTCGAATTGTGACAATCGTCATTATTGTTGGGTTAAACATCCGACCCGATTACTGTCGAAACAAAATAATAATCATAACGGAAAGATATCTTTATGTTACAATTGCATGAACGTGTTTCACAGCGAAGACTCGTTGGCGAAACATCAGGAATATTGCAACGAAAATCAAGGTGTCGCCGTTGAAATGCCCAAACCCAACACCATCGTGAAGTTTGAAAATCACAATAGAAGGTTAAAAGTACCATTCGTCGTGTACGCCGATTTCAAATGTTTCACCGCGAAAATGAGTTCCTGTCAACCCAACGCTCTTCAAAGTTACGTCGAAAGATATCAAAAACACATACCTTCGGGCTATTGCATTTACGTGAAATGCGCTTTCGACTCGCAACACGACATGGGTCCCTTCACCTACACGAAACAGTATGAAGACGACGACGTGGCTCAAAGGTTCGTGGAAGAGTTAGAATCGAAAATTCAAATGTTATACGACAAATTTAAAACTCCGGCAAAAATTGATCATCACACGAGAGCAGCAGGACGAAAATAACAGAGTCACCGTATGTCACATATGCAGACAATCGTTCGACGAGAATTCGAAGGAAAATAAGAAGGTCAGAGACCATGATCATTACACGGATCTGTATCGCGGTCCGGTTCACAGCAAGTGTAATTTAAAATATCGAGACGCTGTTTTCTATCCGGTGATGTTTCACAATCTCTCGGGTTACGACAGTCATCTGTTCGTGAAAAATCTCGGCACCTCATACGAAGAATTAAATTGCATCGCGAACAGCGAAGAAAGATACATTTCCTTCACGAAATGGAAGCTCATGGAGAAGAAAAGAGTAATCGACGGAGAGACGTTGAAAGAAAAAAACGAAATTCATTTGTAGAGCCATACGTTTCATCGACAGTTTTAAATTCATGTCGACCGCTCTAGAAAAATTAGTCGATAACATGAGCAAGGATAAATTTAAAATCACGAACGAACATTTCGGAGAACGAGTAGACGTCATGTTGAGGAAAGGAGTCTATCCTTACGATTACATGAACGATCTAAAGAGATTCGAAGACACCGCACTACCTTCAAAAGAAGATTTTTATTCGAAATTATATGAATCCGACATTTCCGACGAGAATTACGAACATGCTAAAAACGTGTGGAAATCATTCGATATGAAAACCATGAGAGATTATCACGATCTCTATCTGAAGACCGACGTTCTGCTCTTGGCAAACGTGTTCGAAAATTTTCGAGATGTCTGTTGTTGAAATTATGATCTGGATCCCACTTGGTATTTCACCGCACCCGGTCTAGCGTGGGACGCTCTGTTGAAGACCACCGAAGTCCAATTGGAATTATTATCCGACGTGGACATGTTGCTCATGTTCGAAAGGGCTGCGAGAGGTGGCGTCTCGATGATCTCTCACAGATATTCTGAAGCTAACAATCCCTACATGAAAGAAGGTTTCAATTCGAAACGGTCGACTAAATACATACAGTATTGGGACGCTAATAATCTGTACGGTTGGGCTATGATTCATCCTTTACCGATTGGAAATTTCGAATGGGTGACAGAACCGGAAGAGATGCAAAAATGGAGAGACTATCCTTGCATTTTAGAAGTCGATTTGAACTATCCGGAAGAATTACATGATCTACACAACGATTATCCGCTGGCTCCCGAACGATTGGAACCGAACGAAGGAGACGAGGAAAAACTCATTCCCAATTTATTTAACAAACGTAACTACATCGTCTACAGCGAGAATTTGAAACAGTACGTGGATTACGGGATGAAATTAGTCGACATACATCGCATCATTTGATTCGACGAAGAGCCTTGGATGAAAAAATACATCAATCTCAACACGAATCTCAGAATTCGAGCCGAGAACGATTTCGAAAAAGATATCTTCAAACTCATGAACAACTGCGTGTACGGTAAATCGATGGAAAACATCAGGAAGAGAACCGACGTTCGACTCGTCACGTCTGAGAAAAGAGCTAAAACATTAGTGGCGAAACCCAATTACAAACACTGAACCATATTCGACGAAAATCTAGTGGCCGTTCACATGCAAAAGACGCACCTGAAGTTCGACAAACCGCATTATCTCGGACCGATCATCTTAGATGTCAGCAAGCGATTGATCAAACGAAAATTTGGTGATAAAGCCAAACTACTGTTCACCGACACGGACAGTTTAGTTTATGAGATAGAGACGAAAGACGTCTACCGAGATATATCTCAGGACGTGGCCGAGTGGTTCGACACGAGCAATTATCCCGTCGATCACCCGTCCAACATTCAATCGAACGACAACAAGAAGGTGTTGGGTAAATTTAAGGATGAGAGCGGTGGTAAACAAATCGTCGAATTCGTGGGCTTGAGACCCAAACTGTATGCTTATCGTCAAGAAGATGAAGAGATCAAGAAGTGCAAAGGAGTTAAAGCGTGCGTAGTGAAGAAAAAAAACATCTCTTTCCAAGAGTATAAAGATTGTCTGTTAGGAAGTGGTCCGGTGTATAAGATTATGAAATCGATTCGAAGCGAAAATCACGACTTGTATACCGAAATAATCAACAAGATTTCGCTGACGGCCGACGACGATAAGAGATTCGTGTTAGACGATAAAATAAGCACTTTAGCACTCGGACATTGAACTTTAGATCTAATTTTAGATGATATGATTGTGGATGATTGGATTCTATAGATATGAGTAAGAATGATAGGATTCCAGAAAATCAAGAGGAATTAGACAGATTCAAGATTATGGAAATCGATAGAGACATCGAGAATGTTAGTTTAAAAAAAAAAAGAGAAAAAAACCAAAAAAAATATCGTCATTTTTTAGTGAATTATAATAAAATAAAAAAAAAAAAAATATATACACATTATGAATAAGAAAATAAAGATATCCGTAGAAGGTGTCGTCTTACCTAACGAACCCCTATCCAACATCGATCTGTTGAATGCGGCAAAGGATTTGAAAATCAAAGATTTTCTAGGCGTGTTTTCCAGAGATGCCTTGCCGAAGAGAAGACCTCAACAATCGGAATGCGGAATTTTAAATCTAGACGATTCATCGGGTGAAGGCACTCACTGGGTGGCGTGGATCAAGAACGGGAAGAAGAAAAATTATTATTTCGACAGCTACGGAATCTCGCCGCCAAAAGAAATAAAGAACTATTTCAACAAATCGATGGTTCGTTACAACACGGAACAAGTGCAATCACCAGATCAAGTGTTTTGCGGTCACCTGTGTCTCTACGTTCTCAAGAGATGGTCTGAAGGAGAACGATTTCAAGACATTCTCAATGATTTACATTAGAGAGAGATTTTTTTTTTTTTTTTTTATAGTATATATAAAGATAAAAAATTATTTAAAAAAAATTTTAATCGAATAAAAACGAAAAATAAAATAACATAGTTCATTTTTAATAAACTGCGTTTTGAATATATTTTTCTAAAAACAAAAAATCCTGCAACAACATGCCAGTCGATAAATTTGGTAGAAGTGACGACGAAAAAGTCAACCCAAGAAAGAAGAGGAAGACGTTCGAAGTCGACGATGGTTACTACGTTGCCAACTTGGACGAACTGTATTGAATCTGTCAAAGATCGACGACACAGATGCGGACTCAACCGCGGTCAACAAGGGCTACGTGGATTCTGCCGTGATACGATTACAAGAATACCTAGAATCGCAAGTGGACGATCTCTACCTGAACAAACAATCTGGCGGAACCATGGAGGGTGGCATCGACATGAACGGTAAGAATTTATTCGGACTCAGTCACGATCCCGAATTCGATTCCAGCGCGGTCAGCAGAAAGTACTTGGACGACAACTCGGTCTGGAGAAAGGGTGACATCATGGAAGGTAAACTAGACATGGGTGGACACGCGCTCACGAATCTACCGGATCCCGTGAACATGACGGATGCCTGCACCCTGATTTCGGTGGTGGAGAAAGTCAAATATGCTAGACAATTGATCACTGTGTGGGCTGAAGAGGCCGGCGCCTTAGATGAGGGAAAAGCTGAGTGGTCTTTCGGAAATGGAGGTAGCGGATCGAAACATGGTCAGATGGGATATCCCATGCCGCTGGGAGGTGAAATCCTTCGAATGAGTCTGGCTTCCTCGGATTTGAATAACAGAGCGGTCATCAATCTCATGGTGAATGGTGTAGAGAGCGATAAGAGATACAGCGTCGAAAAGACTGAGAATCAACACGCGAATGTTAGCACGTTCGGCACGCCTCTCAAAGTGAACGCCGGAGACAGGATTAATTTCGTTACGAAAAACCAATAATCCCGAAGCCGCCACTTCCATGGTGAGTCTACTGATCGAACTAGATCCTTTGAACAAAGAGTGAACGCGTGGAAAATAAAGAATTAAAAAAAATAATGTGTGATTATTAAAAACAAAAAAAACAAAAAAAAAGTAATGAGATCATCATTAGATCTCATTTTTTTTTTGTTTTCCTTCTTCTTCACTATTACCATATATTATAATAACATTTCCTTTTTTCTCAATTTTCTCGATCTGAAATGTTTTTTTTCTTTAGTAAAAGAATTTTGTCACTTATAACGATGATTAAAACTGCATCCTTTTTGTAATTTTCTATCCATTATTGATTACAATTTATACACTTTGCGAATACGGTTGTTGGTTCATCACCAGATCTAGTTTGTTGAGATTCGATTTTTATTTGCTGTTTCTTACATTTGCGACATTTTAAAATTGTATTTTTTATAATTTCTTCGTTAGATCTTATGAGATCAAACTCTTCTTTTTCTTTTAAACGATATTCGTCAAAATCACAACTATTCCATCCTTTTTTTGTGATACGTTCTTCATATTCAATTTGAATCCATTTTTCCAAGTATTTTTTTTTAACGTCGTAGTAATCTTTTCTGAACAGACGATTTGTTGTTTTCGTGTCAAAAACATCCATTTTGTTTTCGAGATTTTGGTTTTTAATTAATCTTACATCCACATTTTTAACGTTTATTAATTTTTTTTTCACACACTCGTCTCTCATCGAATGATCGACATCTTATTTCCATCCAATTCGAATTGTAATTCTCTGTCTGACAGGACAAGGGCGAAGGCTTCGGTTTTTCTCGGAACGTTCCTATCCAATTGCATCTTGATCTGAATGTCTAAGACACTACTCTTGAGTCGTTCACTCTGTTTACTGACATCGAATACGAACATGGGATACATCGACTTGTATTCGCCGGGAGACATGTTAGGGTTGCTCATCAATTCGTCTAGACCGTGATATTTCTTTCTAAAATCTGCGGCGTCGCCGTACAGTCTGCAGAAATTGTTCTTGTCGAACGACGCGTTGTAATCGATTGCTGGATATCTCGTGGCATTCAGAAACACTTGCATGTTTCTCAAATGGCAGTGATCGAACAGCGACGCATTCTTTTCCTGAGACCCGTCCCTATCGGTCTGAAACGCAACCACGATGAAACGCGGTCTCTCGGAAGTGGATTTCACCGTCAATCTCCAATCGAAGTGATTCGTGGAGGGAGGAATGCTAGCCGTGTCGCACTGTCTCATTCTAAATCCCACGGGTAATTTTCTCTTGGATTCTATGATCTTGTAGAGATGCGCTTTCTCCACGATCGAAGGCTCCATGTGCGGAACGAACCACGATATCTTGTGTAGAGTTATCTTACCCGCATCGGTCGCAGTGAGTCTCACTATTGCGTCGTCGTTTCCTTTTCGAATCAACGTCAGATTATGTTTGAATCCGTACATGATCTTGTTGTAATCGTCCGCAAATCCGAAGATGTGTTTCAAAGGTATCCTGAACGAAAACGTTCCTTTAGGTCTGGACGTCTTGACGACGTAGTCGAATATCAAGGCGGCACCGGCGCTAGCAGGGCCGACGGTGTCTTTCACCCATAACTGATTAAGTCCTCTAGATTTCAAAAAATCATCAGGAAACGTCAAGAGTCAGAACATCGTGGTGGCCTGACCGGGATGAAACACAGATTCTATCTCTTGTCCGGATAGCATGTATTTTATATTACTGAATAGATGCATGATGCCATTATTGGCTAGAATAACCGTGTCGTCGTCGGCGTAGTCGCTCCCATCTTCCTTGGTGAGACGTCCCTGCACCACTATGTAACTTTTGCTAGGATGTACGAATAAATCTTAGGTTTCGACGTGGATTCTTATCTCTCCCGCATTGTTCAAACTCATTCCGGTTACCGGTTCGTATTCGTGAACCTCATATTCCTGAATACTTTCATCTTTCACTATGCTTTGTGCTATATCTAGTATATTTGTCATTTTAAAGGATTTTTAGTTTTTTGTTTATTAATTAACTTGCTTTCTTTATCTAAAAATAGTTTTTAATTATTTTTTATTATTTTTTTCTCTCTTATATATATGTGTGTAAACAAGAAAATGTTAAAGAGAGTAAATAAAAAAAATTTTGTTTTCTTTATCAAAACTTCGTCTTCTGTAATTGTTGTTCGTAAAACTTTCCGATGATCTCTTCTCCATCCAAAGCTTCGATTTCGTAAGTCACCGGATCGGTGTGAAATATTTTGATTATCACGAAGATTTCCGAGGTCCATCGAGGAGTATAACCCTTTTTGAAGTGCTTCTTATAGGCGTAGATTCTCACTCGATCACCGACCGCAAATTTCGGCGTTCTAGACTTCTTCCTGATCTTAGATCTCTCAGGATATAGATTCGCGTAGACCCGTTTTTCGTTTCGAGGATCGCTAGCTTCCGTGGGAGTCATCTTGATCGATCTGTGTCGCGTGTTGTTGTAATCTTTGACCAGACCATTCAGAGCGTATATGTATTTCTTGGTCGAATTCGCCATGAAGTATCTGTGCATCTTTTCCTTCATCGTTCGATTCCAACGTTCCACCACGCTGGCTTTCTCTTCGTTTTCGATCGAGTAGGGGTCTACCAATCGATGAACGTGCTTGTTGTAGAATTCCTTTCCCTTATCCACTCACAATTTACTCGGTTTTCGAGAAGACGAGTCGAACACGCTCTTCAGAGCCTCGGCGACGCAAGGTCCCGATTTATTCAAAGCTCTGATCCAACCGTATTTGGAAAACACGTCGATGACCGTCAATAGATATTTGACGCCCTCGTTCCACCTCGAAAACGATCTCATGTCGACCAAGTTGGCAGACCAAATATCATCCAGACCCTTCACGAACACCCTTTTCTTTCGAAATTTTCGCACTATGGGTTTGTGTAACTCCTCGGCCAATTCGCTGGTCAATAATCGTTTCTTCTTCTTTTCAGATGCGCTTTTTTTTTTTGAACGCCCCATCCGAATTGACGTTTCGCACCGATTAGATTGCCGACCAGAGAACATTCTATCTTCTCTCTCCTGGTCGGATTCGATATGCCTCTCAATTTCCCCAACATGTTTTTATCGCAGACGTCGTTGCGAGTCTTGGTGTCGGGATGTCCGGCGTAGCACAGATCGTGATCATACGCGGCCGCGTCCACCCTATTCACAGGTTTGCTCCAAGATTTGGGTGTCAGATCGGCGTTGAGTCTCTTGTTCAATTTCGTTCTGGGTCCAGTGAAACTGTGACCGGGCAGATGCATTTCGAAAGGTAGATTATTGATCATTTTATTCACGATGCCTTTACCTTTGCTCGCGTTCTTTTTTTTGACGAATCGTGTCTTGATAGAACCACACACGTCGCAAATTCCGTGAAGCATCTGTCTGTCGTTTTTAGTTCGCACTTCTCTAGAATTACTCGTCTCGGTAACTCTCTTACACTTTACGCAATACATTTTTAAGAGTTATTTAAATTAATTTCGTTTTTTTATTTTATATATAAATTTAATAATTAATTAATTCTGTTCTTATTATATATATATTTTTTTTTTTTAATCGCTGCTCTTGAGTTCTATCATCTTACTGAATTCCTCCCTGGCCTCTTTCCTCCCCTTTTCCACGAGAGAATCCTTCATCTCTTCCTTGATGATCTGACGAGTCTTGATTCTCACGGCTTCTTTCATGGCATCGTATTTCGTTTTCTCGCTCAATATCGCGAAGTATTCTCCGTCCGATATCCTACCGTCTTTCAACGCCATAGAGATCATTTCGGATATCGTGTCGATCTTGGAGTCGGCCAAGACGTGAATCTTGTCGTGTTTCCTCGCCTTCAGATATAATTTCCTACTCAAAAAGTTTCCGAGCGTGCTAAACAATCCTGCGGCGAGAGCCACTCCTTCTACGGTCAACACGATCGGAATGCCGACCGTGGTCGACAACAATCCGATGCCGGCCGCATGTAAACCCATGGAAATCGTGATGAGTGTCGTGTCGATCGCGTTGACGAATGTCACGAAACGCGAATACTTCTTGAGAGAACGACGAGAATCTCTCTCTCGAGTTAGATACTCTTGGATTCTATTAATTTGATCGATGCGATACCTCTCTCCTCTTTCTCTTTCTTCTAGCGACGGTGCCGTCGGCAAAACGTCGATCGGCTTCTCATCCTCATCGTCCACTAACGTCGGATACAATTTATTTCTGGTTCTCATTTTTGTATTTTTTCTTTCTAATATTAGATAAAAAATTGTATGTGTGTATTTATTTTTATTTTCTATTCTCCCTTATTTTATATCAACGAAAAAAACTTAGACGTATGCTTCATTCAGCAATAATTTCTTGATGCATCCCTTGTCTTCTAAAGTCAGACTTTTACGCGCCAATTTCAGTTCTTCCGAAACTGTAGGCTTGTCTTGATTCTTACAGAAGACTAATCTCTTCCAAAACGTGATGACATCATTGAATCTAACGCGTTCGAACGCCGGTTCGAAATACATGACGACCATATCTTCCCTTTCCATCGTCAGACATGAATGATTCTCGTGATCGAAGTCTAGATGATCCCGACATCCAACGCATCGTTCTAACAAGATGGGACGTAGTTCTTCGTTCACGCAGATTGCGTATGATCTCATCAGCATGTTTAAAAGAAACCTCGCTCTAATAGTCTGGGAAGCGCACATGATTTACGTTTTTTATTATCTATTCGATTTGATATATTTATTTTTCTAAATAACTATTATTTATATATTTTTTTTCTCTCTCCTATATATATCGATCACTTTTTTTTATTTCCTCAGGTATTTCCCCCGCTCACGTCAGAAATGGAAGCGTTCAACAGTTGTCTGTCAAGTTTTTTTTGGAAAAAAAAAATCCGGGTATTCCCCCCACCCCACGACGAGGGAAGATAACTCTGTATGATCAAGTTTATGAGAATCGAGCAATCTGATTGGTCAATTAGCGGAGAATCAAGCAATCTGATTGGTCGATTAGCTGAGTTTGGGAATTCCCACTATGGGAATTCCCCTAATGACGTCATAAATGGGAAAAACCCACTGCCTCAAAACGATTGAGCATTCTGGACCACTGGTCTAGAATCCGCAAACTTTTTTTTTTGATGCTAGCCCAGAATTTTGCTCGCGTTCACCAACGATGGATCGATGGTCTGATCTGCGATGGGAACGTTGACAAAAATTTTTAAAGTGAAAAAAAAAATGTGAATGCACAATTTCACCTTTTTTAAAAAACGCGTGACATTCAATGTTCACCACGAGTATTTGAACGTTAAAAGTGCGATCTAGGAGTCACAAAAAAAACAGGGGATTCAAAGACCATTGTACATTTTTGTGAACAAGCGTGCGATTTAACACTGAATCCCACGTTGGTAAACGTAGTTTGTACACGTACATGTACAAAGTGGTTGTTAAACTCTCAATTATCACCTACTAGCCTTTATGGGTGCCCGAGCCCAAAAACCTTTAGCATAGGCAAAAGGTCATATTTATGGAAGGATTTCATTGTAACATGTTAGGATAACTTCATGTAATGCCTAGATGATGACATCCTCTTTTGGTCGTGATTGGTCAGTTGTGATGGCTACTAGTGCCCGAAGCCCGAAAACCTTGAGCACAGTCTACAGGTCATATTTATGAAGGGATTTCATTGTAACTTCTTAGTATCACTCCAGATGATGCCCAGATGAGATTGTCCCCTATGGTTGCGATCATTCAGCCATGATGGCTGCCCGAGCCCGAAGCAAGAAAACCTTTAGCACAGTTTACAGGTCATATTTATGAAGGGATTTCATTGTAACTTGGTAGGTTAACTTCATATAATGTCTAGATGAGAACGTCCCCTTTTGGACATGATTCGGCTACTGTGACGGCTAAAGGTGCCCGAAGCCCGAAAACCTTTAGCACAGTCTACAGGTCATATTTATGAAGGGATTTCATTGTAACTTGGTAGGATGACTCCAAATAATGTCTAGATGAGAACGTCCCATTTTGATCGCGATCATGCAGCCTTGATGGGTGCCCGAGCCCAAAAACCTTTAGCATAGGCAAAAGATTATATTTATAGAAGGATTTCATTGTAACCTGTTAGGTTGACTCCATATAATGCCTAGATGATGACATCCCCTTTTGGTTGTGATTGGTCAACTGTGATGGCTACAGGTGCCCGAAGCCCGAAAACCTTTAGCACAGTCTACAGGTCATATTTATGAAGGGATTTCATTGTAACTTCGCAGGATCACTCCAGATGATGCCCAGATGAGATTGTCCCCTTTGGTTGCGATCATTCAACCATGATGGCTGCCCGAGCCCGAAGCAAGAAAACCTTTAGCACAGTCTACAGGTCATATTTATGAAGGGATTTCATTGTAACTTGGTAGGTTAACTTCATATAATGTCTAGATGAGAACGTTCCCTTTTGGACATGATTGGGCTACTGTGACGGCTGAAGGTGCCCGAAGCCCGAAAACCTTTAGCACAGTCTACAGGTCATATTTATTAGGGGATTTCATTGTAACTTGGTAGGATGACTCCAAATAATGTCTAGATGAGAACGTCCTATTTTGATCGCGATCATTCAGCCTTGATGGGTGCCCGAGCCCAAAAACCTTTAGTATAGGTAAAAGGTCATATTTATAGAAGGATTTCATTGTAACCTATTAGGTTGACTCCATATAATGCCTAGATGATGACATCCCCTTTTGGTCGGGATTGGTCAGCTGTGATGGCTACAAGTGCCCGAAGCCCAGAAACCTTGAGAACAGTCTACAGGTCATATTTATGAAGGGATTTCATTGTAACTTCATAGGATCACTCCAGATGATGCCCAGATGAGATTGTCCCCTTTGGTTGCGATCATTCAACCATGATGGCTGCCCGAACCCGAAGCCTGAAAACCTTAAGCACAGTCTACAGGTCATATTTATGAAGGGATTTCATTGTAACTTGGTAGGTTGACTTCATACAATGTCTAGATGAGAATGTCCCCTTTTGGGCATGTTTGGGCAACTTTGACGGCTAAAGGTGCCCGAAGCCTGAAAACCTTTTGCACTGTCTACAGGTCATATTTATGAAGGGATTTCATTGTAACTTGGTAGGATGACTCCAAATTATGTCTAGATGAGAACGTCCCATTTTGGTGGTGATCATTCAACCTTGATGGGTGCCAGAGCCCAAAAACCTTTAGCATAGGCAAAAGGTTATATTTATAGAAGGATTTCATTGTAACATGTTAGGTTGACTCCATATAATGCCTAGATGATGACATCCCCTTTTGGTCGTGATTGGTCAACTGTGATGGCTACAGGTGCCCGAAGCCCGAAAACCTTGAGTACAGTCTACAGGTCATATTTATGAAGGGATTTCATTGTAACTTCCCAGGATCACTCCAGATGATGCCCAGATGAGATTGTCCCCTGTGGCTGTGATCATTCAACCATGATGGCTGCCCGAGCCCGAAGCCCAAAAACCTTTAGCACAGTCTACAGGTCATATTTATGAAGGGATTTCATTGTAACTTGGTAGGTTAACTTCATATAATGTCTAGATGAGAACGTCCCCCTTGGGCGCAATTGGGAAACTGACGGCTACAGGGGCCCAAAGCCCAAAAACCTTTAGAACAGTTTACAGGTCATAATTATGAAGGGATTTCATTGTAGCTTGGTAGGATGACTCCAAATAGTGTCCAGATGAGAATGTCCCCTTTTGGTTGCGATCATTCAACCATGATGGCTGCCAGAGTCCAAAGGGAAACTGACGGCTACAGGGGCCCAAAGCCCAAAAACCTTTAGCACAGTCTACAGGCCATATTTATGAGGGGATTTTAATGTAACTTGATAGGATGACTCATTTTGGAATAATTTCACTGCAACTTGGTAACTCTTGTTGATATACGTTAACTGTGAGGGCCACTTACATTAAATGTGAGGTCATATTAACCCACCCCTCAGCTCTTTAGTACAGTGTACATCTCATATTATTTTTATCATAAACATAGCACACAGGGAACAGAAATGAACATATTCCCAATTATCACAATTCTTGTCTTATTTCATAATCCTTTCATAAACATTGAACATTATCCTTTTCATCAAACACAACACACAAGTTAAGCTACAGTGTCATTGACACTTTCATTTCTCGTGCAGAAATTATGCAAATTAGATGAACTTTTATTTGTTCAGTGCTACTTATACAGAGTAAGTGCACATGTCAATATGGCTTGGACTAGAGTCTGTATTTATGAACTGATCTTCACGAAACTTCTTGGGGTACCTTTGTTATCACCTTGTGGCAGGAACAAGTGTTTTGGGGTGCCTTTTTTATCACTGTGCTATGAGAACAAATATTTTTGGGTTCAGTCAGACCCACTCTGGGATTCAAAGATTTCTTTTCTAGTTTAGCATCTGACTGTCACCCCACTTTTACAATACTTTACCTATATATTTGTTACAGGCTACGGTCAGCATTTATGTACAGACTGTTACAATACTTTACATGTACCTTTGTTATCAGGTCATTACCTAGATATTTGTCATTGCTGTGTCACATACTCTACATGTACATGTCTTAAACAAGTTGAGCTACAGTGTCATTGACACTTTCATTCATTTTTCTGCCATCACTTTTTTATTTCTTTCTCTGATGTATTAGCAGTGTCTGCTGCTACCTGTCACATACAAAGTTCACATTTGCACGTAATACCGTAATCCCTAGAATAGCGAAACCGTACCGAAAATTTGGTATGCCATGCAGCATTACTGAGCAGTTTGCAAGAAGTTTGTAATCAGCCATTGCCCAAAACTGATTATTTTTCTTGAAAGAGAAATAAATAAACCAGTATCAGAAAATTTCAAAACCCACTATCCTAAACTATACACAGCATGAATATTATGTCATTTAGAATTTTCTGATTGTCGATTGTGAAAAAGTTAATTTTTTGCAATGATCTGTTTTATAATGAGTGACAGAAGCATATTATTTTCTTAAGAAATATTTGGTGATATACTTTTGGAAAAGTCTACCTGGTTGATAATCATATGACTTCATTGTTTGAGTTTTTCCTATTATTCTATCATGTCCCTTTTCTGTCTTTCAGTCAGTCCCAAGATTTGATGGCATTGATAAGAAAGAAACAGAAAGAACTAAGTTTATAGATATTCTCTATGAAGCGTACATCGGCTTTTTGTGGTATGTTAATTGGGTTATCAACAAAAAGAAGTTTGAAGAACTAGAAAAACAACTGGAAGGTATCTGTAGGATATTGTAAACTTTTCCAACAATACAATCAAGTTTTGTGAGTCACACTGTATTATATTTAAACATAAAATAGATATGGCATATCATATCATATCATCTGTATGCAGACGACACCCAACTGTACATCACATTCAACCCATCTGTTCCAAGTGACTCCTTCACCGCAGTCAATAACATGGAAACTTGCATAAATCTTGTGCGGGAATGGATTATAGACTTTAAACTGAAAATGAATGACTCTAAAACTGAATACTTAATGATATCCGGGGTTCGCCTGCCTGCACCCTCTGTTACATCAGTTCTGGTTGGAAACAACATCACTATGAAAAGTGAATCGGCCAGGAATATTGGACTGATTATGGACTCAAATTTAAAACTAGACATCCATATCAATAAAATATGTCAAAAATGCTACTGGCAGCTTCGTAATGTTGGAAGACTGCGACCTTATCTTAACCAGTCAGCACTTGAAAAACTTGTGCACTCCTTCATCACCTCACAACTAGACTATTGTAATTCAGTGTTAGTGGGGCTGTCCCAGTGCCTGATTCAGAAGCTTCAAAAAGTTCAGAATACTGCTGCTAGGATAATTACTGGTACCAAACGCTCTGAACACATAACACCTGTTTTAAGACAATTACATTGGCTTCCAGTTAAACAGAGGATTGATTTCAAAATATTGATCTTAGTATTCAAATGTATCCACAAACTGGCTCCAGTTTACCTGCAAGAGCTCCTCACTGTATATAAACCAACGTGCAGTCTCCGATCTAAAAACCAAATTCAACTAGTTGTGCCTTTTAGCAGATCTAATCAGGCTCATGATCGTGTGTTCTCTATCGTGGGTCCCAGATTGTGGAATTCCCTGCCAATTAGTGTCAGAACTTCAGAAACTCTCGATGTCTTCAAAAGAAATCTTAAAACTTTCCTATTTACTGAAGCATTCTCCTAAACCTCTCTAAAAGGCAACCAAAACAGATGTGACTCTTCATTTCAGAAAAGTGTATTTATTTCTGTCAAGCGTTTTAGAGCACTATTTGTGGTTTTACGCTCCAGAAAATCAATTATTATTATTATTATTATAATGAACCAGGATATTTGCCTGCAGATAATTATTAGTTGGTAATTAGTGCATTTCACATTTGTCTCTCAGAACAATGTGACACAAAACAAAAAAAAATATTAACAACAGTTTTACAAATTATTGTAGGTACCATTTTATTTTCTAATATAATATGAGTTTCAAATGCACCAGTACCTTCAGTTTAGGTAGTGTCAAAACTGAAATTTGAAATTTGTACAAAATTCTACTACCACATTAGCCTGCACCCTGAGGCGGTGAAATGTTTAGGAAAATACCACAACAGAAAATTATTTTACAATGTTAGGTTTTAGGTTAGACTGCTACCAGATGTGACACCTGTGTTTTATCACCTCTGTTGTTAAATGTGATTGATGTAATGTTTAACTATCTGTACACTGAGGTCGAAATATTAAAAGTTTAAGCTACAAACTTTTCCCAAAATGCAACTAGGATTTTAACCAATTCACTTTTGAGCTCTGTCAAACAATACAGAATTGGTTAACTTCCAAGTTGCTTTATGGTAAAATTTGCTTCTTGAAATTTGGTTGTTTGACAGACTGTAGAAAGTTAATTAATATTTTCTTTGTAGTCAGATTAACAAACACAGCTGTGCCATTCAAATGCACATGTTTCCATGTCGTGTTCCCAGTGACCTTTATAACACTATCATCGATTCTGTCGAGGAGTTATAAATGAAATTTACTTCACTGACAATCCATCACATGTTAATGAATACTGTTACGATCAATAATTTTGTGCTAACAATGAATGTGTGTGATTGATGTAAAAGAATGAATTAATTAACAGAGACTTAACGTAAATTTCTTAGTACCATATAACAGGGTTTCCGCTAGGGGAAATTTGTGGGTCCGGTAGTTTAAAGAAAGTGAAACTGAGATGCTGAAAGCGGCTACTGCACGAGCCTTCGGGCATGTGCGTATAGGGGGGGGGGGGGGGGGGGGGAGTGTTCTCCCCCCAGGAAAATTTTGATTTTCTAAATTCCCAGGGGACACACAATACTACTTCTGGTCGGAGGTTTCATACAAATAAAAACCCAAAACAACACAAAATCCACGAATCCTGACAGTGACTGCGACGCTTGACCTCAAATTTTTTTATACAACCCGATACGTGCCATCGTAAATAATTGGAAATGCAGAGAGAATGAAAAGAACCATGATGCGGACGTGTGACATCATGCACGTGCAATTACATCATTTATTGCTCGAAATAAAAGCCAGTGATTTCGGACCAAACACGACAATTTGAGTCTGAAATGTTATAGGCGATGTTTAGGAATTGAACTTTGTTTCCCCCTCTCGTCTGGGGGTTATAAAGTATCAGGTTGTCGCCAGTAATAGTAGGCATAGTATACAACATAATTATGTCTATATTATGTGGAAACAAAGGATCCTGAGTGTCGTTACAATACAGCTTTGTACTCGACATTTTAACCACCAGCTTTTCTGACTGATCATAGTATGATCGGCGGGGGGAATGGGTCCGGTTGACAGACCCGCAGCCAGTCTAGTGGAAACCCTGCATATAATAATAAACTGAGGTTCTTTCTCTGTACACCTTCGGCAAAACTTTGAAGATTGTGAATGTAGGAGTAATTTTGTGCTGTGTGCTAAGGCATACTGTGCGTTAATGGTGAACTTGCCTTCAACCGCTGCTAACTGCTAGTGTAGAATTAGTAAGTTGAAGAGTCTGACAGTTGCTCACCACTGCTCGGTAGTTCTCTCCGGGGACTAGGGCTTCCTTCACTCTTCTGACAGCCCAACACGATGTGACCCTTGCTGTTGAAAATGTCATTAAATCCAAATAAAAAAAATCCCCAGTGAGCTGAATATTTCAGGAATGAATCTTTCTGTCTATTAGAATATCTGCAAACAGAGTAAGAATCATGCACAAACTCCCTGAGCACTCACATGTACATGTAATAATGTGCAGGTCTCGGATGTGAGGTCTTCTGTTACTGCCTTGGAACACCTTTGGAATCCTTGAATTGAAAGCCCTTGAAAATATGACAGAAAGGACCTGGAAACTCTTTGAACTAACTGCTCATTTAACCCTGTGCATACTAATATCAAAATATTGTAATTGCAGGCTGCATATTTTTCCCATAATGCAGCTAGAAGTGTAATTAAGACTCATATGACAGAGTTCATTGTGTCGGACTATGCGTTGGTCTGTGACCAACAAGTCTTTCAGCTCAATAATTTCTTATCAATCTGCCTTACTATTGTTTACTGCAGGCTTGCACTACAGTGGAAGTCCCTAACTCAGAAAATATACTCTCTATTTTGATCTTTCCCAAGCGATTTGGGAAAGAAAAGTGGTGCAAAAGCACCAAGAAAAAATAAGCCAAAACTGGGTCGAGTGCTACCGGCACAGACCCAGTAGGGATGCTCTTCTCCAAGTACAACTCCACGACTTCCGTTACTAGTGCGCATACACGTCGCTAAAGACTCATTCTTTTTTCATCTGCCATGTTGACGAGACGTCCTCTCAGCACTCGAATCAGAGATCATCCTAGCTTGTTGATTGTGTGTTCCTGTATTAAGTTGTTGGATCAAAGGATCCACTATTATCAGGACTGATTTTTATGTCCCCGACTTAATAGTGATTGAAGTGTGTGTGTGTCCATCCATGTGTCTGTGTGAATGGTGTGTCCGAGTCAATAATCTCTTGTTATGCCCCCCCCCCCCCCCGACTTAAGTCGGGTGGCATATAGTGATTGAAGTGTATGTGTGTCCATCCCTGTGTGTGTGTGTCCGTGTATGTGTGTTTCCAAGCCAATAACACGAAAACTGTTAGGGCCACAGGCATCAAACTTCACACAATTATAAAGGACCATGGGAGGATGTGTCACACACCATAGCCGGGTTCGTACCTTCAAGGTCAAGGTACATTTCAAGGTCACACTAAAAACCGGTCAATATTCGTGTCTCAGCCATAACTCAGAAACAAATCATAGTACAATTGTCAGACTTTTTACAAATGTTAAGGACAGTCAGAAGGTGTGTCGCGTATAATAGTTTCCGCTGCATATGCAAGGTGAAGGTCACAAATCGTGTCTCAAGCATAACTCCAAAACTATTAGGGCTACAATCATCTAACTTCGCTCATTTGTAAAGGACAACGGGTGGATGTGTCACACACCACAGCCAGGTCCGTAAGGTCAAGGTCACATTTCAAGGTCACACTGAAAATCATCAATATTCGTGTCTCAGCCATAACTCAGAAACGAACCAAAGTACAAATATTAAACTTTTTACAAAAGTTTTTGTTTGATGGAGGTCAAGGTCACAGATCAAGGTAATTGCCATGTAGGGGGCATAGTCACTTCCGAGTGAATCTCTTGTTATTTGTTGTTGGGGCCATTCTAAGTCTAACAAATACCCTTCTGCTTCTGGTGCGAAGCAAAGGGCTGATCCTCCTGCCACCGCTTCTACTTCTTACTCACGGCAGGCTAGAGGGAAGACTCAGCATTCTTCATTTAGCAGAGGAGGTGGTTTTTCCTCTCGCGGGCCTTGCCGGGGCTCGAAATGAAGGTCCTCACCTCGATTTGTCCCAGGTTGGAGGAAGGATATCAAAATTCGCAGACCATTGGGCCACCATCACATCCAATCCTTGGGTGTTAGATGTTGTTCGGTCAGTGCTGCGAATATCCTTCTGGAAGCACCCCACTCTGTCAAGAGTGCCTCTTCCAACTCCAGTTCCTTCAGACGATTCACGTCGGGAACTTTTGTCCACGGAGATAGACAATCTCCTGGCAAAGGTGGTGATCGAGGTCATCAAGAACATTCAGTCAGTCGGGTTTTATTACCGCCTGTTCTTGGTGTCGTAGAAGGACGGCCGACTCCGACTGGTTATCGATTTGAGTATCCTAAACCAGTCTATCATTGCTCCCAAGTTCAGCAAGGAGACTTTCAGGTTGGTTCGCTATTCCATTCACCAGGGAGATTTCGCTTCCAGCGTCGACCTGCGAGATGCTTACTTTCACGTTCAGATTCATCGGACATCGCGAAAGTATCTCAGGTTCGCTTTTCTGAGGTGAGTTTACCAGTTCAAGGCCATGCCTTTCGGCCTCAACCTGGCTCCTTGGACCTTCACGCGACTGATGTCGCATGTGATAGCCTTCCATCGCACACAGTCCAGGGTGACTACTTCGGCATATCTAGACAATATCCTCCAGAGGCATTCCAATGCTGCCTTTCTGGAGTCGAATGTCGACACACTGTTGAGTCTGCTCACGTCGCTAGGGTTCAGAGTCAACGAGGAGATGTTGGCTTTTGCTCTGACTCTATCCCAGTCCACTTCCGCGACAGCTCGGAGTATTCTCCGGCTGCTTGGTCTCTGCAGTTCGGTGACAGATCTCATTCCTCAAGGTCGGCTGCATGTCAGACCTCTCCAACACTACTCAATCGTTGGAGACCGAATGTCGATCCTCTGGATCTGGTGCTTCAGTTACCAGACTCTCTTCATCCTCACCTTCTCCTCTGGATGGTTGTTCAGTGGATTACACAGGGGGTTTCGTTGGACTTACCGACGTCCAATCATGTTCTGACAGCAGATGCCAGCGATCCCAGATGGGGTGTGACGTTGGATCCTCTAGGTCTTTCCCTTCACAGGGCGTGGGACCAGGATCAGGCAGCTCTGCACATCAACCAGAAGGAGCTTCTTGCTCTTCTTCTGAGTTTCCGGCAGTGGATCCCTCACCTTTTGAATTGCCAGGTCCTTCTGTTGTCCCACAATTCGACAGTGATTGCTTACATTCGGAACCAGGGCATCATGCACTCGGTTCCAATGTACGAATTGGCTCGGGATCTTCTACTGCTCGCCCAGGATGTCAATGCTGGGGTGTTGGTTTGTCACATTCCTGCTCGTCTGAACGGACTAGCCAACTCCCTGTCCTGATGAGGCAGGGTAATTTCCTCCACAGGGCAGTGTTCCAGTCCCTTTGCGATCTCTGGGGTCGTCCCCACATCGATCCCTTTGCGACTTGTTGGAACCGTCAGGTGGACACTTTTGTGTCACGGTGTTCAGATCCTCTGGCTTTTGTCGTGGACATTCTGTCACCCGATTGGAACGGTCTAGTTGGCTACGCCTTACCGCCAGTTTCGATTCTGCCTCGGGTTCTAGCCAAGATTCGAACCTGCAGTTGTTGAATCATCCTGATCGCTCCCGTCACCTCAGCGGGTGTGGATCAGTCAGCTCCACTCTCAGCTGGCGGCGGTTCCGGCATGTCTCCCTCTACGTCGCGACCTTTTTTTTCCAAGGTCACCCAAGGAGGTTTCACATCGACCCGATTTAATTGTGCCTTCATGCATATCTTTTTTCAGGCCCTGTCTCCTCCATAGAGGTTTTTCGAGACGAGCAGTGGAGAGCATTTCTTCTTCAAGGAGGCACTCCACTGGTTTAGCCTATGCGGCTAAGTGGAAGGTCTTCTGTCGATGGTGTGCTGATCACTCTGTTCGATTATGCCAATCCTTCGATATCACAGATTGCAGAGTTTCTGGTATATCTGTTTGATTCTCGTGGTCTCCAGCCTGTTACCATCAAAGGGTACAGGTCCATGTTTTCGGAGACCTTTTCGTATGTGGGGAAGCATATCGGCACTAATCCATACCTCTCCAAGCTTGTTCGGCACATTTCCTTGAAAAGGCCTAGGACATTGCAGCCTACCCCAAGATGGAATCTTTCTTGGGTGCTGCTTTGCTTGGGGGGTGGGGGGGGGGGAGCGTCTTTATCCCAGGTGGATATGCTTTTTCTCACATACAAGTCAGCTTTTCTGATGGCTTTTGCTTCAGCCAGACGGGTTGGTGAGCTTCACACCCTCTCGGTTGACCCGGCCTTTTTCAGGAGCTCTCCCATCAGTATTAAATTTACCTCTGATTGCTCCTTTCTGGCCAAGAATCAGATATCAGAAACTTCTCCACCTCCTATCTGTATCAGGGCTCTTCCTTCTGTTGAGGGTAACCACTCTTTGCTCTGTCCGGTTCGTGCAATTCACATTTGTCTCAATCGGACGCAGTTCATTAGGAAAGGCAGGAAACAATTTTTTCTGTCTCTTATTCCTGGTCGACAGAAGATTTCTCCTCAATCCATTTCTCGATGGATTTGTCTTACTATTTGCACGGCTTACACTCGTCTAGCGACTGGCGATTGTATTATCAATCATATTTCTGCCCACGAGGTGCGTGCATTGTCTGCCTCTTGGGTTTATTTTAACTCTGTCATATTGTCAGATGTTATGCAGGCAGCCTACTGGAGAAATGCTTCAACTTTCTCCACCTTCTATCTGCATCATTTGCAGGAGTAGTCGGAGGACCTTTTTGCTTTGGACCCTCTTTCTTCTGCTCAGGCTGTTGTTTGCCCTAGCCATTAGGCTAGTCTCAAGGTCCATCCCAACTCTTTGCTGTTACTGTCCTTTTCTGTCTGTGTGTTGCACAGAACTGTACGCCTCATCTCTCATTGTCTTTTACTAATGTTTGTGTGGCTATGGTTTGATAGGCCTGGGGACCTCTTCCTCTATCCACAGTTCCAATGTAATTGGGTTATGTGTGGGTTGGTTATGTGATTCCCTCCATCCTATTGTCTATTCAGCCTGTAGTAAACAATTGTAAGGTAGGTTGATAAGAAATTTAAATTTTATAGTAAATTTTCTTTCTTATTATACCTACCACAATTGTTTACATGAGGCCCTTCTGTTTTCTTATTTGGGTAAGAATCCTTTCTCCCTGCTGATCACATAACTCTAATGTTGGCGGATTCAAAAGAATGATTCTTTAGCGACGTGTATGCACACTGGCAATGGAAGTCATGGAGTTGTACTTGGAGAAGAGCATCCCCTACTTGGTCTGCGCCGGTAGCACTCGACCCAGTTTTGGCTTATTTTTTCTTGGTGCTTTTACACCACTTTTCTATCCCAAATCGCTTGGGAAAGATCAAAATAGAAAGTATATTTTCCGAGTTAGGGACTTCTACTGCAGTGCAAGTCTGTAGTAAACAATTGTGGTAGTTATAATAAGAAAGGAAATATACTATAAAATTTAAATTTTTTAAATACTTGGTGGAATGACATTATATTTGGTGTTTGGTATTTGGTGTGCACGTGTATCTTGATGATGTCTAACTCATGTCCAATGTAAATGTTATACAGAGAATTTGGGCAGAGTTATTTCCCTTGATGGACTTTTAATTCATTTCATTTTACTTTAAACTCAGTGACTTTTAAAATACTAAGTGAAATGACATCAGATTTGGTATGCAAGTGTATCTTAATGATTTGTAGCCCCATATTCAATACTTGTATTATTCAGAGACTTTTGGTTCAGCAATTGCCCTTGATGGACTTGTAATATTTTTCTTTTTTACCATCCATCGCAGCTGATGTGCGAACTCACAATATTTTTATACGACAACCAATGGCCTAGACTAGCTGGTGCAAACTCGATATTATTAAGGGCCAAATACAAATTTTGAAACCCCCAATCTCCCAAATTAGCATACAAAACCGAAAATTAAAAGTCCTATCTGGCCCTCCATATTTTTAGTCTCTGTGCATGCACATTGGTCAGGAAGAGACCGGATTTGGTGCAAACATCATTCTTTGTTTGGCCATAAAGTCAGTAACAATGATCTGACATCTGTGCTTTAAAATCTCCTATTTTTATGCTGTACCAATGACCCAGACTTTGCTGGTGCTAACTCTTAAATATATATGGCCAAACACAAATTTTGCCCCCCAATCCCCAAAATTTGCATCAAAAACCAAAAATAACATGGCCTATATGGCCCTCCATACTTTTACTCCACTGCCATGTGCAGTGTCAAGGAGGTCTCGAAATTGGCGCCAATTGTCATTCTTTGTTTGGCCCTCAATTCAGAAGAAATAGTGGCAGGAAATGTTCAGGGCTGTAACTTATAATTTTTTTTACAAAATTATTTCATGTTGCCTATTTTCGAGGCATGGCCCTGATGTTGTCATTCTTGCTATGAATTTACCAATGTTTGTTCAGTGTTTCCTCTCTTCCTTTCCTTTATTCCCCCCTAGCTATTCTCCTATGCTTTTGGCATATTTTTTGTAATGTTTATTACTGAAATTTCTTGGGAGTTTTGGCTTGGTAACAGAATAAATATTCTGTTTTTTTCCCCATCCTTACGTCCTCACCCTTGGGTGTTTAGGTGTTTTGGTCTGCATCTACCATCTGATGTTCTGCAGTTTCTTCTCTGGAAGTCTCTGTTTTGAATCAGATAGTGTTTAAATTGGTAACTGATTTCGGGCCTTGTTATCAGTGCCTGGAGTCTGTTTCTGGTTTTTGTCCACTTTTTGTTTACGTTGACAACGGTTACTTCTGATAGTGATTACTTGTCTTCTGTCTTGTTCAGTTCATAGCAAGATACATTAATATTGTCCGTAAGTGTTACATTAATTTTTTGAAATGATTTAAAAAATTTTGTCCACACTTAGCCTTTTTTGGGATCCATTTGGGCTCATCGTTCCCATTGGAAACTTGAGCTCTTCTGAAAAAATTTTTTCTTTTTGAATTATTTTTTGAAATGTTATAATGGATTATTTTATTATGTATCTTTGTTTTCAAGGGTTGGTGCGAGTACTATGACTGTTCGTAATTTTTCACAGTGAAAGAAGTCCTCTGATTCTCATTGTTACTGTATTAATTGTAGTCAGTGTACTCGCACAGACCCTTGTTCAGTGTATATCAATTGGGATGACAAACGTTGGAGACGTGTGTCACGGTATGTTGTTAGCGGGGAGAGGTCCATGCCAGTCCTCTCTCCACAGGGTCACTCTAATTTTTCAATCTCTTTTTCAGAGGAACAAGAACAGGGTGATGTTTCCGTGATGTCTTTGCAAAGTGTGCTTCCATTGTCACAATCAAATAAAGAGTTGGTGGCAAAAGTGCTCATGCAGATACGTCAATTGCCTAAGAGGTCCCAAGTAGGATCGACGGCTTTGACATCCGCTAGCTCGCCCGGTATATCGACCATTCAACGAATGACTCGGCAGCCGGGTTCATCCATTGCGGTCAAGGAAGGAGATTTGCGAGCACTATAAAAACACAACGTGCACACCCAGTGACGACGGAGATGAGGATAGTTCGGAGGAAGCCTATTAGTCCGGTTCCTAGCTCGCCAAGCTCTGCACGGGCTGCGAGCGAGAGAGGTCCCTCTCTCGTACAACAACATCTGGGCCCAGATGTTGTGGTACATAACATTCCTCAGTCGGAGCAGATGTCCACCGCTCGGGACGCTCCGTTATATAGACAGTCCGGAGAAACTGCTCAATTGGCTTCCACATCCTCACGACAGCACACACGACCACACCTTGGCTACGTAACCAGTGATCCGGCCAGCTTCGCCAACCAGGGATTCCATGGCGACCAGGTCACGCCATCCGTTATCCAGGGAAAAGAGGCCTTCATTCTCCGGATGTTCGCATAAAAGAAGTATGCAGGAGTCAACGTCCAAGGAGCTACCAGCTGCTAAATCCCGTAAGACCGCAGCTCCACAGGCCTCTGTTACGGACGTGCTATCGCAGATAGCATAAATTATCGCAGCATCCCAGCAACCGACAGAAACTCTGTTGGAGCAGGAATTATCCGAGGAAGCTGGGTCGGTACGTTCCGCTGAAGGATCAGGCACGGTCGACCGAGATTTACAAATGGTCCAACAGGATGGCGAAAGGGATATGGAGGAGTTGGAATTCTCCCTTTCGGAACAACATAAAATTGCCGTAGAGTTCATCCGGCATTATCTTCCAGATGTTGTTTCTCTGGACCAAAATGCTGCGCAGCCGGATAAGAGACTAATAGCACCACTGGACACTGAATTCTTTAATCGGTTTAGGGACACCGTCCCTGAATTTCCGACACAGTCCAGAAATGTCTCACGGGCATTTGAACTATTGAATGACGCTATATATAAACTTGCTACCAAAACGGGCAGGTCCAGTTTTTTATCGGCTAATGCTCTACATCTGCCGTTCATCAATTCAAGGAATAAATTTGAAACGGCAGGACAGGGCGTTCCGAGAGTTCCTCTGCGTCTAGACGACCAGGCTGAAGATCTAGAATTATCTATACCGTCGTCTATGTCACTTCCAACCACCATGTTGGAAACGACAATATCATCGAACAGGGCTAGCTTGGACGCATTATCGTACGCAGATCACCTTACCAGAGCATTGTCATTACGTCTCAAAGGAAAAGAATTCCAGGATGTACAAACCTCCTTAAGAGTTCTTTCGAGAGCCATAGCATTTTCCACGTATAACTCCGCCCTTTCAGTGGCCCTGGAGTTGGTTAGACATGGCGTGGCCCTGGCTACATCCACGTGCGTGGATAGTAAGGTGAAAAACTCTCTCCGATCTCCGGAGAGCTTCTCTTTCACGGTAAGCTTTCAGCAATCTATGATCAGATGACTAAGAAAGCTCCAGACTCTCTGCTATTTAAATCCGCTTCCAAAAAGTCGGATACAGCGGAGAAGAGTAGGACAGGCACTTCTGGGGCGAATACATCCAAGGGAAGTTCCAATAGAGGTTCCTATGCGTCCTCTAGGTCTTACTCTAGAGACCGTTAAGGCAGTGACTCAGGTAGGGGTCGCAATACTGGCCGAGACAACTGGTCAAACGCCCCTAGGTCGACAGGGCGAGGTGCGAGCCATGGAGAATGTGGTTTCTCCTTCCACAGGTCTCGCAGGTCCAGGAGGTGATGGTATAAACCTCTATCATGTTCAAGTGGGCGGAAGACTGTCAAGTTTCTCAACCAATTGGGAGTCAATTACGGACGACCCTTGGGTTCGAGGGGTGATTTTGAAAGGGCTAAAACTGTCCTTCAAAGGAAAACCTCCCTTGACTCGAAGTCCAAGATGGACCCAGCTGCCGTCAAATACACAGAAGAGAGGCTCGCTTATATCAGAAGTCCAGTCTTTTTTGGAGAAGAACGTGATAGAGGTCGTAGAAAACCAGGAATCTCCAGGTTTCTACAGCCATCTTTTTCGGGTTCCGAAACCAGACAGCTTGTTTCGTCCAGTCATAGATCTGAGCTGGATAAACAAGCTGATCGTGGCTCCAAAATTCTATATGGAGACCATTCAATCAGTCAGAATGAGTATTCGGGTGAACGACTATGCTATGAGCATAGATCTCAAGGATGCGTACTTTAATGTCATGGTACATCCGGTGTTCAGAAAGTATCTTTGCTTCGCCATCCTAGGAGTCGTGTATCAGTTCCGAGCAATGTGCTTCGGCCTGAATCTAGTGCCCTGGTTTTTCACTCAAATAATGAACTCGGTAATGACTTATTTCCGAGCTCATTCATCTGCGGTAACGTCAACCTACCTGGACGACATTCTTCAGAGGTACGGCAACGAGTTAACGCTTCAGAACGATGTGCAGAATCTGCTTCTATTGCTCTGACGTCTCGGTTTCATAGTAAACGAGTAGAAGTCGGATCTGGTGCCGTCCAAGTCATTCACCCACCTGGGAATGAGCTTCGAGACGCACAACAATCTCGTTCATCTGCCGTTAACCAGAGCGAAATTAATCAGTTGTTACACTCGTTATTGTCTTCACTCAGACAAAGTTACAGTGAGAGAATTCATGAGACTGATAGGTTTGTGCGGAGCTGCCGCGGATCTTATTCCGATGGGGCGGCTACGCACTCGTCCTCTCCAAATCGTTCTGACTCCGAATTGGTGGGTAAAGATTCATTTGCTCGATACGGACATCCTCTTGTCAAATCAAGCGAAACAAGAGATTCAGACTTGGGCTAATATTCAGTGGTTAACTCAGGGAGTTCCACTGCAATTGCCGGATCCGAGTTTTACAATTATGACGGATGCCAGTCAAACAGGTTGGGGCGCAACATTGAGCCCAACGGATTCAAAGTGCCAGGGTCTTTGGGATCCGCAGTTCCTAAACAAGCACATAAACATCAAGGAAATGATGTCAATTTGGCTTGCGCTACATCATTGGATAGACATTATTCAGAATGCACACGTGCAAATTCTGTTCTACAATATGACGGTAGTAGCATATATTCGGAACCAGGAAGGTACTCATTCCATTCTGTTATTCAATTTAACCTAAAGAATCCTTCTGTTTGTACTAGAACATCAAGTTCTCCTATCGGTTCGTCATATTCCGGGTCGTCTGAACGTATTAGCAGACTCCCTTTCTCGGAGGGGTCGCTTGTTGCCGTCAGAATGGACTCTCAACAAAAGAGTATTCAATCAAATTTGCTACCAATGGGAACAGCCAATGATACACTTATTTGCGACGCATCTCAACAATCAGTTGCAGACGTATGTGTCACCATTTCCGGATCCGCGAGCATTTGCAGTAGACGCTCTATCGATCTCGTGGGACGGAATGATAGGATATGCGTATCCTCCAGCGCCGTTGATTCAGCAGATATTGCTCAAGATAAAACAATCTTAGTGCAAAATTCTGTTGGTAGCATCTCTGTCTCCACAGAGACGTGGATAAATCTAGTCAGGTGTCTGTTGTGGGACACACTGCAGAAGCTTCCTGCACAGGAGGATCTCCTTTCGCAGGGGAAATCGCGCAGACTGCATCACAACCCACAAGGTCTCAACCTTCACGTATTTCCGTTGTGCGGTCCTTCTTGCATGGCAAGCATTTTACAGGACGAGCAGTCGACGCAATTTCTAACTGTAGGAGGACCTCCTCTTCGCTAAACTATGCTACTAAGTGGAAGGTCTTTTGTCGGTGGTGTAGGGATCATTTTGTAGATATTTATGATCCCTCCACTCCAGACATTGCAATTTTCTAGTCTACTTGTTTGATGAGATCAAACTGCAGCCTGTTACCATTAAGGGTTATAGGTCTATGCTATCAGATACCTATGCACATAATGATAGTTTAGAAATTGGATCTAATGTCTTTTTTATCTAAATTAGTAAGAAATTTTTCGATAAATAGACCTAGAACCCTTAGATTAATTCCTAAATGGAATTTAGCTTGGGTTCTTCTTAAGCTAAAAGAAGCACTATTTGAGCCTCTTGACACAGTGGACTTCAAATTTTTATCTTATAAGACAGCTTTTCTCTTAGCCTTCTCTTCGGCTAGAAGAGTCAGTGTGCTTCATGCACTATGTGTGGACGATTCTCACTACTGCAGTGTTGGAAATACTATTACCTTCACTACTAATGTTGGATTTTTGGCTAAGAATCAGGCTCCTAATAAGTATCCGGAACCTATTGTTAATAAGGTTCTTCCGTCTTCAGACGGGCATAGGCCTTTACTCGGTCCGGTCAGAGCTATACGTATTTACAAACGTAGATCGGAGTTTATCAGAAAGAATCGTAAGCGTTTCTTTCTGTCTCTGATGCCTAATAGAAAGGACATTTCAGTCCATTCTATTGCTAGGTGGATTCAATTAACTATCCGTACTGCTTATAATAAATTATCTTCAACTCAGCAGTCTGTGCTTAAGATTTCGGCTCATGAAGTAAGAGCTCTATCTGCATCTTGGGCTTATGCTAATAGTGTTGCTATTACAGATCTAATGAAGGCTGCATATTGGTGTCAGCCTTCCACTTTCTCAAATTTTTATCTTAGAAATATTGAGTCCATTTCTGGAGATCTACATTGTTTAGGTCCTTTATTTGTTGCTCAGAATGTCATCCACTAAACAGTTGCAACTATGGTTATGCAGGCTTTCTGTTCAGGCAGTGACTCTGCCCCCCCCCCCCCCCCCCCCCCCCCCCCCCCCCCCCCCATGAGTTGGGAACTCATACTCCCCCGCTGAGTACATAACGCTTACCAGGCACTGGTAGAAGAATGACAATTGGCGCCAATTTCGAGACCTCCTTGACACTGTGCATGCACAGTGGAGTAAAAGTATGGAGGACCATATAGACATGTTATTTTCGGTTTTTGATGCAAATTTTGGGGATTGGGGGGCAAAATTTGTGTTTGGCCATAGCTATTTATGAGTTAGAACCAGCTAAGTCTGGGTCATTGGTAAGTATAAAAAATATATAAATTAATATAAATTTTTTAACTTTTTGAGGATGCCAGACACATATCAAGGCAAGAATTGGTGGATCCAAGGCTGTTAATGGACGATGGAAGTGAACAAGTGTGGTTTTGGATGTTCAGGGCTGTAACTTTATAATAATTATAAAAATTATTTCAGATTTCCCATACTTTTATTCTATAACCCAATGGCCCAGACTTTGCTGGTGCCAACTCAAATTTATCAAGGGCCAAACACAAATTTTGAACCCCCCAATCCCCAAAATATGCTTGGAAAACCGAAAATTAAAAGTCCTATCTGGTTCTCCATACTTTTACTCTCCACGCATGCGCAGTTGCCAGGAAGTGACTGAAATTAGGGCCAACATTATTGGCCCTAAAGTCATCAACAATGAAATGACATCTGTGCTTTAAAATCTCCTTTTTTGAGGATGCCAGACACAAATCAATGCAAGAATTGGTGGATCCAAGGCTGTTATTGGATGATGGAAGTGTTCAGTGGTGGCTTCTGACGTTCAGGGCTGTCACTTTATAATAATTATAAAAGTATTTCATGTTTCCAAATTTCGGGACATATGCCTGACATCATCAATTTTGTTAATGATTATTCCACTGTTTGTTAAGTAGTCCTTCCCTATCCTTCCATGAACCCTTCCTGTTAAACTCTTAAGCTTTTGGGCTAATTTTTATTGAAATTTTTGGGTTCTTTAACTTTTATTACAGAATATTATTCTGTTTTTCCCCATGGTTACATCCTCACCCTAGGGGTGTTAGGTCGTTTAGTCTTGCATCTTCTATCCGATGTATTGTTTCTTCTTTGTATATAGATCTAGCTTTGCATCTGGTAGCTTTAATTGTTTTCTGACTTTGGGCCTTTTTGTGTTCCTGATGTCTTGTTTACATTGACGTTGTTTACATTGACAACGTTCTCATATTTTGGTAGTTTTTTATGTGTACCCATACTATGTATGGTACACATAATGCCGGCATCTGGGGTGGCCATCCGTCATTCATCCATCCTTTGTCTGTCTGTCCATCCATCTGTCCATCCGGCATCCGTATCCATTTCTTTGGCATTCAATAACTTGAAAAATATTGCTTGGATTGTCAAGTTACTTTATATTTGTGTTCAGGTTACTGATGTGCCAAGCTGTATAGTTTTTGGTGTAAATCTGATAATTTGATCCTGAGATATTAACTCTTTATCCTTCAAATTGAGAATTCTTCCAATCCCTTTGGCATGAGATAACTCAAAAAATATCAATCCAATTGTCATGTTACTTTATATATATCTTCACGTTACTGATGTACCGAGCTGTATAGTTTTTGGAGTAAATCTGTTATTTTGATCCTGAGATATTAACCCTTTATCCTTCAAATTGATAATTCCTCCAATCCCTTTGGCATTCGATAACTTGAAAAATATTGCTTGTGTTGTCGTTACTTTATATTTGTGTTCAGGTTACTGATGTGCAGAGCTGTATAGTTTTTGGTGATAATTTGATCCTAAGATATTAACCCTTTATCCTTCAAATTGAAAATTCCTCCAATCCTTTTGGCATTCGATAACTTGGAAAATATGGCTTGGATTGTCAAGTTACTTTATATTTGTGTTCAGGTTACTGATGTGCTGAGCTGTATAGTTTTTGGTGTAAATCTGTTAATTTGATCCTGAGATATTAACCCTTTATCCTTCAAATTGAAAATTCCTCCAATCCCTTTGGCATGAGATAACTCAAAAAATATCAATCCGATTGTCATGTTACTTCATATATGTGTTCAGGTTACTGATGTGCCGAGCTGTATAGTTTTTGGTGTAAATCTGATAATTTGATCCCTTTATCCTTCAAATTGAGATCTCCTCCAATCCATTTCTTTGGCATGCGATAACTCAAAAAATATTAATCTGATTATCAGGTTACTTTATTGATGTATTCAGGTTACTGATGTGCTGTGCTGTATACTTTTTTTATGTAAATCTAATAATTTGATCCAGAGATATTAACCCTTTATCCATCAAATTAGAAACTCCCCCAATCCATTTCTGTATGTACCCATGCCATGTATGGTGTACATAATGGCGGCATCTGGGGTGGCCCTCCGTCATACAGCTTTCTACTAGATGCTCGTACGGGTACACATCTGACGATTTCATCGGCCTATTTTTTTATATTCTGTTACTGTAGAATTACTGTAGGATACATGGATTATTATTCCGGTAGAGTAGCTCAAAAAATTTGAATTTTGCCCACAATTAGGCTCTTTTTCGGATACCTTTGGGCTTTTAATGTTTCCTTTGGGAACTAAGGCGTTTTTTTCAAAAAAAGTATGTTAAATTAATTTTTGATAGCCATTATTCATATATCTTAATTATATATATTTTGTTGTGGAGTGTGGAGGTCTGATACCGACTTTAGTTGGTGCACTCCTGCGGTCTCTTGTCATTCTTGTGTTCACTGGAATGACTAATGTTGGTGACAGGTGTCGCGGTACTCTGTTGGCGGTGAGGTTCTGAGGGTAGGACTCTCACTGCGTTATAATTCATTTTGTCAGTTTCTACTTCAGGGGAACAAGAACATGGTGATGACATTCTGAAACCCATCCATGTGTGCTACCAGTGTCGCGCTCCATGGAGCATATAGTGGAGCATATAGAGCTAGCTGCAGTGCTCATGACTGCAAGAGTTAGGACCTTTTGTTAAGGGTTTTAATCTCTTGCAAGCATCTCCGTCACACTGTCCCAGGAGCAGCAAGCGGTTAGGAAACAGAAGTCTGCTGCTCCTTGGGCCTTGATGACAGACTTGCTGTCATAGATTGCATAGCTGATCGCAGCATCCCAGCAAATGCAGATGTGCCCCCACCCACACCCCCCACCCCCCCACCCCCCCCCCCCCACCCCCACCCCCCCCCCCCCCCCCCCCCAGTCTTAGAACCTGAGCTGTCAGGTGGTGCTGGGTCGGTCCACTCTTCAGTTCATGCAGATGCAAGGGTCCGAGATTCGCAACTGATTCTCTCGGATGGTGAAAGGGATAAGGAAGAGGATAACCCTTCCTTTTAGGAACAGCACAGGATTGCAATGGATTTCATCCATCAATACTACCTTGAATTTGTTCTGATGAATCAGAATGCTGCGGTGACAAGGAAGAAACCACTGGCGTCATTGGACGCAGACTTTATCCGAACAAAGGAGGAAGTCCTTTCATTTCCGGTCCAGTCCAGGCAGGTGTTGCAGGCCTTCGGCCATATAGACAACGCTGTGTTTAACCTTTCAAATTGGAGAAAGAAAGGCGATTTCTTAACTACATCTTCCTTAAACATTCCATCTCATGGACTACGTTCATTTAAAAACGGTTGGAGAAGATGTTCAGAGAGCTCCTCTGCATTTGAATGAGCAGCCTGGGGATCTAGATGTATCCTTGCCTGCATCATTCACTATTCGCTCAGACACAATTACAACAGCATTTTCATCAAGTTGAGCAAATTTGGAAGCAATGTCTTGTGCAGACCACCTTACCAGAGCTATGGCACAACGTCTCAGTGGGAAGGAATTGGAGGACGTTTGTACCTCTCTTAGAGTTCTTTCCAGAGCAATTTGTATTCCACGTATAACCTTACAGTGGCAAATCTGGAGTTAATTCAGACGTGATGCTGCCCTTATAGATGACAAGGTGAAAAGCTCTCTCCGAGTCACCCCGGTCTATGGACATACTGTTTTGGACGACAATCTTTCGTCAGTCTGTGATCAGGCTATTTAGAAAGCGTCAAGTGATCTATTGAAGTTGGCGTTTCATCAACCCGCTTCAGCAGACAAGAGTAGAGGAGGACGTTCCAGAACTAAACGTCAAAAGGGAACTCCTCACAAGGATACAAGAAGACCTCTTACAATTACTCTGAAGGTCGTCAATATAGCCACTTGGGAAAGGGGCGCAGGTCTGATCGGGACTATCGGTCAAACTCCTATAGGCCGATGGGACGAGGTTCTTTGCGGGGAAGACGTAGTTTCTCCTCCCATAAGCCTCGTAGGTCATACAGGTGATGTTCAAGACCTCTATTGCTTGCCAGTTGGCTGAAGGGTATCATCTTAATGAGAAACTGGACAGCAGTCACAGAAGATCAGTGGGTGAGAAGTGTAGTACAGTGAAGCCCACTTAATTGTATATCTCTTATTTGAATAACCCTGTTAATTGAATATAATTTTCAAACACCAAACCATTTGCCATACTTTCAGTACAAATTTGCCTTGTTAAATGCATATGGGTTATAGAATAAACTCTTGTTAATTGAATAAAAAATCTTTCAATATGTCGTGGAATTACCCCGAAAATAACCAAATTCTCCTTGTTTATAGACCTATTTGGCCTCACAACATTCATTACAGCATTTAATCTATTATATCTTGTTTGACAGAGTTTCTTGAGCTCTGCCAAACATGATATAATAGAATAAATGCTCAGTTTATCTCTAGAATACAACAAAGTGGCAAATCTCTCTTAATTGGATATTCCTGTTAATTGAATAATTTTTACTGACAAAGTGGTTATTCAATTAACAGGATTCTACTGTATTGGACAGCCTACGGCCATCATTCACAGCAGCACCCCACTAACGAGATGTCTGTGTAACAGTGTTGGTCAGATCTTCCATCGGATCCTTTCAATACCTGTAGTGGAGGTACAGGCTCTATATTAACTGGTAGAGTTCTGGAAGCCCATATTTGGGCTTTATTCTGCAGGTGCTGCAACTTAATGGCTTCATATTCTATGGATGTGCATCATATAATTTTTTAATTGAAATTATTTAGTCTCTGAGGATTTGCCTTGTTACAATTTATGGGAGAGTGCCATTGGGCACTCTCCCATAAATTGTAATAAGGCAAAGAGACGTGGACAAATTTGGATGACCAAAAATAATTTAGCACTCTACCAGTTAAAGAAAGCAATAGAGGTCGCCGAGAATCAGGATTCCCAGGGTTTTTTCAGTCACCTGTTCATCGTACCGAAGCCAGATGGCTCGTTCCAACCAGTAATAGAATTGAGCTGGATAAACAAGCTTATTGTGGCTCCAAAATTCTATATGGGGACCATTCGGTCGGAAAAACCGAGCATTCAAGTGAACGACTATGCGGCAAGTATACATCTAAAGGATGTTCAGAGCAATGTGCTTTGGTTTGAACCTGGTTCCCTTGGCATTCACTCGTATAATGTCATACATCCGAGCTCATTCATCTGCGGTAACGTCGGCTTACTTGGACGACATTCTTCAGAGATACGGCAGCAGAATTATTCTTCAGAACGATGTTCAGAGACTGCTTCTTTTGTTCCGACATGTCTGTTTCATCGGAAACAAGAAAAAGACAGATATAGCTCTGTCAAAGTCATTCACTCACTTGGGAATGAGCTTCGAGACTCACAACAATCTGGTTCATCAGCGGTTACCTAGAGCGAAATTTCTCAGTTGTTATGCTCGCTTTTGTCTACTTTTAGACGCATTAACAGCGAAGGAATTCATGCGACTGATGGGCTGTGCAGAGCGGCTTCAGATCTTATTCTGATGAGTCGCCTGCGCACGCATCCCCTCCAGAGATTCTTGACTCAGAACTGGAATGTGACGATGCAGAGAAGCGAATAAACATCACAGAGATGATGTTAATTTGGTTAATGATACAACATTGGATTCATATAATAGCGGACGTCCATGTTCAAATTTTGTCAGACAATTCGACAGTAGTTGCTTACATCAGGAACCAAAGCGACACTCATTCAATGCCATTATGCAAATTAACTGAACATTCTCCTATATGCCATGAATCATCATGTTCATCTTACTGTCTGTCATATACCAGGTCAGGTCTGAATGGACTAGCAGACTCCACTTTCTAGTTGGTTGTTTTCCTGTGGTTGTTCGTCTATATGTCATATACGAGCATATTATTCATCGTCAATAAATTGCAATCCTTTGGGTACTTGGGAGGCTGTCTAGTCAGTTAACTGGTATTCAGATGATTTCATGCGAGATTTCAATGCTCACGTGCATAATAATCGCATTATGGTCTACTAATTCTGAAGTCCTTGCCCCTCCATCTTTTTACGATTTATCTAAGTCTGGGCCTTTGGGTTATACTATAAAATATTATAAATTTAAAGTAATTTGTATATTTTTTATACGTACCAATGGCCCAGATTGGTATAGCCCTCCCATGAGTGGGCACTCATATCTTCCCGCTGAGTTATTATGTAGTACTCTTTTCTGCAAAGAATGATGTTGGCGCTAATTTCGGTCACTTCCTGGTGACTGCGCATAAGCGAAGAGTAAAAGCATGGAGGACCAGATAGGACTTTTAATTTTTGGTTTTGCAAGCAAATTTTGGGGATTGGAGGGGTTCAATATTTGTGGCCCGTGATAACTTTGAGTTAGCACCAGCTACGTCTGGGCCATTGGTAAGTATAAAAAATATCCAAATTACTTTAAATTTATAATATTTTTATACTGCATACCAATGGCCCAGACCAGCTGGTGCTTACTCAAAAATATCTAGGGCCAAACACAAATTTTGCCCCCCAATCCCCAAAATTTGCATACAAAACCAAAAATTAGAAGTCTTATCTGGCCCTCCATACATTTACTCTCTGCGCATGCACAGACGCCAGGAAGTCACAGAAACTGGTGCCAACATCCTTTGTTTGTCCCTTTAGTCAGATAACAACAAACTGACTTCTGTGCTTTCAAATCTCAGTTTTAATGATGCCAGACACTAATCAATGGTTGTTTTGGTGGATCCAAGGACTCAACTGGATGAAGGAAGAAATGGTGGTTTAAAATGTTCAGGACTGTAATCTTATAATATTTATAAAACTTAGTTCATGTTCCCTAATTTTGACGTCATCATTGATTGATAATGCTCTGTCCACTGTTTGTTTAGTATTCCTTTCCTACCTTCCCTTGATCCCCCCAGTTAAGCTAATGATGCCAGACACTAATCAATGGTTGTTTTGGTGGATCCAAGGACACAACTGGATGAAGGAAGAAATGGTGGTTTAAAATGTTCAGGACTGTAATCTTATAATATTTATAAAACTTAGTTCATGTTCCCTAATTTTGACGTCATCATTGATTGATAATGATCTGTCGACTGTTTGTTTAGTATTCCTTTCCTACCTTCCCTTGATCCCCCCAGTTAAGCTCCCAAGCTTTTTGGCTTGTTTTATTGAAATGTTTTTATAAAATGTCTTGGGAGTTTAACGTATGATACAGAAGATTATTCTGTACATTCCCAGGGTTATGCCCTCACCGTTGGGGTGTTTGGGCATTTCGGTCATGCATCATACATCAGGTGTATCGTTTTTTCTTTGATGAAGATTTTGCTTTACATCGGATAGTCTTGTTTCTGTTACTGACTTTGGGCGGTGTTGCCCGGGGTCTTGTTTTTGGTTTTTTGTTTACATTGACAATGCTCTAGGTAGTTTCCTGTTATTTTTAAGTAACATTAAATATTTTGATAGTGTGGTAGTTTTTTTTATAGCATATGTTTATAATTTTGCCACACTTAGGCTTTTTTGGGCTCATCGTTCCCTTTGGGAACTTGGGCTCTTATTTAAGAAAAACATTTTCAAAATTTTTTGTTATGTTTTGAAGGAATTTTTCTTTTGGATGTATTGTTTTATCGGTTGTATTTTAATGTAAGCTTATATTTATGTAGATTTGCTGGTAGTACAATTGACATGTATTAGATTTTAGGTAATTATTTTTATTTAATAGTAGGGCAATAAGAGGAAGCCTTTCCTCTATTTACATGCTCGTAATCTTGTTTTTGGTCGATGTACTTCCACTAATTCTTGCTCCATGTGTCAGATTTTGACAATGTGGATGACTGGTGTCATGTTTTGTGTTAGGCGAGTGGACACTATCGGTCCTCTCGCGGCGAGGGGACACTGCTGGTCCTCTCGCCAAAATGTCACTATAGTTTTTTTAGTTTCTGTTTACAGAGGAACAAGAACATGGTGTGGTTTCATGACGCCGTCAGAGAGTGTGCTTCCATTGTCACATTATACTATTAGAGCTAGCTGAAAAGTGCTCAATGATATAAGACAAGGGCTAGGCCTTAAAATATAGGGTTTACGTCCCTTGTCTCCAGCTAGCTCAACCGACAGATCTATCACGCAGAATATGGGTGGTGTGACGCCGGGTATGCCCGTAGTGGTCGAGAAGAGGAATAAGGGTGTAGCGAACACTATAAAATCCGAACATGCTCACCTTGCGACAATGGAAAGGAGGAAGCAGACAAGTTCTGAGGTATGCTCGTCCAGATCTACCATGATCGCGAGCAAGAGAGAAGTCCCTCTCTCTTATGACAACATCTGGGGTCAGAGGTTGTTGGTAGGAACTTGTGTCAGTTGGAGCTTACGTCCATGCCTTCCTGTCCGGGATGCTCCTTATAATAGGCTGCCGGGGTCGGCTAGTCTTATAGCTTTCTCTACAATCGAAAAGCACACACGACCACACAAAGTCCATTGTCGTCAGCTAGCTCAACCGGTGAAGTGGTTACTCAGACCTCAGAGAACTGCGACGCTGGGTATGTCCGCTCCGGGCTAGGAGATGATATAGGGCGGAGCGAGCACTATTTATACAACCATGCTCACCCATCGATGGCAGAAGGAGGAAGGAGGTACACTAATCCAGGCCAGCCAGGATCACGAGCAAGAGAGAGACCTCTCTCTCTTACTGCATCATCTGTGGACACCAAGCTTGGGGCGAATACTTTGTAATGTATTCGAATATGAATACGAATACTTTGAAATTTCATGAATATGAATACGAATACAAATACACAAATTTTCAAATGTATTTGAATACGAATACAAATACATTACAATGTATTCATGAATACATTTTTGAATACTTGAATACTTTTTAAATTAGAAGTATTTATATAAAGGCCTTTAAGTTTTTTGTTTGCTGGTTTAAAAGTCACTTTTAAACTAATGGTCCTTTAGCTATGGATGTCATAGTAATTAGACTACTCTCCATGGACAACACATCACAAAATGTGAGTGGATTACCTCTAAAAAATCACAGACTGGCGTTACCTCTTGAACATTAAGTATCAATTGCAATGACACCACATAATAAGAAGGACTAGTAAAGTTTTGGCCAACTTCATGGTTAAACCTGGAGGTCTGTTGGCTCAAAGTTTGCTAACAGCAGTAGTATTTTCTTCATAATATTTAGGTGCTTTCACCGATAATAATTAGACATACTGAGCTGTACAAAGGTGACCTTAAACATGAATAAATATATAAATATGTGTTTTAACTGTGAAATAATGGATAAATAGAAAAACTTTAAATAAATCCAAAAAATTTAGAATATAATATCATTGAATAACTGAGTTGTGTCCAATAACACAAGTTTTTTTGTTTTATTTTTATTGTCCATGTTTTCTACAATTTTAAAAGCCATGGGGATATGTGGCCATTGTTACATAAATCGGGTGTATTGTGACAAGTTAATTGATAATTAAGTGTATTGTCTGCTTTCAATGCATAAATTTCAGACAAGGTGTTTGGTGGTATATAAATAATATCAGGGATTATTAAGTCTTTAATATTGATATGAGGTGAGAATTTCTTGTCTGGAGTCGTGGGCTTAATCTGTGAAAACCTTTTATTCAGTATATGGTTCTTTAATTCCAAAATATAGAAAGTATTCAAAATGTATTCATGAATCCAGCTCAAATTTTAATGTATTTGAATATGAATATGAAAACATTTATTCATAACATTCAGTGAATACTGAATACATGTGAATACTTGATAAACAGTATTCGAATATGACTGAATACGAAAACTGAATACAAATACCCCAACCCTGGGGGGCACATGTTGGTAGGAACTTGCGTCAGTCGGAGTATACGTCCACGCCTCCTGTCCGGGACAGTCGCATCTAATAGGCAGCCGGGGTTGGCTAGTCTTAAAGCTTCCTCTACATAACAGATAAAGTGCTCTTTATATTGCACTGGGCTATAAACCGCGATGAGGGGTTTCTGTTCCCTGATGCCGGTGAAGCGGTTAAGACTGAATATGAGAACCGTGACACCGGATGTGTCGCATGTGCATTGTATTCAGAGCTAGCAGCATAAGTGCTCAATGATATAAGACAAGTTCTAAACCTTAGAATATAGGGTTTACAACCTTATCTCCAGCCAGCTCGAACGGCTGATCGTTACTCAGAATATGGGTAGTGTGCATGTCCATAGCGGTCGAGAGAGAATAAGAGTGTTGCGAGCACTATTTAATCCAATCATGCTCACCCTGCATTGATGGAAGGAAGAAGCCGTCAAGTTCTGAAGTGTGCTCGGTTAGGTCTCCTCGGACCGCGAGCAAGAGGGAGACCCTTCTCTCTCTTTTAACAACATCTGGGGCCAGGTGTTGTTGGTAGGAACTTGCGTCAGTCAGAGCTTACGTACATAGCTATTGTCCGGTATGCTTAGTTCAATTTTTAGCCGGGGATGGCTACAGTTTGGCTTCTTCAGTGTCTACCAAGCACTCCCAACCGCACCTTGGCTAAGTGACTTAGGATATCTCGTCTGCATCGTCAAAAGGTCCATCTTTTGTGAAGAAAGTCGCACTATCCAGTAGCCAAGGATATGGGGCTTCATTCACCGGGACGTCTGCAGTAAGAGCCATCCCGGACACACTGTCCCAGGAGCAGCCGGCGGTCAAGTAATTCATGACCATGGCTCCTCAGGCCTCCGTAATGGACTTGCTGTCCCAAATTGCGCAGCTAATCACAGTATTCCTGCTAAGGCTGAAGCACTCAACGTCTGTCACAAAACTTGAGCAGTTGAATGATGCTTGATCAGTCCAGTCATCTGTCTGTTCAGATGCCGGTGACCGTGATTCTAACTGATTTAGACGAATGATGAAAGGGATACGGAGGAGGATAACTTTCTCTTTCGGAACAACTCATGGATGATATGGATACTATACATTATCCTTTCCTTGAACTTGTACCAGTGAATCACAATGCTGTGAGCAATTATGAGAAACTGCTAGCGTTGTTAGACCCTGACTTCATCCGGACAAAGAGCAGGATAAGAAGATCTCTTTCCAGTTAAGTCTACATGGGTGTCACAGGTCTTCGATTCTGTAGACAATGCCATATTTAACTTCCTGCGGGAAAAAGTAATACGGTTTCTTATCATCTTTTTCTGTATTTTTATCCGTTTTTTTGTTCACATACATTTAAAAAACGACAGGGGAAGATGTGTTGAGAGTTTCTCTGCATTGAATGAGAAGGCTAAGATCTTAGTTGTAGCCTTACCTTCATCATTTAGCTGTTCGCTCGGACACAATTGAGAAGATAATTTATTATTCAGAGCGAATTTAGACTCATGGACTTATGTACTTCAATTTTAAGTACTGTGATGCAACGTCTATATGGAAAGGAATGTTGTGGTCATTTGTACCTTTTCAATATTCTTTCCAGACCTATTTTAATATATATCTCTGTCTTAACAAATGTCAAGTGGGAGCTATACTGATGTGACGAGGCCTTGCGTCGTCATCTTTAACAATTGACTAGGTGGAAAACTTGCTACATGCCGCTTTAGTTTTCCAGACACTTGTCTTTGATGGTAAGCTTTCATTAATGTAGGATTAAGCTACAAGAAAGCATCAATACTCGACTCTTTAAGTTGGGGTCCAATCGACCAACACCAGCAGAAAGAGTAGGAGAGGTTGTCCTAGACTCAGATTGTCTATATGGACTCATAGCAAAGGTATAGGTATCCCTAAGTCTTTGATGGTAAGCTTTCATTAATGTAGGATTAAGCTACAAGAAAGCATCAATACTCGACTCTTTAAGTTGCTGTCTAATCGACCACACCAACAGAAAGAGTTGGAGAGGTTGTCCTAGACTCAGATCATCTATGAGGACTCATAGCGAAGGTATAGGTATCCCTCCTATATATTACTTTAGGGATTGTCTATACAGCCACTTGGAGAGGGGATTTACGTCTGTTTGAGTTACTGATCAGACACGCATGAGCCGGTGGCTTGAGGCTCTTATAGAGCTCGGTCTGACCGATTTTGACTGGAACTGGATAATTAGGTTATTTATGATAATCTTTCAGTCGAAAAGCGAGGGTTCGGCGATGCAGCGAGTATTGTTCTTTAGATCACTTTAATTATGAACTAGATAATGTCTCATGGGATGAATGATAGGATACACGTATCCTACAATTCATTTTTAGCAGGCTGGTTCGTCTGTTGTTTCACAGAGCGAATTAGCCAGTTGATTGGCTCGCTTTTATCTTTTATCGAATGCATTAAAAGCGGAAAATTTTATGTGCTAGATGGGGTTGTGCGGAGCGGCTATGAATGTTATTTCAATGGGTCGCTTATGCGCACGTCCCCTCCAGTTATTCTTAACTGGAATGGTAGATGTTTTTCGCTCTAGACCTATTTTGTTTTAGAGAATCTTTTAACATAAAGTAAAGTTTGGGCATATATTTAACGGTTTTCTCAATTATGATGGATGTGAGTTCATATATTGGGTTAAAATCCTGAGTCCGATGGTCTCTGTATGCAGGGATCTTGGGACCCTCGGTTCTTGGAGACCATATATTCAGAAGTGATGTCTTATTGTTTACGCTGCATCATTGAATTTATATTATTAGCGATCATGTATTTATAGACGCAGATCAGAGTTTATCAGAAGAGAAGAACGCTTCTTTGGTCATTAATTTCCAATAGAAGGGACATTTCAGTTCATTCTATTGCTATATGAAGTCAGTTAGCTATTCGTACTGCTTAGGAAAATTTATCTTCCAATCAGCAGTCAGTGCTTAAGATTTCAGCGCATGAAGTAAAGCGGTGGCAGCATCTTGGGCTTATTCTCACTGTATGGCTATTACATGATCTTATGTAGGATCACTTCAGGATAGTTAAGTTTGCAGCGCACAGGAATAATAGTTTCCATTATTTGTGTCGGCAGTATTAGGCATTTGAGCTCATACATTTGATGCTCAGCCATTTACACTGAGTTTATAGTGTCTGTTATTGTACATTCACCAGAATCTTCCCCCACAAGAGGGTTTTCTTCTTCAAGGGAAGTTTTGTTCTTCACGTCATTCTCCACTCTCAGTGGCATAACGGAGTATATCAGACATGCGGGAGCTTTGTGGTTACTATATTATTGCTGTTTGGACTGGCAATGATTAAGTAATGTGGGTGAGGAGGTTTCGACATGAATTTGAATTCCTCCCTACCACACTCCCACACTGTTGTGTATATATATTTTAATACATATATACTACGCGTTTGGGTCATGTTGCATGGTGCCCTCATTGGGCATATATGCAGTTCTGTTGCATTAGTTTCCGGGGTTTATTTTCTGATTTCTAATATACAAGCACTTATTTAATCATCATAATGGCTGCTATTTGAGTTCATAGGTGACTGCATAACCATTTAGTGGTTTTTAGATGATTACAGGATGGATTTTTATGCACTTGTGCAATATGTTATTATGCTAGCGCTTTGGTGGACCTTGAAATCATTATATATTTCGGGGGCGGGCTGTGTTGGAGCCGGTTAATCATACCTACCTCCATTTCTAGATCCTGGTCTCTATTTTGTGGGTTCTCAAATCGCATATTCTCACGTGTTTATTGTTGTTGATACCAAATAGTACACGTTGGAGAGTGTTCTTACCGGATTTAATTGTACAGAGGCCACCTGTGAATGCTCTTGAAGCGTGTTTTCTCTGCAGAGATTGTTCATCGTATCTCGCTTTTTATGTGTATGTTATATTATTATTTCACTATTTTGTCATACCTGTATACGCCGTCTGCAGTGCATATTTTGTAGCAGATAATGTTATTTACCAAAATCATCGCTATAGCCTTGGCTTGTGAAGTGGCATTAAGCACCGTTTATTATTCATGAATTAATTTTTGAGTGCCTGGTCAATATTTATATCGTTTCCGGATTCTGCTTATTGATTCCAAAACTCTCCCCTCTTTCTTTTGGAGATATGTTCAAAAAAAAAGGGGTGGGGGGTCATTTTGTCCACTTCTCTGGCTTAACTAGCCTTAAAAATTGTTTATTTGTTACATCCTAATTAACATGATTTCATACTCGATTTTAGGATTTACATAATGGGGATCCATATTAGGATATGTCTCTTTTATGATGGTATAAAGATGGTATTCTAATTTTCTTCATCATGGACTGAAGGATTTGATCTATGTTGATTTACTATTTTGGAAGTTCTAGGCTCTCCACCTTTTTACGATTCAGCTAGTCTGGGCCATTGATATACAGTATAAAAATAAGAAAAAATTTAAAGTAATTTATATATTTTTTATACTTACCAATGGCCCAGGCGGGAATGTCCTTCCCATGAGTGGGCTCTACTGGGCACTCATACCTCCCCACTGAATTATTATATTATAATCTTTTTACAAAGAATGATGTTGGTGCCAGTTTTGGTGACTTCCTGGCATCTGCACATGCGCAGAGGGTAAATGTATGGAAGGCCAGATAGGACTTCTAATTTTTGGATTTGCATGCAAATTTTGGGGATTGGGGGGCAAAATTTGTGTTTGGCCCTAGATATTTTTGAGTTAGCACCAGCTAGTCTGGGCCATTGGTAAGTATAAAAAATATATAAATTACTTTAAATTTTTTCATTTTCAGGACGTCATCATTCTTGCTAATGATTATCCACTGTTGGTTAAGTGTTCCTTCCCTATCCTTCCATGAACCAACCCTTCCTGTTAAACTCCTAAGCTTTTTGGCTATTTTTTATTGAAATTTTTTATTAAATGGTTACGTCACCCTAGGGGTGTTAGGTCATTTTAGTCTTGCATCTTCTACCAAATGTATCATTTTTTCTTCGTATGAAGATCTAGCTTTGCATCTGGTAGCATTTAAATTGGTTTCTAACTTTAGGCCTTTTTGTGTCTGATGTCTTGTTTCTGTTTTTTTTCTTGACGTTGTTTACATTGACAATGTTCTCAAATATACATAGTATTTCGTATTATATTACTGTAGAATTACTTATTTCGGTAGTGTAGCTCATTATATTTGGATTTTGTCCACACTTAGGCTCTATTGGGATGCACTTGGGCTCAAAATGTTCCTTTTGGGAACTTAGGCATTGTCAAAAAATTTTCGAAAATTTTTTTTTATAAATTTTTTCATTTAATTTTGATTGTGATTATTCATGTATCTTTATCATATATTTTGTTGTGGCGTTTGTAGGAGTGTTATCGGCTTTGTTTTTTTATTGTAATTATGGTTACTGCTCTAAATGCAAAAGTGAGGAAGTCTTCCTCGGATTTACATGCTTGTTGGCTTTCCTGTAGTTGATGCACTCCTGTGGATACTTGTTCTACTGTGTACATTGACATCACAGATGTTGGAGAAGGGTGTAGCGATGCATTGTTGGTGGCGATGTTCCTATGCCAGAACTCTTACCGAAATAGAATTCAAGTTTTTCAGTTTCTGTTTCAGAGGAACATGAACATGGTGATGGTATTGTGACACCCATCCAAAGTGTGCTGCCGTCGTTGTGCTCTGTTGAGCAACTAGAGCTAGCTGCAGGGTGTTCATGAATATAAGCAAGGGTTAGGCCTCTAGTTAGAGTTCTTAATCCCTTGCAAATAGCTAGCTAGTAGCGACCGGTGAAGTGGTTACTCCGTCCGTGGGAGCCGTGACACCGGCTAAGTCCGTTGCGGTCGAAGGAAGTGTAGATTTAGGTAGAGCAAGCACCTCAAAATCAAACGCTCACCCAGCAATGATGGAAATAGGGAGGAAATCAGCAAGTTTCTTTTAGGGAGGTTCAGCGAGGTCTAATAAGACCGCGAACGGGAGAGGTCCCTCTCTAACCCGACAACATTTAGGGCCAAATGTAGTCTTGAGAAACTTGCACGAGTTGGAGTATACGTCCGTCCGCTGCTCGGGACGTTCTGTCTAGACTGCAGCCAGGATCGGCTTCAGTCACGACTTCCTCCGCTACATTATAAAAGCACACACGACTGCATGCTAGCAACCCGACTTTGGATATCCAGCCTGCTGCACGAAGAAGGAACTACTCTTCGCCTGTGAAATCGGATCATCCGGTAGCTAGGGAGACAAGGCCTTGATCATTGGGATGTTGGGAGAAGAGATTCATCTCGGCCACACTGTCCCAGGAGCAGCAAGCCGCTAGGAAACAGAAGACTGCTGCTCCTCAGGCCTCGATGACAGACTTGCTGTTGTAGATTCCTCAGTCTCAGAACCTGAGCTGTTGGATTGGGTCGGTCCACTCGTCAGACTTGTCCAGCCAGTTGCGCGAAAATGGAGCCAGTCTTCGCCTGTGAAGTCTGACCATCCGGTAGCTAGTGATCCGAGGCTTTGTTCATTGGGACTTTCAGAGAAGGGATCTATCTCCAGATCTTAAGCCCAAAAGTAGCAAGCAGTGAAAAAACAGAAGTCGGCTACTCCTCAAGCCATGGTAATGGACTTGCATTCGCAGATTGCGCAGCTGATCGCAGCATCTCAGCAAATGCAAGAGCAGACTCTGGTGGTGAGCTGTCGGACAGTGTTGGGTTGGTCCATTCATCGGCCATGTTAACGATGCCATATTCAACCTCTATAGTGCTAAGAGGTAGGCGGTTTCTTATCAACATCTTCAATAATATACCGTTCCTTGGACCATGTTCATTTAAAACAGTTGTAGAAGATGTCCAGAGCGCTCCTATGTATTTAAATGAGCATGCTGGGGATTAAATATGTCCCTACCTGCATCATTCAATATACGCACAAAAGTGATGGAATGTGCTATTTCATCCAATAGAGCAGATCACCTCACCAGAGCTATGGCGCAACGTCTTAATAGGAATGAATTTGAGTATGTTGTTCCTTGCTTTAGAGTTCTTTCCACGGCAGTCATGTATGCCACGTACAACTCCGCCCTGACAGTGGCAAATTGGGAGTTGATCCGACGTGGTGCAGCCGTTGCGCCATCATCACTTATAGATGACAAGGTGAAAAGCTCTCTCCAAGTTGCTCAGGTCTCCGGATATACTCTATTTGACGACAAGCTTTTGTTAGTCTATAAACAGGCTACAGGAAAGCTTCCAGTACTCTGCTACTGAAGTCTGCACTTCAACCACATGCTTCAGCAGACCGGGGTAAGCGAGGCCATTCCACTTAATCAGCTAAGGGAACTCCTCACGATGGTACAGTATAGTCTTATACTTACTCCTGACGTCGTCAGTATAGCGACTCGGGAAAGGTGCGCAGGTGGATGAGGTTTCTTCGCAGGGAGAGGTTCAGCAAGGTCTAATACTTACACCGAAAAATCTATCTTCACGGAGATGAAGACTTATAAGCTATGGCTATCATTGTAAGTGAGCTTCTAAGGCCGCAGTTATCAGCCTTCTATTGTCTCTTCACATATAGGAAGACCTTTAGCTGCTTCAGCTAGGCTGAGTTTGTTGTCCAATCGGGTATGATACCATATGTTAGAGGAGGTTATTCTCTTCCGGCATGGTTTGGTGTCAGTTATAAGAGGCAATAAGCTCTATTAATGACACCATATTTACCTAGTGTGTTTATGTCAATACGGCGTATTTGTTCATCACGTCCCTCTCCATCCATAGTGGCATAATGGAGTCGGTCAGACGTGAGGGAGCCCTGCAGTTCCTATTCTATTTGATGACTAACACAAATGCGATTCAAGTAAAGCGAGTGAGGGGGGGGGGGGGGTGGTTTGATATGAATTTTCATAGAACTCTTCCCCCCCCCCCCCCCCCCCGCCAATGTGTTAAGAGGCAATTACATGGCAAGACGTAGTTTTCTTCCCATAAGCCTCAAATGCATGTATACATACATACCTTTCATGGCTTCTTGATTGGCGGCTGGGTCGTGTTCTAACGGCGACCTCATGGGCACATCCAATTTTTAGTTGGTTTGTTTCCTGTGGTTGTTCGTTTTTAAGTCATATACGAACATATGATTCATTATCAATAAAATTGCTAGCCTTCATGTGCCTGTATTACTGACATGTCGGTTATCTGGGCGACATTCTCCAATGTGGCAATTGGTTTCACTCAGAGCAGTCTTGCTTTTTCTTACGACGTATGAGTTTATTACTCAGTTAACTACATATTAACGTCATATTATTCATTCAGTTTCCTTGTTATACTTGTTTCTCTTGGTCTTACCGTGGATACAAGCTGTATTCAGATGAGTACATGTGGGATTTCATTGCTTGCATGCATAATATGTGTATTATTAGGCAGATGTATTGTTGACAGACTATGTAAATTCTTGCTCTGCTTATAGAGCTCATGAGAATTTTGGGGCTATTTTGATCAGTTATGGAACTGTCAATAGTCCTTCTATGCATATGTTCTCATTTTTTGGCATCATTATTTGAGTAATATATTCTCCGTACACTAATTGGTTGTTACGGACCTAGGAGACAATGAATTATTTCGGGGACGGTCTGTGTCAGGTCTGTTAATCATAGCTTGTTCCATGTTCTATGTCCAGGTTTCTATGAAGATACAGTACACATTCTTGTATACTCGAATGGTTCATTGGAGTGTTATTTTTGGAATCAATTATACACATGAACGTGCTCGCCTGTAGGTTGCCTAAGAAGGGTATTTGCTCTTCAGATGTATTTTAATTTGTATTAAATTGGACAAGTGTATGGTTGAACACTTTATATAACCGGTTTTAATCCTATCTACGTATTCTGACTCTGGTTTACATTAAAAGCTTGCTCGGTTAATTACAGGGATTGCCACAATAGCCTTAGCTTCTGAAGTGGCGTTAAGCACCAATAATTAATAATAATTAATAACAGGGTGCTTATTAGGCGAATATATTTGGATTGTTTAGTATCGCCTTGCACTGACTGATTCCAGAGCATTCCCCTCTTTGTTTTGAAGAATATTCCTTAAAAAAAAAGGGTGGGGGGGGGGGGGGGTGGTGGGAGTTTCTTGAAAAATCTCCTCCGGCTTGATATGTGTGTAACTCTGAGTGAAGCTGTTTTTGTCTGTAGATTATATCTGATCCTAGATACAGCTTGTTTATCATTTATATGTGGCGTATGTTTGTAGGGGTTAGTCTCTCACTCTCAAATACGCATTCCTAATTTATGGGGCTTAGTCCGGACTAGCCTTAAAAATTGGGGGGCTTGTTACACCCAATTAGCATAATCATTCATGCTAAGAATATGGAATTACTTGGATATGGCTCCTTATTTAGGATATGTCTTCTCTATTATTGTATAGAGAGACATACATGTAATTCCTTTTAAATTTATTTTCCTTTCACCTTGGAATGCAGGCTTAGGAGCTATATTTGGTCTGCTAATTCATAAGTCCTAGGCCCTCCGCCTTTTTACGATTCAGCTAGTCTGGGCCATTGGTTGTCGTATAAAAATATGATAAATTTTAAGTAATTTGTATATTTTTTATACTTACCAATGGCCCAGACGGGGATGGCCCTCCCATGAGTGGGCACTCATACCTCCCCGCTGAGTTATTATTAGTACGCTCATCTACAAAGAATGATGTTGGTGCCAATTCCAGACTCTTCCTGACCACTGTGCATGCACAGAGAGTAAAAGTATGGAAGGCCAGATAGATCTTTCAATTTCTGGTTTTGTATGCAAATTTTGGGGATAAGGGGGTTCAAAATTTGTGTTTGGCCATTGATAATATCAAGTTTGCACCAGCTTCTCTGGGCCATTGGTAAGTATAAAACATATACAAATTACTTATAATTTATCATTTTTTTTAAAACCTTAGCATTTTTTCAGTCAGTAACTTGATTTCTTTGGAAAAGCTCGAAAAAAACAATCACACTTTCAGTTGATGGACCTTTTAGTAAATCATTGTGCCTCTACTGGATGCTACAGTTACGACGTAACTACTTTAACTAGCAGCTGAATGTGACAATGAAGCCAAATAATAAATCAATAAATGAACCAGTAAATAAACTGAATTTTTGTGTTTCAGAAAACCCTCTTCTGCAGTGTAGTACAAATGTGGGGTCTCTGGAACAAGTAATGGAGTCTTCACAGATTAAAGCAACTGAATGTTTCAAAAACTTACATGAAAAGTATGGCATATGGGACATTTTTATCAAGAAGCATGTTGAGGTAATGAAATTGTAATAATCTTGAATGTGTTTTTACCATATTTTAATCCCCATGAATCTACATCTTATGGTACCATCCAGATGTCGAACTAAGTTGTATGTTAGGCTAAATAAAAAAAAAATGTTCTGATTCTCAGGCAATCCCTCATTGAAATTGAACTCTCCCATTGGACGTTTTTTATACCCACCCCCGCAAACAAAGTTGGTGGGGGGGGGGGGGGGGGGGGGGGAGTATATAGGAATCACCCTGTCTGTCCACCCGTCTGTCTGTCTGTCTGTCTGTCTGTCTGTCTGTCTGTCCGGGCCAACATTGGAGGTTTAGGGGATATTATTATTAGGGGCTACCTCCAAAGGGTCATGGGTGGGGTTTTAGTTTTTGTAGCCCCTAAACCGAAAAATACTCCTAATCCTATTGGTTTGGCTAGGGTGGGGTTGGGTCAGGGGTGGGGTGGGGGTTAGGGTTAGGGGTAGCCCCAGAGGAGGACTTAAGGTTGGGGGGTTAGGTCCCAGGGGTGGGTGGGGGGGGGGGGGGGTTTAGGGTCTTGGGTGGGCTTTTAGGGTTTAGGGTCAGGGTGGGGTAGGGTTAGGGTTAGGGTGTGGTTTTTGGTTGGAGGGTGGGGGTAGGGTTAAATATAAGTTCTAGGGTGGAGGGAGTGGGGTTCTGGGTAAAATAAGGTTTTGGACATACAAAATGTTTTTTTGGTAGCCCATAAACCCGAAATGTTGGAGCGTCTGTCCATCTGTCCATCCTTATAAGCGCAACTCCTAAACCGTTTGAAGAATTTTCATGAAACTTTACACAATGGAAGAACTCCATATGAAGATGTGCATGAAGCAATATAATTCCATTCTGACAGGTGCGGGGGGGGGGGGGGGGGGTGGGGGGGGAGGGGGGGGTCACTTTGCGAGCTTGCTCATAGTACCTCTAATTATTGCTGTGTAGTGTCTCCAGATATTACTACAAAATTGGGAGACTCCAAATTTCGTACATTTTTTGATTGAAGTGTGTACTGAAATCTGAAGAGCATAAATAAAAATGCAAAACAGTTTTATTTTTAAAATTAAATGTGTTTATTTGTATAATTATGCACTTTCTATATATCCTCTGTGTGAAAAGACAGCAGATAGCTTCTCAGTCCATGTTCACTACAAGCAAGAAAAATATCAAAAATAAAAAGTGAAACCCTCACTGATTTGGAAATAAAATCTTCCCTTAGATTCAATTAATTTATTTTGTGTAGCCATACAAAAGTGAAAATTCCAACTATTGTCTTGTGCAGAAATGGTTGGCCAAATAACTTGTTCACAACTGATTTTGACCTATTCTATTAGAAAAGCTGTTAACCACTGTCACAAATATTGATAATTTTTGAGATTCCAGTGTTAAAATATGTTATGTTTAAACTGCCAGCATCCACATTTTTTTTACATATCAATCTAGCATTCAAAACAGATGACCATTTTGTTTTATTATGGAGTGTACATACTCAACGATATAAAATTCTATAGTTCAGTTCAAAGTCCTTTGCTACGTAGTCCCTTTTGCAGTTTTGTTTCAAGGGGTTCTGACGTCCCATGCGATGTCTGTGAGTGTTCTGAACCTTTGCCTAACAAATCTGTCACATCTGCCTGCATAATTTACAAATTGAGCAGTTTAATTTCAAGTTTCAACAAATGATATCATGTGACTGCTTTATTGGAATAAGCTCATTGAACTCGTAGCAATGAGGTGCACATGATATGGTTTTGTTTAAAAAAAATAACAAATATTGATAGTGTGTACTTTGGGTAAAGGCTCTATTCTGTATTATCTGGCTGTAGCCCATAGTGATCTAGTTATGAAAATATGTCAACTGTTTTACACTAACATTGTTAATTTGTCATGAGTACGAGTTGTGCCAGAATGTATATACAGAAGCTAAGAATTCAAACAAGCAAGTCCCAGAATGATAGAATGACCTCTGATGAGTTTTATTTTGGCTCATGTACTGCTTTTGAAAAAGTGACTGGATACAAGAACACCACTGAATCAATCTTATGTTTTTTTAATCAATTTATCTGGCAACCTGCTTGCCCCATTCATCTATCAGTACTTCTCTTTAAACAGAATTGGGAATATATCCTATTATATCTTGTCTAGATCATGCAAATTCAGTAGTGACACAATCTACTAGTATGGCGCTGGGGTTTGGGGGCATTTGCTTCCAAAAAATAGACTCTCACTCCCCACCTAATGAACCACACACATACACAGTACCGAGATCAGAGAGCTCTGTCAGATATGATGAGCTATCTGACATGTGATCTTTCAATTCATCAAGCCTGCAAGTAAGTGGTGGCATTACGAAAAATTTAATTTGCCCATCATACAAATTTATTGACCTACCTTTTCAAAAAATTATTGAAAATATGTGTTATTTGGTCAAAGTCCAAATAATGTGTTTAATTAGTTTAGCTGAAGTCTGCGTATAATTATTTTACAAAGACTGAGAGGCAAGTCTTGCAACTCATGCTAAAGCCTGTCTTTGGCTTGATGATAGAGATTATTTGGCTTGAAATCCTTAGTATTTGTTGTTTCTTTGTTATTACTAGGATACTAGGATATTCACCAGGATCTGGCGCCTGTCCAGTTCAAATTACGGGTGGTCATACACGAGTCTGGAAAAAGTATGGATATTTTTATACTGTACCAATGACCCAGACATAGCTGGTGCTAACTCTTAAAATATAGGGCCAAACACAAATTTTGCCCCCCAATCCCCAAAATTTGCATCTAAAACCAAAGAAAACATGTCCTGAATGGCCCTCCACACTTCACCTCTACTGCGCATGCGCAGTGTCAAGGATGTTCCAAAATTGGTGCCATTAATCATTCTTAGTTTGGCCCTTCATCAGTTAACATCTGACTGATCTTTGTGCTTGTAAATCTCAGTTTAAATGATGCCAGACACATAAATATTAGTGAAATGGTGATTCTAAGGAGGATATAGAAGGAGGAGAGGAAAAATGTGTGACAGAATATTATCAGGGCTGTAACTTAAAATTTTTTAATGAAATTATGTTAAGTTACCTATTTTCGAGGCAGCAGCCATTTTGTTGTCATTCTTGTTATTTAGTTACACTGATTTTTCAGTGTTTTCCTCTCTCCCTTTCCTTTAAGTCCCCTCTTGCTATTCTCCCATGCTTTTGGCATATTTTCTGTAATTATTATTACTAAAATTTCTTAGGAGTTTTAGCTGATAACAGAATGAATTCTGTTCTTTTCCCCATGTTTACGTCTTCACCTATGGGTGGTTAGGTGTTGTGTTCTGCATCTACCATCTGATGTTCTGCAGTTTCTTCCCTGGAAGTCTCTGTTTTGCATCAGATAGTATTTTTTTTTTGGTAACTGATTTCGGGCCTGGGTGCCTGGAGTCTTATTTTAGTGTTTTTACACTTATTGTTTACATTTACAACAGCCCTCTGTGTGAGGGGGGATTTCTTGAAAATAATATCTTGATGTTAATTTAATCATAACTATATACATTATTATTGTTCGTAAGTGTTGCATAAATTGTTTAAAATATTTTTAAATTTTTTGTCCACACTTAGGCTTGGGATCCATTGTGGCTCAATGTTACTTTTCAGAAACTTGAGCTGTTCTGAAAAAATATTTTTTCAAAATATTTTGATTTCAATTATTTTTTCTATGTTAATGGATCATATTATTATGTATTTTGATTGTCAGGGGTTGGTGCGAGTACCAGGACTTTGTTTTCTTTTCACATTGAAAGGATTTTGATCAGTTGTAATAAGAGGAAGTCCGGTTCCTAGCTCGTTCAGGTCCATCCGGACGGCGAGCGAGAGAGGCCCCTCTCTCGTACAACAACATCTGGCCCCAGATGTTGTGGTACAAAATGTTTCGCATTCGGAGCATACGTCCGCCGCTCGGGACGCTCCGACATATAGTCAGTCCGGAGAGACTGTCAATAAGGCTTCCTCATTCTCATGGTAGCGCACACGACCGCTCTTGGCTACGTGACCTCGGATATCCAGTCAGCTTTGCCAGTCAGAGAATCATCGGCGACCAGGTCACACCATCCGGTAGCCAGGGACACGAGGCCTGCAGACTCCGGACGTTCGCATAGGAAAGTGTGCGGGAGTCAACGTGCACGGAGCTTCCGGCGGCAATGCATCGTAAGACCGCTACTGCACAGGCCTCGGAGACGGACATGCTATCCTAAATAGCACAGCTTATCGCAGCATCCCAGCAACAACTGAATCTGTCGCATAATGTTTTATCCGACGATGCTGGGTCGGGACGCTCCGCAGAAGCGGGTACGGACGTCCGAAAATTTCATCCGGTCCGACGGGATACCGAAAGGGATTCGGAGGATTTCGTGCTTTTCCTTTTGGAAAAACATATGCTGTTGTGTATGTCATCTGACTTCATCTTCTACAGGTTCTTTCGTCGGACCAGAATGCTGCGATGCCGGATAAGAAACTGATAGCGTCGGTGGACTTAGAAATTTTTGGTTCGGTTCAGGGACATCGTCCCTCAGTTCCGACATAGTCCAATAATGTCACACAAACTTTCGAATTATTGAACGATATATATATATTTATTATTATATGCTTGCTATTACCAAGCATTTCTGGTTTCTTGTTCGCAAAGTTACGGAGATGTCTTTCAAAAGTGTGCCTCTGTCGTCATAGTTAATGAAGAGCTAGCGGCAATAAGTGCTCATGGAATATGTCTATCGCCTAAGAGGTCCCTTGTAGGATCGACGGAGTGACATTCGCTAGCTCACCCGGTGTAGCGTACATTCATCAAATGGTTCGGCTGCCGGGTTCGTCCGTTGCGGTCTAGGAAGGAGATTTGGGTGATGCGAGCACTATAATAACTTTAGTACTCACCCAGTGACGGCGGATTGAGGACAGATCGGAGGAAGCCTGTTTGTCCGGTTCCTGGCTTGTCCAGGTCTGTCCTGGCTGTGAACGAGAGAGGTCCCTCTCTCGTCCAACAACATAGGGGACCGCATGTTGTGGTTCAGATATTTTACATTCGGAGCATATGTCCGTCGCTCGGGACGCTCCGTTATATTGACAGTCCGAGAGACTGTTGATAATGCTTCCTCATCCTCACAGCAGTGCACACGACCGCACATTGGCTACGTGACCTCGAGTATCCGATCAGTTTCGTCATTCAGTGATTCCACGGCGAACAGGTCATGCCATCCGGTAGCCAAGGGACACAAGGCCTATACACTCCGTTCGCTCGCATAATAGTAGTATGCACGGGGTAACGATCACGGAGCTTCCAGCGGCAATGCATCGTAGGACCGCTTCTCCACAGGCCTCAGTGACGGACGTGCTATCCGAGTTAGCACAGTTTTTTCGCAGCATCCCAGCAATCAACAGTTTCTCGGTCGAATCAGGAATTATCCGACGGCGCTGGGTCGGTGCGGTCCACGGTTGCATCAGGTTCGGACGACCGAACGCTTTATAGGGTCCGACAGGATGGCTAAAGGGATTCGAAAGATTTCGAGTTTTCCCTTTCGTAACATCGGAAGCTGCCATACATTTCTTCCGGCATTATCTTCCAGTGGTTGTTATTTCGGACTACATTGCTGCAATGTTGGATAAGAGACTTATAGCGTCATTGGACACAGAATTTTGGATCGGTTCAGGGACATTGTCCCTGACTTACCGACACAGTCCAATAATGTCATTAGAACATGTGTATTATTTATCGACGCTATATATATAAAAGCCTGCTACCAAGCATGATCGTTTAGTTTCTTGTCCACAATGCTCATTTCTGCCTTTTATCATTTATAGGAATAATTTATTTTGGCAGAACAGGGCATACCGAGAGTTCATATGCGTCTAGACAGCGTGGTTAAAGACTGGAAATAATCTTTTTCGCCGTCTATGTCTTTTCCAACCACAATGTTGGAAACGACAATGATGTCTAATAGACTTAACTTAGACGCTTTACCATACGTAATCCACCTTACTGAGGCGTTATCATTACGTCTTCAAGAGAAAGAATTCCGGAATATGATCCTCAATGTGATTTCTTTTGAGGGCAGTAGTTTGTTCACGTATAACTCCGCCCTTCAGTGGCTACTTGGAGTTGGTTAGACGTGACGCAGCCCTAGCTACATCCACGCGCGTGGATAGTAAGGTGAAGAACTCTCTCAGAGTCGCTTCGTTCTCGGAGAAGCTTCTCTTCGACGGCAACTTTTCAGCAATCCATGAATTGCTCGATTTACACGTTCTCTTGTCTATCTAGTGTAGCAAGAGATTCAGACTGGGGCAAACATTCGGTGGTTGACTCAGAGAGTGCCACTGCAGTTGCCGGATCCGAGTTTTATTATTATGACGGTTGCCAGTCAAACAGGTTGGGATATAATATTGATCCCAACGGATTCGAAGTGCCAGGGTCTTTGGGTTCCGCATTCTTTAAGCAAGCACTTATCTTCCACGGAATAATGTTTTTTTAGGCTTGCTTTATGTCATTGGATGAACATTATTCAGAAACGCATGTCCAAATCCTGTCCGTTAATACGACAGTAGTGGCGTATCTCCGGAACCAGGGAGGCACTCATTCGTTTCCGTTATTCAATTTAATGGAAAGAATCCTTCTGTTTGTTATAGTACACCAAGTTCTGCTTCGGTCCGTCATATTCCGGGTCGTCTGATTGTATTACCGGACTCCCTTTCACTTATGGGTCGCTTGTTGCCGTCAGAATGGACTCTCAACAAACAAGTATTCAATCAGATTTGCTATCAATGAGAGCGCCCAATGATAATTTATTTATGACACAACTTGCTAATCTATTGCAGACGTATGTGTTTACATGTCCGGATCTCTGAGCTTATGTTGTTAACGCTCTATTGATCTAATAGGACGGAATGATAGGATATGCGTATCCTCCTGCGCTGTTGTTTCAGCAAGTATTGCTAAGATAAACAACCACAATACATTTCTGTTGATAGCATCTCTGTCTTCACAGAGACCGTAGGTAAATTTACTCTGATGTCTACTGTGGGACTTAACGCGAAATCTTCCTCCATGAGAGGATCTTTTTTCGCTGGGTTAAATCGTGTCATCTTTATCGCAACCCGCAAGGTCTCAACCTTCACGTATTCCGTTGTGTGGTCCTTATTGCATTGTAAGCATTGTACTGGACGAGCTTTGGACGCGATTTCTTACTATAGGAGAACCTCTTCTTCGCTATACTATGCGGCTAAAGTGGAGGCTCTTCCGTCGTTGGTGTAGGGATCACTATGTTGATATTGTTGATCCCTCCATACTAGTCATTGCAACTTTTTAGTATACTTGTTTGACAAGATCTACTGCAGCCTGTTACCATTAAGGTTATAGGTTTATGTTACCTCATACCTATGCACTCTATGATAGTTTACAATTGAGTCTTATGTCTCTTTATCTTAGTCAGTTAGTAACTTTTCGATAAATAGACTTAGAATCATTAGATTAAATTTCTATACGGAATTTAACTTCGGTTCTTATTTAGCTAAGTAATCATTTGAGCCTCTGGAAACAGTAGTTTTCAAATTCTGACCTTTTAGACAGTAATTCTGTTGGCTTCTCTTTTACTGTAGAGTCAGTGAGTTTCATGCACTATCGGTGGATGATTTTCACTTTTGTAGTTTCGGAATCACTACTTCCTTTACTATTTAGGTTGGATTTTTGCATAAGAGTCAGGCTCCTAATATCCGGAACCTATTGTTATTAAGGTCCTTCCGTCTTCGTACGGGCATAGGCCTTTACTCTGTCCGGTTAGAGTTTATGTATTTATAAACAGATATCTGTTTATTACTGCGGGCGTAAGCTTCTTCTGTCTTTGATGCCTAATAGAAGGACGTTTGCTAATGGATTCAATTAACTATCGATACTGCTTATGGTATATCATTGACTCAGCAGTTGTGCTTGAGATTTTGGCTCATGAAGTAAGAGTTCTTCTACATCTTGGGTTTACATTAATAGTGTCGCTATTATAGATTTTTGAAGGCTGCTCATTGCGCTCAGCCATCCATATTCCTGAATTTTTATCTCAGAAATATCGAGTCCATTTCTGGAGGCCTCTATTGTTAGGTCTATTATCTACTGCTCAGAATGTCATTCACTTAACAGTTGCTACTATAGCTAGGTAGGCTGTCTGTTTCGGCAGTGACTCCGCTCTGCAGCCCTTTTCGCTCTGGGCTATTTGACCCAGGGCAAGAAAAAGGGGGGGGGGAGGGTTTTTCCTTGGGTCACCTGTTTTACTATGAAAACAAGGGGATACCTTCTCCGGAGTTAGTAATTCTGAGCTGTTATTGGGATGGTTGTTTAGTGAGAAGTTTATGTTTTAAAAATTCATTCAGGTCTTAGTTTTTAAAGTATAGCTTTTGAGTATAGCACGTGTCAACGGACATTATTATACAGTCCTCAGACACTTTTAAGGAGTATAAGAGTCTCTATTCTCTAGACTTACTTTATTTATTGGCTTACTTTAAAAATTATTAGTATAAGGATTATACTAGATATTAATAGAGTACATGGATGTATGATGCTCAATTTTGGAAGGTGTTGTATCTTTCTAATTTATCATAAATAAGAAAGATACATGTAAGGCCTAATACTTCTTTTTCCCTAGAGGGGATGACTCTATTTTATATAATTGAGCGTATTCCAACTTGCTCTATGTCCTTGGCCCTCCAGCCTTTTTACTATTCAGCTATGTCTGGGTCATTGGTACAGTATAAAAATGTTAAAAAATTTATAGTAATTTATATATTTTTTATACTTACCAATGACCCAGACGGGTATGGCCCTCCCAGGAGTTGGGAACTCATTCCTCCCCGCTGAGTACATAGCGCTTACCAGGCACTGGTTATAAGAATGATTAATGGCGCCAATTTCGGAACGTCCTTGACACTGCGCATGCGCAGTAGAGGTGAAGTGTGGAGGGCCATTCAGGATATGTTTTCTTTGGTTTTAGATGCAAATTTTGGGGATTGGGGGGCAAAATTTGTGTTTGGCCCTATATTTTAAGAGTTAGCACCAGCTATGTCTGGGTCATTGGTAAGTATAAAAAATATATAAATTACTATAAATAAATTTTTTAACTTTTTAAAAACATATTTTTACACTGTAAACCAATGGCCCAGACTAGCTGGTGCTTAACTCAAAGTTATTAAGGGCCAAACACAAATTTGGAACCCCGCCAATCCCCAAAAAGTCCTATCTGGCCCCCTATAGATTTACTCTCTGCGCATGCGCAGACATCAGGAAGTGACTGGAATTGGCACCAACATCATTCTTTGTTTGGCCCTAAAAGTCATCAACAATGAAATGACATCTGTGCTTTAAAATCTCCTTTTTGAGGATGCCCGACACAAATGAATGCAAGAATTGGTGGATACAAGGCTGTTATTGGTTGCAGGAAGTGTTCAGTGGTGGTTTTGGATGTTCAGGGCTGTAACTTTTTATATTTATAAAATTATTTTAGGTTTCCCAATTTCAGGACATATGCCTGACGTCATCAGTTTTAAAAATAATTATTCCAATGTGTGTTAAGTATTCCTTCCCTATCCTTCCATGAACCCTTCCTGTTAAACTCTTAAGCTTTTTGGCTATTTTTTATTGAAATTTTTTATTATATTTCTTGGGAGTTAAACATTTATTACAGAATATTATTCTGTTTCTTCCCCAGGGTTACGTCCTCACCCTGGGGGTGTTAGACCATTTAGTCTTGCATCTTCTATCCAATGTATCGTTTTTTCTTCGTATAAAGATCTAGCTTTGCATTTGATAGCATTTCAGTTGGTTCTGATTTTGTGCATTTTTGTGTGCCTTATGTATCGTTTACATTGACGTTGTTTACATTATCAACATCCTCATATATAGGTAGTTTCTTATATTCTATTACTGTAATATACTGTAGAATACATGGATTATTATTCCGGTAGTGTAGCTCAAAACATTTTAGATTTTGTCCACACTTTTAGGCTCTATCGGGATGCCCTTGGGCTCTTCATGTTCCCTTTGGGAACTTGTGCGTTTTTCAAAATTTTTTTTTGTTTACAAAAAAAAATTTGAATTTAATTATGATTGCTATTATTCATGTATCTCAGTTATATATATATATATTGTTGTGGAGTTTGGTGGACTGATATCAACTTTTGTTGATACACTCCTGTGGACTCTTGTCATTCTTGTGTTGCACTGGGATGACTGCTGTTGGAGTCAGGTGTTGCGGTACGTTGTTGGCAGTGAGGTTCTGAGGATCAGAGCCTCTTACCGCATTTTAATTATACCCCCACTTTTGAAGAAAATGGGGGTATACTGGATTACATGCATCCGTCCGTCTGTCTGTCTGTCTGTCCGTCCATCCGTCTGTGCATCCGTGTGTGAGTCCATCCGAAAGTATTCGTAACTTAAGTAAATTATTATTTTTTATACTATTTGTTGGTCATAGGTATGCCCACACTAGTTATTTTTTTTTTTTATTATTTTTTTTTTATTAATTGTTCACTTATAAATTGTGTCCGTCCGAGCCAAATTTTGTCTGTTCAGCCTGTATCTCGGGTATCGAATGTTCTATTGCAATGAAATTTGCCATGAACACTGCTTATGGTATAGGCTTTAAAAAAAGGATTCAACGGTATTTCTCACATTCTCCTTTTTAGAGTTATCCCCCTTTTTTGACTTAGAAATTGTAGGAAATAGACATTATTTGTCTGTTCAGCCTGTATCTCTGGTATGGGTTATCGGATTTTGGTGAAATATGGCATGCAGTTTGCCTATGACAAAGGCTTCTGCCTCATTGCATAAAACTTCCAAACACCAAACAATTTACCATACCTTTTGACTTAGAAATTGTTGGAAATTGTTGAAAACTTTTGAAGAAAATGGGAGGGGGGGGGGGGGTGCATACTGGATTGGGGTTATCGGATTTCAGTGAAATATGGCATGCAGTTTGCCTATGACAAAGGCTTCTGCCTCATTGCATAAAACTTCCAAACACCAAACAATTTACCATACCTTTTGACTTAGAAATTGTTGGAAATTGTTGAAAACTTTCGAAGAAAATGGGAGGGGGGGGGGGTGCATACTGGATTGGGGTTATCGGATTTCAGTGAAATATGGCATGCAGTTTGCCTATGACAAAGGCTTCTGTTTCATTGCATAAACATCCAAACACCAAACAATTTACCATACCTTTTGACTTAGAAATTGTTGAAAACTTTCGAAGAAAATGGAAGGGGGGGGGAGGGTATACTGGATTGCGTCCGTCCATCAGTGCATCTGTCCGCCAGTCCATACGAGAATATTCATAAATGATATTTGTTGGTCATAGGTATGCCTGCACTAGGTGGTACACCACGTGGGGGCATGCACCAGACGAAAGTCCAGCTCTTGTTCTTTCTGTTAGTTTCTATTACAGAGTAACATGAACATGGTGATGATATTCTGACACCCATCCAAGTGTGCTACCGTCGTCGCGCTCTGTGGAGCATATAGAACTAGCTGCAGTGCTCATTATTGCAAGAGTTAGGGCCTTTGGTTAAAGGTTTTAATCTCTTGCAAGCAGCTAGATCAACCGGTGAAGCGGTATTCCACCCGTGTGTGCTGGGTAAGTCCATTGCAGTCTAAGAGGTTGATTGGGAAGAGCGAGCACTATGATATAAATAGTTCACCCAGCGACGACGGAAATAGAGAGGAAATACGGTGGAAGTCCGCAAGTTCTGTACTCGGCGAGGTCTGTTAGACTGCAAGCGGGAGAGGCGCCCCTCTCTAGTGTAGCAGCGTCTGGGGTCAGATGTTGTTTTGAGAAACTTGCACAAGCCGGAGCATATGTCAGCCTTCCACTCGGGATGCTCTGTTTAGTCTGCAGCCAGGGTCGGCCTCAGTTAAGGCTTCCTCCGCTATGTTTCACAAGGCCGAAATGAAGTTTTCACATTGGGAACTTGCACAAGACGGAGCATATGTCTGCCCGCCACTCAGGACGCTCCGCCTAGTCTGCAGTCAGGGTCAGCTTCAGTCACGGCTTCCTCTGCTATGTTCTTTAAGCATGACAGCATCCTAGCAACCCGACTTTGGATATCCAGCCTGCTGCACAAAGAAGGAACCACTCTTCGCCCTTGAAGTCGGACTATCCGGTAGCTAGGGAGATGAGGCCTTGATCATCAGGACACCCGGAGAAAGAATCCGTTTCTGACACACCGTCCCAGGAGCAGCATGCGGCTAAGGAACAGAAATCCACTGCTCCTTAGGCCTTGATGACAGACTTGCTGTCGCAGATTGCGCAGCTAATCACAGCATCCCAGCAAGTGCAGATGCAGCCTCCCCCAGACTCAGAATCTGACCTGTCGGACGGTGCTGGGTCGGTTCAGTCATTTGGTCGCGCAGATGCAATGGACTGAGATTCGCAGCTGATTCTCTTGGATGTTGAAAGGGATAAGGAAGAGGATCACCCTTGCCTTTTGGAACACTACATGGTTGCGATGGCTTTCTTCCATCAATACTACCCTGCTTTTGTTCTGCCGAATCAGAATACTGCGACGACAAGAGAGAAACCACTGGCGTCGTTAGGTGCAGACTTTATCCGGACAAAGGAGGAAGTCCTGTCATTTCCGGTTCAGTTTATGCAGGTGTCGCAGGCCTTTGGCCATATAGACGACGCCATATTTATCCTCTTGAGTGCGAGGAAGAAGGCAGTTTCTTATCTTCATCTTCTGTATACATACCGTTTTTTGAACCGCATTCATTTAAAAACAGTCAGGGAAGATGAGTTCTTCTGTATTTGGATGAGCAGGTCGTGGGATCTAGAGGTATCCTTACCTATATCATTCACTATTCGCTCAGACGCAATTGAGATGGCAGTTTCTTCAAATAGAGCGAATTTGGACGTTATGTCTTACGCAGATCACTTTACGCAGTGTCTCAAGGGAAAGAAATTTTGAGGACATTCGTATCTCTCTTAGAGTTCTTTCCAGGGCAATTATGTATACCACGTATAACTCCGCCCTAACAGTGGCTAATCTGGAGTTAATCAGATGTCATGCTGCCCTTGCGTCATCATCACTGATAAGATGACAAGGTGGAAAGCTCTGAGTCGCTTCGGTTTCTGAACATTTTATTTTTGACGACTAGCTTTCGTTAGTCTATGAACAGGCTACTGAGACAGCGTCTGGTGCTCTGCTTCTGAAGTCGGCGTATCAACGACCTACTTCAGCAGACAAGAGTAAAGGAGGGCGTTCCAGATGTTCAAAAGGAAACTCCTCACGAGAGTACAAGAAACCCTCTTATAATTACTCTGGTGGTCATCAGTATAGCGACTCAGAAAAGGGGCATAGGTCTGATCAGAACTATAGGTCAGATGCCCCTAGGCCGGCGAGACGAGGTTTTTACCTGCGTCGCCAGCGGCAGAGCAGGTCTAGTAATCGCTCGACTCCATCCGTCAGTCCGTCCGTCAATCCGTCTGTCCGTCCATCCGTCCGTCCGAAACACTTTTTCCGTCAAAGTTTTCTTGGCTTCTATGAAAGGGAATGATTTTATATTTGGTCTGCTGCTTCATAATGTTGAGTTGTATCGTGTAAGCAATTTTCAGATCTGCTGTGCAGCCACTTCCTGTTTGCCGATACTTTGAAATTTTACTGTACCCACTGAACATTGAAATTTTTCGTCAAACTTTTCTCGGCTTCTATGCAAGGGATTGATTTTATATTTCATCTGGAGCCTGATAATGATCAGTTGTATCGTGTATGCAATTTTTAGATCTGCCATGCAGACACTTCCTGTTTGCCGATTCAATTGCATGCAGCGACGCCAGACCCGGTATTGGTCTTGTTTGCAGGGAGGACGTGGTTCCTCCTCCCGAAAGCCTTGCAGGTCATACAGGTGATGGTTTAGACATCTGTTGCTGGCCAGTTGGTGGAAGGTTATCAAGCTCCGCAAAAAACTGGATAACAATCACAGAAGATCAGTGAGTGAGAAGTGTAGTCTCTGACGGCATACGGCTATCATTCCAAGTAAAACCCCACTAACAAGTTGCCCGTGTTGGACAAATCTTCCATTAAATTCTTGCATGAGAGAGTTTCTCTTTACAATCACTTGTTCCTTGTACCAAGCCAGACGGCTCATTCTGACCAGTAATAGACTTGAGCTGGATAACAAGTTTATCATGGCTCTAAAAGTTTATGGAAATCATTCAGTTGGTAAAAGCGAGCATTCGACTGATCGACTATGCAGCAAGCATAATCTAAGGATCTAAGGATCCGTACTTTCATGTCCTGGTACATCCGGCATTCTAAAAGTACCTGCGGTCCGCCATACAAGGGAAGGTGTATCAGTTCAGAACAATATGCTTTGGTCTGAATCTGGCCCTCTGAGCATTTCACTCGAATAATGAACACAGTAATGTGTCTTACTTATGAGCTCATTTGTCTGCGGTAACGTCGACTTACTTGGACGACCTTCTACAGGCATACAGCAACAGAATTATTTTTCAGAACGATGTTCAGAATCTGCTTCTATTACTCCGACGTCTCGGTTTCATCGTAAACAAGAAAAAGACGGATCAAGCTCCGTACAAGTCGTTTATTCACTGAGGATTGAGCTTTGAGACTCACAACAATCTGGTTTGCCTGCCGTTACCCAGAACAGAATTAGTCAGTTGTTATGCTCGCTTTTGTCTACACTCGGACGCATTAATACTGAGGGAATTCATGCGACTGTTGGAGCTGTGCTGAGCAGCTGTGGATCTCATTCCGATGGGCCGCCTGCATGCACGTCCCTCTCGAGATATTCTTCACTCAGAACTGGAGTGTGATGACGCATTCGCTCGAAACCAGTATTGTTTTAATGGACCTAGTAAAACGGGTTCAGAGTTGGGGAGATATTCAGTGGTTAACTCAGGGAGTTCCGCTGCAACTGCCGGATCCGGCTTTCACAGTTATGATGGATGCGAGTCAGATGGGTTGGGAAGCGACCCAAGGTCCCGCAGACTTGAGGTGTCAGGGTCTTTGCGACCCTCGGTTCCAGGAAAAAAACATTAACATCAACGAGATGATGTTAATTAGCTAGCGCAACAACATTGGATTCACATAATAACAGACATGCATGTTCAATTTGGTTGGACAACTCGACAGTAGTAGCGTACATCAGGAACCAGGGCGGCACCCATTCATTTCTGTTATGCCAACTAATGGAGAAGATTTTCCTAATACGTCATGAATCATCATGTTCATATTTTCATCTGTCATATACCGGGTCATCTGAACGTACTAGCAGACTCGCTCTCTTGGAAAGGTCGATTGTTGCAATTGGAATGGTTGCTCAACAAGCGAGTATTTGAACAATTTTGCTATCAGAGGGATCGCCCCATGATACATCCGTTTACGACGCACCGGACTAATCAGTTACTGTCGTTTGTGTTGCCATGCCCAGGCCATTGAGCACATGCAGTAGTCGCTCTGACGATCTCATAGGGATGGATGATAGGATATGCGTATCCTCCAATTCATTTCATTCAGTAGATTATGTTTAAGATCAAACAGTCTTGAAGTGAATCCTACTAGTAGCACCTCTGTCATCACAGAAACCTTAGATCCGTCTTTTCAAGTGTCTGTTATGGGACATTCCCCAGAAGCTTCCTCCACGAGAGGACCTTCTTTATCAGGGGAAGTTTTTGTTCTTCGTGCCTTTCTCCGCCCATAGTGGTATAATGGAGTTGGTTAGATGTGGGGGAACCATTGCGGTTCCTGTACTATTTTATGACTAACACAAGAATGATTAAGTAATGCCCCCCCCCCCCCCCCCCCCCCACACACACACACACACACACACACCACCACCAATGTGTTTTGTGGCGATTACTGGGCAAGACGTAGTTTTCTTCCCACAAGCCTCGCATAAGTTTAAATACATAAATGCATTTCTTCACTTTTCGATTGGCGGCTGGGTCATATTCTGTGGCAACCTCATGGGCACATCATTTTAGTTGGATTGGTTTCCTGTGATTATTCGTCTATATGTCATATACGAGCGCATCTTTCATCATAATTAAATTGCTAGTCTTTGGGTACCTCATATGTCTTCTCTATTACTGTATAGAGAGAAATACATATAATTCCTAATAATTTTAATTTCCTTTCACCTTGGATTACAGGATTGGAACTATGTTGATCTACTAATTCTGAAGTCCTAGGCCCTCCACCTTTTTACTATTCATCTAGTCTGGGCCATTGGTTTACAGTGTAAAAATATTATAAATTCATAGTAATTTGTATATTTTTATACTTACTTAATTTTTAGCTGACCAACTGTAGTTGTGTGAGCTTATGGCATGGCTCGATCGGTCGGTGTCAGCGTACGTGTCCAATAATGTTAAAGTTTCTGTTTAGGTCACTTAATCGCCCCATTTCCATATCATGGCTTTTATAATGCTGCTATATGATGATTATTATCATTTTACCATGATTTAACCCCTCATACCCTACATTTTAGACATTTTTCTTGACATTTTTTAGTTGCGTTTAGTTTTCTGTTTAGCTCAGAATTTCATGTTTAACTAAGTGTTTAGATCAGCTGCTGTGCTCCTTCTCTTCCAATGGCACTTATATTCATCATACATGTTCCTCAGTATCATTGTTCCATGGTTAGCCCCTCATACCCTGCATTTTAAACATTTTTCTTGACATTTTTAGTTGCGTTTAGTTTTCTGTTTAGCTCAGAATTTCATGTTTTACTTGGTGTTTAGGTCAGCTGCTGTGCTTCTTCTCTTCCCATGGCACTGATATTCATTATACATGTTCCTCAGTATCATTGTTCCATGATTAACCCCTCATACCCTGCATTTTAAACATTTTTCTTGACATTTTTAGTTGCGTTTAGTTTTCTGTTTAGCTCAGAATTTCATGTTTAACTAAGTGTTTAGGTCAGCTGCTGTGCTCCTTCTCTTCCCATGGCGCTTATATTCATCATACATGTTCCTTAGTATCATTGTTCCATGATTAACCCCTCATACTCTGCATTTTAGACATTTTTCTTGACACTTTTAGTTGCGTTTAGTTTTCTGTTTAGCTCGGAATTTCATGTTTAACTTAGTGTTTAGGTCAGCTGCTGTGCTCCTTCTCTTCCCATGGCACTTATATTCATGATGCATGTTCCTCAGTATCATTGTTCCATGATTAACCCCTCATACCCTGCATTTTAAACATTTTTCGTCACATTTTTAGTTGTGTTTAGTTTTCTGTTTAGCTCGGAATTTCATGTTTAACTTATTGTATAGGTCAGCTGCTGTGCTCCTTCTCTTCCCATGGCACTTATATTTGTCATACATGTTCCTCAGTATCATTGTTCCATGATTAACCCCTCATACCCTGCATTTTAAGCATTTTTCTTGACATTTTTAGTTGCGTTTAGTTTTCTGTTTAGCTCAGAATTTCATGTTTAACTAAGTGTTTAGGTCAGCTGCTGTGCTCCTTCTCTTCCCATGGCACTTATATTCATCATGCATGTTCCACTGTATCATTGTTCCATGATTAACCCCTCATACCCTGCATTTTAAACATTTTTCTTGACATTTTTAATTGCGTTTAGTTTTCTGTTTAGCTCGGAATTTCATGTTTAACTTAGTGTTTAGGTCAGCTGCTGTGCTCCTTCTCGTCCCATGGCACTTATATTCATTATACATGTTCCTCAGTATCATTGTTCCATGATTAACCCCTCATACCCTGCATTGTAAACGTTTTTCTTCACATTTTTAGTTGCGTTTAGTTTTCTGTTTAGCTCAGAATTTCATGTTTAACTTATTGTATAGGTCAGCTGCTGTGCTCCTTCTCTTCCCATGGCACTTATATTTGTCATACATGTTCCTCAGTATCATTGTTCCATGATTAACCCCTCATACCCTGCATTTTAAACATTTTTCTTGACATTTTTAGTTGCGTTTAGTTTTCTGTTTAGCTCAGAATTTCATGTTTAACTAAGTGTTTAGGTCAGCTGCTGTGCTCCTTCTCTTCCCATGGCACTTATATTCATCATGCATGTTCCACTGTATCATTGTTCCATGATTAACCCCTCATACCCTGCATTTTAAACATTTTTCTTGACATTTTTAATTGCGTTTAGTTTTCTGTTTAGCTCGGAATTTCATCTTTAACTTAGTGTTTAGGTCAGCTGCTGTGCTCCTTCTCGTCCCATGGCACTTATATTCATTATACATGTTCCTCAGTATCATTGTTCCATGATTAACCCCTCATACCCTGCATTTTAAACATTTTTCTTGACATTTTTATTTGCGTTTAGTTTTCTGTTTAGCTCGGACTTTCATGTTTAACTTAATGTTTAGGTCAGCTGCTGTGTTCCTTCTCTTCCCATGGCACTTATATTCATCATACATGTTCCTCAGTATCATTGTTCCATGATTAACCCCTCATACCCTGCATTTTAAAAATTTTTCTTGACATTTTTATTTGCGTTTAGTTTTCTGTTTAGCTCAGAATTTCATGTTTGACTTCGTGTTTATGTCAGTTTCTGTGTTTTACTTTTAAGAGGTTGTGTTTAGGTAAGCTTTGTCACATGTTATGAGCCTGTTTGATACAGTTCTTGTGTTTGCCAAAGTTACTATCAAAGAGGAATGTTGGTGAGCTATAGGGCATTGGCGTCCTTCTTGTTATGTAGTACTCTCTTCTACAAAGAATGATGTTGGCGCCAATTCCGGTCACTTCCTGACGTCTGCACATGTGCGGAGAGTAAATGTATGGGGAGCCAGATAGGACTTGTAATTTTCGGTTTTGCAAGCAAATCTTGGGGATTGGGGGGGTTCAAAATTTGTGTTTGGCCCTTAATAACTTTGAGTTAAGCACCAGCTAGTCTTGGCCATTGGTAAGTATAAAAATATACAAATTACTATGAATTTCTAATTTTCTAAGCCTGGAAAGGGTATGGAAATTAGGTTTTCATATGAATGGTATGGAAAAAGTGGGTAAATTTAATTAAATATATTCAGTCAGATTAATGACCATTAATTGATCCATATAGTTACGTGATCAAAATTGCTGCACCCAGTGATAACTTGTTTATGTTGTTAACATCAAGAAAAACAACACACAAACTTGAAAGTTTGTTCTGCTAAGTTGATGCATTATGTAATACTGTCAACAAAGTGGAAGGAAATGGGGAAATGTTTGTTGTCAGAAACATGGTTGGAAAATCCCAAATACACACACTGGATTGACAGGAACACAAAATTCAAAACAAAGGCAGAGGCAAAATGTCTCGTCTGTGACAAGACTATTGATGTTGCAAATACAAGGGAAGTGGCATTAACAAGTCATATGTCCTCCAGAAAACATACTACTTTGGATCAAAAATGCTAAAAAAAACCCGCAGCACAGCCAACAGTTGTTGACTTGTTACTAAAGAATTTAATAGTTTTAGTTTAGTGTCCTGGTGTGCTAAGTGGAGGTGCCCTGGCATTGCATGACAGTCACCTGGTACATCAGGATTCTTTGGGACCTGTGTAGCAGAGCAATGGTGCATCTTGATATTGTGCTTATGAGAATTCTGTCCAGCCCTCTCTTTCTCTCTCTGCATCTCTCTCTCTCTTTGCACTGGTGTTGTTCTTTATGACCTCTCTGGTAATTTTCAATATGTATCTATACTTACATCGCCAACCTCAACAATGAGGTTCATTACAAGACACAGTTGTGGCATGTTGAACTGTACAGTGATTCTCCCTTTTGAAGTCTGCATATTAACTAAAACAAAAGTCTTGCCCTGTATTACCACACACATTTTTAAAACTCGACATGTTTTAAACCGTGGGTGCAAAAACAACAAAAAAACACAAAATGCTGAAGAAATTTTTCTCTTGCAGTTCATATGACCATTACCACTGGCATAGACTAACTAGCAATCTCTGTTCCAAGAATCAGGCCAAACAACCCCTTTCCCCTCCCTCACCCCCACTACCCCCCTCCCCCCCCCCCCCCCCCCCCAAAAAAAAAAAAAAATTATCCAGAGTCCTGTGTGGTACTCCATAGATTGACCATCACACAAATACAGAAGTGCCATCCAATCGCACTAATAACCATTCTTTTGTTTGACCTCTGTGTTGAAAGGTTTTCTGTTAACCTGCTCTTTCAAGTTATGAAGGCTCAGACACTAGATCAACAGAGATGATTGTTGGAAATGATCAACCATGTTTATAGGAAAGATGTCAGACAGAAAAGAATACATCATAATAGTCAAAAAATATCTTAAGAAAAATTTTGTAGAGTCATGTGACCCTCATTTGGGTCTTTCTCTGATGTGTAACTATTCATTTGTGATTAATTATATTTTGTCTGCTCAATGTTTTCTTCTTGTTCCTGTTTCCCCCGGTCATTTCAAACATTTGGCATTCAAAATTGTTCCCAAAAAGAAAAATTCTGTTTTTGTTTATGTTAGAAATGGCTACCCAAGGGCACCAGTTCTTGAGTACTCCTTAAATTAGGCCCTGTTGCAAATAACTCAAATATTTTTGCCATCATTTGATATTAGCTCTGGTTCATTCCAGTTATATTGGGACACTTCTGTTGAACTTGCGCATGTTTTCCCAAAAGTTTATATTGAAAAAATGTCGTAAATTTTATGAATTTATGGTTTGATTTTGGATTCATATTTATTTTGGGCGGTGTATGTATTCACTTACGTGTTATAATACTTCTTCATCGTAGTCCACTTTGTGTTGTCCACTTTGTTGTGACCTTTTCTGATAGAAATGTTTGACATACAGTTATGTCAGGGTCAATAGGTATCTACCTTAAATAGATAATTAGATCAGTTTGAAAGTCATCAGGCTTATCTATAGCTTTTCCAGTATCTTTGTGTACAAATGAGGTGAACATCTGGTTGTCAATTCCGGCAGTTAGCCGGCATTAATATGTATGTATTGACACGTTTTCTTCACGTTTTGTATATTTATTGTGATCATTCTAGGCATTATTAATACAATTTAGGTATTTATTATGCTTTAATATTATATATCATACAGTTTATAATATTGTGTCCATGATCAGCAACTTGGGCTATAGCCTAAAATCTTTAGGACTTGGTGTCACTTTCATTGAATTGCAATTTCAATTTAGTTTTTAGAATTTTTTGTATTCATTAACATTTGGAGAACATGAATACACAGTCTTTTTTTCTGATTTAAGTACTCACATTTGGATTTTTGACTCAAATTAAAATTCTTGCCTCCTAATTTTGTGCAAACAAAAAACTGGAATTATGCCAAAATTTTGCTTGGGATGCTTCTCTAGCAGTTCAAGTCATGATAATCACATATCTTGCTTGCCTTGCTCTGTGTGTAATCCCCACAATACTTGTATTGTGTGTGCAAAATGGAGCTCAAGTCATTGGAAAAAGGTTCAACCATCAAGTAGCAGCTCAGAATCCACCATACCTGCTGGTTTATCACCAATTTTTTCTCACACAAATGCTCTATCATTACACAGGCCTGGTAATCTAGAAAATCAAGGAGTGCAAAACAGTTGCCTCCTCAGATTGCTTGGGAGTGCAATTGCACCTGAAATTTTCAATACAAAAACTTGTATGCTATTTTGGTTATATTCACTTCAAGGTATTAATATTGTGACTGAAAAATTGTACTACATTCAGTTACATAGTGGAAAAATTGGCACACACATCTTCTCATTATTCAAAATGTTGCATTCAATTCTTATGTGACTGTCTTCTACACTCAAAATGTGACACAGAATGGATCATGAATTATTGCGAACCAATGCAACATTGACAAATTATCCCCTAAGTTCCAATGTGTTCTCTGTGCCAATAGGCACAGAGAACACATTGGAACTCAGGGGACGAAATGATAATAGATTTTATAGGCAGTCTCAAACTGGTCTGGCATTCCAGAAAATCAAGGGATGCAAAAAATTACCCTCCTTAATTTTTTTCTAGGTGTGTAGTAGGTGTGCAGCACTCCTGCACTCCTAAAGAATGCCAGGCCTGAATACAGACAAACCAACAGAAAATTTTTCATAACAGAAGTCAATGACATCAGAGGTTTAGATACATTGGGAACTTTCTCCACCAGGAAAGGAATGGCTGAGAATCTGCTGGCATCAAAGATGCTTAAAAATGATATCGCTGTTGGGTCCTTGGAAATGAAGCAACCCATTGGTGTTGATGCCAACTCACAAGGGAAATCATCTTTGGTAGATAGACATGAAATGGGAGAGACAAATAGCCCAATCGGGATTCATTGGATGAGCCAGTACTGGCCTTCAAGTATCATTCAGCCAATAGCACCTTACAAAAAGATTTTGGATAGTGTAGACCACCGGTGGAAATGCAGTCTTTAGTTCCTTTATCTTCACCGATACACCAGCCTCATCACAGTTATTTTTCTTACTGTCACTCTGGCTCTAGAAGTCACAGATCTTCAGACAGCCATTGCCATCATGGGCAAAATCATTCTGATCATATTCTTCACATCATATAAGGCATATTCTTCACATCATTTTGACTTGTCAGTAGCTAAACATCAACAGAAATATTGGCACCATATCTCTTTTTTCTGTTTTCTCTCCCACAATACCTTCATGGTTACTTTGAACTACGTGTCAGGGGCACTGGCCCAAGCTTTGTGTTGCTCTTGTTTTTCTTGTGAAATATTTTGGAAAAGTGATTTTTAGCTCAACTTGACAAAGTCAAGCTGAGGTATTGCCATCACTTCTCGTCCGTCGGCGTACGTACGTACGTTAGTATGTTAGTACGTTAGTACGTACGTCCACAATTTCCTTTGGCACACCTCACAGTTCGCATTTATGATCAGATTACTTTGAAACTTCTTATGCTTGTTTGGGGTGACCTCTAGATGGGAGCTATCGATTTTCTTCAATTTCCGTCAAAATATGTTGCCGCGGCCAACGTTCTTAGAACTTAGTTTAGTCAGAAGACTGAATATTTCCCTTTGGCACACCCTACAGGGCACATTTATGATCGGATTGCTCTGAAACCTTTCATGCTTGTTTGGGGTGACCTCTAGATGGGAGCTATCGATTTTCTTCAATTTCCATCAAAAAATGTTGCCGCAGCCAACATTCTTAGAACTTAGTTTAGTCAGACCACAATATTTCCCTTTAGCTCACCCTACAGGGCACATTTATGATTAGATTGCTTTGAAACCTGGTATGCTTATTTACGGTGACCTCTAGATGGGAGCTATCGATATTTTTATACTGTACCAATGACCCAGACTTAGCTGGTGCTAACTCCAACAAAACCAGGGCCAAACACAAATTTTGCCCCCCAATCCCCAAAATTTGCATCCAAAACAAAAAGAAATCATGTCCTAAAGGACCTCCATAGTACGCCTCTACTGCGCATGCGCAGTGACGCAGTCGTCCCAAAATTGGCGCCAATTATCATTCTCTGTTTGGCCCTTCATCAGTCAACATCTCACTGATCTTTGTGCTTGTAAATCTCAGTTTAAAGGATGCCAGACACGTAATTTTTGGAGAAAATGTGATTCTAAGGAGGATAGAAGGAGGAGAGGAAAAAGAAGTGGCAAAAAATAATCAGGGCTGTACTTAAAATTTTTTGATGAAATTATGTTAAGTTGCCTATTTTCGAGGCATGGGCCTCTTGTTGTCATTCTTGCTAATTGTTGCACTGCTTATTCAGTGTTTCCTCTCCCCTAGCCTTCTAAAGTCCCCCCTGGCAATTCTCCCATGCTTTTGGCATATTTTTGAGAAGTTTCATTTCTAAAATTTCCTGGGAGAGTTGCTTGGTTACAGAATGTTTTCTGTTATTTTCCCCATAGTTACGTTTTCACCCATGGGTGTATAACGTTTGTGTTCTGCATCTTCCATCTGATGTTCTACAGATTCTCCCCTGGGAGTCTCTGTTTTGCATCAGATAGAGTGTAATTGATGACTGATTCCGGGCCAGTTTTTTCAGTGCCTGGAGTCATGTTTTCTAGTGTGTTTACACTGTTTGTTTTCATTGGCAACAGCCTTTTTTGAGGGGGGCTGTTTGCCTTTGTGGTAGTTTATCTCATTATAAGATACATTTATATTATCCGAAAGTGTCTCATTAATTATTTTATATAAATTTAAAATTTTTGACCACACTTTGCCATCGGATCCATCGGGGCTCAACGTTACTTTTCAGCAACTTGGGCTTCTCTGAAAAAATATTTTTTCAAAATTATTTTGTTTTGCAATTGTTTTTTCATTTATTAATGGATCATGTTATTATGTATCTTTGTGTCAGGGGTTTTTGCGAGTAACTAGGACTTATTGTTGTTCTTTCACAATGAAGAGACATTGTTCAAATTGTAATAGGAAGAAATCTTCCTCTGACTTTCATGATCATTGTATTAATTGTAGTCAGTGTTCTCGCATTAATCCCTGTCCTATATGTGAACATTGGGATGAGAAACATTGGAAACGTGTGTCACGATATGTTGTTTCTGGAGAAAGAGCGATGTCGGCTCTTTCTCCACAAGGTCACTCTACTCTCTCAGTTTCTATTTCAGAGGAACCAGAACAGGGTGATGTTTCCATGTTATCTTCTTCAAGTGTGCGTCCGTCGTCACAAATGAATTCAGAGCTAGCGGCAAAAGTGCTCATGGAGATTAGACAGATGTCGTCCGCTAGCTCGCCCGGTGTAGCGTCCATTCACCGAATGGTTCGGCAGCCGGGTTCGTCCGATGCGGTCCAAGAGGAAATTTTGGGTGATGCGAGCACTATAAACATAATAGATGCACACCCAGTGACGGCGGATAGTAAACGAGAACGGAGGAAGCCTTTTAGTCCGGTTCCTAGCTCGTCCAGGTCCAGCCGGGCCGCGAGCGAGAGAGGTCCCTCTCTCGTACAACAACATCTGGGACCAGATGTTGTGGTACAAAATGTGTCTTTAGCGGAGCATACGTCCGTCGCTCGGGACGCTCCGTTGTATAAGCAGTCCGCAGAGACTGTTAAGGCTTCCTCTTCTCGTCAGCGCACACGACCGCACCTTGCCTGCGTGACCTCCGATATTTTACCAGCTTCGCCGATGAAGGATTCTTCGGCGACCAGGTCACACCATCCGGCAGCCAGGGATTCGAGACCGATGGACTCCGGACGTTCGCATAGGAAAAGTATGCAGGAGCCATCTGATGCGGAGCTGCCCTCGGCGAAGCAGCGAAAGACTGCGCCTCCGCAGGTCTCGACGTCGGACATTCTTGTGCAGATAGCACAGCTTATCGCAGCATCCCAGCAGCCGACAGAAACGGTGTCGGATCGAGTATTATCCGACGGCGCTGGGTCGGTACGCTCCGCCGAAGCATCGGGGGCGGACGACCGGGAACATCGGGAGGTCCGACCGGATGGTGAAAGGGATACGGATGAATTGGAGCTATCCCTTTCGGAACAACATAAAGCTGCCGTGGACTTCATCCGGCACTTTCTCCCTCAAGTTGTTCCGTCGGGCCAGACTGCTGCGCTTCCGGACAAGAGAATTATAGCGTCATTGGACTCTGAATTTTTTGAGCGGTTCCGGGACATCGCTCCCGAGTTTCCGTCGCAGTCCAATAATGTTGCAAGAACTTTTGAATTATTGAACGACGCTATATTTAAACTTGCTTCCAGGACGGGGAAAGCAGGTTTCTTGTCCGCTAATACTCTTAACCTGCCTTTCATTAATGCAAGGAATAAATTCGATATGGCAGGACAGGGTATACCGAGAGTTCCTCTGCGTATGGACGACGAGGCGGAAGACTTAGAGCTATCATTACCGTCGTCAGCTTCTATTCCAACCGCGGTGTTGGAAACAGCTATTGCGTCTAACAGAGCCAATTTAGATGCCTTATCTTACGCAGATCACCTTACTAAGGCGTTATCACTGCGCCTTCAAGGGGAAGAGTTTCAGGATATACAATCCTCTTTAAGACTTCTTTCAAGGGCAGTAGCTTATTCCACGTGTAACTCCGCCCTTTCAGTGGCAAATCTGGAGTTGGTTAGACGTGACGCAGCCCTAGCTACATCCACACTAGTGGATTCTAAGGTGAAGAACTCTCTTAGAGTCGCTTCGGTCTCAGGAGAACTTCTCTTTGACGGCAAGCTTTCCGCTATTTATGATAAAATTAAAAAGAAAGCTAATGATTCTCTGTTGTTCAGATCGGCTCCTAAAAAGTCGGATACAGCAGACACGAATAAGACAGGCACTTCTGGGTCTAATGCGCCCAAGAGAGGTTCCTATAGAGGTTCCGGTGCGTCCTCTTGGTCTTATTCGAGAGACCGTCAGGATAGCGACTCTCGTTCGGGACGTCCTTCAGGCCGGGACAATCGGTCGGACGCCCCGAGGTCGACGAGGCGAGGTGCGGGTCGTGGAAGACGTGGTTTCTCCTACCGCAGGCCTCGCAGGTCCAGGAGGTGATGGCTTAAACGTCTATCGCGTTCCGGTTGGCGGAAGGTTGTCGAGTTTTTCTCAAGAGTGGGCGTCGATTACGGACGACCCTTGGGTGAGAGGAGTGACTTCGGAAGGTCTAAATATATCCTTCAAACGAAAGCCTCCATTAACTCGAAGTCCAAAGTGGACTCATCTTCCGTCAAATCCACAGAAAAGAGACGCTCTGTTATCAGAGGTGCAGTCTCTTTTAATGAAGAACGCGGTAGAGGTCGTAGAAAACCAGGAATCTCTGGGATTCTACAGCCATCTGTTTCTGGTTCCGAAACCAGACGGCTCGTTCCGTCCAGTCATAGATTTGAGCTGGATAAACAAGCTGATCGTCGCTCCGAAGTTTTATATGGAGACGATTCGATCGATCAGAGCGAGTATTCGGGTGAACGATTATGCAACGAGCATAGATCTCAAAGATGCGTACTTTCACGTCATGGTACATCCGACATTCCGAAAGTATCTACGCTTCGCAGTCCTAGGAGTGGTGTATCAGTTCCGGGCCATGTGCTTCGGATTGAATCTAGCACCCTGGGCTTTCACTCGGGTAATGAACTCGGTAATGATCTACTTCCGAGCTCATTCGTCTGCGGTAACGTCGGCCTACCTGGACGACATTCTTCAGAGGTACGGCAACGAGTTAACGCTTCAGAACGATGTTCAGAATCTTCTTCTATTGCTCCGTCGTCTCGGTTTTATAGTAAACGAGGAGAAGTCGGATCTGGTGCCATCCAAGTCATTCACTCATCTGGGAATGAGCTTCGAGACGCACAACAATCTCGTTCGTCTGCCGTTAACCAGAGCGAAATTAGTCAGTTGTTACGCTCGCTATTGTCTGCACGCAGACAAAGTCACGGCGAGAGAATTTATGAGACTGATAGGTCTGTGCGAAGCCGCCGCGGATCTCATTCCGATGGGGCGGCTACGCACACGTCCTCTTCAAATTTTCCTGACTCAGAATTGGAGTGTGAAAATTCATTCGCTCGATGTAGACGTTCTCTTGTCAGATCAAGTGAAACAAGAGATTCAGACTTGGGCAAACATTCAGTGGTTAACTCAAGGAGTTCCGCTGCAGTTGCCGGATCCGAGTTTTACCGTTATGACGGATGCCAGTCAAACAGGTTGGGGTGCATCATTAATCCCAACGGATTCGAGATGCCAGGGTCTTTGGAATCCGCAATTCCTGTGCAAGCACATAAACATCAAGGAAATGATGTCAATTTGGCTTGCGTTACGTCACTGGATGGACATTATTCACGATGCTCATGTCCAAATCCTATCCGACAATACGACAGTAGTGGCGTATATACGGAATCAGGGAGGCACTCATTCAGTTCCGTTGTTCAATCTAACGGAAAGAATCCTTCTGTTTGCGTTAGAACATCACGTTCTTCTTTCGGTCCGTCACATACCGGGTCGTCTGAATGTGCTAGCAGACTCCCTTTCACGAAAGGGTCGCTTGTTGCCGTCGGAGTGGACTCTCAACAAACAAGTATTCAATCAGATTTGCTACCAATGGGAACGGCCAATGATAGACTTATTTGCGACACATCTCAACAATCAGTTGCAGACGTATGTGTCTCCGTGTCCGGATCCAAGAGCATTTGCAGTAGACACTCTGTCGATCCCTTGGGACGGAATGATAGGATATGCGTATCCTCCAGCGCCGTTAATTCAACAAGTATTGCTAAAGATAAAACAATCTCAATGCAAGATTCTGTTGGTAGCATCTCTGTCGCCACAGAGACCGTGGATAAATCTACTCAGGTGTCTGTTGTGGGACCTACCGCGGAAGCTTCCTCCACGAGAGGATCTTCTTTCGCAGGGGAAATCGCGCCAACTCCATCACAACCCGCAAGGTCTCAACCTTCACGTTTTTCCGTTGTGCGGTCCTTCTTGCATGGCAAGCACTTTACAGGACGAGCAGTGGACGCGATTTCTAACTGTAGGAGGTCCTCCTCTTCGCTAAACTATGCGGCTAAGTGGAAGGTTTTTCGTCGTTGGTGTAGGGATCATTCTGTAGATATATTTGATCCCTCTATACCAGACATTGCAAACTTTCTAGTATACTTGTTTGACGAAATCAAACTGCAGCCTGTTACTATAAAGGGTTATAGATCTATGTTATCTGATACCTATGCACATCATGATAGTTTACAAATTGGATCTAATGTCTCTTTATCGAAATTGGTTAGAAACTTTTCGATAAATAGACCCAGAACTCTTAGATTAATTCCTAAGTGGAATTTAGCTTGGGTTCTCCTTAAATTGAAGGAAAAGCCATTTGAACCTCTTGGGACAGTAGATTTCAAATTCTTATCTTATAAGACAGCTTTTCTCTTAGCTTTCTCTTCTGCCAGAAGAGTCAGTGAGCTTCATGCACTATCGGTGGATGATTCTCATTATCGTAGTGTTGGGAACACTATCACCTTCACTACTAATGTGGGTTTTTTAGCTAAGAATCAGGCTCCTAATAAATATCCGGAACCTATTGTTATTAAGGCTCTTCCGTCTTCAGACGGGCGTAGGCCTTTACTCTGTCCTGTTAGAGCACTACGTATCTATAAACAGAGATCTCAGTTTATCAGAAAGGGACGGAAACGTTTCTTTCTGTCTTTGATGCCTAATAGAAAGGACATTTCAGTCCATTCTATTGCTAGATGGATTCAGTTAACTATCCGTACTGCTTATGAAGATTTATCTTCTTCTCAGCAGTCTGTGCTTAAGATTTCTGCTCATGAAGTAAGAGCTCTTTCTACTTCCTGGGCTTATGCTAATAGTGTTGCTATTACAGATTTAATGAAGGCTGCTTATTGGTCTCAGCCATCCACATTTACGAATTTTTATCTCAGAAATATTGAGTCCATTTCTGGAGACCTGCATTGTTTAGGTCCGTTATCTGTTGCTCAGAATGTCGTCCACTAAACAGTTGCAACTATAGTTATGCAGGCTTTCTGTTCCGGCAGTGACTCCGTCCGGCTGCCCTCTTCGCTCTGGGCTATTTGATCCAGGGCAAGGGGAAGGGGGGGGGGGGGGGGTGGGGGGGCGGGTGCTCCCTTAGGTCACCTGCTTTATAGTGAAAAGCAAGGGAATGCCTCCTCCAAGTCAGTATTTCTGAGTCGCTTCCGGGATGGTTTTAAAGTGTAATATTAATGTTTAATTTCATTCATGTCTTATTTTTAAAGTGTAGCTCGGTGTGAAGCATTTGTATATGTCAAGTGTCAAACGGGCTTTAATATACAATACTCGGACACTTTTAAATGATTATAAAGAGTCTCAATTCTCTGGACTACTTTATTTATTGGCTTGCTTTAAAAATAATTAGTATAAGGGTTATACTGGATGTTAATAGAGAACATGAATGTTATTGTGCTCAATTATTAAGGGTAGTGTATCTTTCTAATTTAATATTAAATAAGAAAGATACATGTAAAGCCTAATACTCCTTTTCTCCTTAAGGGGTTACCTCTTTTCTATATAGTTGAGCTTATTGGATTTTCCTCTATGTCCTAGGCCCTCCAGCCTGTTTACTATTCAGCTAAGTCTGGGTCATTGGTACAGTATAAAAATGTTAAAAAATTTATAGTAATTTATATATTTTTTATACTTACCAATGACCCAGACGGGGATGGCCCTCCCTGGAGTTGGGAACTCTTGCCTCCCCGCTGAGTACATAGCGCTGACCAGGCACTGCCAGTAAGAATGATAATTGGCGCCAATTTCGGGACGACTGCGTCACTGCGCATGCGCAGTAAAGGCGTACTATGGAGGTCCTTTAGGACATGATTTCTTTTTGTTTTGGATGCAAATTTTGGGGATTGGGGGGCAAAATTTGTGTTTGGCCCTGGTTTTGTTGGAGTTAGCACCAGCTAAGTCTGGGTCATTGGTAAGTATAAAAAATATATAAATTACTATCAATTTTTTAACTTTCTTCCATTTCCGTCAAAAAATGTTGCCACGGCCAACGTTCTTAGAATTTAGTCTAGTCAGACCACAATATTTCCCTTTTATACACCCTACAGGGCACATTTATGATCGGATTGCTTGGAAACCTGGCATGCTTGTTTGGGGAGGCCTCTAGATGGGAGCTATCGATTTTCTTCGGTTTCTGTCAAAAAATGTTGCCACTGGCAAAAAAATGACATTGGTACCAATGATCTTCAATTTTGCCATTTCATTTATAACTTACCAAGTTCAAGTTTGTCAAGTTGAGCTACAGTGTCATTGACACTTTCATTTTTATAGCTATGTAAATATTGACATACTATAATGTACTGGTCATATTAAGTATTTCATAGCAATAAAAAATATATGGTAAGTCAAGTGTTATTCATTTTATATGTAAGGGTATGTACTTGTACTCGAGTACTTTCATAGTATTCAGTACTCGTACTCATACATTTCTTTTCAACCTACTCACAATTGTTTACAATTGGCTGTAACGTAAGTGCAAGCCCTACTTCGGAACTAACTCAAACTTTTAAGAAACTTTTTCCAAACAAGCTGGAAAAGTAATAGAGTGCAAAAGCACGAAAAAGGGTCGAGCGAGACCAGCGCTTGAAATTACAGGTACTCTCTCTGCACACCTCTTGTGTTTACCGAGCGCATGCGCAACAACCGTGATGTCAATTTCTTTTATATCCGCCATTGTACTGGTCGGAAATTTTTGTGACTCGGGCTATTCCTTAGCTGTTATCTTCGTGAACAACTTATTTGTATGTGCTATCTTCATCTGATTGTGTGCAAGTGGATTGTATCCTTTTCAAGCTTTCAAAATTATTACTATTTGATGATATTTTTGATAATTTTTGCTTGCTTTTCACACATAGTCTTGTTTTTCCCCCATGTATGAACACAACCATTGTTCTGTTTTCCATCGGCGGGAAGCTTGATTTTATATTTCATTTTCATATTATGCCTAAAACTATTCCTGGTTCCTCTTGCTTTCAGGTGAAACATGTGGACGACTCTTGCTGAGGAAATTGTTACTACAGATCCTTTTCTGTATGATGGTGGCTCTTCCATCTCCTCTGGGGATGGTATACAGCCTCGGGGGACCGAGACTGTATCTGCAGGTGTGTCTGTGAGCTCTCAGCCTCCCCTGGCTTCGCGGCGAAGCTTTGCGGGTTTGCTGTCTGCTCTGTCTCATTTGGCTAGGTTTGCTCCGAGTCGGTTGAGCCATTCGGTCGCTTCGGCAGCGATTCCTCGCCCCTCGAGCGAATCTTTTATTGTTCCTCCTTCCCCTGCTAGTGTGCGGACTAGCAGGATGGGGTGGGTACATTGGCATCCAGGGCCTGCTGTTCAGCAGAGGTCAGTGACAGCTCCGGTTAGCTGTCACTCTCAGAACCTTCCTACGGTGATTCCTCACTGTGTTCCGAGTCTGGATGTCGGTCGATGCTTGCCGTCGGTCTCAGAGGATGGGCAGTTGGGGGGTTCTGCCGTGCAGAGGCTAATGGCAGGATCCTGTCATTCTTGGGACAATCCTTCTCACCATGTCCCAGGTCCAGCTACCGATCGACGTATGTCGTCGGTCTCTTTAGAGGATTTGCAGGCAGGACCTTTTGTTCCGCAGAGGTCAGTGATTGCCCCTGGGTTTGACAAACGGGACTATCCTCCGGTGTCTTCACACCGTCTCCCTATTCTGTCTGCCGATCAACGTTCATCATCGGTCCCTTCTGAGGATTTGGGTTCTTCTACCAGAAGGGTCCATTGGAAGGACACTCCGTCGGGCGATGCTGCTGTGGCGGATTCTCAGGGTGACCTGCGTCAGGCCATTTTGGCGCTCACCCAGTTGCTTTCTAGTTAACCTCCCTGTGCCTTCTGAGTCACAACCTCCTTTGGTCAGCCGCCGAGATGTCTCGGCTGGCCCCTTGGATACTGCACAGTATTCACAGGAGGCTTCTGTTGGTCAGCCCGAGTTGGGCTACATCTCCTCTGCAACAGAAGATGACGATTTTTTTGAAGGTGATGGGCCCCCCCTCGTCAGTCTTGGAGCAGGCTTTGGATTTTGTCTTTGGCTTATTGCCGGACATTCAACCGTCAGACCAGCCATCTGTGACCGTCCAGCCGCGGTCCAATGTGGAGCGCTGTAACCCTGTTGAGTCTTCTAGCTCTGGGGCTTTGCGTCCTCTGCAATCGGCTCAGGTTGTTGAGTCCTTCCAGGGCTTGGACGTCAAAATGCATTCTAAGGCCCTCAAGGGTTCTTTCTTTTCTAGAGCTGATGCCATTCTGCCTCCATTGCGGTTTCATGTTTACAATTCCGTCTGTCCACCAGTCTTCCAAGGGATGACTACTGTGGATGAGGATTCTTCTTCCCTTGGGTTACCTAAGCCTAAGTCGGCAGTTCTCCTGATGTCGGTAGTTGAATCTATGGTGGGCCTGTCTCTCGCAGACCATGTCGTCGCTGCCCTGGCGGAATATTTTCCACCAGGGGAGTTTGATGCTCAGGCACCTTTTCGCATTTTGTCACATGCTCTCATGAACTTGACACACGCTCACACCTGTAACACGGCTAATTTGGAGCTGGCACACCGGGATGCGTTGTTGGATTCTTCTCCATCCCTTCCTTCTGAGCAGCGTGCTGTTCTGAGGTCTGCCTCTTTGGTTGGACCTCAGTTGTTCCATGGTTCCGTGGAAGCTGTCCGTGGCGAGGTTCTTCATCATTCGAAGGACCAGCTTTTGCTGCGATAGCTGGACCAACCCGCTGCTGTGGGTGGTGGTCGTTCCAGGCCCGCCAAGCATCCTGCTGTGTCTGCCTCATCAGCAAAATCGGCTCTGCCTTCGGCTCTGTCTACTTCTGCTCAGCTCAGAAGAAGCGCCGACGCGGCCAGACTCGCTGGCAGCCTCAGGCAGGAAAGTCTCAGGACTCTGTCGCTTCCCGAAGTGGTGGTTTCTCCTCTCGGGGGCCTCTTCGAGGCCACAAGTGAAGGTCCTCACCTCAATTCGCCTTCAGTCAGGGGAAGGCTGTCGCTGTTTTACGACCGTTGGACAGAGATAACGTCGGACACTTGGGTCCTTGACGTCATACAATCCGGTCTGCGACTGTCCTTCCATCAGCACCCCAGCTTACCTCATGTGCCCCTCCCGACTCGGGTCCTTTCCGATTCTATACGTTGGGACCTTCTGGTGCAGGAGATCGACAATCTCCTCTCCAAAGGGGCGATCGAGGTGGTCAGGAACACCCTTTCACCGGGGTTTTACTTGAGACTTTTCTTGGTGCTGAGGAAAAACGGCCGATGTCGTCCTGTCATCGATCTCAGTATCCTGAACGAGTACATAATAGCTCCTTGCTTCAGTATGGAGACTTTCTGGTCGTTTCGACGTTCAGTTCATCAGGGTGACTTTGCTGCCAGTATCGACCTAAAGGATGCCTACTTCCATGTACCCATTCATCTGGCATTACGGAAATACCTTCGGTTCTCATTTCGGGATTGAGTCTATCAATTCAGAGCTCTCCCGTTTGGTTTGAACCTGGCTCCTTGGGCCTTCACCCGACTGATGTCACATGTGCTTGCTTTCCACCGTACTCAGTCGGCTGTGACTTCGTCAGCCTACCTGGACGACATCCTCCAACGACACCACGATGTCCAGCAGTTTCTTTGCCTACTAGCATCACTGGGTTTCAGAGTCAATCGCGAGAAGTCGGATCTCCTTCCTTCTCAGCATTTTCGTCATTTGGGGATGGATTTTGACACTCTTCACAATTTGGTGTTGGTCCCCAATGCTCGGGTGACGATTCTTTCCGCCTTGACTCGGAACCTGCTTCAATCTTTCTCTGTCTCGGCCAGGACTTTCCATCGGATGCTGGGCCTTTGCGGTTCGGTGACAGATCTCATCCGAATGTAGATCCGCTGGATCTAGAACTTCCTATTCCTCGGTCCCTGCTTTGTCACCTCCACCCTTGGGCCAATGTTCCTTGGCTGACACAGGGTGTTCTGTTGGATCTTCCTTTGGCCGATTGCATCCTTACTGCGGATGCCAGCGATCGGGGCTGGGATGCGACGTCGGATCCTCTCGGTCTGTCCACTCACAGCGAGTGGGACAGCGAGCAGGTGGGACTTCATATCAACCAGAAGGAGCTCCTTGCTCTTCTGTTGAGTTTTGGGCTTTGGATCCCTCACCTGTCAGACCACCTGTCAGACCATATTGTCCTACCTCTTTTGGACAATTCACAGTAGTGGCCTACATACGGAATCAAGGAGGCACACATTCGATTCCCATGTATCGGCTATCTCGGGATCTTCTTCTGTTGGCGCGGGATATAAATGCTCGGGTGTCCATTCGACACATTCCCAGGCGTCTCAACGTCCTAGCACACTCCCTGTCCCGATGCGACAGTGCCCTTCCAAACAAATGGATGCTGCATCGGTCGGTGTTTCAGGCATTTTGCGAGCGGTTGGGACGTCCTCAGGTTGACCTTTTCACCACTCGCTGCAATCATCAGGTAGAGACTTTTGTCTCTCCTTGTCCAGATCCTCTGTCATTTGCAGTAGACGCTCTGTCTCTGGACTGGACAGGTTGGATCAGCTATGCCTTCCCTCCTGCACCGATTCTTCCTAAAGTATTAGCGAAGATTCGTGCATGCAGTCGCATGATCATGCTGATCGCACCTCTGTCTCCACAGAGGGTGTGGATCAATCTGCTGTGGCCTCTCTTGGCAGATCTGCCAATTCGTCTACCTCTACGTCGCGATCTTCTTTCCCAGGGTCATCCCAGGAAGGTATCACAACAACCTGGCGAGCATGTCCATTCACACCTGTCTTTTATCAGGTCCTCTCTCCGACGTAGAGGTTTTTTGCGACGAACAGTGGAGTGCATTTCTGCATCGCGGCGACATTCCACTGGCATGACTTATGCTGCGAAGTGGAAGGTTTTCTGCCGCTGCTGTGCAGATCACAATGTGGGTTACCATGATCCGTCAATCGTTCAAATTGCAGATTTTCTGGTATATCTTTTTTACTCCCAAGGGTCTCCAGCCTATTACAATTAAGGGCTATCGGTCTATGCTGTCTGATACTTTCTCTTATGTGGGAAAGCGGTGCATCGGTCGTAAACTTTTTCTCTCCAAACTCATTTAGCACTTTTCTTTGAAGAGGCCTCGAGTTTTGCGTCTTACACCCAAGTGGAACTTGGCATGGGTGTTGCGCTGTTCGGAGGGGGTGCCATTCGAGCCTTTATCTGAGACCGATAAGCGTTTTCTCACCTATAAGACGGCTTTCCTTCTAGCGTTTGCTTCTGCTCGACGAGTCAGTGAGCTTCATGCGCTATCTGTTGATTCTGTTTTCTTCAGAAATGAGGCTAACAGTGTAACCTTCACTACTGATTGCTCTTTTCTGGCTAAGAATCAACTTCCTGATACGGTACCTCCTCCCATCTGCATTCAGGCACTCCCTGCCGTCGATGGTCGGAGACCTCTTCTTTGTCCTGTTTGTGTGATCAAGACTTCCATTAATCACACTCAGTTCATTAGGAAGGGTCAGAAGAGATTCTTTCTGTCTCTCATTCCTAAGAGGCAGTCTGTCTCTTCCCATTCTATTTCCAGGTGGATCTGTCTTGCAATCAAGCTGGCTTATTCCCACTTGTCTGCTTCGGATCTTGTTTCGAACCGGTTTAATGCTCATGAGGTTCGTGCCATTTCTAAATCCTGGGCATTCTCCAATTCTGTTTCGCTCCGGGATGTTATGAATGCTGCTTACTGGAGGAATGCTTCTACCTTCTCCTTTTATCTCCGCCACCTACAGCAGCAATCTGAGGACCTTTATTCTTTAGGCCCTCTCGTTGTTGCTCAGGCTGTTGTGCACCCTCAAATTTGTTTTTATTGGGTTTGTACTTTGCTCAGCCTTGTTCTTAAGTGCCTTCTCTCTATCTTCATTACAGGTTTTGCTATAATTCTCTGCCCTCCTTGCTTTTTCTTTCTGCTGTTCTTGTTGGTATTGGTTATGTGATTCACCTCCTCCTATTGTTTTTTCACAAACTTCTCGTTGACAGAAATACAGAATTGACGTCTCGGTTATTGCGTATGCGCTCAGTAAATGCAAGAGGTGTGCAGAGAGATTACCTGTCATTTCGAGCGCTGGTCTCGCTCGACCCTTTTTCGATCTTTTTCGTGATTTTGCACTCTATTACTTTTCCAGCTTGTTTGGAAAAGTTTCTTAAAAGCTTGAGTTAGTTCCGAAGTAGGGCTTGCACTTATGTTACAGCCAGTTGTAAACAATTGTGGTAGGTATGTTAAGAAACAAAATTTACTAAAAAATTTCCCAGTACTCATTCTCGTACTTTACTCACACATTTTTAGAATACTTGTACTAGTACTCAAGTACTGAAGTCTGGTACTCCCCCCAGCCCTGTCACTCACTTCTTCCTTTCAGTCATATGACTCATGTTCAGGATAGAATTCAGAAAACCATGACTACAATCATTAATCTCGCTCACATTCAGATGTGTCAGCAAATGAACTTGCTGGGCCTTCATTAACAATGCAACATACTGAGATTGTGCACTAATCGAGTACTATTGTCCAGGAGCCATCCCAAAAGAGCTCCAGAATTCATCTTCAACATATTATTTATCATCTTCGTTGGGCAAAGACATGAAAATGAGATCTGTTATTTCTGATTCAGTCACCACAAGTATTAATTGGTTGAGTGCTAGAAGCCACTATCAGACCTTTTAAAAAAAATGAAGGTATCAGAGCAAAAGCCTAGGTTTTACTCATGTTTCATATTCTGTATTTTGTGTATATAAATTTGTTCTATTACAAATTATTGGAGAGTGCCTTTGCGCACTCTCCAATAATTTATAATAACACAAATTCGGAATAAAAATTTGGAACACCAAAAATAGTCAAGCCCTCAACCAGTTAACAGTGTTCAATAGGATTAATGCTCTGTTAATTTATAAGAATGACACAAAAGTCTTTTGTTCAGGGAATCTACATTTTGGTCTTACAGTTGGACATTCAGTTCAGTCATTTGTCTTATCTCTAGATGGAAATCATCATCTCTCAACATTAGTATTCCTCCCAAATGCTCAATACATTCATCTAGATTAGATGAAACCATTGAAATGTTTTTTCTTGATTGGTCATGTCTTCGGTTAATTCTACAGCCTGCAATGTGCCCAATCTTGAGCTGCTTAGATGAAATAATGCACTTGCTTCATCTTCCAATATATATGCAGGTCTAAAAGCATTACTTCAGATGGCTCCTCTCACCAGTCTATTTAATGATCACATCACCTTAGTACTTGAGGAAATTACCAAGCAAGCCACAGACAAATTGTTGTTTTGCCATGTTTCTGGTCACAATACTTCTCAGTCACAGTCCGGCTACAAGAAGAAATAAGGTTTTTCTTAGAGTTAGAATTATTGTGGCTCATTGCATTCTCTGTCTTTTTTGTCATATAACTACTAGTCTCCAAATGGGTCTCAGTGCTTGTCTAAAGGATGATCACAATCTTATTGAGGGAAGGCCAATAGGGAATAGAAACTTTCTCTGACCTGTAAGCCTCAAAGGGGCCATAAGTAAAGCTTCTCAACATAGTACTGACTTCAACATACTTGGATATTATTCTTCAGAAACACTTTTGTACCCCGACCCTTCGGGGGACTATTGTAATCAGCAGTGTCTGTCCGTCCATCTGTCCGTCCGTCTGTCGTGCGTGCGTCCGTGCGTCCGTGCGTCCGTCACACCCTTGTCCGGATGATAACTTTAGTTTGGATGATTTTACTGAAACTAAATTTGGTATGTGTCTTACTTGGGTGGAAATGCAGGTCAAGTTCGAAAATGGGCACGCTCCACTGATTTCTACTGGATTTATTCCCCTTTTTCGACTTAAAAAATACAGTTTTTGTGTTGTCCAGATGATAACTTTAGTTAGGATCATTTGATTGAAACGAAATTTAGTATGCCGCTTATTTGGGTGGAAATGCAGGTCATGTTTGAAAATGGGCACGCTCCACTGATTTTTACTGGATTTATTCCCCTTTTTTGACTTAGAAAATACGGTTTTTGTGTTGTCTGGATGATAACTTTACTTTGGATCATTTGATTGAAACGAAACTAAGTATGTGGTTTAATTGGTTGGAAATACAGGTCAAGTTAAAAAATGGCCATGCTCTGCGAACAAATTGCATCCTAACAGCTCCCTTGAATTTGCCATCTTGGTGGGGGGGCCGGCGGCATTGCCCTTGTCACAAAGAGATTCTGTTGCAAGAGTCCAGACGCATCTGTCTCTTCTGCATTCACGGGTCTTCATTCTTAATCTGCAGAAGTCAGATTTAACCGCATCTGCTACTTTTCATCAGCTTGGGATGAAATTTAGGACACAACAGTGTAAGGAAAAACTAGGTGTCACACAGAATCTAGTCCATCTGCCTATAGCGAGAGCTAGTCTGGTCAGAATTTTCTCCCTCTATTTTATCAAAGGGGCTCATTGATTACGAGGGAGTTATTTGTTTGTTTATTGGTGTTTAAGGTCACATATTTTTGCACAGAGGCTAATCGTGACCAGACGAGGGAGTTCATGAGACTTTTAGAACTGTATGGAGTAGCGACAAACCTAATTGGGGCCCAGCTGCCCACAGTGAGTACCCTTTAGTTACCAGCCTGTCCAGCCATCCATTCATCTGTTTGTTTGCCCGATCATCCATTCATCCATCCCATGTTTTCCACATTTTTCAACTATCGATAGAAATATTGGAATGAGTTTTTGTTTGTAGCTTCCTAGTGGGTACTTACAGATGAAGTTTCAATTCTATTCCCCTCAGTTGGGTTTATTACAGAGTTATTGCCCTTGAACTTAGGAATTCAACAGTGAAAACAGGTTTTCCATACTTTTTTCAGCTATGGATGGAAATATTGGAATGTTTTTTACAGGCCCACTTTTTTTTCAAAAAGTGAGGTATACTGGATTGCCGCTGTCCGTGCATCCATATGCGTCTGTGCATCCATCTATATCTGTCCATCCACACTCAGATGACTGTTCGCGTTATAACTTCAACATATCTGCTCAGATTTTTATGAAATTTCATACATATGTTCACTATCATGAGGTTTTTAAGCAGCATCAGTCATTTTGCTGTTGGAATATTTTTTCCTGTGAGTTATAGCCCTTTGAATGCACAAAAATAGAATATTTTTTGTCTATTCTCGTATCTCGGGTTTGGCTTAATGGATCTCAATGAAATTTGAAATGAAGATTGTTTATGGGAAAGGCTTTCAAACTTTCAAATGAGTCTCTAATAATATTTCTTACTTTTCACTTTTTAGACTTATCCCCTTTTTAACTTTGAAAATTTGCCGTTTACCTCATAAAATCGCCAATTTTCTGTCTGTTTGCTTCATATTTCAGGTTAGGGTTATCAGATTTCAGTGCAATTTGGAATGAAGATTGTTTATGGGAAAGGCTTTCAAATGAGTCATGTCCCTGCAGTAAAACAAAGAAAATACATGTAAATCACCTCCCCACCTGTGGCATTATGTCTTTGTTCTATAAGGTTTGGGTTATCAGAATTCGATGAAATTTGGTATGAAGATTGTTTATGGGAAAGTCATTCAAATGAGTCATGTCCCTGCAGTAAAACAAAGAAGATACATGTAAATCATCTCCCCACATGTGGCATTATGTCTTTGTTCTATAAGGTTTGGTTTATCAGATTTCAGTGAAATTTGGTATGAAGTTTGTTTATGGGAAAGGCTTTCAAATGAGTCAAGACCCTGCAGTAAAACAAAGACCTCCCCTCATGGGACATTAATTCTTTGTTGTACATCTCTTATGTGGATGGTCCGATCATTACTAGACTTCAGCAACAGGTTTTCTTTACCTTTACAATTACCTTGCTGTGAAACAAAGAAAATAATCTTGCTGTTTGCCTCGTAAAATAGCCAATTTTTTGTCTGTTCGCCTCATATATCTGGTTTGGGGTTAGTGGCTCTCAGTGAAATTTGGAATGAAGATTGTTTATGGGAATAGCTTTCACAGTATCATGGTTCATTTCTTCTCTTGTCATTGTTTGGCGGTATGTGCTGTGGGGGTATCTAACCTAACAGACATTTGGGGCCAAATGTTGTTATGAGAAACTTGCATGAACTGGAGCATATGTCCACCCTCCACTCGGGATGCTCTGTTTAGTCTGCAGCCGGGGCTTTAGTCATGGCTTCCTCCACTATGTTTCACAGGCCGAAATGAAGTTTTCTGGTTGGAAACTTGCACGAGACGGAGCATACGTCCACCCACCACCCAGGACGCTCCATCTGGTCTGTAGCCGGGGTCAGCTTCAGACTCAGCTTCCTCCGCTGCGTTATTAAAGCACACACGACCACATCCTAGCTACCTGACTTCAAATATCCAACCTGCTGCCTGAAGAAGGAACTACTCTTTGCCTGTGAAGTTGGATCATCCCTTAGTTAGGGAGACGAGGCCTTGATCATCAGGATCATCAGGACGTTCGGAGAAAGGATCCGTTACCAACACACCATCCCAAGAGCAGTAAGCGGCTAGGAAACAGAAGACCGCTCTTCCTCAGGCCTCGATGACAGACTTGCTGTTACAGATTGCGCAGCTGATCACAGCATCCCAGCAAGTGAAGAGGCAGCCTCCCTAAGTCTCAGAACTTTAGGTGTCGGACGGTGCTGGGTCGGTCCAGTCGTCTGTTGATGCAGATACAAGGGACCGAGATTTGCAACTGATTCTCTCGGATGGTAAAGGGACAAGGAAGAGGATTATCCTTCCCTTTTGGGACAGCACAGGGTTGCGATGGATTTCATCCATCAATACTACCCTGAATTTGTTCCAATGAATCAGAATGCTGCAACGACAAGGAAGAAACTGCTGGCCTTGTTAGACGCAGGCTTTACCCAGACAAAGGAGGAAGTCCTTTCATTTCCAGTCCAGTCTGGGCATGTGGTGTAGGCCTTCGGCCATATAGACGATGCTGTACTTAACCTCTCGAGTGCGAGAAGGAAAGGTGGTTTCTTAGCTACATCTTCCATAAACATACCATTTCATGGACTACGTTCATTTAAAAATGGTTCGGAGAGCACCTCTGCATTTGAATGAGCAGCCCAGGGATCTAGATGTATCCTTGCCTGCATCATTTACTATTCGCTCAGACACAATTACAACAGCATTTTCATCAAGTAGAGCGAATTTGGAAGCAATGTCTTATGCAGATTACCTTACCAGAGCTATGGCACAACGTCTCAACGGGAAGGAATATGAGGACATTTGTACCTCTCTCACAGTTCTTTCCAGGGCATTTTGTATACCACATATAACTCCGGCCTTACATTGGCTAATCTGGAGTTAATTCAGACGTGATGCTGCCCTTATAGATGACAAGGTGAAAAGCTCTCTCCGAGTCGCTCCGGTCTCCCGATATACTATTTTGGATGACAAGCTTTTGTCAGCCCATGATCAGGCTATTTAGAAAGCATCCAGTGATCTGCTATTGAAGTCGGCGTTTCATCAACCCGCTTCAGCAGACAAGAGTAAAGGAGGACGTTCCAGATCTAAACATCAAAAGGGAACTCCTCACGAGGGTACAAGAAGCCCTCTTACAATTACTCTGGAGGTCGTCAATATAGCGACTCGGGAAAGGGGCGTAGGTCTGATCAAGACTATCTGTCAGACCCCCTCTAGGCTGACGGGACAAGGTTCTTTGTGTGGAAGCTGTAGTTTCTCCTCCCATAAGCCTTGCAGGTCATACAGGTCATGTTCAAGACCCCGCCTCCTTGCCAGTTGGCGGAAGGGTGTCATCTTCAAGAGAATTGGACAGCAGTCACGGAATATCAGTGGGTGAGAAGTGTAGCTTTGGACAGCCTACAGCTATCATTCCGAACGGAACCATCACTAACAAGATGTCTGCGTTGGTCAGACCTTCCATCGGATCCTTTCAAAAGAGAGTCTCTCCTAGCGGAAGTACAGGCTCTGTATTAAGGGAAGCAATAGAAGTCGCCGAGAATCAGGATTCTCAGGGTTTTTACAGTCACCTGTTACTCGTACCGATGCCCGACGGCTCGTTCCAACCAGTAATAGACTTGAGCTGGATAAACAAGCTTATCATGGCTCCAAAATTCCATATGGGGACCATTCGGTCAGTAAGACCGAGCATTCGAGTGAACGACTATGCAGCAAGTATAGATCTAAGGATGCATACTTTCATGTCCTGGTACATCCGGCATTCAGAAAGTACCTGCGGTACGCTGTACAAGGGAAGGTGTATCAATTCAGAGCAATGTGCTTTGGTCTGACCCTGGTTCCCTGTGTATTCACTTGTATAATGAACTTGGTAATGTCATGTTTCCGAGCTCATTCATCTGTGGTAACGTCAGCTTACTTGCATGACCTTCTTCAGAGATACGGCAACAGAATTATTCTTCAGAACGTTGTTCAGAGTCTGCTTCTTTTGTTCCGCTGTGTCGGTTTCATCGTAAATGAGAAAAAGACGGATATAGCTCCATCCAAGTCGTTCACTCACTTGGGAATGAGCTTCAAGACTCACAACAATATGGTTTGTCAGCTGTTACCCAGAGCGAAATTTGTCAGTTGTTATGCTCGCTTTTGTCTACACTCAGACGCATTAACGGTGAAGGAATTCATGCGACTGATAGGGCTGTGCGGAGTGGCTTCAGATCTTATTCCGATGAGCCGCATGCACATGCGTCCCCTCCAGATATTCTTTACTCAGAACTGGAGTGTGATGACACATTCACTTGAAACCAGTATTGTTTTAATGGACCTAGTAAAACAGGAGTTCGGATTTGGGCAAATATTCAGTGGTTAACTCAGGGAGTTCCGCTGCAACTGCCGGATCCGGCTTTCACAATTATGATGGATGCGAGTCAGACGGGTTGAGACGCGACCATAGGTCCCGCAGACTTGAGGTGTCAGGGTCTTTGGGACCCTCGGTTCCTAGAGTGCATAAACATCAAAGAGATGATGTTAATTTGGTTAGTGCTACACCATTGGATTCACATAATAGTGGACTTCCACGTTCAAATTTTGTCGGACACTTCGAGAGAAGTAGCTTACATCAGGAACCAAGGCGACACTTACTCATTGCCATTATGCGAATGAGAAGATTTTTCTATACGTCATGGATCATCATGTTCATCTCTCTGTCCATCAGATACCGGGTTGTCTGAATGTACTAGCAGACTCGCTCTCTCAAAAAGATTGCCTGTTGCCGTTGGACCAGACTCTCAACTAGCAAATATTCAGGCAGATTTGCTACCAATGGGATTGTTCCATGATAGATCTGTTTGTGCCACTCCGGAACAATCAGTTACCAACGTTCGGGTCACAATGCCAAGATCATCGAGTGTACACAGTAGACACTCTGTTGATCTCATGAAATGGAATGATAGGGTAGGCGTATCTTCCAACTCCGTTGATTTAGCATATTCTGTTTAGTTCAAACAGTCTTGTTGCAAAATCCTGATAGTAGCACCTCTGTAGTCACAGAAACCTTGGATCAGTCTTCTCGGGTGTCTGTTATGGGACGTTCACCGGAAGCTTCCTCCACGAAAGGACCTTCTTTATCAGGGGAAGTATTTGTTCTTCACTTCCTCTACCCTTAGTGGCATTATGGAGTCAGTCAGACATGATGGAGCCTTGCTGTTCCTATACTATTTGATGACGAACACAAGAACAATTCAAATAATGTGGGTGATGGGGGTTCGTTATGATTTCGAATCCTCCCCCAAACCACCAATGTCTTAAGAGGCGATTACCGGGCAAGACGTAGTTTACTTCCCACAAGCCTCCTATGCATTTAAGTACATGACTACTCGATTGGTGGCTGGGTCGTGTTCTATGGCGACCTCCTGGTACATCCACTTTCTAGTTGGTTGTTTTCCTGTGGTTGTTCGTCCATATGTCATTTACGAGTATATGATTCATTGTCAATAAATTGCTAGCCTTTGGGTACCTGGGAGGCTGTTTAGTCAGTTAACTGGTATTCAGATAATTACATGCGGGATTTCAATGCTCACATCATAATAATTACATTATTAGGCAGACGTATCATTGTATGTTATGGACCTTAGAAACTATGAATTATTTTGGGGGGTGATCTGTGGTGAGTCTGTTAATCATAGCATGATCTATTTCTAGATCCAGGTTTCTATTAATGGCGGTACCCCATCGAATACATCTTGTCTTCACTCTGGTATATTTGCACGTTTTCCAGAAACATAGATATCGGATAGAACACGTCTAGGAGTATTATTTACTAGAATTTATTGTACACCTGAATGTGGTCACCTGTGAGTTTACCTTGGAAGTTTGTTTACTCTCCAGAGATCGTCCATTGTGATTCTATTGGACATGTGTATGTTTTCGACCTATATGCGTATGCCGACTCAGGTATATGTTATGAGCGGGCAATATTAATTACCTGGATCGCCGCTATAGCCTTAGCTTCTGAAGTGGTATTAAGCACCAATTTATTAGTAATAATTAATACCTGGGTGTCTATTCGACGAATATTTATATTGTTATTTGGTACCGCTTTTACTGATTCCAGAGCGCTCCCCTCTTCTTTTTGAAAATTCCTCTCCTCCGGCTTGATAAGTATGTAACTATGAGTGAAGCTGTTTTGTCTGTACATTATATCCTGGATATAACTTGTGTTTATTGTATATGGCACATGTTTGTGGGGGATAGCCTCTAATTCTCAAGTACGCCATCATACTTTTTGGAGCTCAGTCTGGACTAGCCTTAAAAAATTGGGAACTCGTTATATCCAATTAGCATTGTCTTTATGCTTAGAATATGGAATTACTTGAATCTGGCTCCTTATTGAGATGTCTTCTTTATTACTGTATAGAGAGACATACATGTAATTCCTTTTAAATTTAATTTCTTTTCACCTTTGATAACTGGATTGGAACTATGTTGATCTACTAATTCTGAAGTCCTAGTTCCTCTACCTTTTTATGATTCAGCTAGTCTGGGCCATTCAAGTGATAAGGTAAATTTCAATGAGGCTTGTTCCACTCTATTTGGCGCCCTCAGATCAGGTTTATAGTGTAAAAATATTGTAAATTTAAAGGGGGGCACGGTGGCTCAGTTGGTAGAGGTGCAAGCTGCAAGCTGAGGGGTCCTCGGTTCGAATCCCACCTGTGGCACCGCATTGTTTGTATCCTTGGGCAAAACACTTCACCCCCTCCCCCTTGCCCACGTGGGGGCACTGTGATGCTGTGTACTAAGGCGTACTGCACGTCAATGGTGCACCTGTCTTCAACCAATGCTAACCCTGCTTGTGTGGTTGAGGTTAAAAAATCGCACTGGCACAGACATTTTCTACTGAAACGTTTTTTTCCTTTTAATATGCTGCCGAAAAATTGTTTTCATTTACTAACCCTGATTGGTTTCAAACATGACAAAAAAGTACATAAAATTGGTTTAAACTAAGTGATGAGCTTAGGAACTGGTTAAACTGACTGGCAAAAATTGATGTTATTCATTGATGGGCTCTAATTTAGTCCTTACAAGGATGTTACGCAAGCTTTTGTTTTTTTTATAGGCGATGACAGGTCGCAGATTCAAAGGTTCATTTAATTTGGCATTGGTAAAATTGAATTCATCTTTTAACATTTTTGCTATTTGGATATTCATTCTGTTGTACGTTAAAGTGAAAGGAATGATGGACCTCCTGTCGCATTCGCCCTCTGATATGTTCATACCAAATGGCCAGAGGGTTTGAAGCGTATTGATCCGAAAAGCTTCACGTTTTTTTCTAAATTCATCCGTTTCTTCTAATGTGTCTTTAATTGGTGGTTGTTCAATAGGATGGATTTCGAAATCGTCCAAAGAATGGCCAGGAAGGTTAAAATGTTGTGCTACTGGGGCATCAGCATTATGTTTTATATCCTGCTTGTGTCTAGTAGCACGTTCTCGGAAAGGATTTTGACTTTGACCAACATACTGTTTCCGACAGCGCTTACAGGTGATAAGGTAAATAATGTTTTGTGAATCACAATGGAGGGGGTTATGGATCTGATAATGATTTTTCGTTTGTTCGGAGGAAAATTCCTCTTTCTGATCAGGCATAAAAGTATGCAATCTACATCGAGGCTTTTTGCAATTAAATACTGCGCCACTACCATTCTGCAACGGTCTTTTGTGTTCAATCTTCAGTGGTTCGAAATCAGTAGTTTCAGCTGGACTTTCGAGCTTTTTCAGAGTTTGAGATTTTAAGGTACGCAAAAAGCGCAGTGAGTATCCTCTCGATCTGAGGGCGCCAAATAGAGTGGAACAAGCCTCATTGAAATTTACCTTATCACTTGAATTGCGGTGGAAACGAATGAGTTGTGATTTGATGATACCTTTAAATGTATGTTGAGGATGAAATGATTTTGTGTGCAACAATTGATGTGAATCAGTTGGTTTAAAATACACTTTATAATCTAAATGACCGGACGCCTGAAATTGCTTGCCTTTATACACGGTCACATCGAGAAAATCAACAGAATTTTCACTGATAGTAGCTTTCAATTTAATATTTGGATCGTGATTGTTCAAAATTTCTAAAAATTTATCAAAATCTTCTTTTGAATGTTCCCAAATAATAAAAATGTCATCTAAATACCTGAGATATACGAGAGGATGCTTCGCACATTTGCTTAAGGCATTTTCCTCCCATTCCGCTACATAAATGCTTGCAAAATTAGGACTGAATCTTTTGTCCATAGGAGAACCCATTATTTGTAGAAAATATTCTCCATTGAATTGAAAGTCATTACCTTTTAAGCTCAGCTCTAAAAGATCCAAAATTTGTTCATCCGGGCGTTTTGCATCCGGATATTTTTCAAATGCATTTTTAACTGATTTAACACCTTTATCAATATCGATGTTCATATACATACTGTCAATATCCAAAGTAGCCAGAATTGCATTTTTCGATATTTTCAATTTCGAAATTTTTGACAGGAAATCCTGTGTATTTTTTAGATAGCTCGGATGTCTATTTGCTATAGGTTTCAGATGATAATCAGTTAATTCCGAGATCGCATAAGATTCCGAATTACAATCTGATACAATTGGCCTCCCGGGTGGAGTTAAGTCATCCGTCCATGAAGAACGGTCCTTGTGGATCTTTGGTAGGATATAAAATTGTCTTGTTTGAGCACTGAGCTTAGCTGTTAAATATTTCAATTGTTTTTTGGTAATGTGACCTTCGTCGAGGAGAAATTGTAAGATCTTATTAAATTTTTCGATATTACTAGGCCAAATAAGTGAATCTATTTTCTTATAATGTTTAGTATTGCTGAGTTGTCTCATGGCTTCCTTTATATAATTATCCTGAGATAGAACAACTACCGACCCACCTTTGTCGGCTGGTTTAATTACTAATTTCTTATTTTTTCGAAGTTTCGTGAGGGCTCTCCGTTCACCAGCTGTTAAATTGTCTTTATCGGAGAGTATGTTCATGCTGAACACCTTTTGGATGATTCGTTTGCTAGCCTCAATAATTTTGGGATCTACTTCACTATCTGGAGGTGACCAACCAGATGATTCTGTAAAAGGAAGTTTCCGACCGCTGGAGTTTCTAAAGCGGTCTGCTAATTTCATTTGCCTAAGAAAATTACAGTTGTATGATGGTAAATTTGTTTGGTTATCAGTTTTTGGCTTTGGTGCTGGTACAAAAGTTAAACCGTGATCTAAAAGAGATTTCTCTTGGGTTGTTAGGTCATTGGTGCCAGACAGGTTAACCACATTAGTTCCTAATCCCACATCTGTTAGGCGGCTGTTACCTTTGCCTTTACTTATTTAAATTTAGGTGGTTCAGCCAGTGATCGTACATAATATTGGCGGTTCTCGTGGTCCAATGGATTAAATCCTGAGCAACATCAAACTTTGCGTCATCAATTTTTGGTATAACGTTAACGTCCTTCACTTTCCGAATGGTTTCGTTGATGATGCTCAGGGTTCTCCTCTCGGCCTGAGGGAGTTTTTGCAAAAAGTTTAGTTCAGCGAAATAAATTTTTGCTGATCTAAACTTGACTCTGATATCGCTAAGCATATTCCGCAACTGCTTAACTACGAGATCAGAATTATCGTTTCGAGAATTCACGCCAGTATTTAATAATATTTTTTTGGGACTGGACTGGCCCCTGTGCCCTTTAAACATAGAGCGCAGATGATTGAATTTGGCGCCGGGGTAACACTCCACCTGGATGTCCGGATGGGGATTGCGATCAATGCGTCCTAAATTTGAACTTCCAATCATAAGGATGTTTTTACAAACATCGGGGAGGCGCCAATTCCTTTGGTCAAAATTAACTCCGCTTTTATGCCAAAACTGGGAGAATTTAGAATCAAATGAGCGGCCCGAGTTGCGGCTCGGTGATTTGACTTTCTTTGAGTACGATATACCTGGTTGAACCACACTAGAGGCAGGAGAAGGGGGAGAAGAAACAGAAGCAGGAGAGGAAACAGAAGCAGGAGAAGAAACCGAAGGAGGAGGAGGAGTTCTAGTGAGAGCACTAGGAGAACCAGAGAAGAAAGGCTGAGGAGGAGTAGGAGGTAGAGGAGCAAGACGAGGTGAGACAGCGTTACTCAATTTGCAAGCATCTTCAGTCACAATATGGACCAGAGCTGTTTGCAAATTGAGGCGCTTACTCTGAGAGTAAGCAGAAGTAGAAGGAAAAGAAGAGGGAGAAGTGCTTTGCCTTGATCTTTTCTTATTTTGCTTTTCGCGTTGGGGTAGAGGGACAACACAGGCCGGAGTTTGCTTGCTCCCTCCCATACTGTTCCTTACTCCAGATGCTGGGCAAAGTTCCAAACTGTAAGACTCATAGGCTAATCGTCTTATCTGTCAACTTATTTTTAAAGTTCTTTTTAGCCCAGATCAAGGCACGCGCCGAAGCGCTGTTGAAGTCTATTTTTTCGAGTCCAGGAGGTGGTCGCATAGCCAAAGTTATCTTAGACTTCAACTGGTTTAAATTTATCTTATAATGCTCAACTAAAGCATTTAACGTTTGATTGGCCCATCCCACACTAATCTGTCGAAAAACAGAAAAAATGTGTGGGGTGGGAAGAGCTGGCTTTAGAAAGCCACCTAACTCATCTACTTTCTTCTCCAGCTGTTTCGGGAAATCCCGATTTGCCAAATGGTGCTCTAATAGCCCAATGTGGTGCAAACATTGAAGCACCTGAAACAAAGCCTTGACCAGCCTAGAATAAGCCTGGAACGATTGTTCCTGGCCAGTTCCGGACTGGGCAACTCTCTGCCTCTGATGCCTCTGCCCTTTTCTTGCCATTGTTAAAGAAAGTAGCTGAATTAAGTATAAATAAAATATAAAAGTGATGAAATAAATAAAATTGGAAAATTAGATATTACCTATTAAAGAAGATACCTGGATTGGTTGCAGTCTTCAGCAAAGGTAGAAAATAATCTCCGGGTACTCCGGCTTCATCCACCCGTAAAACTGTCACGGTCTTGGTTAGCCATTGTGCATAAATATGTGACCTTACACACCAATAAATAAATAAATAAATAGTTATAAATTTAAAGTAATTTGTATATTTTTATACTTACCAATGGCCCAGGCAGAGATGGCCCTCCCATGAGTGGGCACTCATTCCTCCCTACTGAATTATTAGCTCACCTGACTGAAAGTCAGGGTGAGCTTTTCTTATCACTCTTCGTCCGTCGTCCATCTGTCTGTCCGTCCGTCGTCTGTCATCCTGCGTGAAGGTGGTGTTTGAGCCTATTTCTCCTAAACCACTGGCCTCATTTTAATTAAATTTCATGTAAGTAGCGGTTATAAAGGGGCATTTGTGTTTTTCTTCAAACTGGATTTCTGCCCATATTTTGGAGTGGAGTGGGGCCAAAATGCACAAAATTTTAAAAAATCTTCTCATGAACCAGCCATAGCAGAGACTTGATATTTCGTATGCAGCTTCCATTTGAGGTGTAAACTCAAGTTTGTTCAAGAGAAGTTTGACGGGCAATATTTACCTTTGTTCTGAGAGGGGCAAGAATTTTTGCCCCGCCCAAAATTTCTATTTTCTGAACCCAGAGGCCAATTTGAACCAAATTTAATATGAGGTATTATTGGGTTATATAAGTACTTGATTTATGCAAAAAAAAATTTCCTGCAGCCCTGTGGGAACCGCAGGAGCTAAAAAAATTAAAACGCCCATATCTCCAAAACTGCATGGCACCGAGATTTTTTATTTGGTTTGAAGCTTCCTTAGGACCAACAGAAAGGTTTGGTAAAAAAAAATTGCCATCGGTTTTATCATAGGGTACAGTTTCGCGACTTTGAAAAGTGCCTAGTCAGCACTTTTTAACACTGCAGGCAATGGGAAGACCATTAAAAAATCTTCTTCTCCAGATCCAGCAGGCAGAATCTTTTGATAATTAGTATGCAACATTGTAGGGTGGATCTGATTCAAGTTTGTTCAAATTGGCCCCCTGGGTTCATATTTGGGCTCAGTATAGGAGCCTGATTTCGAACTTAGTGTATTTCAGGCAAATTTCTTAAAAAAATCTTCTCCAGATCCAGCAGGCAGAATCTTTTGATATTTGGTATGCAACATTGTGGGGTGGATCTGATTCAAGTTTGTTCAAATCGGCCCCCTGGATTCACATTTGGGCTCAGTATAGAAGCCCAAATTCGAACTTAGTGCATTTCAGGCAAATTTCTTCAAAAATCTTCTCCAGATCCAGCAGGCAGAATCTTTTGATATTTGGTATGCAACATTGTGGGGTGGATCTGTTTCAAGTTTGTTCAAATCGGCCCCCTGGGTTCATATTTGGCTCAGTATAGGAGCCCAAATTTGAACTTAGTGCATTTCAGGCAAATTCCTTAAAAAATCTTCTTCTCCAGATCCAGCAGGCAGAATCTTTTGATATTTGGTATGCAACATTGTGGGGTGGATCTGATTCAAATTTGTTCAAATCGGACCCCTGGGTTTATATTTGGGCTCAGTATAGGAGCCCAAATTTAAACTTAGTGCATTTCAGGCAAATTTCTTTGAAAATCTTCTTCTCAAGGTCCAGCAGACAGAATCTTTTGATATTGGGTATGCTCCATGCTTAGGGAGGTGAGATTCACTTTTGTTCAAGCCAAGTCCCTGGGTTCATATTTGGGCTCACTGTGGGAAAATGAGGAATTTTCTTTAAAAATCTTCTTCAGATCCAGCAGTCGGAATGTTTTGATATTTGGTATGCAGCATCCTTGGGGGGGGGGGGGGGGGGGGGGGGGGGGGGGGGGGAGTTTCAAGGTTGTTCAAGCCATGTCGCTAGGTCCATATTTGGGCTCCCTGTGGGATCTCGAATGATAACTTAGTTCTAAATGAGGAATTTTCTTTAAAAATCTTCTTCTTGAGATCCAGCAGTCGGAATGTTTTGATATTTGGTATGCAGCATCCTTGGGGGGTGGGGGGGGATTCAAGTTTGTTCAAGCCATATCCCTAGATCCATATTTGGGCTCACTGTGGGAGCTTGAATTGTAACTTAGATCGAAATGAGGAATTTTCTTAAAAAATCTTCTTCTTCAGATCCAGCAGTCGGAATGTTTTGATATGTGGTGTGTAGCATCCTTGAGAGGGGGGGGGGGGGGGGGTGAGGGGGGGGTTCAAGTTTGTTAAAGCCATATCCCTAGGTCCATATTTGGGCTCACTGTGGGAGCTTGAATTGTAACTTAGATCGAAATGAGGAATTTTCTTAAAAAATCTTCTTCTTCAGATCCAGCAGTCGGAATGTTTTGATATGTGGTGTGTAGCATCCTTGTGGGGGGGGGGGGGGGGGGATTCAAGTTTGTTAAAGCCAAGTCCCTGGGTCCATATTTGGGCTCCCTCTGGGTGCCCGAATTATAACTTAGTCAATATGAGAAATTTTTCTTTAAAAATCTTCTTCTTCAGATTCAGCAGTCGGAATGTTTGGATATTTGGCATGCATCAACCTTAGGGGGGCTGAGATTCAAGTTTGTTCAAGCCAAGTCCCTTGGTTCATATTTGGGCTCACTATAGAAGCCCGAATGACAACTTGGTTCAAAATGAGGAATTTTCTTTAAAAATCTTCTTCAGATCCAGCAGATGAATGCTTTTGATATTTTTTATGCAGCATCCTTAGGGGGGTAAGATTCAAGTTTGTTCAAGCCATGTCCCTAGGTCCATATTTGGGGTCGTTGTGGGAGCTCGAATTGTAACTTAGTTCAGAATGAGGAATTTTCTTTAAAAATCTTCTTCTTCAGATCCAGCAGTCGGAATGTTTTGATATTTGGTGTGCAACATCCTTAAGGGGGTGAGATTCAAGTTTGTTAAAGTCAAGTCCCTGGGTTCATATATGTGCTCCCTGTGAGAGCCCAAATTATAACTTAGTTCAATATGAGGAATATTCTTTAAAAATCTTTTTTTAGATCCACTGGTCAGAATCTTTGGATATTTGGTATAAGCTTTTCTTAGGAGGAGCAGATGCAACTTGTTGAAATCAATTCTCTGGGATGATATTTAGGCTACAATGTCAGGTGAGCACCCTCAGGCCCCCCCCCCCCCCCGGAGCCTCTTGTTATGTAGTACTATCTTCTACAAAGAATGTTGTTGGCGCCAATTCCGGTCACTTCCTGATGGCTGCGCATGTGCAGAGAATAAATGTATGGAGGGCCAGATAGGACTAATAATTTTCAGTTTTGCAAGCAAATTTTGGGGATTGGGGGGGGGGGGGGTCAAAATTTGTGTTTGGCCCTTGATAACTTTGAGTTACCACCAGCTAGTCTGGGCCATTGGTAAGTATAAAACTGTACAAACTACTTTAAATTTATAATGTTTTGAATTATGTAAAGTGATTTAAAAAATTATTATTTGTACACTTTTAGGAGAGTTGTGTTGGAGAAGGTTTCATTCTGAGCATCATTTAATGTAATATGAACCAAGGGACTTAATTTAATGTAATATTTTTTTCTTTAGTTGCTTGATTTCTACGACAAACAAGAAGAAGCACTTTCTGTGTTGAAAAAATACAAAGATAAGAATCGTGAGAATCCCAATGCCCATAAATATCTCTATACTTATGTATTGAAATATAATGGATCTGTTGAAGAGCAAATCGGCATTTTAGAAGTAAGTTATCAACTTTTTATTCATCAGATATGACTTTATCAGAATTGCCCATTATTGAGCTCAGCTGATATGACTTTAAACTCAGCTGATATGATGCTGATCGCTGTCAATATGAACCAATCTACAGTTGTGCCATGTGATGTGTTACTAGATACAGCCATTTTGATTACAGTGGAATCATTCACGGTTATTCATCAAAAGCTGTCATTCACTAAAATTGGCATTACTAGGCAAAATGGTATGGTATGGTATGGTATTTGTATGGTGAGGAATTAATGATGAAAATAAGTAATAATTAGGTTGGTGAAGAGAAAAAAGAAGTGAGTTGTTTAAGTTGAAGTGAGAGAAGAGATAATTCAGCTATCCTAGTGGGGAAGCTGCAACGTTCGGATAACTGAAACTTCGAATTTTAACCCTTTACCTAACATGGAAAGCAGATGACACTTGCAAAAAAAAATTCTTGAATAACTAATTTTTTTCATTTTTTGTCTCAAAAACATATGTTATGACCCCTCATTGGAACAAGCTCATTGAGCTCATTCCAAATAGAGGTCATAACCTATGTTTTTGAGACAAAAAATTAAAATATAATGAAAATTAATTGGTGATTTTTGAGAAAATAGCACTGGCTGGTTTTGGTTATTATGTTGGGTAAAGGGTTAAGAATGAGAAACAGTAACACTGTCAGAAAATTGTAACAGATCTGAGAACATTGTGTAATTATTTGATTTGCTTCAATAAATAAAGAGGTTATTAATGGATTAGTTTCATATCGGCCAAGATATCAGCTCTTGATCTTCGGTGTCAGTTGTTATAACTTGTATCAGCTGTTGATCTTCGGTGTCAGTTGTTATAACTTGTATCAAGGCAAAGTATACAGATTAAATGATTTCCCTTTAAAGATGAAATGAAGCACATCCATGGAATATGAAGCTGTGAAGTTGTAGTACCCACATGTCAGAATAAAGCCCAAATATGGTTTCCAGCACTGTACCAGTTAATCTCAGTGATACATTGAAATGTTAAATATGACTAACCTATTGAACATTCAATGTAAATGTTTTAGTGTGTGGCCTGATATAGAATGGAAACAATAATTATACACTATGTAAGTAAACATTTAAAGTCATAAATCACACTATTTCACCGGTGGGAGATATAGAGAATCAGTTTCACCGCAATGTGATGTTCAGTACCTGATAGCGGGGGAGGAATTCGTCACATACAGGTGAATTGTGCACTTGGTGATACCTTCTTGAAATTTGGCACACTGTTAGTGTAGGCTATGAGGTTCTCAAAAACGATCGGCTACAAGTTGACACCGACCGGTGGCGACCAGTAGCGGCACAATCCAAAATGGCCGCCAGCGGCTGAAGGGAACCTCCTTTTCGACGGTCTACCGACTATACATCCGATTGTAAGGGCGCGAAAGTGAACTCTGATCCACGCACGTGTTGGAAACAGACGTGGGAGATGATGTAGAATAAAACGAGATTCTCTATACGGACGCATCAATTTCTTGGAACTTGAAAAGAGCGTTGTTTCTCCGGGATCAGCGTCATTCAGGCAAACCTGAATGACGCTGATCCCGGAGAAACAACGCTCTTTATGAAGCAGTCTCTTTGCCATACAATCTCTTGTTTGGCGTAATTCCGCAAGCAATTCTGATTTGTCTGTCGAAATTAATTCGAGAACGCGATTGTTCACAAAAATCATTCACAGAATGAGTGAGAATCCTCTTCGTGTACGGACTAGTACTGACTGGGAACGTTGTTGCTTTTGCCAGCAAGACAGTTCCAAGAAATTGATGCGTCCGTATAGAGAATCTCGTTTTCATGACGCCTATAAAGCTATTGAGGAAGACATAACGCGCTTCCTAGATAATGGCGTTGAGCTTCCATATAATTTGACCATTGATTGTTTGATGAGAGAGAGTGATGAGTGTATGTCGATGTCACTGTTGACGAATAAGGCAATATATCATAAGACATGCCGTGACAGTATTCGGACTCACATCGTACAGCGCGTGCTACACAAGCGAGAGCGAAATGAGGCAGTGGCATCCTGCTCCACGCTGAGTCCTAAAAGAACACGGACAAGTTTTGAATCTGGCTGTGACAGGAAACTGCCCCAGTGTGTTTATTGTCACAAACGCGAAGGTGACAGCAGTGAGCCTATTTGCAGATCAATGTCTGATAACAATAAACTCAAAATTATGGCAAAGGAAGCCGAGAACTGGGTTGTTTTTTCTCGGGTCAATGCAGCATTTGATTCCGCTGCTAGTGATCTTTACTATCACAAAACCTGTTATTGTAAGCTTGCCAATGAAGCACGAGCGGCTAAATCTAAAAAGTCGAAGAACGCCGAACATTCCGCGTCAGGCCTGCCCTATGACCCTCTCGTTATGGCAGAGCTCATAACATTTGTTGAACACAACGATTCCGCGATGAAGCTTGTCGATCTCAAGAATCTGTACAGTCGGAGGTTGAAGCAAGTCGGTTCTGATTGGCTTAGTGAAGAAATACATTCCACTCGATTCAAAGAACATTTGTTGCAGAAATTGGGCGATGGCTGGGACGCCTTCACACAGGGTAGAGATGTGTTTATTTCAAGTAGGTTTCGAGTTGGCTCCTTGTTGTCCGAATCTTTAACTCGTATAGTGTCTGAGGAAGAGGCAAAAAAGATAGTTGATGTGGGTCTTCTTCTGCATAAACACATACTCATATCTCAAGCTCCTTTCACGGGATCATTTTCATCTTATTGCTTGAGCGAGCCTGTACCCAACTCACTCCTGACTCTTCTTAGAGTTCTACTTGAGGGCACATGTAGTATACAGAACTTAGGCGATGATGAGACTGTTAATGCCAAGACTCGAGTGGCTTGTACTATTTCACAGATGTTGATCAGCAATTCAGCGAAACGCTCCGAACATGCACAAAATGTTCACCAGAGACGTGACAGAGAAACTCCAATGCCTCTTTATGTGGGTTTGAAGTTGCATGCCCATGATCGTATGAAAAATCTTATCAGAGATTTTCATCAAATGGGACTCTCTGTCTCTTATGATCGCGTAATGGATGTTCGCAGGAGTTTCGCGAGAGCTGTTTCACTGCGGTTCAAGAACGAAGGTGTTGTAGTCCCAGCTAACTGCAAACGTAATGTTTTCTCGATAGGAACCACTGATAACATTGATGTATCTGGTAGATCTGATATGCATGGTACGTCCATCACACTCATTGGTCAACTGAGCAGGGACAATGTGGGTACTGATCCCCCACCACTGAGTTTAGATGTTCCAGAAGACACACAAATTGAACTCCCAGACGACTATGCATTTGTTCCTTTCGTTGAAGACTTTGGTGGGGACATCAGGCTTGAATCTCCAGATGAATGTAATGTACGGCCCAATGAATATGCAGATTTGAACGTGGGAGAGAATGACTGGTTGTCTCATGTGTCACAGATCAGCAATAAAGGGAAGGTTGATGGCAGCTGGCAGCTTGATGAAGTCCCTGTGACCTTTTCAGGCTTCTTTTCAAAACATGAAGATCAAGACAATGTCAAACCTCGTGCAGTTATTGGGGTATTCCCTGTTTTCAGTGAGCAGAAAGCGGACTCACTCAGTATGCAGAAGCATGCTATGTATGTGGTCAGGGAAGCTACTGCTTTCGTAAACCCCGGCCAGATACCTGTCATTGAAGGTGACTGTCCGTTGTATGCCAGGCAGAAAAAATGTCAATGGCTGTTCCCAGAGGAGATAGGTGAGGATCGAATGGTGTGTATGATTGGATTCCTGCATCTTGAAATGTGCACCCAAGAAGCTGGTGGTAAGCTTATGGGTGGTTCTGGTTGGGAGCGAATGTTTCACCTCGCAAAGATATTCACACCCGGTGTAGCATCATCCCTACTTGGTGGGAAACATGTCAAGAGGACGCGACAGGCATATCTTCTCACTCTAGCTTGGCTTGAGATCCTCAGAAAGAATGCTTATGAGATTTACTGTCAGCAGACTGGGCCCCATGAGTCATTTGAAATGTGGGAACAGAGGATTCTTTCACAATCTCCAACTGCGCGCTATTGGGGTGAAATCGTTCGGAACTTTCTCTTGACAAGCTGTCAATTCGTTCGGAACCAACGAATCGGTAACTGGCCTGGTACACTGTGTTCTATCGATGAGTTGTGCAGTTACTTTTTTGCCCTAGGACATACAAATTATTGTCGGTGGGTCCCCGTATTTCTGAGAGACATGTCTCAGCTACCCAGGCGGCATCCTTCAATCCACAACAAATTCATGGAAGGCCATTTTGTGGTCCAGCGTAGTGAGAGGAAGTTCAGTATGATGGGTTTAGATCAGAGCCAAGAACATAGTATCCAACTACTCAAAGAAGACAGTGGTCCAAAAGGTCTCTATGGCCAGGCTGAAGAGAAAGTCGTTATTGAGCTTTCAAGGTCAGAAGTTCTGCGTGTTATAGATGAGTATGAATATGCAAGTTTCCACACAACATCATCAGATAACACGGAACACCCGGAAAGTTCGGTATCAGAGCAGAAAAAATTTCTGAATCAATTGAAATCTCTCCTCGATCTGGTGAATCAGGGACTCATTATCAACCCTTATGATGAAACTAGTGGTCAGCTGGTGACATTAGATACTGGTGAATATATGGACCCCGAAGTTAGTAAGAGTTTACGGTCATTACCCGAAAGGGGCAAGCATTTATATTCCACTTTCTTGAAGGAAAGGCTTGTGGAATGCACCGTACCCCTGAATGATGTTATTCCCAAGGCAAATATATATACCTTCCTTAACCCACCCCCAGCCAACCTGGGCAAAGGCCGAGACAAACTCATGTCAAGTAAAGCAACTGCCGCAATAGTTACCCAGATGTTCGTTTCACTGCAAGCCCGGCCTGATTCAAACATGGATGAGTTTTTCATGCACGAGAATGCACGTGATCCGCCAGCATTATCCGATAGAGGTAAGCTACGGAGTGGGACAAAATCTCAAATTCTCAATTGTTTACCAGCTATTCCTGCACAAGGGAAGAATTCAGCAGCTAGACAAGCTTCAGTTGTCATCTTGGATATGCCTGCTGTAGTCCATGTAATCAAACCACAGAAAGCGGATCTGTTTGGAGAATATGCTCGATTGCAATTATTGCCATACATCGAATCTCTGATTAACACGAACACCACAAGGGTTGATGCGATCTATGACTGTTACCCCGAAGGCAGTTTGAAGAATCAGACGCGAGCAAAACGCCTCGGTGAGACAGCAGTTAGGTTGATACGGGTGTCCGAGAACGTCCCTTTACCTAAAGGGAAGAATTGGCAGGCATTCTTGAAAGTTAGTGAGAATAAAGACGAATTTTTCAAGTTCCTGTCTGCTGAACTGCTGAAATTAACATCAACATCCGAGTACCAGTTGTTAACGACATCAGGAGAATATGTACTATGCAATAAGGATGTTAGCTTATGTGACATATCTCCATCGAACCACGAGGAAGCAGACACGCGCATGATGCTTCATCTCAACCATGCAGTCTCACAAGGTCACAAAATAGCTTTTCTTCGCACGGTTGATTCTGATGTCGTCATTCTGTCTTTGCACCATTTCGCAACATTCCGTGACCTTGGACTCAGTGAGCTGTGGATTGGGTTTGGAATTGGAAAGGCATATAAAGATATGCCAATTCATGAGATAGCTTCACAACTTGGACCTGATTACTGTAAGGCCCTGACTTTCTTCCACGCCTTCACAGGTTGTGATGTAACATCCAGCATGCTCGGCATTGGGAAGAAGACAGGATGGAATGCATGGATGAATTTTCCCGCATCAACTGAAATGATGATAGAATTGACTGAGAATCCGCAAGTCTTTTCAGAGGATTCCCCTCATATGCAGCATATCGAAAAACTCACCATACAGATGTACAGTAACAGTTGTGTCAGTACACGTGTCAATGATGCGAGACGGCATATGTTCACACATGGCCTTAAGTCTATGGAAAACATCCCGCCCACCAAAGCAGCTCTGTATCAACATGTAAAAAGGGTAATTCTTGTGTCATCTTTCATTTGGCATCGTGCTCTGCAGAAACACTTATGTGTGCCAGACCCATCACAGTACGGATGGGAGTGGAATCCACGTCTCAATATTCTGGTCCCATTTTGGACTCACCTAGGAGACGCAAGTGCTGCATGTGCACTGATGCTCCACTGTAGTTGTGCCAAGGCCTGCAAGGGCAATTGCAAATGCTTGAAAGCTGGATTAAGGTGCACACCTTTGTGTAAGTGTGAAGGTGGCTGTTGTAACAATATTGAGTAGTATACTGTCATGTTAGGACCAGTCATCTCCTATTCTGGTATTTTTTTTTCCATTTTCGGCCAGTTAACACATGTCATGTTTCTAGTTGAGTTGATTTTGCTAACAAATGTTCATCCCATGTGGCTTGCTACATTGTCCGGGGTATAGGAATACAGTTTTAGATTTCGGAAAATAGTCTGTTATTTACTGCACAAGACGGTGTTAATTCATGCATAGCATGATACAATATCCCCAACTATTTTGCCTCTGTACAACAGTTGATACCTTCGTTCACCCGTGTGTTCATCTATGGTATCCTTGTCTTTCTCTGGCCATAGGCCACATGTGACTAGTCAGTTCCTACTCCATAGCAAATCAACTTGGAAATCCTTCATCTTGTAGCGCACTCATGTCTCAATGAATCCATACCTGAGTTGATCTAATAAATCTAACGTAAGGTATCAAATTGCCATACCGGATCATATTTCGATAAGTTATTCGCTAAAACATTTCGACCACTCATCGACATCAAAGGTCATGTTTTGGCTCCCAGTGGTGGCTATATCTCTATATCCCTGGTAAAGTAGCATACCATGAGGGATGGGCATTAAGTGTCGGCAACATTAATCCTGACTTGGAACACACCACATCTTAACTGGCCGAAAATGAAGAATACTACTTGTAGTCAAAAAATATTCCTGTACCTCGAATGACTGCAAACATACACTCACCCCTTCTAGTCCCATTTTGCCAATGTTCTATACTGGCAAGATAACATTGTATAATTAACAACGGGAACTAATGCATCCCGAGTTCATTCCAGCACTGCCCTTGCTGGCAGACGTGTCGCTATGGTGTTGAGATTGAACCAGAACTCCTCTAGAAATTTGATAGTTTTATTTTCTTAGAAAATAAATCTATCGAAAATGCCGGAAGTTGAGAATAGACTGTCACTTTAATTGGATTATCAAATGTCCAAGTATCCCCACTGCTGCATACTATCGAGTACCCTTGTTCATGTGTTGACAGGAATCTCTCATACCATGTTCATTTGACCATTGCATTCCCGAGAAACATTCAACACTAATTTATCTACGGACGGACGATCATACTGACAGTCAGACACACAGACGCACACATCGACGGAAATTCTGATCCCATTATCCATTAATCTTCCCCCCAACTTGTTCCAAGGGCTTCACTCCATCATTCACATCAATTACAGCACATGTATGGTGTTAGGTTTGGAGCTTCAGTTGTGCGATCGGCGAAAATAGCTTTTTTTCGATCCGCTTGGCGGCCATTTTGGATTTCGCTGCTAGTGGTGGCTAGAGGATGGTGCCAACTTGTAGCCGATCGATTTTGAAATCTCTGATGCCTACCCTTACATCATGCCAAATTTCAGGAAGGTATCACCAAGTGCACAATTCTAGCGAATTCCTCCCCCGCTACTGAATAACCTTTGAAGATATTGTCATTTGTGCTAATTCAGTAAACTTAATAGTTCATCGAAAATATTGTTCTGCTGTGTTTCCTCTTTTTAACCCTTTAGCCAACTCAAGACAAAAATTCAGTATTTTAAATGTTATTCAATTTTTTCAAAAGATTTTAACAAAACCATATCATGTGACCACTAATTGCAATGAGCTTGTTCCAATGAGATATGTTTTTTTTTTCAATTTTACAGAAAAATAATAGTATTTTCAACTGCTCAATTTGTATATTATACAGGTGGAGGCGGTCAATTCATTAGGTAGAGAGTTAAATTCTTATTCAAAATGAATTTGGACTCATTTGTGAACATTGTGTAGGAAAACACTAGAGGAATAACTGGTATGCATCATGTTGTGTTTCCAAGAATTAAAGCAATGAAAAGTTTCTTCCATTTCCAAGTTGCTGCATTGATAAATGTAGGTCAATCCTAAAGTTGAAGGTATCTGCAACTCTGTATATTTGAAATGATGGGAAGTCTGTAGTAATAATGTTATACCATGCTGTGAAAAAACTAGGGATACAAAGACACGCTGCCTCATCAAAAGGAATGTATCAGGGTCAATCCATCTCAAAACTTTTCGCAACTTGGTATGAATTCCCCCAAAGCATGTTGACTTATTGAGAAACATTTATACATGAATTACTTTAGAATATTTTTTTGACTCCTTTTTTTTGTATAGATGAAATGCTTGATTCATTCATTGACCAGATTACTTATATTTTTATACTGTAACCAATGACCCAGACTTAGCTGGTGCTAACCCAAAAATATCAAGGGCCAAACACAAATTTTGCCCCCCCCCCCCCCCCCAATCCCCCAAATTTGCATGCAAAACTGAAAATTAGAGTCCTAACTGGCCCTCCATACATTTTGCCCTCCGGGTATGCACAGACGCCAGGAAGTCACCGAATCTGACGCCAATAAAATCATTCTTTGTTTGGCCCTTGTCAGATAACAACAAACTGATATGTGTGCTTTTAAATCTCAATTAATAATGATTCCAGACACAAATCAATGGTTAAATTGGTGGATCCAAGGACAGAACTGGATGAAGGAAGGAAGAAACAGTGGTTTGAAATGTTCAGGGCTGTAATTTTATAATATTTATTAAAATTAGTTTGTGTTCCCTAATTTCGGGACATGAGCCTGACGTTATCACTGATTGATTATGATCTATCCACTGTTTATTTAGTATTCCTTCCCTGCCTTCCCTTGATCCCCCCAGTTAAGCTCCCAAGCTTTTTGGCTTGTTTTAATAAACATTTTTTATAAAATTTATTGGGAGTTTAACATTTTATGGAGAAGATTATTCTGTACATCCCCAGGGTTACGTCCTCATCCTTAGGGTGTTCGGGCGTTCTGGTCATGCATCTTTCATCCAATGTATCGTTTTTTCTTCTGAGGAAGATCTTGCTTTACATCGGATAGTCTTGTTTCTGTTACTGACTTAGGGCCGTGTTGCCTGGGGTCTTGATTCCGGTGTTTTGTTTACATTACATTACTCTTGGTAGTTTCCTATTTTTGTTTAGGAACAACAGTTGTAAGTAACATCAAACATTCTGATAGTGTGGTAGTTAATTTTACACAGTTTTTATAATTTTGTCCACTCTTAGGCTTTTTTGGGCTCATCGTTCCTTTGGGAACTTGGGCTCTTATATTAGGAAAATTTTTTCAAAAATTTTTATTTTATTTTTGAAAGAGTTTTTCTTTTGGATATATTTATCTCATTGATTATATTTATACCCCCTGCAAACAAAGTTTGGGAGGTATATAGGAATCACCCTGTCCGTCCGTCTGCCTGTCCATTTGTCCATCCGGGCCAACATTGGGGGTTTAGGGGATATTATTATTAGGGGCTACCTCCAAATTAAGGTAGAGTTAGGGTTAGGAGTTGGGTGGGGTTAGGGTTAGGGGTAGCCCCAGAGTAGGGCTTAAGGTTGGGGAGGGTTAGGTCCTGTGGGGGCGGGGAGGTTGAGGGGGGGGGGGGGGGTAGTTTTAGTAGCCCCTAAACCGAAAAATAGCTCCTAATCCTATTGGTTTGGCTAGGGTGGGGTTGAGTCAGGGGTGGGGTAGAGGTTAGGGGTATCCCCAGAGTAGAGCTTAAGGTTGGGGGGGGGTTAGGTCCCGGGGGTGGGTGGGTGGGGGTTAGGGTCTGGGGTGGGCTTCTAGGGTTTAGGGTCAGGGTGGGGTAGGGTTACGGTTAGGGTGTGGTTTTTGGGTGGAGGGGTGAAAAATGTTTGGGGTGGTAGCAAACCCTAACTCTACCCTTTACTGACCCTAACCTCCACCCCAACTCTAAACCCCACCCTAGAATAATGACATTTAACTATGTGTCTAACCACATAAATTGCGGTAGTCACCTAACCCCCATTTCTACCAACAAATAGCCACCTAAACCCCCATATGTCTGCCCGGACAGATGGACGGACAGACGCTCCAACATTTCGGGTTTATGGGCTACCAAAAAAACATTTTGTATGTCCAAAACCATATATTACCCAGAACCCCACCCCCTCCACCCTAGAACTTATATTTAACCCTAACCCCACCCCTCCACCCAAAAACCACACCCTAACCCTAGAATTGGGGGTGGGGGGAGTAGGGTTAGGGTCAGTAAAGGATAGGGTCAGGGTTTGGTACCACCCCAAAAATATTCCCCAAAATCACTTGTTTTCATAAAATGGACATGCATTTTATTGTTGTCCCATAAAAATAGCCACATAACTACCAATTTGTTAGGATGTCCGTCCATCTGTCCGTCTGTCCATCCTTATAAGCGCAACTCCTCCTAAATTGTTTGAAGAGTTTTCATGAAACTTTACACAATGGAAGAACTCCATATGAAGATGTGCATGAAGCAATATAATTCCGTTCTGACATTTCCAAGGGGAGATAATCTAACTTATACATTTCAGGCGCGGGGGGGCATCACTTTGTGAGCTGGCTCACAGTACCTCTAGTTAATGTTATCTTATATTTTATGTAGATTTGGTGGTGGTACAATGACATATATTAGTTTTAGGTAATTATTTTTATCTAATAATATGGAAAATAGAGGAAACCTTTCCTTTATATACTTGGTCGTTGTAATGAGTTTACTTGATGTACTACCACTAATTTTACTCCATGTATCAGATTTGATAATCTGAATGATGGGCGTCATGGTTTGTGTTAGACGAGCGGACACTATCGGTCCTATCATGGCGAGGGGACTCGGTGGTCCTCTCGTCAAAAGGTCACTATAGTTTTTTAGTTTCTATTTACAGAAGGAACAATAACATGATGTGGCTTTGTGACGCCGTCAAGGAGTGTGCTGTCATCATTGCAAATCAATCAAGAGCTAGCAGCAAAAGTGCTCAGGTATTAGACAAGTCCTAGACCCTTAGTAGCTCGATCGGCAGACTAGTGGTGTGCGATGCCTGGTATGTCCGAAGTGGTCGAGAAGAGGAATAAGGGTGTAGCGAGCACTATAAACATACGAACATGCTCACCCTGTGACGTCAGGAAGGAGGAAGCACGGGAAGGAGGAAGTAGACAAGTTCGGATCGTGAGCAAGAGGGAAGGGAGCCCCTCTCTCTCTTATGACAGCATCTCGGGTCAGAGGTTGTTGGTAGGAACTTGTGGCAGTCAGACAAGTTCTGAGGTATGCTTGTCCAGGTCTTCTGTGATTGTGAGCAAGAGAAAGGCCTCCCCCTCCCCCTCTCTCTTATTACAACACCTGCGGTCGGATGTTGTTGGTAGGAACTTGTGTCGGTCAGACAAGTTCTGAGGTATGCTCGTCCAGGTCTTCTGTGATCGCGAGCAAGAGAGAAGCCCACCTCTCTCTTATGACAACATCTGCGGTCTGAGGTTGTTGGTAGGAACTTGTGTCAGTCAGACTGTCATTGCTCCCCCTCTGTGGGGTATGTGCAGCTCCTCCCGCACCAGCGGGGGGTGGGGAACACTGTCATTTTGGGGCTTCCCGACTCGACCACGTCTGATGAGTGTTATTCCCCTTCCATGGGGAATGTGCATTTTTTTTACAGTGGTGGATACTGCGGGAGCTGTTGGATTTCTGGTGAAAGATGAAGAGATGCCTGGTTCCGGGACTATGCGCCCTCTTCAGTCGACATCTGAGGCTGTCACTAGGGTTGTGACTCCTCCTTTGGAGGCCGAGCTGGGTGGCTCTCTCTGCTTTTCTGCCAGCTCCCGTCGTATCTGCTGCTACTGCTGTTCCGTCTACAATGTCATCGCGCACTGTTTTTAGCCGGCCTCGGTTTAACCCTGCAAGGGTCTGCAGGGAGGTCTGTAGTGTGGTTGTGGGGGTATCTGCCTCAGCCTTCCCTGACTTCAACTCGGCGAAGTCGGAAGCGGCTGCCGACTGAACCCCCTGCTGTGTCCTCTCAACCGTTGAGCACAGCAGTTTTATACCTGCAGTGGTCTGCTGTGGTGTCTGGTAGTGTAGACGTGGGAATATCAACCTAAGCCTTCCCTGACTTCAACTCGGCGAAGTTGGAAGTGGCTGCCGGCCGGACCCTCTACTGTGGTCTCTTTGCCGTCGAGTACCACAGTTTTGTCATTGGTGTTTTCCATCCACTCATTCTGGTCACATGGCCAGTTTAGTGGGACCAATGCCTTCTGTGCAGCCTGGACCCTCTGCCCTGCAGAAGTCCGCGGCAACTCTCCTGAGTTCCCGCTTTGTTGATCCTCGGGGTGTGTCGTACCCCTATACACGTCTGCCCGCAGATGCTTCGACTGCTGCCTGTCGCCCCGCTTTGGGTGTATTGGAGGATCGTGACCCTTCGCTGGTTAAGAGGGTCAGGTGTGAAGCCACTTTGCTGGTTTGTCCCCATTTCAAACCGGCTGGTACGGGCAGTGAGCTAAGGGAGGCCCTCTCCTTACTCAGGTTCTGTCCAAGAGCCTTCATGTTGCTTCCAGCGAGACAGCGAGTGGTTTCCAGGCTCCCCCTATGGCGCCGCCTCCCGGTATTGCAAACAGGCCGCTTTCTGATCCCCCTGGTGTTCCTACACAGTGGGAGGCATCGGCTGGTTTGCCCACGATGGGCTATGTGTCTTCCGACTCTGGGGAGGAGTCAGACATCCTTGATGAGTTCCAAGGCTATGAAGGATCCGTTCTTCACCAGGGTTGACACCTTTTTGCAGCCGGTGCGTTATCGTTACTACGATTTTGCCAATCCGTCAGTCTGCCAGACTTTGAGACTTTGATGGTTTTGGATCAGGACTCCATTTCCCTCGGGCTTTCCAAGCCCAAGTCTGCCGTCATTCCTATGACGACTCTGGAGTGCATGTTGGGCTGATCGGGAGGAATGCTGAGTATGCTTTCTCTCTCCGATCATGTTGTCTCTGCCTTAGCTGCCTATCTGCCTCCAGATAGGTTTGACGATCTATAGGCCCCTTTTGCATGTGCTGTCCAAGGCGCTCATGTATCTTACTCACTCGCATGCCTGTGACATGGCTATTTTGGAACTAGTTTGAAGGGACTCTGTGCTGGACACAGGCCGATCCCTTCCTGGGGGCAGCGCGCTGCTCTTCGATCTGCTTCTTGGACTGGACTGCTACTGTTCCATGGGTTCCGCATCGACGGTCCGGGATGACGTGCTACGTCATTCCAAAGATCAGCTGCTGCTTGTCAGCTTGATCAGCCTTCTAGGGGAGGCAGGGACCATTCAAAGCCTAACAAGTACCATTCTGCTTCCTCTGCGAAGCAAAGGGCTGATCCTTATGCCTCTGCTTCTACTTCTTACTCACGGGGTTAGGGTAAGCGTCGGGAGGCTATAGGGAAGTCTCAGGATTCTTTATTCAGTGGAGGAGGTGATTTCTCCTCTCGTGGGCCTCGTCGGGGCTCGAAATGAAGGTCCTCACCTCGATTCGTCCCAGTTTGGAGGAAGGATAGCAGAGTTCGCAGACCGTTGGGCCACCATCACATCCGATCGTTGGGTGTTAGATGTTGTTTGGTCCGGGCTGCGAATATCCTTCCAAAGGCACCCCACTCTATCCAGAGTGCCTCTTCCAACCACAGTTCCTTCAGACGTTTTACGTTGGGAGCTTTTGTCCATGGAAATAGACAATCTCCTGGCCAAGGGGGCATTCGAGGTCGTCAAGAACATTCAGTCAGTGGGGTTTTATTCCCGCCTGTTCTTGGTGCCGAAGAAGGATGGCCGACTCCGACCAGTTATCGATCGGAGTATCCTGAACCAGTCTATAATTGCTCCCAAGTTCAGCATGGAGACTTTCAGGTCGGTCCGCCGTTCCATTCACCAGGGAGATTTCGCTTACTTTCATGTTCTGATTCATTGAGTGTCGCGGAAGTATCTCATGTTCGCTTTTCTGGGGCGAGTTTACCAGTTGAAGGCTATGTCTTTCAGCCTCCACCTGACTCCTTGTCCCATCAGCCGAATGATGTCACATGTGATAGCCTTCCATCGTACACAGTCCAGCGTGACTACTCGGCATATCTAGTCGATATCCTCCAGAGGCATTCCAATGCTGCCTTACTGGAGTTGGATGTCAACACTCTGTTGAACTTGCTCATGTCGCTAGGATTCAGAGTCAACGAGGAGTAGTTGGATCTGGTCCCTTCTCCGTCGTTATGTCATCTGGGGATGGCCTTCCACACACAGTTCAATACAGTGGTGGTTCCCCCCCCCCCCCCCTCCAGGGCTGTGATTCTCTCAGCTTTTGCTCTGACTCTGTCCCAGTCCACGGGTATTCTACGGCTGCTCGATCTCTGCGATTCGGTGATGGATCTCATTCCTCCAGGTTGGCTGCATGTCAGACCTCTCCAACACTTTCTGCTCAGTCGTTGGAGGCCGAATGTTGATTCTCTGGTTCTGTTGCTTCAGTTTCCAGAATCTCTTCATCCTCACCTTCTCCACTGGACGAATGTTCTGTGGATCATGCAGAGTGTCCCGTTGGACGTTGGACTTTTCCACGTCCGATCGCGTTCTGACAGCAGATGCCAGCGATCTCGGATGGGGTGCGACGTTGGATCCTCTAGGTCTTTCCCTTCACGGGATGTGGGACCAAGATCGGGCATCTCTACACATCAACCAGAAGGAGCTTCTTGCTCTTCTTCTGAGTTTCAGGCAGTGGATCCCTCATCTTTCGAATCGTCAGGTCCTTCTGTTGTTCAACAATTCCACAGTGGTTGCTTCATTCAGAACCAGGGCGGCACGCAATTTGGTTCCATTGTACGAATTGGCTCGGAATCTTCTACTGCTCTCTCAGGATGTCAACGCCGGGGTGGTTGTTCGTCACATTTCCGGTCGTCTGAACGTCCTAGCCGACACCCTGTCCCGACAGGGCAGGTTCTTTTCCACCGTGTGGATGCTCCACATGGCAGTGTTCCATCGACCTCTTTGCGACTCGTTGGAACCATCAGGTGGACACTTTTGTGTCCTCGTGTCCAGATGCTCTGGCTTTCGCTGTGGACGCTCTGGCCCTCCTTTGGGACGGTCTTGTCGGCTACGCCCTCCTGCCGGTTCCGATTCTGCCTCAGGGTTCTAGCCCAGATATGAACCTGGAGTCGTCGAATCCTTTCGATCACACCCCTGTTGCCACGGTGGGTGTGGATCAATATGCTCCGCTCTCTGTTAGCGGCAGTTCCGGCATTTCTCCCTCTACGTCGTTAATTTCTTTGCCAAAAGTTGCCCAAGGAGGTTTCAAGTTGACCCGACTTCATGGTGTCTTCGCACATGTCTTTTATCGGGTCCTGTCTCCTCCGTAGTGGTTTTTAGAGACAAGCAGTGGAGTTGCTTTTCTTCTTCCAGAAGGCACTCACTCCACTGGTTTAGCCTCTGGCTAAGTAAAAGGTTCTTCTGTCGATGGAGTGCGATCACTCTGTTGCTTCTGTCACTCCTTCGATCACACCGCTTGCAGAGTTTCTAGTATATGTTTGTTTCTGGGGGTCTCCAGCAATGGGTACAAGTTCATGCTTCGGAGACCTTCTTTCATATGTTGCATTGTTTTGACACTCTTCCTTGCCTCTCCAAGCTTGTTCAGCTCTTTTCCTTGAAAAGGCCTAGGACTTTGCAGTTTATGCCAAGATGGCCACTTTCTTGGGCTCTGCTCTGCTTGGGGGGGGGGGGGGGGGGGGGGGGGGCGTTTGCACCTTTATCCTGGATGGATATGCGTTTTCTCACATGCCAGATCTCTCCTGCATCCATTTCTCGATGGATTTGTCTTGCTTTTCGTGCAGCTTCCGCTCGGCTAGCTACTGGTGATTGTATTAAATAACCAATTGTTTTTTCTGCCACAAGGTGCATGTATTGTCTTCCTCTCGGGGCTTTTACGAACTCCGTCATGTTGTCAGATGTTATACTGGCAGCCTATTGGAGAAATGCTACCTTCTCCATTTATCTGCGACAGTTGCAAGAGCCAACAGAGGACTTTTGTCCTACAGGCCCTCTTTCTTCGGCTCAGGCTGTTGTCTATCCCAGCCATTCAGCTTTTTACAGGACCAGTTCCAGCTATGTGCTGTTACTGCCCTTTCTGTCTGAGCGTTGCACTTCACCGTACGCCTCATCTTTCATTGTCTTTCACTAATGTTTGTGATGCTTTGGTTTGATAGGCCTAGGGATCTCTTCCTCTGTCCATGGTTCCAGGGCAATTAAGTTATGTGTGGGTTGGTTATGTGATTCCCTCCTCCTATTGTCTATTCAGCCTGCAGTAAACAATTGTAAGGTAGGTTGATAAGAAATATAAATTTTATAGTAAATTTCCTTTCTTATTATACCTACCGCAATTGTTTACATGGAGGCCCTCCCGTCTTCTTATTCGGGTAAGAATCCTTCCTCTCTGCTGATCACATACCTCCTGTGTTGGCGGACTCAGAAGAATGGTTTTGATAACTGCTTGTGCACTGGATAACGGAAGTTGTGGAATTGTATTAAGAGAAGAGCATCCCTTACTGGGTGTGCGCCGATGGCACTCGGCCCTGTTTTGGCTTATTATACCCCACGCAATGAAGTTGCTGGGGTATAATGTTTTTGACTGGTCCGTCCGTCAGTCTGTCAGTCAGTCCTACTTGTTTTCCGGACTTTTTTTCTACACGCTTCCAGATATTGAGCTGATTTTTGGTATGTGAGTCTAACATGGTGGCCTACAGATCAAGTTTGCATTTTTTTCTGCTCCACTGATTTTTACCGAAATTACGGCCCTTGGACTCTGAAAAATTCATCAAAATTACAGTTTTCCGGACTTTTTTTCTACACGCTTCCAGATATTGAGCTGATTTTTGGTATGTGAGTCGAACATGGTGGTCTACAGATCAAGTTTGCATTTTTTTCCGCTCCACTGATTTTTACCGAAATTACAGCCCTTGCACTCTGAAAAATTCATCAAAATTACAGTTTTCCGGACTTTCTTTCTACACGCTTCCAGATATTGAGCTGATTTTTGGTATGTGAGTCTAACATGGTGGTCTACAGATCAAGTTTGCAGTTTTTTCTGCTCCACTGATTTTTACCGAAATTACGGCCCTTGGACTCTGAAAAATTCATCAAAATTACAGTTTTCCAGACTTTTTTTCTACATGCTTCCAGATATTGAGATGATTTTTGGTATGTTAGTCTAACATGGTGGCCTACAGATCAAGTTTGCATTTTGTTCCACTCCACTGATTTTTACCGAAATTACGGCCCTTGAACTTTGAAAAGTTCATCAAAATTACAGTTTTCCGGACTTTTTTCCTACACGCTTCCAGATATTGAGCTGATTTTTGATATGTTAGTCTAACATGGTGGCCTACAGAACAAGTTTGGGTTTTGTTCCACTCCACTGATTTTTACCAAAATTACGGCCCCATAGACTTTGAAAAGTTCATCAAAATTACAGTTTTCCAGGCTTTTTCTCTGCTTGAATTCTTTCAATACCTTTGAAACTACAGAACACTGTTTTCTGCAGTATTCCTAGAATCTATGTTTATTTTTAAAAAATGATTAGAGCTTGAAATATCGGGGTGCGTGGGGTATGTGAGCGTGCTCACTGAGGTTCTTTAATTTTTTTAGCTCACCGAAGGGAGCTTAACTTATCACCGGCCGGCCGTCATCCTGCGTCTGTCGTCCGTCGTCGTGAACATTTTTCAAACGACTTCTCCTCTGAAACCACTGGTCCGATTTTCACGAAGCTTCATGTGGATGTTCATTACTATATGGCAATTCATGTTTGTTCAAACGAAATGGCCACGTCCCATGGGGGGCTCTGTATGGGGCATAACTCTGATAGCACTGTATGAATTATAGAAAAATTATTAAAAATCTTCTCGAGAGAACCAGTGGGCAGAATCTTTTGATATTTGGTATGCGTCTGATTCAAGTTTGTTCAAATCAGCCCCCTGGATTCATATTTGGGCTCACTATAGAAGCCCAAATTCGAACTTAGTGCATTTCAGGCAAATTTCTTAAAAAATCTTCTTCTCCAGATCTAGCAGGCAGAATCTTTTGATATTTGGTATGCAATATTGTGGGGTGGATCTGATTCAAGTTTGTTCAAATCGGTCCCCTGGATTCATATTTGGGCTCAGTATAGAAGCCCAAATTCACACTTAGTGCATTTCAGGCAAATTTCTTAAAAAATCTTCTTCTCCAGATCCAGCAGGCAGAATCTTTTGATATTTGGTATGCAACATTGTGGGGTGGATTTGATTCAAGTTTGTTAAAATCGGCCCCTGGGTTCATATTTGGTCTCAGTATAGGAGCTCAAATTTGAACTTAGTGCATTTCAGGCAAATTTCTTTAAAAATCTTCTTCTCAAGATCCAGCATTCAGAATCTTTTTATATTGGGTATGCAGCATGCTTAGGGGTGAGATTCAAGTTTGTTCAAGCCAAGTCCCTGGGTTCATATTTGGGCTCACTGTGGTAGCCCGAATTATAACTTAGTTCAAAATGAGGAATTTTCTTTAAAAATCTTCTTCGTCAGATCCAGCAGTCAGAATGTTTTGATATTTGGTATGCAGCATCTTTTGGGGGTGAGATTCAGATTTGTTCAAACCATGTCCCTAGGTCCATATTTGGGCTCACTGTGGGAGCCCGAATGATAACTTAGTTCAAAATGAGAAATTTTCTTTAAAAATCTTCTTCAGATCCAGCAGTCGGAATGTTTTGATATTTGGTATGCAGCATCCTTAGGGGTGGGGGGGGGGGGGATTCAAGTTTGTTCAAGCCATATCCCTAGGTCCATATTTGGGCTCACTGTGGGAGCTTGAATTGTAACTTAGTTCGAAATGAGGCATTTTCTTTAAAAATCTTCTTCTTCAGATCCAGCAGTCGGAATGTTTTGATATTTGGTGTGTAGCATCCTTAGGGGGTGAGATTCAAGTTTGTTAAAGCCAAGTCCCTGGGTCCATATTTGGGCTCCCTGTGGGAGCCTGAATTATAACTTAGTCAATATGAGGAATTTTTCTTTAAAAGTCTTCTTCAGATTCAGCAGTCAGAATGTTTTGATATTTGGCATGCAGCATCCTTTGGGGGTGAGATTCAAGTTTGTTCAAGCGAAGTCCCTGGGTTCATATTTGGGCTCACTGTGGGAGCCCGAATTATAACTTAGCTCAAAATTAGGAATTTTTTAAAAAAATCTTCTTCTTCAGATCCAGCAGATGAATGCTTTTGATATTTGTTATGCAGCATCCTTAGGGGGGTTAGATTCAAGTTTGTTCAAGCCATATCCCTAGGTCCATATTTGAGCTCACTGTGGGAGCTTGAATTGTAACTTAGTTCAAAATGACGAATTTTCTTTAAAAATCTTCTTCAGATCCAGCAGTCGGAATGTTTTGATATTTGGTATACAGCATGCTTAGGGGGATGAGATTCAAGTTTGTTCAAGCCATATCCCTAGGTCCATATTTGGGCTCACTGTGGGAGCTTGAATTGTAACTTAGTTCGAAATGAGGAATTTTCTTTAAAAATCTTCTTCTTCAGATCCAGCAGTCGGAATGTTTTGATATGCGGTGTGTAGCATCCTTAGGGGGGTGAGATTCAAGTTTGTTAAAACCAAGTCCCTGGGTTCATATTTGGGCTCACTGTGGGAGCCCGAATGATAACTTAGTTCAAAACGAGGAATTTTCTTTAAAAATCTTCTTCAGATCCAGCAGATGAATGATTTTGATATTTGGTATGCAGCATCCTTAGGGGGGTAAGATTCAAGTTTGTTCAAGCCATGTCCCAAGTTCCATAAAATTTGTCTCTCATGACTTCATTCCTTTGTAGTGTTGATGAACCATGTCTAACTGAATGTGACCCCAGATACTTCTTTGAACCACTTTGTTTGAATCACTTTGCCCGGTGAGCGATTAAGGCCCCTTGGGGCTTCTTGTTTGTGGTGTTTTTACACCACTTTTCTTTCCCAAATCTCTTGGGAAAGATTAAAATAGAGAGTATTTTATCTGAGTTAGGTTCTTCCACTGAAGTGCAAGCCTGTAGGAAACAATTGCGGTAGGTATAATAAGAAAGGAAATTTACTATAAAATTTATATATCTTTTCCTTCCGGAACAACTCTTGGATGATATAGATACCGTACATTATCATTTCCTTGAACTTGTTCCAGTGATTCAAAATGCTGCGAGCAATTATGAGAAACCACTAATGTAGTTTGACTCTGACTTCATCCGGGTAAAGAGCAGGGTATTAAGATCTCTTTCCTGTCAAGTCTACATGGGTGTCACAGGTCTTCGATTCTGTAGACTACACCATATTTAACTTCCGGCGAGAAAAAGTAATTTAGTTTCTTATCTTCTTCCTCTGTATTTTTAATCGTTTGTGTTGGTTCACGTACTTTTAAAAACAACAGGGGAAGATGTGGAGAGTTCCTCAGCATTGATTGAGCAGGCTAAGATCCTAGTTTTAGCCCTACCTTCATCGTTTAGCTGTTCATGCAGATGCAATTGAGAAGATAATTTCTTAGTCAGAGCGAATTTAGTCTCTTGGTCTTATGTACTTTAATTTTAAGTACTGTGACGCATCGTCTATATGGAAGGAAATTTGTGGTCGTTTGTACCTTTTAAATTCTTTCCAAACCTAGTATTTATTTCTCGGTCTTAACTAAAGTTAAGTGGGAGTTATTCTGATGCAACGAAGCCTTGTGTCATCATCTTTGCATTTAACTAGGTGGAAAACTTGCCTTAGGTCGCTTTAGTCTTCCTACTCTAGCTTTTATGATAAGAATCAATTCTCATCTCCTTAAGCTGGGGTCTAATGTACCATCACCAGCAAAAAGAGTACGAGAGGTTATCCTAGACTCAAATCGTCTATAAGGACTCATAGCAAGGTATTTGTATACCTAAGTCTTTGATAGTAAGCTTTCATTATTGTAGGATTAAACTACAAGAAAGCATCTATTCTCGACTCTTTAAGTTGGGGTCTAATCGACCACAGCTAACAGAAGAGTAGGAGAGTTTGTCCTAGACTCAATTTGCTTATAAGGCTCATAGTGAAGGTATAGGTATCTCTCCTATATATAATTCTTAGGTTTGTCTATACAGCCACTTGGATAGGTGTTTCTCATCAGACAGAGTTACTGATCAGACTCTCCTGAGCGTGTGGTTCGAGGCTCTTATAGAACTCGGTCTGGCCGATTTTGACTGGAAGTGGATAATTAGGTTATTTATTATTATCTTTCAGTCGATAAGCGAACATTCGGCAATTGTAGCGAGTATAGTTCTTTAGATCACTTGTTTTGTGAACTAGATAATGTCTCATGGGATTTATGATAGGATTCATTTATCCCACCATTCATTTGGCTGGTTCATCTGTTTCACAGAGCGAATTAACCAGCTGTTTGGCTCCCTTTTATCAGTTATATGATGCATTAACAGCGATAGTTTTATGCGCCGGATGGAGTTGTGTGGAGCGGCTTGGAATGTTATTTTGATGGGTCGCTTACACACATGTCTACTCCAGTTATTAACTGGAGTGGTAGATGCTTTTTTCCCTCTTGACCTGTTCATTCTATTGTTAAATAAGTCAGTTAGCTATTTGTACTGCTTGGGTTATTTATCTTCCAATCAGCAGTCAATGCTTAAGATTTCCGCGCATAAGTAAGCGCTGGCTATATCTTGAGCTTATTCTAACTGTTTGGCTATTACATGATCTTATGTGGGATCTCTTCAGGATAGTTAACTTTTCGGCGCATGGGAATAATAGTTTCCATTATTTGTGTCGCGAGTATAAGGCTTTTGAGCGCATACAATGACGCTCAACCGTTTTCATGGGAATGAATGATAGGATATGTGTATCCTTCAATTCATTTGTTTCTATTGATTTCATTGAGGTTATGGGGTCTGCTATTGAACATTTGTCAGAAGCTTCCCCATTGGAGGGTTTTCTTCTTTAAGGGAAGTTTCATTCTTCATGTCATTCTCCACTCTCAGTAGCATTACGGAGTATTCTGACGTGAAAGAGCATTATGATCGATATATTATTGCTGTCTGCACCAGCAATGATTAATTAATGTGGGTGAGGAGGTAGGTATCTATATATATTTGAATCCCCCCCCCCCCCCTCCCTCACACACACACTCATGCTGTCGCGTATATATTTTTTTAATACATACATACTTTGCTTCTGGCTCATGTTGGATGGCACCATCATACACATATATGCAGTTCTGTTGCATTTGTTTCCGGTATTTATTTTTAGCTCACCTGACTGAAAGTCAGGGTGAGCTTTTCTGATCACTTTTCGTCCGTCTTCCGTCGACTGTCGTCCGTCGTGAAGGTGGTGTTTGGGCCTTTTTCTCCCAAACCACTGGCCGCATATTAATGAAATTTCATGTGTGTAGGGGTTATATAAGGGCATTTTGATTTTTTGTCAAATTAGGTTTCGGCTCATATTGAGCAGAGGGATGGGGCAAAAATGCACCAATTCTTAAAAAAATCTTCTTCTCAAGAACCAGCAATAGCAGAGACTTGATATTTGGTATGCAGCTTCCTTTTGAGGTGTAGACTCAAATTTGTTCAAGAGAAGTTCGAGGGGCTATATTTGATGATGTTAAACGAGGGGCAAAAATTTTGGCCCTGCCCCAAATTTCTATTTTCTAAACCGCGAGCCCCATTTGAACCAAATTTTATGTGAGTACTTATTGGGTCATAAGTACCTAATTTATGCAGAAATTTTTTTTCCCATAGCCCCGTGGGAACCACAGGAGCTAAAAATAGAAAAAAATTAAAACGCCCATATCTCCAAAACTGCACAGCAGTGAGAATTTTTATTTGGTGTGAAGCTTCCTTGGGACCAACAGAAAGGATTGGTCAAAAAAAATTGCCATCGGTTTTATCATAGGGTACAGTTTCGGGACTTTGAAAAAGTGCTGAGTCTGCACTTTTTAACACTGTAGGCAATGGGAAAAACATTAAAAAATCTTCTTCTCCAGATCCAGCAGGCAGAATCTTTTGATATTTGGTATACAACACTGTAGGGTGGATCTGATTCAAGTTTGTTCAAATTGGCCTCCTGGGTTCATATTTGGGCTCAGTATAGGAGCCCGATTTCGAACTTAGTGCATTTCAGGCAAATTTCTTTAAAAATCTTCTTCTCCAGATCCAGCAGGCAGAATCTTTTAATATTTGATATGCAACATTGTGGGGTGGATCTGATTCAAGTTTGTTCAAAGCGGCCCCCTGGATTCATATTTGGGCTCACTATAGAAGCCCGAATTCGAACTTAGTGCATTTGAGGCAAATTTCTTAAAAAATCTTCTTCTCCAGATCCAGCAGGCAGAATCTTTTGATATTTGGTATGCAACATTGTGGGGTGGATCTGATTCACGTTTGTTCAAATCGGCCCCCTGGGTTCATATTTGGGCTCACTATAGAAGCTTGAATTGGAACTTAGTGCATTTCAGGCAAATTTCTTTAAAAATCTTCTTCTCCAGATCCAGCAGGCAGAATCTTTTGATATTTGGTATGCAACATTGTGGGGTGGATCTGATTCAAGTTTGTTCAAATCGGCCCCCTGGGTTCATATTTTGGCTCACTATAGAAGCTCGAATTGGAACTTAGTGCATTTCAGGCAAATTTCTTTAAAAATCTTCTTCTCCAGATCTAGCAGGTAGAATCTTTTGATATTTGGTATGCAACATTGTGGGGTGGATCTGATTCAAGTTTGTTCAAATCAGCCCCCTCGATTCATATTTGGGCTCACTATGGAAGCCCGAATTTGAACTTAGTGCATTTCAGGCAAATTTCTTTAAAAATCTTCTTCTCCAGATCCAGAAGGCAGAATCTTTTGATATTTGGTATGCAACATTGTGGGGTGGATCTGATTCAAGTTTGCTCAAATCTGCCCCCTGGGTTCATATTTGGGCTCAGTATAGGAGCCCAAATTTGAACTTAGTGCATTTCAGTCAAATTTCTTTGAAAATCTTCTTCTCAAGATCCAGCAGGCAGAATCTTTTGATATTGGGTATGCACCATGCTAGGGGGGTGAGATTCAATTTTGTTTAAGCAAAGTCCCTGGGTTCATATTTGGGCTCACTGTGGGAGCCTGAATTATAACTTAGTTCAAAATGAGGAATATTCTTTAAAAATCTTCTTCAGATCCAGCAGTCGGAATGTTTTGATATTTGGTATGCAGCATCCTGAGGGAGGTGAGATTCAAGTTTGTTCAAGCCATGACCCTAGGTCCATATTTGGGCTCACTGTGGGAGCTTGAATTGTAACTTAGTTCGAAATGAGGAATTTTCTTAAAAAATCTTCTTCAGATCCAGCAGTCGGAATGTTTTGATATGTGGTGTGTAGCATCCTTGGGGGGGGGGGGGGGGGGGGGGGATTCAAGTTTGTTAAAGCCAAGTGTGGGAGCCCGAATTATAACTTAGTCAATATGAGGAATTTTTCTTTAAAAATCTTCTTCTTCTTCTTCAGATTCAGCAGTCGGAATGTTCTGATATTTGGCATGCAGCAACCTTAGGGGGCTGAGATTCAAGTTTGTTCAAGCCAAGTCCCTTGGTTCACATTTGGGCTCACTATGGGAGCCCAAATGACAACTTAGTTTAAAATGAGGAATTTTCTTTAAAAATCTTCTTCAGATCCAGCAGATGAATGCTTTTGATATTTTTTATGCAGCATCCTTGGGGGTAAGATTCAAGTTTGTTCAAGCCATGTCTCTAGGTCCATATTTGGGGTCATTGTGGAAGCTTGAATTGTAACTTAGTTCAAAATGAGGAATTTTCTTTAAAAATCTTCTTCTTCAGATCCAGCAGTCGGAATGTTTTGATATTTGGTGTGCAGCATCCTTAGTGGGGGTGAGATTCAAGTTTGTTAAAGCCAAGTCCCTGGGTTCATATATGGGCTCCTTGTGAGAGCCCGAATTATAACTTAGTTCAGTATGAGGAATATTCTTTAAAAATCATTTTTTTAGATCCACTGGTCAGAATCTTTGGATATTTGGTAGGAGGCTTTTCTTAGGAGGAGCAGATGCAACTTGTTGAAATCAATTCTCTGGGTTGATATTTAGGCTACCATGTCAGGTGAGCACCCTCAGGCCCCCTGGGGCCTCTTGTCTGATTTTAGAACCGGTTTATCATACCTACCTCCATTTCTAGATCCTGGTCTCTATTTTGTCGGTTCTCAAATCGTATATTCTCATGTGTTTATACTTGTTGATACCAAATAGTTCACGTTGGAGAGTGTTTTTTACCGGATTTAATATTACAGAGGCCTCCTGTGAATGATCTTGAAGCGTGTTTTCTCTGCAGAGATTGTTCATCTTATCCCGCTTTTGTATGTATATGTTATAATTAATTTCTCACTGATTTCGTCGTACCTGTATACGACGTCTGCAGTGCATATTTTATAGCTGATAATTCTATTTACCAAAATCATCGCTATAGCCTTGGCTTATGAAGTGGCATTAAGCACCATTTATTATTCATGAATTAATTTGTTGAGTGCCTGATCGATATTTATTTATATCATTTCCGGGTTTTGCTTATTGATTACAGAGCTCTCCCCTCTTTCTTTTGAAGTTATGTTCAAAAAAGGGGGGAGGGGGTGATTTTGTCCTCTTCTCTGCCTTATGGGGTATGTAACTATTGAGGAAGCTGTCTTGTCCATACTATGTTCAGCGATAAGCTGCAGTATTATTGTGTGGCGTAGGTTTATGGGAAATTTTCTCTCATTCTCAGTATGCCATAATAATTTTTGGGGCCTAGTCCTGACTAGTCTCTAAAATTGTTTATTTGTTGCATCCTAATTTAATAACATGATTTTATGCTTAGATTTAGGATTTACATTTTTGGGATCCATATTAGGTTATGTCTCTTCTATTATGGTATTAAGAGACATTCATGTAAATTCTAATTTCTTATCATGGATTGAAGGATTTGATCTGTGTTGATCTAATATTTCGGAAGTTCTAGGCTCTCCGCCTTTTTACGATTCAGCTAAGTCTAGGTCATTGGTTACAGTATAAAAATATGAAAAAATTTATAGTAATTTATATATTTTTTATACTTACCAATGACCCAGATGGGAATGGCCCTCCCATGAGTGGGCAGTACTGGGCACTCATACCTCCCTGCTGAATTATAAAAATCTTTTTCCTACAAAGAATGATTTTATTGGCGCCAGATTCGGTGACTTCCTGGCGTCTGCGTCCTCGCATGCGCGGAGGGTAAAATGTATGGAGGGCCAGTTAGGACTTATAACTTTTGGTTTTTGCATGCAAATTTTAGGGATTGGGAAGCAAAATTTGTGTTTGGCCCTAGATATTTTTGGGTTAGCACCAGCTAAGTCTGGGTCATTGGTAAGTATAAAAAATATGTAAATTACTATAAATTTTTTCATTTTCCAATTCAAATTTGATAAAAATTGTTTGATTTACAGATGTGATGAGTTGGGAACATGAAATTTTAAAGGAAACTTTTGTGCATACTCACTCTGGATAATTACCCAAAATAATTTGTGCATTTCTCCTTGTATACAAATTTGCCTGGAATTCAGTTTTACTTTCATCAGTTGAAGCATTTGTTTATTACTTTTCATAAGCTGTGTGATATCAAAGTCAAGAAAGTTTCCAATGTTTGATACAATGTACATCATAATCATTGGAGGTTTTTTTTAGCAAAGAATAATAAATGAGAATACTGCGGGGACGGATATTTTTTTTTATAAAGAAACTGATTTTTAAACTAATGTTAGATAACCCTGTACATTAATGATTTTGTAATTAACATTGTGTATTTGGTGTAAGATTTTTGATAGGTTTTGTTGGAAAGATGTATTTGGAACAGGTAATATTTTGTGTAAGATTTTTGATAGGTTTTGTTGGAAAGGTGTATTTTTATACTGTACCAATGACCCAGACATAGCTTGTGCTAACTCTTAAAATTCTAGGGCCAAACACAAATTTTGCCCCCCAATCCCCAAAATTTGCATCTAAAACCAAAAGAAATCATGTCCTGAAGGTCCTCCATACTTTGCCTTCACTGTGCATGTGCAGTGTCAAGGACGTCCCAAAATTGGTGCCAATTATCATTCTTTGTTTGGCCCTTCATCAGTTCACATCTGACTGATATTTGTGCTTGTAAATCTCAGTTTAAATGATGCCAGACACATAAATATTAGAGAAATGGTGGATCTAAAGAGGATATAGAAGGAGGAGAGGAAAAATGAGTGACAGAAAATATTCAGGGCTGTAACTTAAAATTTTTTAATGAAATTATGTTAAGTTGCCTATTTTCGAGGCATAGGCCTGTTGTCATTCTTGCTATAATGTTTCACTGCTTGTTCAGTGTTTCCTCTCTCCTTTTCCTTTAAGTCCCCCCTTGCTATTCTCCCATGCTTTTGGCATATTTTTGAGTAATATTATTACTAAAATTTCTTGGGAGATTTAGCTGGGTAACAGAATGAATTCTGTTCTTTTCCCCATGTTTACGTTCTCACCCATGGGTGTTTAGGCATAGTGTTCTGCATCTACCATCTGATGTTCTGCAGTTTCTTCCCTGGAAGTCTCTGTTTTGCATCAGATAGTGTATTATTGGTAACTGATTTTGGGCCAGGGTTATCAGTGCCTGGAGTCATGTTTCTGGTGTTTATACACTTCTTGTTTACATTGGCAACAGTCTCTGTGGAGGGGGATTTTTTGTCTTTGTACTAGTTTAATCATTACAAGATACATTATTATTATTCGTAAGTGTTGCATTAATTTTTTAAAATATTTTTAAAATTTTTGTCCACACTTAGGCTTGGGATCCATTGGGGCTTAACGTTACTTTTCAGAAACTTGGGCTTTGCTGAAAAAATATTTTTTCAAAATTTTTTTTTGATTTCAGTTATTTTTTCTGTGTTAATGGATCATGTTATTATGTATCTTTGTTTTCAGGGGTTCGTGCGAGTACTAGGACTTTTTGTTTTCTTTTCACAATGAAAGGATATTGTTCAAATTGTAATAAGAGGAAATCTTCCTCTGACTTTCATGATCATTGTATTAATTGTAGTCAGTGTACTCGCACTAACTCCTGTTCAGTATGTGTATATTGGGATGACAAACATTGGAAACGTGTGTCACGGTATGTTGTTAGCGGGGAAAGGGCCATGCCGGTCCTTTCTCCGCAGGGTCACTCTAGTTTATCAATCTCTATTTCAGAGGAACAAGAACAGGGTGATGTTTCCGCGATGTCTTCCAAAAGTGTGCCTCCGTCGTCACAATTAAATGAAGAGCTAGCGACAAAAGTGCTCATGGAGATACGTCAATTGCCTAAGAGGTCCCTAGTAGGATTGATGGCATTGACGTCCGCTAGCTCGCCCGGTGTAGCGTCCATTCATCGAATGGTTCGGCAGCCGGGTTTGTCCGTTGCAGTCCAGGAAGGAGATTTGGGTGATGCGAGCACTATAAATATACAAGGTGCACACCCAGTGACGGCGGATCAGAGGAAAGAACGGAGGAAGCCTAGTAGTCTGGTTCCTAGCTCGTCCAGGTCCATCCAGGCTGCGAGCGAGAGAGTCCCCTCTCTTGTACAACAACATCTGGGACCAGATGTTGTGGTACAAAATGTTTCACATTCGGAGCATACGTCCGCCGCTCGGGACGCTCCGTTATATAGACAGTCCAGAGAGACTGTCCAAAAGGCTTCCTCATCCTCTCAGCAGCGCACACGACCACATCTTGGCTACGTGACCACGGATATCCAGCCAGCTTCGCCAATCAGGGATTCCACGGCGACCAGGTCACGCCATCCAGTAGCCAGGGACAAGAGGCCTGTAGACTCCGGACGTTCGCATAAGAGAAGTATGCAGGAGTCAGTGTACACGGAGCTTCCAGCGGCTAAGCAACGTAAGACTGCTACTCCACAGGCCTCAGTGATGGACGTGCTATCCCAAATAGCACAAATTATCGCAGCATCCCAGCAAACGACAGAATCTCTGTCGGATCAAGAATTATCCGACGACGCTGGGTCGGTACGCTCCGCCGAAGCATTGGGTACGGACGACCGAGCACATCATGGGGTCCGACAGGATGGCGAAAGGGATTCCGAGGATTTGGAGCTATCCCTTTCGGAACAACATAAAGCCGCCGTGGATTTCATCCGGCATTACCTTCCACAAGTTGTTCCGTCGGGCCAGATTGCTGCGATGTCGGATAAGAGACTGATAGCGTCATTGGACACAGAATTCTTTGATCGGTTCAGAGACATCGTCCCTGAGTTTCCGACACAGTCCAATAATGTCACAAGAACATTCGAATTATTGAACGACGCTATCTATAAGCTTGCTACCAAAACAGGCAAGGCTGGTTTCTTGTCCGCTAATGCTCTCAATCTGCCTTTCATCAATTCAAGGAATAAATTCAAAACGGCAGGACAGGGCATACCGAGAGTTCCTATGTGTCTAGGCGACGAGGCGGAAGACTTAGAATTGTCTTTACCATCGTCTATGTCTATTCCAACCGCGACGTTGGAAACGACAATAATGTCTAACAGAGCAAGCTTAGACGCTTTATCATACGCAGACCACCTTACTAAGGCATTATCATTGCGTCTTCAAGGGAAAGAATTCCAGGATATACAATCCTCATTAAGACTTCTTTCAAGGGCAGTAGCTTATTCCACGTATAACTCTGCCCTTTCAGTGGCAAACCTGGAGTTGGTTAGACGTGACACAGCCCTAGCTACATCCACGCACGTGGATAGTAAGGTGAAGAACTCTCTCAGAGTTTCCCCGTGGGAACCCCGGGAAGTAAGCAGCACTTGTTTACTGTGGTAAACCAGTTCCGCTTTACTCGTAAAATAGGACCCAGTCACCAATGCTTGGGGTGAAAGTCCTCTAAAATGGGCAACATGTTGATCAACGATTGACTAAACTTGACTTCATCTCCATGTTGTGTTACGATTAGCCATGGTGCATAAATATGTGACGTTAACCACCAACAAACTCTCAGAGTTGCTTCGGTCTCCGGAGAGCTTCTCTTTGACGGCAAGCTTTCAGCAATCTATGATAAGATAACTAAGAAAGCTTCGGATTCTCTGCTTTTTAAATCCGCTTCCAAAAAGTCGGATACAGCAGAAAAGAGTAAGACAGGCACTTCTGGGACAAGTTCGCCCAAAAGAAGTTCCTATAGAGGTTCTTATACGTCCTCTAGGTCTTATTCTAGAGACCGTCAAGGCAACGACTCACGTACGGGACGTTATTCTGGCCGAGACAACCGGCCTGACGTCCCGAGGTCGACGGGACGAGGTGCGGGTCGTGGAGGACGTAGTTTCTCCATCCGCAGGCCTCTGTCGTGTTCCGGTGGGCGGAAGATTATCGAGTTTTACAAACGAGTGGGCGTCGATTACGGACGACCCCTGGGTCCGAGGGGTAATTTCGGAAGGACTAAGAATATCCTTCAAACGAAAGCCTCCATTAACTCGAAGTCCAAAATGGACTCGGCTTCCGTCAAATCCGCAGAAAAGAGATGTTCGGAAGTACAGTATCTTCTGATGATGAAGAACGCGGTAGAGGTCGTAGAAGACCAGGAATCACCGGGTTTCTACAGCCATCTGTTTCTGGTTCCGAAACCAGATGGCTCGTTCTGTCCAGTCATAGATCTGAGCTGGATAAACAAGCTGATCGTCGCTCCGAAGTTCTATATGGAGACGATTCGATCGGTCAGAGCGAGTATTCGGGTGAACGACTATGCTACAAGCATAGATCTCAAAGATGCGTACTTTCACGTCATGGTACATCCGACATTCAGAAAGTATCTACGCTTCGCAGTCCTAGGAGTTGTATATCAATTCCGGGCGATGTGCTTCGGTTTGAACCTAGCGCCCTGGGCTTTCACTCGGGTAATGAACTCGGTAATGATGTATTTCCGAGCTCATTCGTCTGCGGTAACGTCGGCCTACCTGGACGACATTCTTCAGAGGTACGGCAACGAGTTAACGCTTAAGAACGATGTGCAGAATCTGCTTCTATTACTCCGACGTCTCGGTTTTATTATAAACGAGGAGAAGTCGGATCTGGTGCCGTCCAAGTCATTCACTCATCTGGGAATGAGCTTCGAGACACACAACAATCTCGTTTGTCTGCCGTTAACCAGAGCGAAATTAATCAGTTGTTACGCTCGCTATCGTCTGCACGCAGACAAAGTCACAGCGAGAGAATTTATGAGACTGATAGGTCTGTGCGGAGCCGCTGCGGATCTCATTCCGATGGGGCGGTTGCGCACTCGTCCTCTCCAAATTTTCTTGACTCAGAATTGGAGTGTAAAGATTCATTCGCTCGATATAGACGTTCTCTTGTCAAATCAAGTGAAACAAGAGATTCAGACTTGGGCAAACATTCAGTGGTTGACTCAGGGAGTTCCACTGTAGTTGCCGGATCCGGGTTTTACGATTATGACGGATGCCAGTCAAACAGGTTGGGGTGCAACATTGATCCCAATGGATTCGAAGTGCCAGGGTCTTTGGGATCCGCAGTTTCTAAGCAAGCACATAAACATCAAGGAAATGATGTCAGTTTGGCTTGCATTACATCATTGGATGAACATTATTCAGAAAGCACATGTCCAAATCCTGTCCGACAATACGACAGTAGTGGCATATATCCAGAACCAGGGAGGCACTCATTCCATTCTGTTATTCAATTTAACGGAAAGAATCCTTCTGTTTGTTCTAGAACACCAAGTTCTACTTTCGGTCCGTCATATTCCGGGTCGTCTGAATGTATTAGCAGACTCCCTTTCACGGAAGGGTTGCTTGTTGCCGTCAGAATGGACTCTCAACAAACAGGTATTCAATCAGATTTGCTACCAATGGGAACGGCCAATGATAGACTTATTTACGACACAACTCAACAATCAGTTGCAGACGTATGTGTCACCATGTCCGGATCCCCGAGCATATGCAGTAGACGCTCTGTCGATCTCGTGGGACGGAATGATAGGATATGCGTATCCTCCAGCGCCGTTAATTCAGCAAATATTGCTAAGATAAAACAATCTCAGTGCAAAATTCTGTTGGTAGCATCTCTGTCTCCACAGAGACCGTGGATAAATCTACTCAGGTGTTTGCTGTGGGACTTACCGCGAAAACTTCCTCCACGAGAGGATCTTCTTTCGCAGGGGAAGTCGCGTCAACTTCATCACAACCCGCAAGGTCTCAACCTTCACGGATTTCCGTTGTGCGGTCCTTCTTGCACGGCAAGCATTTTACAGGACGAGCAGTGGACGCGATTTCTAACTGTAGGAGAACCTCCTCTTCGCTAAACTATGCAGCTAAGTGGAAGGTCTTTCGTCATTGGTGTAGGGATCATTCTGTTGATATTTTTGATCCTTCCATACCAGACATTGCAAACTTTCTAGTATACTTGGTTGACGAGATCAAACTGCAGCCTGTTACTATTAAAGGTTATAGGTCTATGTTATCTGATACCTATGCACACCATGATAGTTTACAAATTGGATCTAATGTCTCTTTATCTAAATTAGTTAGAAACTTCTCGATAAATAGACCCAGAACTCTTAGATTAATTCCTAAATGGAATTTAGCTTGGGTTCTTCTTAAACTGAAAGAAAAGCCATTTGAGCCTCTTGGGACAGTAGATTTCAAATTCTTGTCTTATAAGACAGCATTTCTCTTAGCTTTCTCTTCTGCTAGAAGAGTCAGTGAGCTTCATGCACTATCGGTGGACGATTCTCACTATCATAGTGTCGGGAACACTATTACCTTTACTACTAATGTTGGATTTCTAGCTAAGAATCAGGCTCCTAGTAAATATCCGTTATTGTTATTGTTATTAAGGCCCTTCCGTCTTCAGACGGGCATAGGCTTTTACTCTGTCCTGTTAGAGCTTTACGTATTTATAAACAAAGATCTCAGTTTATCAGAAAGGGACGAAAACGCTTCTTTCTGTCTCTGATGCCTAATAGAAAGGACATTTCGGTCCATTCTATTGCTAGATGGATTCAGTTAACTATCCGTACTGCTTATGATAATCTATCTTCAACTCAGCAGTCTGTGCTTAAGATTTCGGCTCATGAAGTAAGAGCTCTTTCTACATCTTGGGCTTACGCAAATAGTGTTGCTATTGCAGATTTAATGAAGGCTGCATATTGGTCTCAGCCATCCACATTCACGAATTTTTATCTCAGAAATATTGAGTCCATTTCTGGAGACCTGCATTGTTTAGGTCCGTTATCTGTTGCTCAGAATGTCGTCCACTAAACAGTTGCAACTATAGTTATGCTGGCTTTCTGTTCCGGCAGTGACTCCGTCCTGCTGCCCTCTTCGCACTGGGCTATTTGACCCAGGGCAAGGGGAAGGGGGGGGGGGTGTTCCCTTAGGTCACCTGCTTTATAGTGAAAAGCAAGGGGATTCCTCCTCCGGAGTCAGTAATTCTGAGTCGTTACCGGGATGGTTTTAAAGTGTAAATGTTAAAAATTCATTCATGTCATATTTTTAAAGTGTAGCTCGGTGTGAAGCATTTGTATATGTCACGTGTCAAACGGGCGTTAATATACAATCCTCGGACACTTTTAAGAGAATATAAAGAGTCTCAATTCTCTGGACTAACTTTATTTATTGGCTTACTTTAAAAATAATTAGTATAAGGGGTTATACTGGATGTTAATAGAGAACATGAATGTTATTATGCTCAATTATGGAGGGTGTTGTGTCTTTCTAATTTATCATAAAATAAGAAAGATACATGTAAAGCCTAATACTCCTTTTCTCCTCGAGGGGTTTACTCTATTTATATAGTTGAGCTTATTGGATTTTCCTCTATGTCCTAGGCCCTCCAGCCTTTTTACTATTCAGCTATGTCTTGGTCATTGGTACAGTATAAAAATGTTAAAAAATTTATAGTAATTTATATATTTTTTATACTTACCAATGACCCAGACGGGGATGGCCCTCCCAGGAGTTGGGAACTCATACCTCCCCGCTGAGTACATAGTGCTGACCAGGCACTGCTTGTAAGAATGATAATTGGCGCCAATTTCGGGACGTCCTTGACACTGCGCATGCGCAGTGAAGGCAAAGTATGGAGGACCTTCAGGACATGATTTCTTTTGGTTTTAGATGCAAATTTTGGGGATTGGGGGGCAAAATTTGTGTTTGGCCCTAGAATTTTAAGAGTTAGCACCAGCTATGTCTGGGTCATTGGTAATTAATAAAAATATATAAATTACTATAAATTTTTTAACATTTGTAACAGGTAAAAATATTACTGTGATTGCAATTTGTGCCAACATTAAGCTTCTTGTTAACAGCATTTCTGATAGGCGTGCTGAATGCCATTACTAATTCTGAGGACTGGAAAAGGAATAAGGATTTATAGGTGTTTACATGCTTTAACTTCTCATCTATGACCAATCATCATGGATACATGCAGCATATGATGCTATTATCTTTGTAAACTATCAAAATATCCCATAATCTGCTATTAGCTGATTAAGCAAACGGTTGAAGGTTTAAACAAATCTGTAACTATTTCAGCCCTATTATAGATAAGGAGGAGGGGGGAAGGAGACGGGGAACATTCACTTGTTAAAAACAACTGTAGAATGACTTAATGATTTTGAAGGAAGAAAAGATTTAAAGTTTCTTGAGACATTTCAAACTCTTTTCACTAATGTTTTCATGGATTAAAGAAAAAAAAAGAAAATTTTCCCTTGCCCACCCACATTTTCAGTCAAAAGATTAAGGAAATTGCTTAACCCTTTACATATCATCACAACACAAATTGTCTAGAGCTATTCACAAACATTATTATTCAAATTTTATTTTTCCCTTTTTGCCTGGAAAACAGAATTGATCACACCCTCTTTAGAATGAGAATAAGCTATTTTATGCCAGAAATAAAAATGTTTAGTCATTTACAAACCTTTTAGCAAATGTTGTCTGCTGGTTATGTCAGTTAAAGGATTAAGAAGCAAGAATTTTTATATGCCTTATTTCATGAGTTCCTGACATTAAGCCAAAGATACATTGGGGTCTGATACACTATTGGAAAGGACTCAGAGAGCAGAATTTTTGCACCCAAGTTAAAAAAAAAATACGTAAGTTTTAACGTCATTATAAAATGGACTGTTTTCTGGAATAGACACTGGAATAGATGGCAGATAAATACAAAATATAATTCCACTAAACTATTTTGCTATTTGGCTAATGTGTAGTCAAAAAAAGCACACTAAAAATCTGTAAATCTGTTGCATATTTTTTCTGAGACGAATGATATGGGTAACTAGAAGTATTGTTTGCCCATTTTATGAAGGCCTGTTGTGAAGATTATTTAAATACTGTTCAACACAGCACGGTTGCCAAACCAGATCCACTCAATAATATATACAAAATCCTTCCAACAGTTTCAGTTTCATATGTTTAAAACATAACCTAAGACTTTTGTGTTCAGTTGAATGCTATAAAGTCTAGACCTGGTATGATACACATCTTCACGATACGATACAAATCATGATACAGAGGTCACGATATGTCAATACTTCCGATTATCTAGTTTTGGGTGTGATGTATTTTGTGGTATATAAAACTACTCTTGAGATACAGATGCACAAATACTTTTGGGTGTGGGGGGGGGGGGGGTGCAATAATGGTACAGGGTGGAATATCCTTCACAATATTCAAGAACAATCTACAGTTAAACATTAATGTTTTGACTTTTCACTTTGAAACAAAAGCTTATTATCCCTCTTTGGAACAAGCTCATCAGGCTCGTTCAAGAAGAGGGGGCCAATCCCTGGCCATAGGCTGTTGTTTAGAAGAGAAAAGTTTTCAGCACTATGTTCAAACATACAGTTGAAACTAGAAGTCCTGCCACAATTAGCACAGAAAATGCTCAATAGTTAATGTGTGAAACCACAAACTGAAATATTGAGACTGCAGTATGTGGAGGGTGCATTACCACTAAATTACTGTGGTATAGATTTTTCACTTAGTAATTATTTACAATTTCTGGGAACAAAGCAGAAGAAGCATTTGCAAACTTCAGTCATATTGCACCCTATGGTCCATGTGATGAAAGCTTGCAAATATTTCTAGTGCTGTTTTGACCAGCTTCTTATATTAAATATTTTTCAGTCTTTTGGGGAGAAGAATATAGCACTGAAAACGTAGTGGGATTTTAATGTCCATTTCAGTCATTACGTACTTGTATCTCAGTAGAGGTTAAGAATGATGTTAATGATCTCTGTTTACTGGTATAAATACTGTACACAGCCCTGTTAATCAGCATCTGTTTTCGGCTCAGGCGAGGCAATTCCCAGAGCAAAAAAAATATGTCGGTTATCTCAGCTGGTGCGAAATTGTGTCATATTCAGTCGTCTTGGGTTTTTTCTGAACAATTTTCAAGTTTGCTATAAAAATATATCTACCGACTTGACACTAATTACAACACACAAATGAGGTGTGAACAGAATATCTGCAGACTGTCGTGTCATTTTAATTAATGCTGACAACAGAAGTATACCTACAAGTGAATAGAAGTTCATCACGCTTTTTTTAACATGTTCTTGTTTTGGGTAAATGTTTCAGTAAGGTTCTGCTCCACAGTTTTCCAGGCATTCCCAAAAATGACATTCCATACACTCTCTTCAAATGCAAATATTCCATAACATGTATTACATTTCCCAAATCCACAAAAAACATATAACACTATCTCACTAAGTAGAAATAAACAATCTGAATGTGAGTGGAATAATTTATTGTCAAATTATATGTTTCCGTTTCATTTTTTAGTTACCTGTCTGGTAACAAACTCATGTAAAAATTACATTTTACAACACAGCCAATTTTTTGAAGCCACTGTTTCCCATAATTCATCTGGTAATTTACCCCTATGTATCAGACTCCAACTTTGGGACCAAAACTTCAAATTCTCTTGTCCAACAAAAAGCCTAATGTAATCATATATCTGATACTAAAAATATATCCCTATTTTACATGGCCTTAGTTTCAACATATGCCCTGTGTTCAGAATTTCACCCTGTGCAATAGTGCGAAACTGTAGAGCAGAACCTAATACGATTGGTCGGAAAACAAAACTTCACATAATGATATTTACTATTGAATGAAGTGTTTAAAACTCGCATTCCGTAGTGTACATTCTGATCAAACAAATCGCACCGCTTGGTCACATGTTTCATTTAATATTCATTGAGGCTATTGTTTATAGTTTGTCTAGATTTTCATTGGGGATTGATTTTGCCAGTGGTCGGGCAATGTCAATAAGCGATTCTGATTGTGTTTCCATTTTAAGTTCCATACACAGGTGTCTGCAGACGATATTTTTTAAGAAACTGTGTTTGATTGGTCTAAACTAGTAAACTGACGAAAATATCCTATCGTGAAATACAATGCAAAGTTTGTCCTTGATTCAGTAGGTTCAAAAGAACAAGCTATTCTATTGGGCAGTTAGAAGGTTTCAACCAATCACAGAGTGCTTAACATCTAAATAGTATCAGAAGTTTACTTTCGTCAAAAATGCCAAAACAAAACCATGTGCGTTCTCCAATTGATAGAGTCTGGATGTGAAAGTGAAAGATATCTTTTAATGAATAAATATTACAGATAAACATGAGTTTGAAGAAATCGAAATTATCGCTAGGTGGATTGCGGTCCGTATCGGCAAATTTGTACCGCGATGTATTCAAGTTTCGATGAATCGTACCAGGCCTAATAAAGTCTTTGCTGTCGAAAAAATTAAAGCTATTCGGAAATCTACTTTCAGTCAGTTCATCTAAGATAGAGGAGTAACAAAAATGTCTTTATATTTTGTGAAAAACATTCAATGCAAAGGTTTCATATTTGAATAGTCATTAATACAATTATTTCAGGAACTAATAGAACAAGTCCCCAGTGATGGACTAGCCTTACGCCTTTGCGACTTGTACAGGAAAGGTATGAATTTCTTTTATATGATACAGTACATAAATGATGACTTGGTTCCTTCTGCACAGAATTGTCTGAACATATCACACAAAAGGTTTTCCACCATTGTATTCAAGAATGGAAGAGAGTTTTCATAGGTAGAAGGCTAGTGGGAAACTTGTATGGGGGCTAGGTTACTTATGCTCCATTGTGGCTGTATTTTGGTATTGGGATGGACAGTTTTGTTGTGGAAGAAAATCCAGTATTTATTAAAGACCATCAACCTGCAGGACCTTTCATCATACTAACTTAACCGTATTAAGGCTTCATAGTGGGGTGGATTGTCCATCAAAAGAATATTAACAGAAAAAAAGACACAAAAAATAATAGTGAATGTTTGCCCACAAACCTGTGAATTGCACCTGTAGATGTCCTTATACAGAATTTTTTAATAAATGTAAGGTAGAAAATGTGCTGACAGAGTGTTTTAGTCTTCATTCACTTCTCAATACTGCTTATATGTGGAGCAACGTGGCTCAGTGGTTAAGAGCATTGAATTTAAACCAAAAGGTCAGTTAATTTGATCCTGACCAGTGGTAACTGCATTGTGTCCTTGCAGTGTTTCCGCTAGGTCAAAAACGATGAGGCTGTTTTGGAGATGAAAATGCAAGAGCATCTCTATTACCATGGCTCGAAAAGAGAGTACTATTATGGAATTTGCCCAGGATAACTCAGTTCTCTCCCATACAAGGGGCATTTTTACACTCTGTATTTATTATTTATTTATTGGTGTTTAAGGTCACATACTTATGCACAACAACTAATTGTGACCGTGACAGTTTTATGGGTGGAGGACGCCGGTATACCTGAAGAGAACCACTACGCCTCGACGATCAACTATTAGCTCCTCAACATTCTAACTCTGTACAAGCTCCGCTCAAGCAGGGTTACAGCGGTTGAAGACATATACACCATCGACGTGCAGTATGCCTTAGTACACGGCGTCATCATGTCCCCATTTAGGCAACCGGGATAAAGTGCCTTGCCCAAGGACACAATACGGGTCGTCCTGGATGAGGATCAAACTCGGGGCCTCCAGCATAGAAGTCCAACAGTCTACCACTGAGCCACCGAGCACCCTTTACACTCTGTATCCACAGATAGCCTGATCATTCTTGAAAATTTGTATCAACTAATGGCTCTCACAGAATAAAATCATCTCTTGGTGTACTTACTTGGCTACCATATCAGCAGATCTTGAGCTTTCTCTTGCAGAACCACTAGGTATTAATACAATTTACTGCAGGCAATGGTTTGCGGTTGCAAAACATTGCCCTCGAGAAGACAATTTAATAGTCTTGCAAATTCGCTGTGCATCTCCAGAAAACGATAGCCGCTACTAAATTAGAAAACAGTCTTGTTATAAGAGGTCACTACATAGTAGGAGAAAAGTTGGTTTAGGCAATGAGGTCACCAAGCGGACCTTCTACCTCCCTAGCAGAATCCTTGATCCCTGGACAAGACACTTAATCCTTATTGCCCACATGGGGGAACTGTAGCACTGTGTACTAAGGTGCACTGCATGTAAATGGTGCACTTGCTTTAACTGCTACTAACCTTCCTAGTATCACATTAATACGTTTGGGAGTCAGTATGCTATGACAATTGCTCACTGTGTCTTTCTGGGTTTTCCTGCTTCCTCCTTCCATAAAACTGTCTGTCAAACAGGATTTGATTGAGTACTGGAAGCCACTATTAGGGCTCTACTGAAAAGTGCTGAAAGCCACTATAATGGCGTTACACTGTTTGCACCAATCAGTTGTTTGCTCAGCAGTTCATGTAAAAATTGTTTTGTTACAATTTATTGGCAAGTGCAAACTGGTACCCTCCAATAAATTGCAACAAAACAATTATTTAGGAGAAGTATCTTGTGCCACTAAGGCTCCTTTTGCTGGTAGTGTGATATTTTTAAAAAAAAATACTTGCATTAAAAATCACCCTTGAAAAGTAATTTAACACCCTACAAGTTGATATGTTGAATAGGAGAGATGATTTATGAAATTTGAATAGACTATAGTTTACCACCTGGTTGATTAAAATGAATAGAGTTTATATATAAGCACTTGTCACGACTATAGATAAGTATCATAATTTGTGTGATCTCAGTATGAGTTGATGTAAAATTGATGGCTGTGAGAGGGTATAATCAAATACTTTTTTCTAAGAAAAAACCTTACAAAATGATTTTGTCATCTGTGGTATTTGGTTACTCCAGAAAATAAAAACACATTCGTACCCCGTTAATTGAATAGCCACTTTGCCAATGAAAATTATTCAATTAACAGGAGTATTCAATTAGAAGGGATTGTGTCACTTTCCTGTATTCTAGAGATGAACTTAGCATTTATTCTTTTATACCCTGTTTGACAGAGTTCCATGAGCTCTGTCAAACAGGATATAATAGATTAAATGCCTGTATTGGATGTACTGAGGCCAAATAGGTATATAACCAAAGGAAAAATGGGGAGACTCAGGGTAATTTCTCGACATGTTACAAGATTTTTATCTTACTAGAGCTAAACTTATCACTTGCCATCCGTCATCTATCGTCATCCGTCCGGTATCGTGAACATTTTTCAAACGACTTCTCCTCTGAAACCGCTAGGTCGATTTGCTCAAAACTTGGTATGGATGTTTATTACCATATGTCAATTCAAGATTGTTCAAATGAAATGGCCACGTCCCTTGGGGGCTCTGTATGGGGCATAACTCTGATAGCACCGTATGAATTATAGAAAAATTATTAAAAAATCTTCTCCAGAACCAGTGGGTGGAATCTTTTGATACTTGGTATGCAGCATCTTGGTATGGGTCTGATTCAAGTTTGTTCAAATCGGTCCCCTGGATTCATATTTGGGCTCACTATAGCAGCCCAAATTCGAACTTAGTGCATTTCAGGCAAATTTCTTTAAAAATCTTCTTCTCCAGATCCAGCAGGCAGAATCTTTTGATACTTGGTATGCAACATTGTGGGGTGGATCTGATTCAAGTTTGTTCAAATCGGCCCCCTGGATTCACATTTGGGCTCAGTATAGAAGCCCGAATTCAAACTTAGTGCATTTCAGGCAAATTTCTTAAAAAATTTTCTTCTCCAGATCCAGCAGGCAGAATCTTTTGATATTTGGTATGCAACATTGTGGGGTGGATCTGATTCAGGTTTGTTCAAATCGGCCCCCTGGATTCATATTTGGGCTCACTATAGAATCTCGAATTGGAACTTAGTGCATTTCAGGCAAATTTCTTAAAAAATCTTCTTCTCCAGATCCAGCAGGCAGAATCTTTTGATATTTGGTATGCAACATTGTGGGGTGGATCTGATTCACATTGTTCAAATGGGCCCCCTGGATTCATATTTGGGCTCACTATAGAAGCTTGAATTCGAACTTAGTGCATTTCAGGCAAATTTCTTAAAAAATCTTCTTCTCCAGATCCAGAGGGCAGAATCTTTTGATATTTGGTATGCAACATTGTGCGGTATATCAAATTCAAGTTTGTTCAAATTGGCCCACTGGGCTTATATTTGGGCTCACTATAGGAGCCCAAATTTGAACTTAGTGCATTTCAGGCAAATTTCTTCTTCTCAAGATCCAGCAGGCAGAATCTTTTGATATTTGGTATGCAACATTGTGGGGTGGATCTGATTCAAGTTTGTTCAAATCAGCCCCCTCGATTCATATTTGGGCTCACTATGGAAGCCCGATTTCGAACTTAGTGCATTTCAGGCAAATTTCTTCAAAAATTTTCTTCTCCAGATCCAGCAGGCAGAATCTTTTGATATTTGGTATGCAACATTGTGGGGTGGATCTGATTCAAGTTTGTTCAAATCGGCCCCCTGAGTTTATATTTGGGCTCAGTATAAGAGCCCAAATTTGAACTTACTGCATTTCAGGCATATTTCTTTGAAAATCTTCTTCTCCAGATCCAGCAGGCAGAATCTTTTGATATTTGGTATGCAACATTGTGGGGTGGATCTGATTCAAGTTTGTTCAAATCAGCCCCCTGGATTCACATTTGGGCTCAGTATAGAAGCCCGAATTCAAACTTAGTGCATTTCAGGCAAATTTCTTAAAAAATTTTCTTCTCCAGATCCAGCAGGCAGAATCTTTTGATATTTGGTATGCAACATTGTGGGGTGGATCTGATTCAGGTTTGTTCAAATCGGCCCCCTGGATTCATATTTGGGCTCACTATAGAATCTCGAATTGGAACTTAGTGCATTTCAGGCAAATTTCTTAAAAAATCTTCTTCTCCAGATCCAGCAGGCAGAATCTTTTGATATTTGGTATGCAACATTGTGGGGTGGATCTGATTCACATTGTTCAAATGGGCCCCCTGGATTCATATTTGGGCTCACTATAGAAGCTTGAATTCGAACTTAGTGCATTTCAGGCAAATTTCTTAAAAAATCTTCTTCTCCAGATCCAGAGGGCAGAATCTTTTGATATTTGGTATGCAACATTGTGCGGTATATCAAATTCAAGTTTGTTCAAATTGGCCCACTGGGCTTATATTTGGGCTCACTATAGGAGCCCAAATTTGAACTTAGTGCATTTCAGGCAAATTTCTTCTTCTCAAGATCCAGCAGGCAGAATCTTTTGATATTGGGTATGCAGCATGCTTAGGGAGGTGAGATTCAAGTTTGTTCAAGCCAAGTCCCGGGGTTCATATTTGGGCTCACTATGACAGCCCGAATGATAACTTAGTTCAAAATGAGGAATTTTCTTTAAAAATCTTGTTCTTCAGATCCAGCAGTTGGAATGTTTTGATATTTGGTATGCAGCATCCTTAGGGGGGTAAGATTCAAGTTTGTTCAAGCCATGTCCCTAGGTCCATATTTGGGCTCACTATGGGAGCCTGAATGATAACTTAGTTCAAAATGAGGAATTTTCTTTAAAAATCTTCTTCTTCAGATCTAGCAGTCATAATGTTTTGATATTTGGTATACAGCATCCTTAGGGAGGTGAGATTCAAGTTTGTTCAAGCCATGTCCCTAGGTCCATATTTGGGCTCTCTGTGGGAGCCCAAATGATAACTTAGTTCAAAATGAGGAATTTTCTTTAAAAATCTTCTTCTTCAGATCTAGCAGCCAGAATGTTTTAATATTTGGTATGCAGCATCCTTAGGGGGGTGAGATTCAAGTTTGTTCAAGCCATGTCCCTAGGTCCATATTTGGGCTCACTGTGGGAGCTTGAATTGTAACTTAGTTCGAAATGAGGAATTTTCTTAAAAAATCTTCTTCAGATCCAGCAGTCGGAATGTTTTGATATGTGGTGTGTAGCATCCTTAGGGAGGTGAGATTCAAGTTTGTTAAAGCCAAGTCCCTGGGTCTATATTTGGGCTCCCTGTGGGAGCTCGAATTATAACTTAGTCAATATGAGGAATTTTTCTTTAAAAATCTTCTTCTTCAGATTTAGCAGTCGAAATGTTTTGATATTTGGCATGCAGCATCCTTAGGGGGTGAGATTCAAGTTTGTTCAAGCCAAGTCCCTGGGTTCATATTTGGGCTCACTGTGGGAGCCCGAATGATAACTTGGTTCAAAATGAGGAATTTTCTTTAAAAATCTTGTTCTTCAGATCCAGCAGATGAATGCTTTTGATATTTGGTATGCAGCATCCTTAGGGGGTTAAGATTCAAGTTTGTTCAAGCCATGTCCCTAGTTCCATAAAATTTGTCTCTCATGTCTTCATTCCTTTGTAGTGTTGATGAACCATGTCTAACTGAATGTGACCCCAAATACTTCTTTGAACCACTTTGGCCGGTGAGCGATTAAGGCTCCTTGGGGCCTCTTGTTTAAATTGACACTTATTGCAACAGTAGAGCTAAAGTTATCAAAATCAATACTCATCTAAAGTTTCATAATTTCTAAATATTATTTTGTTGATGCCTGAAAATTTGATAGTCATTGTTAGTAAAATGGATTATATTTTTCAATCAGTTGGCAGGGATTCCATGTGTAGACTTTGTGCAATTAAGAAATTTCTGTAGAGAATGAAGGGTAATAATTACAGTTTTCAATACAGTGGAACCCTGTTAATTGAATAGCCAATTTTCCAATGAAAATTATTCAATTACCAGGAGTATTCAATTAACAGGGATTGTGTCATTTTCCTGTAATCTAGAGATACACTTAGCATTTATTCTATTATATCTTGTTTGACAGAGCTCTATGAGCTCTGTCAAACTAGATATAATAGATTAAATGCCTGTATTGGATGTTCTGAGGCCAAATAGGTCTATAAACAAAGGAAAAGTGCGGAGTGTAAGGGTAATTTCTCAACAGGTTGCAAGATTTTTTATTCAATTAACAGGAGTTTACTCTATAACCTTTATTTGTTTAACAAGTCAAATTTGTACGGGAGGTATGGGAAATGGTTTTGTGTTGGGAAATTATTTTCAATTAACAGGGTTATTCAGTTAAGAGATATCCAATTAAGTGGGCGCCACTGTATAAAAATTTGAGTGCCACTTATTCCAGCTTTGACCACTTTTGTGTCTTCAGTAAAGGTGTCCCAGCCTCCAATCATACTGAAGTCTTCCAGGCATTTTTGCACATCACACTGACAGTGTTTTATAGTCAAGTCATGATTGCTAATATGTGCACCCAAGACCTGACTAGAAATCTCTGCCAAGTTTTTTGACTTGCAGATAATATTTTGGTGCAATCTGTGGAGAAATATCCAACCACTTAAGGGTTAATAGAGATTTTCTTTTAACAGATATCTGACTAACTGATCTGCTTTACTTCACAGTGAAACAGTACACCAGTGAAATTATCACTTTTAATTAACTAAGAAATGTCCATGAAACATGCATAATATGTGATAAATGCCCTTTTTCAGATTTTAGTCATTCCAAAGCTGTTAAAGTCTTGTTTAATGTACTGGATTACCCATGCTGGGAGAGTAATCCAAAGCCATGGAAAATGTTGACAGATATACTGAGAAAGTTGTATACGAGGTATGTATAATTTGTAAACTCATAAAGTGACATAGGTTTCAAAATGTGGATTCTTTTATCCAACAAAAGAATTCACTTGTGGAATAGTTTATCTTGTATTCAAAGAACAAAGAAAGTGGATTGTCACCGGAACATCCACAGAGAGGAGTTTCCACACTTTGTACCATGATTGATGTGTGTATTCAGCATTACCTGATACAGTACAGACAATGAGAAATGTGCTAGATACCCCACCTGTGGAATTTTGGACTATGTGTAAGAGTGTCATGTAAGAAAGCATTTGATTGGTTGTTGTGGATCTGTTTGACATAATTTCATGAATGAAATGCTTTGACACAAAACAACGTCATGCAAGAAAGTAAATAGACTGCCTAAGGTGATATTTTTCTTAAAAAATATCAGCTTCACTTGCTTAATTCATGTTTAATCATGATATAAATACATAACCAAGCCTCGAAATAAGCAGATTGTCATCTGCAGAAAGAAGTACCCAGAGGATGAAATTGATGATGCTACCCTGCACAGCAAGGTAGCATCACTAAATTTACCCTTTGTGAACCTTAATCTGAATCTTAGCCCTAGACAGAAAGAGGTACCAAGAGGATAAACTGGCTCACTGTATGGGTCAGCATCAGCAAATTCACCCTGTGAGGACCTCATTCTGTAAAAGACAGATTGCTTGTTTCCAAGCTTGTACATAACACAACTCAGGTAGAATATGGGGACAGGAATCAATCAATGATCCTTGTTAGAGTTTTTCCCTATTTCACGCATGCTTTTGGCCAACATGAAATATAGGAAAAACTCCCAACTCATGTAGTTGATTCCAGTCTCCTGTCTTTCACTCTCATTGTGTTCTGTCTTAGATACACACAAGCAGAATTTTAAACAATGCTTCTCCAGATTGAATACTTAAGTTTTTTGCTTGTCTTTCCAGGTCATTCTTTACTTTTTCACTGGAATTTAGAGTTAACCTATTAACCAACGCAGATGATATCAAAATTTATTATTTTATTATTTGTTTTTTCAAATTTTGGAAAAAATTTCAACAGAACCATATCATGTGACCCCTCATTGGAACGTGCTCACCAAGCTCATTCCAATGAGAGGTCACATGATATGGTTCCTTTAAAAAAAATTTGAAATATGTATTTTTTTAACTACTTAATTTGTAAATTACGTGGGCGGTTGCGGCCGATTCATTAGGTAAAGGGTTAATGCATGTGTGGAGATTATGCTGAAGGAGTTTTTCACTGGTTTTTCACATGTAGTGTATGCATCCATAGGTATACCAGCAGGAGGTGAAAGGTTGAATTTTGCATTTACTCTTCACTAGGTTGGTCAAGGTAATGAAGTCGGCAAGTAATTTTTTTTTACATTTATGGCAGTTACACAATTCTTCAAAATTTAGAGGTCTCAGACTGAAGGTATTGACATTGGCTACCAGGTCCAGTTTTACCAGTGAAACAGAACTAGTTTCCCAAAGAAGGAACACAGCACAGTTGAATTCTTGAATGAAATGTTCAAATGGATGGCTTAAACTTTTTTTCAATATAAGTGACTGAAAGTAGTCCTGTTTGTAGAATGAGTGTCTATCAGTAAATATTTCTAATTCTCTTTTCATAGTGATTCCTTTGATAAGTTATTTGAGGTAATCAGAGAATGTTGGAACAGTCGAGAGAGTTGGTGGCCTTCTTATCATTTTAGCAACATGAAATATCAGCAACATCTTGGAAGAATGGAAATGGAAATAATCAGGGCCAAGGGTGAACTCAGTATTCAGCTAACTGACTCAGGTGAATATGTTTACACATCATGCCATAAATGTCTTTACATTTTTAACATTTTCTCAAGTTCAGTGACCAGTTACTTATTCAAGTACCCAAGCTAACTTAAACCATCCACATATCCAGGTGTATTCCTGTAGTTGTGACTGTTATACAATGGATGCAATTTGAGGAATTACAGAAACTACAGTGGAGCCTTTTCTTTTGATCCTTGCTGACAAGTTGGATAAGGATGTAACAATTAGTGTTGTTTGTCTGTTAATTGGATATTTCCGAACAGAGTAAGAGTGTTTATTGCATAGAATTTTCAGATGGCAAGCCATTTATCATACCTTCAGTATAAAGTTGGCCTTTATATTGCATATATAGTTAATAGACTGAATTCCTTCTTAATGAAAAAAAATGTGATATGGAAAAACATTATGATAATATGTTGGCAGCTTAATAGATCTCATGGACCTCCGCTTTTCCGACTTGAGGATTTATTGTGTTGTAGCTTATTTAACTGAGCCCATTGAGTTCTGTCAAACAGGATGTATTAAAATAAATGTTCAGTATATCAGCAGAAGATTGAAAACAGCAAATTCTGGATGAGTGAATACTGTTAATAATTGAATGTATTTAATATTGTTAATAAGTGGAATATATTTCAAGTCATTCGGGATGATTGAATGTTGTTGTTAATCATTATTTTTTATTGCTCTTTGGACCTGTCAATTAGACCGACAATATTTATTTGATAACTTTTTACGTAACTGATAGATAGGCAGATGGGGTGGGGGACTATTTTAATGTTCCTATTGCCTAAATCTTGTGTCGCAGCATAGGGACAAGAGTGTGGGTGCTGAGAAAATGTTATGCTTAAAAGTTCTAAGGTTATGTGTTTCAACATAACTTCCTTTTACTTTTCGGAACAAGACGTGCAATAAAAGCACAGGTCTTACTTGTTCTTTCATATGCAATCATTGGAAAAGGGAGAGGGATGTCTTACAGATTATATACATCATTGACATCTGGCACATTTCCAACTGTGATGAGACGCGCCCTGGTTACGCCACTGTTGAAGAAACCCAGTCTAGATGCTGAAATACTGATGAACTACCGCCCGGTCTCTAACCTTTCTTTCCTATCAAAGGTTATTGAGCGGGTGGTTGCTCATCAACTGAGAACTCACTTAGACGTACACGGCCTATTTGAGGAATGTCAGTCAACATACCGCCCTTTCTGTAGCACAGAAACTGCACTGCTACGAGTTCAAAATGATATTCTGATATCCATGGACAAACACCTCATTTCATGCTTGGTACTCCTAGATTTAAGTGCGGCCTTCGACACCATCGACCATAAAACCCTTCTGCTAAGATTACAGCACAGATGTGGTGTAAGCGGCACTGTTTTGAAATGGTTTTCCTCTTACCTTAAAAATCGTTCACAGAGCATTCTCATCAACGGTGTTGCTTCTGATGAGACCACTCTGTGCTTTGGCGTCCCCCAGGGATCCGTTCTCGGTCCCATTTTGTATGTAATATATGTTTTACCACTGGGTGACATCATACGAAAACATGGATTGCAATTCCATTTCTACGAGGATGATACGCAGTTGTACATCCATTTTCAGCCTACAGGTCAGGCTGTGGCACTGGATATGTTGAGACGATGTGTAGATGAAATTAAAACCTGGATGACACAAAATTATCTGAAACTTAATGGAGATAAAACAGAGGTTATTTATTTCGGTCTTCCTAATCAAATGTCACATATGTCAAAACTACCTCTGCAGGTTGACAATTCAGCTATTGTGCCATGTTCGTGTGTGCGCAACCTTGGATTCTTCATGGATGAAAACTTGCAGGCTGACAGACATGTTAGTCATGTCTGTCAGTCAGCATTCTTTCATCTCTGAAAAATCAGTAAAATAAGGGAGTTCCTAGACGATAAAACAACTGAACAACTTGTTCATGCCTTCATTACGAGCCGGCTCGATTATTGCAATTCCCTACTGCATGGCTGCAAAAAATCCCAGCCAGAAAGGCTACAGCATATCCAGAACTGTGCAGCACGTGTTGTCACCAAATCACGTAAATTCTGTCATATTACACCAGTGCTGGAAAAGCTCCATTGGCTTCCTGTAAAACAGCGAATAGAGTACAAACTCCTTTTACTCGCCTTCAAATGTTTGAATGGCATGATGCCACAATACTTGAGTGATCTTATACCAGTCTACAAACCACCACGGTCACTGCGCTCGACAAATAATCTCATAGCCCTGGTGCAGGCAAGGTCCAAGTTAAACACTGCAGGCGACAGGGCTTTTCTGTGGCAGTCCCTAGGTACTGGAATGTATTACCTGTTCACCTAAGAAAACCCCAATCAATCACCTCATTTAAGATAGGTCTAAAAACTTATCTCTATAAAATAGCTTTTGATAAATGCTAGGTTTAGTTCATGTAAAGCCAAAGAGCACGGTTGTGGAGTTTAGGCTTATAAATTATTATTATTATTTATTAATTATTATTATGTCTAGATAAGTCTAGCTGTGTGTAACACATAGTTATCCTCTTCTTCATTTGCACCTTATTTAACAGAATTGGGCGATGATACCTTTATTATTCTTAATTAGGTCATGGCCCCTTGTCCCTCGCCTGAATGTGTGTGAATCAACTCATACAGTTGAGGTTTGTGCAACAGAGAAAATATACAGAGGCGTGGTTGCATCTTTCATTGGGTTAATTAGAATTTAAATGGGTTGTGTCTGCTTAATGTGTGTCATCTTTTCTGTGAAAGGTTTATTTGGTAATGTTCTGTTTATCCAAATAACGCAGGATATATATCTATATGCACTTCTATTCTATTGATTGAATGATTCACTCGGGCAGTGACTATTCAATTAAAGTTCTTTTGAACAGTAAACCCAGTCTAGTCAGTGATATGTGATAGTACAGTGACCCCTCTCTGGTCAGTTATATGTGGTAGTACATTGAACCCCATTAGGTCAGTGATATGTGACAGGACAGTGAACCCCATCTAGTCAGTAATATGTGAGAGTGCAGTGGACCACTTCTTGTTAGTTCTAGTTGATAGTACAGTGAACACCATCTGGTAAGTTATACATGATAGTACAGTGAACTGCACCTGGTCAGAGATACGTGATAGTACAATGAACCCCACCTGGTCAGTTATATGTGATCATACAACAATTGGATATTTTTTAATATCACTGTTAACTCTTAAAACACGAGAGACGCTTTTCCAGTCCAGCAACACAATGCGTCATAATTTCATAATTTCATTTATTTGCCTGAAGACTGCACGTTGAAAATATTAATTGCCCTACCCCCGAATAATGGATATAGACTCTTCCAATCTCTCCCATTTAACTGGCATGGAAGATACCACCAGTGTTCAAAGGGTTAAACGGACTGTGGTCAAACACAAAACCATTCAACATATTTTAGTACAGATTTGATCTGGTAATTGTATATATGTTATACAATAAATTCCCATTAATTGAATAAATGATTGCTTGAAGAATTACTCTTCACAACCACCAAATTCTCAGATTTGCAAACTTATTTGACTTCCGTACATACAACATAAGCATTTCATCTATGCATCTTGTTTGAGAGAGCTCCAGGGTCTCGGTCAAACAAGATATAATGAGAGTACAGTACAGCTGCATGGACTGGTTACATTTCACAGGTGGATAATATTTCCACAGTCACAATAATATTAGATTTCAAACACCCGTTGTTTCATTAATTAAAATTTTGCTGATGATGATTTTTAGCTCAACCTGACATGTATGAGCTGTTGGCATGGGTTGTGATCCATTGTCCATCCATACGTCTCTGTCTGTCCACATCAATAAATCAGGTTTATATACCTAGTTGTTGGAACACAGCACTGTCATGTGTCTAGTTTGATTTATGTTACTAGCCACTTAAATTTGAACTAACAAATGGTGTTTATGCATCTAAAAAAAGTGAGTTGTCTGGCTAAAATAGTTATTTATATTTATTAGGGTTTTAATGACACTTTAACAGCCAAGGTCATATCTGTCGGTGGCAGTTTTACGAGAAAGCCGGAGTACCCAGAGAGAACCACCGAGTAACGACGAGCAGCTGCCAGCTCCCCAACATCGTAACTCCCCACTACAGCACAGGCAGGGTTAGATTGGTTGAAGACATGCTCACCATCAACGTGCAGTACGCCTTAGTACACAGCGTCATCGTGCCCCCATGTTGACAATTAGGATTAAGTGCCCTGCCCAAGGACACAACACAGGAGTTTGATTCTATTGCTCAGACGGTCAACAATTCCATGGACACACCCTACAGTCTGCATCTCGCACCCGATCAGTTCAAAATTTAATACTTGGCTTTGGGGCAATGTCTAGATGGGAGCTATTGAATTTTTCCGAATTTCAATGAAAAACATGTATGCAAGTGGCCATCTTGGATATGGCATATAAATTGTTGACAATTCCATTAACACACCCTACAGGCCACATTTCTCGCCCAATCTTTTTCAAATTTCATATGGAGGTTTGGTGTCATATCTAGATGGGAGGAATCAAATTTTTCTGAATTTAATTGAAAAACATGGCCGCCAGCAGCCATCTTGGTTTGGCATATAAATTGTCAACAATTCCATTAGCACACCCTTCAGGCCACATCTCTCACCCGATTTGTTTCAGATTTTCTTGTGTAGCTTTGATGTGATGTCTACATGGGAGCTATCACTTTTTTGGAATTTCATTGAAAAATATGGCCACCATCGGCCATCATGTGTTTGGCACATAAATTGTCAGCAATTCTATTAGTACACCCTACAGGTCGCATTCCTCACCGATCTTTTTCAGATTTAATATGTAGCTTTGGTGTGATGTCTTTTCTGTAGAAACTTGATTGAATGACTTTGCATTACTGGAGCTTTCCATTTAGTTTAGTCCCTTCTTGGACAAGTTGTACTGCAGTGTGCTTAATACTTTCATTAGTACCTGGTAAATGCATGCGTCAACATCACTGCCCATGCGTGGATTACAACCAGGCCATGATGGCCGCACTGTAAATGCTCAGTTATCACAAGAATACAGGAAAATTACCAATTTTTTGTTGATTGAATACCCCTGTTAATTAATTAATATTTTTCTCTGGAAAAGTAGCTTGTCTCTTAACAGGGTTCCGCTGAAGTTTGTAATAATCTGGTACAGAAGCATAAAATAGAATGTTTTCATATTCAACAGCTTGACAAATCTATACTTTATCAGTGGATCTACAATATCTCAAAATATGAGGAAAATCCATATCATTAACTAAATTAACTTGGGACATTAACTAGTCGAGTGTTGTTTTTGGTTATCATAATTCGTTCATCAACATATGTTTTTCACATTTTATTGGAGAATGTTTACAAGCACTCGTTAATATTTGCTTTTGTCCAAACATTAATGAAGCAATTCCTGAGAATATAAGAACTTTATCATGGCTAATTTATTTTCTGTTAAGACCCAAATGTGGGAGCCAATTACTAAACCAGTCAAAACACTGCCTGAACCTTGTTTCATAGTTACTTAGGCAATTATAATCTCCATTTAATGTAACTGCAAAATATAGATTTTAATTACCTTACAGATTTAAATAGTTTTTATGCCCCCCACCATAAAATGACCGTAGTGTTACCCTTAAGCTTGTCCCGTCTGTCATTCCATCATAATTGTTTTTCAGACTTTTTCAGTATACATTGAGATGATGAGCTGATTTTTAGCTCAACTTTGGCGAAGCCAAATTTGAGGTATTGTCATGGCCCGTCGTCTGTCTGTCGCGCTGTACACACGGCTTGGGCTAGAGGCCATATTTTTGAACCAATCTTTACAAAACTTCTTGGGTACCAGAGGCTTTTTGTACCGAAATTAGGTCCAAACAGTTTTTTGTACACAACTTTTATACGGCTCAGGCTAGAGGCCGTATTTAGGAACCGATCTTCACGAAACTTCTTGGGCACATTTGTTATCACCTTTGGACAGGAACGAGTGTTTTTGGGTGCCTTTGTTATCACTGTGCTATGAGAACAAATATTTTGGGGTTTAGTCAGACCCACTCTGGAATTCAAAGATTTCTTTTCTAGTTTAGCATCTAACTATCATCCACCTTTACAATACTTTAGCTATACATTTGTTACAGGCTACGGTCAGCATTTATGTACAGATCGTTAGAATACTTTATATGTACCTTTGTTATCAGGTCATTACCTAGATGTTTGTCATTGCTGTGTCACATACAGTACATGTACATGTCTTACACAAGTTGAGCTACAGTGTCATTGACACTTTCATTGGTATGTGGCTTTGTCATGGGTACCTACAAATCAAGTTCCAGTTTAGTCCCGCTCGTATGAATTTTCACAGCATATGATGGTGTGGGGGGGGGGGGGGGGTGCATATGTGTCATACTGACACATCTAATTTGTAGTTCAACTTCATTGGTCAAGGAGAGGTTTCTAACATACAAATTCTTGATTATTTATTATGAATTCATTTGGCTTTCCATACACACTATAGCATAATTACACCAGGTTATGTATTACTGGCCATGAACAGCATCACTAGCTCTTTTAGTTTTTAGTTCTAATTTTGATCAAGGAAAGGTCAGCCCGCCAGGCAACTAGACAGTTTCATTATAATATATTCATCTCTGTTGCTAGATATTTGAGATTCCAAAAGAATGCCAAGTATCTTTCATTGTGCTGGCAGAAAGTTAAGCATATATTTTTTTTTCCAGAAAATGCTTTTTGCAAAGAATTGGAAGTTGAAGAAAGGAGATCTATTTGGACTCTGCATTCAGCCATTACCTGACACAATCCATGGAGCTTTTTTCCAGAATGTTCCTGAAATGAGATGCCAGTAATCAGTTGCCAAATAAGACCATGTGTTGTTGAAGTCCAGTGATTACGAAAGTGGACAGGGCATTTTGATCAGATCACGACTGGGTCATGATCTGGTCGATATTCTTTGACTGCTTTTTTCCTACCAACACTGTAGAATCTCACTAGTCAAAAATGAAAATACAAGTACAATGAATCACAGATACTAATCTTGTTCATTTGTTCTTGATTTGTTCAGGCATTATTTCGCAATATTTTAGTTAGCAAATTTCAACCCACTGGTGTAGATCCTTGCATGCTGCTGGCAGATATTCCTGCCCGGGAAAAAAAGAATTTTCTTGCCTCCGAAATTAGTACAATTTGGAGACATTTAATCAACTTTGTTCCCTGTTAATTGAATGGATTTTTTCACCATTCATTTCTTGAGTTAAATTTTGATGAATTTTTCATCAAATATAGTCATGGTTGCTTCACAGCAGCCATGACTAGGTTTTATAAAAAATATCTTGAAAATACTCAGCAAGTTGAAAATTAAATGTGGAAAAAAATTAAATGTGGCACAACCAAGTCACGATATGATCAAGAAAAAGACAACATAGTACTGTTTTTGCACTAAAATAAGATGACCCATTATTATTGGATGTGATTATACAGTTGTTTTCTTTTAAAATAGAACATTTTTTATTTTTACGAATAAAATTATTTCCAGTACTATAAAGTGTTGTTTAATTTTGTTTGTGTTCAGTGATCGCTGTTATAAACATTTAACAACAACAATATTCATTAAATAAACAATCTGAGTTTGTTTCGCTGAGACTTCCTGTGATGAAATTTTGTCGACAGAATGAAAAAGATGTTGACCATGTAACACTAACAAATCTATCACTCTTAATAAAGAAAATGATGTGATAGTGGCAACCACAGGTCCGAAGTGAGAATTTCAAAATTTTCCAACATGGAAAGGAAAGAGTTAAAATTTTACGGCAGTGTTCCAGATTGTTGACGGTCGGTACAAACTTGAAAGCTAACCTATTATACTTCACAACAATAATAAATCAGATGGGTCAGAAACATTTGTTTATTATTAGCTCACCTGACTGAAAGTCGGTGAGAGCTATTGCCATCACTTGGCGTCTGGTGTACCTCATCTGTTAACATTTGAAACTTGTCTTCTTCAAAACCACTGGGCCAAATTCAAACATATATTGCACTGACCATCTTGGGAGTATACCCTTTTTACTTTGTTCAGATGAAGTCTCTACCATCTTTGAGCTGTAGTTAATGCCTCAAAAGCCTAAAAATCTTTAAAATCTTCTTCTCATGAACCACCAGAGAGAATGCCTTGATAATTGATATGGAGCTTCCTTTGGTGGTGAAGATTAAAGTTTGTATAAGGGAATTTTGTCGGTCAATATTTGGGCTCTTTGTGGGGGCATCAGTGTGCAAAATTTGACGAGAATGCTCATTTCGTTTCGCATGGAGGTTACGCAAATTTAAAGCTACACAAATGCATGACTGGTTAGCCGATTGTTGCATCTTGAATGGTAAAGTCTAAGTAACTTAATCAGCCTTTCTTGTGTCTGATAGATTTTTAGATTTTTGCCTTGAGAGGCTATATATATATTTCAATTCCAATATATGAAATACTTGTTAATGATAAAGAAGCAGTTTCCCCAAGAAATTTTTTGTTGCCAAAATGTGGGTTAGCCATCCCAAAACCACATGAATGGTCAGCCGGTTAGAGTCAGGTCTGAAATTTTGCACTTTGGGGCATGGCCATTTTGGCTCCACCCAAAATTTGTATTTCAAGAACCAATGGGCTGATTTGAACCAAATTTGGCATTTAGTATAATTGGGTCATTTGTACTTGATTGATGTGCAAAAATAAATTTTCACAGCCCTGTGGGAACCCCAGGAGCTAAAAATAGGAAAAAATTCAAACGCCCTTATTTCAAAAACTGAACAGACCAGAATATTGTTTTTAGCTCAAATTTGAGCTTATGCCATGGCCAGTCGTCCGTCAACAATTCAATACGGCTCGGGCTAGAGGCCGTATTTATGAACCGATCTTTACGAAACTTCTAGGGTACCTTTGTTATGACTGTGGGACGAGAACGAGTGTTTTTGGGTCCGATCCGAAATTCAAGTTGGCTGCTGGCAGCCATTTTGTACAAACTTAGGTGCAATCAGATTTTTGCGTAGAACTTCCATATGAAAGCGCTGATTTGAATAATTTTTAGCTGCGACTAGCAGCTCAATAAGTGGCAATGTCGGTCTGTTTGTCAGTCTGTCGGTCGGTCTGTAGGTCTGTCGTCTGTCTGTGGCCAACGAGTTTCAAAACTCAATAACTTTTGAAAAACTTGATGGAATGACTTTATATTTGGCATGTAAGTGTATCTTATTGATGTCTAGCCACTGTTCAATGCATGTTTTGTTCCAAATATTTTTCTTGGAGTTATGGCCCTTGATGAACTTAGAATTTTGTGAGATTGCACCACCCGTCGCAGCTACGGCGTCGATGTCGCGATTTTTTGTATGAATGTTTAGTACCATGGAATACATCACATATAATACAGGTTTTTTTCTTGTGCGTAAATTATGCAAATTAGAGTAACTTTGATGTATTTAGAGTTACTTTCAGCACTGTCTGTGCAAATGCCAATACGGCTCGGGCTAGAGGCCGTATTTATGAACCGATCTTTACGAAACTTCTTGGGTACCTTTGGTATCACCGTGGGATGAGAACGACTGTTTTTGGGTCCGGTCCGAAATTCAAGATGGCCAATGGCAGCCATTTTGTACAAAATTAGGTGCAATCAGATTTTTGCACAGAACTTCCATATGAAAGCACTGATTTGAATAATTTTTTGTGTGAATGTTTAGTACCATGGGATTTAGTACCATGGGATACATCACATATAATACAGGTTTTTTTCTCATGCAGAAATTATGCAAATTAGATGAACTTTGATTTTTTCAGTGCTACTCACACACAGTAAGTACACAAGTCAATATGGCTCGGGCTAGAGTCTGTATTTATGAACCGATCTTCACGAAACGCCTTGGGTACCTTTGTTATCACCTTGGGATGAGAACGAGTGTTTCTGGGTGCGGTTCAAAATTCAAGATGGCTGCCAGTGGCCATTTTGTACCGAAATTAGGTCTTATCAGTTTTTTGTACACAACTTCCATACGGCTCAGACTAGAGGCTGTATTTATGAACCGATCTTTACAAAACTTCTTGGGTACCTTTGTTATCACCGTGGGATGAGAACGAGTGTTTTTGGGTGTGGTCCAAAATTCAAGATGGCCAGCAGCCATTTTGTACCAAAAGTAGTGCAATCAGTCTTTTGAACAGAACTTCTGTATGGAAGTTCTGATTTGAATAAATTTTTGTATGAATGTTTAGTAACATGGAATACATCACATATAGTACGGGTTTTTTTCTCGTGCAGAAATTATGCAAATTAGATGAACTTTGATTTAGTTAGTGCTACTTATACACTGTAAGTGCACATGTCAATACGGCTCGGGCTAGAGGCTGTATTTATCAACCGATCTTCACGAACCTTCTTGGGTACCTTTGTTATCACCTTGGGACGAGAACGAGTGTTTCTGGGTGCCTTTGTTATCACTGTGCTATGAGAACAAATATTTTTGGGTTCACTCAGACCCACTCTGGGACTCAAAGATTTCTTTTCTAGTTTAGCATCTAACTGTCACCCCACTTTTACAAGATGGCTGCCAGTGGCCATTTTGTACCGAAATTAGGTCCAATCAGTTTTTTGTCACAACTTCTATACAGCTCGTATTTATGAACTGATCTTCACAAAACTTCTTGGGTACCTTTGTTTTCACCTTGGGACAGGAATGAGTGTGTTTTGGGGTGCCTTTGTTATCACTGTGCTATGAGAACAAATATTTTGGGGTTCAGTCAGACCCACTCTGGCACTCAAAGATTTCTTTTCTAGTTTAGCATCTGACTGTCACCCACCTTTACAATACTTTACCTATACATTTGTTACAGGCTACGGTCAGTATTTATGTACAGACCGTTACAATACTTTATATGTACCTTTGTTATCAGGTCATTACCTAGATGTTTGTCATTGCTGTGTCACATACTATACATGTACATGTTTTAACAAGTTGAGCTACAGTGTCATTGACACTTTCATTTGGTATGCAGCATCCTTAGGTCCAGTGGAATCAGATGGACGAAAAAAATTGCTACCGGATTTGTCATCGGGTCTCATATGGGGATGCCCATTTTAACCCTGTTGACTATGGGAAAATGCTGAGTCATCATCTTTCTTGTACTCCATCTTCTAATTTGAAACTTGTCATCTTTAAAACCACTGGGCCAAATTCATTCACAAATGGCACAGTCCATCTTTGGAGTATACCCTTTCTTCTTTGTTCAAATGAAGCTGCTGCCTTTTTTGCTCTCACCCGATCAGTCCCAAATTTCACATGTGGCTTTGGGGTATTGTCTAGATGGGAGCTATCAATTTTTTCCAAATTTTGTTAAAAAACATGGCCGGCAGTGGCCATCTTAGATTTGGCATATAAATTGTCAACTATTCCATTAGCATACCCTACAGGCCACATCTCTCACCCGATCTTTTTCAAATTCCATTTGTAGCTTTGACGTGATGTCTAGATGGGAGCTATAGAACATTTCTGAATTTTATTGAAAAACCTGGCTGCCAGCAGCCATCTTGGATTTGGATATAAACTGTCCAACAATTCCTTTAGCACACCCTACAGGCCACATCTCTCACCTGATCTTCTTTGAATTTCATATATAGCTTTGGTGTGATGTTTAGATGGGAGTTATCAAACTTTTCTGAATTTCATTATAAAATATGGCCGCCCACAGCCATCTTGGATTTGGCATATGAATTGTCAACAATTCCATTAGCATACCCTGCAAAATGCATCTCTCACTCAATCTTTTCAAGTTTCATATGTAGTTTTGGTGTGATGTCTAGATGGGAGCTGTCAAATATTTTTGAATTTCATTGAAAAACATGGTCGTCGGTGGCCATCTTGGATTTGGCATATAAATTGTCAATAATCCTATTAGCTCACCCTACAGGCCACATCCTTCACCCCATCTTTTTCAAAATTCCATATGTAGTTTTGATGTGGTGTCCAGATGGGAGCTATGAAATTTGTCTGAAAAACATGGCTGGCAGTGGCCATCTTGGATTTTGCGTATAAATTGTCAACAATTCCATTAGCAGACCCCACAGGCCATACTACTCACCCCGATCTTTTTCAAAATGTAACTTTGGTATGATGTTTAGAAGGGAATTATCAAATTTTTCTACATTCCTTTGAAAAAGATGGCGGCTACCAGCCATCTTGGATTTGACATATAAATTGTCAACAATTCCATTAGTACACACAACAGGCCTCACCCCTCACCTGCTATTTTCAGATTTCATATGTAGCTTTGTTGTGATGTCTTTTCTGTAGAAACTTAAGTGACTTGGCATTATTGGAACTTTCTATTTAGTTCAGTCCCTCTTGGACAAGTTGAGTTGCAGTGTCATTGACACTTTCAGTTAGTATGCAGCTTCCTAAGGACCACTGGAATCAGATGGACCCCCAAAAATGCTATTGTTTTTGTCATGAGGTGCCATATGGGGAGGCCCATGTTAACACTGTTGGCAATGGGTAAATGCTGAGTCATCATCTTTCTTGTGCTCCATCAACTAACTATTCTTCTTCAAAACCTTTGGGCCAAATCTAAACTAATTTGGTACAAAACATCTTGGTGGAATATACTCGTCTTGAGTTTTTTTTCCCAAAAAGTTGCTACTTGCCTAAAAAAAATTTCAAATGTTGTTTTCATGAACTACAACAGAAAATGCTTTGATATTTGGTATGAAACTTTTTATTGGTGGTGGAGATTGAAATTTGTCAAGGCAAGTTGGTAGGTCAGTATTTGGGCTCTCTGGTAATATGCCCATTTTGGGCCCCACCCCAAATTTCTATTTTATGAACCGATGGTCTGATTTGAACCAAATTTGGCATGTAGTAAAAGTGGGTCATAACTACTTGATTTATGCCAGATTTTTTTTTTTTGCTGCCGCATGGGAACCCAGAAGCTGAAAATAGAAAAAATTCAAATGCCCATATTTCAAAAACTGCATGGACCAGAATATTGTTATGTAGTATGAAGCTTCCGTAGGACCAGCGGAATCAGAGGAACCAAAAAATTTTCTATCAATTTTTTTCACAGGGTGATGTACGGGGATACCCCATTTGAATACGGCCACTTTTTTTAGACTGAACAGAACAGGGCTTTGTTTTTGTCTAGGAAGCTTTCCTAGGACCAGCAGAAATAAATGGCCAAACAAATTGCCTTTGGTTGTGTCATAGCAAATGAAACAAGTGTTTGACCACCGAGGTGGTATTAGTCCCTTATGGCGCTTTTGTGACATAAGGTGTTTTTGTCACATAAGACACGAGAGCATATAAGCATCTCTGCAATTCAGGTTAGTAGTTTAAGAAGTACAAAGACCGCCAGTAATGGTCTGATCCAGTGAAAAGAAGGTCGAGTCCAGCTCTCGGTGGTGCAGTATTTCTGCCTGGACCGGTCCAATCATTATAATAACCTTAAATGAAGGGAAAGGTGATGAAATCTTACTTTTGGTAATACCAAAAAAGGAAGATATTAAAACATTTTCCTTCATTTAACGTATTTTATGATGATTGAATTGGTATACGCATTTGTGTTACAGAAAGCATCAAGTTACTGACGTCTGCTGGGGAAGCTTGGTAACTCGGGGCATGTTATATAATACATTGTATGCACATTGTGGAAATGTTTCTGCAGGGCAACTGAATACTCTAAACATGGAAACTTTCAATATATTTAGAGTTGAAAGTTTGATTTAATGCTGTAAAAATGGCCGCCATTCCGCCATCTTGGATTTTGAAAAAAAAATATTGAGCTTGCATCATCCCCTCAGAACCATTTATCCATGTACCAAATATGAAAGGTGTAGCTTAAAGCATGTTGGAGGGAGAGGTGGTAACATAAAAACTGACAGACAGACAGACGGACAAACAGACAGATCTTACATTTTGAAAAAAAAATATTGAGCGTGCATAATCCCCTCACAACCCTTTATCCATGTACCATATATGAAAGGTGTAGCTTGAACCATGTTGGAGGGAGGGGTGGTAACATAAAATAGAGAAAATGGCTTAAAAAACACAACAAAAAAAGCTGCCATGGTGCCATCCTGAATTGTGAAAACAAAATATTGACCGTGCATCATCACATTACAACCCTCTATCCATGTGCCAGATATGAAAAGTGTAGCTTGAACCATGTTGGAGTGAGGGGTGGTAACATAAAATAGAGAAAAAAGCTTCAAAAACACAACAAAAATGGCCGCCATGCCGCCATCTTGGATTTTGAAAAAAAAAAATTGAACGTGCATCATTCCCTCCCAACCCTCTATCCATGTGCCAAATATGCAAAGTGTAGCTTGAACCATGTTGGAGGGAGGGGTGGTAACATGAATATAGAGAAGAAAAGCTTAAAAAACACAACAAAAATGGCCACCATTCCGCCATCTTGGATTTTGAAAAAAAAAATTTGAGCCTGCATCATCCCCTCAGAACCATGTATCCATGTACCAAATATGCTTAAAGCATGTTGGAGGGAGAGGTGGTAACATAAAAACAGACAGACAGATGGAGTGCAATCCTATAGTCCCCTTACGGTTCCCGTAGAGGACTAAAAACAGCTCTTGTTACCGGTCACTTACTGACACATCTCTTTTTGATAAATTGAGCCAGGTGAGCATTTTATTTTCACTTGAGCCTCTGGTTATTTTAAAGAATTACTTTTGCTGAAAACCCTTAAGGGCTCAGGAATTTTTACATATTTTTGCTACCCTTGACAGTCTACTTCCTGTGACTTTGCTACTGTTTTTTGGAAAGTCTTGGCTGCCTATATAGGTAGCCAAGACTTGCCTAAAAACAACTACCAAGCTACTTAGAATGTAACTTGTGAGTTAACCCAAAGACTGCAAGTAGGGGCACCTTTTCTGTTGCATAAAGTGTGATCAAAGTCAGAATTAGGCCCTTAAGGGTTAAGGGAAGTAATTCTTCACAGATAGAATGTTAGTTGAAAGTACCGGTAATTCTTTAAAATAATGATAATATACAATTTTTTTCACGTACATGATATTGGGATAATATGATCTGGATATTTGAAACATAAGGGTATTTTTGTATAATTGAAACTGTGGTTTTTGCCAAATAGTCAACATTTTTAGCGGTATTCTTGCAACCAACATTATTCTGATGGACACCAAAACTGGCCAACAAACATGAGGGGCTGGGGAGGGGGACAATACACCAAGATTCATAAAGTTCATAGAGTTTCCCCACCCCATATTCATCAATGAATCCTTTGCATACAAGTAATGATGCTGTTTATAGGTAAGACTTTCAATATTTAGGTAAAAATTCTCATTTGCTTCCAAAACATACTTTTAGATTATAATTCCTCATTGGAACAACCTTGATGAGCTTGTTCCAAGAAAAGCCATAAGCTGTGTTTCAAAAGCAAAAATTAAAGAACAAAGTTTGATTAGCAATACACATATTGTGTGTAGAATACTGCTATTGACTGGATTGGATGATTTGTTAAGAGGAGGGTCAAACTTGAGTACAATATGTGGAAGGTCACAAATCATGTCTCAGCTGTAACTCAGAAACTGCTGGAGTTACAATAATCAAACTTCACACAATTATAAAGGGGAACAGGAGCATAAGTCACTACCATATCTGGGGCCATAACTTCAAGGTCAAATTTCAAGGCCACACTTAAAATCCATCAATATTCATGTATCAGGCATAACTCAAAAACGAATCAAACTGCACATATAAAACTTATTGAAATGTTAAGAACAGTCGGAAGATGTGAGTATAAAATATTTGATATCCAACATTCTGGCATATCCAATATGGCTGCCACAGCAGCATACTGGTATTTTTGGGATTTTTTGCGTGTTTAAGCAATAACTTGAAAAGCAAATGCCCAATGAATCCCATTTTTCAGTTGCAATACTGTTGACTATTGGCAGATTTCTTTCAATAGTCAAGTGTTCTTGCATATTCAATGCAGCCACTATGTCAGCCATCTTGGATTGTTTGTGACTTTTTATTTTCCACAAACTAAATTTACAAACAAATGAATGATCAATGGATCCTGTTTTTACTGATACTTTACTATTGACTGTATATAGGAAAGTTTCTTTTATAATGATTACTCTGGTATTTTCAATATGGCCACCATGGCAGCCACCTTGCATTTTTGTTTGGTGATTTTTTTTTCATCAAAAACTTCAGTACTTGAAGAATGTGAAAACACCAATAAATAATGCAAATCAATTTATTTGACTTATAGTTTGATGAATGGCGTGCGGCGGGCGGGCGGGCGTAAACATTTGGTTTCCGGATGATAACTTGATAATGGTTCAAACCATGTTCATGAAACTGCATAGGCAAGTTGGTATCGGTGAGAGGAAGAACCCTATTAATTTTGGACTTGCTTGGTCAAAGGTCAAGATCACTTACCTTGAACATAGTAAATTGTAAACAATTGGTTTCCGGATGATAACTTGACTACGGTTCAACCCACATTCATGAAACTTCATACGTAGGTTGGCCTTCGTGAGAGGAAGAACCCTATTTATGTTGGACTCACTAGGTCAAAGGGCAAGGTCACAGTGACCCTAAACATAGTAAATCAAAACACCATATGTTACCCCATTCCTTTGTACAAATTCAACCGTAATTACAGTTAGAAATTAAATTATACATGCATGTTTAGCATAACATCTTTCAGACCCTCTACCCTCCCCCCCCCCCCACCCCCACTCTCGAAATGATTGGTAGGTATACAGGATTACATCTGCATCTCCATTTGATAGTCCCCTAGGGGGGTTTGATCATCCCCTACTAGGCGGGTCCTCAGGTGGCGGATAGAGGACGGCCTGCTCAATTGAGCAGGTTTGCTAATTTCTAATTGGCAGGTTTGCTCAATTGAGTTGGTTCGCTGCGAAATACACAAATACGCAGCCCCGGACCAAAATGATCAACCCTGCTAATACCATCTGGCAGGCACCTTGTTCTCCCGGGAGGTGCATTCCGAAGGCCCCGGAAGAAGGAATCCTGGCAGTTGAGGACTCGGGGCCCCGGTTAGGGCAGTCTCCGGGATGGAGCCCTGGTCTCCATTTCGGAGATAATGTCCAAGACACTGCTTTGGCCCCAATTTCGGGAGTAGAAGGATGGTTGGATGGTCCGTTCTGGCCAATCGGGAGCCCCCACCCCAAAAAGTACTGGGTGTCACGTCGGGGGGGGCATTTGGTGGCCATTCAATCAGTCATTTCTTTTAATCATTTATCATAATTGCCATTGTGTGCTGTTTTTAATCTCATTTTTTAACCAAATACTTAGTTTTGCTGCACTGTTTGTTTCAGTTTCACGTGGCAACCGTAATTACAGTGTTTTATAAAGTGATTGGTTGGATGGTCACCATCTGAAGACCTGGCACTTCCACACACGGGCCAATCAGCCAGTGGCATACTTCGGTATCAACACTGGCTGAGTATACTGCCCCATACCAGGTATGTGGGAATACCAGCAACCCGGTGGGTTCACTGCAGGGCAGTAACCCTACCCCTTGTTGGACTCCGTGGTGGGTGGGAGCTGGGGCAGTGAACAACTTACTACATTCAACATGGCAAATCAACCTACAAAACCCAAACGACCTTTTACTGTTACTGACCTTAAAGACTCTGACTCTGACGATGATTTAATTGCATCCTTAATACCACCAGAAGATAACCTTCCAAAATTTATCATTTTACATTCTACAGATGAAACTAGGAAATTAAGCACAATAAACCCCTTTGCCCTTGAAAAGGCCATCAAGGGTATTGCGGGAACTGTCAAGGAAATTAAAAAACTAAAATCTGGAGATTTATTAATACAATGCACAAAGCAAGCTCAGGTGCACAATCTCATGCACACAACCAAAATTGTTGATTTTAATATTAAGGCCAATTTTCACAAAATTCTAAATTCCAGCAAAGGTGTTATAAGGACTCCAGAATTAGCAGATATGAATGAACAAGATATTGCATTTGAACTCAAACCTCAAGGAATAACAGCGGTGAAACGTATTGAAATCAAGAAGGAGGGTAAATTGATCAAAACAAACACCTACATATGTACCTTCGATGGCACCAGACCTCCAAAAAATATTAAAATTGGCTACTTGAACGTCAGAGTGGATCTGTACATTCCAAATCCACTTCGATGTTTCAGGTGCCAAAAGTTTGGTCATGGGCAGAATACTTGTCGAGGCAAGCAGACCTGCCACAAATGCAGTAACATACATGAAGGACAATGTGAAACTACAACATATAAATGTATTAATTGTCAGGGCAATCATATGTCTTCTTCAAAGGATTGCCCTGTCTGGAAAAAAGAAAAGACAATACAAAAAATCAAATGCGAAAAACAAATTAGTTTCAAAGAAGCCAGAGACATTGTGTCATCCATGCCTGGCATGAGTATATCAACTCCTTCATATGCCACAACATTAAAAAAAAAATTACCAACACGATCGGTTGAATGTCAGACACCGTGGACATGGCTCAGCAATAGCGCCATTCCATCTTTATTACAGGCCTTTACAATACAACATTCAGACAAAGTAGAATCTAAATCAACACAGACACCATCAGCTATTCAAACAACAACACCACAGGAAAAATCAAAAACAAATCTGCAGAAAAAACAGGACAAAATTAACCCAGAAGACAAAGTAAAGGAAACAAAATCTGAACATAAAAATGACCAAACTAAACCAAACCCTAATCCTGAATCACAAAATCTAAGTCAGAGTCAGAGAAGAAAGCTAGAAAGAAACAAAAATAAAATTGAAAAACAAAAACAGTTGTCAGAGAGAACACCTAAGGCTCTTCAAGACCCTGTGACCCGCAACAGGTTTGAAGGCCTTGAAGAGATGGAGGTCGGTGAATGTATTGATGAGACGTTCGAGCTCTTACGCTCGAAACCCTCTCACAATAAGTCCCCAAGGAAAAACTCACCGAAGAAACAAACTGGGGCTATATCGCCCATACATCCACCATCCCAATCTCCAACCAAATATGGATAACACACAGAAAAATAATATAATACAGTGGAATTGTCGAGGTTTTAGAGCTAATTTTAATGAACTTGGTCTTCTAAGCCAAAAATATAAACCTGCAGCTTTTTGCCTGCAGGAAACTCTTTTGAAGAAACCTGAAACTCAGGATCATTCAGCTTTTAAGCGTTATACATCGTATAATGCCTGGGCAGATGAAACTGATCTTCATATTCGTGGAACGTCCGTCTTGGTTAGAAACGACATTATTCACAGTCCTGTATCTTTGCAATCAAATTTACAGGCTGTAGCGGTACGCCTAACCTTAGACAAGACAATCACCTTATGTTCTATTTACGTTTCACCGAGTAAAATGCTACAACTGAATGATCTTGAGTTACTAGTCCAACAACTCCCAACTCCGTACATTTTGTTGGGTGATTTTAACGCGCATGGCCCTATTTGGGGTAATTCCTGCAGTCAAGAAGACGTAAAAGGTAAAACTGTAGACGAATTCATTACAAAACATGATTTGTGTTTGTTTAATGATGGTTCAGACACTTATCTGCACCCTGCATCTGGTTCATATACATCAATTGATCTTTCAATTGCATGCCCTTCTATCTTCCTTGATTTTTCGTGGAGGGTAGAAGATGACTTGTGCGGGAGTGACCACTTTCCGATTGTGCTGGAGAGTGTAGTTCCGGCGGACGATGAGAGGGTGCCCCAGTGGAACTTTAAAAAGGCCGATTGGGACACTTTCTCATCGCTTTGTTCGGAACGCCTAACACGGGAGAACTTTCAAGATAGTGCTGACCAAATAGAACATTTTACATACGAGCTGCTTGACATTGCAAACACAGTCATTCCTAAAACCTCGGCAAGTCCAAAACGTTTCACCAAACCATGGTTTGATAATGAATGTAAACAGGCTATAAAAGAACGTAAAAAAACTGAACGGGAATTCAATAAATCACCAACCACAAATAATCTGAAAAAACTTTGTATAAATCGGGCAAAAACACGACGGCTTATCAAACAAAAAAAGAAAAGTTCTTGGGAATCTTACATTTCTAAGATTAACCAAAACACCCCTATCACTAAAATTTGGAAAATGATTAAAAAGATTAAAGGAAAAGAAACAAAATCAACTGTACAACACCTGAAGGAAAACAACACCTTAATTACCTCTAAAACAGAAATTTCAAATACTTTGGCCTCCACATTTTCGAAACATTCGTCATCTGAAAATTGTAATCCAGAATTTATCAAAATTAAAAAACAGCAAGAAAAGCAAAAGATCAAATTTACCTCCAACAATTTAGAGGATTACAATGAACCTTTCTCTATGGAGGAGTTATGTAACTCCTTGCATAGAGCAAAGGATACTGCCACTGGTCCCGATGAAATTCACTACCAAATTTTAAAGCATCTGCCTCAATCTTCACTAGAACTTTTATTATCAATTTTTAATGGCATTTGGGTGACTGGCCAGTTTCCACCATCCTGGCGTAAAGCAACAATAATTCCAATTCCTAAGCCTGATAAAGATCACAACAACCCAAGCAATTACAGGCCTATTGCCTTAACCAGTTGTCTGTGCAAAACCATGGAGAGGATGATCAATGATCGACTTGTCTGGTTTCTGGAATCGAACGATCTGCTTGCGGATGTTCAGTGTGGTTTCAGAAACCAGAGAAGTACTGTGTGGATCATTTGGTCAGACTTGAAACGTTTATAAGAAATGCCTTTGCTAGAAAAGAACATGTGGTCGCCATCTTCTTTGATCTAGAGAAGGCATATGATACAACGTGGACGTATGGGATTTTAAAAGATCTTTTTAACATGGGGTTGAGAGGGCGTATGCCTCTTTTTATTGAAAACTTTTTGAGGGACCGACGGTTTCAGGTTCGTGTTGGGTCAACGTTATCTGATCCTCACGAGCAGGAATTGGGGGTTCCTCAGGGTAGTATTTTATCCGTTACCCTGTTTTCAGTTAAAATTAACATCGATGCAATTGAAAATATGGTATACTCTTCATTGTATGTCGATGATTTTTTAATCTGTTATAGCAGTAAAAATATGAATGCTATCGAGCGCAAACTTCAGCTGTGTTTGAATAGGATTCAAAAATGGGCCACAGAAAATGGTTTTAAATTTTCAAAGTCAAAAACGAACTGTGTTCATTTTTGTAAACTTCGGAAACATCACCTCGATCCGGAGTTAAAAATCGATGGGAGTCCTGTTAAAGTTGTTAAGGAAGTGAAATTCTTAGGTTTGTTGTTTGACAACAAACTGTATTTCACTTCCCACATAAAACAACTAAAAGTTAAATGTAAGAAAGCTCTGAACCTGCTGAAAGTTGTTGGTAGTGCCGATTGGGGTGCTGACCAAAAAACTTTGCTCCATCTGTATAGATCACTTGTTCGGTCAAAATTAGATTACGGTTGTGTAGTTTACGGTTCTGCAAGGAATTCATATCTCAAACCACTTGATGCAATTCATAATAGTGGTATTAGAATTAGTCTAGGGGCTTTTCGAACATCCCCTATAGACTCGATGCTTGTTGAAGCAGAGGAACCTTCTCTTGAGAAGCGCAGAATTAAATTATCTCTCCAATATGTGTCTAAACTTTTGGCCAATCCTTCAAATCCTGCTTATAATTGTGTTACAGACCCTCAAAATGTCGATTTCTTTAACCGCCACCAGAAACATATTCCTCCATTGGGAATTAGAATTAAACCCCACATGGAGTCCACCATAATTGAGCCACATACAATAAAAGAAAATCGTAAAACACATATTCCTCCTTGGCATCTTAAAAAACCTACAGTTATTTTGGACCTTGCTTCTACCAAAAAATCTGATACCAATTCCTTGCAGTTCAAACAAAAATATGCCGAAATAAAGTCCAAGTATAGTACATATACAAGGATCTATACGGATGGATCTAAGGATGGTGACAAAGTATCATCAGCTGCTGTTACTGGTGATCATGTCACCTCAATCAGAATACCGAATCAGAGTTCTATTTTCACAGCTGAAGTTAAAGCTTTACAACTCGCTCTTGAAGATATCGAGAATGCTCAGGAAAAGAAGTCGATTATTTTTTCCGACTCTCTTTCCTCTTTACTTGCTTTACTCAACCCCAGGTTGAAGAACCCTCTAGTTTTAGAACTTCGTGAGAAGTTAACAACTCTCATGTCTGACGAGTATGATATCGTGTTTTGCTGGTTACCCAGACATGTAGGTATCGCTGGTAACACCAAAGCAGACAGTGCAGCAAAACAGGCTTTAACAAAGCCTCTCACTGATTTTAAGATCCCTTTCAGTGATTTTAAGCCTCATATTAGTAGTTACATCAAATCTATGTGGCAGGCGGAATGGGATGGAGCGACAAATAACAAGCTTCATCGCTTCCGACCAACTATTTCAGATCACTACCCATCTAGTAACCTTTGTAGAAAGGATCTTGCAATTTTGACGCGGTGTCATATTGGTCATACACGACTTACACATGCCTTTTTGTTGGAGGGTAATTTGCGACCAGAATGTGTTCCCTGCCAGCAGGTGTTGTCAGTGGAACACATTCTTTTGAATTGTGCTGATTTTAATCATGTTAGAGGGCAGTATTTTACAGTTGGATCTTTGAGAGATTTATTTTATCATACGAGCCCGCAAAGGGTCATCTCATTCTTGAAAGTAATCAACCTTTTTAATAAATTTTAAATTGTTTTTACCATTTTAATTTTCATCTATCTGTATTTATTTCACAGGTTGATTTACACAGTATTTTTGCACTACTGATCTCACCTTCTCATTATGTTTCACACTCATCATTTTTAAACCTCTTATTCAATTTGTTTCATTTTTTAATTTATGGTCTTTTTGAAATTTACACTTTCATCGCCACGATATAGCCTAAGCTGCTGATGTGGCGTAAAGCACCAATAAATAAATAAATAATAATTTGATAGTCCTCTGCTTCATTGTATTAAGTTTACCACTAGTTATAGATAGATCTTCATGAAATTTTCCATGAAAGTTCAGGTCATTTCAGACCTTTCCCTACCAGTCTTGAAAAGATTGGCGGGGGAGGTGGGTGCATTATACTGCATTACATATGTTTGTCCACTTGTTTGTTTCATCCTTTTGTTCTCTCCTTTGTATAATTCCATCAATAACAAGAGGCCTGCGTCGCAAAGTGCAGCTAATGTCCCTGACCATAAATATTTTTCTAAGTCGAAAGTGTGAAAAAGGGCCATAACGCTGGGAAAAATGTGTGGAAGAAACACACCCTACACAGGTATCATTCCATGATACTCTATCACAAGACCCAATATCATTCAAATCAGGGTAGTATTGGTTGAGATACAAGGGAAAATGCTGGTTCAGATGGATGGACAAACTGAGGTCTCCATCAGATACCCCTTCAACTTTTCAAGTCGGGGCATAATAGAATTACAATAACCTGCACTTTTCAAATTTTCCAAGTCGAAAAAGTGCTATAAAATGTGTGGACAAAACCGTCATCATTTCCCCATGCTGCTCTATCACCATACCAATTATCATTCTAATCAAGAGTAGCTGAGCAGCAAGGTAAACCATTCGGATAGAAGGGAATTAAAAATTTCCTAAGTCAATAAAGGGCCACAACAGAAGTGAAAATGTGTGAGAAACTCACCCTATGCAGGCAATGTTCCCATCATGCTTCACTATCAGTGTACAAAATATCATTCAAAATGGAGCAGCTGTAGCTGAGCTACAAGGAAAAATGTTCAGATGGAAGAGAATTTTGAATTTTCAAAGTCAAAAAAGGGCCATTACTCTGGGGAAAATGTGTGAAAGAAACTCATGCTACACAGGTATTGTAACCACATGATCCTCTAGCACCACACCAAATATTCAAATCAGAGTAGCAGTGGCGGAGATATAAGGAAAATGTTTGGACAGAAAGGAATTTCGAAATTTCCAAGTTGAAAAAGGGCCATAACTCTGGAAAAAATATGTGGAAGAAATTCAAGCTAGGCAAGTATCATTACCCCCATGTTACTCTATCACCCTACCAAATATAATTCAAAACGGAGTAGCTGTAGCTGAGCTACATGGGAAAATGTTCGGACAAAAGAAATATTGAATTTTCTAAGTCGAAAAAGGACCATAACTCTGGAAAAATGTGTGGAAGATACACAGGCTATTGAGGTATTGTTCTCTCATGATGCTGTTGAACATCACCAAATATCATTAAAATCGGAGTAGCTGTGGCTGAGAAACAAGGGAAAATGTTGGTATGGATGGACGAAATGGCAGACAAACAGATGGACGGAGGTCTCCACTAGATACCCCTTCGACTTTTCAAGTTGGAGGCTTAATAGGCAGATATTGTAACCCCCCATCACTGTACCAAATATCATTCAAAACAGCAGTTGTAGCTGAGCTACAAGAGGAAACCTTCAGATGGAAGAGAAATTTGAATTTTCCAAGTCGTAAAAGGCCATAACTCTGAAGAAAATTTGTGAAAGACACTCATGCTACATAGGTATTGTAAGCACGTGACACTCTAGCGCCACACCAAATATCATTCAAATCAGAGTAACAGTGGCTGAGATACAAGGGAAACTGTTTGTACAGAAGGGAATTTAGAAATTTCCAAGTCAAAAAAGGGCCAAAACTCTGGACAAAATGTGTGGAAGAAACTCATGATAGGCAAGTATCGTTACCCCCATGTTACTCTACCACTGTACCAAATATAATTCAAAACGGAATAGCTGTAGCTGAGCTACACGGGAAACTGTTTCGGACAAAAGGAATTTTGAATTTTCTAAGTTGAAAAAGAACCATAACTCTGAAAAAAATGTGTGGAAAAAACTCATGCTACACAGGTATCGTTCCCCCATTATGTTCTATCACATCACCAAATATCATTCAAATCGGAATAGTGGTGGCTGTGATACAGGGGAAAATATTGGTACGGACGGACATAGATCTCCACTAGAAACCCCTTTGACTTTTCAATTCGTGGGCATAATTATACATCAGATGGATGTTCAACACTACATGCCCTCTCAGACATGCACTGAGTACTGTATGCACTTTCAACCCATGAGTTATGCACCCTTTTACAGTTGAGAAAACATTTTTGTACTCGACTGGTGCCAAACTCAAGTCATGTTGGGTATATCTCAATGAAATCTTACATGGATGTTCTGCTCGACATGCCTCGATGAGCTCTGTCAAAAAAGATTTAATTAATTAAATTTCTTGTTACATTATGGAAAAAATTTGGTATTTCAACATCAGTGTGCAGAGGGTTATTGAATATCATTCTGTTGTTAGAAACTATTTTGGGAAATAGTCAAAAACTGTCCTGCTAAAAGATATACGCTTCAGCAATGAGAGTGAAGGAATCAGTTTTGTAGTCATAGGGTGTTTCAATAATACAAGTATTTAAATCCTACAGACCTATTGGGCTGTAGGTTTTACTTCTGATCCTCCATACCAGTTTTTGGTCAGGTTTTTAAAAAAATTCTACTTATAGTGGTATGGTTCGGCCCTTAATTAGTTATTTTTTGCCTGTTTTCAGCTCGTTAGTAGCATGATAACTTGAACAAATATCAATCGATCCGAGTTTTTTTTTATAACAACTTGACCCTGCATTGGTGATGCATAATCATTGTTTGTGTATTAACTCTTAACCTGCTGAAGCAGCCATAAATAGATTTGTTGAAAAATCCATCTCTACATTTAACTCCAGAGATTCTAGGTGAAAAAATCTATTCAATTTACAGAGAGAAAATTTGATTAAATATGCCCAAATTGTACTTATTTCAGTGGCAAGAGAAATCCTGTCCTGGGCAGCAATATCTGCCGCAAGCATGCAAGGAGTTGATGTCATCTCTTCATCAAATGCTACAGTTTTCTTTCACCAAAAATTATGCATCATAACATGTTGAAAAAGTTCATCCATTGGTGTCAAGGATTACATTATCCTTCTTCCTGGGCTCCCGGAAGTGAAGCAGTACTTGTTTACTGTTGTAAACAAGTTCTGTTTCCCTAGTAAAATAGGACCCAGGTGTCCTCTAAAATGGGAAACATGGGTATAAACGATTGTCTGGACTTGACTTTATGTTGCAGTCAAGATTAGCCATTGTGTTGAAATATGTGACCTTAAACACCAATAAATAAATAAACAAGAAAGTTGTGTAAAGCAAAGCATTGCATAGCCCCCTATTGCATTGTCAATGTTTATTAAATTTTCTGCTGCTATTCATCAAAATTTATTCCCATGAACCAAAAAACAATGTAAAAATGTTACACAGACAGTTTTTGTAAGTCTAAAAAGGGGTATAACTGTGATACTTGTGATAGGTATGCATGGTCATAACCCGCAATATGCAGATATCCTTTCTCCCAGAATGGTCTTGAACCACACCAAAGGACATCAAAATCCAACAACCAATGCAAAATGTTCAAACGTAAAGTTTTATACATGTAATAAGTGCCATAACTCTGGTCTGTATGCATGGACTAAAAAACCCTCAATATGTAGATGTCTTCTCCCCATGTTAGTCTCTCACCATACCAAAGCACATCAAAGTCTGCACAGAAATGACTGAGTTATAATGCAAAATTTTATATACTGAGTTTTCTAAGTGTAACAAGGGCCATAACTCGGGTAGAAATATTGGGCAAAACCTGCAGTATGTGGATATCATGTCCTTCAAGCTAGTCTATCATAATATCAAAGGACATCAAAATCTGACCACCGATGCCAGAGTTATAAAAAGAATTCAGTGGTTGTCAAGAGTAATTCTTCAATTCATCAGAAGAGTAACTTCTTCAGTTAACCCTTTACCTAACATGAAAAGCAGACAACACTTGCAAAAAAAATCTTGAATAACTAATTTTTTTTCATTTTTTGTTTCAGACGACGAGCTCGTTCCAACAAGGTGTCATAACCTATGTGTTTGAGACAAAAAATGAAAAAATAATGAAAATTAATTGGCCATTTTTTAGAATAGCACTGGTCGGTTTTGGCCGCCATGTTGGGTAAAGGGTTAACAAGAATTTACCATATAACCTATATGCAAGCAAAAGGTAAAATTTGTACTGGAGGTATAGCAAATGGTTTGGTGTTTGGAAGTTATATGCATTTAATAGGGATATTCAATTATGAAGTATCAATTAAGTGGACTCCACTGTATTTAGAGGTAATTACCACCTCTAAATGCAGTGGAGTTTACTTAATATCATGTCAGTCAAAATTAACTTCATATCAACCTGAAACCAAAGGTTACCGTGGGCCAATATCATGGTCGATATGAAACTAATCAAGTAATAGCCTCTTTATTTATTAATCAAAAATGCTCTCAAATCTGCTGCAGTTTTTTGACAATGCTATTGTTTCTTATACTAATCACAAAGTCTGAGGTTTTCTCTTCTCTCACCTTGACAAATCTCCGTTTATGATTCTCATTTTGTGCTGAATTTTCTACACAACTCTCTTCTTTCTTCTCTTCATCCACCCAATTTCTCATCATACAAAAACTTTGCTTCAAACCACTCCATTATGTCTGGTAACACAAATTTTCCTGATTGCATGCGATGAATAACTGTGAATGATCTGATGTAAACAAATTGGTTGTATCAAGGGGGCAACTGTAGCTTGGTTAACATTGGCTGAAATTGGAATCAGTCAAGTTTGAAGCCATATCTGCCAAGGTTGATAATGAGCACTTTCTGGGAATGAAAATCCTACCTAATAAATAAAAGTATATTTGTTATTATGTATTGTCTTTGGATCAGTCTCCCACAGTGCTACAAATGCCACTGCCAATGAGTTCAACACTGGAATTTTTTTGCCACCACAAATCATATCAACAGTAATTTTGTGACTTGTTCTGAACCAGCTGAACCTTTAAAGGCCTATTTCAGGTATTAGTGATCTCAGAGCATGTGCACTCGGTATGCCATTTTGAGAGGTTCTGCACATATCACCTGGGCAGTGATTTCTAGTAAACTCTTGGCTGCCTGTTTATGCACACCTAGACTTGGCTAGAAATCACTGCTCAGCAACTGGACATGTACAGTTTGTTGTTTTATGGGAATTCAGGACAATTGCATGAAAAGGAACCCTTCAACTGCTATCAAGCATCAACAAGGCCTTATAAATAGTGAATGTAGGGAAATTTGAAAATTCTGATGGTTTCAGTATTCAATAATTGTTTCAGTTAAGTTTTTTGGTATATCCATCCATGATAACATTATCAGTTCGGTTTTTCAGTATATTTCCCATCTCTATTTAGACCTTGTAAGGTCTTCAGTTTGGAAGCTTCTGTAATAGAGATATGTTGGGTTAATCAATTAAACTTTCCCCTGCAGCCATATTCAAACCCACATGTACAATGTACAACCTCTCAGTAATATTTCCAATACTCTAATGAGTAAGTCTCTATAGTGTGCCAAATCCAGTGGACCCATAAGTGAAAAATATGATAAAGAAAGTTGCATTGTCTTAGCTGACATCCACACATGGCCCTCAGTGCAGTACAGGGCAGGGCAGGGTGGATTATCACTAAAACATGCAGGGTGTTTTTGATATTCCAATCCACTGGTACATAGGGACTTCTGTTGATTGAATGGCCACTTTGCTAGTTATAAATATTAACAGAAGTATTCAATTAACAGCAATTTGGCCAATTTCCTGTATTCTATTGATAAACTGAACTTTTACTCTCTTATATCTTGTTTGATAGAGCTCATGGAGCTGTGTTAAACAAGACGGACCAGCAGAGCTTCAGATAGGCTTTCAGTGCATTAGGTATTTACTCCACCATTTTCTGCTGAATTGAATATTTTTAGCCCGAATGTTTACAGTGAGGGCTACAGTCATGACTTTTGTCCGTCTGTCTGTCCGTCTGTTAACTTTTAGAGTTTTGGTTAAAGTTTGTGGTTAAAGTTTTTTACTGAAGGTTCAAGTGGGTTTTTTTCCCCTGTTAACATTTGGAGTTTTGGTTAAAGTTTGTGGTTAAAGTTTTTTATTCAACCTTCAAGTACAGGCTACACCCCCAAAGTTCTTGTCTGATCATCACAAAATTTCATATGCAGGTTTTGGGTCATGTCTACATGAGAACGTCCCCTTTTGGTCATGATCGGTCAACCGGTATGGCTGCCTGAGCCCAAATCCCAAAAACCATTAGCACAGTCTACAGGTCGTATTTATGAAGGGATTTCATTGTAACTTGGTAGGATGCCTCTGTATAATTCCTAGATGAGTACGTCCCCTTTTGGGCATGATCTGTCAATCATGATGGTTGCCCAAGCCCAAAACCCCAAAACTTTAGCACAGTCTGCAGGTCATGTTTAATATGGAGGGATTTCATTGTAACTTGCTACGATGACTCCGTATGATGTCTAGATGAGAATTTCCCCATTTGGGTATGATCTGTCAACTGTGATAACTGCCCGAGCCCAAAACCCAAAAACTTTTAGCACAGTCTACAGGTCATATTTATGAAGGGATTTCATTGTATCTTGATAGGTTGACTTCATATTATGTCTAGATGAGAAAGGACCCTTTTGGGCGTGATTGGGCAACTGTGATGGCTGAAGCCCAAAAACATTTAGCACAGTCTACAGGTCATATTTATGAAGGGATTTCATTGTAACTTCGTAGGATCACTCCAGATGATGCCCAGATGAGAATGTGCCCTTTTGGTTGCAATCATTCAACCATGATGGCTGCCCAAGCCCGAAGGCCAAAAACCTTTAGCACAGTCTACAGGTCATATTTATGAAGGGATTTCATTGTAACTTTGTAGGTTGACTTCATATAATGTCTAGATGAGAATGTCCCCTTTAGGACACGATTGGGCAACTGTGACGGCAACAGGGGCCCGAAAACCTTTAGAAGAGTCTACAGGTCATAATTATGAAGGGATTTCATTGTAGCTTGGTAGGATGACTCCAAATAATGTCTAGATGAGAACGTCCCCGTTTGGTCGCGATCATTCAGCCTTGATGGCTGCCCGGGCCCAAAAACCTTTAGCATAGTCTATAGGTCGTATTTATGGAAGGATTTCATTGTAACTTGTTAGGTTGACTCCATATAATTCCTAGATGATGACATCACCTTTTGGTCATGATTGGTCAACTGTGATGGCTGCAGGCACCTGAACCTCGAAAATCTTGAGCACAGTCTACAGGTCATATTTATGAAGGGATTTCATTGTAACTTCATAGGATCACTCCAGATGATGCCCAGATGAGAATGTCCCTTTTTGGTTGCGATCATTCAACCATGATGGCTGCCCGAGCCCGAAAACCTTTAGCACAGTCTTCAGGCCATATTTATGAAAGGATTTCATTGTAACTTGGTAGGTTGACTTCATATAATGTCTAGATGAGAACAGCCTCTTGTGGACACGATTGGGCAAGTGTGAAGCCCGAAAACCTTTAGCACAGTCTACAGGTCATATTTATGAAGGGATTTCATTGTAACTTGTTAGGTTGACTCCATTTAATGCCTAGATGATGACATCCTCTTTTGGTCGTGATCATTCAGCCTTGATTTCTGCCCAAGCCCAAAAACCTTTAGCATAGTCTATAAGTCATATTTATGGAAGGATTTCATTGTAACTTGTTAGGCTGACTCCATATAATGGCTAGATGATGACATCCCCTTTTCTCATGATTGGTCAATTGTGACCACTACAGGGGCCCAAAGCCCGAAAACCACAGTCTACAGGTCATATTTATGAAGGGATTTCATTGTAACTTCGTAGGATCACTCCAGATTATGCCCAGATGACAACGCCTACTTTTGGTCACAATCATTCAACTATGATGGCTTCCCGAGCCAAACACTTTAGTACAGACTGCAGGTCGTATTTGTGAAGGGATTTCAATGTAACTTAGTAGAATGACTCAGGATAATGTCAAGATGAGGACGTTCCCTTTTAGTTGCAATCGGTCTACCGTCATGGCTACACAGGCCTGAAGTCTTTCAGCACAGTCTACAGGCCATATTTATGAAGGGATTTCAATGTAACTTGATACGATGACTCATTTTGAAATAATTTCACTGTAACTTGGTAACTTTCATTGACATACGTTAACTGTGAGGGCCACATACATTAACTGTGTGAGGTCATATTAATCCACCCCTCAGCTCTTTAGTACCGTGTACACCTCATATTATTTTTATTAAAAACATAGCATACAAGGAACAGAAATTAACATATTTCCAATTATCACAATTCTTGTCTCATTTCATAATCCTTTCATAAACATTGAACATTATACTTTTCATCAAACATAACACACAGACAAGTTAAGCTACAGTGTCATTGACACTTTCATTATCCCTTCCCACAAGGGAGGGATATAGCGCAGAGCTCGCTCCGTCTGTCCATCCGTTTGTTCGTCAGTCCATCTGTCTGTCCGAACTTTCTTTATGCCATAACTTAAACAAAAGTTAACAGATTTCAATTCTTTTCAGTACATGTCTATAGGCCATGTTTGATGACCACCATCATCCAATGAAAATTGTCCAAGTTATTGCCCTGCCCAGCAGCCGCCAATTAGGCATTTTTTTTTTCTTCCTTTCCGCCAATATGCATTTTGAACTATTTACAGTCACTACATGCCTAACTTTTTTTTAAACTCAAGAAACCCACCCCCACCCCTCACCGGGGGGCCAATTAGGCACTTTTTTTTTGGCAAAAATGCATTTTTAGTTTTGCTTAAAAATCCAGACAAACACCACACACACCCCTTTTGCCAATCAATTTCATTCTCCAAACACTCGGTTACAATGTCATTTCTTTTTTTCATTTCGGGCAAGGTCTACTGAAGCTGTACACAGTGGTTTCAAATAATATTGGCATTCATTTAACCCTTTTCGAACTTAGTTTCTCTAAATTTCAAATTGGCCTTCTACCACATACTTTATTACTTTTTATCCCCTCCCACAAGGGAGGGATATAGCACAGAGCTCGCTCCATCCGTCTATCTGTCAGTCCGTCCATCCGAACTTTCTTTATGCCATAACTTAAACAAAAGTTAACAGATTTCAATTCTTTTCAGAACATGTCTCTCGGTCCAACCAATGAAAATTGTTGAAGTTATTTGTATTTATAATACAGGCCAGGTTTGAATATAGGTTCCACAACTCTCTCTCTCCTATTACATGCAAAAAAAAAAAAAAAAGTTGACTCCTATTGCCCAACATTGCTTTATGTATTGCATCTTTAATCCTTTACCTAACACAAGTTGAAGCCGATATTACAAATTATTTTTCTGAAACATCAAATTTATGGCTTATTAGTCCTCATTAAGCTCATCAAGTTGTTCCATTAATAGGTCATGAGGTATGTTTTGGAGTTTGGAGTAGAGAAATGAAAAAATAATTGTACACCACGAGTGCAGATATGGCAGATTCGTTAGGCAAATGGTTAACAAAAAATGGCTCTAACTATTTTGTGTCTAAGCATTGCCATTGCTCGGACAGTCAGGCTGTATGCGTGACATCACTCTAGTTTATTTTAGTTGAATAAAACACTATTTGGTACTCCAATGTGTAGTTCCACTCTGAGATGGAAAGAATCTTTACCAAACTGAATTTTATTTTACGTTCACAGCCAACAACTCAGTCTCTGACTGGCCTGGGTGCACAATTTTCCATGAGGTCATACCAATAAAATATATGCAAAGCTGTATATAGGATATGGGGTTAAAATGGGATGCTACATGGATTCAGAACACCATGAGAAAGATTGGTCATATAAATTACACTAGAGGATTTTCAGTTGCATATTTGGTGGTTTCTTTCATTTTTTGGCATACAACCCAATTTATTTTTTTATGTTTTTGTATATTTTTATTGCAGAAATCCACAAATTTGCAGTTTATCTGGAGCTCTGTAGACCAGATTAAATGCTTCTGGATGTATTTGGGTTGAATTGGTCTATGAACATTGGGAATTCAATGGTTGTCAAAGTAATTTCTCGATGAATCAAAACGAGCTGAAAACTGGCAAGAATTAACTAATAAGGGCCACAACTCTCTTTAGTATGACTAAATCATACCAGTTTTCAAACTCCTTTGAGACACTGATACGAAAGTCTCGCATACCAAATACTCACCAAATCCATTGATATTTGTTAAAGTTATCAGGCTAACAAGCTTAAAACGGGCAAAAATTAACAAACTGTGGGGGGTTCATAACACCACATAATATGGCTGAACTGTACCAGGTTTCAAATTCATTCAAGACATTGTTAAGAAAGTCTCACATACCAAATAATGACTGAATCTATTGGTATTTGTTCGAGTTATTGTCCAAAGGAGCTTAAAATAGGCAAAAAATTAACAAATTAACGGCCATAACTCCGCTTAGTATGGGCGAACCATACCAGCTTTCAAACCCATCAAAGACGTAAGGAAAGTCTCGCATATCAAATATTGACTAATCCATTAATACTTATTCAAGTTATTAAGTTAACAAGCTGAAAACAAGCAAAAGTTAACCAATTGCGGGCCATAATTCCATTCAGTATGATCAAAACACACTGCTTTTCAAACTCATTGATGACATTAAGAAAATATCACATACCAAATACTGACCAAATCCTTTGATATCTGTTTAAGGAACTAAAAAGAGGTGAAAATTAACTAAGGGTCATAACACCACTCAGTATGGCTGAACTGTACCAGGTTTCAAATTCATTCAAGACGCTGTTAAGTTAGTCTCACCTACCAAATATCGAATAATCCATTCATATTTATTCATGTTATCAAGTTAACAAGCTGAAAACAGGCAAAAAGTATCTCAATAAGGTACATAACTCTGCTTGGCATGGCCAAACCATACCAAATTAACTAATTAAGGGCCATAACTCTATTCAGTATGGCCAAAATGCACTGGTTTTCAAACTCATTCATGACATTGTTAAGAAAATTCACATACTAAATACTGACTGAATCGAATCCATTGATATTTGTTCAAGTTATCACCCTTACAAGAAAGGTGACAATGCCCACCCACCTTCCAAATTCCTCAAACTATATGTTGAGATTTGGAAAGAAACTCAACCGAAAATCGGGCTTTCATCAGGAACCTAAATATCAACTCAGGGACTTGATTTGAACAAATTGAATGTGACCCCTCTAAGGATGATGTATACCAAATATTAAACCACACCAGGTTTTAAACTCATTCAAGACATTGTTAAGAACGTCTCACATAACCAATATTGACCAAATCCATTGATATTTTTCAAGGTATCGTGCTAAAGAGCTGAAAAAGGGCAAAAATTAACGAATTAAGAGCCATAATTCCATTCAGTATGGCTAAACCACACTGGTTTTCAAACTCACTCAAGACATTAAGAAAATCTTGTATACCAAATAATTACCAAACCCTTTGTTATTTGTTAAAGTTATCATGCTAACGAGCTGAAAACAGGCAAAAATTAATTAAGGGTCATAACCCCACTAAGTATGGCTGAACTGTATCAGTTTATGAATTCATTAACGACATTGTTAAGAAAGTCTCACAAACCAAGTAGTGACTGAATCTATTGATGTTTGTTCAAATTATCGTGCTAACAAGCTGAAAATATGCAAAAAATTAAGTAATTAAGGGCCATAACTCCATTCAGTATGACTGAACCATACCAATTTTCGAACTCATCAAAGACATTTTTAGTCGAGTTGTGACGAAGTCAAACTCGACTTATAGTTTGGTGAATGTCTGGCGGGCGGGCGGGCGGGCGGGCGGGTGGGCGGGCGTAAACAATTGGTTTCCGGATGATAACTTGATAGTGGTTGAACTCACATTCATTAAACTTCATACGTAGGTTGGTCTTGGTGGGAAGAAGAACCCTATTGATTTTGGACATGCTACGTCGAAGGTCAAGGTCACAGTGACCTTGAACATAGTAAATCTTAAACAGTTGGTTTCCGGATGATAACTTGATAATGGTTCAACTCACATTCATGAAACTTCATAGGTAGATTGGCCTTGGTGAGGAGAAGAACCCTACTGATTTTGGACTCGCTACGTCAAAGGTCAAAGTCAACGTGACCTTGAACATAGTAAATCGCAACAATTCCTTTCCGGATGATAACTTGATAGTAGTTCAACGTACATTCATGAAACTTCATAGGTGGGTTGGCCTTGGTGCGAGGAAGAACTCTATTGATCTTGGCCTCACCAGATCAAAGGTCAAGGTCACAGTGACCTTTAACATAGTATATCGCAACAATTGGTTTCCGGATGATAACTTGATAGTGGTTCAACCTAGAGTCATGAAACTTCATAGGTGTGTTGGCCTTGGTGCGAGGAAGAATCCTATTGATCTTGGACTCACCAGGTCAAAGGTCAAGGTCACAGTGACCTTGAACATAGTATATTGCAACAATTGGTTTCCGGATGATAACTTGATAGTGGTTCAACCTAGAGTCATGAAACTTTACAGGCGTGTTGGCCTTGGTGCGAGGAAGAACCCTATTGATGTTGGACTCACCAGGTCAAAGGTCAAGGTCACAGTGACCTTGAACATAGTATATCGCAACAATTGGTTTCCGGATGAGAACTTGATAGTGGTTCAACCTAGAGTCATGAAACTTCATAGGTGTGTTGGCCTTGGTGCGAGGAACTGTTGTCACAACTCGACATTGGATCGGTGATCCTGAGCGGCATTTTTAAAATCTCACATACCCAATATTGACAGAATCCATAGTTATCATGCTGACGGGATGAAAACAGGCAAAAAATATCTAATTGAGGGTCATAACTCCACACAGTATGGCCAAACCACACTGTTTTTCAAAGGTGTCATAAGCTGTTTTTGAGGCAAAATTTGTGAATGCTTACTAATATATTCAAGAAACGATTTTGCTATTCATGATAGATAACAGGTCAAAAGGTTGAGCTGAACTTCACAAAAGTTTAACATGACACAACAGAAAAATGAACAGTTTAATATCAGAGAAAATGATAGATAACAGCAGGTGATACTCTGAGTAACATGGCAATACAAAACTTTATACATCATGGACTGATTTGGAATGAAAGAATTCTAACCTAAAATTAACAGTTCACATCTATGTCAGGAATTTTGAACAATATCCTGTGGTTTGTCTTTTGTACTGAACATCCCTTTGTAAGTTTCTTTCAAATCTTCCTCTTGCTTTATCAGTTCTTTTTTGCACAACTGAATGTACTTTCGGATTAGTGGATCTGTAATAAAAAATGTTAGTGTATTCAATATTATTTATTTATTTATTTATTTATTTATTTATTTATTTATTTATTGGTGTTTAAGGTCACATATTTATGCACAATGGCTAATTGTGACCATGACAGTTCTACGGGTGGAGGAAGCCGGACTACCTGGAGAGAACCACTGAGCATCGACGAGCAACTGTCAGCTCCTCAACATTCTAACTCTGTTCAAGCTCTGCTCAAGCAGGGTTACAGCGGTTGAAGACATGTGCACCATCGACGTGCAGTATGCTTTAGTACACGGCGTCATCTCATGCCCCCATGTAGGCGACTGGGATAAAGTGCCTTCCCCAAGGACACAATGCGGGTCGTCCCAGACGGGGATCAAACCCGAGACTTCTAGCATAGAAGTCCAACAGTCTACCACTGAGCCACCACACTCCCTAGTGTATTCAATAACATCATCCTTTTACCTAACACAAGTTGAGTTGATCTTACTGAGGGCTTGGGGACAAATCTTTGAACCCCTCATCCAGAAACCAAGCACATGACCAAAAAATACTAGTGCACCCTCAAATACTACTAATCCAGAAAAAAACTTGAGTTAGGCCTAAAAAAAAAAGTTACAAATCTGTTTCTCGGGCTCTCCTGCATGGTCCTTTTGGCTGACACATGCTCTCTTTTTATAACCAATGCAAACTTAAAAAAAATAAAAGTGTCAATGACACTGTAGATCAACTTGACAAACTTGAACTTGGTAAGTTATAAGTGAAATGGCAAAATTGAAGATCATTGGTACCAATGTTATTTGGTGAAATTTCAACATAACAGCATTGTGTGTGCACAACGTCCGAGTACTCCATGCATTTTTAAATGTAAACTGTAAGACTGGCTAAAGGAAGAATGATGATACACAAATGCAGTAAGTTCAGAGGTTATTGGCAACTTTTTTCACAGAAATGAATGCTAATCAATAGCTCTTATCTAAAGGTCTTTCCAAATGAGCACACCAAGTTAAAAAACAATCCTATGATAAATGTGGCCTGTAGGCCATGTCAAAGAAGAATGTTGATGCACAAACGCAATAAATTCAAAGATTGTTGCTAACAGCAACAGTTTTTGATGGAAATGAAAAGAAAATCAATAGCTCCTATCTTTATCACCTGCATAAGCATAAAACCTTCAAAACAACCTGAAAATGAATGTGCCCTCTGAGGCATGCCAAAGGAAGATGAATGTTAATGCACAAATACACTATGTTTGAAGGTCATTGCTTGTGGCAATGTTTTTTGGGGGAGTTTTATGGAAATTTATAAATATACCCTGCAGAGAGTGCAAAAGGGATAAGTTGCTGCACAAATGCAGTAAGTTCAAAGGCTGGTGATAACAACAATAATTTTTTATGGAAATGAAAAAAGCAATAGCTCACATCTAGAGGTCATCACGATCACACATACCAAGTTTCAAAGTGATCCAATCATAAATGTGCCCTGAAGGGTGTGTCAAAGGGAAATATTGAGGTCTGAATAAACCAAGTTCAAACGTCAGCGGCAACATTTTTTGACAGAAATGAAAGAAAATCTACAGCTCCCATATAGATGTCACCCCACACAAGCACACCAAGTTTCAAAGCGATCCAATCATAAATGTGATCTGCAGGGTGTGTCAAAGGGAAATATTGATGCGAAACTGCACTAAATTTTTACTAACTTCAACAGAGGTCATTGCCAATGGCAACTATTTTTGACAGAAATGGAAGAAAATTGATAGCTTCCATCTGGAGGTCACCCCAAACAAGCACACCAAGTTTCAAAGAGATCCGGTCAAAAATGTGCACTGCAGGCTGCCCCAAAGGGAAATATTGATGCATAACTGCATGAAGTTCATTCAAGGTCATTGCAAGCGCCAACATTTTTTGACAGAAATTGAAGAAAATTGATGGCTCCCATCTAGAGGTCACCCCAAACAAGCATACCAAGTTTCAAACCGATCTGATCAAAAATGTGCCCTGTACAGCGTGCCAAAGGAATATATTGATGCCTGACTAAACTAAGTCCGAAGGTCATTACCAGCAGCAACATTTTTTGACAGAAATGGAAGAAAATCAATAGCTCCCATCTAGAGGTCACCCCAAACAAGCATGCCAGGTTTCAAAGCAAGCTGATCATAAATGTGCCCTGTAGGGTGTGCCAAAGGGAAATATTGAGGTCTGACTAAACTAAGTTCTAAGAACATTGCCTGCGGCAACATTTTTTGACAGAAATTGAAGAAAATTGATAGCTGCCATCTAGAGGTCACCCCAAACAAGCATGCCAGGTCTCAAAGCAATCCAATCATAAATGTGCCCTGTAGGATGTGTCAAAGGGAAATATTGAGGTCTGACTAAACTAAGTTCTAAGAACGTTGCCCGCGGCAACATTTTTTGACGGAAATTGAAGAAAATCGATAGCTGGCATCTAGAGGTCACCCCAAACAAGCATGCCAGGTTTCAAAGCAATCTGATCATAAATGTGCACTGTTGGATGTGCCAAAGGGAAATATTGAGGTCTGACTAAACTGAGTTCTAAGAACGTTGCCCACGGCAACATTTTTTGACAGAAATTGAAGAAAATCAATAGCTGCCATCTAGAGGTCACCCCAAACAAGCATACCAAGTTTCAAAGCAATCTGATCATAAATGCCACCTGTGAGGTGTGCCAAAGGAAATTGTGGACTTACGTACGTATGCCCAGACATACATACGTATGCCAATGCACGAGAAGTGATGGCAATAGCTCAGCTTGACTTTGTCAAGATGAGCTAATAAAAATTAAACAGTTTATGTCCGATATTTTATCCAAGTTAATAAAATTGACAAATTTGTCCCTTGGGTGCAATAAGGCTTTGCAATGCTTTTGCATTGCAAAGCCTTCTTGCACTCAAGGGACAAAATACACCACCACCCATGCTATTCTGTAGATCATGAGGCCTAAAACATAAATCAAACCACGAACATGAACTTTTGCTGGCAAAGAAATAATTATAAAAATAAATGAATGTGTCATTGACACTGTAGCTTAACTTGACTGTGTGTAGTGTTTGATGAAATTTATTTATTTATTTATTGATGTTTAAGGTCACATATTTATGCACAATGGCTAATCATGACCGTGACAGTTTTATGAGTGGAGGAAGCCAGAGTACCCGGAGAGAACCACCAAGCAACGACGGGCAGCTGCCAGCTCCCCAACATCGTAACTCTGCACTGCAGCACAGGCAGGGTTAGATTGGTTGAAGACATGCGTACCATCGACGTGCAGTACGCCTTAGTACACGACATCATCGTGCCCCCATGCGGGCAATGGAGATGAAGTGTCCAAGGTCACAACGCGGTTGCTGCAGGTGGGATTCGAACCAAGGACCTCTCAGCTTGCAGCCTGCACCTCTACCTACTGAGCCACCACGCTCCTGTTTGATGAAAAGGATAATGTTTATGAAAGGATTACGAAATAAGACAAGAATTGTGATAATTGGGAATATGTTAATTTCTGTTCACTACATGCTATATTTTCAATAAGAATAATTTGAGGTATAGACTATACTAAAGGCCTGGGTTGATGTGGCCCTCACAGTTAACCTATGACAACCAAAGGTACCAAGTTACAGTATAATCATTCCAAAATGAGTCATCCTACCAAGTTACAATGAAATCCCTTCATAAATATGACTCAAAAACTTTGCTAAAGGAATCTTAGTCATGAGCTGGTTTGGTGGTCACGGTTGATCGATTGTGACCAAAATAGGACAGTGTCATCTAGATATCATACCAAGTTATCCTACCATGAAATCCCTTCATAAAAACAACCTGTAGACAGTGCTGATGGAATCGAGGTCACGTGCTCTGGCAGCAGTACTGGCTGACCGATCGTGACCAAAAGAGGATTGTCTCATCTAGACATGATAGCGAGTTATCCTTCCAAGTTACAAAGAAATCGCTTCATAAATATGAACTGCAGACTGTTCTAAACAAATCTAGGTCACATGCTTGTGCGGCCATCACGGCTAAACGTTCATGGCCAAAATACAACGTTCTCATCTAGACATTACGCCGAGTCATCCTACCAGTCTACAATAATGAAATCCCTTCATAAATGCAACCTGTAGACTGTGCTAAAGAAATCTAGGTAACGTGCCCCTGCAGCCATCACAGTTGACTGAACCCGACCAAAATAAGTTCTTCTGATCTGGACAGTATACCAAGTTACAATGAAATCCCTTCATAAAGACTGACTGTATACTGTGCTAAAGGTCTTTGGGTTTTGGGACTGCGCAGCTATCACCGTTGACCAATCGCGACCAAAGGGGACATTCTCATCTAAACATGACCTCTAACCCGCATATGAAATTTCGCGATGAACAATCAAGAACTACAGGGGGTAGCCTGTGCTAAGGAAAATGTGAACAGACTTGCAGACATCACAGATGGCAATAGCTTATCTTGACTTTGTCAAGTTAAGCTAAAAATAAAATAAAAAATGCCCACCCACATGCAATTTTACAAAAAATGGCTTGTGAAACAAGATTTACTTTGTGGGGCCTTATAGTTTTATTTTGTACTCCTAAAGCAGCCAATTACAATGATATTGTAAAGAATTCTCTCTCAAATAAATTGATAATACAACAGAAAGTAATCTTCGGCCACACTAGTCCAAATTTTCACAATGCAGGCATGAGTTAATCTTTGGTGTTCTTCATCCTGAAGACCACAGCCAAACCTAACTTCTGGCCTGACTGTCCAAGTTTGGACTAGGACCACAACAGGTTGTTTCAAAGATGATGCTATCAGAACACTGACAACTTGTGACTACGGATGGATGCCAGACCATCTTGGTTCAGTCAATCCCATAGCGGAGGATTTCACTTTACTGCAGACCGGACTGAAATTGCTGTACCACCTTGCCGGTCTAGTACGTTCCTGTCTGCGCCACTATTCTACAGAGAATGTTTCTTTTTTCTGGACACATGTAGAGTAGCCAATTTGGAGGACAAGAATGTTTTTGTGCATGGAAAAGGCTGGCTGTGGTGTGACACTTCTTGGGCTGAGAGAGAAAGAGACAATGCAGAAATGAGACTTTTGATCATCACACATGAATTAAAGTTGATTCGTGTTCAAAGACCAATAGAGGAAACAGGTAAGGTTGGAATCTGCTTTCATTGGTGCAGAAAATCTCTGGGGTTGATCATAAACCAGAGAAATTTAGGTGGTGACTCAATTACTCAGTGCTCAAGGTTATGTCAGATTTGTTTTTTTTTTAAATTATCTGCAAATATCTCCATAATTATGAATCATGCAACACCTGATGACCTACATCAGTGTAAAGGTTATTGTCTTCTTTAAATTGATGCCAGTTATTCAGAAATTCAAAAGGCCATTCAAATTTGTGAGGAATAGAAAGAGCGTCGGTGGGTTTATTTTGAAGACTGGAGTTGTGTATAAACAGCATTGATCAGAAAAAATGATCGAATGTAATTTTTCGAGTACTCAGCTTGTGCCAACCACCTGTGTTTACAACAATGTTCATTATTCCATGCCTGAAATTACATAATTTAAATTTTTTCATTGTTGTAAATTTTGTGTTTGTGGATGAAATGAACAATCCTCTCATTCAGAACAGTCACCTTGGACTGGCTGTAATCCACAAGTAGGCAGTGATGTCCATGCATGTGTTTACCAGGTAATAAAAATCATCATCAGCAACCATTAATGAAGCACTGGATTGTTGCTGTTGCTTTTATATTCTGTTGAATGCAATTTATTTTTAATATATAAATTTATCTGCAATGACCAGAGCTCGTTTCAATGAGGGGGTCACACGATATGGTTTTGTTGAATTTTTTTTTTTAATTTGAAAAAATAACATTTAAAGTAATAAATCTGATATTGTCTGTGCTGGGTAAAGGGTTACGAAGTATCAAATTAATTGAGTTTCACTGGAAAAATTACATTAGCAAAATAGTTGCTTTAAAAATGCTACAGCATTTGCAGACAGTACTGATTTAGATACAGGCAGTCAATGGTACAAGCATATCATAAACATCCCAACATTGAGCTCTTCATATTTTAGGTGACCAATCATGCACATCACGATTCAGTGGCAATATTAACTGTGTGTCTGCAATACACTACAAACCTCTGTGAAAGTTGCAGTCAAAAGGGCCCTTTTCTATAAAAAAAAATTCTTGACACAAAAATTCAGTTTAGAAACTTTGATGAAAACAACTCATATGAATACAGAATGTTCTATGGGTTCTATTCAATTTTGACACACCCCATTTCTAACATGGAGACTCCAAATGGATAACACATGCCTTGCCATGAAGTACATGCACATGCAACTGTCTTACCTTTAGAACCCTGTGCAGAATTAGCTGCTGTAGTCAATACATCAATTGCTTGATCAAAGCATCTTTTATGATATAATGATAGTCCCTTTCTATATGCAGCTTTGCTATTATTGGACTGTGCTTGTAGAACATGGTCGCAGTATGTGATGATCTTGTCATAATTTGGCTCCTCAACCTGAAGTAAGCATGCTGTAAAAAAACAAAATACAACCCAAACTTACTACATGTAATCTTGCATTTCTTAGGTGATAGTACATGTAAATATATCCCAACCCAGTTTGCTCCAGGCCATTGTGGTCTGGTATTCATGCCTATACTGGTCCAAAGTGGTCCTTCCACAGATATTTGATAAGGTGACTAATTATCACATTTCATTAATGCATTGTAAATTATATTGAGCGTATATAATGGTGACCATATGCTAAACATATTTTTCAATGTACATGTACAAACAAAATGCAATGTACAATGCAAACACTGAACACTGTATCAGATTTGTACAGGCAGCCTAGGCTATTCCAAAGGTAATATGGCAGTGTACGGCACTAAATCTGAGCATAAATTAAGTGGATGAAATGAAAAGGTGATGAAATAAAGTGTGATTAGAATCTGCAAGTTTCCAAATCTCTGAGATGATTCTTCATCCACAAGCATAAAAGAAGGTAAAAAATTTAATTATCCAATTTCAACTATGGAATAACAAACATGTTATTTATTGTCAAGGGTGCTCATCACAGGTGATAAAAATGATATTTGATCGCTGATCATGTTCAATCCACATAATACGTAGATATATGAATTTTATAAGGTTTGTAACTTGCATTTTAAAAAAAAAACAAGGGTTCACATTGCCAATGTGAGATATTGTGGGGTCAAGTTTTCTTGGCTAATGCAACGGTGGCTATGAACTAAAAAGTATCAGAGTTCCTTTTCTGAATAACTAATTTGCAAAAAATGACTGAGTCTGCCCAATAACTCTGTCATATATTCTACTGAGCCCATTTTCGAACTCAATCGAGACACTTTTCCTGGAAACCCATATAATGAAAAAAAGAATCAAATCGGTTAACATTTGTTCAAGTTATGGCATTATCAAACAGAAAATTTGCAAAAAATGAAAAAGCAAGCCCAATAATTCTGCTGCTGTACATAGCAGACTGAGTCCATTTTCGAACTCAATCAAGAAAATGTTCCTCGAAACCCACATAACGAAATGAATTGGATCGGTTGACATTTGTTCAAGTTATCGTGCAATCAAGTACAAAATTTGCAAAAAATGACCAATTCAGCCCAATAATTTTCTGTTGTATATCGGATGGACCAAGCCTGTTTTAGAACTCGATTGAGATAATCTTCTTTGTTTTTGAATCAAATCAGTTGACATTTGTATAAGTTATCGCACTATCAAGCACAAAATTTGCAAAAAATTACCAAGTCAGTCCAATAATCCTGCTGTCGTACATCGGACTGTGCACATTTTCGAACTCTATGTTCCTTGAAACCCATGTGCCAAGTATTAATTGGCTGACATTTGTTGAAATTATTGTGTGATCAACTTCAAAATTAGTAAATTTTAACAAAGGACCATAACTCTTAGGGGACACACCCTATTTCATGTCATTGGGCGTTGAACATGCATATCAAGTCACATACCAAATATTATCAAAATCCGTCCAGAAACAACTAAGTTATAAGCAAAAAGGAGCCCGGCGACCAACCCTCACTAGTCAAGGTTTTTTTTAAAACTCTTCTTAAAAACAACACCGACCATCTTTCTATTCATTTCAAATTGAAACCCTTTGGCATCATCTTGAATACCTGGCATCAGGTAAAAGAGGAGATAAAAATCATTAAGTAGTCAGTTATTCTTGAGATATTAATTCATTATGGACACCATGGACTGGTCACTTTCCTGGTCATGGGTGGGCAATATTTCCACGTATGCAATAATATTACATCCCAAACACTAATTACAGGAATAACTATCAAAAATTTAATTAATGAAGCACCGGGTACAAGTTACCAAGCGGTGCTTCATAAATTAAAATTTTGCCAATGATGATTTTTATTACTTGGTAAATGCATGCATGGATATCACAGCCCATGTGTGGATTACAACTAGTTCACAGTGGCTGCACTATAATTACAGAGATTTGGGGAGGAAAACTTGAATAAGCCTTAAGTTTGACATGACAATGAAAGCTGAATAACTGGATCACCACTTACATTTATTGGTTTTATGATAAGACCAAGAGATTTCCTGTCCCAATGAAAGCAGATTCCAACATTGCCAGTTTCACATTATTGATCTTTAACTGGTAGAGTGCTAACTTTTTTCTCAAAGGCAATTTGAAATATAAGTAATATTTTTCAAGATACTGTGGTACCTGAAAGAGGAGCTTTAGTATAGTATGACTTTGATCATAAATAATTGTTTTGTTCAATTTATTGGAGAGTGCCCAATGAATCGTAACAAAACAATTTTATACAAATATTTTTTTTCCACTGCTGCAAAAAAAAAAGCTGATGCATGCAGTGTAAAGCCACTTAAGTGGCTTCCAGAACTTTTCGGTAGAGCCATGATTGTGGCTTCTAGCACTCAACCAGTTAAAACGTGAATTGACTTTAATCCATGTGTGATGACTGCAGGTCTTAATTTTACATTTTCCCTGAGTCAGTCGGAGAAGTGTCACACTAACCTCCACCATTTCCATGCACAAGCATTCCTGTCCTCACATTTCTTAATATTCAAGCCTATAATAAAGCAGCTTTCTCTTGTCACTTTTACCTGAGAGTGATTAGACTGATGTCCTCTTCTCACTTGGAAAAAACTGCACCGCACACTCATGAAATTCTGACATCCAGTGTATGGGATATTCTATATATAAACACTTTATGTTATTGTAGTCAGCATCTTAACCCTTTACCTAATGAACCAAATGCATCCACCCCGATAATATACAAATTCATCAGTTGAAAAAAAACATTTTTTCAAAACATTTCAATGAAACCATATCATGTTATCCCTCACTGGAACAAGCCCATCAAGCATGTTTCTGGTGAGGGGTCACATGATATTATTTTATTGAAATGTTTGTAAACATTTGAAAAACTAATATTCAAAATAAGAAATTTTGATACTGTATGCACTGGGTAAAGGGTTAACCCTTCAAAAAATTTTAAAACGCAATTAAAGTATGTTGTTGGCGACAAATGTAAGCTGATAACAGCGAACAGCGATATGTAATAATAATCAGCTACATGTACTGTGGAATGTAGGGGACTGGATTGGCTTCTTATGGCGTCTAAGTAAGTTTAGTGTTGAACGCTTTTAAGATTACAGAATTGTTCAGCTAAGAGAAAAAATCTTGAAATAACATAAACTAATAGAGAGTAATCACTTGACTGGACTGGTTACGTGAAATAATTCATGAGATGTGAGGGAAACTGTATAAACATGAGTGCACAATTGCGCACAAGTGTTTTACAATATAGTCCCTCACCTCAAATGAATTATTTCACGTAACCAGTCCAGTCAAGCGATTACTCTGTTTATTACTTTTCATTATTTACGATAATTATATTGTTTAACCCTTTACCTTACGTAACAGCCAGCGCTATTCTCAAAAATCGCCAATTAATTTTCATTATTTTTTTCATTTTTTGTCTCTAAAACATAGGTTATGACCCCTCATTGGAACGAGCTTGTCAAGCTCGTTCCAATGAGGGGTCATAACCTATGTTTTTGAGGCAAAAAATGAAATTAATAGCTATTCAAGAATTTCTTTTGCAAGTGTCGTCTGCTTTTCATATTAGGTAAAGGGTTAAAAAAACAAAAAACAATGAAGTCCCCATTACATCCATGGCAAAGCGTCTTCGTTTGCGCGCACGGATACATGACACAATTGTTGACTGCATAATTCACTTGTGAAGTTATCGTTTATAATCAAACCCGGAAATCCCAGTAAATCACACTTTGGAAAGTAATAAAAAAAAAATACTCAATTATCCCTGCACCAATTCTTCCAGCAAAAATAAACAAAAAAAAACTCCATGCAAACTCACATTCAATGATGATCGACCACAGCCTCATAATCTATAGAACAGTTGCCATAGAAAGGTAAAAAAAATCCACGTGTGGGCAGTTACATGTATGTCCGTGCATGCATTTACCAGGCAATATAAATCATCATCAGCCAAATTTTAATTACTGAAGCACCAGGTTGTACCCGGTGCTTCTTTAATTAAAATTTTGATGATCATTCCTATGATAAGTCTTTAGAATTTGATATTATTGTGTCCATGGAAATATTGCGCACCCATTGAAAGTGACTAGTCCATGGCGGCCGTACGGTACATGTACATAATAAGTCAGGAAGCAGAATGAAGAGAAACAATAGTAAATGCAGGAACATCTGTACCTTCACCTAAAGACAGAAACTAAAGGTGGCAATCAACTCTTTATCCAACATAAGTTGATAATGACAGTACCAAGTTACTACTAACTAACATCATTTTGTCAAAATATATTGTGTCCAACATAATCAGACTAGAACAAAGTCGAGGGTAGCATATACCCTCGCCTGCAATACCATGGATAGCACTACAGAAATGAAACAGTTATTACTGGGTGATGCTGAAGGCTGACAGATGACAGATCTGTGACAGATTACAGACCATTGGGGCATATATCATATGAACTATTAAGTGTCACCATATGGCAAGCACGTAGCTATGGGGGTGCATGGGGGGGGGAGGGGGGGGGCAACTGCCCCCCCCCAAAAACTCAGTCTTGCCCCCCAAAAATATTCTTTATGCAAGATTTTCAGGACCACTTATTCTAGTGAAGATTCTGTCAACAAACACTCATGGTAAATTTGCGGGACACATACATTAGTTACAGTTTATAAAACGCGATATTGTTATAAATTTTGGCCAATAACTCGAGCTTCAGTGATAAGGAGCCAATCTGTAAGTGTAAGGTCACTAAGCCGAGTAAGGTGACTGATTTACGAGCTGACAGTGACACCTGTCCTGGGTAATCAAACCTTTATCATGTGCATTTTTGTTTTAACAAGCTTCCACCCACTCACCCAGCATGGTGCCAGTTAAAGTTATATTAAAGTGGAACATTATCGGAGTTCAGAGAAAGGGTTCTCTCATCAAGTTCCATATGGTATCACCACAGCGGAACTATAAAAATTATTGGTTTATAGTAAGAAGCACCCTTTGACATAATAACTGTTCTAGTGGATAGATATATGGGACCTCGTGCAGAGGTATTATCAAATCAGGTTGTATGTTTTCTCGGTTGTCTTGGGGCAATCACCACATTCACCAGAGAGCATTTTGTTTACATTGCAATCGGTTCTATGAGGGAATGTTTTAGTTATGTCATTAGTACTCATTACGTCATTGTGTCATTACGTGAATGTAGCTAGTGAACTTCATTTGTCTTGATGCCAATTGTTTACGATCGCATGTGCCCAGTGTCTAGACCAGTATTCCAGGATGAGTAAAAGAAAGCTTCCATTCCAAAAAAGTCAAGAGTATTACATCTTTCTTCAACAAAAACTCAAAACAGCCACATGTCTCTGAAGATTCTGGATGTTCTGAAGCTGCTGCTACTGTGAGTGTGCAACAACCTCCTGACAATGGCTCACAATCGCCTAGTTCAGCACATGGGAATGATTGTCATTCGTCTTCTACAGAGCAGCAAAATGAGTTATCAGATTTGTCGAAGAAAGGAGAAAAACCCAACCAACCTGACATAGACTTCCCACAGATAGGGAACAGAAAATTCTCAAGCCACTGGTATAAACACTATGAATGGATAGAGTACAGCATCGATAAGGATAAAATCATCTGTCAGCCATGCCGATTTTTTGCTACAGACACGAAATCGGAAGATACATTCAGGTCAACTGGCTTCTGCAATTGGAAAAAAATTGGCGACAAATGTAAGAAACACCAAGAAAGCACAACACACAAGACTGCAGCCGAAAAGATGCAACTATGGTATGCCACACAGAAAACTGGCAGGATCGACCAGCAGTTAGATTCCTTTTTCCGTGATGAAAAGCTTGTTGACCAGCACAGGGAGCACCTGTTAACTGTGCTGGATATAATTTTATTTTGTGCGAAGCAGGAATTACCCTTGTGTGGCGATGATGAAAGTGGACAGTCGTTGAATCGAGGAAACTTCCTGGAACTTGTGGATTTCGTATCGAAATATGACCCGAAAGTCAGAGAACGTCTTGACAATTTGCCCGGTAACGCGAAAATGCTAAGCCCCGAAATCCAGAATGATCTACTTGAAGCATCAAAGCGAATTCTGTTGAATAAGATCAAATCAGAAGTTAAAGCCGCAGAATATTACGCAATTCTAGGTGATGAAGTGAAGGATACTTCTAAGAAAGAGTTACTGGAAGTTTCGTTAAGATATATGAAGGCTGACGGATCATTGAGGGAATGTGCTGTAGGCTTTATCGAGTTGGAGGATATAACAGCGCGAACAATAAGTGAACAACTGATTAAACAATTGGAGCCATTTGACTTATCAAAGGAACATTGTGTGGGCCAAGGATATGACGGCGCAAGTGTAATGTCTGGAATAAAGGGTGGTGTTCAAGCCCTCATAAGAAAAACTGGATACAAGTATGCGTTATATTTCCATTGTGCTTCTCACAAACTGAATCTAGCTCTTGCCTCGGTCGCAGAGATGGATCCAACTGTGAAGACTTTCTTTCAGTTATTGGACTCGACTTACACATTCATGACTGGCACAAAACGGCATGCAGCTTTTCTTGAGGTCCAACGATTGCATTACCCTGACGCTCAACTTGAACTTTCTAAATCATGCGACACTAGGTGGTCATCTAGATCAATACAGATAGAGAAATTCTTGCATCGATTTGATTGCATCCTGGACACTCTGGTGATCTTCCAGAATGATGCTGATACAGAAACGAGGACAGCCGCATTATCTCTGCAGAAATCGATCCAAACGAAGAAGTTCATTCTCCTTCTAGTTTTCTTTGGACGGTTGTATGATTATAGTGATTTCAGTACAAAAGGACTACAAAATCAGTCAACGAATGTGCATACAACCATCACCCTAATAAACGAGCTCAAGGAGAGAATATCAGTTTTTGATGTCGAACACATTGTACAATATGGTTTAGACCTCGCTGATAAATTCAAAATTGATAGCTTCGATGTTAGAAGTTCCAGTAGGCAGCATCGGCTCTCCGAACGACTGCGCCAGTCGGCCCAGTCTATACATGTATTAACATCATCTACTGGCCAAAATAGGATAAGTTCTAAGGATGAGTTGGTTGCATTGTTCCAACGAATATTAGGACATATTTCAGGAGAGCTCAATAGCAGGTTTTCTGACGACCAGTATGGTGTTATGAAGATGACAGAAGCATCCTTACCGACAAGTCAAAACTTCTTTGACAGAGAATTACTTGCTAATTTCGCCTCTCTGTATGACATTAAAATTCCAGATGCTGAGTCTGAGGTTTTTGAGAAATTCGCCAAGCGCCGGGTATCGGATCATGAAAACTTATCTCTCATGGACATGCTCCAAATAGCTGACAGTGATATCTTCCCTAGCATTAACAAGCTATATAGAATCATATTAACAATTCCACAAACTTTTGTTACGGTAGAAAGGTTATTCTCATCCGTCAAGAGGATTAAAACACACATCCGTTCAAGAATGACCGTAGACAGGCTATCATCACTGTCCTTGATATCTTTCGAGAGAGACATGATGGAAACTGTGGACAGGGCTGACATTATCAGTGAAGTCAAAACCATGAAAAATCGGAGACTTCTGTGAGTTGTTCACTATGTGAGTAAAATTAAACTGATTAATTCAACTCTTATATATACTACTGTTGTCCTCACAATACTGTTTTGTTAACTCGTTATACGCACTTATATGCATATGAATAGAATTCCTTCCGCTCCAGACATTGGCTAGCATCGCCTCCCGCTCTACTTACCTCTTACTCTTAGTATAGTGACGTCTTGGGCCCCGGTACATGAGCACCGGCTGACCCCCCCCCCCCCCCCCACTCTCTGTGGGCCTGGGTGGTGGTATAGACTATAGTATAGTCTATACCACCACCCAGGCCCATCGAGAGGAGGGGGGGGGGGGGGCTTGTTACAAGAGAAATGACATATTTTGCCATTGGGAATGGGGTCATATTCCTTCGGAAATGTGAGTCGAAATATACCGCAGGAGCCAGGAAATCGCATCTGAGACATGCTAAAATCCAAAATTTTCCAGACCCCCACCTACGGGAGGGGGCGACCCCCTCCCATGCCTTCCCCCACACTCGGGCCTTCGGCCCTCGGGAGATGCCTTCGGCATCTCGTCCTAGGCTCGCCCTCCCACAATTCTCCTTTGCCCCCCAAAATTTGGATCCTAGCTACGTGCCTGCCATATGGTGACACAAAAAGGTACCCCTGCCTCTTTTCCATAAGTGAGTGACTTTGGTTTGATAATTCTGTGAAAAAATAGTTTTCTGCGAACTTTATATATGTTGTGCATCTGCAAGACATGTGTAACCATAGTCAAAATTTCCAACTCTCTACATTAGAAATTGTTGGAGGAATTGATTACACCATGAAGGTACCCTTAATTAAACAAGTTATTCATGATTGAATTTTGGGGTGGACAAAATCAAAGTCCATAAAATTCAATAACTCCTGCAATAATACACTGCATAACTGCCTGGTGCTGTGGGTTGACATCAATAGAATAGACTTGCACACCAAATTTGAAGTCGTTCCATTGAGTACTCTCCAATTTATTCATGAATTAATTTCAAGGCAGACAAATTCTAAGTCCACAGAGGGCAATGACTCTGGCAATAAAATCTCGCACAACACCTGCATTTCACTATAGGTATACAGCAATAGGATACACTTACATACCAAATATCAAGTCACTCAACCAAGTACTTTACTACAAGTTATTCATGATTGAATTTTGGGACGGACAGACAGACAGACAGACAGAGATGGTATGATAGATGGACAGACAAGGGAAATCCTTCATATCCCCGTTGGGGGCAGGGGTATAAAAATTGAATGCATGTCATTGTCAAACTCCAACCGATTACTGTACTCTTAGTACAAATTTGATTAATCACATATGGATTAAAGAGTTAGTAATTCCCTGTTAAATGAATGGGTTGTAATACACTGGAAAATCAGTATCATCAGCCATAAAAAAACACATGTATTACAAACATTTCAGAGCTAAAAATTCAATAAAACCATTTACTTCATGATATCTTGTTTGACAGATCTTTTATAAGCTCTGTCAAACAAGACATACTGTATTAATCCTTTGAACCCCAGCGGCTGCTTTTCTGACCAGGAACATGATACGTCATAACGTCATTATAACGGATGGCTGTTCAGTAAATATTGTGGCATAGACCAATCAGTATTTTCAACCTGCAGCCTGAGGCTGCACACTGAAAATACTGATTGGTCTACCTGAAATAATGAATATGGACTCTTCTAATTGCTGCCACTGAATTGGCATGGAAGATGCCACTAGAGTTCAAAGGGTTAAATACTCAATTTACAATGCAGCTGCTGTGGTCTAGTCATAACCCACCCATGGACAGCGATGTCCACGCCTGTGTTAACCAGGTGACCAAAATCATTGTCAACAAAATTTTAATTAATGAAGTACCGGGATGTGCCTGGTGCTTCATTAATTACATTTTTTTATGATTATTCATATACATGTAATTATTGTTTGGAATCTCATATTAATGTGTCCATGGAAATATTGCTCACCCATAGAAAGTGACTGGTCCACGACGGCTGTACTGCTTTATCAGGGTTTAAGATATTGACCAAATTTTGTTTTTTTTGATATGCTGTTTCGTACAGTGAGCCAATTTATCCTCTTTGGTCTCCCCCAAATAATGAATATGAACTCTTCTAATTGCTGCCATTGAACTGGCATGGAAGATATCTATTTATTTATTATTGTTTAAGGTCACATACTTCTGCACAATGGCTAATCATGACCACAACATGGAGATAAAGGCAAGGTCAGTCAATCGTTTATACCCCATGTTGCCTATTTTAGAGGACTCGCACCCCAAGCATTAGTGACTGGGTTCTAGTTTACCAGTGAAACAGAGCTTGTTTACTACAGTAAACAAGCACTGCTTCACTTCCCGGGGTTCCCTCGGGGGATGGAAGATATCACTAGAGTTCAAAGGTTCAAATACTCAATTTACAGTACACCTGCTGTGGACTCGTCATAATCCACTCATGAACAGCGATGCCCATGCCTGTGTTAACCAGGTGACCAAAGTCACTGTCAACAAAATTTTAATTAATGAAGTACTGGGTTGTGCCTGGTGCTTCATTAATTAATTTTTTTATGATTATTCATACACATGTAATTATTGTTTGAAGTCTGATATTAAAGTGTCCAATTGTTTCCCAATCTCTTCAATAAACATACTACATGTAACCCTCTCCTCTGTGTCACCCACAAACCACATGTCCTTCATTCTTCTATCCCTCTTCCCCATAATATTTTGGCAGTGAATCTTCTGTTAAGACTGATATTTAGGACTTTCTAGTAGAAAGTGCTCCTGGGTCTCCACCATGCCAAAATTAAAACATCTGGAACTCCTTTTCATGGTTTTTCACAATTTCTCCCCTAAGCTCCAGGGACCGCGACCTCAGCTTGAACAACAGTGACCCCCTGAAGGTGCCATCAAGGTACTCTTCAAAACTTGGCTTCTCTTTATCACTCAAGACACCCAATGACCTCCTTGATTTGGCCCCCCTCTCGCAAATTAAGGTCACCATCCTCCATGACTCTTTCTCTGATGATTTTTTTTTATCCTAGGTTGTCCCTATTTCTGTGTCCAAGATCTCCAGTGAGTAGTTCTCTTATTAACTCCCCTCACTCGGATCATCCACCCTGTCTTTGTATCTGAATTCCAGATATTCTGGAACATTAGTTTACACCATTGGCTGTCAGAGAGATTAACCAAATAGTTAAGATAATAGAGTTTCATTAACTCTACCCTGTACTCCATCCTCATCCACCCAAGTTCACTCGATTACTTCTAGCAGTGCAGCATTACTTGACCCCATTATCCATCAGCCTGCATTGTTCTGCAGGGTTTCCAAGCTCTTTAAACTAAAGCTGTTTACCACTTCCTTACCATACATGTATGTTATACATGGTACACCCACCATTTCCCAAAAGGTTTTTCCCATGAAAACCTTATTGACACTGTTTCTCCCTATAAGTTTCATTTGGTTCTGGATTCCCTTACATGTACCCTTCACAGTTGGTTTATTTGTGTGGTTTCAGCAGATGCCTCTTCTCATAGTGCTTATATTTACCCCCAAATACTCATAGTCATCAGTGTCTCCCACACTAAGAAGAAAGCTACCTGCCGGAATACAGAACTCCCCCATTCTCCATCTTCAAGTAGGTTCCACTTTACAGCCCACAGGTATAACATTGCTTTTGCTTTCATTTAGTTCGAGTCTCAATTTGTTCCCATATATCCCAAAAATTGCCAGCATTTTTGCTAGCCCCTCTTTGCTTTCTGGCACTAGTACATATCATCTGCAAAATATATTTGTGCTGGAATGGTTTTGCTGAAATTATTAGGAGCAGGCTTATAACTAACCTGTGTATAGTATGAATAAAGTTCATACCTGAAAGATTATTGTAACAATCTACTGTTAAACCTCTGACATCATTCATGAAATTCTCTGGTAAAGAAGAAGAATTTGAAGTGCCATCTATTTCATTTTCCATGAAGAGATCTGCTACACTTTGTTGTCCAATGCCTTTAAGATATAGCAACGCTCTGTGGTATTTGCTTATTGCCTGTTTATACTTCTTGGATTTGTATAATTCATTTCCCTCTGCTTTCATTTGTTTTGAAATATCAAACTTCTCAAAATCACTGATTTTCTTCGGCAACTCAGTCCTTTCCATAACAGCTGCATTACCTTGAATTAATTTAACAAATAAGTGACTGTATGGTGATAATCTAACAGTTGAGACTGCTATTCCGAGCTCACATTGTTGGGTGCCAATGGTGCCAATTGCACTAAAATATTTCGTCCAGCATCTTTCTAGACAATAATAAATTATTTACTACTAGTTTATTTGGAGTGAATAAAAACAGTGAGTAAATAATAATCAAGAAATTAATTTGTAAACATTAATAACAGCATTTTATTTTTTGTTATCTACATTTTTATCATTTGTGGGGGTTTTTCGGCAACAGAAATACTTAAAATCACCAAGGTAACAATATATTAAAAAATCCTATTTTGAGTGAAACAAGGTTCCATCTGCAACGCTTTAGATTCCATTTGGCATGTGAATATTTCATTTGGCACCAAAAAATTCATTTGGCACTGAATTTAAATTCCACTTGGCACCAAAGAATTTTGGGCCAGAGTGAACACTGCGGCCACTGTAGCTAATGACTTCTTACTATCTACATGTATGACAATCTCAATGAGCTTCCTTCAAAAAGGAGAATACATTTTTGGTTTTGAATTTTGAAGGGATTCAGAAAACAATTGCATACACAAGACTGAATGTTTCATCTGATCAATTTTTAAACCCATCACCTTGAAACTTACAATTATTTTTTTGAATGAATCGAGTACTTATGGCCCAATTGAACACATACCAAATTTGGATAAAATCAGCTAATCAGTTCTGAAAATGGAAATTTGGTGTGGGGTAAAAAACTATGCCCCTTCAGACCAACTTAAAATATTGCCCCTCAAAGTACCCTTGAACGAGCTTCAGTGTACACCTTTTTTTAAATGGAAGTTGAATACCAAATATCATCTCATTCCATTCATCAGATCATGCAAAGTTGTGTTTTTTTTTAAATCTGGGCCATTTTCTTCCACCCCACCTCCCTAAGGAGAATGATGATTTGATTTGAACAAAATCAAAATACAACCCCATAACCATCAATTCCTTAAATTTCCCAGAAAATAAGTTTAACTCCCTTCACTCTGATGTCAAAATATCCAGATTTCAAGTAACCATTTTTCCCATAAAGCAACTGGGAATTTAACCAATTCAATCTCGTTTGACAGAGCTCAATAAGCTCTGTCAAACAAGATTGAATTGGTTAAATTTCTAGTTGCATTATGGGAAAAATTTGCACCTTGAACTTTAGATATTTCGACATCAGTGTGCAGGGGGTTAATGGTTTTGGAATAAAAGCCACAAACAACAACTTCATCAGGCCTCGAAATAACCTGCAAATGACTGTTTAGGTTTCATCTATTGTAAAAAATAAGTTATGTCCATTGTAAAATATGTGAATGAAATTAGGTTATGACAAAGTAACACAAGTCAACATTTACCAGAAAGACTGAATCTTTTGGAACTGTATCAATTCAAAGGTTGAGTATTGCATCCACATATGAGCAGAATATGGTTGCTATTGTAAAACAATTTCCACCAGAATGAATAGCAACAACTAACGTGTGATGTTCCTTTGGCGAGATCGCATTGGAAGTTGTTGACACTTATATTATTATATAATCAGAAATCTCATCAGGACGTAAAAATGCATGCCTGGCATAGTAATGAAAGTGTCAATGACACTGTACCTTAACTTGTCTGTGTGTTGTGTTTGATGAAAAGGATAATGTTCAATGTTTATGAAAGGAATATGAAATAAGACAAGAATTGTGATAATTGGGAATATGTTAATTTCTGTTCCCTGTATGCTATTTTTTTAATAAAAATAATATGAGGTGTACACTGTACTAAAGAACTGAGGGGTGGGGTTAATGTGGACCTCACAGTTAATGTATGTGGCTCTCACAGTTAACGTATGTCAACGAAAGTTACCAAGTTACAGTGAAATTATTCCAAAACAGGTCATCCTATCAAGTTACATTGAAATCCCTTCATAAATATGGCCTGTAGACTGTGCTAAAGGATTTCAGGCTTCAGGCCTGTGAAGCCATGATGGTTGACCGATTGCAACTAGAACGGGACGTCCTCATCTCGACATAATACTGAGTCATTCTACTAAGTTACAATGAAATCCCTTCACAAATACGACCTATAGTCTGTACTAAAGTTTTTTGGGTTTTGGGCTCTGGAAGCCATCATGGTTGAATGATCACAACCAAAAGGGGACATTCTCATCTGGGCATCATCTGGAGTGATCCTGCAAAGTTACAGTGAAATCCCTTCATAAATATAACCTGTAGACTGTGCTCAAGCTGTCACAGTTGACCAATCACAACCAAAAGGGGATGTCATCATCAAGGCATTATAGGGAGTCAACCTAACAAGTTACAATGAAATCCTTCCATAAATACGACCTATAGACTATGCTAAAGGTTTTGGGGTTTTGGGCTCAGGCAGCCATCAAGGCTGAATGATCACAACCAAAAGGGGACGTTCTCATTTAGACATTACAGGGCTTGCCTTGAGTCGGGGCTGATCAGCCCAGGCCCCGTGATCAGCCCCGAGGAGCACTTGCTGGGGGCTTTTTTTCAAGCCCCGACATTTTCCACAAAAAGTACTAACAATAATGGACAAAAAGGAAAATCAGCCCCGAAAAGGCCCCGACCTCAATATGTGGGGCACTTTTTTTAGGCCCCGACCATTTTACTCAAGGCGTGCTCTGACATTATTTGGAGTCATCCTACCAAGTTACAATGAAATCCCTTCATAAATATGACCTGTAGACTGTGCTAAAGGTTTTCAGGCTTGGGGCCCCTGCAGCCATCACAGTTGCCCAATCACATCCAAAAGGGGACGTTCTCATCCAGACATTATATGAAGTCAACCTACCAAGTTACAATGAAATCCCTTCATAAATATGACCTGTAGATTGTGCTAAAGGTTTTCAGGCTTTGGGCTTAGGGCAGCCATCATGGTTGAATGATCGCAACCAAAAGAGGACATTCTCATCTGAGCATCATCTGGAGTGATCCTATGAAGTTACATGTACAATGAAATCTCTTCATAAATATGACCTGTAGACTGTGCTAAAGATTTTCGGGCTTCGGGGCCCCTGTAGCCGTCACAGCTGACCAATCATGACCAAAAGGGAATGTCATCATCTAACCATTACATGGAGTCAACCTAACAAGTTACAATGAAATCCTTCCATAAATACAACCTACAGACTATGCTAAAGGTTTTTGGGCTCGGGCAGCCATCAAGGTTGAATGAGCGCGACCAAAAGGGGATGTTCTCATCTAGACATTATTTGGAGTCATCCTACCAAGTTACAATGAAATCCCTTCATAAATATGACCTGTAGACTGTGCTAAAGGTTTTTGGCTTCGGGCCCCTGTAGCCATCACAGTTGCCCCATCACGTCCAAAAGGGGACGTTCTCATCTAGACATATGAAGTCAACCTACCAAGTTACAATGAAATCCCTCCATAAACATGACCTGTAGACTGTGCTAAAGGTTTTATGGTTTTGGGCTTGGGCAGTCATCATGGTTGACAGATCGCGACCAAATAGGGAAGTTCTCATCTGGACATCATATGGAGTCATCCTACCAAGTTACAATGAAATCCCTCCATATTAAATATGACCTGCAGACTGTGCTAAAAATTTTTGGATTTTGGGCTTGGGCAGCCATCACGGTTGACAGACCAAAAGGGGACGTTTTCATCTAGGCATTATACAGACGCATTCTACCAAGTTACAATGAAAATCCCTTCATAAATACGACCTGTAGACTGTGCTAATGGTTTTGGGGTTTTGGGCTTGGGCAGCCATACCGGTTGACCAATCATGACCAAAAGGGGACCTTCTCATCTACATGTAGACATGACCCCAAACCTGCATATGAAATTTCATGATGATCAGACAAGAACTACGGGGAGCAGCCTGTGCTAAAGGAAAATGTGAACAGACTCCCAGACAAACAGACTTCCACATGTGTGATGGCAATAGCTTATCTTGACCTTGTCAAGTTAAGCTAAAAACAGAGAAGGTAGAAAAGCATCACAACACCCTTTTCCCTATGGGCTACCGCCATGCTATAGAGCGTAACCTGCCAACAGGTTATAATATAACAAATACTTGAATAACTAATTTTTTTTCATTTTTTGTCTCAAAAACATAGGTTAGGATCCCTCATTGGAACGAGCATGTCGAGCTCGTTCCAATGAGGGGTCATAACCTATGTTTTTGAGACAAAAAGTGAAAAAAATAATGAAAATCAATTTGAAATTTTTGAGAATAATGCTGACCGGTTTGGGCCGTTACATTGGGTAAAGGGTTAAACAGGTGAAGATTTTATTCAGAAAACAATCAAAACATGTACATCGTATCCTTATAGGATATTAGTTTACATTGCAGGAGATGATTCAGCTTGCGATTTCTGTTTTTGATCAGCGAACCTGCAGGTTTCTCACATATGTAGACTGTTGTCATTATAAAAATACACTACGGCACCCTTGACCGCGACAGTGGTCCACCTCTTTATTACATTCTACAGAAATTGGCGATATCTGAATATTTTAACCTATACTGATTTCGGAACAAGTATTTATATGTGTATTTTGATAAGATTTATTTTTTATTATATGCAAAAGTGTGTTTTTAATTAAATGAGGAAGTTTGACGAAATAAAACATGTAAAAATCAATTTATTCAATTGTTACCATCGAGGCACTGAAATCCCCCCCCCCCCCCCCCAGCCCCTCCAAAAAAAAAAGAAGTGATGAGGTAACGGTGCAATAACACCAACATGATGATTCACAAAAAAAAAAACAAATAGTGGGTTTGGAAACTTTTCGCTATGTCTGTTGTCAACTCAACCGATCTAATGCCCTAGCTTTATTCTGATATTTGAGGTAACTTCAGCCATAGAAGTATTTGATGTAAGTTGCCTATTAGTACAGCTCTTGCCAAAATGTGGTTGGAGACTTTCAGGAATCACTGAAACATGCCTCTACCAGTTTAGTAGTAGACATGCATCTATTTGCTTTCTATCCAATACAGCCTTCATTCTGTTGTTTAACCCTTTACCTGACATGAAAAGCAGACGACACTTGCAAAAAAAATTCTTGAATAACTATTTTTTTTCATTTTTTGTCTCAAAAACATAGGTTATGACCTCTCATTGGAACGAGCTCGACGAGCTCGTTCCAATGAGGGGTCATAACCTATGTTTTTGAGATAAAAAATGAAAAAAATAATGAAAATTAATTGGCGATTTTTGAGAATAGCGCTGGCCGGTTTTGGCCGTTACGTTGGGTAAAGGGTTAATATGACAATATCGACGATTAGTCGAAAATTTTAAATTCAGAAATCAAGACATTTTATCAAGAATATGTTAGCCTTATCTTATAATCTGGATAGAGTCTTTAACTTGAAACTGCACTGTATCATGCAGACAATACATTTTACAAAACTGTACACAGTTTACTATGGTATTATATAGGCATTGTGGAGTTGCACAGTATTGGAATGAAAAAATACTGCGGTAACAAAGAAAATATTCCATGGTATACAGAATTATTGAATATTGCAGTGACCTATTTCATGCATTTAGTACATATCAGGATGTTATTATCAGTAACCCTCTTGTCATTGGGCTCCAATGAAAAGTATTAGCAAACTGATGATTTCAAATTTTTGCTTTTGTGTTCAGCCATTTTCAATTATTTCACTTCAAATGTTCCCACACAAGTGTTAACAAGGGAGTGTATTGAGCGATGGTGAAATTCTTTTCGGTTAATTGGAATATCTCTCTTGTGTTGATAAGTGGCAATGTGTGACTGTAATAAGAGATGGAACAAAGTTAGCCCACATGTTCTGTCATACCTACGATAGTAATGATTTTGGATGAAATGCAGGAATTATGTTCGCGATGTTATTAATTATTCTCACAACATACATGCACACTGGAAGTTTCTCATGTCCATGTTAGTAAGATACATGTAGGTGTTTCTTAGCAGTAATAATGTAATTATCTTTTCCGTAATTACCATTTACTGTGTTTACCAAATATTTTATTTACTCATGCTAACGGTAACATATGGTTTTCAAAACCGAAAATATTCGGTATATTGAAATACTGTGCAACTCCAAGGCATTGTAGCCTGTAGGCCTACAGCTGAGTGCTGGTTTTAGAATTTGCATGTGAAAAACAGCACTATCTTATTCAGGACTAACTTTTTCAGTTAGTGTTAAAGCAAATTATACATGTTAAAAAAAAAATGGCAGTTTGACAAGCCAGGTAGTCTAGTCATGAAGCAGCCAATTCCAGTGTTGTCGCTAATAATTTATTTATTTAATCACTTTCGTGAATAATCTTTATGAAAAATGTGTTCCATGTTTCAATTTCTGTACTTTTCTTCTGTTTCTGCTTGAAATACTGTATAAACTAATAATTTATTTCGGTTCTTGAGACCTTCAGAATTTCTCAGTATTAGGCGGATTCGGACCCTGGAGGATTCAGACCTTGCAAGATTCAGACCCTGGCTTGGAATATATTCGGACCTTGGATCATTTGGACCTTGGAGGATTTGGATCATGACTTAGTAGAATTCGGACCCTGGATAATTTTATTCTTGGCTGTTGCAAAATGCTTCTTAAGATGTGAAGACGAAAAAAACACTACTTGATATCTATATAATTCTTTTACACAAATCATATTCTATTTGTTAAAATAAAACATTGGATGTGTATGTTTATATTTAATTCATGTTAGGCCTAATGTATATTTTGTGGATCTTGTCAGGCCAAACAAAAGTTGTTGTGATATCAATTCCATTTATTATCTATTTATTGGGGTTCAACGACACTTTTGACAGCCAGGGTCAGCTTGTTTCAGAGTTTTGCAGGTGGAGGAAGCCAGAGTACCCAGAGAGAACCACCGAGCAATGGTGAGTGACTGAGTGACTGTCAGACTCCCCAACATACTAACTCCACACAAGCAGGGTGCAGGGTTAGCAATGGTTGAAGACAAGTGGACCATTGACGTGCAGCACACCTTAGTACACAACACCACAAATCAACCATGCCCCCATATGGGTAATTACTAATTAGGATGAAGAGTCTTGCCCAAGGACACAACACGGTTGCCACAGGTGGGATTCCAACCGAAGACCTCTCCACTTGCAGCCTGGATACCAATTCCATTAATCCTTCCCAAGCCTCTTTATTATTTTGTTAGTCTTTGTACAGCACTGATTATACTTTTCGGTTATGATTTTAGGAATCGCTGTTAGTTAATTACAAACCACTGCCCATAAAAACAATGATGGATACACAAGTGAAACACATAGTGGTTGCTTATTCAAAATTCTCAATTATTTTATAAAGGCTCGTTGGATATTCTCATGAGAAAAAGGAAGAATCTAACTTTTTTCTCGATTTGTTTTAAGTGATTTTGGGGGATTGTAAGTTTATATGAATCAAAAGATTGTTTTTAACTTTAAGAACACTTAATTGTATTCTCTTGAGCTTCCAAAATAATTTACCAACATATTTTTGGACATTACTGTGCTACATGTATTTTATATATAAGTGTAATCGGTCAAAATTGGGGCTGTTCAATTTAAACACTATTTATTACGAAATCAGCATGATACAAAGTACATCAGGTGATATTATGAATTTGGCAGTACAGTAAGCTGGAAGCTTACAGTGTATTATCTCTACTCATGACAGACACAGAACAAGATCAAAACTTATTCTTGTACCCTTAGCTGTCTAAACCAAATATATTTCATGAAAACTCAGAGTTGTTATCTTTTAGCCATTAACCGCCATGGGGTGTGTCCGTGTGTGTGTGTGTGTGGGGGGGGGGGGGGGGGGGGGGGGGGGACGGGACGGGAGGGGGGGGGGGGGAGTTGTGGAACCTATATTCAGGCATAAGGGTCCAAATTAACTGACAGACAGTGTCTCCAAATAGGTTACTAGACTGTTTGCCTAGGGACTGTTCGCCCCACGTTTTTCTGGACTGTTCGGCTCCCGAGACTGTTCCTTCCCCCCCCCCCCCCCCCCCCCCTCGGGAGACTGTTCATCTCTTGGTTCTTTGAACTATTTTTGTTGATGTTTTTGTTTTGTGACATCACAAGAAACAAAGAATAAAAGCTGGCTTCAACAAATGTTCAAATCTTCAAATAAGTATATTCAAATACTGCCGACAAGAGACTAAAAATATTCTATTAAAAGTATATATAAATTGACCAAGAGTTGTAGCAGAACTGTTTTTTCTACACTTGTCACTTTTGGCATTTTGTTCATATAGACAAACATAAAAAGTCAAACAAGTTCTCTCTGTGTTTATATAATGATTAAATAACAGTGTGGGCGGCACATGAAAGCAAACTTTCTCTTCAAGAGCTTTTGTTTTTCTGACTGCAGTTACCACTAATCATCAAGCTGACAGTATTTCAAACATTTTTTTACTGTAAAGATGCCGCTCTTTTATAAAAAAACAATATCAGAAGGGGTATATATAATCATTCATTTAATCAGTTATCCTGAAATCATGCCTTCAAAATATCAATGTCTTTTATGTACCAGAGGAGTCAGGGCTAACAGTTGAGACTTATGTAAACGCTGGTGCCACAAACGGTGTGGCACAGACATTTCAAGAGAAACGTAGTTTGTTTTTTTTTCTTGTCCCACAATGTTCCCAGACCAACATTGACTGCATTTACATTGTTAGTGGAATATCACAGCTGTTTGCCCCCAACGAACAATTTTTGTTGGGGGCAAACAGTCCAGAAAAACGGGTACAAAGAGTCCATTGAGGCGAACAGTCTCGTTCCCATCTAAATCAGCCAGATTGAGGGTCTGAACTAGCCAAATAATAAGCCAATTTCGAAACTGCCATCTTTGGACTTTAATCTATGCAAGGTCACAGGTCGCGAGGTGTAAACAGTGCGATTTCATTGCTAACAAAGCGTTTTCTTGGAATGTTTATACCTCGCGACCTGTGACCTTGCATAGATTAAAAGCCAAGATGGCAGTTTCGAAATTGGCTTATATGGTCTGTTAATTAAAATTTGGTTGTAAAATCATTCATATCTGAATAAATTATAATTTTTGATGCAAGAAATCTTCATTTCATCTTTTTTACAAGTCTTCCTCAAGAGACCCAGAATATCTGGATTAGGGTCCGAATCGTCCAAAGGCGGGGTTCGAATCCACCAATATCCGAATTCTCCAAGGTCCGTATCCTCAGAGGTGCGATCCTCCAAAGCGCGATTCCGCCTGTATTCGAAGACTAAAAATAGTAAACTAATAATTTAACTACCCCGGCGGTAAAAAAAACTTTACGGTTATCACGAACTTGCGCAATATTAATTTCAGTCGTGCCAAACAATGGACCTTTGTTTATGAATAAAAAAATTCTACATAAAACAGTTAGAATATTTTACTAAGTTTCCTTTTTTTCCTTTGTATACTTTTTGAACAAAATACAAACCCGAGCTCGTGTATCGAAAACGATTTGGGACAGCTCGAAATTCGCCGGATCGATTCTCTTCGGTGGGTAGAGTCAAGGAGTATACTCCTTGCTGGAGTATTTGTGTATACGAACACATTCCTCGCGCATGAAAATTCAACAAGAAAACTTTTGTGCAAGCACGAGCGCGCGAGAAAAGGCCCAAGAAATTATTTTAGTTTGTGTATATATCATGAAATCCCTTCGTATTAGAACATAAACAAGAAACATTCTGGGAACAAACTTGAATCTCGTTCACTAAAAGAACTCTAACACTGCATCTCAGATCATTGTGACTGGTGTTTCACGAGAAATTATTGGGATTACCGTCTTCATTCGAAAACACACACAAACAAACAAAAAAACCCCGAAAAACATCATGTTGACAACTTAACCACTAACCCAAACGGTTGTAAAGAGTATTTTCAAAACATTAACGCCCATGGATGTGCACAGATTTCGGCCACAGGCCTTTGGTTCCGCTCCACAGTTTTCCAGGCATTTCCAAATATCATGCCATACAATTAATCTCTTCAAATGCAAATATTCTGTAGCTTAGTTATCTAAATCATAACATATATTACATTTCTGAAACCACAAAAAAACATATAACACTATCTGACTAAGTAGAAATAAACAATCTGAATGTGGGTGGAATAATTTATTGTCAAAGGCCAGACTTCAACCTGAAAAATTGCATGAAAAAATGCCGAAACCAGTCATTTTCAGCCACCCATCAGCCTCAAAAGCAGAATTTTCCCACCAACCCCACCTACCCACCCCTGGAACAGAACATCCCCTGTTTCTAAAATGCGAAAAAAAATTATATGTTTCCGTCTCATTTTTAGTTACCTGTCTGGTAACAAACCCGTTTAAAAATTACATTTTAAAAAATAGCCAATTTTTCGAAGCCACTGTTTCCCATAATTCATCTGGTAATTTAGCCTACCCCTATGTATCAGACTCCAACTTTGGGACCAAAACTTAAAATTCTCTTGTCCAACAAAAGCCTAATGTAATCAAATATCTGATACTGAAAATATATCTCTATTTAACATGGCCTTAGTTTCAACATATGCCCTATGTTTAGAATTTCACCTGTGCGAAACTGTGGAGCGGAACCTTTGTTGAGAACAGGTCAAAACGTCACACAACCAAAATGTCATTTCAAAATGGTCAAAACGTCACATTTTTTGGTCAAAACGTCACATTCTTTTGGTCAAAACGTCACATACTTTTGATCATAACGTCACACACTTTTTGGTCAAAACGTCACATAGTTTTATTCAAAACGTTACATATTAATTATTTCATGGTGGTCAACTTACCAACTATAAGGGACTCAAGCCATTCAGTTCGGTTGAAAATGTTTTAAAAGGGAGCATAACAGTGGTATTTATATATGTATCTTTCAAATATTTCACGAAGTTCCTTTATCGGTGTCCACATGGGCTTGCATAGGCCCACGCGCTGGGCATGCATGACTTTGTACCCTCTGTAGCTTCTGAATGTTGGTTTTGCTCAGGTGACTTGTTATTATGGCTTGAGTAGCACGTCTTTCACCTCTGATCATCTTAAGAAAATTGATACGTTTAATAGCTCTAACTATAATGGAGTTTACATGAATGCTTAGACTGAGGTTGCTACCCAACATAAATCCCAAAATTGCTTGCTTCTAATTTGTGGTCGTATAACTGGAGATCAATATTGGGGTGTTTTGTTTTGGCTTCTTAAAGAACGCCGTAACTCTTTCAGTTTTGGCGGTATTGAGCTTGATGTGCCATAGGGTGCACCAGCTCTCAAGATCGCGAATGGTATTCTGCAGGTGATTTTTAATTATGTTTTGGAACGTACTGGCCGCCCACATGCCTTTGTTGTCTGAGAACTGCAATAGTTCAACATAGTTTTTCCCTACATTTTCTATGTCAATCACATATATTATGAAAAGTAGCGGGCTTGGAACCAGTCCCTGTGGTGTACCTGCCCCGTGTATTATTTCCTCTGACACCTCATGATCAACCCCACCTTGATTTTTCGGTCCGTTAGAAATGATAATATGATCCTCCGAAGTTTAGTGGATAATCTCATTTTCGCTAGTTTCTATCTCATGCCATTGAGCATATCGAGACGAACGTTTTTTTCTACATCCAATAAAAGTGCTGTTCCTATTCTGTTTTGACGAAACGGTGTTTTCATATAATCAACCAGTCTATATATGTGTTCGATTCTCTCTTTCTGACTCGTTCATGCTCTTTGCTATTTGTTGAAAAGGTTAACTCCTTACACGCTGCTGGCAGATATTCCTGCCAGGATATAATTTCTCTTGCCACTGTAATATGTATATTTTGAGCATATTTAATTATATTTTCTCCCTATAAATTGAATGGATTTTTTCACCAATGATTTCTTGAGTTAAATTTATATGAATTTTTCATAAAATCTTGCCATGGCTGCTTTATAGCAGATATGACCAGATTTAATGAAAAATACCTGGAAAATACTCAGCGGGTTAAGAGTTAATTGCTTCAAGATAGCTGCGGAGTCTCACAGGCGGAGTCTCACAGTGAGAATCCGCTCAAATATGTGCATCAATATTTCCTTTGGCACACAGACAGAAAAAGAATCAGAGATTCAGATGACCAAAAAGAGAGAATTATGCCCAAACTGGAGTGTTTTGGGGAAAGCCTGATACTTTAAAAAAATACTCAATGGAATGACATATCATCTTTGGTGAGCCATTGCATCTCATCGATGTCTGATCCCCTTCCATAATTTTCGATGTCGGTGTTGTTTGCTGTATTCTTATCAGAGTTAATTGTCCCATTTCTATGGTCTTGGTATTCTTTTGGCAAAAATTTCTGTTTTGGACGATAACTCTTAATATACTCAGTGAAATGGCATGATGACACCCTTGATGCACCTTCACACCTCAGATATTTTTTGTTTTATTCTTCTGCTTTACAGTAACATGGTATAAGTAGTCATTAGATGTTCGAAAGTGACCTTAAGCACCAATATAGCCGTCGACTGGGAAAACAACAAACCTGTCGACTCGACGTGTACTATTCCCACAGCAGCCAGTTAGTAGTTATGTTGTTTTCTTCACTGGAGGTGTGTATATATAATGATCTTTTATTTACAAAGAAAAACATGAAGACATCACTACTCTTTACTTCAGTACAAAAACAATATAACTCGTGATGGAAAAACATAGAAAAATTACCTCGTAGCAGGGCAGATGCATGACTTATGCATCAGATTTATCAGCTTGCAGAATAATTCAAATTATTTTAATCGCTGGTGATGAAATCGCATAAAACAGAAGAAATGTAGTATTCAAGTCAGATGAAAAGGATGAACCTGTATCGTTTACCTTTTCACAAAATACAGCTTATTATTTCCTTCCACCTGGACCAACCCACCACTCTGGAAGGGTCGATCACATCATTTTCAAACTCTTCGTGTACAGACCCTTCATTTGTTATGTGACATGACTACCTTTCAAAAACTTATGTTTTGACGCCCTTGCCCCCACCCCACACAGTCGGAGGAGGGCTGATCACTTCATTTTCGAATTCAAAGCATTGAGACTATTCATTTGATGTATTAAATGACTACTCTTCAACAACCTAAGACATGTTTTGACGCCCGTGCCTCATCTCCATCCCCATCCCTTCGGGGAGGACCGATCACTTCATTTTTAACTCTACGCTTCGAGACCTTTCATTTGATGTATTAGATGACTACCTTTTGAAAACTTTAGTTTTGAGGCTATTGGCTCCATCCCAAATACTCGGGGAGGGCTGATTACTCCATTTTCGAACTCTACGGATCAAGACCTTTAATTTCATGTATTAAATGACTACCTTTCGAAAACTTTACGGAGTCTGACGCTCTAGCTCCATCCATACTCATCGGGAAGGGTCGACACTTCATTTTTGAACTCTACACGTCGAAACCTTTCATTTGAGTATCATATGCCTATCTTTCTAAAACATGGCTTTTCACGCCCTTGCCTCTTAGCCCCCACCCCGAGGAGGATCGGTTACTTCATTTGTGAACTCTACGCATCGAGACCTTCCTAAAACTTTAGATTATGACGCCCTTACCCCCCCCCCCCACCCCCACCCTACCCTACCCCACACCTCAGGGAGTATCCCTCATCTCATTTTCGAACTCCACGCGCCGAAGCCCTTTGTTTGATATACCTTCCTAAAACTTAAGATGTTGATGCCCTTACCCACCACCCTACCCCTCGGGAATGGTTGCTCACCTCTTTTTCGAACTCTATGTGCTTAACGCTTTCTTTTGGCGTATTACATAACTACCACCCTACGATTATTTTCAGAATATCTAAAAAAATAATGAAAATGGAAAAAAATAAATTACAATTAAACAAAAAAAAAAAAACGTTTCAAAGTATTCATTTCTCAGGATTTTTTCATTAAAGGATAAGTTATCTCTCCATAAAACATCGATTTACTCTATATTGAATTGAACACCAGTAAAAAAAATAATGGCTTGAAAAAAAATCTTTCTCATGAATGACTACTGTGTATCAAGATTTGAAATTTCTCGGGGTGTTTCCATAGAAGATTAAGTGATCTTACTCAAATGCATTGATTCCTCTATATCATATTGTACACCAGTAGAAAAATTTAAAAAAGAGAAATTATTTATTTTTTTCAATCATTATTGTGAATAACTACTGTGCGCATGTTTGGCTCAAACTGATTGAAATTTTTTATTTTGCAAGGCGCACAGGCTGGTGTGAACTTTATTTAGGCAAAATAGCTATCGAAAGAGACACAGATTAGTCATTTGGACGCTCCGTGCTTGGTGTCTCGTGACCGCTTACAAAAGATGTGGCTGAGAGGCTGTGCTTAGCAAATTAGGATCCAACACCGCATATGTCCGAGACGGTTCGCTATGATAGAAAGATCGAATTGAAAGTTGATCACGATCTTTAAGTGTGCTTCCCTCATGTTTCATAAGTGGTTAAAACAAGCTAAATTTAATTTTAAAAACATTCACTCTTGTGACTAATATAAAAAAATTTACATCAAAAACACTTCCTATGCAGTATTTTATTTTCGGTGTTAACATTTGCAGATGTGTCAGGTGAATAGCACTGTGTTCATTAGCAAAAACACTGTACTTTTTCATATTGCTCGTGTGTGTTTGTTAAGTTTTCTGTTCTGGCAATCGGATCTCTGTCTTAGTATGTTCACGAATCTCTTGTCGAAAGTGGGCCACGCTTCACTACACAGAAATGTGATAGTAATCGGATCTTTGTCACAGTACATTAGCGAATCCCTTGTGTGAAAGTTGGTCATGTTCCACTCTCCTGAAATGGAGTAGTAATAGTAGTCAGATCTCTACTCTGTCACAGTACATTTACGAATCTCATGCTGAAAGTTTGTTATGTTTCACTCTACAGAAATGTGGCAGTAGGCAGATCTCTGTCTCAGTATGTTCACGGAATCCCTTGCCGAAAGTTTCTCATGTTCCACACTCCTGAAATGTGGTAGTAATAGTACCCAGATCTGAACTCTGCCACAGTATGTTCACGAATCTCTTGCCTGAAAGTTTGTCATGTTCCACTCTGCAGAAATGTGGCAGTAAGAGTGGTCAGACCTCTGTTCTGTCACAGTATATTCACGAATCTCGTGCCTGAAAGTTTGTCATGTTCCACTCTCCTGAAATGTGGTAGTAATAGTAGTCAGATCTCTACTCTGTCACAGTACTTCACGAATCTCTTGCCTGAAAGTTTGTCATGTTCCACTCACCAAAAATGTGGAAGTTGTAGCAGTCAGATCTCTGTTCTGTCACGGTACACATGCACATTCACGAACCTCTTGCCCGAAAGCTTGTCGCGGTGCACTTTCCCGAAATGTCGTGGTGATAGTAGTCGGATCTCTATCTCAGTTTGTTCATGGATCTCTTACCGAAAGTTTGTCATGTTCCACTCTCCCAAAATGTGGAAGCAGTCGGATCACTGTCTCCGTACGTTCAAGAATCTTTTGTCGAAAGTTCGCCATGTTCCACTTTCCTGAAATGTGATAATAATAGTAGTCAGATCTCTACAGTGGCGTCATGCCAACGGTGCACGTGGGGGAGGGGGGGGGGCGCCCTCCCCCCCCCCAATATTTTCGGTGAAGGCCTGGGAAGTGCCATTCCCGGCAATCTGGAAGGCATTTTTTGCCAAAATTTTCGGGCACGTTACGCGCCAACCGATGATGGCGGTCCGCTTAGACGGTGTTACCGACCGCCCCCTCCCAGAGATTTCCCTAGCATGACGCCCCTGGATCTCAACTCTGTCACAGTTCGTTCACGAATCTCTTGCCTGAAAGTTTGCCATGTACAACTCTCCTGAAATGTGCTAGTAATAGTTGTCAGATCTCTATTCTTTCAGAGTACGTTCACGAATCTCTTGCAGAGTGTTTGCCATGTCCCACTCTCCCAAAATGAAATAGTTGTAGCAGTCGACCTCTGCTCTGTCACAGTATGTTCACAAAACTGTTGTCAAAAGTCTGTCATATTTCACTTTCCCCAAAATGTGGTAGTAGTAGCAGTCAGATCTCTGTCACAGTTCGTTCACGAATTTCTTGCCGAATGTATGCCATGTTCTGCTCTCCCAAAATGAGGTAGTGGTAGTGGTGGTAGTCGGATCTCTGCTCTCTCACAGTACAATCACGAATCTCCTGTCGAAAGTTTGTCATATTCCATTCTCCTAAAAGTGGTAGTAATAGTAGTCAGATCTCCACTCTTGTAGCAACACATTCACGAATCTCTTTCCTGAAAGTTTGTCATATTCATTTCTCCTGAAATGTGGTAGCAATAGTAATCAGATCTCTACTCTGTCACAGAACATTCACGAATCTCGTGTGTGAAAGTTGGTCATGTTTCACTCACAGAAATGTGGCAGTAGTCGCATCTCTGTTCACGGAACCTCTTGCCGAAAGTGTCTGAAAGTCTGTCAATTTCCACTCTCCTGAAATGTGGTAGTAATAGTAGTCAGATTTCTAATCTGTCACAGTTCGTTCACGAATCTCTTGCCGAATGTTTGTCATGTCCCACTCTCTCAAACTGAAGTAGTTGTAGCAGTCGGATCTCTGCTCTGTCACAGTACGTTCATGAATATCTTGTCGAAGGTTTGTCATGTTCCACTCTCCTGAAATGAGGTAGTAGTAGTAGTGATAGTCGGATCTCTGCTCTGCCACAGTACGTTCACGAATCTCTTGTTGAAAGTTTGTCATGTTTCCCTTTCTCAAAACGCGGTAGTTCACCAATTTCTCGTCGAATGTTTACCATGTTCCCGTCTCCAGAAATGTCATGGTGGTATCAGTCGGATCTCAATATGTTCACGAATCTCTGTTGCCGAAAGTTATTGCTCTTTAATCGACGCGTGCATCCGTCCGTACAAACATATTGCATTGTAATTTCAAAGCCATCGCTCGGATTTGGACCTCCTTTAGTATGCTGATAGACCCGCACACGGGGAATGGATATGCACAAGGAAGGGGTTCCGTCAAATATTTTTCCCAGAGTTATAGCCCTTTTCGACTTTTTTTTTTTTTGGTTTTCACTCTTTCCACTTAGAAATTTTCCGTCCCACATTACCTTCAAGGCTACTTCAAACCTGCATGCACGAGGGTGTCCCACTTCAAAAACACCCCACGGAACACCCCAATGCCCCAGGAGTCTGAAAGACATAGGTGGCAGAGTACTAGTATCCCAAAAAGCAACGACAACAATTTGAAGGGTCGGTGAGGTTCACCATCTTTTTGGATTTCCTGTCCAATTCGATTTTCATGTCCACAAGTAATTGTCTCTCATATGCTTGTCCAAACCTCCTTCTTGTTTTCTGTCGGTGTACGTTTTGGTCACTGCATCGCTAGGGTCTATGGTCTCTTCCGAGTTGTATATCTTGCGAGGATTCATGTTCAGAAGCTCTTGTCTCAGTTGGTGTCTCCTGATAAAATTCCCATTGAGAACAGTCATGGAGAAACCAACATTAACTGTGTCGTCTGCCTTTCCTCTTTTCGTGGCATCCTCTTCACTTCTTCCAAATTTATCCACTGGCATATTTTTTCTTCTGTTTTTTTTTTAATTATTTTCTCTCTCTTTATTAATATAAACTGGTCACAATGTCTTGAAAATGATTTTTCAAAGATATTTTTTTTGATAACGTACAAACCTAAATGTGCTAATTCTCATGTCGGTTCTTTTTGTAATGTTTTCTATCGCCTGTCCAAAGACCATACTATTCATCAGTTTTAAAACACTTTCTCAAAGTCACTCTCTGCCTCCACCAATAATCGTGTGTTGTGAACGATGTAGGGTTTCAATCAAGCACACTTTTCGAACTCAATATCTTTATTTATGTTAATCTTCATACCCTTTTGCAGGTAGAATTTCAATGTCGTGCTGTGTTCCACATACTCCCATTTTCACAGAGCTTTCCAGGAGCATATATATAGTCACTGTGACTGTCATATAATTCTCTCGGATATTCCAAATTCACTTTGTGGATACATTTGTGTTTTCCCAGCAGCCATGGTCTTTTTTGTTCATCCGCTTGAACCCTGCTGTGGGAAACTCTTGACTCATAGCCATTATGTAGAGATTATTGGCGTCTAAATAATTTCATGGGTTGGTGGGGATTGGACTTTGTCCTTTATGTAACATTTAATAACTTTAGCATATCCTGTTGACATGTTAGATACTCCACCGCGAATGCCTTTCTTTACCATCATCAGCATGTCAGGGTAGCTCAAGAGTTCCAAGTCGATTTCAGTGAACTTCAGTGCTGCATCCCAGCTAGGCCAGGAGCAGTGTAATACCAACAGGGATCGCATCTCAAAATGTTTGAGACACGTCTCTCTGAAATTTTCAAATACGTCCACAATGGAGAAAGTCGTCGTTCACGAGGTTGAGATGGCGATATTTTCTCATGGTTCTCAAGTGTAACATTTTCCACTCTTTTTGCCATGCTCGTACTCTTCCACGGATAGCAGAGCATCGTTCAACATGGAATACAATTCCCCATCCTCTCTGGGAAGCAGTGCCCTTTTGCTCAGTTTTCCAGAGAGTTCGCGTAATCATAGGTATAGACACACATCTACTTTTAACAGGATGCCGGGACGGTAATTAAAGCATATTTTAATGATGCAGTATTTATCTCTCATTAAATTCCAAACCAACCTGTCCAGCTTAGATGCCTTGAAACTATCCAGGAATCTGAGGTCGTGATGTACTTTTTCTCTCCGCATATGTCAGACTCGCCGACCGCCAAGTATTCAGTGAATTTTCCTCGTTGAAAAGAATGCATGAAATATTCCTCCAAGCCGTTGTATGAACAGGTGACTATTATGCCCGGTTAAATTGTGAAATAGAACCAAGAAGAATTTCGCATCTCAATAGCGAAGGTTGCACTTACTGTGTGCTGCCCCTCAATAAAGCCCAGGCCAATGATAGTGACCTTTAACATTTTTGTCGTCGTCGGTGAATGTATGCTTGCATTGTACGGGACACACCGTGGCATTAACGTATGTCGTTGTTCCCACTTTCACAACCTCGTGATTCGCGGAGTATGCTTTGTTTTTTTCCGAGATTCTTCACTGGGCAGCGAATTCATACACCGATGACAACAGAACCTCTTGCCGTTTTGCTTCCTTGCGGAATACAAATTGAGTCGAGTCAGATTCTTCATCCAGCAATAGTGAAATGAATCACATCTTTTTCCCTTTCTCTGAGATAACAGTTTCTTCTCAGAGGATATATCTTCTTGATGCCCTTGCCAAAACCCAACATGCTGACGGCTATATATACATTCTGCTTTTCGAACTTAGTTTATTTAACAGTATACAGGTTTTACAATCATGATGTTTTGATATATTACTACATTTGTAACAATACCGGAACCTATTTATCTCTTTAAACTGCATGGGAAACGAGATGCCACTCCAATCGAATTTGATACTCGCTTCTCGGTATTGCGATACTGTGTGTGCATCTTTTTCCATTGCATACATGGCGAAAGTCATGGCCCACTTCATTTGAAACACTCATTATCATCATTGACTATGGCTCTTTCTCTCTAATTCTGGAAGTTCGAAATATGTTCTTAAAATGGAGAGGAGAACATACTCGTTGATGTGAATTTTTAATAAGCCCATTGCCGATTAGCCATCTTTGACGTTAATGAGATGCAAGGTTAGAGGTAGCTTCGGGTAAACACTTCGATCAGACTTTCTGTCAAGACTGTCATACATGGGATAGAAACAACCAAAATGTTTCGCTTGAAACGAAAAAATGTGCATTTTCGATTTAATACTAATAAAGATAGAAAAATAACACACTTTCAACACTTCATTTAATGGACAGGGCAAAATAATATTGATTTTTTAGTGAAAAGAATATCAAATGAACCCCTCGGCATTATTTATTTATTTATTGGTGTTTAAGGTCACATATTTATGCACAATGGCTAATCATGACCGTACCCCTCGGCATTATGGTTTTGTTTTGTTGACGAGTGACAAAACTGCAGATATATCACTGAAATGACACAAAAGTGTCTGCGTGAATGAAAATGCAAACCCTGGGTATCCAAACAACCAACCCATACAAATATTTCAAGCATAACACACAGATGTTCCAGCTGAAAGGGGATGGGGGTGGAGGGGGGGGGGGTCGTGGTCCCTAAAAAGTGAATGAAAATCGTCTGCTAGTAGCAGTGTCGCGTGTCAACTAATAATATTTTGTCCATATACAGTACAAGTCAAAATGAGTTGAAGAATAACCACTACCGGTATAAACTATATAGATGTAATGTTTCCTATACTAATAACACAAGAATCGGACATACAAATATAATTATGTACATGTATGCTGTAACCCTTTTTAACATGTTTTGGGTTTATACACAGCATTTAAAAGGGTTAATTGCATTGGAATTCCTATTGCATTATATTTTTCAATGCAGAGAAATTCAAAATGTAATTTATAATGTCCACGAAAGAATATTATTTCAGGAAAACTAATTTTTTTTTTGGTTGACGTAGCTTTGGTATGCCAAAAACCATACCCTCGAGTGGTGGGAATTTACCCTTTTGGTACTGTTAATTCTTTTTATCTCAAATATGGGTAAGTGGATTGATAAGAATCTCCATAATCCACACATCTCACTGTCTAACTCTTAATTAACAAATTGACTGCAACTTCACACATAATTCATGAATTAGCAGGTAAAAATGTTTTTTTTTTAAAGTTTTGTACAAGACACATGATGTGATCTATCATCGGAACAAGATTGTTCCTCCGAGGATCACATGATTCGATTTGCTTGAGGCTTTTTGCGTAAATTTGAAAAAAAAAAAATTTAAATTTTCAGTTTTAATGTTATCTGTGGGTAGAGGTTTAAAAAGTAAAGTGCAAAATATATTATACTGCTTTTTGTGATCCGAGTACTACAATTGTAGATTATTTCAGCAAGTCAAAACTTCTTATTTTAAATTTGTTTTATAATCAAGAAATATTGAAATGTGGCTATGGCGACAGTCGAATAATTTTTAATGGAACAAATCTGTAAATGAACAATTATTTATTTAATAGCCAAGTATGAAATGTCTGGACAAAAGACTCCTTATGAGTATAAATGCATGGTACAAGTAGAAGCATATGTTCAAGTCTACAAATAATGCATGAATCAAAATAAGTCGAAGCATAACCGCAATGACCAAAGTCGCTCACTGCCATTACACCAAAAGCACAAGAACCCGAAATCATTTTCCGGAAAGCTTTCTGTTTTCTGTAAGAGCTTTCCCGAAAATGATGTCAGGTTCTTCTGTTGCTGGTGTATTTGAAGATGCATGCTAGTAGTTTATAGTGGTTATTCTACGACGTATTTCGACTTGTACTGTAAGCCAAGTGATTTTTGAATTCCACTCAGAGGTCCGCTGGCTGGAATTTTGCCTGTGCAAAACAATGCACATGAGCATCAACCACTGACCATATTTGACAGCCAGTAACAACTTGTAACTCACAAAGCAAATCTGCAGTTTAAGGAGCACTGATAAGTTAGTTATCTGGTGGTCCATAAATTGCAAATTAGCTTGCTGAGTCCCAAACTTACTACAAACTGGCAAGAATATGTTGGAAATATATGTATATCCACCTACTTAGGAGAAGTACAAAATCCACCCTGTGTGTTCTGTAAAACAATATTCATGTATGCACATTTTGGTCATGTATCCAGGGTCGCGGAGAGGGTGGGGCCCAGGGTAGTAACTACCAGAACCTGCAACGTGGGGGGCGGGGGGGGGGGGGTGTTGGCCCATGAGTCAAGGATCTTGGTTTCGCCTGTCCAAACATGACCCGAAAGACTGTATTTTATGGGGGTTTTTTTTGGTTTGGTACGTCCTTTCAAAGCTATGCACTTGACCAACGGCTGTAATTCTGGACTGCATGATTCTTGAAGTAATAACTTTATTAAATCAGCTTGACGTAACCAAGTTATCACTCCAAGAAATGTGCAGTCAGAATAGCTATGTGCGGTAGGTCATTGGATACTCATTGATCAACTTGGAAGTTTGAAACATGCTACTAAAAAACGTCATTTTGACGCCAAGAATAACGTGATTTTTTTTTATCCCAAAAGCCGCCAGAAGACTCCATTTAATAACTGATTTAAAAATTTTGTTGGGGGAGAAACGCCGCCCCTTCCAACCACTCTGTGATCGATCGCGTCTCCGGCACTCGCTGCAGATGCCTTTATCATCTGTGCAATATCCCGACATTTTTGAAAGGGGAGCCGTCACAGAATTAACCGCGGGTCCAGCCGTCTGAATTTCCTTTCACCGGCCCTGTGTGGATCTTCCACTTTGTGGATGTTTTTTGCAATAAGACAGCTTCCACTGAAAATAGTCAAAAAAAGAATCTCCATATTTTTATGTCCGATTCTTGTGTTGTTTGTTTTTGGAAACATTCATCTACAGTTTACACCGGTTGTGGTTATTCTTCAACTCATTTTGACTTGTACTGTATATGACAAAATTTTATTAGTAGACACGCGACACTGCTACTAGCAGACTATTTTAATTCGTTTTTTTTATGGACCACGCCCCCCTCCACCCCAACGTCTTCCAGCTGGAATATCTATGTGTTATGCTTGAAAATATTTGTATGGGTTGGTTGTTTGGATACCCAGGGTTTGCATTTTCACTCACGCAGACATTTTTATGTCATTTTAGTGATTTTTTCTGCAGTTTTGTCACTCGTCAACATAACAAAACCACGATGACGAGTCTACCTTTGCTTGTGGGAAGGTGTTTCATTGCGGTATTCATTTCACTAAAAAATCAATATTATTTTGCCCTGTCCATTAAATGAGGTATTGAAAGTGTGCTATTTTTTCTATTTTTATTAGTATTAAATCGAAAATGCACATTTTCTCGTTTCAAGCGAAACATTTTGGTTGTTTCTGTCGCATGTATGACAGTCTTGACAGATGGTCTGATCGAATTGTTTACCCGAAACTACCTCTGACCTTGCATATCATTAACATCAAAGATGGCTAATCGGCAATGGGCTTATTTCACAATGTGTTTGAGAACCCACTTACTTCCCTTGTATTGCCGCTTTAACATTTTGTCTCTCCCCTTTTTGCGCATCAACTTGAACGACCCAGAAATGTCTTAGTGTGAAAATCGCCCTACTTCTCCACTATCTCTCTAATTGTCTCATCCTTTCCAGTTTTCCCGTTCGTTTCAGTCCCCATGATGTTTTTTTGTCAAGCTCAAATAACAGACCCATCTTGACCTTACTTCCTCTGTCTGTGCAGTCATCGATCTCATTCCTTACCAGAGGTTTGACTTCGTGGAGGAAAGAGACCCTGTTATATCCCCCGTTACCTTCGATCTCGAATGGCCTCACAAACCTTTTGAAAATATCGGAAGTTTGGATTCGCTGTTTTTTAACATGGTAGAAGATGGAACAGCAACCATCTCCAATTTTCTATTTGATGTCGTGGTAAGGTGGCAGTCTTTTTTTGCCAGATTGACAAGGATAGACCAAACAATAACCCGATAGCTTTCGTGATCATAACCTTTTTTATCGTTGATGCTAGAAACATCCACTGAATCCCAGTTTATCCAATACTCTTTTCAATCATTTTTCTTTTCAAATCGCGCAATTCTGACATTTTGTATTTCATTTTTTATGAGTGTATGATTTTTTTTTTTAAATTTCCGAATTGTTTTGTTTTTTTTTATAATTGCAGGATATTTTTGGGTTTTTTTTGTTTTTTTATAGTCGTTTTTTTCTGTGTCTGCTCTTGGATGGCTCTTCTTTTCGTTTATGACTATTTTTATCTTCTATTGAGAAATGTTTTTTCTTCATTTGCACAGATGCTCTCGAGAAATATTTGAACTTCTTTCATCGTTATCTCTATACATAGATCATCTTCGGATGCATGTTACTAAAATAAATGATAGGAGATTTTTCTTTTCGAAATTTCCAATTTTTTCTCTCAGTTTTTCATACACGTCTTAGGTCGAATTTCGTGGTGTTTGAAGAAGATTTCTTTAACTGTGAATTTCTTAAAAGGAATGACTGAGGAAAATCTTATTCTCGTGTAATTCTTTTTTTCTTCTGCATTGCGTTTACCTTTTCTTGTTTATATATATATTTTTATTTTTAAGGGGGTCATTTTTTCTTATTTTGTTTGAAATTTTTTTAATATATTGTGTTGTAATATTTTTTTTAAAAAAATGTTTTCACTTCATTCATTATTATAGTTATTGAAAAAATTAATTCATAATAAAATTGAAAAAAATTGTCTTTTTCTTTTCTAAAAATCAGCTGAATAAGAGAGAGGCCGAAGAGAACCTCCTTTTCATTTTAATAGCCAGAGCGATTCGTTTTTCCCAAAAGAAAAAGACTTTCTGTCCCGCGAAGGAATTTCCTCGATCGAAGGTAAAAAATTGTGCATTTTGATGCAGCCATGCATTCATCGATGACTTCTATATACCCCGTGGGTATCTAGAGGTGCATCTTTCCTCTAATGATAGAAAGATGCCTGTGGTATGAAGATATCAGCATTTTGATGGCATTGTTAGACCCCATAATATATCCCTCGTAGGAAAGATACCTCTTTTCATGGTATCTATCGCTGCCAGGGGATATCTACAAATGGTATATTTTCACTGTGGGATATTCTCCAGGGCATCTAAGGTACGTATCTTTCCTACACGCGCCAGAACTCTCAATTATTCTTGGGGATATCTCACATAGTTATCTTTCATGGCATCTCGTGTCCTTGGGGTATCTTACATGCCTTGTGACCCAAAGTTTAGCAATACTCTCATTTTTGCACTATTACAGTCTGTAATTGTATCATTTGAAACATCTTGATATTCTCGTGAGCGGTCGGTTATTTGTGGCGAGAGTGCGCATATGCATTATGTGTTGTATGTGTGATGCACTTAAAATGGGTGACATGGTTAGCAGGTTCCAGTAAATGCCCGATTGTAATACCCAGCCATAACAAATCTGTTGTATTCCCTTTTTTCGGGTCCAGCACTACAGAATAAAAATAAAAAGGAATGTTACACTCGTTAATAATGCCCATTCCGTCTTTCCTCTTCAGTAAATAAGACAGGGCAGTACAAGGGGTGGGGTAGTGATGGAATGCAGTGAGAGATTCCATCTGGATCCCTGACCATCGAGACATAAATCTCCAAGGTTATCCAACCTTCAGAAATTGTACTTTCATGAATACTTCAGTGAAATATACCCAATACCACTGGGTGGCACACATGGATTAATGGCGACCTGCAATTAAAAGGTTCAACCAGGTTCATTAAACCATTTCTCAAAAATGAACCACCTATGTTTTCATTGAATAATCAACACCACTGATTGGCATAAACAAATTAAAGAGGAATGAGACATAGGGTTTATCCTGAGCGTAAAAAAACAATAAATCATGGGTTCTAAAATCGTTCATCCTAGAGCAATTACAATTGCTGGATATTTTTTTCATGAATAAACAGAATCCCAAAATATAATAATTTTATTAAAAATGAATCAAACTGGGGTAAACTAATGAAGAGCAACAATCAACAAATTACCCGAATCTTCTGCTGCAACTATTTGTTTTATTTTCTAACACCATGGTTTTGTTTGTTTGACAAAAATCGACCCAAAAATTATTTTTTCTTCAGGGTGGTCACCTTTTGGGATACATGGACTGGTTCGACGGATTTCAATGAAAGTTACTTGTACTACAGTCCACCATTATTCGACATGTACCACGCTCGGTTTCGTGACCAAAAATATTCTTGGTGAGCTATCTTTGTGATCTCTCGCATTGTGATGCAGGTGCCAAGCTGATTTCTTTTACTGCGGTTCATCTTGGGTTCCTCTGTACCTGTATATTATTTAGCCTCCAAAGTACGACCTCTATTTCCGGCTCTGTGGTGTTGTTTGTTGGATGAAGAATGTTGAAGTATTTAATTATTCAACATTTTACCACCGTTCAACTTTAAACAACTGTGCAAATCACAAAATACTGATTTATTCTAAGTTCACTTGGTAATCGTTTTTGATGTATGCGCCATGTGGGACCTTTTACCACACTTTTTATTGATATATTTGTGCCACTCCGTTGAATTTATAATCTGACGAAAATCTTCTGTAATAATTGTGACGCAACTTTTTATTCAATTAACATGTACCGTACTCCAGACTGGTACTGCCCCATCTGCCCAAAATGGGAACCATAGTGGCGCATTTGTATGATAGACTGCGCATGCGTCATAAGTCCACATATCAAAACAAGTGAAAAAACCCATGGTGGGTCGAAGGAATTAAAGACAGGCTGCAGTAAAAGGAGATCCCCTAAATCCCAGGTCCACGTGATCATGAATCTTCAAATGTTGCCGACCTTAGTAGAAAATTTTTTGAGGCAATTCTCATCAGAAAAACAACAGCACAGGTTGGCGCAAATCGATTAAAGATTAAGTGCAGAAACCTATTCAACCCAGAGCATGGCCACCACGCCACAGACGTCGAGGATGATCAACGTAGAAAATCCACATACATGTGTGAGATGGTATTCAGTTAAACTACTGTGGGAGGTTCCGAAAATGTTCACTGTAAATAGTTTATTATCCTGTTGGGTTTAAGTTTTGGGTATGAAGCGTTAATGTCAATTTGCCAAGCGCTAACTCTAACAGTAAATTTCGTTGGAATGTTAAATGCATTGACTGGGTCAGCCGAGTTTCAATCGCTTCAGCAAGGAAGCATGATATTGTAATTAACACAGTTGACTCATCCCGAGTGGTTAGCCACTGCACGTTTTCATTAAACAAGTGCAACTATAATCTTCAGAAATTGTTTAAGTCTAATTCATTTCTTCAGCCGATCTTCGCATTGGGAAGTCACTTGGAACTCTGCATTGGGAAGTCACTTCGAAAATATTATCCCCGCATTGGGAAGTCACTTCAAAAATATTACAATTGTGGAATTCACAGTTCCGCGATGCCAACGGAAGTAGAGACGCTTCGGCCCCACAGATTAGGTAAGAAAACGTTTCTTGAATTTACTGTCTTGAATGTTATTTATTATAATTTATATTCGGAATAATTTGAAATTGGTCCCTGCGGTTTGCTGCTGTTAAAGTTCACAAATATTTAGAATGTCACTTATAATCCAGAATGTTCCTGCTGCTTGTGCATCGACGAATCAGGCTCCGTGAGTCACGATTCGCCAATGTAGCAAGCAGTAGGACATTCTTGATGTGGCCTGCTTTGAGCTTGCCAACCCAATATAAATTACGCAACGGCAGCGGTTAATTTGTGTAAAGTTAACACTTACTTTTCGTTGAGGTTAATTTCATACAAAACATTTCACTGGGAACTTTAACACAACCGAGTCTTTGGCAATTGAAAGTGTCGTTAAACCACAATCAACTGATAGTTGCCGATACCGCACCTGACAGGATAGAGCTTGTTCTCTGGGCACATACGATGGTTTTATTGGGCGCTCGAGTTTGGTGTAGGGGCGCGGGTGTGTGTGTGCGTCAGTTAAAATGTCTTCGCGTATTAAGGACATGTAAATGTTTAATTTCAGAGTGTCGACATAAATTGATAATATAAAGAATCTGCGATAACAGAATGATGTCGTTGTTGTGAACTGCGTCCCGAACCCCCTGTTACACTACTCCAATGGCAAATCCCAAAAGATTCAAGATCCACCCCAACAGATGGTTGAGCTGAGAGTACCGGACCATGTCACCTCGAATAAAAAAAAATCACATAATGAATCTTCGTCAAAAAGAAAATCGTTACAGGGTGGCACAAATCGATTCATGTATATACTGCAATAAAATGTTCAACCTTTGTCACGGATTACGAGGTCACGCATCCCCAAAGATGACCTACTAAGAGAAATCTCATTACGTTGGGGCAAATCTTGTCAAATAAGCAACACTGATGTCAAAACACTGAATCGTTCAACCTTTACCATGGATCACGAGGCCACGTGTCCCCAAAAGATGGCCTACTAAGAGACATCGTATCATCTTGGGACAAATCTTGTCCAATAAACAGCACGGGAGAAGCTGAAATAAATTACTAAACTTTAAAGATGGATCGTTGCTAAAAAACAGTATCTTTCATAAGTAGAGGTAAGAGACATCTGGCGATTAAAAACTATTTTGGTAATACTGGCTATAAGCAGCTCAACACTATAACTTGTAGATCACGAGTTTAGTCTCGGTACGTCATGAAACAGCGAATACTGCATCGCTGAGTTTTTATTGTATTCTCAATTCTTTCAGTTTCACAATAGACAAAGAATCCAGATGGTTTGTGGGACCTTCTTTGGGGTACTCTGTTCATGTCCCAGTAGTCAACACAAAGGAAAAAACTTTGCATTCGCCCTTATGCTAGGAGATAATTATGCAAAACCGCTTTGTCTTATGGATGTTTTTTTCTGCATCTAAAATATTGCTGGAGCGAGAGAGTGGCAGCAGTTGGATCTACGTGGCTGGTGCATTTTCATTCGGCGATAGGTGCTGCAGAGCACTCTTTTGGCGAAGGTTTGAAACCCAGCCAATCCAATGGCATTAAATGAAACATTGCGCGTATTGATAAATGATAACAAATTTTTGTTGGCCTTTTTAAAGCTTTGTGGGAAAACATCACAAGAAGCAATGAACAGGACGACAAAAATTAATTCCCTCCACCTTGATGTTAAAGTTTCAAAAATGTAAGCTGGAAAGGTTTCCCAGAATCAACTAGGAACTAAACTAGTCAATCTTGTATGACAGAGTTCATTCAATTGCGTCAAACAAGATTGAATTTATTTAATTCTGAGTTGCATTATGGGAAAAACCCGCTATTGGAAACTTCGGTATTTTGATATCCCATACCTATTTGGGCAGTAGACGAGTGTTAATGAACACAGAGCTTCGTTTCTGTGGAGAGCCTTTGCGCATCTGTGACTGTGCTTTTACGACTGAGGTATAGCATTTTTCACGCACCCGAAATATCATTAGTACGACATATACATCTAATAATTTCTGCACCACATAAAATGCCTACATGGGCTCCCATTCCAGATAGATTTGGGTTGTGGCGCTGAAATTATTAGTTACATGTTGGACTGCTCAGATAGATCTGAGATTAAACATGGCCTTACACAGGTCATTCCTATATAGGCCCGAAAATCTTGCTACAGTAAACTGGAGTCAATGACTTGTTCTTACCCATCTAAATCTTGACCATACATAACCGTGCTTAAGATTGGGCAGTCCTGTGGTGTGACAAAGTCATTAGCCCAAAATACACTGGTAATAATTTTGATTAACCATCTGATGTCCTTTGTTTTGACAGAAATGAAGCACTGTGAACAGGACATAATGTTTTGTATAGTTCTATCCATTTAGTGTGAAGATCAGTCATTGGATGACTCGCTCCGAATTATTCATTTCTCTGGTTACATGAATTATCATCTAAATACAAGTCGACTGGATAGACAGTGTTCTTCGTACGCAGGTCGTCGGTCTGGACATCCGTCAGTTAACCTATCATTTAAAACCAACTTTGATGTCCTTAGTTTCAGAGGGTGAAATACATTTTTCTACACTGTAAAATATCGGAATAAGGTTATCCGCAGCTTGTATGTAAGTAGGTAATAAATGCGGATTCTGGACTACTTGTACATGTACATGTACAAGTACACGTACATGTACGTGTACCGCCATAGGGATTCAGTGTTAAATCGTGTACACGTGTACAAAAATATCGTTTTTTTATGGTGGTCCAGAATCCGCAATTGTTTTGAGGCTCACAGATCGCACTTTTCACGTTCAAACACCCGTTGGCGAACGCGTACATTCGACACGTCGCTCAAAAAGTGAAAAAATGTACGAAATTTGAAGAAAATGTAATTTAAAAATGTTTCTCTACGTTCCCATCGCGGATCAGACCATCGATCTATCGTTGGTGAACGCGAGCAAAAAACGCTTTGCGGATTCTGGACCAGCATCAAAAAACGGTTTGCGGATTCTGGACCACCTACGTTCGCCAACGGGTGTTTGAACTGTAACAGTTCGGGCTTCGGGTGATTGTTAGGACTTCACGAAATGGGTGGCCGTGTTACCCAAACTAGACCAGGTTCTATAAATCACTAACTCTGAAATGGAATCTATAACAGTTTATTTTGTGAAATTTGTACATTTGTTTGTTGTGTCGATTTTACTCTAAAAAAAAAACAACCTTTATAACCATTGTCTAGGTCTGTTTAAACTGTAGATACTTTTAATCTGTTTTTATTCACTGGGGCATTATTTCAGTAAAATTTAGAAACTTTAATTTACTTTTACCTTAAATCATTTTGTTTTACATTTATTTATTTGACTTTGAAATTTTTGAAGTTTAAATTGTTTAAAAGTAATTAAATCATTTTGTTTGACATTTATTTATTTATTTGACTTTGAAATTTTTAAAATTAAATTGTTTAGCATAAATGAAATCATTTTGTTTCACATTTATTTAAAGTACTGGAGTTAAATGATTCGAAAGAGGCATGGCTCAAAAGGCTGACCTTTCAGAAGGGCTAGTAATTGCCCAGGGAAAAATCACCAACTGAACACTGAAGTGAGAAAAAACTACGAAGTTATAGCCAAAATTCAACATGAAAAGTCCGTGACTAGATCCATTGGCTGACTGATAGTTTGACCAACACTCTGGGCCTATCAGTAGAAAGATTATTCCAGAGTTAAAATTATCTCCCTTTTTAAATGTCTAAGCCAATCAAAATGCTTGTTTTAACTGCTTTTGGTGACCATGAAGAAGGCAAAATGGCGATTTTCAACCTTTGCCAAATACGAGAAACTTGACCAAAAATTCTGTAACTTTTAGATCGCCAAAGAGTTATAGGTGAAAAACTTAGCCAAATGAATGTGAAAAATACGTAAATTTGATGGATATCATCGCCCATCCACATAATAATGATTTTAGATTGACTTTTAAGCATTACTGTGGAAAACATGGCGAAAATAGGAGAGTTGCCAAGAGCAAGCATTCCAAAACGCCAAACAGTTGTATGTCAAAAAAAAATCAAAATAACTGCAGAAAATAGGTGAATTGGATGGACATTACTGCCCATGTATGAAATAATACTTTTAGATAGAACTTTCAGATTTTCCTATGAAAATCAGGACGAAAATAGGTGAGTTACAAAAAAAAAAACGTGACTCTGTCACATTCCTCCCTGCTTTTAAAAAAAACAAAAAAACATAGGTTGTTTTTTTTTTTAATCTGACACAAAACCCTCAAAGTTCTTAATTTCTTTTATACTTTGTTTCTCTCCTTCTCTAATCCAGTTCTGTTTTCCTTTTTTTCACAACTTGTCCATCACACTCGATGACCTCCTCATCCCGACACACAACTTCTCCAACTGCAGAATAGTGATTTATATTGTCCTTGCCTCTCTTCCGTTTCTGACTGGCCTGAACTCTTAATTGATCCCTTATTGACAGTTTATCAGCAGCTGATGGCACACGTGGTGGCAAAACATCTCCTGGACTCATGTAACCCAAGTTATCTGCTTCCACAGTTTCCAAATCAGAATGTCCAAAAACCCTATGATGACGATTAATGTCACATTTTCTCTTAAACTTTTTCCCACATGAGGAACACTTGAATAACGTTTTAGTCCTTTTATGTACATTGTTCCAATGTTCATACAAGTTGGCAGGTTTATAGAATATTCTTTCTGTACAATTTGGTACAGGGCAGGTCTGTCCGAGTAAATTAAACACTCCTCGGTTCTCTTCTTCAAATTCTTTCAGTTCTTTATCAATTCCTTCTAGGAGCTCCATTTTCTTTCTACCAAATTTATTATGGACTATATACCTCAGGTTTCTTAATGAGCCTGCCTCTCCTAGTTTTAATTTGAGGACTTACTAAATCAGAAACACTATCATTATCTGTTTCAGTGTCACTACCAGAAGTTATTATTAAATCAGAAAGAAGGTTAATATCTGTTTTGTTTAGATTAATTTCAGTATTAATTATTGGAGGATTGTTATCTGGAGCCTGCAACCATTTATCTGGAAGATTTGTACCTACATAAGGTTTTAATTGATCAATATGTACATTTTTTATTACTGCATCAGGTCCACTCTGAATACTGATTATTACATCTGAGATGAGATGTACCACCAAATAAGGTCCGGTCCAACCTAGACCTACTTTTTTCTTACCTGTAGGCGGATACCACCGCCAAACCCAATCCCCAATTTGATATGACCGATTTTTTATGTTTTTATCATAATTTGTTTTCTGTCTTTTTGCAGATGTTTGTAACTGTTTATTTGCAAACTCAAATGAAGACACCATTGTTTTCTGGAGCCATTCTACATAAGCAATTGGACATTCAGGAGATGAGTTGGGCGGGAGTCCAACCATCAAATCGAGTGGCAATTGAATCTCACGTCCAAGCATTAATAAATTTGGTGTACAATGTGTAGAACTATGCTGACTGGCCCTGTATGCCATCATCAGATATGGTAGATGAATATCCCAATCAGTGTGATTTTCGTTCACAAACAGTGAAAGCATTTGTAACAATGTTCTGTTAAATCTCTCGACCATACCATCAGATTGAGGTCTGTATGGTGTGGTTCGAGATTTTTCGACATTTAACATATGGCAAATTTCAGTAAACAGAGCAGACTCAAATTCCCTTCCCTGGTCTGTGTGAATACGTTCTGGGCAACCAAAACGGCATATGAACTGTGTAACTAATACATCAGCTACAGTTTGAGCAGTGTGATTTCTTAGGGGAAAAGCTTCCTTCCACTTCGTGAAATATTCTCCCACTACCATAATGTACTCATTATCATTGTCAGTGAATGGTAGAGGTCCTAAAATATCAATAGCAATACACTTCATTGGCTTTTTATTTGAAACCTGACTCAGAGGATTGCATCCTAAACCAGGTCCTGGTTTCCTTTGGGCACACTCCTCACAATCGGCACACCATCTTTGGATATTTTCATTCATTCCTGGCCAATAAAACCTACTTTTTACTGAACTTATCATTTTATCACGACCTAAATGTCCACCTGTTCGATCTGCATGTAACTTTTGGAAAAGAAACTCTCTCATTTTCACAGGGGCAATTAACTGATTTACATCCTGATTTGAAGACCTTCCTTTCCTATACAAAAATCCATTTTCAATAAACAATTGTTCCCATTGATTACAGAAACATTTGACATCAACAGGGGCCTGTGACTGCTCTGCGTGATTAGGTTTAACATTTGATTTTTGTTTTGCACTAATTATCCAAGCAATATCTACATCCTTTCCCTGCATGTCAACTAACTCTTCAACTGTCCAACAATCTACCCAATTACTACAGGAAGGTGCAGGAGATGCAATTCCCGTTGTTAAATCAGATGATGCATTAGTAGTGTTCAAAGGGCAAATTAGTTGAGTTTTATTTACTTCATTTGATGTAATGTTTGTTTTATCATTAACAGCAATTGCCTGGTTATAACTTTGCCTTGAAAATAATTCAATGAGACCCTTAGAAGTGGTTAATGTTTTCTTTTTCACATCAAGAATGACCTTATTTACTTTCAGGAAGTCATATCCCAAAATACCACGTAGACCATCTAACTCTGCCACATAAAATGACTGGGTAACTGTTAAGGACCTGAATTTCAACTCCAACTCCATTTCACCCTTTACTTGTATTTTACTTCCGTTAGCTGTAACCAGATGCCTATCCGTTCCGTTCAACATAGAATCCGCAAAGCCTAGTTGATGAAATGTTTCAATATCCAAAATTGAACAAGGAGATCCAGCAGTATCCACTAGAAACACACAAACTGACTCATTCACAAAAGCTCTGGCAAACAAACAAGAAAAATCACAGTCTTTTGATAAAAATGGCGACTGGGTTTCCGACTCTTTATTCGGATCTAATAACAATTTAACTGATTGTATATCCCCATTATCAGTTATGCCTTTCCTTTCAGGTAATTCACAATCCTTACTCATTGACTCAGTTGGTAAGACTACAGAAAGAGAGCTAGAGTCAGCAACTCTAGTTAAACCTAAAGCAGTTGTACCCCTTTCCAAGACTTTTTCATCTAAAACCACATCTCCCTGCTGCTTATTAAACAGTTCAGAAGAGTCATCTTCCTTGGGGAAACTGGCATTATCTGGAATGTGTTCAAACCGGGACTCTACCACCTTTGTTTGCTTATGTTTTTGTTCAGAAAAATGGCAAAATTTTTGTGGTTGCATTTCAAATTCAGCGGCTGTGTTTGCAACCCTCAACCCAGCCGATTGCTGTTTCCCGAATTTCGGTAATCTTGTTGTTGTAACTGTGTTTGTTGATCATGGGCACGTTCATCATACATTTTTTTTCTACAATGGGCTTCCACATGTCCATTTTTCTGACAGTAATTACAACTGATCGTAGGGACCCTGGGCTGTCTTTGAAGCTGAGAAATTTTTTGTTCTAATAGTTGTAATCTCTGAACCAAATCACATTCAATACCGGGCTCATCTGGGGGATAACGATTACGACTAACAGGACCTTCAATAATTTCATATTCAGTGGCTAAAGCAATAGCCTGTTCCAGTGTCTCTGGGCGACACAGCTGCACATGCCGTTTTAACTTGTTATCACCCAAACCCCAAACAAATTGCTCCACCGCTATGGGCTCAATATCTGAGATTGTAGGAAACGCCTCTCTTGCTAACCTCCCAATTCCATATCCAAACTCTCTCACACTTTGCCCCTCATTCCGACGACTTTGGCGAAAGATTGCCTTATTCGCAAACAAATGGTCATTGGGGTTATATCTACTTAACAGAACCTGTTTAAGTAATTCGTAACTTTGCATCTGCCGAGAATTCAACCCACTCAAGAGTGACTGTGCATTTCCTCTAAAGCTAATCAAGAGATGAGCAGCTCGTTCACTATCACCCCATCTATTTATTTTGGCAACAGTCTCAAAATGTACCAAATAATCTTTAATATTCCAAACAGAGTCATCAAATGTTTCTGGCTGAACAGTTTTATGTAACATCATTCTATGTAAGATTCTAGGATTTTCCCAAGTTGGTTCAAAATCAATGCCTTCATGAGAACTAAATCCTAAATTTTTCTGAGAAGGTGAAATATTCACCTTAGGAGTTGATACAAAATCACTTGGCACATTCTGCATAAACTGATTCCTTACTCCAGATTCTCTTTGAGCTGTTCCTTCAGAACAAGGCATTTGCACATCCCTTGACGAAGTTCCCCTATCATGAATAAACACTGAAGGAGTTTCCGGTATAAACATGTGTGAATTTACAGGTAAAGTTGAAGCTTTATTTGGATAAGTTTGTTCTCCCAGATGGATCCCCTCCTGTGAATTCTTGGGCTGTATAAGAAATTCTGTTTTGAGGGCCATCAAAAGCTATGGGTCTTTGATCACTAAATGAAGGAAATTGATTTACTCTAGGATTATAAACTTCTCGATTTTGGCACCTTATCCTTTGAAAATCAGGAGTATCAGGCACTGTTTGAATATGACCTTCATTATGCATAATAGATGCATCTCTAGATAAATGCTGAATTCTAGACTCAATGGAATTATCCCTATCAGAATAATCTGAAAACATTACTTGACCTTGAGAAAAATTTGTCTGAGGACGTCTGGGGTAGTTATAGGAGCTCTTGCTAGGACTAGACAGAGGAGAACTTCCCCCTCCCAGTGGGCTCGACAGCTTATTTCCTGATGAAAATAGTGAATTCCCACCAGAACAATTTAGCAACAGATCATTTTTCCTTAAATCTGATTTCAAAATACTGGGCGGAATAGGTGAATGTTCACCAGGAAAACCCAATTGATCCCGTTCAGAGCTTTGGGAACTTATCTCCCCTGTACTGGGTGGAACCCACTCACTCCCATGTGACCGATGTTTTGGCCTAACACCTATATAGACCCTTGATTCTTGCAACTCAGTGCCTAGTGTATCAAAATTGTTTAGACTTGAGGTCCTCTCTAATTGATCACTAAAAGAAACAACTCTTGGTTTTGAGAGACTGGACCTATTTACTTTCCTCACTCCTGTGTCACGAATCGATGTCAATACCTCATCACTGTCAGAAAATATATTTGATTTAGAAGATAAATAAGCACTAGAATCTTCTGAAACATACAAGTTACCATACATGTCATGACCTTCACACGTCTTTTTTAGAGGGGACTGTCTACCTATACTACTTGCAGAACCTCTAAGTTTATTATCTTCAACCTCTACGGAACGAATCCAAACATCTGTTTCAGTGTTGGTAGAAGGAGTAGGTGTGTAAGATGACAACACTGGGAAATGCCGAGAGTGAAAACTTTGATCACTTTTTGTGGCAGAAGGGGAGATAATTACTTGTGTTTGACTTAAATCTACAGGAGAATAATCTGTACAAGGTTCCAAATTTATTTCAGTTTTTTTCTCCCTTCTTTTATTTACATCCCAGGAGGGTGAGTACCTAACTTCTAGCCCCCCTGGCACTCTCGGTCCAGTTGGTTCCAATGCCATGGACCTATCGTAACTCTTTTCTGAATCAACCATTTTGGCCTTGCCCGTAAAAAAACACAGAAAAACAGAATAATTTTGAAAAATGTCTTACAAATTACTATTTTATACCCAATTTCACCGCCAAAAACCCATCCTGGTCGCGGCACCAAATGTAACAGTTCGGGCTTCGGGTGATTGTTAGGACTTCACGAAATGGGTGGCCGTGTTACCCAAACTAGTCCAGATTCTATAAATCACTAACTCTGAAATGGAATCTATAACAGTTTATTTTGTGAAATTTGTACATTTGTTTGTTGTGTCGATTTTACTCTAAAAAAAAACAACCTTTATAACCATTGTCTAGGTCTGTTTAAACTGTAGATACTTTTAATCTGTTTTTATTCACTGGGGCATTATTTCAGTAAAATTTAGAAACTTTAATTTACTTTTACTTAAATCATTTTGTTTTACATTTATTTATTTGACTTTGAAATTTTTGAAGTTTAAATTGTTTAAAAGTAATTAAATCATTTTGTTTGACATTTATTTATTTATTTGACTTTGAAATTTTTGAAATTAAATTGTTTAGCATAAATGAAATCATTTTGTTTCACATTTATTTAAAGTACTGGAGTTAAATGATTCGAAAGAGGCATGGCTCAAAAGGCTGACCTTTCAGAAGGGCTAGAAATTGCCCAGGGAAAAATCACCAACTGAACACTGAAGTGAGAAAAAACTACGAATTTATAGCCAAAATTCAACATGAAAAGTCCGTGACTAGATCCATTGGCTGACTGATAGTTTGACCAACACTCTGGGCCTATCAGTAGAAAGATTATTCCAGAGTTAAAATTATCTCCCTTTTTAAATGTTTAAGCTAATCAAAATGCTTGTTTTAACTGCTTTTGGTGACCATGAAGAAGGCAAAATGGCGATTTTCAACCTTTGCCAAATACGAGAAACTTGACCAAAAATTCTGTAACTTTTAGATCGCCAAAGAGTTATAGGTGAAAAACTTAGCCAAATGAATGTGAAAAATACGTAAATTTGATGGATATCATCGCCCATCCACATAATAATGATTTCAGATTGACTTTTAAGCATTACTGTGGAAAACATGGCGAAAATAGGAGAGTTGCCAAGAGCAAGCATTCCAAAACGCCAAACAGTTGTATGTCAAAAAAAAATCAAAATAACTGCAGAAAATAGGTGAATTGGATGGACATTACTGCCCATGTATGAAATAATACTTTTAGATAGAACCTTCAGATTTTCCTATGAAAATCAGGACGAAATTAGGTGAGTTACAAAAAAAAACGTGACTCTGTCACAGAACGTTAAAGGTGCGATCCGATCGGCGAAACCCATTTGCGGATTCTAGACCAGGAAAAATCGACCTCAAAACGTTTTTTCGACGTTGGCCAACAGTGAAAAGTGAGTGTAAAGGCAGTTACTCATCGAGGATTTTTTAAAATTTTGTTTTAAGACCGATTTGGGCCTCCGGTACATGGAAAAAGGGGGGTTTGCGGGTTCTGGACCACCACATTTGCGATCGCATTTCGAGCGGTCTAGGGTGCAGTCTAGGGTGCGATCCGATTGGTGAAACCCGATTTCTCGATTCACCTCGCAAGTTTTGTGGGGCGAATCGTGATAGAATCGGTTTTGTCGAGAGGAAATAAAAAAGTGCTTGATATATAGGAGAGAAAAAAAATATATAAATAGTTATTTAAAAAAATAATATCGAATCGAAACAGATAATAAAATATACATAAATCATGAACAATTCCCATATTTTGAGAGCAAGGTTTCTTTTAAAAATGCTGATGAGAGCCTACGCATTCTGCGTGAATCAACAACTAGGTCGCCTCTTGTTAGAACGATGTGTGATGTTGGGATCATCTAGACTTTGATCATGAGGATCATTCGTGTCTGACGATGGAAAGGGATGATATGGTCGTCAAGTATTTTGAACCGGCATTCTAATGCATTCAAATCGACGACGTGATCAAGTTTTGGAAGAGATTAGTCTTCTGTAGCGGGCGAGATAAGCCCACCAATTCAGAAGAAATGAAATTGGCACGTAGAAGTCTGACTTTAGAAGACAAGGGATGCATCATGAAATTATTGCTGAAGGAAGCATACGTCTAAGTTTTCTCATTGATATAAATAAGGGAGAATAGAAAATAAAAAATAAATACACACATAAATTTTTTATCTAATATTAGAAAGAAAAAAACACAAAAATGAGAACCAGAAATAAATTGTATCCGACGTTAGATGATGATGAGGATGAGAAGCTGAATGGCGTTTTGCCAACAGCACCATCGCTAGAAGAGAAAGAAAGAGGAGAGAGGTATCGCATCGATCAAATCAGTATAATCCAATTGTATCTGACTCGAGAGAGAGATTCTCGTCGTTCTCTCAAGAAGAAGTATTCGCGTTTCTTGAAATTCGTCAACGCGGTCGACACGACACTCATCACGATTTCCATGGGTTTACACATGGCCGGCATTGGATTGTTGTCGACCGCAGTCGGTATTCCGATCGTGTTGACCATAGAAGGAGTGGCTCTCACCGCTGGATTGTTTAGCACGCTCGGAAACTTTTTGGGTAGGAAATTATATCTGAAGGCAAGGAAACACAAAAAGATTCGCATCTTGGCCGACTCCAAGATCGACACGATATCCGAAATGATCTCGATGGCGTTGAAAGATGGTAGGATATCGGATGGAGAATACTTCACGATATTGAGCGAGAAAACGAAATACGATGCCATGAAAGAAGCCGTGAGAATCAAGACTCGTTAGATCATCAAGGAAGAGATGAAGGATTCTCTCGTGGAAAAGGGGAGGAAAGAGGCTAGGGAGGAATTCAGTAAGATGATAGAACTCAAGAGCAGCGATTGAAAAAATATATATATAATAAGAACAGAATTTTTAAAAAAGAAATATTAAATTTATATATAAAATAGAACCGAAATTAAATTAATAACTCTCAAAAAATGTATTGCGTAAAGTGTAAGAGAGTTACCGAGACGAGTAATTCTCGAGAAGTACGAACTAAAAACAACAGACATATGCTTCGTGGAATTTGCGACGTGTGTGGTTCGATCAAGATTCGATTCGTCAAAAAAAGAACACGAGCAAAGGTAAAGGCATCGGGAATAAAATGATCAATAATGTACCTTTCGAAATGCATCTGCCGGGTTACAGTTTCACGGGACCTGGAACAAAATTGAACAAGAGACTCAACGCCGATCTGACTCCTAAATCTTGGAGCAAACCCGTGAATAGGATGGACGTGGCTGTGTATGATCATGATCTGTGCTACGCCGGACATCCCGATACAAAGACTCGCAACGACGTCTGCGATAAAAACATGTTGGCAAAATTGAGAGGTATATTGAATCCGACCAGGAGAGAGAGGATAGAACGTTCGCTGGTTGGTAATCTGATCAGTGCGAAACGTCGATTCAGATGGGGTGTTCAAAGAAAAAAGCGCATCGGAAAAGAAGATGAATTGATGAGCAACCCTAACATATCTCCCGGCGAATACAAGTCGATGTATCCCATGTCCGTATTCGACGTCAGTAAACAGAGTGAATGACTCAAGAGTAGCGTCTTAGACATTCAGATCAAGATGCAATTCGATAGGAACGTGCCAAGAAAAACCGAAGCCTTCGCCCTGGTCCTGTCAGACAGAGAATTACAATTCGAATCGGATGGAAATAAGATGTCGATCATTCGATGAGAGACGTGTGTGAAAAAAAAAATAATAAACGTTAAAAATGAGGATGTAAGATTAATTTAAAAAAAACAAAATCTCGAAAACAAAATGGATGTTTTTGACATGAAAACAACAAATCATCTGTTCACTTCAGATCACTACGACGTTAAAATAAATTGCTTGGAAAAATGGATTCAAATTAAACATGAAGAACGTAACACAAAAAAAGGATGGAATAGTTGTGATTTTAACGAATATAGTTTAAAAGAAAAAGAAAAGTTTGATCTCATAAGATCTAACGAAGAAATTATAAAAAATACAATTTTAAAATGTTGCAAATGTAAGAAACGTCAAATAAAAATTGAACCTCAACAAACTAGATCTGGTGATGAACCAACAACCGTATTCGCAAAGTGTATAAATTGTAATCATAAATGGATAGAAAATTAAAAAGAGATGTAATTTTAATCATCATCGTAAGTGACAAAATTCTTTTACTAAAGAAAAAAACATTTCAGAAATCATATAATAATATATAATAATAAAAAGTTATCAAAAAAAAACACAAAAAAATAAAAGTAATGAGATCTAGAGAGATTGAACATCTTTCTAAATCTCATTACTTTTTTTTTTGTTTTTAATAATCACTCATTATTTTTTTTAATTAATTATTTCCATGCATTCACTGTTTGTTCAAAGGATCTAGTTCAATCAGTAGGCTCACCACGGAAGTGGCGGCTTTGGGATTATTGGTTTTCGTAATGAAATTAATCCTGTCTCCGGTGTTCACTTTGAGAGGTGTGCCGAACGTGCTAACATTCACGTGTTGATTCTCAGTCTTTTCGATGCTGTATCTCTTATCGCTCTCTACTCCATTCACCGCGAGATTGATGACCACTCTGTTATTCAAATCCGTGGAAGCCAGACCCATTCGTATGATTTCACCTCCTAACGGCATGGGATATCCCACCTGACCATGTTGCGATCCGCTACCTCCATTTCTGAAAGACCACTCAGTTTTTCCCTCCGCTAACGTGCCGGCCTCCTTGGCCCACACAGTGATCAATTGTCTAGCGTATTTGACTCTTTCCACCACTGAAATCAGGGTGCAGGCATCCGTCATGTTCACGGGATCCGGTAGATTCGTGAGCGCGTGTCCGCCCATGTCTACTTTACCTTCCATGATGTCGCCCTTTCTCCAGACTGAGTTGTCATCCACGTACTTCCTGCTGACTGCGCTGGAATCGAATTTGGGATCGCAATCGAGACCGAATAAATTGTGACCGTTCATGTTGATGCCACCCTCCATGGTTCCACCAGATTGTTTGTTCAGGTAGAGATCGTCCACTTGCGATTCTACGTATTCTTGTGATCATATCACGGCAGATTCTTCATAGCCCTTGTTGACCGCAGTTGAGTCCGCATCCGCGTCGTCGACCTTCGACAGATTCAATATCTTGTTGAATCCCACATTCAAATCCGATTTCATTTCTCATCTGTCAGACTTTCTCTGTTCCAGATCTACGTAGTGTTTGGCCGCCACGTCCTTGGGATTCGTGGGAGTGGCCACGTTCGTTATCTTGTTAGAATTGGTGTTCAATTCTGTCTGCATCATTTTCTGAACGTATCTACTTCTCAGATGTTCGCTGAATCGAGCATGAGAATCGTCTGCGTATTTCTTGGCCACGGCATCGGTGGAATCTATGGGACTTGCAATGTTCACCAAACATTTAGATTTCAGATCGAGATCGTCGGTCATGGCTTTATCCACGTAATTATCTAGCATGATTCATTCTAAATCCGCATTCCCCCTGTCGACGTATTTTTTAGTTGCAGCATCTGTGAGATCTATCAGCTCGGGAAGATTGTAGAGCTTCTTATCATTCATGTTCAAAGGTTCCTTTCGAGGTTCGTATCTCCAAACGTAACGTTCGTCCAAGTTGGCAACGTCGTAACCATCACCGACTTCGAGCATCTTCCTCTTCTTTTTGGGACAACTTTCGTCGTCACTTCTACCAAATTTATCGACTGGCATGTTGTTTTGAGGTTTTTGTTTTAAAATATATTTTAAACGCAGTTTATTAAAAATGAATTATTTCACTTATTTTTATTTTTCGTTTTTATTCAATTAAATTTTTTAAATAATTTTTTTACCTTTATATATACTATAAAAAAAGATCTCTCTCTAATGTAAATCATTGAGAATGTCTTGAAACTGATCTCCTTCAGACCATATCTTGAGAATGTAGAGACACAGGTGACCGCAAAACACTTGATCTGGCGATTGCACTCGTTCCATGTTGTAACGAACCATCGATTTGATCATTTGTTGAAATAGTTCTTTATTTCTTTCGGCGGCGAGATTCTGTAGCTGTCGAAATAATAATTCTTCTTCTTCCCGTTCTTGAACCACGCCATCCAGTGAGTGCCTTCACCCGATAAATTGTCTAGATTTAAAATTCCGCATTCCAATTGTCGAGGTCTTCTCTTCGGCAAGGCATCTCTGGAAAACACGCGTAGAAAATCTTTGATTTTCAAATCCTTTGCGCATTCGACAGATCGATGTTGGATAGGGGTTCATTAGGTAAGACGACACCTTCTATGGATATCTCTATTTTCTTATTAATAAATGTGTATATTTTTTTTTTAAATTTATTTATTTCTTTATAATTCACTAAAATGACGTTATTTTTTTAATGTTTTTCTTTTTCTTTTTAAACTAACTCTCTCGATGTCTTTATCGACTTCCATAATCTTGAATCCGTCTAATTCCTCTTGATTTTCTGGAATCCTATCATCCTTAATCATATCTGGAATCCTATCATCCTCAATCATATCTGAAATCCTATCATCTAAAATTAGATTCAAAGTCCAATGTCCGAGTGCCAAAGTGCTTATTTTATCGCCTAACATGAATCTCTTATCGTCGTCGGCTGATAGCGAAATCTTGTTGACTATTTCGGTATACAAGTCGTGATTTTCACTTCAAATTGATTTCATAGTCTTATACACCGGACCACTTCCTAACAGACAATCTTTATACTCTCGGAAAGAGATGTTTTTCTTCACCACACACGCTTTAACCCCTTTGCACTTCTTGATCTCTTCATCTTCTACACGATAAGCATACAGTTTGGGTCTCAAGCCTACGAATTCGACGATTTGTTTACCACCACTCTCGTCCTTAAATTTACCCAACACCTTCTTGTTGTCATTCGATTGAATGGGATAGTTGCTCATGTCAAACCACACGGCCACATTCGGAGATATATCTTGGTAGACATCTTTCGTCTCTATCTCATAAACTAAACTGTCCGTGTCGGTGAACAGTAGTTTGGCTTTATCACCAAATTTTCGTTTGACGTAATCATAGTGAAACTCGTACATCAATCGCTTGCTGATATCTAAGATGATCGGTCTGAGATAATACGGTTTGTCGAACTTCAGGTGTGTCTTTTGCACGTGAACGGCCACTAGATTTTCGTCGAATATGGTTGGGTGTTTGTGATTGGGTTTCGCCACTAATTTTTTAGCTTTTTTCTCAGACGTGACGAGTCGAACGTCGGTTCTCTTCCTGATGTTTTCCATCGATTTACCGTACACGCAGTTATTCATGAGTTTGAAGAAATCTTTTTTCGAAATCGTTCTCGGCTCGAATTCTGAGATTCGTATTGAGATTGATGTATTTTTTGATCCAAGGCTCTTCGTCGAATCGAATGATGCGATGTATGTCGACTAATTTCATCCTGTGATCGACGTATTGTTTCAAATTCTTGCTGTAGACGACGTACCTATGTTTGTTAAATAAATTGGGAATGAGTTTTTCCTCGTCTCCTTCGATCAGTTCCATTCATTTGGTAGCCAGCGGATAATCGTTGTGTAGATCATGTAATTCTTCCGGATAGTTCAAATCGACTTCTAAAATGCAAGGATAGTCTCTCCATTTTTGCATCTCTTCTGGTTCCGTCACCCATTCGAAATTTCCAATCGGTAAAGGATGACTCATAGCCCAACCATACAGATTATTAGCGTCCCAATACTCTATGTATTTATTCGATCATTTTAAATTGAAACCTTCTTTCATGTAGGGATTGTTAGCTTCAAAATATCTATGGGAGATCATCGAGATGCCACCTCTCACAGCCCTTTCGAACATGAGCAACATGTCCACGTCAGATAATAATTCCAATTGGACTTCGGTGGTCTTCAGTAGAGCGTCCCACGCCAGATCGTGTGCGGTGAAATACCAAGCCGGATCCAGATCGTAATTTTGACGACAGACATCTCAAAAATTTTCGAACATGTCTGCCAAGAGCAGAATGTCAGTCTTCAGATAGAGATCGTGATAATCTCTCATGGTTTTCATATTGAATGATTTCCACACGTTTTTGGCATGTTCGTAATTCTCGTCGGAAATGTTGGATTCGTATAATTTCGAATAAAAATCTTCTTTCGAAGGTAGTGCGGTGTCGTCGAATCTCTTTAGATCATTCATGTAATCGTAAGGATAGACTCCTTTCCTCAACATGACGTCTACTCGTTCTCCAAAATGTTCGCTCGTGATTTTAAATTTATCCTTGCTCATGTTATCGACTAATTTTTCCAGAGCGGTCGACAGGAATTTAAAACTGTCAATGAAACGTATGCTTCTACGAATGGATTTTGTTTTTTCTTCCAATGTCTCTCCATCGATTATTCTTCTCCATGACCTTCCATTTCGTGAAGGAAATGTATCTTTCTTCGCTGTTCACGATGCAATTTAATTCTTCGTGGGAGGTGCCAAGATTTTTCATGAACAGATGACTGTCATAACCCGAGAGATTGTGAATTATCACCGGATAGAAAACGGCGTCTCGATATTTTAAATTACACTTGCTGTGAGCCGGACCGCGATACAGACCCGTGTAATGATCGTGGTCTCTAACATTCTTATTTTCCTCTGAATTCTCGTCGAACGATTGTCTGCATATGTGACACTTGGTGGCCCTGTTATTTTCGTCCTGCTGTTCTCGCATGATGATAATTTTCGCCGGAATTTTGAATTTGTCATATAACATTTGAATTTTTGATTCTAATCCTTCCACGAACCTTTGAGCCACGTCATCATCTTCGCACTGTTTCGTATAGGTGAAGGGACCCATGTTGTGTTGCGAGTCGAAAGCGCATTTCACGTAAATGCAATAGCCCGAAGGCATGTGTTTTTGATATCTTTCAACATAACTTTGAAGAGCGTCGGGTTGGCAGGAACTCATTTTCACGGTGAAGCATTCGAAATCAGCGTACACGATGAATGGTACTTTTAACCTTCTATTGCAATTTTCAAACTTCACGATGGTGTTGGGTTTGGGCATTTCGACGGCAACACCTTGATTTTCGTTGCAACATTCCTGATGTTTCGCTAACCATTTTTTGCTGTGAAATGCGTTCATGCAGTTGCAACATAAACATATCTTTCCTTTATGTTTATTATTTTGTCTCGACAGTAATCGGCTCGGATTTTTAACCCAACAATAATGACGCTTGTCACCATTCGAAATCAATAATAAAATAATCATCTTTTCTCTTTCAAGATACGAAGTCTGTCTGAGAGGATAGATCATTCATTTTTCATCATCGTATTCCAAGACGTTCACTGCTACGGTGGGATTTTGAGCCTCGAAACGATCGAGATGTTTTAACTGCGTTGGAAAAGTCACTCCAGTCCAATCGAGATTTTTAGAAGTCTCCTTGTAATGAGAAACTCTATCGGAGTGCATTTTGACAGGGTATAAAGCGGAGGTGACTGTCCATTTAAAACACTGATCATCTTTATTTCTCATGTTGACCACAGAGTGTTTTTTAGCTAAGAAATACGGTAATTCCACGTAGGAAGACCCTTTCAATGAATCGCTTTTAGTTATATGAATTTCGAGTTTCAACACCTCATCGAACATCCAATTACTACCTTCATGTTGATAATTCATGAGAGACGTCAACATCTTTTTTTTTATCTTTTTTGAAAACATCTGATAAATCAGAACCTCGAAATACGGGTTCGACGTTAGCACGTCGATTTTATTCATCACGCAATGGAGTATCATCTTAATTTTTTGTCCCACATTCATGTGTTCGTGAAACAAATCCAATACTTTTTTCTTCACCCGTTCCATGAACAATTTCGGATCGACTTTCTTGAATGAAGGAACCACGACGAAAGTATTAAAAACGCCTTTGATCGCACTCTACGGTTATACAGGCTTTGATTGGAATAGTTCCATGACGAGTCGTGCTACATATTCTTCTCCTTCCCCTTCATCAATTGCTCATCGAATTTCGTTCGATATATCTCGTTTGTCTAGATTCTGAAGTGCATCACTCGTTTTCATTTTTTTTTTTCTTTTGAAACTTGAAGTTCTTCAACGGCTTTTCATTTAGTCGTCTTCTCATTTTTCACAACCGATGAATTTTTTGACTGTTTAAGTTTATCCACTTTCGATCTTTCGATGTTTTTCTTTCCATTGTTTCGCAAATGATATTCCTGTATGACTTCAATTTTTTTTTATTTGGTTTTATGATTTCTGAAATGTGCAATTTTTAATTTTTTACAAATCTCGTTTAACTGAGGTATGGTTTTCTCATTTAAATTTTCCATTTTTTATTTGTTTGCTTCATTTGTAAGAATTTTTTTTTTTTCGAATTTTGTATTTAAATAATTTGTTAAAAAGTTTGTTTTTTTACTCTCTATATATATGTTTTAATTCCTTCAAAAAAATTTTTTTTTGAGGAAATTAATCGATTTTTTTTATGTTCATTAACATGAAAAAAACTGAATTAATACGAGAAAAAAGGATGTTAAAATTTAAACTTTTTATTTATATATATAAAGAGAAAAAACACTTTTACAAAAAAAAAATTTTCACATTAAAGAAAATTAAAATTAAAAAAACTTTTTTTTTATATATATATAAAGAGTAAAAAAAAAAACAAACTTTTTTAACAAATTATTATTAAATACAAAATTTAAAAATATACATTATTTGCAATAATTCATAAAACAAAAAAACCAAATAATCGATCATGACAACAACACCTAAAAGATGTGAATTGAAATTGAAACGAGTCAAAACGTATAAGAAATTCGGTTATAAAATCTATAGATTACAACGACACGACTCCATCGAATTGAACGAGGTTGAGACAAAGGGCTTAGAGCACAAACACGACAAATATAGCATGCCTTTGAAATTGAACGAAGCCACGCTCGATTTGTTTTACGAGTACCAAAGTGATCTACAGAAAATCGTCATCTCCAAAGATAAAGAATTCGACAAGGACAATTTGTCGTTGCCCTATGGAAGTTACATATATCCAAAAATCTCACTCGAACTCGTGGACAAATCAGGTGGTGAGAGCGTGTTCACCGATGTAAAAAAACTCTAAAAAGTAAAGATAAACATTCAACACATTTTCAAAAAAGGAGAAGACACGAGCCTCAACATGCTAATAACGGACTTGGAAATATAAACAATAGAGAGATTGATTTTTAGCGAAGAAGAAGGAAAAAAAAGTAATGAGATCTAGAGAGGTTGATCATCTCTAGATCTCATTACTTTTTTTTTGTTTTTTTTTGTTTTCCTTCTTCTTCTTCTTCACTATCGCCCATATATATTATAATAACGTTTCCTTTTTTCTCAATTTCGGTGTCCATTCTTCTTTTCTTTTTTTTGTGATATGTTACGTTTTTATAAGAACACATTTGTTTATCTGAATCATAATTATGAACGAATGTGGTGCATCTCTTGGTAACACTCGCATCATTACCATTCTCTTCAGAAGGTAGTGGTGACGGTGGAAAGTGTCTCATTCTTTTCAATTTCAACCATCTATCCCGCTCTTTTTTCAGTTCTTTTCTAAGATATCCATCATTAGCGTCTAATTGTTTTTCCACATCTTTTTCCCACACCATCTTGCAATATTCATCATTAGCATCTAATCGTTTTTCCACATCTTTTTCGCACTCTATCTCCCGATATTCATCATTATCGTCTAATTGTTTTTCCACCTTTTTATCCATTTTATATTATTTTTTATGCTTTCGATGATTTATATTTTTATATAATTATATAATTTTTTACATTATAATAACATACTCAAAATCGGTATATTCTTAAATGGTGAATTCTCACCAAACAACAAACCCTTACTGAGTCACTCAACGTTCCGTCCACTCTTCAGATAGAGACCGTCTCCACTCAAAGAGTTGCCACCTCTAATGGGTTCTAGATACAATCCTTCACCACTGTCATTTATGTGGACGCGACACATGGCTCCTCTCTTCTTCAAAAATAGTCTGCTGCCACCCATTAATTTCTCAACTGCCGAACTCGCAAGTCCCGAGAGAGCTCCCACGCCGAGAGTCTTTCCGAGAAAGGGTAATGCTTTTGCGGCAAAGGGTAATGCTTTTGCGGCGATTCCTGCCAATAGCGGTAAGAAACCACCTTTCATTCTCAAATTGTATCTCAATTGAGCGGGACTCAATCTCACCGTCAACCCTCTTCCATCACAAATCGCTTTCTCTGTCCTTTTGATTTGACTTCTGGTCCAGGCGATCGAATCCTGACTGCCACTCGTCAGATTTTCGTGAGTGAATTTGAATCTCACTGTCTCTCCTCGAGTTGTTAACGTTCTCTTAAGTTTCTTCCTCTGTCCTGTGGATATGTTCACGTTTTTAACCACGTATTGTGTCATAATTCTTTTTTTAAAATACATTTTGTTCAATTGTTTTTTTTTTGTTTTAATGATAATTATATATATATTAAATAATTTTTGTAAATTAATATTGCGTTTATTTTATTTTCTTATTTATATATATACACAATATTTTTTATTTTTTTTGCTTTTATATTTCTCTTATGTGAAATCGTGTTGTCACCCTCTCTCCGCGAAGATCTAACAGTTCACCATTTTGATCCGTCAACATGGTTTTGAGACTATGCATGTCAAAAATCACTGGTAGATAAACTAAATTTCGAGGTCGTTCCACGATCTTATAACCCGGCGACACGTTTGGAAAGAAGGAATAGATCGTCGGTTGAGCGCTACCATTCACATATCTTCCAGCAATCACGTCCATGTTCACCAGAATGCTATTGACTGCGCGAATGTCGACCATATTTTCAGATGACACATGGCCTCGATACATCTTTCGATCGAATCCCAGCATCTTGCCTATAGAATCGTCCGTGTTGAAATCCACTCGAAAATTATCTTCCAAATCCAACATCGTCTTTAAGGTATTAGGGTTAGGAGCGAGTCTGATTTTGTTGCTTCCCTTTCCATCCATTTTCATTTGTGTCTGAATGTAATTGTTCAAATCGTCTATGTCGTAACTTCCTTTGGGAATTCGAATCTCCAACCAATCCACTCCGTCAGAATACTTGAACGAGTTATTCTTTTCGGTGACATTGGGAAAGGAATAATAAGTCTCCAGATTCACCAACGCCATCTCATATCCTTTCTCTCTATTCAATTCAATAGAAGGTTCGAATTTCGTCGCGAATCGAGTCGAATCGCCACTCACCACGATTTGAATGGATTGTTTTGCAACCGTATTCTCGGCAATCCGTTCTAACAATTCTCCTTGTTTGAACATTATGTTTTAATTTTTATTTTATTTTCAAAACTAAATTATTTGATGATTTATTATTTTCTAATTTTATTTTCGCTCTCTGTCTTATTATCATCAGAAACATAAAACTTGTCGAATCTGCACCGATATTTTCCACGATTAAATTGGCTAGTCAAATCGATCACGACGAAATTGTAAAGTCCTCCATCCCAAACCCTCTTGCAGAATCTCCTGAATTCTGCCGCGCTCATGTCGTTTGCGACGTGATCGCCATAGATGTGATTGAGATTCTTGAGATCCTGGCAAAGTAAATTAGCGTTCTCCCTTATCGTCTGTCTGGGCAATCGAAAATAATTCTGCGGCATGTAGAAACAGTCCATGTTGCTGTGACGACCCCTAACGTAATACAATTCGCATCGGTTCTGTCTCTCCAAAAGCAGATCGTCGAAAATCATGAGATTCTTATCTTCAATTCTCTAGGATCCGGAACGTCGCTAGTGTTCTCATAAAATCGACACTCGACATTTGAAGATGCATTTCTCTTCATCAATTCCATCTCCGCACCGTCCAAAATGGTCAAAAGAGAAGCTTCACTTTTGTCGAATTCCTCCCTACTGTCAAAGATTCTGGCTATCTGGGCAATCTACGATCCATGCACTCTCGAAGCAATCTGTATTCGGGTTGAAACAAGCTCTTGCCAAACACGAACAATCTGTCGTAATCCAACCAGTCGGGTTGAGAAAACAGATTCATCAACAGATTGGTCTTTCCACAATTCGATTTTCCCACTATCAAGCCTCTTATGCTTTTGGGAAAGAACTCGTTATTCGACCTCTTGGTCGCGGCGTCGTTCCAAGACATATCTTTAATGTTCAACTTTGTTTATTTTTTTTGTTATTAGCTCAACTTTGGCGAAGCCAAATTTGAGCTTTTGTCATGGCCCGTCGTCTGTCGTCCGTCTGTCCGTCTGTCCGTACATCAACAATTGGATACGGCTCGGGCTAGAGGCCGTATTTATGAACCGATCTTTACGAATCTTCTTGGGTACATTTGTTATGCCCGTGGGACGAGAACGAGTGTTTTGGGGTGCGGTCCGAAATTCAAGATGGCTGCCAGCCGCCATTTTGTACCGATGATGCAGAAATCTGTTTTTTGTGCAGAACTTCCATATGAAAGCTCTGATTTGAATAATTTTTTGTATGAATGTTTAGTACCATGGGATACATCAAATATAATACAGGTTTTTTTCTCGTGCATAAATTGTGTAAATTAGACTAAGTTTGATGTTTTTTGGAGTTACTTTCAGCACTGTAAGTGCAAATGCCAATACGGCTCAGGCTAGAGGCCGTATTTATGAACCGATCTTTACGAAACTTCTTGGGTACCTTTGGTATCACCGTGGGACGAGAACGAGTGTTTTGGGGTCCGGTCCGAAATTCAAGATGGCCGATTGCAGCCATTTTGTACAAAATTTGGTGCAATCAGATTTTTGCACAGAACTTCCATATGAAAGCGCTGATTTGAATAATTTTTTGTGTGAATGTTTAGTACCATGGGATACATCACATATAATATGGGTTTTTTTCTCGTGCAGAAATTATGCAAATTAGATGAACTTTGATGTTTTCAGTGTGACTTACACACAGTAAGTACACATGTCAATACGGCTCGGGCTAGAGTCTGTATTTATGAACTGATCTTCACGAAATGTCTTGGGTACCTTTGTTATCACCTTGGGACGAGAACGAGTGTTTCTGGGTGCCGTCTAAAATTCAAGATGGCTGCCAGTCGCCATTTTGTACCGAAATTAGGTCTAATCAGTTTTTTGTACTTCTATACGGCTCAGACTAGAGGCCATATTTATGAACCAATCTTTACGAAACTTCTTGGGTACCTTTGTTATCACCGTGGGATGAGAGCGAGTGTTTTTGGGTGTGGTCCGAAATTCAAGATGGCCACCAGCAGCCATTTTGTACCAAAATTAGTGCAATCAGTCTTTTGTACAGAACTTCTGTATTAAAGTTCTGATTTGAATAAATTTTTGTATGAATGTTTAGTAACATGGACTACATCACATATTGTAAGGGGTTTGTTTTCGTGCAGAAATTATGCAAATTAGATGAACTTTGATTTATTCAGTGCTACTTACACAATGTAAGCACACATGTCAATACGGCTCAGGGTAGAGGCTGTATTTATGAACCGATCTTCACAAAACTTCTTGGGTACCTTTGTTATCACCTTGGGATGAGAATGAGTGTTTTTGGGTGCGGTCCAAATTCAAGATTGCTGCCAGTGGGCATTTTGTACCGAAATTAGGTCCAATCAGTTTTTTGTCACAAGTTCTATACAGCTCGTATTTATGAACTGATCTTCACAAAACTTCTTGGGTACCTTTGTTTTCACCTTGGGACAGGAACGAGTGTGTTTTGGGGTGCCTTTGTTATCACTGTGCTATGAGAACAAATATTTTGGGGTTCAGTCAGACCCACTCTGGGACTCCAAGATTTCTTTTCTAGTTTAACATCTGACTGTCACCCGCCTTTACGATACTTTACCTATACATTTGTTACAGGCTATGGTCAGTATTTATGTACAGACCGTTACAATACTTTATATGTACCTTTGTTATCAGGTCATTACCTAGATGTTTGTCATAGCTGTGTCACATACTATACATGTACATATCTTTGTCTTGACAAGTTGAGCTACAGTGTCACTGACACTTTCTTTTTAGATTTTTTCAAACACAATTTTTATGTTTTTTCAAACTCAGTTTTATAAATATTATTATTTATTTATATTACACCGTCGCGAGTTCTCTTCAATCCAGATCCACTCGTCATTTTGGCCAAATCTTGTATGGGTACCACAGCATCCTTAAAATCTTTCCAACTTTTCGGCGATCGCTCTAATGTAGCTCGCTGACTGATCAACTTGTTGATCAATGCGTCGGCTACCCTCTTGCCAGCCACAGAAGCTATCCTACCACTGGCTTTGGAAGCGGCTTTCTTACCAGCATCCAAATCCATCTTCTTACCAACCTCAAACGCGGTCGATGCGAGTTTTCTACCTGCATCGCTCGTGAATGCTCGCATTATAGAATCGACGATGCCAGAACCGCCTTGAACGTAAGTTCTGATGAATCCCCTGTTCTTTATCACCAACATATTTATAATATATATTTTGTTTTTTCACTGGTAAATCGTTTGTTGCTTAAATTACTTTTATTATTTTGTAGTGTAAAATTTACTCTTTTTATTTTATATATTTTGTTTGTTTCTCTCTACTTATTATATATCAATCCTTCAATTCGTTCATCAGTCTTTTGTAATCACGTTTATTCAAAACCTGCTGCCTCAACAATTCATCGCATATGCTCACTATCTCATTATCTAATCCAGTGTTACCAGCGCGTCTACTTGCCACCAACAAACTCAATCTCTGAGACAGAGCGTCAGAATCGCTCGGAAGAAAAGTGGTTTTCACCCCTTTGCCAGTCACTGACTCGACGAACTTATTCATATCCCATATGGGTTTCACCACCTTCGTCCACTTGTAACCTCTGTTGGCTTTGGGTCTCGTTTCTCTGGCATCGTTATTTCTCTTCATGGCATGGGTCTGAACCAGAATGTTGCCGTAATTGTCGAAATCCTGCTCCGTGTAATCTCCAGGCTTGTCGAAAAGGAGCAATTTGTGCAGTCCAGGAGTTAATTCGTACCTATTCGAACCGACGATTAAATTATCATCATCATTATCCATTTCCACTTCAGTGTCGCCCACGAATTTCCTACCGCTCGAATCCTCGCGAATTCCATACAACAGATCTCTCTTACCACCATCCTCGGACGATGCGATGCTATCAGTGGTGATAGTCGAAGCTGTATCATCGCTCTCACTCACGTCGGTTTCGATTCCCATGGGAGCGTAATCTGGTGTAGATTGAAAGGAATACTGTTTTGTAAAACTACCGGGCAATGAACCCATTCTCAAAGAACTCTCTTTTATGGGTCTCAGTTCTTCAATTATCTCCTTCTTGCTTTGTTCGTGAACCTCCGTCACGGGTTTAAATATTTTTGTGGTTTCGCGCCTCAATTCCATCTCTCCAAGTCGTCTGCTTCTGTCAGCCGATTGAATACTCTTCTTAGCACGTTCATATTCATTTAAAAGTTGATCTCTACGTTTGGAATCTGTGATGTGTAAAAACATTTTTTCGTTTTTAAATTATTAATATTTCCTTTAGAGTATGCTAACGTGAGTTATTTTATTATTTTCAAAATTAAATGTATAATTATTTTATGTTTTATGTTTTAAGTAAATAAAAATCTTCTGTCTTTAATATATTAACTAAAACCAGTTAAGGAAAAACATTTTACACGATAAAACCTCTATAAATGTGTTTGCCCTCGAACGCATTAATCACCGATTATTCACTCCGTGACGAACTGGAGAACTTTGAAAAAGTTTGAAAGTTTTAGCGTATAAGAAACCGGTTTCTGATTTAACGCGTTTGAGAATAATTATATCCGTTAAATGGAGAACTTTGAAAAAGTTTGAAAGTTTTAGCGTATAAGAAACCGGTTTCTGATTTAACGCGTTTGAGAATAATTATATCCGTTAAAAGGGTTCATTCATATCTCCGAACATTATCACAAGTAAATTAAAATTCAATTACCTCTTAAACCTGATTGAGTGGAAACGCGCTTTTATTGTCTATTATTAAAACGAAATACCTTTCATTCACACCGGAACAAAACACGAGTGTCTATTATAATAGAATTTTATCTCTTAAAATTCATCTAAGTGAAAAAGGTTTTATAGTGGAATTTTATTTGAATGAAACAATTCTACGAACTGTTTTATTTGAATGAAACAATTCTACGAACTGTTTCATTAAAATTTATCTTACAAATTTCACTGTGACAAAACGTGAACAGATGATTTTCCATCAATTCTAATTTTCTAAAACTTAAGTTTTCAATGTCATCATTAAACGAAAACCTTCATTCACGCTAGAACAAAACATGAATGTCTATTATAACACAATTTATCGGACTCAATTTTATAATCGACTCTATTGAACGAAAACCTTTCATTCACACCGAAACAAAACATGAGTGTCTATTATGACACAATTTATCAAACTCAGTCTTATAGTCGACTCTATTGAACGAAAACCTTTCATTCACACCTAAACAAAACATGAGTGTCTATTATAACACAATTTATCAGACCCAATCTTATAGTCAACTCTATTGAATGAAAAAAGCTATTTATTTACACTGAGTACAAAATTGAAAAACTCCTCAAAACCGATTCTATCACTATTCGCCCCACAAAACTCGCGAAGTGAATCGACAAATCGGGTTTCCGCCGATCGGATCGCACCCTAGACCGTCCAAACGCGATCGCGAACGTGGTGGTCCAGAACCCGCAACCCCTCCCCCCCCCCCTTTTTCCATGTACCGGAGGCCCAAATCGGCCTTAAAACAAAATTTTAAAAAATCCTCGATGAGTAACTGCCTTTACGCTCACTTTTCACCATTGGCCAACGTCGAAAAAACGTTTTGAGGTCGATTTTTCCTGGTCTAGAATCCGCAAATGCGTTTCGCCGATCGGATCGCACTTTTAACGTTCAAACACCCGTTGGCGAACGTAGGTGGTCCAGAATCAGCAAACCGCTTTTTGATGCTGGTCCAGAATCCGCAAAGCGTTTTTGCTCGCGTTCACCAATGATAGATCGATGGTCTGATCCGCGATGGGAACGTAGAGAAAAATTTTTAAATTACATTTTCTTCAAATTTCGTACATTTTTCACTTTTTGAGCGACGTGTCGAATGTACGCGTTCGCCAACGGGTGTTTGAACGTGAAAAGTGCGATCTGTGAGCCTCAAAACAATTGCGGATTCTGAACCACCATAAAAAAAACAACATTTTTGTACACGTGTACACGATTTAACACTGAATCCCTATGGCGGTACACGTACATGTTCGTGTACTTGTACATGTACATGTACAAGTGGTCCAGAATCCGCATTTATTACCTACTTGTGTACTTTCCATACTTAAAATACGAACATTTAAATAAAACCTTGTGTTGTGTCTCAGTGGAATGTTTTCAGCCTTGCCGGACCATATATATGATCTGTTGAGAGGGTTTGCTGGTCACTTATAACACACACAACGTGGACACAGCCACGGGAATGGCTGGTTTGTCACCCAGCAGATATCGACCCTCCCGCAATGAGAGAGAACCATTAAAATAAAAATAAAATAAAAAATAAGAGTCTTTTATTATCGAACAACCCATTTGTACTAAGACAGCTCTTTCAAACAAGAAATAATGGGTCGCATAAATATTTATTTTCAGATTAAGTGTATTAAGGTTAAATAACTTAATACATCCCACTTAATTGTATATCTCTGAAATGAAATAAAAAATAACTTCCAAACACAAAACCATTTACCATACTTTCAGTACAAAGCTGACTTGCTTATTGCATTTTGGTTAGACAATTAAAATTATGTTAACTGAATAAAAAATCTTGTAAACTGTCGAGAAATTACTCCGAGAACCACCAAATTGATACACTTTTTGGCATCAATACATTCAAAATAGGCATTTACTCTAGTATAACTTGTTTGACAGAGCCCTGTCAAACAAGATAGAATGGAATAAATGCTCAGTCACTCTGAAATGAGAAAAGTGACACCTGTTAACTAAATACTCTTATTAATTGAATACACCTATTAATTGAATGGTTTTCACTGGTGAAGTGGCTATTCAATTAACAGGTCACCACTAGTTTGCCCATTCATTTTAATTACTGTAGAATGAAATTGTATTTTTTTTGTACTGACTCTCATCATATCCCACATTCGTGAACAATTTTCAAATTAAGCAATGAATCATATTTCCGCTAATTCACGCTTTACACTGGCCTTGAGCAGGGTTTAAATAATCCAAGACTGTAAGGAGCTTTGTTGACACTGCACTTTTCAACCGGTCGTTTCACTGAAATCCATTCTTTCCGGAAATAAGTATCTTGGCTTTACCAGACAAAAAGTTTGAGGTCCATAAAAATGACCCGTTCGTCCACGAGCGTTACAAAAGGAAATTCAAGACAAAGTTTGTAGCCTATTGATAAGCGTGGACAAGTATACAGAATATGAAAAACATTTTCCAAGAGCTACCGCCCGTAACATATCATGCCAATTGCTACTATACTCGAATATTTTATTACGCATGTTTTGGCACACGCTATCATTAACGCTATCATCTGATTCACTTTACGAAAGAGCTCGTTCCAATGATAGCTCAGATGGTAGAGTTACTACCGTGTGATAAATTTTATAAACTTCCTCACATACAGATAAATTGGTTATTGCCAACAAGTGGGTTTCCGAGATGGTGAGATAAATTTGTCATCACCAATATTTGTTGAACGAGAAACTTGTATCAAGCCTGTATGGGGTTTCTATTACGTACCGCAGCGAGTCCTTTACGGCGAACACCATCGAGTTGATAAGATAAATTTGTCATTACCAGTATGTGTCGATCGAAAAACTTGTATCAAGCCTCGATGATGTTTCTGTTATGCATTGCAGCGAGCCCTAATTAGTACTGAAATGGTTAACCGGATAATCGGGTTGAAACCACTTAGCTACCTAACTGATTAGAAAAACCGTCAATCGGTTATCCGAAATATCGATAGTGATCGTCATTCCACGTTTAAAACGTAGTAAACCAGCCGCTTCTCCTTTGTGATAGATTACACATCGAAGCCGCGTTGTATATAATGAGAAATAATCGACTTTGGTGTTCAAGACTTCGTTAATGATCGGAAGTTTACGTGAGAAATGAGTAATCGCAGAAACTATTCCGTAGTGTGCATACAAACGAACGTTGTCGAGTACTCGACAGCGTTCGTTTTTATACACACTACGGAATAGCTTGAGAATACTGCTTTCCAGTTTCTATAGTTTTGATCCCATATTCGGTGAAATAATGGCCACGGATACCGGATATTATCCGGTTATCGCTCTCGGTCAGTCGGTTACAAAAGGAACCAACCGTTTCAGCCCTAGAGCCCTTTAGGATGAAGGTTCTCGATGAACACTACTGGTGATGACAAATTTATCTTACCATCTTGGAAACCCACTTGGTGGTAATAACCAATTTATCTTACAATATTCCCCCCTTTCTTGACTTGTTCACATATATTTTGACAACCATCCAGTGTTTATGAATTGATATTTCATGACTGAAGATATTTATGACGTCATGGTATTACGTTCTTGAGCATTGCATGGCGTAATCCCAATTCATTGTTCCACTTTTAGTATATTATACTACAAATAACTATTTCTTTGTTTTATAGTTCAGCTTTAACTCATGGTAGGCCAATATAAAAATATTATCATCGCAAAAATTGATCTAGTCTAATTTATTTTGCCAAATAGCTGATTTATTTGTCATGTAATTACCATTATCAAAACGATAACACCGACATGTGTAATTTGAGGAGTGCAGGTAAAAACGTTCTCTACTGAATCGAATGATCGCACATGCTTGTAGAAGTTGCTGTTGCCAATACAAATTTGTATCAGTCTAGACGTTTTAGCTTCTATCAGGGGAAATCGATTGATTGTAAGATAAAAGATATAAGTCACCATATAAGGTCAATGTGAGCAATGCAGGAAAAGAGTTAACATATTTTTAAAATACCGTACTTTCAGAATTTGGATGAAAACAATGGTACCCATACGGTGATAAACTCATATCTCATCGTTCAGTCTAGGGGAGTATTGAACCTCGCAGTCTTGTTGATAGGGACGCTGTGGCGCACATTGAGTATAGCACTCCACATCAGGTCAAAAGGTGGTAGGTTCGAACCCCACCCGCGTCATCAGCATTGTGTTTCTGGGCAAGACACCTCAATTATCCAAGTGGGAGCATGATGGCGCACCGTACTAAAGCGAATATGTTTTTATTTATTGGAGATTTAACGACTCTTTCGACAGCCAGAGTTGCCTCGTGTCGGACCGTTTTCCGGGTGGAGGAAGCTGGAGTACCCGGAAAGAACCACCGAGCAACGGCGAGTATCTGTCAGACTCCCCAAAGTACTAACTCTGCATACTCTTCTGGAGACGTCAAGTCCTAGTACATCTTTGCATTTCGTTTATTGAATCTTTATACATTCGTTGCTCAAGGTTCGTTAACTCTTCGAACCCTGGTGGTATGTTCCATGCCAGTTCAATGGCAGCCACTAGCGCCGAGAGGGTGGGATAAGGGGGGGGGGGGGGGCAACTGCCTCGGGATTATTGGTGTTTTAATAAAGGTGTAAGTTGACATATCGACACGTCGGGGTTGAAAGTCGTGGGAAGACTTTTGGTACGGGCCTCCGACGCTGGTGGAGGTGGCAAGAATACTTAGTTGTATCACTGATCAGGTTCCATTCATTTAAAATTAACACTTGTTCAAGTTTGTTGGTTGTCCACCGATCTTTCCTACATAGTGGCCCTCACGATTATCCTTTGGGGAAAATGCACCATGCACACAGAAATATAAGTAATAAATTGCCCAAATTGTACAGAATTGTAATGAAATAATTGAGTAGATATTGTCAAGGAAATGCAGGAGACTTCTTCTCTTAGCACTAATTTAAAATTTTCTAGGGGAAGACTCCCACTCCACCCCCCCCCCCCCCACCCCCATCATCCGCTTATCGGTTCGCGACTTCGGCCCTCGCACGGTCCGTAACGCCCGTTCTACCATTGCCCTGGGCCCATCCTGGTTCTCGGCGGCCCTGATGACAGCTATTGGTAGAGTCCATATTTATTATCTGGGTGTAGACCATCTAATGTTGATTGTTCTTCCTACACATTCTTTTAGCAGCCATCCCACTTAATGAAATTATGACGTATCATGTCCTGGTCGGAGAAGTGGTCTCGGCATCAGTGGGCTTATATTCGACATGTCTATGGAAGGCAAGATTAATTAATTCTGTAGAAGTCACTAACCTTGAATGATTAATAAGTAGAAGGGTGCCCATGCGGTTGTGATAAGCTTCTGTCACACCTCGAGTTTGGGGTATTGAAATTTTGTAGCGTTTTTGTTGAACGGTTGGTCAAGGGAAACATATGCACAAATGATGTGATATGTAAATAACTGTTTCAGTTCCTAACTTGCGGCCCTCAATCAACATTTAAAACCTGCATTCTTACGAAAGATGTATTTTATGGAGAACAATTAGTATTTGTGTAAAAATTGTACCAGTGTGGAGTAAAAGAAACCGACTTTCAGCAGTTTTTGTTAATGGTTCTTAGCCGGTAAGACTGTGAGTTTATAACATTATGAGTTAACTTAAACTCTCAGGCCACCAGTCTAATTCTGTTAGGAATTCTACGTATCTGTCTATAGAGATTATTACCATTATGTGGATGTACAAAATATGTATCCGAGTCGAGCTCCGGGTTCTGAGGGCAGATCACGACGAGTCGAAGACGAGTCGTGATCTACCCTTAGAACCCGGAGCGAGACTCGGATACATATTTTGTACATCCATATAATGATAATAATCATTTTATCTTACAATATTTTGGGGATAAGTCAAGAATGTAGACGAATATATGACGAACTATTTATTCGCACGGATGAACAAAAAGAAAAAAAAAATGGAACTCACGCGAAAGGAATGTGCTTGTATCCGACCCCTGATACAAACATCTGTATCAGGGGGTCGGATACACGACAGTTGCGGAGTTAATACAGACAAAATACATGCTGATTGTAAGATAAATTTGTTTACCCACCTTTTGTGAAGTTTGCGCGCAAACTACCGTCGATGTAATGTGATATCCTTTTACTCAATGATATACAGATATTTTTTTTAGCTCCAGGTATAGACATTGCAATCATTAAGTATTTAATTCACTTTACAAACATCAAGAATATCAACAGAATTTGTGGAACTCCGCGCCATAATCATAACACAACAGCTGCGACGAGTCTTCATTCAAAAATGTTTAATGAACAAACATCTCCGATGTATTAGTAAAGGCATCAATGATTCTGTCAAAATATGTGCCGATTTAGAAACATTTATTGCGTTAATTCCACGAAAATGAATGTTTATTGTATTTTTTAGGTTTACTGGTCTGGAATATTTCAGTTGGTCGGAAAAGCGAATCTACGAAATATTCTATACGAGTGAATTTAAACATGGGCGATGGGCTATTTAGAGGCTAGACTGGTCCCAGACCACAACAGCATCCAATTCCTTACATAATTTGACCGCTGGCTTGAGAGCTTAGGATTAACCCTTTCATTACAGCATGGATACATTTTTGCGCAGAACAAGAATTCGCAATCCCAAAGGTACAACACAATAAACGCCTAATCAGACATGAGGATCAATGATAATTTACCGCTACACATAAGTAGTGTTGTAGGATTAAATTATTACTGAAGCTTCACACAAGTACGATGCAGATTCGCTCATTTCGTTGTATACAGTGTTTTGTCCCACCTCCTACCCTACCTGCCGACACTTGTATGTCCCAGGTTAGATACCTGAGTGGGGCAGACGTATCTCGTACTCCAAACACAGCACAACGTCACGTAGTGTAAATGCCAATGTTGTGGGCTCTGTAGTAGTGTATCTCGACATTTTTCTCATGGCTTGAACGGCTTACTGTCGTCTTCATGCAAATTGCGGTCATCTAACCAGTACGTAACTTTAGTTTTTTTCTCAACTTTTAAGTCGCCCTATCAAAAAATATAATTTGATTTTAACAGAAGTGCAGTGGCTCAGTGGTTACTTAAAGGTACACGGTTTAATCTCCACTAGGGGTAACTGTGTTGTGGGCATTGGGCAAGGCACTTTTACATTGTACTCATTTTAATCATGTTAGACAGGGGTGGGGTGGGGGCACCACAAATTTGCAAGACGTGGCGTGGGGGTGGGTGGGTCTCTTGAGTGCACCAAAAATGTGCATTTCCAACTTGTGCAATTTTTTGAATTTTTTAAAAATATATCAATATATCAGCTAATATATACCATCAGTTGTGTTTCAAACCTTAAAGATGTTGTTGTACATCACACTCTTAACATAAATACAACATCAGGAGGCTTTATATGTGAGAATATTGGGCTTAATCTGGGAAAATGTCACACGTTAGTAGGGGGTGGGTGTCTTGTTCGAAATGTAGAAAATGTGCAGACAATATTTTGGGAAAAATCTCTCTGATGCAGTAAATTCAACCTAAGTTATTTATTTATTAATAGAATTTGTATGGATAGAAGAGGAAAATAGCAAACACCTGAGAATACTGATAGAACAATTCAAATGAAAATTTGTTCCCGTATATGTACACCTGCTCTGGCCAAGCCTGATAATGAACAGCTTGTTATTTGTAGATTGGGGCCCACAGCAGCCCACGGAGGTTTAAATTTGGTACCAGTTTAAGAACATTATGAAACCCCCCTAAAGACAGCTGTGCCTACTAAGTTTATAAGTTTATTTTGGATTTTAATGGGAGAGTGGGGGGTGGGTGTCAGAGAACGGTAGTAGAAAATTTGCACGTAGGGGTGGGTGGGTGTAAAAAGGAGCTGAATAAAAAATAGGACGTCACGTCTTGCAAATTTTTAGTTCCCCCCACCCCCCACCCCCTCTGTGTTAGAGGGCAATTTTTCACAATGGGATCTCTAAGAGATCTATTTTATCTTACAAGCCCGCACAAAGTTCTCTCGTTTTGAAAGTAATTAACATTTTTAATAAATTTTAAACTGCTTTAATTCTTTTAAATTCTCATCCATTTATGTCTATTTCACAGGTTGATGTATCGGTATTTTTGAACAACTGCACTCATCTTCTCATTACCATGTTCACTCTTCAGTCCTCTTCCTCATGTTTCGTATGTCATCAACCCGTTTTTAGTTATTTCATGGGAAGTAACGATCTATTTTACAATTCCTTTTTTTCATCACCACGATATGGCCTTGGCTGCTGATGTGGCGTAAAGCACCAATAAATAAATAAATAACTTAATACCCCTATTGCCCACGTGCGGGGGGAGCTCATTGATGTCTGTCAAACAAGAGTGAATTAGTTAAATTCCTAATTACATTACTTGGACTATTTGCTGCTAGAAACTTTGATATTTTGACAACAGCATGCAGAGAGTTACCCATTTCAAGTAACCGTTTTATTTGGTAAGCGTGTTTCGATTTTCCAAGCAAGAGAAAGGCAAAATAATAGCGATATGTTTACCTTGTCAGACCAAGTGTAATACTGCAACTTGACTTCTTGAGTTTTTATCGTTAAGACTATTGGATGTTGTGCGATAATACACTGCTGAATAAGGCTCATAGGGTCAAGTCCAATAGCGTGTTGCATTACAGCTTGTTGATGCCAAGGTCAAAGAACATGAGTTTTATCATCATTATCAAGAAGATGGTGGTTCTGGATGTTAATTCGGGTAAACTTTTTTTCTGTCTGATGTCTAGTAATTAGTGCGATTGGAAATCGGTCACCCTGTTTATTTTAGGCGAACAAAAGGCAAACGAACAGTGGCGGCCGGATGGTGGCGGGGCCCTTGCCATAACACATCATTGCCCCCAAATGCACCGGGTTGAGCATAGTTCGGTACGGTAGGGAACTATTTTGAAACTTGCACGTGAAAAGAGCACTGAGAATCTATGCACTTCGGACTGTTTAAATGTTGGTTAGGGATGGAATCATGCATGACCTTAGCAAATCGAGTCAGGTTCGAGTGAGTGGCAGTTTACCTGGCGAATAAGCAGTCTACATATAGCACGGGGCCAGCGACTCCATATACGTAACCATTTAATCCCCAAAAGCCATTTTTCCGGCCCAGTATCGCGATACGACCTGCATTCATAAAGTAGATAATTATTCAGTGAACTTGTGTGGTATACTAATCAAGATTTTCAACGTGCGACCCGGAGGTTACGAATATAGACTATATAAGCTGATGACTTTGAACAGGCATGCAATATACCACCAGGGCCCAAAGAGTTAACCCTTTACCTAACACGAAAGGCAGACGGCACTTGCAAGTAAAATTCTTGACTCACTAATTTTTGGAGTCAAATACATAGCATAAAACCCCTCATTGGAACGGGCTAGTTCCAATGAAAGGTCAAACGCTATGTTTTTGAGACAAAAAGTGACAAAAATAATGAAAACTAAATGGTAATTTTTGTGAATAGCGTTGGCCGGTTTCGGCCCTTACGTTGGGTAAAGAGTTAAAGAAATAGTGTAGGCCTATAGTGCCTTTTGAGAGACTTGAATAAAATGGAACTGCTTTGACGTTGTGAGCCCCATGTTGAGCCGTGGGCACCTGAGGCCGGGGACCCATGGCCATTGCCAACCCTAGCCCATAGGACGAGCAGCGGCTGCGGACGAAACTTCATTTCTTCGGTATTTGTACAGGCCTGATACGAGAGGATCACTGGCATCCGAAATTCTGTTAACCCTTTACCCAACTCAGACGATATCAAAATTTATTATTTTAAATATCATTTTTTTAAAATTTTACTAAAAATTTCAACAAAACCATATCATGTGATCCCTCACCGGAACGAACTCAATAAGCTCGTTCCAATAAGGGGTCACATGATATGGTTTTGTGGAAATATTTTAAAAAATTTAATTTTTTCAACTGCTCAATTTGTATATTACGCGGGCGGATATAGGCGATTCGTCAGGTAAAGGGTTAACGAGGTAGAATGCTATCGGAAGATCATTGTCAGTGACTAATCATCTGAGGATCACTATCGGAAGATCAATACTTCGGGCATGTGCAAATTAGAAATAAAGGAGTTACCTTAGACACACAACAGAGGAGTGCTTAGACAAACATCAGATAATTTGTGTTTGAAATGACTGACCAATTGCTCATATTCGTTTTCTGAATGCAGCTCGTTTTACACAGCTTTTAGAAATGTACATATAACTTCGTCACGTATACACCACTTGGTCTTCTCAGCGTGGTGATGGTGTACCAATATCAATATTCTTTGTAATTCTGTCATATGTATGAGAAATCATGTATACAATTCTGGTCTTTTCTGTTTACAACCAATGTATATATGAACAAAAAAATATGAAACACAAAAAATATTGCTATGTCGAATATGCTAACAATTTCTACAGAGCCTGGTATAATAAAAATATCATCTAGTGTCTTTGCGTGGATTTCGACGATGATTTAATTCGTGGGCGTGCAGAATCTGTGCATATATCTCGTCCCGACGAACGAGAAAAAAATCGTAGGTAGCCACGTAAACGCTAAATGCACACACTCTATTCAATATTTTTGATACACCTTTGTCATGCTTGCTATGAATATGCCACGGTTCGATTCCATAGAAAGTATTAGAAAAGATAAAAAAAAGTTCTTTATTTCCGTAAAAAGGGTAAATAAGTTACACATTAGCCTTCTCCGTTCCACCGCGCCCCAAAAGTCACAATCAATCATTTGGTAAATTATGCATGGTCATTATTGAGTTGACTCCAGTAGAATTTGATCACTCTGTTTTCAATTATAAAATTAGAATAAGATTAGGATGCATATTATACATTCAGTATGTTGGAGTTGAAAGCAATTAATGAATTCGCATCTCAGAATTAACTGTTCACGAGTACGTACAAAAGGTAAGTAGTAAGTAGTCACTGGCCAATGGATATAGAAGGGTTTGTTGCTGCAGTGTTAGTACCCCTTTTCTTGCATCGTCCTTTCATTGTCTTGAACCAGATTAACTCACCAATTAAACAAAGTGTGGCCAAGAAAATACCTATCGCGATTAAATAGAATGCACTTTGCACGTCAAGTAGATCTATTTTTTTCCCTGATGTACCTGACTGTAAGCATGGATTTGTATTTGGCCACCATCTCCTTTTCCATATTGTCAGAAGACCACTAGCTGATAGTTCCATTATTCTGAAAATGAACAAAATTATTTTAATTCACAAAACATGATGTTCAGAATAAAGTTGCGGGCGTTCAACCCGTATTATCGTTTCTTGTGATATTATTTTGAAAAATTGGGGTTTTGTTCTTCTTCAGAAACCTTTTCACATTTTGCTTTTATTTTCTGAAAAAAAAGAATGGAAGTTCTGTAAAACCATGTTTGGGATTGAAACAGATGCACTACATGTTTAGATACAGACGTGTTTAGGATTGTGTTTAATATCAAGACGAATTGTGACTTGTAAATGACAACAGCTAAACTGGATTTGGAATATAATCCTTTGGACCCGGATGGAAAATTCCATGCCAGTTCAGAGCCATCATCTGGCAGAGTCTATATTCTTTTCCTGGGGAAGACCTATTAATATTTCCAACGCGCACCACACAATTTCAGTGAGCAACTATCTTTTTTATGAATTCAGGTCGTATCACCAACCTTCACCGGAAAAAAGGCCTTACGGATTCAAAAGGTTAACATTAGACCGTGAATGATAATCTGAACGTGGCAACGCAACAAAACTAATAATATTATGTGTTATAACTTTTTTCTGCATATAGTTCAAAACATGTTCGGCGCTTAAAAATTACACGCAATATTCTACAGTTAACAAGTGTTTATGTTTTTATAAAAATGTTGGGCGCTTAAAATGCAGTTACAGAATCACGGGATACTCTACATTTTGTTGACAGATGTAAAGAAGAAGCGAATAATAATTTCGTCCCATTTGAATTCTTCCGTAAAGTGCAAGCACAGACTATTACTGGTCAGCTGTATTCCTTTAACCCTAACACGAAAGACAGACGACACTTGCAAATAAAATGCATAAGTAATTTTTCAGTTTTTGCAGAAAAACATAGCTTTTTCACCTCTCATTGGAACGAGCTCGTTCCAATGAGAGGGTCGCGAGCTATGTTTTTGAGACAAAAATGAAAAAAATAAGGAAAACTGAATGGTGATTTTTGTGAATAGCACTGGACGTTTTTAGCCGTTACGTTGTGTAAAGGGTTGACGGTATTCAAAGAAATAGCTTTCGTGGATTTTGGCACATGCTTACCATAACATCTGCAGACAGGTAGAAAAGTTGGAAACTCTGGCTAGGTTGGATGAGGAGGGGATGTGTGCGATTGAAGTGTTAAGATGGTAGCGCTCCTTGACTGTCGTTTAAAATTTGGCCTGTTTGGAATGCAAGTATTGGATATTGCGTTTGAATTATGGGCATATATGTTTTCGCCTATCGGTTATAAACTGTTGTTCTTAAGTCCGTCGCTCAGTTTACTTGGTTCAGTGCAAAATATTTTAGATTTCAAACATGGTGGCGGGAGGGGGTGCGATTAAAACTTCGAAAAAATACACCCAATGTTTAAACCCTAAACGCTGTTTTCGCCGTGTATGTAGTCAAGGCGAAAATCATAACTGTTCAGTGTGAACTAATTTCAACTAATAATTATATTACGATCAAATTATTTCATGTCAAGTAATAATATTTTTTTTGTAAAATAAGGCATTGGCATAGTTTTTAAAGATGCATATGTATTCTGGAAGAGGAAAACTGTCAGTTGTTTATTTTCCAAATACACTTGGAATAAGTAAACGTAACACGTATTCCAAAATACTCTCGGAATTAGTAAACGTGAAACGCACATAACAAAAAGAGAATTTAATATTTTGAGAAAATGAAATCATTTTCAGGTAATGAAGAAACAAATAACAATTTTTCACGCACAAGTTACGCCTTACTTGGAAATATATCATTTTTCGACCTTCGTCCAGAAAGAACTTCATATGCATTCAACACTTGAAATATGCAGGTGTCCTCAACTCATCGTTTTTCTAAAAAACATTGTTATTGTTAACTTTACCGTATTTTAGAATAGGACTTGCATATTTATTTATTTATTTATTTATTTATTTATTTATTTATTTATTTATTTATTTATTGGGTTTTAACGACACTTTCGACAGCCAGTGTCACCTCGTGGCGGACAGTTGTACAATTGGAGGAAGCCGGGGTACCCGAAGAGAACCACCGAGCAACGGCGAGCAACTGCCAGACTCTCCAGCGTACTAAATCCACACAAGCAGAGTTAGCATTGGTTGAATACAAGTGCACCATCGGTGTGCAGTACGCCTTAGTATATAGCGCCACCGTGCACCAAACGTGGGAAATCGGGATGAAGTGCCTTGCCCAAGGACACAACGCAGTTACCCCTGGCGAGGATCGAACCGTGGACCTTTCGGTTTGAAGTTCAATGCCGTAAACAGTGAGCCACCGCGCTCCCTAGAGGACTTGCATAAGCACGAGATTAAAATACACTGTAAAAATTTGTTTTCATTATTCACTTTTTACTAAATTTACTCAATTAATAGGAATATTTGCTATGACATTAAAATGTTGCTCTCTCTTTATTTTTCTCTTTCAAAACATAACTTTCTTTACTTTTTTTCTTTTAAAACATAGCTAATAATCTCATATTTGAACAGGCTCGTTCTGGTAATTCCTCGGAAGGCGGTGTCGTTGCCAGAAAATTCTAAAATCCTGGAGGGGTGGCATTCATTGATCAACTCTCTGCATACTGATATCAAAGTGTTGAGATTTCCTGCACTAATTTCTTCTGCAAAGCAACTGTGAATTTATCCACTTCAGTCTTGTTTGACAGAGCTCAATTTGCTCTGTCAAACAAGATTGAATTGGTTAAATTACTAGTTGCATTATAGGTAAAAAATGTGGACTGAATGCATGTCATTCGATAAATAAACCCTCTGGCCACCAATGTCCTGTTGACGTTTCATTATATCTGATACACTTTATATCGTTAATCACAGCAACGCTTCCATTCTGACAAACTGCTTTGATGTTCAGACAAGGACAACTGATTCCGAGACATCAAGCCCCTTTACAGTAGGAGTGATCTTCCAAGTTGATGTTGTGCGTGAGTCCCATGTGAATAGGGTCTTGATAGCATAAATGCGTTCTTTGTTTTACTGCAAATTATATAAGGTTTTATCTTGTATTTCAACATGTGGTAAACCTGCAGCGGTTGACTTGGGAGAAAGTTATGAAAAAAATTGAGATAGATTTAAAATTCGGGGTGCCTGGATAGGTTCTGGGGGTGCCCAGGTACCCTCGGCCACCCCATAGCTACGCCACTGTCTGAAGGGTCAAGACTATAATTTTTAAGCAAACGATAAAAACAGGTCCATAGGAAGAAACGGATATTGTATATGTCGTCCGCTAGTCGTGGTAGTCTTCCCGCCAGGCAGTGCACAGAACTAGGTTATTTTGAAATCGCAAGCAAATTTCTATAAGCCATCCAACAAAGCACGCCCAACATCGAGTGGGCCCAACAACACAGACGACGTGTATGCCGCCTTTTAACGCACTAGGTTGCTGAATAAGGTGTGCCACGTCGCTTCCTGTCGTTTAAAAACAACGTATCTCAGGCCGAAGTAACAGGACCGTCCGATGGTATGAAAGTGTGTCCAAACTTGTAGGAGCAGCTTCTCAAAATTTTCAGTGTTATTTGTATGAACTATGCCGAAAGCGGTCATACCATTTTGATTACTTGAAAACGTTTTAAACTCTTAAAAAAGTTTAGCGTTTTTACTAAATATGTAAAGAATGATGAATTTTTGAAGCGACGTAAAAACGTCAAAATGTGGATAAATCGAAAAACTAAAGAACAGCTATCTCCCAATTTTTTGAGTTGTACAACATACTAAAAGGTCATAAAAATCCAAGGTATTTTAATTCTTTACTATACGGCCCCGTATGGCATCAACCCAGTGCTCGGGTATAACGGTTGAGAATTTCCCAGGACGGCAATACATTTTTAGATAGAGTTTTTGTGAATGTGAAATGAAAAATAACTGTGAACGATTTCAAATAACCAGAAAACAATGTGCGAAATTTGATAGCTGTGTGATTTATAAATACGGAACAACGTGGATCCCAAGACAGGGTTTGTAATGAAAACTGGTGAAAAACGGCTTAAATGATGAAATAATAGGGCCGATGGTATAAACATCATAAGTCGGGTGTTTGAAGACTGATTTTCACAATTCTTTCACTTTTATATTCGGGACTAGGAGTACTAAAATGTCCTAAGATGTTAAGACCGTGAAGTTACATTTAATGTTGATTTCAGCTCCGTGAAATGAAAATTAATACTGACGTTTTTCAACCCTCGAAAGGCAGTTACGTCGTAGCGTCGGCAATTTGCAAATAATGATGATACAAAATTGGCAATATTTGCCTTCAGTTATTCCCCCAGCCGTGTATAACATAAAGGAAGTGATAAGTTTTGTAGTTCTGGGGTTGTTTACGTTGTTTATGTCATATCTCAGGTATCTGGCGTCGGATATTCAATTGTTTTCAACTTTTCGTTTGGGGCCATGGATGCTAAACGTCACATGGTCAAACCTTTGGAAAGTTGAATTTAAGTGTAACGTTCTTTAACTTCGTCACATTTGGCGTCATAGTGCTCAATTAATTGCGTCAATGAGCATACAAATGTGCCTGGATATCTTTCCAGGTATCCCTGCACTGTGTGTTTAGTTTCTGTAGGGGGTATCGTTTTGCCGTTGTTGAGGTAGAGGCGACACACTTTTGAAGGAGTGTTAAATGAAAAATGACGTAAAAACGTCGAAGTCGAAAATGACGTCGAATGAAAAAAAAAATCCGAAACCGCCACCTTTTATTGTTCAAGTTTTACCACATACTAAATGTTCATGCAAATCGGAGAAACGTTTCGTTTTTCCGACGTTGACGTCCTACCACCACTCTGGCGGTAGTCCAGACGAATTGTCGACCGAGAGGAAACCGATTGCATTTTTAGATATGGTTTTTATTGGAGAGTATATTTCCAAAATTTCGTGAATGAGAGTTCAACAGGAGGGCAGATAAACAGCGTTCATGAAAAACACGTCAAAGAAACGTTATTTTGAATAAAGGGTTAATGTTGAAATTGTAACAAATGCATTTAATAGAACCATTAGGAAACTAAAAGTATGCGAAAATTTATAGCTGCGTGTAGTATCTGCACGGAGCTGTGTGTATTGAACAATCAGCATTTTCAATGAAAAAAAAAGTGCAACAAACCTAAGTTTGAAGTGACGTAAAAAAGGTGAATAATAGCGATAAATCAAAAAATAAACAAACGCGGGATTTTTTATTTTTTGATCTCTACAATCTAGAAAAATTTGTTTATGACGTCACGTCAATAAAGCCACCAAAAAATGCGACCAGAGGTCTTCAAAATGTCCAGGTCGGTACGACACTTTTAGATATCATTTTTGTCAGAGATGGGATTTACCAAAAGTTGAAAGTTGGAGGCTTGATAGAGGAGTTCATATTAAAAGATGAGAAGAAAAACATCTTAATTGTGTATTGTTTTTGATAGAGATGGAAAAGAAAAATATCGGGCTACATTACATTCAGAGCCGGAAAGTTCTAAACATTTGAGCTCAATTTCGTGAGAATCGGTTGAAAACTGTGGCCGTGATTCGGTAAAAAGGAAAAAAAGGCTCGCGATCCCAATAAGTAATCCAACTTCGTTGGATGATATAATTACTCACCGGTCAGACACTCTGCTGAGATATGCTGAATTATTTTGAAAACCAACACCAAAATGATAAGGAAAAAATGTTTCGTCCATAATCATCAAGTTGCATTCCTTCCTCATCATTTCTTGAAAGACTGTCAAATCCGATATATACACGTATTTGTCGTTCCTGACTTTATCAAAATGTACAGTCAAAACATCGCTTAAAACATCCGGGTCGGTTTCGGAAAATCTTTTCATGCCAGCCCACACTTCCTTGTACACCTCTGTAGTTGTATTCTGAAATTTAAACGTAGGGTTGTACGTCGGCCACCGAGGTCTCAAGCCACCAGTCAAATTATGTGATTAATTCGACACTGTTATGCCCTGAAATCAGTCTAACCAGCAAATAGTCCATCGCCTATATTTAGATTCAATCGTCTGGAATATTCACTTTTCCGATCAACTGAAGAATTACAGACAATTAAAACTAAAAAATACCATAAACATTCATTTGCTTTGGACCTCAGAAGAAATGTTTTTCAATCAACACTTGATTTGACAGAATCTTTAATGACTTCGCCAAATCTGTCGGGGATGTTTGCTTATTAACCCTTTCAACACTGGAGCCCAGGAAAGTATCATTTCAGTCAATACTGTCAACGGCGAAATTGGCGAAACCGTCCTGGTTTGTTATTTGTTTATTGGTGTTTAAGGTCACATACTTATGCACAATGGCCAATCGTGACCGTGGCAGTTTTACGGGTGGAGGAAGCCGGAGTACCCGGAGAGAACCACCGAGCATCGACGAGCAACTGTCAGCTCCTCAACATTCTAACTTTGTTCAAGCTCCATTCATACAGGGTTACAGCGGTTGAAGACACGTGCACCATCGACGTGCAGTAGGCCTTAGTACACGGCGTCATCGTGCCCCTATGTAGGCAACCGGGATAAAGTGCCTTGCCCAACGACACAAGGGTCGTTCCGGACGGGGATCGAACTCGGACCTCTAGCAAAGAAGTCCAACAGTCTACCACTGAGCCACCGTGTTCTCCTGGTTTGTTGAGAGGTTCAGTAATGATTTAATCCAACAGCTCTGTCGAGCTGTTGGATTAAATTCTTACTGAGCATCGGTTCTGATTTTTTGCTCCTTCTATTGTCTGCTCGTCCACTACCAATTTTTTCTTCACGCAAAAATTTATGTTCACCGGGTTGAAAGGGTTAAACAATTATGAACGGAGACTCGACACAGTAGTGGTTTTATGATTACGCTGCGTAGTTCCATTAACTGTGCTAATATCTTGAGGTTTACAATGTGAATTCAATACTTATTGATTGGAATATCTACATGTATAACTGGAGTACGAAAGAATTTTGTATATCTTTTTGCGAAAAAGAATAATACATTACATCAACGGTAGTCTGTGCGCTAACTCTACACGAAAAGTGGGCAAACAAATAACCCATAACTGCGCATCGAATTCCTAACAGAATTAGACTGGTGGCCTGAGAGCCTGGCACCCCCCCCCCCCCCTCAGCAATTCCATTTTTTTCCACAGAGGTCCTACATGATTACTCAATCAGTATATAAATTCGATAACATGCAAATGTGTCAATATAGTCATTCCTGTAATATAGTATGTGCAAATGTAAACGCATGTAGTTGCTTTTAGTCAATTAATGAACCAGCTGAGTTCATCAACTACTTCAACCATCTTCCATACAGTTGAAAGATGACTGAAGTAGAATACATAAATCAAACCACGACCAGCGCATAACAAACACACACTAAACGCGCCTAGTGGGTGTTGGTACCTTTGCTGATATAAGATTATATAAGTGAAGTGTCATTAAAAGACGTTGTCAGTTGTTTTGAGGGTATAAGATATTAAAAGGTTCCCAAAGCCAACCCACAAATACAAAACACTTTCGTGAAGACCCAGTGATCCAGAAAATGACCTTCCCGTTGACCAATTTATGATATCAAGGTTTGGAGTTATCAGTAGAAGTTTCTTGTAGCAACGATACAAATTATTTCACCTGATGCTGCAATGACGAAAGTACAGTTTGGTATCAAATGTGGCCTACCTCCCATCTTCCTTTTAGTGACCATTTCACAAACCCGTAAAGTGCTATGGCTACAAACAATAAACTAAGTTCACAAAGCTGGTAGCTCTGATTATAATTCCATCACTGTCCCGTTACGTCACAGACAAAAAGAAATACTAACTGACTCCATGGTGTATATTTTTTTCCATGCCATTTCATACGTTTCCACGACTACTGGAATCCGTCAGGGGTACTGAGCTTATCTTATTCCATTGGTTTTGATAAGCACTAACATTAAGGGGTCGTCCAACAACATTTTGGACATGTGTTTGAAAATTTCAACAATACCCTAAATACAAACTGAAGTGGTGAATAGCGGCATACTAAATACCAAAATAAACACGAAAGTACACAAAACTTGAATTTGTCCTCTCCCCCCCCCCCCCCCACCCCCCAACTTATTTTATTTTATTTATTTATTTTTCTGATGACAACGAAATTGCCAGTCGCAAAAGGAACCAACAAGACTTACAAGGAATGATCGCTTGTTCTAATATCTGAGTTGTAATTAAAAGACTCCACACTCAAACTCGGAAAAAAATATTCACCATTTAGTCACATACGTATTGAAAATGCTCATGGGCAAAAGCACGAAAACTCAATATAATTGCGTTGGGTAAAACATGTTTGTTTTGGTAATGCGATTATTGGGCCAAGTTGGGAAACGATTTAATTTCCAAAGATTTGAAATCTGCAAACATGTTATTGCTGTTTTCGAATCTACGAGGCCATGTAAGAGATGATACACTATACATTCAGAGAAAAATATTCAACTCACAATGTAATAACTGCGAGATAAAGTCCACAGTTACAATTTTGAATCTCGTTTCAGCAAGGGATTAATGTGCAACTGATTCGAACTACTATTATTTGGTTGTTGCCGATGAGTGACATATAAAACTGGCAAATTACGTTTAAAAACAAAAAATATATTCACATCAACATGCATTGGAGTCGTCACAATTGTGTATTTACGAAAAAATAATTTGATTGTAGTCGCAACCGCATTGTGTGTAAGATGGATCAACATCGATTTTGATCAGTATTGGCACAAAAACCCTATGTTTATGTACTCTGTGTTGCTGAAAATAGCATCAAGACACCTGAGGAACAAAATCACAATAATTGCCGAAATGAGACCACAAAGTCTTGGTAGTTTTTAAATAAATGAATTTAATAACCCACAGAATTTCGATATAGTTCAGACATGTAATTAACTGCATGTATGATTGGTATCGGTAAGTAGATCAAATATTAATGTTCTCAAATCTCGTGAATAAGCAACAGTCAAGTTTCCCTGAACGGCAGCTACAGAAGAGCGATAGTTTCAATACAATAAAAATAAAGCATACCAAACCATGAACAAAAATGAATTGGAATCCATGCTTTCTAACTTAACGAAGCAGATCGTAGTAAATTTTCTGCACCCAGAGCGGTCATTTTTGCTGTTCGGGCCATATTTTAGCATTCACATGACACTATTGGTAGTTGTCATTGCTCATGCAACACAAGGAATTGTCAGACATAATACCAAATGAGGAAGTTAAGAACCCTTCACTTTTTGGGTTGTATAAATCTCATCTTTTTTACCAGCTTGACACAAATCTCATACAAAATGTCAAGAATTATGGCGGTATTGTCACTTCAGCCCGAAAAAGCCACATTGGACATATTTCATTTTACTTTGAACTCTCTTATGACTCCATAATTAAATTACAATTAGTCTCACTGTCCGTTACTTGCATGAATAAGAAAAAAGTTTCTCCGAGTCTGTACTTAAAACTGCCTATACGCTCCAAAAAGACTCGATGAACCTGCCATCCTTGATGGCGCCTGCGTATTATGGAACTAGATATCTGCCAACAGAACCGAGAGGTCTCCCGGAAGTGTGTTTGGTTTGATAGGGGTATCTTTACCGGCTCAGATTCTTCAAGAATCCTCAGGTTTCCTTGTAATTCCACAAACAACCTAACAAGTGTTTATTTGGCTCGCATTCTTTGAGAATTACTCTTTGTCCATTCCTACTTTTATGAAACATTGTTACTAAAAGGCTTTCAAGATGTCCTAGCTTCTGAGCCACCCCACACCGTCATAGACACAAGGCCACTACTGCTGATTTGCCATTATCACCATCTTCTGTCCTATTATTAACTTCCACCCTAACACTACTAGTAGTCTGTACCACAACTAGTGACTGCAACAATCTACCCTGTGCTACACTCTCCCACCATTACTCCGGACTGTTATGGCTCTCTGTGCCTATATCACTACACTACAGCCACTGCGGGTCCCGATTCATACTAATATCATACTTGGCTTCCACTACTCGTAGCACTCGAATACAGTCTGCTTGCTATAATTACAGTGCATGCCTAAGTTCATTCGCACACCTGATAGGCATTCCAAGTCAGTTGTAAACCCCAAAAAGACAGAATGAGTCGAGTGTAAAAGGCAGGCCTACAAACATGACACCCTCTCCTTCCCTGTATATACACATATCATTCTTTGGTCTTGTGGGAGAAAATATTCCAGTCTTCTGTACTCCCTTCAGGTTGTTGTTTGCAAAACAATTTTCAGCTACAAGCCAATCAGGCCTTAGCATATAAGTAAACTTTAATACTAAACTTAAAACTTTAGCATTTCTACCATGACTGTAGCCACCCCACCCACTCCCCACCAAAAAAAAATAATAATAAACTTCTACAAATGACCTTGAAGTTTCCAGCCAAGTTTCCACTTATAAAAACTGTTTAGAGTTTCCAACGATGTCGGTGCTATTGAGCGTTAGAATATTACAATAACCTCATCTCCCAATTCCTTGATTCGCCAGTGCCTACCTACATATCCAGACCATTTGACTACAAAGTCCGCATTCATTTTGCAAGACTCGACTAAACCTAAGACCTTTCACAACATCTATCTGATTCAACTCCTGCCAAAGAAACCTTGGAAGCCACTCAAGCCAGTCGAATCTGCGATATTCTATTTTGACATTGCTCCCCGCATTGACGGCGAAAAACACTAGTATAAATAAAATTCCCCATTCTATCTTCCAATTACGCGACACGATCTAAAACAACTCCAAAACTCTGTATCCATTCCGTTCTGATAATTCACCCCCACCCCCTAACTTTTCTTTCACTGGCTATTGGTATTCACCGTGGAAACCCTCACATACACATTTGAAGGAGAAAAACAATGACATTATAAAAACCCCTGTACCGAAAAATACCCCCAAACGAAAACATGGAATGACCCCTCCCCCCCCCACCCCCACTCCTCATCCAACTACTCTCTTCTAAACAATTTCAGTATTCGCCCGAGCATGGTGTAGAGACTGTGCACGGTCTCCCTTTTTCACTAGCATTGAATGAAACATAATTTTTTTTTTTTTAAACAATATTTTATTCTCTTGAAATGGTTCGGTAAACAGGCTATAAGCCTATATAAATACCTTACCGTTACATATAAATACTTTTTTGAATTACAAACGATGGTGCATGAAAAAGTGTGGAAATCTGAGTAGAGTCATAGTTTACGCTGGCGTCTCATAAGGTTTGGTATTGAATCTGATCGTCAATGACATTACCTCAATAATTCCATGTGCAAGTGGATATTAAACTAGCTATGTTTGGGAACGAAAACAATATCAATATGAGGGAAAATGAAAAATAATAATTATTGCCATAACAATAATAATAATTATAATAATAATAATTGTAATGGGCAATTGAACTTAACGGTCTTGGAAGATCTGTTAAACATTGAGTTTTCAGCGAAATCTTCCTGTTTTTATAATAAAGTTCTGTGTAGCTATGAAGATATTCCTATTTTCTATATCTGACAACATGGAGCTGCCAGATAAAAGTACTTCTGTGTCACATACTGTATAATCAATGCTTTCAAATAATATTTGTCGCTGTGTGATATATTTTGGACATGTTAGAAGAAAATGCTCGGAATCTTCATAATTGAATCCACATGCGCATCTTGGATCGCTGACTAAAAATCGTTCAAACATATGACCTTTTAGGTCACTACACTTTTGTCTAAGTTTGCAGTGCAGCATCTGGCCATTCCTCCCACCGGCATAGTAATACTTCGGAACCGCTATGTCGTTCCTTTTTAAATATCGCTTTAGGAGTTCTGTTGATTCACAGGATCTAACATTTGGGTCCAAAGCATTCCAAAGCTTTACCGCAGATGGCAGGAATGAATCTGCAAAAAGCGAAGTGCGACATCGTATTTCCCGAAGATTACACGAAGAACGTAGCGGGTAAGTCGTTATTTCAGACACTTGGCGGGGAATCATAGACGTTAGGTAAAAGGGCGCATTTCCAGTTATAATTTTGTGGATTGTGGTGATTTTGTGCCTTCTTCTGCGTTCTTTTAGAGTTATGAATCCAGTTTCTGAATATATACGTGGCTTGTGCCTCTTGGAATACCACATATTGTACGCAGAGCATCAAGTTGTAGATTTTCTAACACAGTTAACTTGTTCTCTGGACAGTTATCCCAGATCATATCAGCATAGTCAAAGAGTGGAAGAATAAAGCTGATATACATTGTTTCCAAAGCTGATCTGGAAAGTCTGTATTTCAAGCTACGAAAGCAGTTTATCATGGGGCTGACTTTACCGATTATTGAATCTACATGAGTATTCCACGATCCTGAATAATGAAAATTCAGACCAAGATGTTTATGAGTTTCAGCATCGCTCACAGGAGTGTCTATAAAATAGAGAGTTGGCTTTGGAAGGGGATTACACTTCCTTGTGAAGCTAAGCGCCACTGTTTTCTCTGAGTTAAAATTAACCTTCCACGTTTTCGCCCAGGAACCAATACGCTCAAGATATGTATTTAAAAGATTTGAGGCCTGGGTTGCATCTTCAACAATTAAAAATATGGATGTGTCGTCTGCATATAGCCTAATATTGGACTGAATATTGTCCACTATATCATTTATGTAAATGTTAAATAAAAGGGGAACAAGAACAGATCCCTGGGGGACACCAGCAAATATGTGGTTTGGTTGTGAGCTGCTACCATTAATTACAACTAGCTGTGAGCGATCGGTTAAGTAGTTTTTGAACCAGGTCAACAAAGTGCCCCTGATACCAATCGCATCAAGTTTATGTATTAGTCCATCATGCCAGACTCTGTCAAATGCTTTACTTATGTCGCAGAATACAAACCTAACTTCTTTACCTTCATCAAGGGAGGATTTTATGAAATTGTCAATGTATATTAATTGATTAACTGTACTATCCCCCGGCCTGAAGCCTGACTGCAGGTCAGATAGGCGATTATCTTCTGTGAGAAATTCATAAACATGGTTGAAAACTATTTTTTCAAGAACTTTACTTATGCAACATGTCAATGAGACTGGTCGATAGTTTTCTTTATTTTTGGGTGATAATTTCTGATGAATTGGTATGACATTTGCTATTTTCCATTTTTGAGGGAATAGTCCTTTCGATAAAGATATGTTAAACAGCCGAGAAAGTGGGCATGATAACTCGATTGAGAAACGTTTTAAGATCTTGTTACTAATTTTGTCCGGGCCACAAGCCTTGGACGTGTCCAATTTAGACAATAATGATTCAACCTCTGAAGGACTAGTTTCAACACTGTCGACAGACCCATCCATACGAATAATGCTTGGTAATTCCCCTTCACTAGGTACGGTGCACTGTCTAGCGAAATAATCATCAAATATGGTCGCAATGTCAGTCGGGGCACTTATAACTTCCCTTGTTTCTAGCAGTGGATGGAAAATATCACTTGTATTTGATTGCTGTCGCGAAAAATGCTTCAAACTTTTCCACCACTGCTTAGAAGAAGGGTTCTTGGTAGATACAAAGGTCTCTAACTTGAGGTCGTAGTTTCTTTTTGCTTCCCTCACACATGTTATAGTATTATTTCTTATTCGTCTAAACTCCTGCCAGTGTTCTGGGTTATTTGTTCGTTTGGCTTTGTCGTGAGCCATTACGATATCGCATTTGCCTTCGTACAACAGCAGTCATCCATGGCTTGTCATTCGGGCGCACGAATATAGACTTTGATGGAGTAAAGTTTTTGGCTGATTTTATGATATAAGTAGTAATGTTTTCGGTAATTGCATCAACACTCCCCGCTATAAAAAACTCGTCCCAGTTTGTAGCAGAAAATGTCTGCGATAATCCATCTGCATCCGTATTTTTGAAATCCCAGACGACCCTACTATACGGAGTGAAATGTGATCTCATGCATGTCACATGGGCGGATATAGCATGGTGATCACTACAAAATGGGGGGATAACTTCTACATTCGAGACAGAGTCTGGGAAAGTGGTCAGCATCAGGTCAATGAGACTACTTGAGCTTTCAGTAACCCTTGTTGGTTCTTTGATGACCTGTACCATGGTGTGCGTTGTTTCCAAATGTAAAATTTTGGGATGGGTTGTTGGTATACAATTAACATTGAAATCCCCGAATATGATGCACTTGATTGTCAAATCGTTTCGTGCTTCAGATATTGATTCGTCAATAAGATCCCAGTGAAAGTTACGGGATGACGGTGGCCGATAGAACACCCCCAATAAAATCTTTTGATTTGTACTTCTAACTTCAATCTACGTTGCCTCTAATCCAGGACGTTCTAGATCGCATTTGCGTTCACATCTTAAACCAAATTTAAAATAGACGAAAATTCCACCGCCAATGTCATCTTCTCTATCTTTTCGAACTGGCGGATGTTGATAACCAGGAAGTCTCAAACTATCTGAATTCACGTTCTCACGAAACATAGATTCTGTAATGGCAATAATATCAATGTCGCCAACTTCTGCTTGAATTAAGTCAATCTTATTTCGAATGCCTCTGACATTTATATGTACTATCGACATATTGCTGCTTGGGTCACCTGGGTTTAGCTCCACATCTCCACTGATTAATAGCAGTAAATAAATCATTATCGCTAACCCAGATTGCCCCAACACCAAATATATCATTTTAGATTAATAGGTATGTGTGTTCATACGTGATACAGACTCAATACCCCTAACAACACCGAATGTCCCAATCCTTGCACGATAAGTACTGATATCAACCGCCATGATAACTGTCTATGTAAAATAATTTTGACATCAGTATTTGTGTGCAAAGCCGGACAGTACGGTAATTATTTCTCTCTGCTGTGTGTGATTTTCCAAAATCATGTTCACAGCGAACAGGTTGTGACTCTACTCGTATTTTAACAATTGTGCAGATTCTATATACATAAAAATAACAATAAATAAAATGTGTCATAAAGACTATAGTGTGTGGTTACTTCTGAGGTTCGGATTGGCTGTGCGATCATCAGGCTTTTTTTTTCACTCTGTGCATCGCACAGTTGTATAGAGAGACTTCTCGTTATTTCGCCACGGCTTTCCACTGATTCCGATTATCAATTTTTGTCTCAAAAACACCGCCCAAGACCCCTCACTGGCACGAGCCTAGCGAGCTCGCTCCAGTGGGGGGCCACAAACTATATTTTTGAGACAACAAGCTATATCTTTGATGCAACAGTAGTGGCTATTTCAGCAATCGATTTTGAATCCATGCTCTGTTTTTTAACAAGTCGCTATATATGGGTAGAATTACGTTAATTCTACATGTAAAGTGGAAGTATACATTTTTTAGAGAAAACTTTCTCTCCAATAACTACTAATTAAACTATTATTTGTGTAGAGGTTGGCATGAGAGATAACAGTGTTATTGATTATTTTGGAAATTGTTTATTTGGGTTGAGTCGAACATGTACTGCTTTGCTATGCACTGCCGTAAGTGGCTCGAAGAGCCTTTTCCAGCAGGGTATTGCATCTCAGCGCTTATAGTCTCCATCCCTTACAAGGAAACTTCAGGTTGAAATATACTTACGACAAATACAGCATATACGGGTAGAATTTAAGTTAAGTCTGAGTACAAAGTGGAGATAAACGTTTTCAGAGAATCCACTTTCTCCGGTAACGCTAATTAGATCATTTCTTGTGTAAAGGATAACACAAAAGAATCAGGTGTTGTGGGTTATTTTGTTGAATATTTAATGGGATTGATCCAAACAGATGTACTACGCTGCAATGCACTGTCGGATGAGACTTGGCGAGATCTTTCCAGTGGGGTATTACATCACATCGTTTCGTCTCCACATTTACATGCCCCCCCCCCCCCTCCCATCTCACTGAGATGCATTTACATGAAATATATGAATCTCAAGAGCAATTTGGGTAGACTGCCTCACTATTTGTATTAGCCTACTAATCTAGGTGAAAGTAGCATCTGTCGCACAAAACGAAAGTTCGTCCAATGTGCACCAGTCTTATAAGAAGTGGTTGATTATAAGCAAAACACAACAATGCCAATTAAAAGAGATTCGTATAAAGTTAGTCCTGGAGTTGGTATTAAGAGATACGTTCCGTTCTGCTTATCACCGAATCAATGTCGTCAGAAATGGAGTTTCCCCCAGATAAAGCCGTTCCTATGGTAGCAAGTTCTACTTTGTCATGATTGTAAAGTTTATTCACCAGATTGAGATTTTCTCTAGTCAAGTCGTCTTTTATAAGTATATGCTTCCTAGAATTATCATTTAGTTCGTAAGTGAACTTTTTTCTGTGCACAAACATCTTGTTTCTAGTTTCACTACGTGTAAATTTCACTATGCATGGCCTAGGAACACCCTCTGTTCTTGATAGTAACCTATGTGCTGCTAAAATATCATCCCGTGTTAGAGTTAACTCTTTTTGACTACTGTTGACTATGCTGCATATCTTTTCCGTCAAGTTTTCATTTTCACTTTCATCAAGTTGCAGAATCCTCACATTGTTTTTCCTAGAATATTGTTCACTCTTGTTGGATGAACACAGAAGATGTTTCACATCTTTTTTAAGCTGCTGAATGTCACTTTTCAGTCCATCGGATTCTGCTTTGTAATATTCAATTTCTTCCCTTAAAAAAGTGTTTTCAATGTCGGTTGATTCGATCTTTTGAGCCAAGCTCTCGATTTGCTTGCTAAAACTAGATGTAATTTCCTCTTTAAATTCGCAAAACATGCCAGTCAGAAGCTGACTTACTATAGCGTTCACATCACTTTTTGTAGGTAATGCTTTGATGTTTCTGCTTAGCAATTGAATCTGCTCAAAGAGCTCACGGCCTGGCATATCGGTACTCATTTCAAGTGAATGAGCTTCAGAGCTATAAGTTTCTTCAGAACGAAGACGCTTTGTTGCCGGTTTTCTCACTGGTATTCTTGTATTTCTTCTACCTATTTTTTCCAGTGTAGTTTCTCCTGTTTTTTCCATAGGAAGCACAATTGACGAAGATCCAGAAACTGCAACACCATCTGTCATTACGGGTTAACAGAGTCAGAAACATAATTTAATTTTACTCACTTTTTCTATATAGACATTGGTTGGTGGATGCCCATGCGTGCATGGCTATCCTCACTGCCCCACCCCATCACGTCAACGTACGCAAATATGCTGAGAAAGTTTCAATACGGACAGTTTTTAATCCAGTGGTCGATATTCAATAGTTTTGCATTCAATGAAAACTATCATTTTATTCATCTTTTCCACTAATTTTTTTTTCACTTGAAGGAAGTAAGTGTGTTATTAAATGCATTAAACATTTAAAATATTTGATTTTCTATTTTAAAACGACGGAAATGCTCAAAGAAACTAAATAAATATTGAATCGCGACTAAAACCCTGTGGGTTGGTGTTTGGTGCCACAATTAGACCATTTCCAATAAAATCACGCGAGAAAAGCACAAGAACCGCGAGCAAAATGCCAGCAATGCTACCGTGCGGGATACGTACCTGAAACAATGTTATAAGAAGTGTGCCATTCAGAGCTCCCCATTTGTAGTCTTGCTGCTTAACAAGGTCCTCCATCGTTTTGAACGGAACATTTTGCTTGGATACCGTCAGAAACGCTATTAGATTACCGCCGTATAGAGCTACAATTATTATCGAAAACAGCCACCAAAAACTTAATATCGTCCTTCCTGACATAGTAGATGGTTCGTGTACCCCTCCTGAAATTACAGACAATGTTAGAGACAAAACTGAGAAAGATTTGAATCAGATGCTTTCAATGCTTCAAATTAAAAAAGTTGGAATGGTTTAACACGTGTACGCCTAGAAAATTAGAGTGAACTTATTAAACATCAATTACTATCAAGACTTTTGTCTTGCAGTTGTTTCTATTCCAGTGTCGTCTGTCTGATCAGGTAGACGCCACCTGATAGGAAAGGGACTGGTCAGGTTATACGACACTTCCTCTCGAACCTTTAGTGGAATAACACTTGTTGTACAGGATTGAAGGTGTGCAGACAGGCCTTCGGATTTCTATGTGTAAAGAAAATAACCCCTTTTCAATCAATCAATCGATAAATAAAAAAAAAGTACAAATTTTCGATGTATAATCTAATAGTTTCCTAATTTAAATGTTAGCGTATATGGTAGTTTGTTATTAAAAGGAAATGTACCCGATATAATTCGTTAGTCATCATTTAGCGATATTTAAGGTTTGTGAGTTTGTCATTTCAATGTTTCAGTTTGTACATTTATCACCTAAAATCAGTGGCATGCCTGTATATAGCTTTTCACCCCCCCCCCCCCCTCAATCCACCGCCCCCACCCCCACCCAATATTTCTTCTAGACTGGACGTTTTCGTCTGGATTGGAGTCTTAAATATCAATTTGTTAGCAATCTTGTACTTTCCTTCGAGGACAGAATTGATACTTGGATTGATATCCCACACATTCTGACAAACAATTGAAAGCCCGTGGTGTCCGATTCGGGCTGCTGGAGATCAGCATAACTGATTTGGAGTTCTGTTCGTGCTAATTGGATAAGGAATTGGGAAATCCACGCGTCAAAGCATTACATGTATTTATTCACAAATACATTTCCAAGAACTCGGAAATCTTTTAACTGTAATCCCAAGTGGCTAATATTCTAAATGCATCAGCAAGGCATGCCTTCGACGAAGGCATGCCTTGATGATGTAGTTGGAATATTTTATCATCCACCATTTCAGCCATCACAATAGTGACAAATCAGATTTACACGCCCAATCGATCATCATTGCGACGCTTCTGCTTACCTTACATAAGTCGTTAGAAAGCAAAGATCAATAATTGGACATAATGTGGGTTCGAAGGTTGTTTTGGGGTGTAGTTCTGATTTACCCAAGATACAGCGATGCAACCATAATGGCCATTAACGGGTTCCTGCAAAATGAGGTGCAAGTGCGACTGCTTTTTTTTTTTTTTTTTTTTTTTTTTTTGCTAAAATGTGGTTACAAAATCTCAGTGTACCTTTTTTGATAATCACGCTGTATCATATTATTATTTATTTATTTATTGATGTTTAAGGTCACATATTTATGCACAATGGCTAATCATGACCGTGACAGTTTTACGGGTGGAGGAAGCCGGAGAGAACCACCGAGCAACGACGAGCAGCTGTCAGCTCCCCAACATCGTAACTCCGCACTGCAGCACAGGCAGGGTTAGATAGGTTGAAGACATGCGTACCATCGACGTGCAGTACGCCTTAGTACACGGCGTCATCGTGCCCCCACGCGGGCAATGGGGATGAAGTGTCTTGCTCAAGGACACAACGCGGTTGCCGCAGGTGGGATTCGAACCGAGGACCTCTCGGCTTGCAGCCTGCACCTCTACCTACTGAGCCACCGCGCCCCCCCCCCCCCCCCCCCCCGCTGTATCATATACATATTTCCCTTGAAATGTAATTTGTATTTATTTGGCTTCAGAATTTTGATATTGCCTTTCCCTGTGCGTTGCGAGAAAAACGATCTGAGAATGAACTGCTTCAGTGACAAAAACATGTCGTTTTGAACTAATTATAACTGTTTTGGGCATCGTGAATTTTTGCGGCCAATTACGAAATGGAATGAAGTTAATATATTGCTTACAAGGTGTTAGTAAAATCCGCCCGCCGCCTTACACTAAAATCGTCGTTCAAATTTAATTTATGTTTCTTTCTTTTTTCTTCTAAAACATCGCTTATGTTCCCGTATTGGAGCTAGCGCGTGTCAGTGGAGCTTGTTCCAGTAAAGGGGGTCATAGACTGGTTTGGACGCAAAATAATTGAATTGTTTTGTTAAATGCCGACTGCTACTCCTGTTAGGTAAGAAGTAACATGATGCCAAGATATGTATAAACAGAAACTAATTCACTTCAACAAATACACTACAACACTCGCTAAACTAGCTCGTTCCACGGAGAGTGTTATTAGCTACACTTTATGGCAAAAATTGGCAAAATAATAAAATTTAGAAGTCATTTTTGTGAATTGCCCTGAATTGTTTTGTAACGTTAGTTCAAACAATATTTATTTCCAAAAATGAACAGAGCTGAACAAAGATAAAAGTTTGTGGATCCAACAGTAAGCTGAAAGTTTGCGTGTCGTTGTCTCCACAAACAGGAGAGATAAGTACATTCGCTCATTGGAATGGCAGGGGCGCATTCACTGATTAGAAGTTTAATAGGTTCCGATTACAGAAAGCTGCATTTTAGCACCTGTGGTACATTTTATACTTTTGAAAATAAATTCAAGAAATTGTGTGTGTCTGTGTGTCTGTGTGTGTGTGTGTGTGTGTGTGTGAGAGAGAGAGAGAGAGAGAGAGAGAGAGAGAGAGAGAGAGAGAGTGTGTGTGTATCTGATGCTAACTGTCTAATTGTCATGGAAATACAATTGCCTGCATCTGGAGATATGAATTTAAATAGTAAATTTCACGGTGTTCCAGTGACGTGGCTTAGCATCAAAACATAGTAAAAGCGAAAGAAGCCACAATTAATAAGCACTGACATATCCTGCCAAACAATTACTGCAACACAGACCGACAAACACCAATTCAAGGAATGGGCACAGGGTAACGCCTCTGATCGCGATTACGGGGGACCTTTTGGTGGAGAGAATATAATTGTGGACCGCAATGAAGGGAGTCACGTGAACAGGATGGAGGTTGTTTACTTTTTATCTCTCTCCCAGCAGCTGGTGGAAAATGTGTCGATAAGTTGTTAGAAGTGTTGAGATCGGGCACGTAACTTTTACATAATAAGTTTTGGGTTGATATCTTTGTGTGTTTCTATTAAGAGAACTGCGAAAATTGCGTCTTCGTCAAGTTTTTTTGCCAAGGATGTGGCATTCCATTGCGTTGAGTTCTGCCCTGTGATTATGTGCTAATGAATTCGTTTGAATGAAAGCTGAATGCAGTTTCTCCAACACACAGGGACGATCTTTACAAATAAATGTGAATTTATGTAGATTTGAAAACTGTATGTATGTTTAATATTTAATTTAACTTAGTTAATCTTACTGCCGATTAATCAGTCGATTTCCTACACCAGGTGACCATGGCTGTTGAAAGTATCATTAAACCCCAATAAATAAATATATCAGTCGATCAAACAGAATGGATTTGTAATTTGCGACCGTGACTGTGTGTGACCTGCTTTCGTGTTTATTCATCAACTGTGGAGACGTGACAATCGTTACTTATTCCCACTTCCTTATTCGACAATTGCTACAACCTTTAAAATCGGTTGACAACGAATGTCGAATAAGGAACTGGGAATAAGAGCGGTTGTCTCTCATCAGTTCAGCTACCAAAGTGTGTGGTTCACCTGATTTTGACCATTGAATCACATATTGCCGTGTGAAACAGATGATATCTATATCATTATTAGAGGCGGTGGAACCAGGAGACACAGGGGACACGTTCCCCTTCACTTTTTTTCCGCAGATATGTTGTGCGGTAACACAATAAGTTGAATGGGCGCAAACAAAGTGTCAATATACAGACATTCCTGTAATATATTATTTGCAAATACAAACAGCATTTGGAGAAAGAATTCCATCTTCGATCGTTTCGGGCCTCCGGGTTGGAAGATGATTGAAGTAGAAGAAATAGACAGCATAGTGACCACACCGCGGCATGCTCATCCAAATGAGAGACCATTGTGCGTCATGGTACATTTGCCAATACAGTTGTAACTTTTCTTCCACTGGACCGAACCTAGTAGCCTTCAACCTTTTACCTAACGAATCGGCCGCATCTGCCCGCGTAAAATGCAAATTCAGCAGTTGGAAAAATATTATTTTTCAAAACATGTCAACAAAACTATATCGTCAAGCTCGTTCCAACGAGGGGTCACATGATATGGTTGTATTGAAACTTTTTGAAAAATTTGAAAAAATTATATTTAAAATAATAAATTTTTATATCGTCTACGTTAGGTAAATTGGTAATATTGGTGCCCCTCCACTTTTATCGCGCTTCCGCCGCTTGTGGTCATTATCAATTGAATAATCCATTGGTCCTGCATGATTCTCGAATCTGTTGGTTATCGTTACGTTCGTTTTGCCATGTTTGAGAACGTGTTTTTGAGCACGATAAAGTCACCTGGAAACTAAAATAGAAACACCCGAAAAAGGAGTTGACTGTAAAGATAAAGAAATTGAGGGCCTCAAGCTCGAGTTTGGTGATTTACGACCGTATGATATGCTGAGTTCTCTCCCACTGGTACTTCTGAAACTCCTAACGAACAAACCGACGATGTGATTATTGACTTGGCCAGTAAGATGGCTGTTCTGTTGGAATGAGATGATATTGAGCGAAGTCATCGTTCAGGTCCTCCGTCAAATAGGCGCACTCGAACCATCTTAGAAAAGTTTCGAACTTACAGAATTCGCGAGAGATTCCACAAGGCGCTGGAAAAGGCCAGATTGAATCCTGAAACCAAACGAGTGTACGCCAACGAACACCTAACAATGAGTTTGCGGCTTTGGCTCGCAAAGATCTATGTTGGTCAAAGACAAAAAGCCGCTGGTCGTGAGCTCATGACTGTGTAATTTTTGTTAAAATATTTGATGATCCTGTTTAGCGTCACAAACAATCGGATAGGTTAAAAACTGAAAACAAATTCAAACTGGTGGTAACAATTCGAAATTTCCAACAGTAATTAACACATGACCTAGTCCCCTTGGATCAATCGACCCGAAACTCACCACCTAATTTTTGAGTATTTGTACCATAGTATAAGCATAACTGTTGTTTGTGGTCCTCTAACTCAACCAAACAGGTGCTCATCATGTTAACATCAAACAATCCCTCGCTAAATGAGCCACTTAGGTTTGTTCCATGACGGGCTGATGCATGTTACGAGAGACTGATGATTAAAGCTAGCTTACCCTTTCGGGTTAAAATATTTGATTCTTTCGTTTAGTGACTTGTAGTACTGTGATCTCAAAATGGCCTCCTTTGCGATAGCATCGCGATCAAAGGAAAGCAAGAGAAAATAATATCTCAGATTAAAGGTTCTTGCACCTCTCTCAACAGGTGGGATTCTATTGTGTTGTGGGGGTGGGGGTGGCTATTGGCTAGGTAGTTTCGACCGGATCTTGACCCAAGCCAGGAACAAATTTTCTGCCCGATTTTGTGATTACAGTACAGTGCTGTATATATGATATACCAAGGAACCCCAATTTTCGACCACGAAGTTAATTTATGTAAGTAGCTGCCTATTTTCCACACTCATTTCCTATCAGTTCAAGACAACAAACTGGACATTACTGACGTGCACCTTCACCTACAGCATGCGTGAATAACATATTGAATGCCCCCCCCCCCCCCCCCAGCACTGAAGGTATATGTCTCCGTGATTATTCTCCAGCGTTGTTGAAGGGCGGTTTGGGTTGGGGCGACAACCCCAGTTGGAGCACTTTCGTTTGAATTTGGGTCAATCCAGTCTTGTTGATGATTGAGTGCACCATTGCAGGGATGGCGCCGAGTTTGGTGTTTGAATATCGGTCGCACACAAGTAAGAAGCATGGATGAGAACCTGTTGTTCCCGATTTGGGCTGTTGGGGGCAGAGTGTGACCGGTGTTGATAACCGGTACGGTGCATGTGGGGTAATTAGGGGTCGATTTATGACTGCTACATGTGTATTTTGTTTGTCCACAAATTGGCCACCGTGGTATCTTCAGTTCTTTTTCAACTCCAATCCAATCTGTCTAATATTCCAGCTACATCATTGCGACATCTTCTCGATGAAGGCACGCCTTGATGGTGTGGCTGGAGTAATTTGTCTGTCGGTACCATCGTAATTGGGTTAAGTCTGGTCTACACGTCCCAGTCGGCCCTCCACGACGTCCCTGCTCATCTCTCAACGAACCCCTTTAAGCCCATTCACGGTGTAACCTTAATCAAGTTTGACGTCATCACATGTTTTGGTAAAATTTTGGAAGATATTTGATCTCAACAGACACTGAATGAAATGTTGATGAAAATTAGCAAACTTTGTAAATGTTGTGTGTCTGCCTGTCTGAATGTGTTTGTTGGCATGTTTGTGTGTGTGTGTGGGGGGGGGGGGGGGGGTGCGTGAGTGCACGTGTGGGCTCGTATATGCTCATATATAGAAGATTCAACTATGACACCAATTACTGAGATGTATAAGCTCTCATTTGGTTATTTGTGCCATGCCGCCTTATGTTTTTCTTGGTACCCGAACACTAAATACTGAAATCGTTACACGAGATCAGTTCCTGGGTTTAATGTTATCAACTATTCCTTGCCTTTAACTTGGTCATTAGTTACGCTGACATATCATCTTTTTACCTGTACATATTTGGTTACTCTCTACTTACTTTACCTAACACACTTATCTATTTCAAGTTATTTTTTCTACTTTCTTCTTTTTTGTCCATTGTTCTCAGCTGCGGAGTCAATTGTTTTAACATGTTTCAGTCCTGGAGCACTTTGATTTCCACATACTGCAAGATGCCTCGTCTCTCCAACCTGGAGAAAAGGGGCCCACCACTTTTTCTACACATTGCTGTCATATGCTATTGTGATTGATATCCAATGTTATAGGTTAAAAGTGGGCCTTTTCATAACACTAGGCCATAAAAGTGCACGGCAAGTTTTCAGCTTGATCTACAATGTATACAACTTGCAAACTTACTATTAGAATACAAAAGTTGGGGCGTAATAATAATGATCTTTGTTCTTATAGGATCAACCAGTGTATGGGTGTTAGACCCAATATTTTTATCTCATGCAAGAAATTCACTGGACGTAGGAGTACAACAGTTGCATTTTATGAATCATATGCCGTGAATTTATGGGGTAGGCCAATTAATATTTTCAACGAGCAGCACAAGCTGCACGTTGAAATATTAATCGGGTTACACCCAAATAATAAATGTGAACTCTTCCATTTGATGCCATTGATCTAAATAAATGATGCCATCATTCTTCAAAGAGTTAAATGCTTCTTCTTACCTTGCGTTAGTAACGCGCCATACATATACCATATAGCATCGGTGAATACATGCAGCCCTTCATCCTCCGCTCGAACTGATCTGGTGTAATACGGGTTATACTTCTCAATCACAAACAATACAAATGTTGCAATAGGCAAAGCCGCAAAAACACACATGAAAACGGTTGTACTAAATGGATCCAAGTAAGTCTTCCACTTTCGCAATGCCGGGTCTGGTTTCGATAGAAGTGCTGCAATGTATTCGTAGAAGTAGGGGTAACTAAAGTCCATTACTTCGTCTCTTTTGGGGTCCATACCAAGCGCTGCAACCACCATGTCTATTTCCTGATCAATAAAATATTAAGCTCATATTACTCTTTAAACATATAACACATAACAAAAGTTCAAACCCACAGACTGCCATCATGTTCTAAAGTTGTCCAGAACATAAACATTCAACGGACAGATCTTTTCATACTTCACATAATGCTTTCTCATGTGACTGAGGGGTGTGTCATTACCTTGGTCGAGTTTTAACTTCGTCCGGTCCATAAAATGATTCCATTGGTTACATCTTATTCATATCTTACCCAATGCTTGCTCATAACTACAGGGTTTGTCCTGACATTGGCACAAGGTCATAACTTCACGGTTAAGGACACAGACGTAGTTTGTTACAACTTCAGTTCTTAAAAAATGAGTCAGTGTACAGACCTTGCTCAAAACTTCGTGCAACTGTACTTCATAAATGCTTGCTGATAGTTCAAGTGTGTGTTTCGACTTAAACGAAGACCATAAATCAAAGGTTGAGGTCATAGACAGTTTGTGTGTTCTAGAACTGTCCAATCTATAAAAAAACTGATTCAACACACATATCTTGCTAACACTAAATAATGCTTGCTCATTAATCAAGGGTGTATCGTAACCTTAACACAAATGTGTCCGGTCAATAAAATATGATTCAATGGACAGATCTTGTACACACTTCACGCAACGCATGCTTATGATCCGAAAAATGATTCCATTGGGAAATCTTGTTCATAGTTTACACAATGCTTGCTCATGCCTCATTTTTGTGTTCTTGACAAATTTGTTCAGTGGACAGATCTTGTTCATACTTCACATAATGCTTTCACGTGATTAAAGTCTGTGTTATGATCTAGACCACGTTTTTTTACTTCAAGATCACGGACCGTTCGTCTGTCACGACATACACCAAAACAAAAACTATTTGCAGGCTTGTACACCACATATTTTCAGTGACATTTTGACATCTGCACTTGTTTGGTGAGTTTCTCCCTATTGTGTTACAGACTATCGCTGTCATGTTCTTATTCTCCAAGCTAAAATCTGTTGTTTAGGTTACTTCATTCAGCCAGTTGTCCAAAGGATAGTAGGCTGAATACAAGTCACCAGCATCATTATTGTATATAACAGGTCGCACAGGGAGATATCATGCTCGGCTATCCATCTACATGTAACTTTTTTGTTAGACTAGTAAAAACTCGCGGCCTCGAAAACAAAGCTTTTGGGTCATGTATCACCGAGTAGACAATCCGATGGTCCATGAATTGAAGATTTTGTTACTGAGTCCTCAACATGATCCCGGTCTAGAAGGTCTGGGTATTGGCTGAGACAGAGTCAGTACCAAATCCCTCTATGTACCTATTTATTTGTGTGCATATGTATCTGAAACGGACTCTGAAAATAGTCCAATTAAAACTCTGTCTCCATTTACACTGAATTAGACTGCACTCTTTTCCGGATCCGGAGCGGATTCGGTCATTGTTTGGACCTTTATACAGATCCTAATTTGGAACCATTCCATAGCAAAGTGGATTTGTATCCGGATTAGAAAGAAAATTAGTTTTCACAACAAGACTGCCATGAATCTGACGCAGGAACGGAGCATTTAGTCAACAGTGAACACATTCCAGCTCCAGACGGGAAGCAATCATTAATGTATCTCTTTTTCAAAGCTTTACCGTCCTTTCTGAATCTTAGAAACAACATTCGCCATGTCCTTTTGGTGTGTTTGTGTGTGTGTGGGGGGGGGGGGGGGGGGGGGGGGTTACGAGACTCTGAATTTCATTGAAATAATAAACTGTTAGCCACCAATTCTACTTACCCGCCTAGCAAGCATGCCAACAAGTCCTGTCCACCTTCCATTTACTTCGATTCCCCATTGTAAATCGGGCGGTTCTTCAATAGTATAACTAATAATATACAGAGAATATGGTTTAAGTATTTAGATCAGGGACATGAATGCAGAGATGAAAAGGCGATAAACTAAACAAATGCGGTGTATCTTTTGCAATTCTAATCTGTTCAGTCGAAGCTTTTTCCCATCTGACACCAGTCGTGACGAGCATCGAATCAAATGTGACATATAGGTGCATAAATTATTTGTAACTTACGTAGGTAATCAGTGACTTATAGTTTTTCTTGTGTTTTTTTTGTTTGTTTTTTTTTTTGTTTATATATTGACGGTTATCTCAAAGACAAATAGTATAATGATAAATCGAAAGAAAATACACAGAACAGCACGCGCGTGTGAATGGGTTAATCAATATGCAGGAGTGTCAGTAGGATAGAACGAGTTGCCGCAGACCTCGAGTTTTTTCTTCCGCGATGGCACACGTGCCATATTGATTAACCCATTCACACGCGTGTGTCTTTCTGAATTTATTGCACTCTTTCACGTCTCTAAAAGCAATTATTAGGAGGACACTCAGCAATTTATTTGACAACTATCAACAAAAACAACACATTTTATCGCCAACCAAATTTGCGAGGGGAATCCGTGTTATTATTTCGTCCCCTCAGTTTCAATGTGTTCTATATGCCTACTGCCACACAGAAAACATTGGAACTCAGTGGACAATTTCCAGCTATTGATTCAAATTGTTAATGTGTTGCATGATTTGTAGATAATTCCAGTGAAATTTCGCATCTATTTAAAAATAGTCCGTCAACAATTTCCGTTCGGCACGTGTGTGCGGAACGGATTTAATTTTTCTCACGGTTTAGTGTTGCTGAAGATGGGGATTTCATGGAACAGGCGTGTAAATAAATAGTGTGACTTCATACTTCTTACAGTACCCAGATCCAGAAAAAGATAAAAGATTTCCCTGGGTGTCACACTTCCATCATCGGATTATCGGATCTCCATCAACAATTGTCAGTCTTTATCGGGCTTTGAAAGAACAGGGGGTCGCCTGTAACTGGCGGATTGCTTTTTGGTAGTGTCATTTGTCTGCATCTTTTCAAAAGTGGTGTAATGTCTGTCTGAATATTTTTTTTCTGGTTATTCTTCCAGAATGATGAACGCGTGTCATTTTCATCTTCTCGTGTGATGCTTGTCGATTATACGAGATGATCAACTATTGAGTTAACACTTTAATTTAACTGCCATATTTTATTTGAAATAGCATCAAACTCGGATTCAGCTCACGTTCATACTGAATTCAATGAAATTTTAAGGGATAAATGCCATTTTTTAAAATCGTTTACCGGGATAAAAGATTGATTTTTACTTTAGCTTCATCTTGTAACAATATCATTGGGGTTATTTTTAGTGCATTTTAAAAACAAACATATCAGTTACGAATAGCAGATGCCACTTGCAAAAACATTTTTCAAAAGCTGGAAAATTAAGCTCCAAAACAAATCTTATTGAATCGAACTCGTTCCAACGAGAGGTAATAGGCCACACAGAGCTGTGCAAAAAAAAGTTCAAAACATAAGAAGATTTTAATAGAGAATTTTGTGAATTTCTCTGGCTGTTTATGTCCGTTACGTTACTTACTGATAACCAGCTTTATCGACATATATGTTTGACGCCGAGAATCCAATTCAGTTTAACCATTTAATACGAAATGAGCAGTAAAAATATTTGTTCATATTTCTTTTGACATAGAACCGATGGCAGCTTCATTTGAACGAACTGCATTCATTAACAGACAATAAGCTGGGGCGTCGCAAGGATGACCGATTGGGAGGAGGTGGTGTAAACCGGATTTGCCCCGACTGTAATGGCTCACATCCCGACAGACTAATATTCCAACTTTATCATCAAGTCGAAGGCAAGCCTTGACCATGTGCTTGGAATAATAATAAGTCTGGATTATAGAGCACAAAATCAAAATGTTTTGTTACTGTGTTGGTGAATAAATGAAATATACATGTAGTAGTCGTGACGCAACTTCTTATTTAAGGCCCCACAAAGTGGATCTTCTGATTCTCGGGCCATTTTTTTGTAACATTGCATGTGGGCGGGCGGTTTTTTATTTTACGTTTTATTTTTGTAATTATATCTTTGCCACCGAAAGTTCCTATTCTTGTTTCGTTTTATGTTTTGACCTCATAATCTACAGATTAGCGTCGGTGGTGGCGTATTTCGTTCATTGAATGCAAGAAGGCTTTGCAATGCTAAAGCATTGCAAAGCTTTGTTGCACTCAAGGGACAAATTTATCAATTTTATTAACTTGGGTAAAATATCAGACATAAAGCATTTAATTTTTACTTTTTTCAAGTTTGCATTAGTTATAAAAAGAGAGCATGCGGCAGCCAAAATGGCCATGCGGGAGGGTCTGAGAACTCTGAGAAACAGATTTTTAACTTTTTAGGCTTAATTAATACGTTTTGTACCTGTACACCAAATTGGTCATGCTGGGGCCTGAATCAGTAACTACAGACCCCCATTTGTATGACGCATTCCGTGTATTGCGTCACAAATCCAAGTATCAACTCTTGTCTTTTAAGAATGTACACCATTACAGTACGACCGTCGTGGATTGGTTGCTTTCCACGGGTGGGAAATATTTCCACGGATGCAGCATTAATATTAGATTTCAAACACCAATTATAGGACTAATCAGCAAAAATGTAATTAACTGTGGTTGTTTTCCCCGTGAGAACCCCGGGAAGTAAGCAGCACTTGTTTACTGTGGTAAACCAGTTCCGCTTTACTAGTAAAATAGGACCCAGTCACCAATGCTTGGGGTGAAAGTCCTCTAAAATGGGCAACATGTTGATCAACGATTGACTAAACTTGACTTCATCTCCATGTTGTGTCACGATTAGCCATGGTGCATAAATATGTGACGTTAACCACCAACAAACAAACAAACAAACAAACTGTGGTTGAGTGCTACAAGCCACTATCAGAGCTTTCAAAAAATGAGGGTACCAGAGCAAAAGCTAGCATTTTCCTTTGCTCATGTTTCACATTCAGTCAAACGCAAATTATATTCTGTTTACATAAATTTGTTTTATTACAATTTATTGGAGAGTACCTGTGGGCACTCTCCAATAATTTGTAATAAAACACATATTGGATAAAAATGCAGACCACCCAAAATAATCTAGCCCTCAACAAGTTAATGAAGCACTGGGTATCGATATCTTAGACTCTGCTCCTGCCGAAATGTTCCGACTGGAAAATTATTGGGAGGGTCACCCAACCTCCAGCGACACCCCTGAAAATAAAGTATTATTTGGAAGACGAAAATTGTTAAAATAGAACAGGAATGACTATTTTATGCCCGTCCGCAATTATCAGCTGTCAGGGAGGCAGAGAGGGCTGGATGGTATGCCATCCATTGTAATATAAATATTGTCAAAAGAAAATTCTCCATGTGTTTGATTCATCTCATAACTGTTGGTAAAAAAGCCAAATACTGTTTATTACGGGAATACCGAGCTAATCGACCCTTTCTCTAACAAGATTTCACACAGATCGATAATAGACCGCAAAGAAAAAAATGACATAACCCTTTTGGGGAGCCTAATGGCACAAAAGGGGTGCATATTTTTGGGGGCCCACAGAGCACCACTATGATCCCCAAGGCACCATCTATAAATTTGGAGAATACCAATCAGATTGCCCCTTTCGCTAAGAAACAGTCAGAAAAATAGATTATGGCCCATATAAAAAAAAATACATTTCTCTTCCTTTTTTGGGATGGACCCAGAAGGGTGCAAAATAAGGGGGGGGGGGGGGGCGCAGAGAACCACTGTGGTTAGCAAGACACCAACTGTTTATTTCGGGAATACCGAGCTAATTGACACTTTGTCCAACAAGATTTCACACAAACGGATAATAGACTGCAAAGCAAAAAGTGACAGAACCCTTTTTGGGAGCTTATGGCCCACAGGCACTATCCAATAATTTGTAGTAAAACAAATATTGAATAAAAAATCAGACCACCCAAAATAATCTAGCCCTCAACCAGTTAATGAAGCACCGGGTATCGATATCTTAGACTTTACTCCTGACGAAATGTTCCGACTGGAAAATTATTGGGAGGGTCACCCAACCTCCAGCGACACCCCTGAAAATAAAGTATTATTTGGAAGACGAAAATTGTTGAAATAGAACTGGAATGACTATTTTATATAGCGCTGGTAGATTTGGCCGATTGTTACCCACGCTTAAGCACATATTTTCGTTTGTGATAGCCAGTTGTAATATGGATTGGTCTGAGCTGTTAGATAACTAATTCATGACTCTTGTCCCTCTTCCAAATTTGTGAAAACTCACCTGAAATTAAGTGTTCGTGCTAGTTCATTCAACAGATCATGACAAAATCCGAAGTATTCCACCTTTCCGTCTTTTGAAACAGTCTTATTCATAAATGGACCCCACTATAAAGTAAAATAATAACATTCACAACACAGGTAACATAAATTAGATTAGAATATAAAGCGTTTCACAATACAAGAAGAGCAATGAAAAACATATATTTGGTGAAATTGTCACCTCAAAAATAGGACAATTTTTGAAGAAAATCTAAAACTGTACAAACCAAATTTCTTTTCACACTAAAAAACCTACCGATATAAATACTGTAAAAGACTGGCAATCAGCTATTTGCCCTGTTACTGAAATCGTTTACACTGCAGAACCCGTATTTTTGAAATGCCGACCTTCTTTGTTCAACAAAAAAATAAAAGCTGATATTTGGTTTTGCTTCATCGTACCAGTAGGCTGTCCAGTAGTTAAAAAGAGTATAATTACTATATCTTAGTGGATGGATGGACCCATGCTAGCCATGTTTTGGGTTTTTTTTTGTTTTGTTTTTTTAATATGGGGCAATTGAGAGATGAATGTTTTTTAAAAATCTAATCGTGCGAATAAGGAACAATTCAATTTCGAGTTACCTCCCCTATACAGTAGAACGCTCCAAATTCCGAAGTTTTGTTTTGCTCGCAAACTGAACCAGTTATAAACTAGACTTTATGATTCTGGAGAATCATGGCTTTTCCCGATGAGATTCCATGATTTTTCATGACCCCCACAGTGTCTGATGAATTGTTTTTAACTGTCTCGCTGAAGTTCCTTCATTGATGTCATGAGAAAGGTGAAGATGGTAGTCTCAAATGACACAGTTTGATAAAAAAATGTTTAGGTAAAAACCATCATTAACGGTGGAGTGGGTTAATGTCAATATCGTCGTCCAACAAGTCAATGACCGACAAAAGGAGTTATGTTTGTTTGACACATACCCACTGAGTGTTGTGTCAATTTAAAAATGATCCATTTTATCTCAAATGTATCCAAAATATTGATGTCTGGCAGCTTGTAGAGAGTTAACAAGTGCCAACAGGAATATTTATTCATGCAACTTGTAAGGTCACACCAAGAACAGTGAATGGCCATTTTTTCTTTAAAATCTACAAGATGTTTTCAGAGAAATCCAGGGAGAACAGGAATTTTAAGCTTTTGATGGGTATCATTGTTTATCCAGCCCAAAACGGGTTAAGTGTTGTTTATGGAATACTCTTATTACTTCCAAAAATAATTCTCAGTGAATTCTACTTCCACTTATTTTGATCTCTCCTCCCAACTTAGGGTGCTGTGGGTACGCAAACACAGCCTATTTTATCAACATTTTGAGAACCTGTATAGGGTTAACAAATGCTTACAGGAATATTTTGTACATGCAACTTGTAATGTCGCACTAAGATCTGAGAATGGCCATTTTTTCCTGAAAATCTACGGGATGTTTTTAAAGAAATCCTCAGATAACACAAATTTTTAACCTTTTGAGGGGTATCTCTCTGTAACCAGCTCTAAAGGGTTAATGCTTGGTTTTGTGAATATCTTCATTACTTACAAAAATGATCGATGGTGAATTCCACTTCCAATGAAGGAGGTTATGTTTATCTCGTAGGTACACATTTGGTGTTATGGTTGCCCAAGAACAGCCCATTTTCTCCAAATGTCTATGCTTTGCAGCCTCTGGAGGGTTAACAAATGCTTACCGAAACATTTTGTTCATGCAACTTGTAATGTCACTCGAAGACCTGTGAATGGTCAATTGCTCTTGAAAATTGTTTTTGAGAAATCCACAGAAAACTGGAATTTTAAGCTTTTAAGGGGTATATCTCCTTAACCAGTCAAAAATGGGTTAAGACCTCAATTTTTGAATACATTTACTACTTACAAAAATGTTTCCCTGTCAATTTTGCATCCGGTAAAAGAAGTTCCGTTTCTCTGTTGTATTCCCAGTTGATGTTGTTGTTGTTCAAAAACAAACTATTTTTTTTCAAAATTTTGACATTTAGCAGCCTATGGAGGGTTAACAAATGCTTACCGGAATAATTTATCCAATCAACTGGTAATGTGACACCATGACCTATCAATGGCCATTTTCCCTTGAAAACCTACCAGATGTTTGTAAAGAAATCCAGGGAAAACATAAATTTTTAAGCCTTTGATGGGTATCACTATTAACAACCATAAAATGGGTTAACGCTTGGTTTTTTGAATACCCTTATTACTTACAAAAATGGTCTTCGGTGAATTTCACTTCCAAAAAAGGAGATTATGTTTATTTCTCAGGTACACGTTTGGTGATGTGCGTGCCTGTAAACAGCCCATTTCAACAAAATTACTATGCTTGGCAGCCTATAGAGGGTTAATAAACGCTCACCGGAATATTTTGTCCATGCAACTTGTAATATCACACAAAGATCTGCGAGTAGACAATTTTTCTTGAAAACCTACAGGATGTTTTTGGAGAAATCTACAAAAAATGGGAATTTTAAGATTTTAAGGGGTCTCTCGCTTTAGCCTGTCCAAAATGGGTTAAGACTTCGACTTTTGAATACCCTTACTACTTACAAAAATGTTTGCGTATAGATTGTGCGCTCGATAAAAGAAGGAACTTTTTCTTTGTGGCGTACCCATTGGGTGCTGTTGGCATCCAAAAACAGCCCATTTTATCACAATTTTGACTTTTAGCAGCCCGTGGAGGGTTAACAAATGCTCACCGCAGTATTTTGTCCATGCTACTTCTATTGTCACACCAAGTCCTGGGAGTGACAAATTTTTCTTGAAAATCTACAAGACTCATTTAGAGAAATCCACGGAAAACACGAATTTGTTAGCTTTATGGGGGTATTGCTGTTTAACCAGCCCAAAACGGGTTAACGCTTGGTTTTTTGAACACCCTTATTACTGACAAAAATGATCCTCGGTGAATTCCACTCCCAAAAAAGGATGTTACGTGTATCTCTCGTGTATTGTTTGGGTGCAGTGGGGGCCTGAAACCGGCCTATTTCATCAAAATTTCGATGTTTGGCAGCCTGTGGAGGGTTACCATATGCATCGCCTGATATGTCGTGTGTATGAAAGGGCGTGTCACAGACAGGTCTAGCAATGACGAATGTATAAAAAAAATCTACAAGACGTGTTTCGAGAAAGTGCCGATAAACCCCAATTTTGGCAGCTTTTTGCCAATTCTGAGGAAATAAGGGTTAAATCGAAAATTCCGCTTCGGTACATTTTTAGATATTGTGTGCAGAATTTCGTGAAAATCGGTTCGAAAATGGCTTCTGAATCGTACGGACAAAATGTGTGGAAAAAAAAAAAAAAAAAAACCCAAAAAACTAGACTTTATGATTCTGGAGAATCATGGCTTTTCCCGATTAGATTCCATGATTTTTCATGACCCCCACAGTGTCTGATGAATTGTTTTCAACTGTCTCACTGAAGTTCCCTCATTGATGTTATGAGAAAGGTGAGTATAGTAGTCTCAAATGACTCGGTTTGGGTTTGATAAAAAAAAAATGTTTAGGTAAAACCCAACATTAATGGCAGAATGGGTTAATATCAAGATCAATGTTTCCCTATCAGTTTTGCGTCCGGTAAAAGAAGTTACGTTTCTCTGTGGCATTTCCATTTGTTGGTGTCCAAAAACAGACTATTTCTTCAATTTTTTTTACATTTAGCAGTCCATGGAGGGTTAACAAATGCCTACCAGAATAATTTATCCATGCAACTGGTCATATGACACCAAGACCTATCAACGGCCATTTTCTCTTGGAAACCCCACAAAATGTTTGTAAAGAAATCCAGGGAAAACGATTTTTTAAGCTATCGATGGGTATTCGTGTTAACCTCCCCAACAGGGGTTAACGCTTGGTTTTTTTAATACCCTTATTACTTACAAAAATGGTCCTCTGTGAATTCCACTTCCAACAAAGGAGATTATGTTTATCTCTCATGTATACATTGGGTGCTGTGCGTGTCAGAAAACAGCCCAATGTTAACAAAATTACGATGCTTGGCAGTTTGTAGATGGTTAATAAACGCTCACCGGAGTATTTTGTCCATGCAGCTTGTAATGTCACATAAAGACTTACGAATAGTCAATTTGTCTTGAAACCCTACAAGTTACCGTTAGGGAAATTCACAGAAAATGGGAATTTAAAGCTTTCAAGGGATATCTCGCTTTAGCCTGCCAAAATGGGTTAAGACGTCGACTTTTGAATACCCTTACTGCTTACAAAAATGTTTCCGTATAAATTGTGCGCTCGATAAAAAGAGGCACTTTTCTTTATGGTGTACCCTTTGGGTGTTGGTGTCCAAAAACAGCCCATTTTATCACAATTTTGACCTTCAACAGCCCGGGGAGGGTTAACTAATGCTGACCGGAATATTTTGTTCATGCAACTTGTAATGTCACACCAAGACCTGCAAATAGCCGATTTTTTCTTGAAAACCTACAAAATGTTGATAGAGAAATCCACAGAAAACGGGTATTTTAAGATTTTAATGGGTATCTCTATTTAACCAGCCCAAAATGGGTTAAGACGTCAAATTTTGAATACCCTTACCACTTTCAAAAATATTTTCCAATCAATTTTGCGTCCGATAAATGAAGGCCCCTTTCTCTCTGGTATACCGTTTGGGTGCTGTTGGCGTCTAAAAACAGCCCATTTTATCACAATTTTTACGTTTAGCAGCTCGGGGAGGGTTAACTAATGCTGACCGGAATATTTTATCCATGCAACTTGTAATGTCACACCAAGACCTGAGAGTGACCAATTTTTCTTGAAAATCTACAAGACTCGTTTAGAGAAATCCACGGAAAACACGAAATTTTGAGCATTATGGGGGTATTGCTGTTTAACCAGCTCAAAATGGGTTAACGCTTGGTTTTCTGAACACCCTTATTACTGACAAAAATGATCCACGGTGAATTCCACTCCCAATAAAGGAAGTTATGTTTATCTCTCGTGTATTGTTTGGGTGCAGTGGGGCCTGAAACCGGCCTATTTCATCAAAATTTCGATGTTTGGCAGCCTGTGGAGGGTTACCATATGCATCGCCTGATATGTCATGTGTTCCAAAGGGTGTGTCACAGACAGGTCTAGCAATGACGAATGTATAAAAAAAAATCTACAAGACATGTTTCGAGAAAGTGCCGATAAACCCCAATTTTGGCAGTTTTTTGCCAATTCTGACGAAATAAGGGTTAAATCGAAAATTCCGCTTCGGTACATTTTTAGATTTTGTGCCTCTCTATGCGTGTGCAAAATTTCGTGAACATCGGTTCGAAAATGGCTTCTGAATCGTACGGACAAAATGTGTGGAAAAAAAAAAAATAATAATCCGTAGAAAAACAATAGTCTTTTCCAGAGGGAAAAGCCTAAAAAAAAAAAAAAAAAAAAAAAATAATAATCCGTAGAAAAACAATAGTCTTTTCCAGAGGGAAAAGCCTAAATAAGATTACCAAAAAAATTGCTAACTTTTTCAATGTCTTTGAAAAGTTTTGCACTGATTACTCCGATAGTCCTGGTACTAGATATCGCCTTTTCACCACATAATCGTGCATATGAAGGAGTTAGCATTCACCATATTTGGCCCGTATCTCTGGACAATACACAAACCTGGAGGTGTAAAATTACTACTCAAAGTTTGCAAAGCACCAAGTATAGCCAACTACCTGTTTTACGTTTTAGTTGAAATATTGTAATGAAAAGTGTATATATATATTATTTAATTATACCGTTAATGATTCAAGTACAGAAATTAAGATTTTATTTGTGTTTGACATTATTTTTTAGCTTTTGAATACGAAAACCATGGAAAATGGATATTATTGGTAAAAGAGGAAATTTTTCACATTTGCCACAAAGTTGACGGAGCGAACTGGTATCGGTTCAATATCGAGTATGAGACCCATTACTGTTAATTACAGCTTGACAACGCCTTCTCATGCTCCCAATCAGGTTCCTGGTGGTCCTCTGTGGGATGTTGTTCCATTCTTGGACAGGCATGACACTAAGCTCCTGGACACTTCTTGGCTGGACTGGACGGGCTGAAATTGCAAGCTGCAACTCATTCCAACCATGTTCGATTGGATTGAGGTCACGGGATCTTGCTGGCCAGTCCATACGCTCAATCCCCCTCCCTCTGTCGGTACTCCTCGACAGCATGGGCAACATGAGGACGGGCATTATCGTCCCATCAGAATGAATCTATCACCTACTGCACCTACATACAATCTGACGTGGACATCCATGATCTCTTCAATATACCGCTGTGCAGTCAATGTACTACGTTCAAGGACACAGAGCTCTGTACGTCAATCCCTGCTGATGCCGCCCCAGACCATGAATGACCCTCCACCATAGCGGTCATGCTCAGCAATGTTGGCTGCATGGAATCGCTCTCCTCTCCTGGTCTTCTCCATACCCTAGAACGCCTATCTGTGTTGTCTAGGCAGTACCTTGACTCATCTGTAAAAAGGACAGGTCGTCAATCTTCGCCTGGTCCACCCAACGCGGTCCATGGCCCATTCATATCGTGCCTGGCGGTGGTTCCGGGACAGCGGAATGCGAATACATGGTCTTCTCGATCGGAGACCACCTTCGTGCAACCTTGCCCGGATAGTCTGCGTCGAAACATTTACCCCGGATGCATTCTGAAGGTCACTGCGAAGCTGGGTTGCAGTGGCAAAGCGATTCCTACGGATCTGAGTGATCAAAACACCGGTTTCAGCTGCAGATGTGGCCCTGTCTCTGCCACCACCACGCCGTCTTACTGGTGAGCCATACAGCTGAAATCTTGCCAGGCCCTGGTGATCACCATATGGTGCACACCAGGGTCTTCACCAACCTCACAATGCGTAGCCCCTTGCTCCACCATCCCTGCAGCCTGCCACATTTCTGCCTCAGACAAATGTCTTCTTACATTTGCATTTGCCATATTCAATCATTAAATCACAAGGGTTTGTGTTGAAATGAAGACTGAATATCCTACACATGTCATGTACATATAGGCAGTACACGAAAACATCATGAAAATCAAGGGGTACATGCTTTCCATGACTGTCACGAAAAGTCTGCCTGTCAAGAGAGCTAATGTAAACATTGGGGACCATCTCAATATATTCCTCAATCATATCCACCAAAAATATCGCAAATATGTCACATACAAATTTCACAATGATGTGTCAAATATTTGGTGCTTAGCAAACTTTGAGTAGTATACATTCTAAAGTATGTGCTAAAAATATACCCTGAGTTCAACCTTATCCAGCGAACTTAAATTCTGAGCGGTTTCCGATGGGGTGTTTTGACGTTTTTATAGTGGCAACTTCGGGAATTTCGGATGTAGTGAGTACGAACTATGACTGTGCAGTCGTTCTGTTATCGTTGAATCTATATGCGAAATTTGTGGCCCTGTGTTTTAGAATTAAAGCTGACCATATAACCCATACATGTCATAAAACCAAAATTGACGTAAAACAGCGATAAATCGAGAAAAAATAGTTGTCTGCTATTTTTGTTTTTAACTCTACAACATACTAAAATTTCTTCCAAACTAAAATTTCTTCCAAATCGGACAAAACTTGTTCTACGTTGTCGTCAAAACTTCAAAATTTATCCATACCTGCATTTTTTCCTGCCGAAAAAAACCCCATTACATTTCTGAATACAGTTTTACGGGAGATTATATATCCGAAATTTCAGATCCAAAGTATATACGAGAAATCGTAATTGTTTAAAAAGACGTTTTTACGTTCAAACGTCAATATTATGACGTCAACAGCAACCAAATTGTAACCATTTGCTTGGGTATCCAAGTAGCAAATAGGGTCTGATGTTTTAAACTTGTAACTTAAGTAAGTTGTGCATGTAATAAATTTGGCGTTTTTCTGTTAGAAGGTGCAAAAAAGACAAAATAATGCCAAGGTCGGCGTTTCGAACATTTTTTAAAAAATACGTGTGTACTATTTTTTTTATATACTTTAAAACTACAATTGCATGAAAAATCGGACGGACTTTAATTTTTTGGCTAATGACCATATGGCATCGCGAATTAGTTTGGTCCTAATCACTGGGAATTTTGCAGATTGCCACATTTTTTGGGATATGGTTTTTATCGGTGAATATATTCCTAAAACTGTAACAATTTGATCCCGACCGGCCGTTTTTTTCCGACCAGGAACATGATAATAATAACGTCATTAAATAGGATGGGTGTTCGGGAAATATGTGGGGTAGGCCAATCGAGGCTGCACGATGAAAATATTGATTGGTCTACCCCAAATAATGAATATGGACTCTTCTAATTGCTGCCATTGAACTAGCTTGGAAGATACAACCAGCGTTCAAAGGGTAAGGATTAATATTATAGGCCATGAAAAAGCCAGTTAATTCGACCCCGCTTGGATAAAGGTAGAAATATGAAAATGCAAAAAGTCTATTCATCAGATCTTTTTTCGAAGAAACACAGTGAAATATCATACCTGTGGGTTGAGTGAGTACGGTGGACTCCGTGCCAACGTTTTGCGTTGAAAATGCTAAAACTACAAAACTTAAATTAACGTAAACAAGTCGAAACTGAAAGTTAATCGCAAAAACTAAAAACGCCTGTCTGCTAATTCTTTTTTTTTTGCTCTACAACCTACTCAAATTTTGAAAAAAGGAGAAATTGCATTTTTTGAACTGCAACTCTCTATGACATCACGGGTCAGTTCGGCCAAATCCTGGGCGGAAAAGGTTTCTAGATATGACTTTTTAGTGAATATTATATTCCCAAAGAGTGTGTGGTTGCTCAGTGGCGTACGGCATTGGACTTCAAACCGAAAGGTCCACGGTTCTGTCTCCACCGGGGGTAACTACGTTGCGTCCTTGGACAAAGAACCTCATCCCGATTGCCCATGTACGGTCACGGTGGCGCTGTGTACTAAGGCGTACTGCACGATGGCCGATGGTGCACTTGTCTTCAAACAATGCTAACCCTGCCTTTGTGGAGTTGGTACGTTGGGGAGTCTGACAGTTGCTCGTCGTTGCACGGTGGTTCTCTCTGGGTGCTCCGGCTTCCTGCACTCGTAAAACTGTCCGACACGAGGTGACCCTGGCTGTCGAAAAAGTCGTTAAACCCCAATAAAAAATCTTTCATCCCAATTCTGTATATACAGACATTTCATGAAAGTAAAACACTCAACAGTTTAAAACAAAAACTAACGCCTCTCCACTACGTTGCATCCACACGTCCTTTCTGCTACACCATGAAGTGAACCCCCTTAAAAAGTAGTCTTCATATACATGTACTCACCAGCATCGTGGCCACAGCAAACTTTCGACCATTGAAGCCCATTTTTGTGTTCGGGAATACATTGTGGTGTAAGACGTCACCGAACGGCGAAAGTTTCCCAACGGTCGCGAAATTCCTGCCATCTCGAAACCACATTAAAGTTTCAACAGTATGAACGGCGTAGTACTTCTCTATGTTCAGTCGAAATAGCTGAAAACAAAATAATTATAATACTTTGGTACAGTATGCATCTGCCATATTTATATCCATGCATCCTAAATCTTTCAATACGCAATGAAAGCATATTTGCGTATCGAATATGCTGGCCGTCCATCAGCAAGCGAGGAATTAAATATCAAACTGGGACGCAGATTCAGTAATAATCGCGGAATCCTGTTTGTAGCAGAGCCCCACTTTCGGCATCCCATTTTTACGAGTTGAGCCAACGAGTCGTACGTGGACGCATTCATTCTGGCAATTGCTCTACACCTCATTTGTTCGATAAGATTCGAGTCTTTCGATCAATGCCTTTTCCTGTCACTGCTCGATGATTCGTTTGATGAAATCATTATCCATGTTTCTTAGCACCCCACATTTAGGACACAGAAGTCCTTTTTTACCGAAATGAGTTGAAGAGTCGCAAGGATATTTCCTAAAAGAGCAATCGCGAGCAATTGCTATACTGTTCATTGTGCAATTATGAGCAATTACCCATTAGCTCATTCGTTGAAATCAGCAACCACGTTTCTGGGCACCCCACTTATAGGATCCATTTTAGTCCATAGAATCTTTTTTCGCAAAATGAGTCGAAGAGTCGCAAGAGCATTTGCCCAGTGAGCATTTACGAGCGACTACTGTATAGCTCATTTGCTCGATGGGATTCGAGTCGTTCGATCAACGACTTTTTCAGTAACTACTCGATGGCTAGGTTATGGGAACTTGGAATTGGTGTGAAAAAGTCGTTAGAGCTGGCAGTAGTGAGAAAAACAAGCAGGATAGTGATATGAATTAGGACTTGTAGTGGCAGTAGTGTAATGGTGGGTACTAAGAGCCGTAGTACCACAACATAGTAATGGTGAGACTCTCTAGCATGCGACAGAATGAATAGTAGTGGCCAATACTAATGGTACAAGGCAAATATGGTATATAACTATGAGGGCGGTAGAAGACTATGGTATTGGGTAACTACAATAGAGGTTAATCAAAGGACAGATAGGTCAAGAACAAAACGGAAGCCAACAGCAAGACCATCTGCAGCTGTATAGGAGCTTAGAGTCATATAGGAACTAGGAGCTGCATAGGGGCCATGTTGTTATCCTCAAACACCGAGATGAGTCGCAGAGCAGTGTGTGGAGTCGTTCGGTCGAACAAATGCTCGATAGCTGATTAACACGATGGGATTCGGGCCGTGCAAGCAATGACTGTTACCCAAGGAACGCGCCTATTATTGGAAAAAGAGGATTCTGGGGCAAATCTGTAACAAATAATGTGATTTGGGGATGGTGTTTGATGATTTGAGAACTTATCGGGTCTATTTGGGAAGTTAGATTTACACTTATACAAAGACACACACCCTCAGAACGCACCCCACCATATTAGAGGATTTGGGGTCACTTAGCAACCACGTGCTGCCATAGAACTAAGATGGCGGCATCAAGTATACAAAATAGACGACGGTAACATGTATCACCCCAACAACGCGCGCTGCCGGCTGCGCATTGAGACCACGTATTGTTATGGTAATGACGTCACAACATGGCCGCTCACACGGGTTACCAGTGTGAACCCAACATGGTGTCACTGGGTCACCTGACCTGGCATCGCTGACTTCCGGGGTCCGGGCCGGGGTCGGGGTGGTCAGGCATGAAGCGTGCATAACATAATACTTAAAGACTTCCATTTGTATGATCAACTGTGTGTGTCACAAGTCCGAGTATCAAGTCTTGTCTTTTAAGAAAATACATGATTATTAGACAGTTTGAAATCGATATCTAAGACTTTAATCCAGGCGACAATATCCCGACAGGAAAAATAATGTGAGGTGGGGGTGAGGGAAATTAGATAATACTTGTAATCACAGAAGATACTTAATTATTAGCCAAAACTTATATTAGCAGACGATATTTTACTATTAGCCAATACTTGTATTTGCATATGTCACTTTACTATTAGTCAATACTTGGGGCGCGGTGGCGTTGCGGTAAGCAGTTCCCGTCAGATCACTGCAGTTAAGCAACGTCGAGCCCGGTTAGTCCTTGGATAGGTGACCGTCTGAGCGATCGATTCAGACTCCCGTGTTGTGTCCTTGGGCAAGGCACTTAACCCTGAATATCCACATGGGGGCACGATGACGCCGTGTACTAAGGCGCACTGCACATCCATGGTGCGCATGTCTTCAACCATTGTAACCCTGCCTGTGCTGCAGTGCGGAGTTACGATGTTGGGGAGCCGGCAGCTGCTCGTCGTTGCTCGGTGGTTCTCTCCGGGTACTCCGGCTTCCTCCACCCGTAAAACTGTCACGGTCATGATTAGCCATTGTGCATACGTATGTGACCTTAAATCCCAATAAACAAATAAATAAATATTAGTCAATACTTGTATTCGCAGATGATACTTTACTATTAGCCAATACCTGTATTCGTAGATATTGCTTTACTATTAGCCAATACTTGTATTCAAGTGATGTCACTTTACTATTAGCCAATACTTCTATTCAAGTGATGTCACTTTACTATTAGCCAATACTTGTATTCACCGATTTCACTTTACTATTAGCCAATACTTGTATTCGCAGATGTTAGTTTACTGTTAACCACTACTTGTATTCAAGTGATGTCACTTTACTATTAGCCAATACTTGTATTCGCAGATGTTACTTTACTGTTAACCACTACTTGTATTCAAGTGATGTCACTTTACTATTAGCCAATACTTGTATTCGCAGATGTTACTTTACTGTTAACCACTACTTGTATTCAAGTGATGTCACTTTACTATTAGCCAATACTTGTATTCGCAGATCTTACTTTACTGTTAACCACTACTTGTATTCAAGTGATGTCACTTTACTATTAGCCAATACTTGTATTCGCAGATCTTACTTTACTGTTAACCACTACTTGTATTCAAGTGATGTCACTTTACTATTAGCCAATACTTGTATTCGCAGATCTTACTTTACTGTTAACCACTACTTGTTTTCAAGTGATGTCACTTTACTATTAGCCAATACTTGTATTCGCAGATGTTACTTTACTGTTAACCACTACTTGTATTCAAGTGATGTCACTTTACTATTAGCCAATACTTGTATTCGCAGATCTTACTTTACTGTTAACCACTACTTGTATTCAAGTGATGTCACTTTACTATTAGCCAATACTTGTATTCGCAGATCTTACTTTACTGTTAACCACTACTTGTATTCAAGTGATGTCACTTTACTATTAGCCAATACTTGTATTCGCAGATGTTACTTTACTATTAACCACTACTTGTATTAAAGTGATGTAAATTTACTATTAGCCAATACTTGTATTCGCAGATGTTACTTTACTATTAGTCAATACTTGTATTCAAGTGATGTCACTTTACTAACAGCCACTACTTGTATTCACAGATACCACTTTACTTTTAGCCAATACTTGTATTCACAGATGTCACATTACTATTAGCCAATACTTGTATTCACAAATGTCACTTTACTATCAGCCAAAACTTGTATTCGCAGATGTCACTTTACAATTTGGCAATACTTGTATTCGCTCAGGTTACTTTACTTTTAACCAATACTTGTATTCACAGATGATACTTTACTATTAGCCAATACTTGTATTCACAGATGTTACTTTACTATTAGCCAATACTTGTATTCAAGTGATGTCACTTTACAATTAGCCAATACTTGTATTCACAGATGCCACTTTACTATTAGCAAATACATGGATTCTCAGATGTCATTTTACTATTAGCCAATACATGGATTCGCAGATGTCCCTTTACTTGGATTCGCAGATGTCCCTTTACCATTAGCCAATACTTGTATTCGCAGATGTCATTTTACTATTAGCAAATACTTATATTCGCACATGTTACTTCACTATTAGCCAATATTTACGTTCGTGGATGTTACTTTACCATTAGATTATACTTGTATTCGCAGACGATACTTAATTATTATCCAATAATTGTATTCGCAAATTATATTTATTATTAGCAAATACTTGTACTCACATATGCTACTTTATTATTAGCCAGAACCTGTATTCAGAGATAATACTTTATTACTAGCCAATACTTTATATAAACGGATCCTACATTACTTGTAGCATGAGTTGCTACTTTATTATTGGCCAGTAATTGTATAAACGAATTTTACTTCACTATTAGCTATTACTTGTAGTCATATATTATACTTTACTAATAGGCAATGTTTGCATTCACAAATAGACGATATTTTATTATTAGCCAATATTGGTATTCACAGATGGTACTTCATTATTAGTCAATTCTTGTATTCATATATGATACTTTACTATAAGCCAATACTTGTATTCACATTTAGATGGTACTTTATTATTAGTCAATACTTGTATTCACATTTAGATGGTACTTTAGTATTAGCCAATACTTGTATTCACATTTAGATGGTACTTTATTATTAGCCAATACTTGTAGTATCCACATTTAGATGGTACTTTATTATTACCCAATACTTGTATTCACATTTAGATGGTACTTTATTATTAGCCAATACTTGTATTCACATATAGATGGTACTTTATTCTTAGCCAATACTTGTTTTCACATTTAGATGGTACTTTGTATTCGCCAATACTTGTATCCATATTTAGATGGTACTTTATTATTTGCCAATACTTGTATTCACATTTAGATGGTACTTTATTATTACCCAATACTTGAATTCATATATGATACGTTACTATTAGCCTATACTTGTATCCACATCTAGATGGTACTTTATTATTAGCCAATACTTGCATCCACATTTAGATGGTACTTTATTAATAGCCAATACTTGCATCCACATTCAGATGCTATTTATTAATAGCCAATACTTCTATCCACATTCAGATATTACATTATTATTAGCCAATACTTGCGTCCACATTTAGATGGTACTTTATTATTAGCCAATACTTGTATCCACATTTAGATGGTACTTTATTATTAGCCAATACCTGTATTCACATTTAGATGGTACTTTATTATTAGCCAATACTTATATTCACCTTTAAATGGTGCTTTAGTATTAGCCAATACTTGTATTCACATTTAGATGGTACTTTATTATTTGCCAATACTTGTATTCACATTTAGATGGTACTTTATTATTAGCCAATACTTGTATTCACATTTAGATGGTACTTTGTTATTCGCCAGTACTTGTATCCACATTTAGACGGTACTTTATTATTAGCCAATACTTGTATCGACACTTAGATGGTACTTTATTCTTAGCCAGTACTTGTATTCACATTTAGATGGTACTTTATTGTTAGCCAATACTTGTATTCACATTTGGATGGTACTTTGTTATTCGCCAGTACTTGTATCCACATTTAGACGGTACTTTATTATTAGCCAATACTTGTATCCACACTTAGATGGTACTTTATTCTTAGCCAGTACTTGTATTCACGTTTAGATGGTACTTTATTGTTAGCCAATACTTGTATTCACATTTGGTTGGTACTTTGTTATTCGCCAATACTTGTATCCATATTTAGATGGTACTTTATTATTTGCCAATACTTTTATTCACATTTAGATGATGCTTTAGTATTAGCCAATATTTGTATTCACAGACAATACTTTATTATGAGCCAATACTTGCTTTTATAGATGGTACTTTATTATAAGCCAATACGTATATTCACAAATGATGCTTTATTATTAGTCAGTTCAAACAAATCACAAAACATATGTAATGTTTTAAATACAACTATTGCAAGTGGCAATTTCAAATTATCAAAGGAAAAAAATTATTACGCTTATGAGTGGGAAGGGGAACGACAAAAAAATGTTTAGGTTCAACCTTAACGGAAATAATAATTGAATATAAGTAATAGTTACTCATTTAGCCCTTTACCTAAAACGAAAGGCAGAAGACACTTGCAAACAAAATTCTCGAATAAATATTTGTTCATTTTCATTTTGTTCAAAAACATAGCTTATAACCTCCCATTGGAACGAGCTCAGTGAGCTCGTTCCAATGAGGGCCATAAGCTGTGTTTTTGAGACGAAAATGAAAAAAATAAGTAAAATTGAATTTTATTATTTGTGAATATAGCTGCCAGGTTTTGGCTGTTACGTTGGCTAAAAGGTTAAAGGGCGAATTATTCAGCGAGAGACAAATAGTAATAGGTGTGTTGACGTCCAAAGGACAGTTATTTCTCTTGTATTATAAGTGAGGCAGAACAATAACTCGATACATGTGAAGATGGAAAATCTACCCTAAAATTGATCATCCCAATCATGGCCGACAGTATCGAAATGATGGGATATTATAATATTGTTTTTCTTATTGAGGAGCTGGTCCTAAAATCTTTTGCAATAAAATAAAAATAAGGTGTCTTAATGCCTGGGAAAAACTAGACACAGGTATGTGCACAAGATGTGCACAATATTTCTGTTCTCATTAATTTGCCTTACGTAATGGACGTATTCATCGGACGCCATTAAAGTCCGTGAAACTTCAATTTTTTCTCTCTTTTAAACAGTATGTGTCTGTCAGATCAACCAGCTTATTGTATGCTGCCTTACCAGACAGTGGGAAGTTTCTTACAAATATTTTTCGATAGCTATCAGAAAAATGTTTTAGTTGCAATTGAAACATCGTAACACAGTAAGAAGAAACCCTATGAGTTTTGAATAGTTCAGCCTCTCGTCCAAACGTAAATCTCCTTACAGTCACTCATGAAATAATTATAGTACCTATACTCAAAAACAGTTGGCATTCTCTGTGTATTAGGAATAGAAACTAGTAAGATTTTACAATAGAACACAAACTCTATGATATATTCGAACACAATTAGAGAGAACTTCAAATATTTCCCGTAAATGTGAACTTTACGCTTTCATCGCATTGTTGTACTGGTAGTCCCCCTGAAGTGTGAACACAGGCATCTGTTAGGTTAATGTAAAGTTGCAACATATTATCTCCCTTGATACGCTCACTGGCGGACAATCTCCCTTTGTGGTCATTCATTGACAGGAACTGGTATTGCCTTAATTATATTTTGGATTAGCTTCATGCTCCACGTTGTGTCTCTAAAACTTGGATGTATCATTTTACCACATTTTACAACTCTGGCGACGCCGCGACTAATTGGATGCGAGGAATTACCTTGGTGTTTTTTTATCAAATTTCTCTCGGCTTCTTGTTGATTTTTGGTTTTTCTCAAAATGTTTCTCCAAGGAAAGGTACGAGCGCATACCTGGATTGGGCGGTATCTCATCGCTGCCTGATTCACAAGTTTTGCCATCGTCCTTGATAATTTGTATATTGTAATTTTAGGGAATCGGAGAATTATTTTTGTAAATGATTTTTTTCAACGTCGATGGAGGGAAGCCGGTTTGTTTAGTCGTCTCAGTTTGAATGTAGAGTAATTTACGTTTTGAAAGCAATATCTTTTGGGTTTTCTGTTTATCAGCAGAGTTGTATAATTTACGCCTAATGTACAGTAAAAGGATGATGGTTTCATGTTCTTCTGTTTGTGAACATTCTCAAATGCGAGGTTCAAGTTTGTAAATGTTTAAGTTTTGTCAGTCATTGTTTGCATATATTGTCATTGTGACTGATTAATAATGAGTGCAGCTCACTGGAAGCTCCATTGTTCAATGACTGGACACTCGTGTGTAAATATTCATTCAAGTCACTGACTGTCCAGCATTATTGTGCTCAACAGTTCTGACTGGACATAATTGTAAATTATTTTCCTTTTTGCAACATTGCTTTTCAATTAATTGTATTTTTACCTCAGTATTTAAACAGAATTCTGCTTTGTACCTCGCAGGTCTAATGGGGGAAACACAATTTTGCATTTTATAGTCGTTTTGAGAACATTACCGATTCTTAAAAAATTCTCGATTTTTATTTGTTGTTGATGTGATAAGTTTTGTCTGGAACATGGGACGTATAAATATTCTGATCACAACATCTGAAGAACTCCAGAAATTGAGGCTTATCTACGAAAAACAGCCCACAAATTACTTAAGGGGACGTCCAACCTAACTTTGGTCAACTTTCAAGTAATTTTCTTCAAAGTCTAAAAAGGCCCAAAATGAATAACCCCAATAAATTATACACCAAAATGCTTGGAATGAAATATAGAACATGTAAAAACTGGAATTTGACATGGAACTGCTGCCACGTGTAGATGGTACTGCCTGAAAGTCTGCTATGGCATAAGTAAGAGAACAAAAGTTTTAGAATAAAATACCTCAAAATAAAATAACTGCTGTATTCTAGAAACATTGAAGTAGATACTAGAACAAATCTTTTCCTAATTCTTGAAAGTAATACAGATTGAGACCAAATGTTATAAGTGGCGTGCTCACTCAATGAAGGCAGACGTTTTCTTTTGTTCACGTTTTGATTTGGGGAGGTTCAATCAAGGTCAACTTGAAGGAGTCCACCAGAAGAAGTGTGGAAGGACAAAGGAGTCTCCCAATACAAAGATGGATGTGTCACTGTGGTGGTTTGGAAGGAAACTATGATATTCTCCTTTGTAGACTGCACTGCAAAATCATACATTGTAGTTGAACAAATATATTTGCAAACCCCTTGCACGGTAACCCCTTTTATCCCATGCATCAATTTGATAGTGATTTAATTGTTAAATTTGTCTGGTTTATCAATAAGTAACATAGATTATTTTACTCTTGGACAACAATACACTCATGCTAGCTGTTGGAGAAGAAATGGGAGTAACTGTAACTAGTCATTGCAATAAACCATCAGATGTACATAAAAGTACATTGTTATTCAAAATACATCAAATCAACCCTACATAACCATTATTGGATGTACTTTTCCAAACGAGGCTTATTGGCATATTGAGATCAGGAGAGCACATCCAGTAGGTTTCCCATTCAAAGGTGTTTAAGTATTTTTTCAAGAACGCAGTACGCAAAGAAATCCCCCAAAGGCGACAAGAGAGCTCCATTTGATAAAAAAATTCCCGTGGTGGGGGGTGGGGGGTAGGCTCCCTCCCTTGCCTGTCTGTACCTTCGGCACCCATGACATATGCGTTTTTCTTCAAAGTTTAACTCTTTTTGAAAATCCTGGCGACACACATGCTCTAAACATTATCAAACAGGTAACCGCCAAATAAGTGTATCTTCAAAAATCATATTTCATTGCAAAACATTCTTTTTAGACTTTAAGTTCGGAACCTTTCGTGCTTCCTACTTCCAACTATAACACTTAATTACCGATTAATGGGTGAATAGAAAAACCCTGCCATAATTAACAAATAATGTTCAGTTCCAGAAGCCTCCATAATAGCTCCGATAAAAGTGTCAAACATCACATTGGTGGCTTTACAGAATATTCATTAGCTTGATACTTGATAAGTGATAGGAACAAAATATTCACAAAAATTATTTGGTTGCAATTAATTGGAGGGTGCCAGCAGTCACTTTCCAACAAATTGTAACAAATCAACTAGTTATAAACAGACTTTTCTAACTCGAAAGAGTGAAAAAGGACCGTAAGTGTAGAAAAATGTGTGGACGAAATGCACGCGACAGCGACTACACAGGCATCGTTTCCCCATGATGCTCGATCACCACACCAAATATCATTCAAATTGGAGTAGCGGTGGTTGAAATACAATGGAAAATGTTGGTATAGACGGACAGAGGTCTCCACGGTACTAGATACGCCTTCGTCTTTCCAAGTCGGGGGTATAATAAACACAACACACCCACCTTATCCATTCATAATTTCAGTAAAATAAACAGAATTATCAATTTAAATTAATTTATTGATGATGGGAAAATATTTGGCTTCTGTCGTCCTCTCGTACTATTACTAAAAACATCTGCAGACAGTGTGATGCTGACAAACGAAACTGAATGCATGTGGTCTGGTGTGCCAGGCTAAAAAGTAACTCGGCACGGATACTGAAGAAATTGCGAATATTTTGTGTATTTCATTTGTTTAAATTCCAATTGCGGCTAATTTTGAACGTAGATTCGATAATTCGTTTTGAGCATCAGGGTCACGCTGACCGCTGCAATGTTTATTATGATACGCGGGGGCGCGATGGCGTCGCGGTAACCGGTTCTCGTCAGATCACTGAAGTTAAACAACGTCGAGCGCGGTTAGTAGTTGGATGGGTAACCATTTCAGCGACTGATTCGCGCTCCCGCGTTGTGTCCTTGGGCAAGGCACTTAACCCCGATTGCCTGGGGGCACGATGACGCTGTGCACTAAGGCATACTGCACGTCGATTGTGCGCATGTCTTCAGCCAATCTAACCCTGTCTGTGCCGTGTTGCAGAGTTCAGAGTTACGATGTTGGGGAGCCGGCAGCAGCTCGTCGCTGCTGGGTGGCTCTCTCCGGGTACTCCGGCTTCCTCCACCCGTAAAACTGTCACCGACATGCTATGACACTGGCTGTTAATGTGTCGTAAACCATAATAAATAAATAAATAAATAAATAATATTATGATATGCAAATTGAGAGACAGTTTCCGGGAAAGGTGATTCGTCACATGTGTCAGTCCAAAACGATGACAAAAGACACTGATCGACGCTTGTGTTGGTATGGTTGTTAGCAAGAAAAGACGAAATTCACAGCATCGTCAAATCGCACCTTATTTAAAAGCGCGAATGCATCATTTTCAACCCATCTTCCATCGGTCCTTTGCGGACATCAACACAGTCGGGGGCAGAGGTCCATGGTTACTAGAGAGTAAATAACATCACAACATCGGGGGAAATCAACACGCTCAATATAGCTCCAGCTCACTGGGAATATACTTCGAGGAAAAAGTGATTTCTGAAGCATTCAGCTTACTTTTTATGAAAGTTACCATATTTTATCGGTATCGTTCCGATTTTGTACACCCGGATTGCTTTTTTTACAAGTAGTTCATGTTATCTTTTTAGTACGCAATAATTCAGATTTTTCGTCAACAAAAAAGTCCAGACAGCCTGTAAATACTGGATGGCGTTGGAGGGAATTTCAAAGCATATTTTGCAGTTATAACATTAACAGCTCAAGTATTTGCTTTAATTTGTTTGAGTATTCCTGCAAGAACTACATTACAATCACATGGCCGGAATAAACATCATAGAAACATGGCCACACCCAGAACATCCAAAATTTGTGTTGGTGGTATTCTATTCCAACTTCACAACACACCAGAGTGTGTGTCATAAAAATACTTTCTCCGAGTCTGTAGTATGTTATTATTAAATTGAGGACAAAACTTTCGAATTGCCGATCATTTTGTGGTTTTACGGGTTCGTTACTTATGCCATTGGCAAATTACTCTTCTTCAAAATCATAAAAATTAACTTTTTCCCCGAAAAAAATTATATACACATTTTCAGCGCACTTTACTCATTATTTTGATATATAATTTGCCTTTCCTTATTTTCTTATCTGTTTCTGGGGCTTTGGGTAAAATGTCAACAAATTGACCAAAGTTAGGTTGGACGACCCCATAAATAGAGAGCGCGAAAAGGTTTTCTGCAACTGGATGACTTATTATCGAAGTCGAATTTATCCAGTGATTTTGATCTGATTTGCCTCTGGGTGGTACAATAACCATGCATCAACCAAATGTTCAGTCATCTTATAAACAACGAATATCGAGCACGGACCGAGGTACACAAACTCCTAATACAGTTGAAAAACGAAAGCCAAAAGTAGAAAACGATCACTGGTACAATGTCGTTCTGCTTCTCAGGGAGGAGGTCAGGTGAACTACGAAAAAGAGAAAACTCACGTGAGACCAACTACTGGATGGCAGTAGAAGAGACGAATAAAAAGTAGGAAGGAAATCTGTACAAATGAACACTGTGCTTTACAAGAAAAACACAACGAAGAGATTGATGAAATCAACAAACAGTACGAGGATAAACTGGACATTTGCAGAAGAAAATACCCCATTCTGTAAGATTATCACTTGTTTGGAATTCAACAAATGCAAGAGAAATGGGAGCACAAATATGGTGAATTAAATACAGAGTGCTTTACGTATAAACGTTTTCTTCGAGAGTTTTTTAAGTCTGAATAGTAAATTTACAAATACACTTGATGATCAAATTCGGGAACTATGTGAAAATCAGAGTTCTAATAGTGAAACTATCCCACTCAAACAAAATTGAGTTAGGAAACCGAGTGAAAAAACTAGGCTTGATGACCAACTGCAGCCAATCCACAACAACGTTGTGACGACTGGTATGGAACTTCCTATTTGGACAGTTTGCAATGAAGAATTCGTCAATGTGGAATTTAGAAGACTTTGTTGTTTGCTCGATGCAACAGAAGTTTTCACAGAAGACTTTGTACATGAGAGCTCTGAAGACAACAAGAGTATGGAGTCACTGAACAGAAACACTGTGCAACTCAGAGCTGACAAGTATGTCTCGTTTACATCATCTGCAACTGAAAACGGCGATAAAACTCACATTACTTGGATTGTTCATAACAATTCGAACAGTGCGACAGAGAAAACCCACATGACCTAGCTATATAAAATATTAGAAAAGTCCTCATTCCAGCAGAACACAATGCCGAGTGAATATGCTACTTGTGTATTCAACCGGGAACAAGATTATAGAGAAGACGAACAAGTATTGCAAGATGAACCTTTTGTGGCTAACTTTGTAAAGAATTCCACTTACTTCAGTGAAAGCATTTCGCAACTGCCAAACAGTTTCAGCTCACCATCCACGAAGGAATTGTCGATGAAGCTAGTAGACCACGACATGAAAATCATTGTCTGAAATCATTTCCCATCAACATAGAGAGTGGCCTCCAATCGCTACTAGCTTGACGGGGAAGGCGAACAAGCAAAAAAGAAGGAAATGTCACAAACGAAATGGTGCTGTGGTCAGGATTGGTCCAACGAGGCCTAGGCTATTAATGCAATGGAAGAACACAAACAGCAGCAACGTCACTGTTGCACATCAAAATACTGGGCGTCGACTTCCGATAACCAACCAGTTTCTGCACAAGAACAGACACAATTACGGCCGAGAAAACACACCTTCCAACCTTTTCCTCTCAAATCAGATTGTGAAAAAAGAATGGCACCACGCCCGCTACAACAACGCATAGGCATCAGTACATGTGCCAGTGGTGGTCGAATAATTATTAAACGAACCTCAGAGGCAGTCAACTATTTACTCTATCAGTTTCCAAGAAGGTTATACATATGAACAGGTGTCATCAGGAAGGTCCTAGTTGCTTCCTTTCTTGACCAGCATTAACACATTTTATTACATTTATAAAACATACAACAGTTTTGACACATCACCTAAAGCACATCCACACGTTTTTCGTAGGGAGGTCTTAATCACTTCCTCGCGGGGACATTTACGCTCACGTTACACATGCAACTTCCACTCAAGCACACACACACACAGAGCTGTCTTTAGTGTTGATCTCCAGGAATCTTTAAAACCCTAACCGTTTTTATGGGTACAATACATGTTTAATCAAGATCTGTGGTTTCTGGTCGTTTAAAATGTTTTTAAATGTTTTAAATGTATTTCATTTTAAACAGATTGTATTCGGTGTCAGTTTGACATTCCAGTGGAAACTCCTCTCATGTCGGTCACAATATTTGATGAGTGGTACCATTTTAGGGAAGGCGTTCATTGCTTTCTGAAGTGAATCCACTCATCGGATTCGTTGGGATTCGAATATTTTCCGCTCGAGAAGAAAGAGAATTTTTCAACTGAAAATCTGTTTTGTTTGCATTCTAGTTTTAAGGGGTCGTCCAACCTAACTTTGGTCAATTTGTTGACATTTTTCCTAATGCCTCAGAAACAGATAAGAGAAGTAAGGAAAGGCAAATTATATATCAAAATAATGAGTAAAGTGCAAAGAAAAGGTAAATATAATTTTTTTCATGAAAAAAAGTGAATTTTATGATTTTGAAGAAGATTAATTTGCCAATGGCATAAATAACGAACCGGTAAAACCACAAAGTAATCGGTATTCGAAAGCAAGGCTTGTCCTCAATATAATGATAACATACTACAGACTCGGAGAAAGCATTTTTTTTGACACACACTCTGGTGGGTTTTGATGTCTGAATGTAATAACACCAACACAAATTTTGGATGTTCCAGATGTGGCCATGTTTCAATGATGTTTATTCTGGTCATGTGATTACGATGTGGTTCTTGCAGAAATACTCAATTTGGGCAATCGTAAGAATGCAAGGACGTGATCACGCCCTTTATTTGTTCGAGACAATGTATGAGCGGATTTGCAAACAGGTGACACCAAATACTTGAGCTGTTAATGTCATAACTGCAAAATATGGTTCGAAATTCCCCCTCGTGTTTACAGGCCGTCTGAACTTTTTTGTTGACAAAAAATCTGAATTATTGCGCACTAGAAAGACAACATGAACCACTTGTAAAAAAGTATCCGAGTGTATAAAATCAGGACGATACACATAAAATAAGGCAATATTCATAACAAAGTAAGCAGAATGCTTCAGAAATCACCTTTCTCACGAAGAATATTCCAAGTGACCTGGAACTATATTGAGCGTGTTGATTTCCCCCGATGTTGTGAAGTTATTTACTTCCTAGTAACTATGGAACTTGTCACGGCTGTGTTTAATGTCTGCAAAGGACCGATTGAAGATGGGTTGAAAATGATGCATTCGCGCTTTTAAATAAGGTGCGCTTGGACGATGCTGAGGATTTAGTTTTTTCTTGCAACCAACCATACTAACACAAGCGTCGATCAATGTTTTTTGTCATCGTTTTACACTGACAAATGTGACAAACCTCCTTCACCGGAAACTATCTCTTCACCGGAAACTATCTCACAATTGGCATATCACAATAAACATAACCGCTGTCAGCATGATCGTGTGCTCAAAACCGAAACGAATTGTCGAATCCACGGTCAAAATTAGCTGCAATTGGCTTTTAAACAAATGAAATACACGAAATATTCGCAATTTCTTCATTATCCATGCCGAGTTACTTTTTAACCAGACCACATACGTTCAGTTTCGTTTGTCAGCATCAAACTGATATTGTTTGTGGTAATTAGTAGTACGAGAAGGCGAAAGAAGCCAAATATTTCCCATCATCTATAAATTAATTAAAACTGATAATTCCTTTTATTTTACTGAAATTATGAATTGATAAGGTGGATGTGTTGCGATTATTATGCCCCAGACCTGAAAGTTGGAAAATCAAAGGTGCATCTAGAGCCGTGCAGTGGTGACCTCTGTCCTCTTAGTCTTACCTATTCATCATTACATATACCAACATTCTCCCTTGTATCTCAACCATTGCTACTCCAATTTGAAGGATATTTGGTGTTATGATCGAGCATTATGGGGAAACAATGCCTGTGTAGCTGCTGTAGCATGTGTTTCTTCCACATTTTTTCAGAGTTGTGGTACTTTTTCACTCTTTTGAGTTAGAAAATTTTGTTTATAACTAGTTGACTTGTTACAATTTGTTGCAAAGTGCCTGCTGATACCCTCAAATATATTGCTACAAAATATTTCTGGTGAAGATTTTGTTCCTATTACTTATCAAGCAACAACCTAATGAATATTCTGTATAAAGCCACCAATCTGATGTTTGACACTTTTATCGGAGCTGTTTTGAAGGCTTATGGAACTCAAAATGTTGATTATGGCAGGACTTTTCAATTCACCCATTAATCGATAAATTAAGTGTTATAGTTGGAAGTAAGAAGCATGAAATGTCCAGAACTAAAAGTCGAAAAAGAATGTTTTGCAATGTTACATGATTTTTGCAGATACACTTATTTGGAGGGTTACCTGTCTGATAGTGTTTGGAACATGTGTGGCCAGGATCTTCAAAAAGAAAAAAGAGTTAAACTTTGAGAAAAAGGCATATGCCTTGAGTGCCGGAGGTAGTCATACAAGGAAGAAACCCCACCCCACCCTCGGGAAATGGAGTTCATTTGTCACCGTTTGGGGATTGCTTTGTGTACTGCGTTCTTGAAAAAAATATGTGAGACCCACTGGATGTGCCTTTCTGATCTCAATATGCCAATAAGCCTCCTGGGGGAAAGTACATGCAATAATGGTTATGTAAGGTTGATTTGATGTGTTTTGAATAACAATGTACTTTTAAGTACATTAGATGGTTTATTGCAGTGACAGGTTACAGTTACCCTTATTTCTTCTCCAACAGATATCATGGGTGTATTGGTGTCCAAGAGTAAACAGAGCTATTATACTTATTGATAAACCAGACAAATTTAACAATTTAATCACTATCAAATTGATGCATGGGATAAATGGAGTTACAGTGCAAGGGGTTTGTAAATATATTTATTCAACTACAATGTATGACTCTGCATTGCATTCTACATAGGAGAATATCATAGTTTCTTTCCAAACCACTACAGTGACACATACATCTTTATATTGGGAGACACTCTTTTGTCTTTCCATACTTCTTCTGGTGGACTCCTTCAAGTTGACCTTTGTTGAACTCCCCAAATCAAAACATAAACAAAAGAAAATGTCTGCCTTCAATCAGTGATCACTCCACTTATAACATTTGGTCTCAATCTCTATTACTTTCATGAATTAGGAAAAGATTTCTTCGAGTTTGTACTTCAATGTTTATAGAATACAGCTGTTATTTTATTTTGAGGTATTTTATTGTAAAAATTTTGTTCTCTTACTTACGCCATAGCAGACTTTCAGGTGGTGCTATTTACACACGGCAGCAGTTTCCATGGCAAATTTCAGTTTCCACATGTTCTATGTTTCATTCCAAGCATTTTGGTATATAATTTATTGGGGTTATTCATTTTGGGCCTTTTTTAGACTTGAAAGAAAATTACATGAAATTTGACCTAAGTTAGGTTGGACGTCCCCTTGAGGGATGATTATTCTTGATCCGCCAATCTCTGTACATGGTGCAAATCATTTTTGTCTCCAATGGCTTCTCTTGGCTCATCATCAATTAAAATTGTCGACAGTTTTTGTAACTGGACAGGTCTGACAGGGAGGTGATTTCTGCTACATTGTTATGATTCAGTTGATAAAACTGTCGATGATTACTCATATGCTTGGTTGCACATCCTTTTGGAGTATGAGCTTTTGCGAATAACTATTTCTGACTGCACGATTTGTTTCTAGACGTTTTAAGGGATGATTGTTGTCATTTCCCCACAGCTTTTTAAAGTGGTCACCAGAATAACACTGACTTTTTGTATATAATCTGTTGTTTGCCATTGATTTACATGTCCACGTGTTTCGACATCATGACCTCACGTCTGTTTGACTAAAAATGTAAATAGCTCTAAACAGGCAGGAGAGGAGTGTTGTAATGAGGGTCTTTCTGAAGTGTGTACATAGCCATCTGTTGGGTTAATGTATAGTTGTTTCATATTATCTACCTTGATACGCCCACTGGTGGACAATCTCCGTTTGTGGTCATTCATTGACAGGAACTGGTATTGACAAGACGTCGATTATGGATTAGCTTAATGCTCCACGTAGTGTCATTAAACCTCTATGAATCATATGGTTGTATCATTTTACCACATTTTACAACAATATCATTAAACATGCTCAAGAAAAATATCTAACAGTTCCAAATCAAACCAATTACATTCTTTCAACTAGAGATTTGTCATTTGTTGGACAAATTACGGGCTTTCCCAAATTGCCAATGTGAAAATGCAGACTACATATAGCAAAGCAAAGTGTTTGAAATTAACCATTTCCAAAATGATAGGCAAAAAGCATCCAAAGTTGGCTAATTTTGGCATTCTCTCACGGTTCTCTTATTCACGCCCTCATTTTGCTTGGGGGTTAAGTCTTGAGATTAAAAAGTAAACAGTAACTTTCTTCTACAATCATTGTTGCATCTACTCATACCAAAATAATTGCTACAACAGCCTTGCCATTAGAGGAAATGGGTACAGATGTTTGGAAAATTCACTGAGAATATTTTTGTTTCTGACAGTACTATTCTTTACATGGCCAAAGCTTATGTTGAGTTAAGCCCCAAAGCATAACTTACAGCAGTGGATTTGTTCATTAGGCATCTCTACCTATAGCAAACCAAAGTGCTTTAAATTAACCCTTTTCAAAATGACAGGAAGATACAACCACAGTTAGCTAATTTGAGTATTTTCGGATGGTAATCTTACCCTCATTTGCCCGAGGGTTAAAGACGAGATTAAAAACTAAACAATAACTTTCTTCTGTAAGAATTGTTGCATCTATGCATACAAAGATAATTGTTACAACAACCTCGCAATTAAGAGAAATTTGCCCTTGAAGATAATAAATCTTTGAAGATAAAATGACCTATTCATATCATTTGTGGCCAATAGGGGTTAATTTTGGAATATTTGTGTGGTGATTTTAGTGTATCATATTATGCTCTTAATGTGTGACCATCAATCACAGACTGAATGTCTGAAAAGAGACATGGACTAATCTTGAATGTTTATATTTGAATGAACATGTACAAGTTGAGGGTACTCCAATTAAAGGCCTAACAACTGGGTGAGGGTTAAAACTTTGAATAAAACATATAACAGCAAAATTGTTCTTGGGTGAATGCCCTATCTTCTCGTGGGAAAGGTTTTGAGACAATATGGCTCCAGTGCTGAGAAATTGCATGTAAAAGTTGGCGAAAATAACAATTATTCCGACAGTACCTCTATGGAAGTCTCAAATCTACCACGGATTAAATTTTTAATAATAACATATAAAACAAAATTTGTCATACTTTGACTGCTGGATGCAGCTATAAAAACATTCAGAGCCCAATCAATTAAAAATGGAGTAAATCGTCACCTAATCTTACCAAATTCTGAAAAAATTGGAGTTTTTTGGATGGTACCTACTTTTATGCAACTAGAATGGGATAGGGTTAAACTTTACAACCAAACTAACAACAGCAAATATGCTCGGTGGTCAGTTGTGAATATGTACATGGAAAGTGTTTGAAATTAAGCCTTTCCAATATAACAGAAAATGTAACCAAAGTTGGCCAATTTTGGCATTTTCAAACGGTACTCTTATTCTCGCCCACATTGTGCTTGAGGGTTAAATCTGAGATTAAAGAGTAAACAGTAACTTTCTTCCACAATCATTGTTGCATCTATCCGTACCAAAATAATTGTTACAACAACCTTATAATTAGAGAAATTTGCCCTTGAGGTTGGTCAATTTTGGAGAAAAAACTATATTAATGTCATGTTTGGCCAGCGAGGGTTAATATTGAAAGATTTGAGAGCTGATTGTGGTGTATCATATTATGCTCTAAATGTGTGGAACATTTGAAAAGACGCATTTTCACAGACATGACGATACCGCATTTTACTAGAGTTTATGACATTACATAAGTATGCCATATTTGGTTAAAATCGTACAGCTTGTTTTTGAGCAGTTCAACAGACAAAATTCACGGAGAAAAAAAAAAAATAAAATAAAATAGAGAAGAAAAATTTTGAAAAAGAAGAATAACAAGAGTCTTTCCTAAAAGAAATTGTGAGCTTCGTAATAACAAAAAAGATGCCGAATATCACTATGTGGTTATCTGAAAAAAGTGAATGAATTGCAGCTCTTATAAATGTACTACTCAAATTTTACTTAGGATCACCTCAAACTCATTCGATATATTTGTACATAAAAGGTAAATGTGTACATTTTTATATTTGTTTGTTTATTGGAGTTTAATGACGCTTTAATCGGCCTGGGCTATATTTTGTGAAATTTTACGAGTGATGAAGCCGCAGTGGCTATGGGTACCACTGAGCAATGGTCAGTAGCTATCATACTCTCCAGTTTACACTAGCAGGGTTAGCATTTGCAGGAGGTGATTGTAGCATAAACATGCAGCACGTTGACTGTTAACGTACAGCATATCGGCGCTACACTAGCCTTCAACCAATGCTGACACCAAATGTGCTGGAATAGATAATAGTGAAGTACGAGTGTTATTCGCCGCTGCTCATTGGTTCTCTTGGGGAACCCCTTCTTTCGACACAACATGACCCAGGCTGTTGAAAGTGTCTTTAAATTCCAATGGACAAATAAACAAACATAATAATGTACACAAATACGTAAAATGGGTATGAGCGATCATTGGCAAAATGCGAGTCGAATATAAAAGCGGTCAATCAGGACCACAAAATACACAAGTTCGATTTAAACTAAGTGCTGAACTTAGGAACTGGCTAAATTGACTAGAAATAATTGGTGTTTTTGATTGATGGGCTCCATTTTATTCATTGCAAGGATGATATGGTAACGTTTATTTTTCTTGTAAACGACGACAGGTGGAGGATTTAAGGAAGGAGGGGGAGGGCCGTCCAACAAACCTTTTGACATCTCTTTCGAAAATTTCAGCAATACCCTAGATACGATTTAAGGTGATGATTAGCAACATACTATACACTATAATAAAGACAAAAGTACACAAAACTTAAATTTATCCACTTTTTCAAATATAAATTTTAATTTTTTTTTTTTTTTTTTTTGCTTTTGATGAAAAATAAATTGCCAGCCGCAAAAGTAGCCGACAAGAATAACAAGACTTAGATCGAACATTCTAATGTCTGAGTTATAAATAAGATGCCACACTCCACACTCGGGGAAGGCTTACTCATCATTTCATCGCCGACGTGTTGAAAACTCTCAGAGGAAAATGAACGACCACGAAATTTTGATTGTGTTGGGAAGACATGCTTGTTTTGATCATCTAATTCTTGGGCCAGGTTGGGAAACGATTTAATTTCCAAAGATCTGAAATCTGCAAACATTTCATTGCTGTTTTTGAATCTGTGAGGCGATGTAATATCTAAAACACGATACATTCACGGGGCAACATTCAACTGACAATGTAATAATTGCGAGACACAGTCCTTAGTAGCAATGTTGAACCCAGAAACTGTAAAATGTTACAAAAATTTCAGCAAGGGATTAATACGCCACCGATTGGAAATTCCATCCTTTGGTTGTTGTCGATGAGCAAAACATAAAACTGGAAGATTATGTTCGAAAACAAAAATATATTCACATCAACATACATTGCAGTCCTCACAATTGTATATTTATGAAAAAATAATTTGATTGTAACTGAACAATATTTATGACGAAAAGAAGGCTCGGTGAAGTCTGCAAATCGAATAAGAAGACCAAAGTTTCAGAAGGTTTTTTCTGTTAACCAAATATAGTGAAATTTCGTACCAAAGTAAATTTAAATCTCTTCCTCGCTCAACCGCATTGTGTATAAGATGGATCTACTTTGATTTTGATCGCTTTTGGCACCAAAACGCTTCAGAAATTCATGTGTTCTGTCTCTTGACAAAAATAGCATGACCTGGTGGACAAAATCACACGAGAACCGAAATGAGACTACAACGTTTCATACGTTTTTAGATAAATGAATTTAATAACCAACATAATTGCTACGTTGTTCAGGCCTGTAATTCACTGCCTATAAATTAGTATTGGTAATCAGATCAGTCACTGATGTTCTTAAATCTCACGAGTAAGCACCAGTCAAGCCTTCGAACAAAACAGCAACTACAGAAGGGTGATAGTTTCAAAACACAAATGAATTAGAATCCATGCTTTCTAACTTAACGAAGCCGATTAATGTAAGTATTCTGCGTGCAGGGCAGGACATATTTTGTTGTTTTGGCCATACTTGAGTATTCACATAGCACCCTTGGCAGCTGTCATTGCTCATGCAACATGGTAAATGGTCACAGATAATACCAAATGAACAAGTTGGGTAGTTTTCCCTTTTTGGTGTATCAATCGCATCTTTTTTTATCATTTGACACAAACCTCATGCAAAATGGCACAAAATTCTGGGGGGGGGGGGGGGGGGGTGATTGGGTGATTACTGCATACTGGCAAAAGCCACATTGGACATTCATTTTACATTGATGCACTCTTCCATGACTCCATACTTATTCTTGAGAACTGTGTGGACTTGATCCTTTGTGAACTTCATAAAAGGTAAACAAACACAAGAAAAATGGCGGCCCTTGTGAAATTTAGACATCCTAAATTACTGTCTTATTGTCCGTTCCTTGCGAGAATGAAAAAAAGATTTCTCCGAATCTGCAGAAGAAATGTTTCAGAATATAACTATTCATTAAATTTAAGGTATTTTATTGTATAAAATCCGGTCTCTTGTGCCATAGCAGACCTTCAGGCAGTACTTTATACCACATGCTAAAAGTTCCATGACAAATATTAGTTTATCTATGATCCTTGTTTCATTCCCCCCCCCCCCCCCAAAAAAAAAATGATACATAATGTTTTGGGGTTATTCTTTTCTGACCGTTTTTGAATGTTGGAGAAATTACCTGAAATTTGACCAAAGTTAGGTTGGATGGCCCTAAAAGGTTCTTTTAATTTAGAGTTCTTCAAATGAAATTAATCTTTTACTATTTTTGTTGTTTCGACATTCATACTGTTTTATGTTAAAGTGAAAAAAAATAGTGGGCCTCCTTTTGCATTCTCCCTCGGATATGTTCATACCAGTTTTTTTTAAAGAAATCATCGGTTTCTTCTAATGTCTCTTTAATTGGTGGTTCTTCAATTCAGTGGATTTTAAAAATGTCCAAAGAATGACCCGGAAGGTTAAAATGTTTTATATCCAATTTGTGTCGAGTAGCATGCATTCGGAAAGAGTTTTGAGTTTGACCCACATACTGTTTCCAACAGAGTTTACAAATGATAAGATAAGGAAAATGACATTGGTTGAATCACAATGGAGAAAATTGCAGATGTGATAATGATTTTTCGTTTATTCGGAGGAAAATTCCTGTTTCTGGTCAGGCTTAAAATTATGCAATCGACGAGGCTTTTTGCAATTCGATTCAGCTGGTCGGTCCTCCTGAAATATCTCAGACGATTGAATCGAAACATACCATACCCAATCAATTATATTTGATTCAACTCAAAAAATGTTTCTCAATCGAGATTTGATTTAACGAATCTTTCAGGACTTTAGCAATACTATCATATGTGTTTATACATAATTATGGATGAAGACACATCACAGCTGTAGTTTTATAATTATGCCACGCAGTTCTCAAGTTGTGTTAATATCTTGATGTTTTTGAAGTGAATTAAATACTTATGATTGGAATATTTATAACTGAAGCAGGAAACAATATCTATATATCTGTGTGTGAAGGGATGTCACATTAAATCAACGGTAGTCTTTGTGCAAACTCCACAAAAACTGAGTAAACAAACAGCCCGTAACAGTGCCTGTTTCCATACAGATGTGAATGGCGGCCTAAGATCTTGCTGAACAGGTTGACCTCAAATTATTTTCCAGTAAAATCTTTGAATTGTCACCATTACGATTTTTGTATTTTTGTTTCTTTTATCACTTTTGTATTTTGGCAAAATTGTTTTAAAATCTATTTCGATACCACCACCAATTTTTTCACCCAGCATTTTTATTGCCACGATATGACCTTAGATGCTAATATGGTTCTGAACATTAATTAATTAATCTCGTTTTATAAATATCATTTACATGAAACACTGAATAAGTTATCATTACTATTATTACTTCTGTCAATCAAGAGCATGTTATGTGTATTTTCCACATTAACGTTATGTACTTCTAATCCCTTGTATATATATAATCCTATAGTAAACAGTGTGTGCAACAATCACCCGATCATCCCACAGCTACCCACTCACGCACATTTGAGAAGGCTCACAAGTACTTATCAAGCACATATGCCACAACACACACATCAACATTCAAATCGACTAGATGGTTTTAAAATCGCACAGCGAATTTCCAGAAGTCATCCAACAAAGGACGTCCAACGCCGAATCGCTCAACAATGAGAAGGTAGTACTCGCCTTTTAATGCGCTAAACGGCCCAATAGCTCGTACGCCATAGTTCGTTTTGAATGAGATATGACTAAAAATATACAAGACTTTGAAGTGAAAACAGCTATCTCCTATTTTTTTTTATCTCAACAAGGTACTAAAATTAGAAAAAAATCTGAGATACTTTTATTTTTGATATCACCTTCGAGTTCGGCTATAACAATTGGGAATTTTCTCAGACGATACCACATATTTAGATATAAATGGTTTTTATTGGTCATTATATTTTCAAATTTCAGAATGACTGGCTTAAAAATTAGCAAAAAATTAAAATTTTAAAAAAAATCCTTAACATCCGACTTCTTCCTATCGAGGGTCTAAAGGTCAAAAAGGAAAACAGGATGGATCAGCTTCAGATAACCAGAAATTGACACGCGGAGTTTAAAAGCTGTATCTTTTTCAACAAGTGAGCAGTGTGGTTTAAATGATAAGTGTCCGAAGCAGCCTATATTTTGTAGTGACTTTAAAATGTCAAAATGGCGATAAATCACAAAACAACAGCTTTCTCCTAATTTGTTGAACTCTACAACATACTAAAATTAAAAAAATATTCGACACATTTCAATTTTTGACCCTATGAGCCCCCCCCCCCCCCCCACCCCCCTCTCTCTAGATGTCATCTAGATATGTTTGGGAATTTCCCAGGACTGTTCCACATTTTAGATCTATTTTTAATGAAGATTATATTTACCAAATTTCAGAAAGATACGCTAAAGAATGAACTGAAATTAAAATGTTTAAAGAAAATCGTAGCATCTGACTCCTTCCAATTAAGGCGGAAATTATGAAAAGTAAAACCAGATAGACAAACTTCTGGTAACCAGATATGGATGTTTGAAGTTTTGAAGCTGTATCTTGCAGAACAATGGAACTGTGTGTGTCACAAAATCAGCGTTTTTAATGAGAAAACGCTCAAAGTGATGTAAAAAGGTAAAAAATGGTGGAATCTCTAAAAATAAAAATACAGCTATCTCTTAATTTTTTTAGCTCAACAACATATTAAAATTTAATGAACAGCCAACAAAAATTGGCTTTTTCCGACTTATGATTCCTATGACGTCATCTCAGTGATTAAGAATTTTCCATGAGTAAACACATTTTTAGATAGTATTTTTATTGCAGATGGAATATGCAAAGTTGAAAAATGGGGACTTGAGACAGGCGTTGATATTAAAAAATATTAGAAATTTGAAATTCCCATCCCTCTCATCGTGAATAGTATTTCGGGAAGCAAATGGTTGTTCAGGCGAGATTTTCATATTTCTGATTAGTGTGACAAATGTGGGGAGTGTGGGTTAAGCGGAAGTACACGAAAGTTTGGTCTGACAAAAGGAATAAAAAGGCTTACGATCGTTATAAGTCATTTCAACTTCTGAATGACTTAACAAGAGGAGAAGTAGGAGTGGATCTATCCAATTATCTAAATACATGATTTGTTGGTTATCATTCATCCAAGCCGCAAATAACATTCTTTGTTTATTTGCAACCATCTAGCTATATGGCACAAATGACTCCGCACCTGACAATGCCGACTTAATGAGCAATTCGAGCACGATAGTCCGCATCTGTTGCAGAAAACAGATAATGGCACCTTTCATTAGAGCCTTCAATGAATACCTATCATTAGATCGCCGTGTTCAATATGAAATCAATACAATGGCACATTCGATGCAAAAACTATCAATAAAATTCTAGAACTTACACGAAACTAACGTATCTGTGAATATCTCATGGACAATGGCTTAGCAAGCATCTCGAATTTGGAAGTGGGGACTCTCATCGAATATGGGAGGGGGGGGGGGTAAATATTTACACTTATGCAACTCTGAAGACCATAGAAGAGACATATCATACCAGGGAATCTTAGGTCACATCTCAAGACTAAAAAGTCTGTTCAACCCCTTCCTGCTGATTCACAATAAGATTGCAATGCATCGGAACCCACAAGAGAAATACAATTTGCAGGTGACTGCGCATGAGTAGTGAGAGATACCCTGATTCTGAAGCTATGGGAGTATTGGGGTAAAATTATAAGGGCAAAAATAATGGTAGTATCTCTCTCTCTCTCTCTCTCTCTCTCTCTCTCTCTCTCTCTCTCTCTCTCTAGGTGCCTACTGACCCCGGTTCGTTCGTCCCTGGTCACACCCAGTAATTTTTACAATACCATGGACTTTTCTGGAGTAGTGATAAAACATCTGTATATTTTACCTTTGCTCATGAAATATGTTATGTTACATAATGGTGAGGTGCTCGAACAGACCTTTCTCTGGCTATTGAGTAACATCAACTGAAAAGATTCATGGAGGTAACTTCGAAATTAAACCGAGGCATTCTGGTCTACTAAGATCGTCCTTGCCATGAAACCAGTTAACCCTTTACCCAAGGTAACGAAAGTGTACAACCAGCGCCATTCACGAAAACAAAGCTCCAAATAATTAAGTTTTTTTTCAATTTTTTGCCCCAAAACATGGCTTATTAACCTTCATTGTATCGTGCCTGTCGAATTCGTTCTACTGAAATTCATAAACTATGTTTGCCTGAGAAAAAAGATGAAACATATCAGTAATTCATTTTTTGTAAGTGGCATCTTCTGGTCGTGTTTAGTAAAGGGTTAATTTCAGCCTTTCAGTCACAAGTTAACCTTTTGAATTCTAGGTATCGTAGATTGATCTAAATAAAATTTACAGCAAATTTTTATGAATCAAGCACTACCCCTTATGTCCTCATACCGACACAAACTGCAACTTTTATATTGCTATGAAAAGGTTGTCCCAAGTGTATTCTTCATTGAAAACTCTGCTGGTAGGATGCATTTATCTGAACAATATGTTTACATCATTGTTGGCAACCTACACACGCAGTGAGCAATAAAGTAGAAACACTGTTAAGTCATCTGCAGCTATGTACATACATGTATATACGGTAGCTGTTGTCGATATATTAACCCTTTACCTAACATGAAAAGCAGACGACACTTGCAAAAAAAAATTCTTGAATAACTAATTTTTTTCATTTTTTGTCTCAAACACATAGGCTATGACCCCTCATTGGAACGAGCTCGACGGGCTTGTTCCAACGAGGGGTCATAACCCATGTTTTTGAGACACAAAATTAAAAAATAACGAAAATTAATTGGCGATTTTTGAGAATAGCGCTGGCCGGTTTTGGCCATTACGTCGGGAAAAGGGTTAATCAAAGAATTCAAGGATTAAAAGCATTGGTAGATCCAATCATTCAACAGACAATTCTATTTTCATCACTTGTGTTCACAAATAGAAGAAATGTGCATACTTGATTTTTTAAAATGTTTTACTTCATTTAACGGTCAAGGTGGAAAGTAGATAAATTTATTCCCCATTTGCTAAAGTTGCCTATCTGTTTAAAATTACGAGTTTTAGAAACATCCTAAAGTTTTAGAATGATTGTATTAGCTGTGTGTGCATCGAGGGACAAACTAGAGATTTTGTAATAGTGATAGTGACTTTATTTCTATTTTACGACAAAATACGTGGTATTTCAGAGATTCAATATTAATATTATTCTTGAGTTGTTTTGGGTGGGATGGGGAACTCTTACCCGAGGGGAAAAGATATTTTACCTAGACACTCGGCAAGCCTCATGTCAATATCTTTCCCCAAGTGTGAGATTTCCCATCCAACCTCCATACCATACGAGGGTGAATATTTACCCAATTTCATGTCATCGAAATCAGAATACTGCTCTGAAAATTTACTTCTCTACTGCTGTATCGTAGGGAAAAATGAATTGCATATTCGGAAAGAGCATTGAAAAGTTCCCTATATGCCAAATGTATAAACTGTGAAAACGAGCAGAAGCTGGTGACAGCATTATGAAGAGAGTTGAAACAGCTAACGTTCCAATGACCTCACTTTTTAAATTGTGGATTTTGACATCATCTGGCGTTTGGTCGGATAATAATCATCCCCGATGGTGTGGTACGAGTATGGGCATCTGTATTAGTGGAAACGAAAGGGGACGGCTGCATGTCAGTGTACAAAATAAAGACGACGATGAAAGTAGTCCAGTGATCATCAGATATCAACTGAGATTGTCACCTGGGGTGTGTCGGGTAGATCTATCTCACACGAGTATCTCACCCGGGACACTCGAATATTAATAGGTTGTTTGTGGGAGAAATGTACATGACTTTCGTACACAGAAATCTTACAATGGGAAGGTAATTGCATGGGAAAATAGAATGGACGAGGATCCGGTGGTGGTGGTTCATTTATTGATCATTGTCATTTAGATAATGGAATGCGTAAGGGTAGTGACAATATGCCGCCTCCAAAAGCGAATCGTGCCAAAGGTATAGTATAGACTGGGTTTGTTGTCGGCGATTGTACACAAGAACGACCTTAATCATCTGGACGATCTACACTCTCACACCTACCCAAGCTGAGCTGCTACAGATTAAATAATTATTTTTATTATATACTTTATAAATAACCAAATTTCTATTTGACTGGATTTTATAGACGTGACTGGTACTCAAAAATGCATGTATACCGGTTTTCCAGTGAATGTCAACTTTCTAAATATAGCTTTTGGGAAACCCCTCTCTAGTTCTATTTCAACTGACGTAATCTCTATGACATTGTTTATTTTTATATTATTCTGCAGATGATAACTATTTTATTGTTAAATAAAAGTATTTCTGGTTGATATAAAAGAACTTTTAATTGATAAATAGAAGATTGTTTTTAAGGATGGTGTATATAATAAAACAGTTATGGACTTTTGTGGTCGTAAATATGATGTGATATGAACCTAAAAAAACAACTTATATTGACCGAGGCATTAGCTGAGGTCAATATAAGTTTCTTAGGTTCATATCACATCATATTCACCATCACAAAAGTCTATAATTGTATAATAATAATAATTCTAATAACTACTGGTAATTATGTACCGTTTGTGAATTATTGTTGTCCTAAATCAAAGAGTACAGAAATGCTTCATTTTTTCAGATGCCATCTATCCACCATATTGGGCAGAAACATGTGCATGACTATTTTTTCAACATCCACAACACCCATCTACATCTTTTACACGACTGCATACAAAACAAGTGAGCGTTGTGGGTGTTAGGACTGACATCGGCACTTTGAATTTTTCGTCTTTTCCAGGAACTAATGAGCTCAAAAGTAGTAAGATGGCGGCCGACTTCCCTTGTTGCAAACAAGTGCGCATATCTGCAGTGAAAAAATGGAACATGTCTGTGTGTTAGCTGTAGTTTCTCGCTGAATGTAGAAATATGTAAGCGGAATTATCACCTATTCCCCTGCTTTTCAAAGTTTTGATCTCTTTCATTTTCACCCATTTCTGGTCTAGTGCACTGAACATCACACTGAAACAGCGAAGCAAAGAATGTTATAACACCAGCCAAGTTTTATGTCTTACAAGACACGGATTCTGCAATGGTGAGATTTATTACAACTCAATAGAAAACCCTTCAATCAAAACGTTGTATGATTTGTTTCGCTACTTTATAAAATGCAGAAGCATTTTATATTTTTAATCGTGTGTACCACTCTTTGTACCCAAAAAGGTTTTCCTTGTTTTAAACATCGTGCGTTTGTCACAGAAAATCAACATAAACTCCGATGGTGTGTTTATCAGGATGCACTAGTTGTCAGACATCTGGTTATCCAGAAACTTTAAAAAGTCCTAATGAGAGAAAGAGTAGAAAAAATATCCATCTTGAATGGTAGAGTTGACTTCAAGATGGGATGCTTCATCAGAGGACTGGTTTTTAGTGGCATTCTAAAGTTTAAAAAGACACTTTCGGCCAGAGATCTTGAAATCCGTATAAAGCCATTACTACCCTGTGTTTTCTTGGGAATCTTTTACCATATTATTTGTTAATATTAATATATTTTATTAATCCTGCATTGGGAAAGTTTGAATCAAATGTAAAACACAAATTATGGTGAGTTTTAATTTTTCATTTACCATAATAAACAGCCTAATAACATTCTTTCAAAATCAGATTTCTAACCGTTTTTTAGGGGTCACCAACGATAGTTGTGTTAGCCTATGGCATAGCCCTCATGTCTTCGTCGTCAGCGTCGACGTCTGCGTCGCGTCCGGATTCATACATTTTGAACTTTTGGGTGCAGGTTTTGATTTTTTTTTTTTTTTTTTTGCCATTTTTTATGTCAGCATGCTTTTCAGGGATAGTAATATTTTATTCAACCCTTTCCATGCTTAGTTACATGAATTTTGTACTTTTGTGTACAGGTTTTGACTTCTCTGTGCAGGTTGTTGACTTTTGTGTACAGGTTTTGAAATTTTGTCTTCAAGTGGAGTTTTACCTTACTGGCATATTGCCATGGTGGTTACCTTAACATTTCCGGGCATGTTTCTCAATTTTAACCCTTTGAAACAAATGTGACACTTTTTTACTTTTATGTGCAGGTTTTGAGGTTTGTCTTTCTTTTCTTCCAAGTGGATATTTTTCAAGTAGAGTTTCACCTTACTGGCATATTGCCATTGTGGTTACTGTGACATTTGCAGGGTATGGTATGTTTCTCAATTTTAACCCTCTGAAACAAATTTATATATTTTTTAGACTTTTATGTGCAGGTTTTGAGGTTTGTCTTTCTTTTCTTCCAAGTGGCGACTTACCTTGTACCATATTGCCATGGTTTCTATTTTATGTCAGGATGCTTCTTGGGGCTAGTTTTATATTATTTAACCCTTTAGCTGCTTAGTTACTTTAATTTTTGACTTTTGTGTGCAGGTTTTTGACTTTTGTGTGCAGGTTTTCGACTTTTGTGTACAAGTTTTGATAAGTTTTTTTTAAGTGGAGTTTTACCTCACTGGCATATTGCCATGGTGGCTACTGTAACATCTTCAGGGTATGCTTCTAAATTTCAACCCTTTGAAACAAATGTGATACTTTTTTGACTTTTATGTACAGGTTTTGAGGTTTTTCTTTCTTTTCTTCCAAGTGGATATTTTTCAGGTAGAGTTTAACCTTACTGGCATATTGCCATGTTGGTTACTGTGACATTATCAGGGTATATTTTTTCTCAATTTTAACCCTTTGAAACAAATGTGATACTTTTTTTTACTTTTATGTGCAGGTTTTCAGGTTTGTCTTTGTTTTCTTCAAAGTGGGGACTTACCTTGTAGCATATGGCCATGGTTCATATGTTATGTTAGCATGCTTCTTGAGGCTATTGTTATATTATTTAACACTTTAGCTGCTTATTTACTTTAATTTTGGACTTTTGTCTGCAGGTTTTGGACTTTTTTTTACTCCAGCCACCCCTTTACATTGGCCACCTGTTGGTGAACCTCGGGGTATTGATACCCCCTCTAGTTATCACTTAATCATCACCTTAAAATGCATGAATATGATTGTTTAGTCTTTCTGTGGGTATGGGAAAAGTGTGAAATTTTCTTCTCATGCTGCTTGAGCTGAAGGGAAAAAGAAGAAACGTTAGAGTTATAACCATATACCCCGAAATGGATTCAAATAGAGCAATTTTTGAAAAAAACATATCCTCATGTAAAATAGGAACTCGATGTGGCCAGAGAAATGAACTTTAATGCGAACACTGTGTCATGAATAATGTTAATAGCTGGAAACTTTTAATTGTTTATCATCACCAAGAGGTTTCTAATCGCAAGTCACTAGTCAGACTGTTGAAAGAACTCGATGTTGTTATGGCCTGGCCTAATCAAACCATTAAATAGTCCAAAGCCTATGCTATGATTCAATCGTCATAAATTTTCAGTTAGTAGGAAAAGGGAATCTGAGGTTCGCTTTTCCGACCAACTGCAATATTCCAGATGATTGGTTAAAAATTACCATAAACATTTAAACATTCATTTTCTTTGATTCAAAGAAATGTTTCTCAATCGAAACTTGATTTAACTGACTGTTTAATGACTTCACTAATACTATTAAACTTGTTTGTTTTTTCTAATAATCATGAATACCATGACTGTATTTTTAGATTTTCGGCGCGTATTTCCACTAATTGTATGAATATCTTGATGTTTTCAGTACGAATTAAATTCTTATTGATTGGAATACCTTTAATAGTAGCATGAAAAAATATGTATACATAGCTTTGTGAGTAAACGTACATAACATCAAATCAACGGCAGTCCGCAGGTCTGTGCACAAACTCTGCGAAAAGTGAGTAAACAAATTGCCAGAACGCGTCGGATTGCTTGCAGAAGTTGACTGGTGGCCAGAGTGCTTGCAAGAGGCTTCGCAGAATACCAGTGAGTGACTGAATCTTAAATTTAGAGTTTCAAGGTAATGTATTTGCTATTTTCATTGGCGAATGTAACATGGTCGATATTTAGTAAATTTTGTTGATCGGTTTTAACTTGTACATCAAGTTTTAACGGCACACATATGACGTATTTTATAAATGGGAACACATTCCCATTCCAAGTTCAATGGAAATGAAATCAGGTACAAGACGCACGCTACAGTATATTGTGAGTGGGTTATCGCCTGAAGACCCGCCGAGGAGAGCTTTCAGCCAGATAATAAAACTTATATGTCTGTCGGTTTTCTCCTCAAAATGCTACAAGTGCTTGCCGATCAAATCTCCGTTGTTGGAAAACTGTATTTCTGACCCACAGTTGTATCAGTATTGTTTGAAATCCGAATCAATATTTGCCCGTCTGCCTGATCGTCAGAAGACCGAAAAGTCTGTCCGTCCAAAATCGGATTTCGGCTACAAAAGTGAGTAAAGTTATGTATTTCGTACCAGGGTACATGTGGGCTTTCGTGTTCAAGAGATTAAGTTCGCGACACTACTGCCGTTGGCGAATATTTGAGCAAAGACGTTGCCGTCGCGGTTGGGGTTAAACCACACTTAAAATTCAACTCGCGACTTCTCAGCACAGTATCCGGCGCAGCCACTGCAACACTGATATTTAGTCATACTTTACGATTGTTAATAGAATCTTCATGATATATTTATGAAAGGACTTAGTAGAATTGTTTCGTTTCCTCAACATGTGAGATTTTCATGAATTATAATGTATAACCTATCCTTTGATGTTCCGTTAATTTGCAAGTGATTCGATTGGGGAATTCCGCCGACAATCTCGGGAATTTGATCGCCGATTATTATTTTTCACTCCCGTCAGACGATATATATTAGTAATTCACTTTGGTGATAATGATCCAGTGGTTCTCTACAAACTACACGAGTCTCTTGAAAGTTTAATACACTCAACACCCGAGTGTATTAGACTGCCAAGCCAACAGCTTCTTGGCAAGTTGATTTTGCATTTGAAGAGAGGTTCAATATAATTATTTACTCTTACTCCCCTCTATGGCTACAGGATTAGTTTATTTCTCCTTCAGGCCTATCGAGCTTGGTTAAACGTTATGAACCAGCAAGATGCCACTACAAACAATCTCGTTCACGTACCTGGTAACGGCGGATGACATCTGGTCACAGGAGGCGACAGGGCATTCTCCATAGCTGCACCACTTTCTCTGTGGTACATACTCTCTGATCATCTCAAGGTGCCACAAAGCTTGGGATCTTTTAATATCTGGATCAGAACCCATCTTTTTGACGAGCTTTTGATACAGGTAATTTCACAGCTTTTCAATTGGTCTCCCCCACCCCTTTTTGTGTTTTTGTCGTGTGCCCCCACGAACATATACGTTTGCGGCGCTGGACAAAAACAGAGTAGGCCTTTTTATTGTATAGCCTGTGATGTACCATGTGGATTCGCGGCTTTAAACAGTATTATTTTTTATTATTATTTTTGTTATTATTATTACGGCTGCTAGTTGACTGCCACTTGGATTTTTTTACACAAAACATTCTGCTTTTCAAAAAAGGTTCGAATGTTAACTACATGGGCTCCCTCCATGCTGTTCCATTCAATTCAGTGTGTACATACACCCATGAGAGGGAAGCGTACCCCACCCATTTCTTTTAGCTATTTTTACTAACACTACCAGAAGACCACACAACACCAAAATCTTTTTTGAATAAAAAACACCATTTAATCTAATGAGCTCGTACCAATGGGCTGACATAACCTATGTTTCTAAGGCAAAAAGTGAAAAAATAATATTTGAATGGCGATTTTTGTGAAGAGTACTGGGGGATGTGGCCGGATATTAGATCGTTAGGTACTTTTTATAGCGAGTGAGGAAAATGTCAGCGTAATGAGTAGACGATAGAATGAAGAACAGTTTGACAAGACGAATTGTAATAAGTTCTATGTCCATTCGCCATATGAGGGATATGTGTTGCTGCTGAGCTTCTTCTCGACAACATACAATACAAATTCGTTCATTTGTGTGACCTGTATTACACAGGAGAATAAAACAACCCAAAGTGTGGACATATTATTACCAGTCAATTGATTGGAGTCCGTCGAGTTGACGAGGCAAGATCGGTCAGATTAAACAAGACGCCGCGATCGTCGTGTTTGGGCTTTACTCCTGTTCTGGAAATACCTATATCGCAGTAATGTCTTATAATGTGAGAAGTATCGCAGCTGTCTAATTGCAGTTGTGAATTGCTTCCAGCTATGCTTGCTTAGCTTCGTGCAAATTGTTGACCAATGCATCTTTAAAACTGACATCAAATGGAATGTTTATCCTGAGTGTTCAACGTGGAGGCACGCAAAGGGTTTTTTTCGAATTTCTAAAATTGGCCCGTGCACGATACACGAGCATCCTAAGTTGTTTGAGACAGACATAGTATAAATTGCGAAATACCAATACTCTCTCTCTCTCTCTCTCTCTCTCTCTCTCTCTCTCTCTCTCTCTCTCTCTCTCTCTCGTTTTCGGGCGATCCTGACATCCTTGACATATATCGTCATGAAATCGACTTTTGATAAAATTATCTTCCTTGAAACGGTTAGACACGTGAGGAAGGGCCAATTAAGCAAGTAATTGTTGAGAAAATGATTGACATCAGTAAAAACAAAGCCAGGTTTCTTTGTGTAACATTTAATAAATAAGAACAACAGACAACTCATTATTTATTTATTTATTTATTTATTTATTTATTTATTTATTTATTTATTTATTGGTGTTTAACACTACATCAGCAACTGAGGCCATATCGTGGCGAGAAAACGATAGAAATTAAAATTTCAACTAGGTAGTAAAAAAAGAATGAATAAAAATATGAAATAATTACAATAGAAATGTCGCAAAGACAAGAATGATCTGAACAGTAGTGGATGATGATACAAGAAAAGTGATAAGGTATAAATCAACCTGATGATATTTAGACTTGAGTCCAGTTTAAAAAAAATAAAATCAATTTTAAACTTTACTAAAAAAGGTTTATTACTTTCAGAAGGGAAACAATTCTGTGCCGGCTCGTAAGACAACAAAAATCTCTCAGAGACCCTGCAGTGAAATACTGCCCTCTGACATAATTAAAATTCCTACAATGTAAAAGAATGTGTTCCAATGTCAACACCAGCTGACAAAGAACACATTCTGGTCACATGTAACCCTCTAACAAAAAGGAATGGAATATGCTTGTCTTGTCTGGCCGATATGATACCGTGTAAGAATGACGTGATCTTTCCTACAAAGGTTACTAGACGGATACTTATCAGTAATAATAGTTCGGAACCGATGGACCTCGTTATTTGTCGCTTCATTTCATTCAAAGATTTGATGTATTTACTGATATGTGGTTTAAAGTCACCGAAAGGAATTTTGAGAGGCTTGATTCATGCCTGTCACCAACGTGTTCGGGTAACCAGCGATATCATGTCACTCAGACATGAGAGAAGTGAACTTCTCATGAAGTTCCGAAATGAGAAGGTTCTTTCACTTGGGGCTGAAAAAAACCAACAAAGAGGAAAGGGAGTCGGAAAAAATAATCGACTTCCTTTCCAGTACATTCTCGATGTCTTCAAGCGCAAGTTGTGAAGCTTTAACTTCAACTGTGAAAATAGAACTTTTATTTGGTATTCTGATTGAGGTGATCTGATCATCAGTAACAACAGCTGATGATACGTTTTCATCATCTTTAGATCCATTTGTACAGATGTTTGTATAGATGTTTGTTTATGCACTATAATTTGACTTTATCTCAGCATATTTTGTTTAAATTCCAAAGTATTTGTCTTAGACTTTTAGGCAGAAGCAATGTCCAAAATAACAGTAGGTTTTTTAAGATGCCAAGAAGGAATATGTAGATTACGGTTTTCTTTTACCGGAGCAGATTCAAGCGTGGCGGACTCCATATGGGGTTTAATTCTAATTCCTAAAGGGGGAATATGTTTCTGGTGTCTGTTGGAAGATTCAACATATGAGCAGGATTTGATGGATTGGACAAAAGTTTAGATACATATTGGAGAGACAGTTTAATTCGACGCTTCTTAAGAGGAGCCTCCCCCACTTCCGCAAGCATTGAATCTATTAGTTCAAAATGCACCCAGTCTGATTACAATGCCACTATTATGAATGGCATCAAGAGGTTTGAGAGGCGACTTCCTTGCAGAACCGTAACCCACACAACCATTATCTAATTTGGATCTAATAAGTTGTCAAGATCGATTCGAATTATTTGTCCGAGTTAAGGGTTAATGGTCATTGTAAATAAATAATTTGATACGTTTGCTTGTAAAAGCCGCAAATAGACACTGGGTTCAAATTATTGTAGGCTAATTAATTAACTACTTGACCAGGTGGGTGTTTATCTCTCGTTGAGAGGACTAATGGTTCCCCGCTGCGACGTTTAAAGCTACTATGTAACTTATCCCTAATAGTAATTCGTTACTGTCAGCCGCAGATGGTGTTCCACGCTATGTGGCCCTCAAATAAGTGTCATCCCCGTAGTTCCAAATGTCAGACTCACGAGCTTACAAAGAGATATCTCATCTCTCTCAATAACGGTGTCCTATATCACAGAGGAACCGACTTAATGATTAATTAGACACGAAAATGCTATATAATGAGAGACTGATCATCGGTAGTCAGTCGACCTCGGATTGAGTCAGTAATCCGACGGAAAAAGGACTCGGAGCTCTAGCCATTAGGGCTGTCATTTGTAGAGATTATTTGTGGAGACTAAGCGGGCTCCGTTTAAGTAGGCGAGCGGTTGCTAGGTTAAGTGACGCGACTCATAGGCAAAGTGCAGAGTACTAAAGAGCTGTCGAGAGCTCGAAAAATTAACTTAATCGAGGCTGTTGAGAGCTTGAACATTTGATTTAAGCTAAGAGCTTAGAGTGAGCTCAGCTGAGACCGGCAAATTAGATGCATGAACTTTATTTGTTTAAACGGTATACGGATATTGGTGTAAACGGAGACAGGAGTAGAAGGCGAGTGGTTAAATCCGTGGAGTGAAGTGACTGTAATATTGAATGGGTAAAATTTAGTTAGACAGAGTTGGTTACAGTTGACTGACAATTCAGCGTATTTGGAGGTTGGGCGGCGTAAAATAGACAATACATTATGTATGCAATCGCTTGAGAAGTGAAGAGGAAACCTAGGAGTGAGGAACAACCAGAAATATCTAAACAACAGCATCGAACACGGGGTACCCCGGAAAGAGCTCGAACTCCATTGGGGAAATTCATATGTGCTTTGTTTGTGTATAGTGTTTATTCTTGGATTGTTCGTTGATGCGTGTATGTGAGTACATAGTGTTATTTTTATTTCCATTACATTATACTCATATGATCCCCCGTCGGTTATCTTTTTAAATATCAAGTCACGGACATCTTAAGATGGTGAATCTGCCACAACAAAAACCACAACACCGCGAGGCCGAGAGACGTTTGTTCACTCGAAAGCCCTGCTGTCCTCTCTGAGTAGGGCCGAGCTCTAGAGTGATCATAAATCTCACATATCTGCCCCAACGTGTTACGACAGAAGTGATCTATATAGATGGAGTAATATTTTTTGGTCAGCACCCCAATCAGTGCTACCAACTACCTTCAGAAGGTAGTTGGTAGCACTGACCGAGTTTTATTGTCAAACAATGGACCTAAGAATTTGACTTCTTTTACATCTTTAATGGTACTCCCAACCATTGTCAACTCCCGATCAAGATGGTATTTCCGGAGCTTACAGAAATGAACACAATTAGTTTTGGCCTTCGAAAACTTGAAACCGTTTAGCTCGTTTCTGGATTCTGTTTAAACCCAGCTGAAGTTTGCGCTCGATAGTATTAATAATTTTACTACTAAAATCATCAACATACAATGGAGAATGTGTCTTATTTTCAATTGCGTCGATGATACTATTGATCTTGATTGAAAAGAGGGCAACGGATAAAATACTACCCTGAGGAACCCCCAGCTCCTCTTCGTGTGGATCAGATAACAAATCCCTCATTGAGAAAATCTGTCAGAACCACACCTCCCAGCACTAAGCGTCCATTTTGGCCCGTTGTTTCACAAATGTGTTTTTACAGAAATTTGCAAGTTTTTATTCTTCCCAGGAAAAAATAGTAAAACTCACCTCTAGACTTTTATATTAACGGAGACGACAGTGTCTGCAGTTTTTGTCACGATACACACGCTATTGATATATAATGAACAGGGAAAAGTTACAGAAAATCAGAAGATGGTGAAAACGCCGTTTTCTTATTTTTAAAAGGGTTTTCAACATAAAATAATAGTTAAACGCTCAAACTAAATGGGAGAAAATTGTATAAAGCCAGCTTCTGTATATTTATACTACTCCACAGGAATAGGCCTGAAATTTGTGAAATGACGGGCACATCAATGATACAAATTTGCTAACATTCGAAATTGCATTCTTTATATGAATTGCCATACCCTTGGTGTTAAATTTACTGGTAGCTTAAGGAAATTTAAGGGGGCTAACTTTCCGGTATATCTCTTCCAATTACGAAAATGGTCAACCATGACTGTTGGGTAACCTACAGAAGTGTTTCGATGCTATTTATTGTGGTAGCAATGGTCTCGTTACAGTTATTCAGGTGAAAATGTCGGCTTTTCAAGAAATGTTCAGCTTCGGATTAACAAGGCCGAGGATATTTCGCATTTAAATTACCTCCCCTATTTACAATACTCACAATGTATATAGTTTCTGGAAGCTCTGAATATGGCCCTTTCTGGAGATAACTGTACTCAACAAAAATCTTACAATATCACTCAAATACACTCAGCCGAATAACACAGTTGATGGCTAAAAGAGGGCTCAAAATGGTCAAAATTTTCTCATTTTGGGGATAAATCTCCAATTTTCGTGCATCCATAGTGATAAAACTGTGTTATAGGAATTCCTCATTTCTCCACTGAGGATTTTACAGCATAACATGATCAATCTGACAAATAAAAAATATATGGGTTTCTTATTCATTTTTTCAGAAGGCTTTCTGAAAGCAAATTTACACAAAAATTGTCCCATTTGTAAACTGCAAATTGTCAGGGCCCAAACAGGTCTGGGTTAGTCATTTAACACTTCCATGTGACCTTGACCCCAATTGAAATGCACTTGACAATACACAGTTTGAATCAAGACCATCAACAGATTATTTTGGCCATACCACCATTAATGAGAATTATTTACTAAATCCACGCCACCATAAACTAAAAGTATAGCTCAAAATAGCCATTTGGCTGAGGATATCCAATAACCTCGGAAATGACCTTTTAATAGGAAACGAGACCAATGGTTACATATATTCGAAGTGCCATCTTCAAGTCTGCAAGAATCAAAGCCAGCAAAAAGTACAGGATAGCTATTTTGTATCTTATATCTGTTTATGAGGATCTGAATTTAATAAGCTAGATGTTTACAATGCGGGAAGAATGATTTTCTTTGAGCCTATCCACAGAATTTAGTTTCTACCAATGGAATTATTCGCGAAGCGTAAGATATCCAAGTAAAATTTTTAGTGAAATAGTCACCATACTCAACCCTGGTATGTGATAATGACACCGCATCCTTGAAACTTTAGAAGTGCTTGATAGTTACCTTTCTTTGTCACAGACTCACTTCCCTACCTGGGTCAAAAGTGCATAACTTCGCTGTTTTTGTAATAAAGCGCTCGATATGTACAATATTTGGACGCAGAGAAGTTGTGAACAAAAACCCGAAATGTAGTTGCAGTTTGTAATAAAACTTCTGACATCTACGAAACCCGCTCAAATACGCGTAGAAGTGCACATAATAACCCCTAAGACAGTTGAGAATCATAGAAATACAAATTTATTTAATATTTGTATAATAACATGAACTAGTTTCTGATTGCCTGCCTGAAAAAAGAAGTTTAGTACATTTTGCAACGTTTTTCCCGTCCATGTAGTTGCATCTTGCAATAATTATTACATTTTGCAACGTTTTTCTCGTCCATGTAGTTGTACTTTGTAATAGTTATTATTTCCAAATGAAACAAAATACTGCATTTTGATTGGCTGAGAGGTACGATGTAACTTGCAATCCACATTGTTTTTTTTTTTACACCGTGGTTAACTACGGTGTAAAAACAAGTATATACAACAGCAGGCTATATGGCTAAAAAAAGTACCAATTTTTAATTATTAATTCAAACCTTCTGCTCAGTTATGTCAGATTAAAAATAAAAAAACAGGAAATTTAATATTTATGTGCAATAAAACATTACAGATATGGATGTCAGTGGAACTGGCTCATTGAGCCAGTTCCAGTGATATACATAATTGTCTGTTTTTATTTATTAAAAAATTTACAAATTACAAATTTTCTGTCAGTTTTTGCCCACAGTGTAGGTTAAAGTATTAAGTACACCAAAATGCTTGGAAATCCGTTATGCTTGTGTTTTCCGGGGAGTCTGGGAATTTACACCGTTTGGGAACTAATACACCCTTCGGCTTTGCCTCAGGGTGTATGAGTTCCCAAACCGGTGTAAATTCCCATACACCCCCTGGAAAACACAAGAATAACTAATATTAATTTTGCAACTTTTATTACAAAGTGGGTTGTAACATCAACTTCATTAAACAACGTTAACCAAATACTTTGTTATTTGTCTATTTGTGACTCGAATGAGCCCAGTTTGTTCTTTGAGGTTTAACGATACATTCAACATCCAGGATCAATCACATCGTGTCTGGTATTTTAGGGGTAGAGGAAGCCAGGGTACCCGGCAAGAACCAGCGAACATCGGCAAGCAATTGTCAGATTCTCCAACTAAACCCGACACACAGAAAGGGTTGAAGGCAGGTGCACCATCGACGTGCAGTGTGCCTTAGTACACATCGCCACCTTTCCACCACGTGGGCATTCATTCGGGATTAAGTATATTGACACAACGTCAGAATCGATCCGTGGACCTTTTGATTTATAGTCCAATGGTCTAACCAATGGGTCACCACGATGTCGGAGGAGCCCATCCTTGCAGAAACTATAACCTTTGAACATCTGACATCGCTCGATGTTAATATATAGTACTAAGATCACCAAGGCAGACAGAGAATTTCAATCGAATCGCGACTGGGCGGCGATCGGTTTAAATTATCTGTTCGCTTTTCTCTCACACAACACTAGAACCTCACCTGTTGGAAGAACGAGGACATTGAATCTGAGATGTTATTTTTATTTGTCTTTTTCTGATTCAGTTTTGATTGCGAAATATTTTATTTATGAAATGTGAACACACTGTGTCGCGGCTCGATCGCGATCTAATGGAAAAATGCCACTCTTGTGATCACAGTTCTTTATGCTGCATTCACCATATACCGAATTTTAATCTAACGACATGGCTAAGTGTACTGAATTTGATAGAAGACATACTCGGAATATCGTAATATCACCAAGTACTGCCTGCGACCTTCCGGGAACAAGAGAACTACATTTTGGGCGATGTACATAACATTTCCTCAGCCTTCCAAAAGTTTAAGAGAATCAGTAGCGGGAATGGGTGTTGAGCAGTGCCCCTAAGCCACTGCATCTTCTCCTTAAAAATGTGTATTTTCCACTTTAGGTGAAGGTGTGTATCGTCTAGGAAGATCAATATTTCGTGGTTCCACGTGGTGTCTGACGTTGATAAAATGTCTGTATGATCTATAAAGAGCAGAAAATGTACAAATAAAAACAACCTGTCACGAAACGCACTGTATATTAAGTAAAATGAATATACTCACGTGAAAATACTTGGCTAAGCAGCTTGTAATATTTTCTTGTGAATAGCAATCTCCAAATTGTGCTTGATACATTACTCCGTGCACCAAATCACCAAAAACCTTAAGATAAATATAAAAAGCATATAACTGAAGTAGAATACAGCGGTATGGTCCCCAATGTCGCTGTAGCGGGTTCGCCAATTCTGGCTAATTGGAAAACAAGATCTCAACTTTTCCAAATCTATATCATGACAGTTTTAAACGCTTTTTCCCTGAATACGGTACCCTAGAAAAACATTCGATAATTTCTTTTTTTCACATTTGAGGTGTGGTATTCAATTTACCACAATTTAATTTTCAAGATGTCTTGAGTTTATTAACTGTAGCCCCGAATGAATAATATTATCCCTCCATCCAAGGAATCGTCTGCCTGTACCCTCGTAATATACAAATTCAGCAGTTGAAAAAATAATTTAAAAAAATTTCAACAAAATTATATCATGTGACCCCTTCATTGGAACGCGCTCGTTGAGCTCGTTCCAATGAGGGGTCACATAATATTGTTTTGTTGAAATTTTGGGGGAAAATCTGATAAATTAATTTTGAAAATAATAAATTTTGATATCGTCTGCGTTGGGTAAAGGTGTTTCGATTCGCATTATCAAGACATGCTAAGTCGTTCCGACTGTGATGTCTCACGTCTCGATTGTGGTACTTGTGCTCATATATCTGAACAGTTTTCGATATACCAGTATACCGCGTATTTTTTTGAATACCGATACCGGTATTCAGTTTTGAATATCGTGCAGCCCTAGTATTATCTCTCTTTACTGATAAATTTGCCGCCATACAAAACACATGTGTACGATATGTTTGTTCTGCCCACTGTGTATGTATTCTTTAACAGATTAAAAATCTCAAATAATAATAAATAGTCAATCAATCAGGGTTGTTATATTCCGTCTAGATTGAGAGACCAGATCAAACAGGACGCCCACAGCGTCTTGTTTGATCTGACTGATCTGATCTCGTCAACTCGATGGAATACGGCGACCCAGAGCAATTGACTATTGTAATAACATGCATTTATATTCATTTTGAACCGACAATCGTGTGAAAAGGCCAACTATAGAAGGTAATACCTCTCTTGTTTTATTTAGTTTACTCGTTCGAATAGATAGATTGACCACAAGGCGCACCGATGCCCTGTTATTGTATCGAAAGATTTGTTTGACATACATCATTTCTTCAGATTGTAAATGAACCGCGTTTGAGTATCTCATAGAAATGTTAATTGTGAACTGTAATCCATTTCCTCTTGTGTTTTTGTTTACAGTTCAAAATCTGTCAATAGATGGATTCAGTATTATGTTTCAATGATAATCTGACAACACATTGGCCAGCCGCCCATTTGAATACAGTGTTATGTCGCAGTAGAAATAGAGGCAATCTAATCAGTCAGAAGTTGATAAAAATTTTCTGAACTGAGTTAACTAAAATCGATCTCGGTCGAGGTTTATTGGAGAGGTACAGACATTTTATATCAAACTCTGCCTAATTTGAGATTATTTTTATCACATAAATATAACAATAACATGACTTTGGGGGCATTGTGGTTTATTAACGGCCCAACAGGTGTGAATAACAGCCCGACAGCTTATAAAATGCCTAAGACGAAGTCGAGGGCCGTTAATAAGCTGAAGGGTTGTTATTCACACCTGTTGGGCCGTTAATAAACCACAATGCCCCCTAAGTCATGTTATTACTATTATTACCACTGAGAGTCTGAGAACGTTTTGATTCTGTATCTCACATTGTTAAAGTTTACAATTTTGACAGATCCTACTGGCACATAGAACACATTGTGACTCCGGGGACGAGATGATAATATCGTCTGTTGTCAAAAAGACTGGTGTCACATGATTATTACATGATCGGCACTGGTACGCTTTCAATTGCAACGAAGTTAGAAAACTTAAAAACCGACCCGATGTTTACCGTTTTTAAGTCAAGAATAAAGGATTAAAACGTATACAGACTTACTTACATATGTACAACTGCTTGTTCTTATGGGGCTAATTTCACTGGACATTTTACATATTTAATAATTTAAATAAAATCACATTGTTTACAAGGTGACGTCATTTCCATTTCCGAGTTGACGACAGCAAGGAACAAAAATCACGTGACGTGTCGGGCTGTTAAGCAGAGTTTAACTCATTAACGGCCCGACACGTCAAGTCACTTTTTGAAGTTGAGTGTTACGTTCTTGTAATGCCCTGTTAAACTATGTTAATGTACTAGAGAACGTCCGCTAAAGTGGTAATAATGTGATTTAACCTTTTACCTAACATAGCGATTGAAACTAAACAGCACTGTTCACAACAATTGCCAGCCAAATTTCATTATTTTTTCAATTTTTATCTCATAGACATAGCTTATCGCACGTTGTTGAACCAGCTCGTCGTGCTCGTTCCACTGAAGGATCATAAGCTATGTTTTCAAGCCAAACAAATGAAAAATCTTTAGTCATTCATCAAATGTTTTTTGCAAATGTCTTCTATTCATATTTGATAAACAGTTAATTAAATACAAGAGAAGATTAGGTTCCGCTCCACAGTTTTCCAGGCATTTCCAAATGTGACATGCCATACACTCTCTTCAAATGCAAATATCCTGTAACTTAGTTATCTAACCCATTACATGTATTACATTTCCCAAATCCACAAAAAACATATAACATTATCTGACTAAGTAGAAATAAACAATCTGAATGTGGGCGGAATTATTTATTGTCAAAGGCAAGACTTCAACCTGAAAAATTGCCCGAAAAATACCGAAACCAGTCATTTTCAGCCACCTAGCAGCCTCAAAAGCAGAATTTTCCCACCAACCCCGCCTACCCACCCCTGGAGCAGAGCATCACTTGTTTCTAAAATGCAAAAAAAAAATTTATATGTTTCCGTTTCATTTTTTAGTTACCTGTCTGTTAACAAACCCGTGTAAAAATTACATTTTAAAAAATAGCCAATTTTTCGAAGCCACTGTTTCCCATAATTCATCTGGAAATTTACCCCTATGTATCAGACTCCAACTTTGGGACCAAAACTTCAAATTCTCTTGTCCAACAAAAAGCCTAACGTAATCATATATCTGATACTAAAAATATATCTCTATTTTACATGGCCTTAGTTTCAACATACGCCCTTTGTTTAGAATTTCCCTGTGCAATAGTGCGAAACTATGGAGCGGAACCTTAAAGAGAAAACAAGAGTGATCTCCCCCTGGATTTCACTCAGGCAAAATATTCTGGAGTCTATCCAGAGTTGAGTGAACAAAAGCCACAAGTCTCTATTTTCAACCAGTAAAAAGATACAGCATGGCCTTTCTGATTGCCGAATAGCTTTTTCAGCCATTTTACCCAATTTTCACAACCACACAACACCGCAACACCCCCCCCCCCCCCATTTCTCTGAGCCACTTCAGATGGTATTTTTGTTATTACCACCAGCCACATTGACTACCCATGTCCTGCCAATAGCACTGTAAAATACAATCAAAATGTAAAATAATAAGCACTAATAACCATAGCTTTTTGGGGGGGGGGGGGGGGGGGGGGGAGGTTGCTCACTAGACATGAAAGCGTGAACAGCTTGACGGACGGATGACACACAGACATGACACCAATGACCAAAATGAAAAAGTAGACACCATAACCGCAAATCTCTGGTCAACAGTAACAACCAGGCTGTCCATAACTGCATAAATTTGTCATAAATACAAGGCTCGGTGTTTAGGAAAGGCAGTGCTCTACCTTAATGTTTTTGAAATCTTGACGAAAATTCAAAACAAGTGCGAAATTAGGCTACATCAATAAATTTCTCAAAATTTCCACTTATTTCCTTCCAGTTGTGCTGAGATATCACTTGATGAATGTTAACTCCTACTAACAATAGCACACAAACCAGAAATAATGAAAAGTTTTTTGAAAAATGGTGTATTTATAACTCAAACACAAATAAGGAACTTCCTGGTTCAAGAATTGACACCGTCGGCAGAATGCTCTTTCAAGAGAAAACAAGAGTGATCTCCCCCTGGATTTCACTCATGCAAAATAATCTGGAGTCTATCCTGAGTTGAATGAACAAAAACCACAAGTCTCTATTTTCAACCAGTAAAAAGATACAGCATGGCCTTTCTGATTGCCGAATAGCTTTTTCAGCCATTTTACCCAATTTTCACAACCACACCACCTCACCACCCCCCCCCCCCCGCCCCCCATTTCTCTGAGCCACTTCAGATTGTATTTTTGTTATTACCACCAGCCACATTGACTACCCATGTCCTGCCAATAGCACTGTTAAATACAATCAAAATGTAAAACAATAAGCACTAATAACCATAGCTTTTGGGGGGTGGGGGGGTTGCTCTCTAGACATGAAAGCGTGAACAGCTTGACGGACGGATGACACACAGACATGACACCAATGACCAAAATGAAAAAGTAGACACCATAACTGCAAATCTCTGGTCAACAGTAACAACCAGGCTGTCCATAACTGCATAAATGTGTCATAAATACAAGGCTCGGTGTTTAGGAAAGGCAGTGCTCTACCTTAATGTTTTTGAAATCTTGACGAAAATTCAAAACAAGTGCGAAATTAGGCTACATCAATAAATTTCTCAAAATTTCCACTTATTTCCTTCCAGTTGTGCTGAGATATCACTTGATGAATGTTAACTACTACTAACAATAGCACACAAACCACAAATAATGAAAAGTTTTTTGATAAATGGTGTTTTTATAACTCAAACACAAATAAGGAACTTCCTGGTTCAAGAATTGACACCGTCGGCAGAATGCTCTTTAAAGAGAAAACAAGAGTGATCTCCCCCTGGATTTCACTCAGGCAAAATAATCTGGAGTCTATCCTGAGATGAATGAACAAAAACCACAAGTCTCTATTTTCAACCAGTAAAAAGATACAGCATGGCCTTTCTGATTGCCGAATAGCCTTTTCAGCCATTTTACCCAATTTTCACAACCACACCACACCACCTCAACACCCCCCCCCCCCCCCCCCCCCATTTCTCTGAGCCACTTCAGATGGTATTTTTGTTATTACCACCAGCCACGTTGACTACCCATGTCCTGCCAATAGCACTGTTAAATACAATCAAAATGTAAAACAATAAGCACTAATAACCATAGCTTTTGGGGGGTGGGGGGTTGCTCTCTAGACATGAAAGCGTGAACAGCTTGACGGACGGATGACACACAGACATGACACCAATGACCAAAATGAAAAAGTAGACACCATAACTGCAAATCTCTGGTCAACAGTAACAACCAGGCTGTCCATAACTGCATAAATTTGTCATAAATACAAGGTTCGGTGTTTAGGAAAGGCAGTGCTCTACCTTAATGTTTTTGAAATCTGGACGAAAATTCAAAACAAGTGCGAAATTAGGCTACATCAATAAATTTATCAAAACTTCCACTTATTTCCTTCCAGTTGTGCTGAGATATCACTTGATGAATGTTAACTACTACTAACAATAGCACACAAACCAGAAATAATGAAAAGTTTTTTGAAAAATGGTGTATTTATAACTCAAACACAAATAAGGAACTTCCTGGTTCAAGAATTGACACCGTCGGCAGAATGCTCTTTAAGGTTCCGCTCCACAGTTTTCCAGGCATTTTCAAATGTGACATGCTATACACTCTCTTCAAATGCAAATATCCTGTAACTTAGTTATCTAACCCATTACATGTATTACATTTCCCAAATCCACAAAAAACATATAACACTATCTGACTAAGTAGAAATAAACAATCTGAATGTGGGTGGAATTATTTATTGTCAAAGGCAAGACTTCAACCTGAAAAATTGCCCGACAAAATACCGAAACCAGTCATTTTCAGCCACCTAGCAGCCTCAAAAGCAGAATTTTCCCACCAACCCCGCCTACCCACCCCTGGAGCAGAGCATCACTTGTTTCTAAAATGCAAAAAAAATTTTTTTATGTGTTTCCGTTTCATTTTTTAGTTACCTGTCTGTTAACAAACCCGTGTAAAAATTACATTTTAAAAAATAGCCAATTTTTCGAAGCCACTGTTTCCCATAATTCATCTGGAAATTTACCCCTGTGTATCAGACTCCAACTTTGGGACCAAAACTTCAAATTCTTTTGTCCAACAAAAAGCCTAATGTAATCATATATCTGATACTAAAAATATATCTCTATTTTACATGGCCTTAGTTTCAACATACGCCCTTTGTTTAGAATTTCAATGCAATAGTGCGAACCTTAATTCAATTCTAATTCCGAAGCAAACTCACTCACAATATTACGACGTCAACCATGACTTCTGACGTCACGTGTTTATTAGACGTAGCGTAAATGATATTTCCGTAATGTGCTATTTGTCGAGGGGTATAGGATAAACTGGAATCTGGTAGAATATGAAGTTCGACCAGTGTAGAAGTTGGACTTTTGGTTCATATTAGTATAAGTTGACATTTCAGTTTCCACAAAGAGAATATCGGATTCTACCAGTATCAATTTGAATTCAAACTTCTGTTAGAAATTGAGATCAGGCATTTTATTTGCTAAATGTTCGATTCTACTAATATGAGTTGTAATTCCTACTTCAACTTAAAAACATTTCATAATTCTAGTCTCCGTTGTTTTTGAAAGTGGGGTCATTTATGTGAAAAAATAAGGAATGGAGAAAGGGAAAATATGTTGCATTTGATGAATATTATCCAAGTATTTTGTGCCTGAAAGTATGAACATTTGTTTAGTAAAGGTTGTAGTTATCACAGCTTTGGAACTGCAATCACTTGGTTGTTGTGATTCATTCCTGGAAATGAGACGGGTGCGAGTGCAATTGCTCCCGTCAGCACCCGTGATTTCTACTTTACGGGAGCTAAAAAATACACTCGTTGAAAACTATTGTGGAGCAGTAATATACTGTGAGGGCATATAAATGTGTGTTGTTTTGAGAAAGCAGCACACTGTGGCCAGTGGCAAATTACTGTCATAATTCTGCAATTCCTTATACATTTAACCCTTTGAACACTAGTGGTATCTGCCATGCCAGTTCAATGGCAGCAATTAGAAGAGTCCATATTCATTGTTTGGGGTAGACCAATCAATATTTTCAACGTGCAGCCTCTGGGCTGCACGTTGCAAATACTGATTGGTCTTCCCCACACATTTACTGAACAGCCATACTATTTAATAACGTTATGACGTATCATGTTCCTGGCTGGAAAAGCGGCCTCTCAGGTTCAAAGGTTAAGGCTTCTGGTGTCTGGTGACAGTATTCCCTCAAAAATTCATACACTAACATTTTATGGGTGCAATTTACTCTCGTCTCTGATTTCGCGGGAGCTTAAAACTGCACCCGTCAATTTTGTTCATTTCTAGCTCTGGTAATATTTGTATTACTATAGTTTAAGTCTAGAAAGTAGTGTCTTTCTTTGTCGAACGAACAAGCAAAATATATATAGCCACAGATCCCCTCTCCTCCGACGGATGAAAATTAATTCTTGATTGAAGGGATAGAAAATCATACTATTGGATACACGTGATTGGGCACATCAATATGTTACCTAGTTTAGTGTGGACCATGAATGTCACCGGCCCACGAAAATTTCGTGCAGGTTTTTCGCACGAGCGCCGCGTTAATGTCTGTGGGGGTACGTTTTGACATTTTCATTTGTACTGGGCGGGTTTTTTCAGAAGTCTCATCATTCTTTTCTTGGTATAAACTCGTTCACCAATAGTTTCTGGTCGAAACTTAACTTTTGAGGTATGCGAAGACAGACACGTGACAAAGGTTTACGTGCCGTTGGCATGTTGGAAGCTGGCAACAGACAGACTGCAGTGGCTCATATTCTCAACGGTACTCAATCGGTGATTGGCAGGTTCTGGTCACGCTACCGTCAGACAGGAAATGCTAATGACAGACGTGGGTCAGGTCTGACAAGGTCGACAAATGCTAACCAGATCGTTTCATACGAACCACAGCAATACGTAACCGCCATCACAGTGCCTCAGAAATTGGACAGCAGCTGAACCGAGCGACAGATGTGCGAGACACTGGTCAGACTATCCGAAATCGGCTACACAGCTGGAATTTGTACGCTCGACGACTTCGAATAATTCCACGGTTGACTGAACGTCACATCGCATCAAGGCGTAATTGGTGTGGAGCACGGCAACGCAGGGACAATCGTCAGTGGAGCAACGTCATGTTTTCCGAAGAATCGAGGTTCACTCTCGACTTGCAACACAGGCGAAACAGAGTATGGCGGCGGGGAAACGAACGATACTATGATGTAACCGTTAGGCAGCACGATCGTTTTGGTGGTGGATCGGTTATGGTATGGGGAGGCATAACCATGACAAGCTGAACAACATTACATGTCATCCAAGGGCGTGTCACAAGGCAGTACTACAGTGACAACATGTTCGCAGCTCTTGTGGTGCCACTTGCGCGACGTCACGGCCGTCGGTTCATTTTCCAGGATGAAAATGCAAGAGCTCATAGGGCCCGTGTCGCTACAGAGTTCCTTCCAGAGCAGAACATCACTACACTGCCTTGGCCAGCACTAAGTCCAGACCTTTCACCAATCGAGCACGTCTGTGGTATGCTTGGCAGGCGCGTACGACAACGCCAACAGCCCCCTACTAATGTCCTGGAACTCGCTTCTGCACTGCAGGAAGAATGGAATAACATCAGTCAAGCTGATATTAGACGTTTGGTGTGAAGTATGCCACGTCGGATCCCCGCTTGTATGGCGAACTGAGGAGGATTTACAAGGTATTGATGCCTTGGACTGAATGTGGTAAATTCTCTGACTGACCGTCCATGTCTTCTACAGCTCAGTGCGTGGAATGTGTGCTTGTCAGACACCCAACTATCGCTGAAATCATTCACCAGATGTTACAGTGCAAAACCTCAGCTGTCTTTTTGATGAAAATATAAGTATATATTCTTCATATATACTACTCAAAGTTTGCTAAGCATATCCAAGTGTATTGGATACAGGGGACCTGTGTCTATATATATTTTGCTTGTTCGTTCGACGAAGAAAGACACTACTTTCTAGACTTAAACTATAGTAATACAAATATCACCAGAGCTAGAAATGAACAAAATTGACGTATATCCAACTACCTGTGTTATGTTTTAGTTGAAATATTGTAACGAAAAGTGTATATATTTTTTATTTAATTATATCTGTAATGATTTAAGTACAGAAATTAAGATTTTATTTGTGTTTGACATTATTTTTTAGCTTTTGAATACGATAACCATGGAAAATGGATGTTATTGGTACAAATATCACCAGAGCTAGAAATGAACAAAATTGACGTATATCCAACTACCTGTGTTATGTTTTAGTTGAAATATTGTAACGAAAAGTGTATATATTTTTTATTTAATTATATCTTTAATGATTTAAGTACAGAAATTAAGATTTTATTTGTGTTTGACATTATTTTTTTAGCTTTTGAATACGATAACCATGGAAAATGGATATTATTGGAAAAAGAGGAAGTATTTCAATTTGCCAAAAGGTTGACAGAGCGAACTGGTGTGGGTTCAGTATCGAGTATGAGACTCATTACTGTTAATTACAGCTTGACAGCACCTTCTCATGCTCCCAATCAGGTTCCTGGTGGTCCTTTGTGGGAGGTTGTTCCATTCTTGGACCAGCACGGCACCAAGCTCCTGGACACTTCTTGGCTGGACTGGACGGGCTGACATTGCAAGTTGCAACTCATTCTAGACATGTTCGATTGGATTGAGGTCAGGAGATCTTGCTGGCCAGTCCACACACTCAATTCCCTCCCTCTGTCGGTACTCCCCGACAGCTTGGGCAACACGTGGACCAGCATTATCGTCCATCAGAATGAATCTATCACCCACTGCACCTGCATACAATCTAACGTGACATCCAGATCCAAGATCTTATCAATATATCGCTGTGCAGTCAATGTACTACGTTCAAGGACACAGGGCTTTGTACGTCCATTCCTGCTGATGCCGCTCCAGACCATGATTGACCCTCCACCATAGCGGTCATGCTCAGCAATGTTGGCTGCATGGAATCGCTCTCCTGGTCTTCTCCATACCCTAGAACGCCTATTTGTGTGGTCTTGGCAGCACCTTGACTCGTCTGTAAAAGGGACAGGTCGCCAATCTTCTCAGGTCCATCCAACATGGTCCATGGCCCATTCATATCCTGCCTGGTGGTGGTTCTGGGACAGCGGAGTCTGAATACATGATCTTCCCGATCGGAGACCACATTCGTGCAACCTTGCCCGGATAGAATGCGCCGAAACATTTACCCCGGATGCATTCTGAAGGTCACTGCGAATCTGGGTTGCTGTTCCAAGGCGGTTCCTACGGGGCTGAATGATCAAAAACCGGCCTTCAGCTGCAGATGTTGCCCTGTCTCTGTCATCACCATGTCGCCTCACCGGTGTGCCATGCTGCTGAAATCTTTCCAGGCTATGGTGATCACCTTATTGTGCACACCAAGGGCTTCACCAACCTGACGATGGGTAGCCCCTAGCTCCATTATCCCTAAAGCCCGCCACATTTCTGATTCAGACAAATGTCTTCGTACATTTGCATTTACCATATTCAATTATTAAATGACAAGGGTTTGTGTTGAACTGAAGATTGAATACCCTACATATGTCATGTACATCATGAAACTCAAGGGGTACATGCTTTCCATGACTGTCACGAAAAGTCTGCCTATCAAGAGAGCTAATGAAAACACTGGGGACCATCTCAATACATTCCTCAATCATATCCACCAAAAATATCGCAAATATGTCACAAGCAAATTTCACAATGATGTGTCAAATATTTGGTGCTTAGCAAACTTTGAGTAGTATATATCACTTTTATCAAATATCCTATTTTTGTTTTAATAGTATATAAACTTACAAAACTATTTCATCTCATTGACAGCTCCAACCTAATTTCTCCCCGAATAATTTGAAATTCTACTTTTCACTAGTAAAAGCTGGTAGTCCAACCCATACAGGAATTCCAGCTTCTACCAGTGGAATCTAATATTTTACCAGTAGAAGTTGTAATTGCAGTTTATACCAGCTTTTACCGTCACATATTCAATGACTCTCAAAGTCTGTCAATCCAAAGGACATTCGATAAATTAAAAAAATGAAAGTAAGAACATATTACAGAAAAACCTGTATAAAAGCAAAAACATTTATTTAATAAATATTGCGCGGCTTGGAGTTGACTATGTCAAAACAGTGGTCCTCGGAGAAGAAGAGTCCACGCAGCGGGGATGAGTGGTCTATTCTTCCCCGCGGACCAGTATTTCAGAATAGTCAACGACATTCCGTGTAATGATTATTATATTATATCTGACAAACCGGGGAAGACATTTGCTAACCATCGATTCTAATTCTAAGTTTACTGGCTATTCGTCCACTGAGTTCCAATGTGTTCTATGTGCCTACTGGCACATAGCACACATTGGAACTCAGGGGAGGTATTGTCAGTGGCATTTCCCAATACAAGCATTTTCATTCATTAGAAATCACGAAACAGAATTTCGGAAAAAGGTCACTTGACTGTTGAGTGGCAGCAGCCACTATCGGTTCTTTGAGAAAAATGAGGGTTCCAGGGCAAAACCCAACATTTTCCTGGCTTATGTTTCATATTCAGTCAAACGCAAATAATATTTTTTACATAAATTTGTTCTATTACAAATTATTTGAGAGAGCCTTTAACAATTTAATACCACCAATAATAATCTAGCCCTCAATCAGTTAAACAACCAACTTGTTTTCAGTCAGACGAACGTTTTAAAATATTCCGCTGTTATTTTTAGAAAGTCTATACAGTTATTTTTAGAATACTCGACAGGCAAAACTATCGGGAAGATTGTAGAATCTCTCAGCCAATCATATATTGATGTAAACAAATTAAAAGATGTCAATATTCCATTTTTAAAGATGGAATAATAAAGGGATGGAATATCAATTAAAAAGAGCTTCTTCAAAAATACAGACAAACTCAATGAAATCAGTATTACCAAGAAATATTGGCCTAGACTTTATTGTATGATTTCGAAACTGAGCTCTTATTTCAGAACATACGTTATACATTAATTAAAGCGGTCAGCCATAAGTCGATACTACAACCCCTGGTCAAATGGAATTATATCATTTTTCTTTTACTTCGTCTGTACACAAACGTCCATCCTGTTGTCAGAATTTTAAAAAATCATTAAAATATATTTTATACTAGCAACTTTAAAGACACATGGTTTTACACTTCCCAGACCGACATATTCGGCAAACAGGTTTTGTCATAAAACATCTCTACCATTTTTGTTACAGAAATCAACAGGTTTTGTAAGACGTTTCGTTTTTCATCACATCAAACAGTTCTACACTATTCTGACTCTTCTGCACTACTGTTGAAAAATCTAGAACAATCATATTGTATGGAAATAACATAACACCGACTGGCTGGAACAGTGTATGTCTATAGACAGGTCAGTAGATGTTCCCAAGATCAGAATGTAACAAAATGGGTATAGACCGCTAATACTTTGCTACCAATCGAGACAACCAAGCATTCCCCCACAACATCACATGACACAACATTGCAGACTACCCATAGCAGCCAAAGGATAGTAATAGGCAATAAGTACCAAGAGCTAACGATACACCAACAGGTGGACAAACGGTCCTTACTATGTTACCATACTAAATAGGCACATAAATCTAGCAATATCACAGGACGTAGAGTTACGCACTACCTATAGCAACAACACGATGAGTTAAGGCATCAGGTGTGTTAGTTTTACTAAGCGCTAACATTTTGTTTTTGCGAGTGAAAAGAAAAGTTATGTCTTTCAAAACCTGTTGACTTTTATGACAAAAAGGTGAGATTTTTTATGACAAAACTTGCAAGGATCATGACATTTTGTCGTAGATATCGTTTATACGGGACGTTTTGGACAATGCATCCGAGACATGCTACAGACGCAAGCAAAAACCGCATAGTGTAAATAAGCCGTTAACCTTTTACCAAACATGAAAAGCAGACGATACTTGCAAAAACAAAAAATTTCTTGGATAACTAATTTTTTTTTTTGTCACAAAAACATAGGTTATGGCCCCTCATTAGAACGTGCTGGACGAGCTCGTTCCAACGAGGGGTCAAAACCTATGTTTTTGAGACAAAAAAATGAAAAAAATAATGAAAAGTTTTGAGGATAGCGCTGGCCGGTTTTGGCCGTTACCTTGGGTAAAGGGTTAAGTCCACTTTTGTAATAACTGACGAATTGTGCCCCAGTTGAGATCATATTCACTCACCACAGTCGATTTGGGTTTATTTTTTACCCAGCTAATTTAAGAGTTTCAGAGGTTCAAAAAGAAATGCACTTCGTTGACAAAAACAATAGTGCTTCATGTACACAAAAACGGTAGGCTTGAGTGGATCGATTTGTTCTCAGCTGCAAACAAAAGAAAATATTCAGCAGTTTCGTAACTTCTAAACTCTCTGTAATTTCTTCTTCGTTAATAAAGTTGTTCTTACCTCGAAGAGCTTTGATTCCATGTGTTCAATTTGACGTTCCGATGATACGAACACAACGTTGTCGATATTTGCGGCAAGCGATTTCACAAGCTCTCTGTTTTCTCTTGTTGAAAAGAATATCCATCGTGAAAATACTTCGATACCCGTTTGTGCATCAACAACATTGTCATAATCGTTGACCTAAATGTAAAATTGAAGTCAGTAACCTTTGAAACTAATGACACAATACTGAAATTTCAAGAAGCAAATTTTTTCCATTATGCAACAAACAATTTAAGCAAGCGAGTCCTGAGCGACAGAGCTCAGTGAGACGTATTGGTAGTGGTTAAATTCCAAGATATATCAAAGAAACAATTTACAGGCCATCGGTTAGTTTGGTTGTTGGTTGATTAAAATTATAAGCTGCTCAAACCAGCAAATGTATAAAGATAAACAATATAATGTGAACGGAAATCATAAATCTATATCACATCTTTGACAATTCTTGATCCAAGTAATTTCATCTCAATTTAGTCTCAACTTCGCTGGCCATCCAGGAAGACATATTCATGTTCGTCAATGTTCAGGGAATGTTCACGAAAGGCATTACAAATCAGAATCAACGAACTGGGTGAATTATATTGTTTGTAGTGCGCGAAGCAACATCAAAACATCATCTGTAGACGAGATGTACTATGAAATCTTCCGTGTTTTTTTCTCTTATCTTGGCTCATAATGTCTTACAGATACATAGGTTTGGTAATTTCAGTAGACAGAATGAATTCGATTTCTTGCGAGGGTTGGGAGTGCGGTGGGTCAGTGGTTACGACAGTGAACTTCAAACAGAGAGGACCATGGTTCAATCCTCTCCAGGGGTAACTGCGTTGAGTCCTTGTTCAAGGCACTTAATCTCGATTGCTCGCGTGCAGGCACGGTGGCGCTGTGTACTGAGGCGTACTGCACGATGGTGCCTTTGTCTTCAACCACAGCTAACCCTGCTTCGGGTACTCCGGCTTCCTCCACCCGTACAACTGTCCGACCCGACGCGAGGTGACCCTGGCTGTTGAAAGTGTCGTTAAAACAAATAAATAAATAAATAAATAAATAAATAAATAAATAAATAAATAAATAAATAAATAAATCTTGACATTTCCTGTTGGTACTCTCCAATAAAGTTTAACTAGACACAAATATAGAAGCAGAATAATTGTACTTCTGACCGATGGTGAAGAACATTCTCAGGCTGTGTTAATGACAATGCAAGACGTAAATATGCAATTAGTATCTTTAGGTTGTATTAATGAAACAAAAAGTATACAATTATAGTAGAAAAGTTACAGCTTGAATTTGTTTTATATTTCGACATCTGTGGGGAGAGGGTTAACTATTCTGACATCAATAACAATCAGATCAGACCAGATATTTTTTTGAAAGAAATTGACGACACATCAACGATTTTATTCGCTCACCACCTCAACAGTGTCCATGCTGGTCCCAAAGTACTCGGTGCCACATTTTTAGCCATTCTCAATAATTTAGTGCAAAACAAAGATTTTAGTGCTGAAACGCTAATGGGAAGAGAGGGTATGTCTTTCACTGCCAGGTCCACATAAATAAATAACTAAAATACTTTGTTTGTTTGTTTGTTTGTTTGTTTGTTTGTTTGATTGTTTGTTTGTTTGTTTGTTTCGTCGTCGTTTGTGCTCTCCCCTGCTGAAATTGCTTTCCTTCACAAATGAAAGGTGCTTTTTGTGCCATATTTTTGGTCAACGAAGATTTTTAGGTGCAAAATAAATTTTTTTAGTGCAGTTGGCCAAATTGTCACATGACAGGATGAACACTGCACCTCTAACTTTTCAGGATATGAGAATCTACTAATATTATTGAATACATCAATATTATCTTATGTCGGTGCCAGTGTTCCAGAGCAGTGTCAAGGAGCTTGTTCCACTATCATCTGTTTTGTATTTATTCTTCCAAGAGATTTGTGAGTTCAGTTGTGTTGGTATCAGTAACCGACATTTAACTTCCATAGTACTCATTGGAGTGATGTTTTAGTCGTCTTTGCAGTACTGATGGGCAGGTAGGTAGGAAAGGTCTAAAGCCACCCTAACAATTGCACGACAGAGTTGGCACGAAGAGGCACGCATTGTGGCGTGCCAATGGGGGAACTAGTCGTGGAAGTGTGATTGGGGCTTCGTGCAGTGCTTGAGTGCGTAGTCTAGATTCTAAAATTTTCAAAAATAAATTTTGAGGTGTCACGACATCATTTTCGTGCCAGTGAAGTGCCTAAGGCGCAAACTATGCGCAACCTATGCACAACTCATGCGCCACTTTTGCGGGCCACTAAGTGTCAGTGCTTGGCAGTGCGTGCCGTCGTTGTAACGTAAACACCAGTGGAACGCAGTGGCACGCAATGCTGCGCATAGGTTGCGCATAGTTTGTGCATAGTTTATACACACAACACCGCTTTAGCGTCCCAGTGCGTGGTCAGTCGCACCCCCAAGTTCCTCCACGATGACTTTACGCTTGCGCAGCTATGGCGAGTTAATGAGTAACCATCCGTGCCCTAGCGTGACAACGTCACAACTATTCGCAAACAGTGCGTACTCTTGGCGCATCTATGGCGTAATGATGATTTTCATGGTGTGCCACTGCGCGACATAGATGTGGTCACGTGTTCGTGGCAGATGCGGACATAGTTCGTAACTAATATGTTTCAGATGGCACAACATGACGCAAACTATACTTAACTTTGTCGTGATGAGAAGTTTCGTACCCCAAATGTGGCGCGTGTTAGCCCGCAAGAATGCGGTCCTGTTTGTGACCAAAATGGGTGCAAGTGTCAGGGTGGCTTAAACGAATTCAAATCCACAATATATCTGGGAGCAAATCTATGTTTTATTATTCACTGGCCATACCATACTCTGACACTGAATCAAGAAAAGCTCTCGCGAAAGTCTAGTGTGACCAGTGAGGGAAACTTAATTGAATTTTCACTACGGTCATTTTGCCACTTGCTGTTAAGATATATACAAAGAGGTGACCTCGTTGAAGAGGGAAACAGATGATTCCGCAACACCTGTCTGATACTGAACATATTGCCGTTGTTTCTCAAACCACATATACAGATGTGGTAATGCAGATACTACAATGATCCTTATTCTTAATGTTCCATTCACCTTTGACGGTCTTCGATATGTTCTCAGGTATTTTGAATTATCCATGCAAAAAAGTGATATAGAGATTTATGATTTCAATGAGCATCATATTGTATATGCATGTGCCTATTTGAGTTGTATATAACTTCGAGCAACCACCAACCATACTGACCGATGGTCATCAAATTTTGCTTGATTTATAAGAACAGATCCAATAGAATACGACAACGTGTCTTCGACACGAGTCGTCAACACCACGAAATGCTACCTACCAAGCAAATTCACAGAAGAGCATTGAATACTCAGTCTTCAAGTCAGTGGTTCTTTAAAACTAACTGCCTCTACGCTACCTGAAGTTTAAGAAATTTACGCCCAGGTGGTACTGAATGAAAGTTTGTTTCCCATCAGTGGTCTATAAGTTTTCACTCTTTTGGCCCTAGTGGTGTAACGTGGCAAACATCGCGCTATGAAGTTTTCTCATACTTCTTTTATACGGAAAAAGTACCACCATGACAACAAAAACGCCAGAACTAAAAGAATCACTATCGAGTGGAACAAATTCAATGTCTTTTTCGTATTTTGATATGTAAATTCCAGGTCAATCTTCACCGTGATTGTTAACATGTGCAGGTCGTCATAGAAAATGGAAATGAAGAGACAATGATTCTTTTCATTTATTACTTTCCAAAGTGTGATTTACTGGGACTTCCGGGTTTGATTATAAACGATAACTTCACAAGTGCATTATGCAATCAACAATTGTGTCATGTATCCGGCGCGCAAACGAAGACGCTTTGCCGTGGATGTAATGGGGACTTCATTGTTTATTGGAGTTTTTTAAACCCTTTACCTAATATGAAAAGCAGACGACACTTGCAGAAAAATCTTGAATAACTATTATTTTCATTTTTTGTCTCAAAAACGTAGGTTATGACCCCTTATTGGAACGAGCTCGACGAGCTCGTTCCAATGAGGGGTCATAACCTATGTTTTAGAGACAAACTATGAAAAAATAATGAAAATTAATTGGCGATTTTTGAGAATAGCACTGGCCGTTACGTTAGGTAAAGGGTTAAATAATATAATTATCGTTAGTAATGGAAAGTAATAAACAGAGTAATCGCTTGACTGGACTGGTTACGTGAAATAATTCATTCGAGGCGAGGGACTATATTGTAAAACACTCGTGCGCATTCGCGCACTCGTCTTTGTACAACGTCCCTCACCTCTCATGAATTATTTCTCATAACAAGTCCAGTCAAACGATTACTCTCTATTTTTTAAACACTGCCGTCAACAAGCCGTACCCTATAGTGTTTTGATAAATAGAATGGCATACATTTTTTTAAAAAGTTCCGACTTCAGGACATAGTTGGCAAGTTTAAAACACTTTGTGAAAATCAGCTGTCCTCACATCTTCGTCGCTTCTTATATTCAACATTTTGCTGTTTCTATCGTTGCCGATGCCTGAGTCTCTTTTGCCTGCTGCACTCTACTCTGGTGATCATATATTTTGCTCCCCTGAGAACTGAATATCTTCGACGACAGTGGTAATGGAAATTGATCAAATGTATTCTATCATGCTATAATTGCTTTTGTCGTTCAATATGGCCATTTAGTAGTATTCTACATTACACACAGTCACAAAGATAAATTGTCCCAGGGGCCATTTGCATTTAATGCATTTAAGTTTTTGGACTCCAAAATTATTGTTCTGTATTATTATTCCACATGCATTCAACTTTAAACCCTTGCATTTAACGGAATGGCCGCTATGACGTAAATGATTCTGTATTCCATGGGTGATGTACAAGCCGGAACTTTTTTCCCAGCACCTTTCATACTAGTTCCTTTCCCATCGAGTCATTAGTTTCGCTTCGAAAAGTTTCCAGATTTAGTTCTACAATTATCGACAGTTTGTCGCATAGTGTGAAAATGAAAACGTCCAAAGCAAAATTAAGCCGGTTCCCCAAAAATTAGTTAACCAAAAATGAGATAATGTTTTTTTAAAAAAACACAATTATTTCCAACCAGAACATTAACCCAGTCCCGTGACCGTCTCGTTTTGTGGATCCGTTATATTCTAAATTGGTCAGCTTTATTTCGGTAAATCTTCGTACATCTTGACATGCTTCGAACTTATTTTAAAAATGTTTCTCCCAGCTGTTTTACAAATCTGCACAAATTTGTACTTATATTTTTACTAACAGTAATAGCCACCAAATGGTTAGACGTGTATGGGCACCAGACGAAGAGAAACAGCGATACCAATTTCAACAAACATTGGTTCCGAAAAAGCTGTTTTGATTTTTTATCGATCCATTTTATCAGTACAGCTTCAGTCAAAACAAACGGACTTTTCACCTTTGGGTTTAAATATCGGAATTAAAATTTGTTTATTTAATTGAATTTTAATGCACGGGTTGTGTAATAAACACAGAACACTATGTGCGTTTGAATCGGTGGGTGTTTTACATAACTCGTTGGAATGGCATAATCATATTTCGCGAGAGCCTCCGGCTCTCTCGAAATATAACTACGCCATTCCAACTCGTTATGTATAACACCAACCGATTCAAACACACATCGCGTTCTGTCTATTTATGCGCTTGATTAATTCGACAATTTAACTGCTATAAATAACACAAATTTCAATTCTTTGTTGAGAACGAATTCACTTGTGTTTCAAATGCATGCTGCAGAACGTGCTGGAGACAAATTATCAGAATATCTAAAATAATTTCATCTTGCTTCTTGCTTGGTGAAGACGAGATTTACAGGTGTAAATATTATACTTTGTAATGTCTCTAACTAACGAAAATAGATCAGTAGTTTTGGTTTTAATCCCACCAGAGGTTCGGTTCAAACCGAGAACTGTACCCACGTCGTAAACATCAGTACATGTAGTTACTGGGTTCTGGTTGAAGATCCCGAATAAGATCTCAAGCCACCAGTCAAATTATGTTTGGAACTCGGCGTTACTATGGCCTGGAACTGGTCTAGTCCTTAAATAGGCCATCGCCTATATTTATATTGAATCGTTTGGAATTTTTAGATGGACGGAAAAGCTAACCCCAAGTTCGCTTTTTCGACAAACGAAATTATTCCATCTGATTGAATCTGCAATATATCATAAATATTTATTTTCTTAGAATCAACGAAAGAAATGTTTCTCAATCGATACATGACTCAACAGAATCTTTAATGACTCTATGAATATCAGTCATGTTTGTTTATTAAATAATAGTGAATATTGAATGAAGATTCGTCACAGCTGTAGTATTATGTTAACGCGGCGTGGATCCGCAAATTGTGTTTATATCTTGATGTTTTCAAGGTGAATTGAATACTTATTGATTGGTAAACCTATAACTGGAACACGAAAGAATATCTTATAGTTTGTGAGTAGATGGGCATCACATTAAATCAACGGTAGTCTGTGGTCACGATTATCCATTGTGAAGAAATATGTGACCTTAAACACCAATAAATAAATAACGGTAGTCTGCCCATAACCTCCACGAAAAGTTGGTGAACAAATAGCCCAGCCCATGAAAGCGTCAGATTCGTTACATAATTTGGGCTGAGAGCTCTATGTTCATCATCTCTGTCCCTAATGTAAGTTATCCTAAAAAGTTACCTGGCACAATCACAATATGGTATTATCCCAAAATGCAAAATGGTACAATACCATGGTGGATGTTTTATAAGGGACAAGCGGCAGCTTTGCTAATATTGTCTCCAAAATAAATTTAATGTTTACTTCCAAATCGAACCTTATGTCCCCTGTTACCTCAACGGAAATGGTTGTTGAGGTTGTACCAACGGTATGACCTCAACGACCATTTTCATTGAGGTAACGACAATTCATACTTTTACACAATTTGAATAACGATTGTTTGTGCATAGCGCAATGTAGATTATGCCTCTCTGTTTGACCAAGACCATTTTTTGTCATAGAAAATCCACTATTTATTACGTACGAGTACAATACCAAACTCACTAATTTCAAAACTTTATTTATGCACGGAATATTGCACACAAGGATGATATAACCGCCTTTATTCTTTTTATTATCTAATCCTTCCGCGAGAATAGATCGAATAAATTTGTCCGTTGTATTTTTACCAATGTCGTATAAGGTAACTTTGAAGTTGGCAGAGTCCAAATCCGGCATGTAGAACTGAACTCCATGATCTGTAAAAGAACAAGAAAATAATTGCATTCAATAATAACACACAAGTTGCACTATTATCTCATGTATTCCTGTCATGTTATGTTAGACATGATAATTAATTATATATCTGAAATGACAACTTATAAAATTATCACACCTGGAACTTGGCAGACTGAGCTATGAAACGCCCACTTGGGGAAGTTAGGTTCAGTGTCTTGCTCATGGACACAAGCAATTGAAAACGGCTATTTGTGAACTTATCGCCAACTGTTTCAGTATTAAAACTGACTTTTGGGAGGTTTCTGCCATTTGTCGTTATCGGATTTACAAAGCGAACACACTTGGTAAGTAAACGTGAACGAAGCAATTTTCTTCTTTTTAAATGAATGGGAACGACTGGATGTTATGAATTTTATGAACGAACTCACTAGAAGCAGTTAAAGGCACCCATTTGTACACGTATATAGTTATCACTTACTTATACTCTGGACCGTTGAGAGAATTTACGGGCTCCAGGGAGGAGTGCATGTTTGGACTAATTTATGATGCATTTTGCATTGTCGAGCAGCGATTTTCACCAATATCAGGTATAATTTTCTAGAAAGTCATTTTGAATGCTAAAAATATATAGTTGACTGTGCAAGACCTCTGAATGCATTTTACGACCTGTTAACAGTGAATGATCACACCCATTCTAGGACTGACAAGTAGTGTATGCTTGGATACTGAAACAGTACAGTATAAATACAGTTTAGTTGTAACACAGCGTGATGTTTGTGATTTATTCTTACAGTACGCGATGGAACTTCAAATCATCATTATAATGTTGAGACAACTAATCATTGCATTAAAGCTTTATATCTACACCTTTTGTGGGGATACCGAAATAATTATTTCACGAGTGAAGACACACAATAACATTTTCATGAAACATCAAGTTTCACTTGACAATTTGAATTTTTCATTCTCACGAGTAAAATGATTTCAGGTGTAGATTTTCTCAAGGCCAGCAAGCGTAGTTTCGGGCTTAGGTAAGAATTTTATTACAGGTTCCAAGGCCTTTGGTTTTCTCAAACTCCTGGTGTCGAATATAGGGTTCGAGCCTCGGAAGTGGCGAGAGTGAGATTATTATAGTGGGTGATCGGTACCTTGACGGACAGCTGAGACTTATACGGTCTAAACACTGTGCTCTTTTTCACCTAGACTGCTGGAATGTCAGCGACAAACGTCGAAACTGAAATTGCTCCTAAGATAGCGTCAAGTCAAGCAACGCAGTAATTCGTCCCTTCTATGACGTTTGATGATGCAAAAGCTGTCACGCTGTGACTAAAGTCACAGGGTAACAGCTTTCATTTCATCAAACATCATGGTGTTTATCTAGTACTGAACTATAGTTACACGGTATCAACTTTTCAATCTCGGTACTTGTTTTTTTGTCAATAATAACAAAATTATGTTTTTAATATTCCATTCCGATTGCCGCGAAAAATATGCACAGTATTAAAATATTTATTTTTCACAGATATCAAAGTATATTCTTGAAAAAGCGACTGCGAGGCGTCGGGAAACTGGAAACCTTCTAAAAGATTTTTTCTTGTATAGAATTTCTTATTGATAGTAGCATCCGCCCACTGCCTCTAAGATGACGGCGGTTGATATACCTTCCTATATGTGACCAATGGGCGTTTCAGCAGTTTAGTTGTATAGAGATCAGTGATTCTAAATTCAGAATATTTTCCTCAAATCCCTGAGCGAAATGACTGAAATTATGTAGATAACTGACTGAGCGGATCCATAAGGCCCCCAAATTCTGTCTACAGATGACTGGTGACTTTTATTTCTCTGGGCAACTTGTAATGATAGTCCTAGGCCAGGCACGTCCTGCTTCAATATCCGTTTGACATTGCACTGTCCAGGGAATTTTGGACACACAGCTGATAGAGATTTTGATTTTGCAGTTTCTCTGTGTATTGTAGTCTGAAAGCGCTTCTTCGTTTTTAAGTTTTGGTAGACCTCAAATAAGCACAATACATATTATAGTGTCTTCACTGGTATGATGGGTAGTCTCATCTACAAATTCTTCAAATAACCAAGCAAATTATACAAATTATACAGTGCGTGGATAGTCGATTACCACAAGAAGACTCGTAGTGGAGGAATTTTCATACCACTAATAACTGGTAATTTCTGCCAAAATGCATGACAGAACAACCCTATTTTTAGCAAATGGGCCTCCGGGTTCAACCCGAAGGTCCGTTGGTTGAAACTTTGCTTGTCGGTCCCATGCTTTATCAAAGACAATGAGCTTTTATCCGGGTGGAAACCTTACTCTAGGAGTATTTTAGTGGTAATCCACTCTCTGAGTTCTGTACATCAGTTTATATTAGAGTTTATATTACTTCCATCCATGTGTCTGTTTTCATTTGTAAACTCTGCTAAAATATGCTTTCGGAGTTTTTTACGTCATGACGTCAGACAATGCGTTTATTCACTGTGTCAGGGCGCCGTGTGCTAAAGCGTACAACAGGTCAACAATTCGCTTTCCTTTAGCCAGTATTAATCCAGACTGTGTCGTGTTAGTAAGTTTGACAGTTACTCGCCACTGCTCGGTTCTTCTCTCCGTGCATTCCGGCGTCTTCATTCGTAAAACTATCCTTCACAACGTGAAGCTGTTTTATAATGGTATTTTTAATGTTATCATTAAATCCCAATAAACAAAAACAACAATCCATTGTTGCGATAAAGCCTTATAATTTCCCTGGTAAAGATATGATTTCGATCACACCGACTTAATTTTAATCCCATAAGAAGTTTTCTGGGGTTTTTTCTTATGAGAAACCACATAATAAAACCAGTGTGCCTTGGGATTCAATATTACCATTTTTGGTAATAACCTTACGGCAACGTGCAAGTGGCTGAAAGCTCAGTGTGTCCAAACTGCATTTGAAAATGTTTTCTTTATATCTCTGTAAAATAGCTTGTTTCGCACGTACGACGCCGTAAGCTGTTTCACCAGTGCATTGAACTCGGAAAGACTTCCAGGTTTGGGTTAACTTTTTTTGGTCTCGTTTATTTATTTTTCACTCTCATCATGTGGAAGTTGCTTTCTCAGTCAACGCAGACGCAATATAAGGACACGTCTTTACTTACAACACATCATGAATGTTTCAATTTACAATTTTTGTACCTGATACTTTACGACATTGCATGTATTGTACAAAAATATTTAAATTCTATATTTTCACTTACCTGCATCATTTTCAAAGACAACAATTGCTTTACCATTGGACATTGAGAGAAGAGAAGTCAAAGGTACATTGCTACGTTTCAGTGATGTCATCTCGACGGGCAGGCTACAAATAAAGTCACTGTCTTGGTCTTCGCAGTTGTTTTTTCTGTACAAAAACTGCCGTGGTATCCCATACCTCAACAACTGATTTAATGGCCAATAGATGACTGGTATCCCCTTCCTTGCGAGAGGCACGTGCACATATTCATATACTTGCATATTAGTGTCCATAATAACGAAGTCACAATCTTCTTTTCTGAGGTCTGTAGCTGGAAAAACAATTCAACGGATACTTCGTTTATATTATCCGAAAATTAAGAATTTTCGACAGAAACAAAGTTGACCAACTTCGATGATTCGATGATGAGAGCCCTTTCTTAATGGGAACAACATATTAGAATACTAGTACTCTCACGGACGATATGCTGTATTGTCACTCACTATTTCAAAGAGAGCAATTTCGAATAGTGTTCACGCAGAACAATAGCATCAGCTCAATCCTTTAACACGCAGGTCTGCGAGGGGGAATATGGTTCAACCTATACGGAATTTCTCCGGGGCACACAGGTTCCATAGAGACACGCATCACTTCGTGCACAATACAAGGTTTATCGAAAAAAAAATTCTACACACACTTTTGGGGGAAACTTACTTTATGTTGAACACTACAAAATGCTTAAACTTCGGCTTTCATTGATTGATTGATTGGCTGATGTGTTGCATTATTCTAACTTTAACTACACATAAACAATTACATGAAGCTGATTCTGTTTCATTCTCAGTGCATTATGCCGACATTTTCTTCAAATAGTACATCGAATGAGTGCTGTTTTCTCATATTTTGCCGAGGTATCACAATCTTATATACCTTTCATGGACGTTATTTTCCACCGAGACGGTGTCTCGGTTGAAAATGTTACCATTGCAGTAAACGTCGTGGCATGTTACCGACCAACAACCACACACTGCCCAATCGGTTCTCGGATTCTATGAGCAATCAGAGGATTCTCTGTTGATGTTCGGAAGTTTCTATGTTGAAATCGCGTCTTTTCGCCCAGCAGATACGGTCATAGAGCAGATTTCTAGTCACTTGAGTACGAGGGTGGGGGGGGGGGGGGAGGTATTTATCAATCCCTTTGCATTTATCAAGTAGCAGGGTTATAGACTGAGGCTCAGTTCATCTGGAATAGACGTAACTTATGTTTTAAGCAGGAAAATAGGCTGCACAAACCTAGAGGGGTATGGTAGAATTTCTATCTTATGGACAATCAGGTGGATTTTTAACCAATTTGTAGGCATAATTTTAGGAATCTGAGGTGATAGATTGAAATCGTAATATATTGGGAATGAAAACAATTTAAGTTGGGCACCGTGAATTGTTTTGAAATATGCACAATTTAGTCGTCAGTGGGTATTGTACACAGCACAAAGTGGTTCAGACATTCTATGTGGCCTGTATGGAGGGTTCTTAGTGGTTCTGTGCTAAACATTTCGTTGTTTTGGGTATACAGTACGTGCGAGGCGTTTTACCTCAAAACGCCCGTCGCTGCGACAGCGATCATAGAAATCGGAAAAAAGTCTTTTTATATCCGATTTCTATGGCAGCGACAACGGGTGGAAATGATTAAAATCCGCGGCGGTCCCATTAAACTAGTAATCTTTCACTGTAAACGCAAGTGTTGAGGATTAGAGCTTTTCGAGAAATTGATCAGGTTTTAATGAATGGAAAATGCTTCCGTACGAGTGATCCGCCGTGACGTAGGGTGATTGGGATTAAATTTCATTCGTGCCAATAAATATGCCACTCAAAGAAAGAGCCGATTGTTTCGATTGTAGCAAACATGTTATTATCGTACATGTAACAACATACATGTGTACACGCGTTTAGTTTATCCTTCGTGTGAGAAAATCATTCTCTCGTTAGTTTATTTTGACTGCGACTGTTCGGCAAATGAATTTTTGGTGTTTTGGGAAGTATAGGGTCTGCCCCTTGATTTCGAAGACGCAGGGTTAGCTCATGTTATGCCAAGGCAACGCCCTATTCCACCCCTCCTCACCGAACACCTATCACATTTTCAATGGAGTTCAAGCGTAAACTCGGACTTCGAAAAAGAGCTGACAACTCTTTTTTCTTCTGTTGATGTATGCCTGCTGTTTCATCGCCTCCGAATGAGCAATTTCCTGACCTTTCGCAGTGTTATGCGGGAAGTCATTTACCACAGAATAAAGTTTTGAGCCCAGTTAGTGACTCACCACCCTACCAGTTATCAGTTATCACTTGAAGAATCAATGAATAAAGGCTTAAATTCAATAGCCTAGGATTATTTAATTGCCATAATATTGTTAAATACGAACATTTATAACTTTACTTGGGAGTCGAAACACCGCCTACGAAATCAACATAGCCCGACCGTAACAAGGGGATTGTTGCTCATCGCGTCATTTTCAATTGCAAGACATTCGCCCCTATTCAGTTCGACCCAGACAATAGTCGCACAAGCGTGAAAAATATTCACATCACTGGCCCGTGCCAATGCGTGTGATTGCAGTTGACATGTTGGAGTCTTGGAGTTCATATTACGGGAAAGAAGATTATTACTAAACCACCGATGAGAGGGTTTACCACCCCAAAATTATTTACAAGTTTAAGAGATTAGCAAAACACGTCCAGTGTGAAATTCCAAAACCCTCTTGTGACTCGCAGCCTCCATCCCATCTCCATGGCGCTTGGGTGCCACAACCCAGTGCCCTTCGATCCTTGCCCTACAAAACTGAGACTTTCAGTGTCACCACAACCCTTACTGCCTTTTGGATATTTTGTTAGTGTTGTTTGCGCAGTTATCCCCAGCACAAGTTATTATCTGGGTGGAATGTACACCGGGTGGGTGTTTCCAAATCCGCCCAATATCCATGTATTCTGCTAATCCCTTAAACTTGTAAATAATGGTTGGGTGGAAAACCCCCTCATTGGTTGTTTAATAATGTGGGCTGTGTTTTGACTTCCAAGTAAAGGTCGGCCTAAATTTTCGTATTTAACAATATTATGGCATATCCTAAAAGTCATTACACTGTGTTTTCTGTCGTTTGAACAAATACTACAAACTGAGATCAATACAATGGAGTCCAAAATCTAGGCCATTAAATGTAAGCCTTTATTCGTTGATTCTCCAAGTGGTAACTGGTAAGGTGGTGAGTCACTGAGCGCGCTCAAAGCTTCATTCAGTGGTAAATGACACTCCACGTTACACAGTGCGAAAAGGTGGGGAATTGCTCGTTTTGTGACTATGAAATAGCAAGCACACATCAACAGAGGAAAAAAAAAACAAACAAAAAAACAGGCGTCAATTCTTTTTCGAAGTCAGAGTTTACTCTTGAACTTGAACTCCATTGAAAATGTGATAGGGGAGGCAGGGGTGGGGTTGGGGGTAGGGTGATGCCTAGGCCTAACTTGAGCTAACCCTGTGTCTTCGAAAACAGGCAGCAGACGCTATACACCCCCGACTTCCCAAAATACCAAACATGCATTGGATTTTAAGAGAAAAAAAAGTTTCGTTTCGTTATTTTTTGTCAGACGTATGCCGAACAGTCGCAGTCAAAATAAAGTAACGAGAGAATGATTTCGGTTGTTGCAAACATGTCATTATCGTACATGTTGATACATGTACGATAATAATATGTTTGCAACAACCGAAACAATCGGCTTTTTCTTTGAGTGGCATATTTGTTGGCACGAATTAAATTTAATCCCAATCACCCGACGTCAAGGCTGATCACTAGTACAGAACCATTTTCCATTCATTAAAACTTCATTATTTTCCGGAAAAGCTCCAATCCTCAACACTTTGCAGTAAAAGATTATTAGTTTAATCGGTGCGCCGCGGATTTTAATCCTTTCCACCCGTTGTCGCTGCCATAGAAATCGGATATAAAAAGACTTTTTCCGATTTCTATGGTCGCTGCTGTAGCGAAGGGCGTTTTGGGGTAAAACGCCCCGCACGTACTGTATATCCAAAGCAACGAAATGCTTAGCACAGAACCACCGAGAACCCTCCATACAGGCCACAGAGGATCTCTGAACCATTTTTGTGTTGTGTACCATACCCACTGATGTCTAAAGTGTGCATATTTCAAAACGATTCACTAATCGAAAGCTGAATAATCTACACAAAAATTCAATCAATTTCCATTATGCTCTCGTTAAGACATTATTTCGAAACTGAAGGATAAAAGAGATAACCATTTATCACGAGCTAATGAAGATACAGTCCTGTTAAATTGTGAGCAAGAAAGAAGTTTACAAGTGTTGTTGAAATAACCCGGCGTCGATGGCTGCGTTTCGTTCACCAACTTCTCTGACAGTTGTCCACCATTGAAGGTCAAGTTCAACACTGAAATTGTTTCTTGCCATAATATTGTTAAATACGAAAATTTACCTCTGCTTTGCTACTAAAACCACTAGTTACTATTACTTCTTGTTACCCATTAGTCTGCCACGATATATTCTTAGATGCCGATGTAGCGTTAACTCCTTGCATGCTGCTGGCGGATATTCCTGACCAAGACAAAGACTAGTTGCCAGTGGAAAAAGTATAATTTCAGTACTTTTATCCAAGTTCTCCCTTGTATATTAGATTTTATCCGTTTGTCCTATGATTTCTTGAGTTAAATTTATATGAATTTTTTATCAAATCTAGTCATGGCTGCTTCACAGTAGCTATGACTAGATGTGATGAAAAATATTAACAATATACTCAGCGGGTAAGAGTTAAGCAGCAATAAACAAATAAATTAATTAATTAAACAATGAAATAAATAATGTTACTACTTGTAATAGTTACCAAATATAAGTACTACATATTCCTGTTGATGCTTCTGCTAATGCTACTATTGTCGTTGTTGCCATTGACCATGATGCTGGTGTTGGTACAGCTGGTGGTACTACTGCTGGTACTATAACTATAACTACTAACCGACTACTACTATTACAGCCACAATCTTTTGTGTGGTTGTCTTGTGGAAAGGTAATAACCTATTGTTTTCTTACCTCAACAGTCGTTGCGATAATTGTTAACAGAGAGAAAATAGCTGTAGCAATTCTAGTAGAATGTATGCAGAAGACTTTATCAAGATTTTCTTCGAGCAGAACCGTTTTTTGTTTCAATTTTGGCTATTTTACTCTCGGATATATGCATGTTGCATTCATTATTTTGTGCATCACCAAAAAGTGGTGTAGCCGCGATGGCGAGGGTTGGGAGACTTGCTCTCCGACTCACAAATTATCAATCTTATGTACATTCATGCCTGAAATCCTTAAAACTGGTTCATAGCCTCTTGTTCTGATATTCCCTGGCAAGGTCAAGGCCACCAGTCTAATTCTGTTCAGAATTCGACGCTGTTATGAGCTGTTTGCTTATTCGCCTTTCGTGTAAACTTGCGTGCAGACGACCGTTTGTGTAATGTGATGTGTCTTTACTTACAAAGATATAGAGGATACCTACTGTTTTTGAGTGAGTATCGGAATTATCTCATGAGTGGCTGCAAAGGAATATTAGTTTTCACGAGCGGCTGAACAGTAGGTATTCTTTTTATTATATGTGTTGCGTTATTTTTGTTGCGATTAAAAGAGGTAATGTGGTGTTTTCATTGCAATCACAAACCCGAGGTGGAGAAGATGATGACAATGTCAACAAAAATCAGCTGACGCAGCTGACTCTTTTACTTATTGGCCCCGATTTCAAAATCAAACTACCACACAACAAAATAGTTCCACATAAATCACCTTAGAAAATGGATATATTGTCAGTTACGCACACAAAATCAATGAACGCGTGTGAAAGTGGTTTATGACATTCACCCCAAAATAATGGGTGGCACATTTATTCAAAAGTAATAACAAAAGTGCACTGCGCAGATACACACAAACATGACACAGTTCACAAAATGTTCAATGAAGGACGAAGGAGGATTTTTCAAATGTTCAAATTGCTTTTAGCATATTTGTCAATCACTGTCACTGTCACTATCGATGAGTCGGATTTTCTTGTACTTCCTTTTTGGACTATTCGCAACACTAACTTTGTTACTTTGAGACGAGCTAAAATACACATTTACCGGTGCATTGAACGTGTTCCCACTAAAAACGGGTGTTGCCATGTCGGTACGACAACGAGAATCGATGGTGGAACTGGTGTTAACACAAGTTGTTTCGGTTGCAAAGAATGACGAAGTGTCACATGGAGATTTACGTGCTAAAATAGATGATTGATTTTGTTGAGATTTCTTTCTCACAAGTGATGGCTGGTTTTGAATTGTGTCAGACTCATTTGCAGACAAAAGTGAAGAAATTTGCCTGCTTTGCTCTGGATTTACCTTGGAATAATTCAGCAGGCTGTTCACATTCTATGTGGTCTATAGTGAAGATATAAAAAGTACGTTCGTCGGCGGAGTAATTTCGTTCTAATTTTCTTGCGTGATTCGATTAATCTACAGAGGGAAATTCCCTTATATCTATCGTGACGATAGATATAGAAGAATATCGGTTAAAAATGTCTCGCTATCTTTTAAAAAAGCATATAATAAATACAGGTATTCTTCTCTGTCCAAGTTACAGATATTCCCGTCAATAGGTATATAATTCCCCTTGAATAATAAAGATATTAACATAATTTGCTGATTTCCCCGGGATAATCAAAAGTGTGGCGAGTCTTTCTTTCTGATTGTAATGTCGACAAAATGTCGATCAAAACAAGTCTCCATTGAGCAGCATTTCTAGCTTTGATCCACAGACAATGAATATTTATGAAAGTTTTCAGATTCAGTCGCAGGGAATACATCAGCTGATCGGAAAAACAAAACCGTGGGTTCGATTTTCCAGCCAACTGAAATATATCAGACGAGTGAATCTAAACATAACCGATGACCTATTCCAGGGCTAGCCTGGCTCCAGCCCATAACAACGTCGAGTTTCTTACAGAATTAGACGTGTGGCCTTGGAATTTGCTTCCTTGTGTCATTTTGCTATAGCCATTCTTTCACATGCTGATTGGTTGAGCCTTCAAATAGCGCCCATGGTGGTCTAACTGGTATGAAAAGTTAATTTGTTTTTCTGGGGAAGGTCGCGGCCATCACCCATTGAAGATGAACACTCTTGACCCAGCACGAGATAAAAGAAGAAAGTGGAAAAGGCTTCAGAAAACCATTTTGTCGCCACCAACATTTCATTTAGCCCCGCTAGGCCCCTGTCAACAAGTGCATTGCTTTTATTCCCAGCAAGAACATAGCGTGCCGCGAATTGTGACAAACACTGGGAAAAGAACGGAATTAAACTGGTTAAGTGCTACATTATTTTTGGTGGTCTGAATTTGTTCACGGGTACTCTTCAATAATTTGTGATAAAATAAATTTATATAAATAAATATTATGTGCGTTTAACTGAATGTGAAACATGAGCAAGGAAAATGTTGGCTTTTGCTGTGGAACTTTCATTTTTGGAAGCCCTGGTTGTGGTTTCTAGCACTCAACCAATTAAATGAATTCAGTTGAATTTACACTCCGTTCGGAGTTTGGGGTTACACCGTAAGAGTGACGATAATAAAGGGGGAGATATCGGCCAAAAATAAAAGTATTTGAAGATAAACAAACAACACTGTTTTCAAAGGTCCATATCCACAGTTTCAACGACATTTTAAAAATCGGCTGTTTTGTTTAACGCCTGGACAGTTTATATTGAAGATCAAACGTATAATATTTATTTATGTTACAAATATGTGGATTTATTTTTTTTTAAAGATAAGTTAAGTTTTTGTGAACAGTGTTCCTGTCAGAATGACCATCGGTGGAAGTCGGTGAATATTTGAAAGATAGAATTTGAACAATTAAGAGAAGACACGTTCAGCACCATGGAGCCCATATTTCAAAATAAACTAAAGTTCAGCTCTGGATTCAGCTGAGATCTTGACTCGAATCGATATTTTTGAAAAGCTTGAGTACAAACCAAGCTGATTTCAAAGTTTCCATCACCTTTCCTCATAATTTTTATCGGACAAACGTCACTGGTTCCTTGATTTCGGTTGACTATAAACACTTTCCAACGGTACGCATAACTTTTAGCGTTACGAAAACTTCATCAGTCTGTTTAGCAAATTCATAATAGACAACAAACGGCTTAAGAGGATCAGTAAAAGTATAATCCTACAGCCCTAGAGGGGCTGTAGGATTAACTTTCGACTGAACTTTTCCAGAATGAAAAGTAGATTCACCTAATTGCTAGAGCTAGTATTGTGAAAGACTTGTGTCTGAGTTCGATTTTGAGTTCAAGTTTTTTTTTCCAAATATTAGTCTCGAGTAAAACTCAGCCTTGAGGCCACATAAGTACTTTTCGATTTTTCTCGTAATTTGGGCCCCTGCTTCGCACGAATTCTAATTTTTCAAGTTCCAACACCTTCGGGCAGAACCGTTTTTTCTTTCAATTTTGGCTATTTTACTCTCGGATATATGCATGTTGCATTCATTATTTTGTGTATCGCCAAAGAGTGGTGTAGCCGCGGTCATAGTACTTGGGGCCATCCTAAGACACTTCAAAGAGGAATGAAATGTGGTTACTACATAATCTGGATTCTTTTCTGTCTATTAAACTTTAAAATGGCAAAGTACGTATTAAAAAAACGTCCCGCAAATAGACGCATGTGAAGGGTGTTGTATTCTTGCGGGTTACTTGAGCCCTTCCCTCTTTTCTTCTGTTTGCATTTCATTCTCCATGTAAATAAACATATGGCTTTTGAGTTTAGAATTTGAATATTTTCGGTATGCTTAGATTCAATTGGATGTTATATTTCAGGTTCGCTTTTCCCACCAACTGAGATATTCCATGGCTGAATCTAAAAAAGTGACGAGTGACTATTTAAGAGCTAGACTCACATCATATCGTAACAGCGTAAGATTCGTTTATAAATTTGACTGGTGACTTGGACAGCTTGGGTCTAGACCTGATGTTCTGAATTCGTTTCGTCAATTTCATGGTGAACTTGGGATCCGGTCTAATGCTTTATTTTAGACGTGAGTCATGAAACCGTGTGCAAATTAATTTAAAGAATAACTCAAATCAAATTGAAATAAACTGAAACAGGTCCCAAAATGCTCCCAACTAAGAAACCACCTTCCGCTTCATATTTAATGTTATCTTTGATTATTCTTAATGGAGCTTTATATGGTGACCATAATTAGAGGATAGGCTCACTTTTGAGGACACTTTGCCAAACGTTAAAGTCATAAAAATTAACTCCACTTTCATTCTTTACTTTTCATATATGGACATTTTTATTTGTAGATCTCAACTGATCTTATTTAGTGGAGTTCGAAAAAATTAGATGAAGAACCCTATCTATTTTGGGAAACGTCAAGGTCATTAAAAACAAGTTTCCACTTCATACTTCGCGATCTTCATGTCCAATCCCAAATAACTTGTCCTACTAAACTTCAGCTTCCGTCTTGGGTCGCTCCAAAGATATCAGACTGTTAATCATTTCTGTTGGGCCGCTAATGAATCATAACGCCCTTGAAAATCAAGTCTTTGTTATATTATCAAATGTCAACGAACCTGTAACAACGATTTCCAGCGGACTCTCCACACGTAGCCATGTGACTTCTATATTTACGTCTGGCCTTCCAATATGTGGTTCAGATTTGATTTTGAATGTCTGCCCTTTCGTTGAAAAAATTTCCTCAGAAATCACAACTGAAACACAACAAAATTTAGTTTATGTGCTGAGAGAATGAAAATCATACTATCTTACCATGTGAACGAATTTTGTATAAAAATGAAATACAGTCACGGTGTTCACGCTAGCCCGAAACTGCCTGGTGCCAAATTCGTTTTACCAGAAATACTTACCTCTTCATCTTATGTAACGGTCAAAACCGGCCTGTACTTTTCACAAAAACGCCATTCAATATCAATTGTTTCAGTGGCAGACCCGGCATTCTGGGTTTGTGGGAGCGCCACATTTAGGCACGAACACGAGAGGGGCTGTCCCGCTCTTGTCAGTAGGGCCAGGGGGATCTCTTGAAAAATGTTGGAACATGGAAGGTCAGTGTGGCCCATTTCACATGACTACAATGGTTTGCAACCAAAATATTCCAGCATTCACATTTTAAGAGGAGAAGCCATTTTATATCGGCTCACATGAGATCCGCGTTGAAGCTAGGCCAACAGATGTATTCATGCGGCAAGATATTGACGGCGAAAACGCATAGACATCCATTACCAAAGGTACCAAGGATAGTGGATGACCACGTGTTATTATCGCTAAAAAAGGCTAAAAACCAACAAGAAATTAAACTAATAGTTTAACAACGGTGTCATGTGAGCTCCACAGCAACCACTGTGTGTCCCTGGCAACGGACTAATTACTGGGTCGATTTCAGCGAACTTTGATATATAGCCTCACAAATTAGCCGGAGACTAAATAAACAACATGACAACCAACCCGTGCGGTCTCCATAGCAGCAAGAATGCTTCCTTAGCAACGATTTAACTACTTGTGAGATATTGGTGTAATTTAATACACAGATCTACACTGGAGTCAGAAAATGAAATGAGCTATATTTAATCTGCTTACTTGGTATTCATAGCCACAATCGTGCTTGCTTAGTAACGCAGTAACTAATAAGTAGGCTTTGATCATTTGGTGCTTTCAGAACTAAAAACCAACAAGAAATGAAACCAACAGTTTAAAACAGTGTCACGTGAGCTCCATAGCAATCGGCATGTGTCCATAGCAACGGGCTGATTACTGGGAAAATTTCAGTTAAATTTAAGCTACTGCCTCACAACTCAGCCGGAAACTAAATAAACTTCATGACAACCGACTCACGCAGTCTCCACAGCAACCAGGGTGCTTACTTAGCAATGAATTTACTAGAGGGATGATTTTGCTATATCCGTTCCTCGCAATGCGCTCTCTTCCAGGCCAACTTTTACAAAAGACTCCCCTTCCCCAACATCGAAAATTCAAACATTTGCACTCCTGGTTTGGTCGGTGGCGGATGAAGTTTGGGGGGAGGGTTGGGCTAGTGGCGTCTCTAAAATATCCATGTGTTCACCATAGAAAACTTCCGATATTTTTCTTAGAACTTTCATTTTTCAAAAAAAAAAACTATTGCTGTCCCACCTTTGATACAGAGAACACCCCACCCCTTAATAGACTCAAGGTCAGTGAGAAAGTGTTGTTTTCTGTTTAACTTATTTGTAGGTTCTTTTCCGTTAAAGGCTTACTTAATAGATAAGAAGGTATTAAAATGCCTCTGTTTTTTTTGCTTTTATGAAAATGGCATAAGTACATAAAGTCATTATGTCACTTGTAAATAATATATATGCTTAACCACTGAAGAATTAGCATAAGTTACTAGCCACTAGCAGGCAATAAAGGAACTCAAAAATGTGTTCTATTGAGTTCTATTCGCAAATTTTCTGGTCTGTGTAAAACGTTTATCAACAGTTTTTTGATTCAACACACACAGTTGAAGTATCGTACTGGCTGATTAATTTTGTCAGTGTTAGCTTTAAACTAGTTCTATGTTTTGATAGTCAGTTGGTAGTGAGCTAGATGTCTGTACCATGCTCTTTAGGGTCATCATCCTAACTGATTCACATGATTGGGAGGATTGATAAGAACTGGTTAACATTTGGTAATAAAATTCTGAGCATTTCTCATTATTGTACTGGCAGCTAACTGCGATAACTTAAATAACATAGCTCAGTACCTACCAATTAATCTTAAATCTAATTTATTCATGTTACTATTTTCTATTTCAGACATGTATTTTTACAAGTTGAAATTGGACTCGACAATACGAATTTGTAGTTTCACTCATTTGGAAAGTGAGATTTTTTTGGTCTTCGTCCAATTTTTCATAGTTTTGCTATAGTTTCTTTTTTGCTTCAAGCACATAGCTTTATGGCCTCGCATTGGCACGAGCCCATTCAACCTGTTCCAATTAAGGATCATAGGATATGTTTTGGGGGGAAATGAAATTATTATTCAGTTATTCAATGATTTTGTTTATTTAAAGGACGCTTGCGCCGTAGGCGCACGAGTTCATACGCCTCCGGCGTCTGAATTCGAGAGTCCTTTATATTAAAAACACTTTTTTTTATTCACCGGAAGGAACGCCCGAGAAGAGACTTTACGAGAACGGCTCTTATTCGAGGAATCTTCCTAAGAACAAAAAGGGACAATATAATTATTTTCAAAGGAACATTCGGATAGCAATTGGGTAAAGTGAGTGGATCATCAGTTGAGGGAAGTAACAGGGGAGGGGCGTGGGGAGGGGGTGCTATTGAGATATTCTCCCACAATACACCGGGAGTCAGACTAATTTACAATTTACAACATCACGTGACGTTACTAGCAACACGCAACATCCCTAGCAACAGGCGATCTATTGGACCGATTTTGACCAAAATTGATATATGGACCCATAATGCAATAGGGGTCCAAACCAAGGAGTCGGTAATGATGTCAATTTGTTTCCCTAGCAACGAACGTGCCTCCCTAGCAACGGGCGGCCTCTTGGGCCAATTTCGACCAAATGTGATATATGGATCCACAATGCACTAGGGACCAAAACAAAAGAATCGAAAAAGGTGTCAGTTGGTTTCCCTAACAACCAACGTGCCTCCATAGCAACAGGCGACCTACTGGGTCAATTTTGACTAAATTTGATACGTGGACCCTTAATGCACCAGGGATTCAAACCAAGGAGTCGGTAATGATGTCAATTTGTTTCCCTAGCAACCAACGTGCCTCCATAGCAACGAGCGGCCTCTTGGGCCAATTTCGACCAAATTTGATATATGAAACCACAATGCACTAGGGATCCAAACCAAATAATCGAAATGGTGTCAGTTGGTTTCCCTAACAACCAACGTGCCTCCCAAGCAACGGGCGACCAGCTGGGCTAATTTTGACTAAATTTGATATGTGGGGCCATAATGCATCAGGGATTCAAACCAAGGAGTCGGTAATGATGTCAGTTTGTTTCCCTAGCAACCAACGTGCCTCCCTAGCAACGGGCGACCTATTGGGTCAATTTTGACCAAATTCCATCTATGGACCCACACTGCACTACTGATCTAAACCATGTTGGTTGACACATAATCAGTGTTGTTGATTTGAGGAGCTTTATCGTACTCGCACTTCTTTGCTTTTCTGAAATGGAAACAAGAATCTCTCTTTTTCGCGCTTCTCCATCACACCGATTAAAACGTGCAAATGAGGTGTAAAGCGTATGCCTGCAAACGGTTGTGTCATTTTAATTAACGCTGACAGCCGAAGTGCATCTGCAGAAGTTCCAAACTGTTCGTGCGTTTTCGATATGTTCTGAACTTCTTTTGGGTAAATCTTGCAGTAATAAATTAAGATTGGTTAGAAAACAAAACGTCACATAATAATAATATTTACATGCACTACTGAATGAAGTTTTGCAACTGGCATTATGTATTGCACATACTGACCAAACAAATCGCACCATTTGGTCACCTTGTGCATTGAATATTCAATGATGCTATTGTTTATAGTTTGTCTCGCTTTTCATTGGGGGTCGATTAACCCTTTACCTAATGCTAGCAGCAGACAGCACTTGTAAAAGAAATTCTCGTATAACTAAAAATTTTCAGTTTTTGCTTCCAAAACATAGCTTATCACCTCACATTGGAACGTGCGCAATGCACTCGTTCCAATGAATGGTCATCAGCTATCTTTTGGAAGCAATAAATTATAATATAAAAAATTGCCATTTCCTTAGGTAAAGGGTTACTTTATGCAGGCCTTGGATATGGACAATCAATTGATTCACGAATTTCATTAACCTCTCCATGTGGGCTTTCAGTAACTGTAAAGAAGTGAAAGCAATCATTCAACAAAGGGAGAAAGGGATTGTCGATAAATTTCTTAAATAGACTAGTTCTACAGTCACTGTATCTCTCGTGTAAGGTAAATTCTATTCCTAATCAATAAGATTATGAAAAATATTTTTACTGTTAAAGAAATTGAGAAGAGTGAGTGCAATAACTCTTCTTGCCATTTTTAGAAGTGTTGTTTTCAGCTCTCCTCCTATTTACAAATCAACAACACGGCATAAGTCTTTAAAGTTTATAAATATTTCTTTCAACGTTTGGTTTGATTTTTAAAAAGGACCAGCTGTGGAATTGTCAAATGTTAATTTCTGTCTTTTTCTAACCTTTGTGTGTTCTCATTTTCTAACTCTTTGATTATTTTAGGCTTCATTTGCTAATAGCTACTGTAACATTACTCATTTGGTATGGTCTCACTCTCATCTATGAGGCTAAATTCTACAGCAGGAATTCTGAGAAATACAGTTTTAGCAGTGTATAGTGGCATTACCTTGGATCGGAGGCAATCTCTGCATTCAGGAAGCTGCCACCCTGAACCTTGAACTAGCGCTCTGTAAATATGACTTGGAAGATTATCCTTTCTATTTGAGATTAAAATTTTAAAATATAAAAAATATCATCAGGTAGTTACTCGCAGCTCTTGATTTTTTTCTTCGTCCTTTCTTTGCATAACTTTGCTATAACTTCTTGTTTTTTTATTTATTTATTTATTTATTTATTTATTTATTTATTTATTTATTTATTTATTTAATTTTTTTTTTTGCAAGTGTCATCTGCTATTCGTATTAAGCAAATGATTAATTATTTAAAAATCGCAATTTAGGTAATATTTTCCAGCATTACTATGATTCCTTCCGTTCATAGCATTTTTTTCTTTCTTGCTAGAACATGCGCTACTTCTGTATGTATCGCCCTCTGATGCCTCTATTCAGAAAAATGATTAATTCTTCAAACGTGATGTTTCTGTATAAATGATGAGATACGGTCACGATTAGCCATTGTGCATAAGTATGTGAGCTTAAACGCCAATAAATAAATAAATAAATGATGAGACAAAACACGTACATTTTTTATAGCCAGTCAATCTAATTTCAAGAAGCGTAGAGACAAATTATTGGAATCAACTATTTGATTTGTTGAGATTACTTTTCAAATGTGGCTGTGACCCAAAGCAAGACTAATTTCATGACATTCAGAATGATTGATATATTCAAGAGAGACAAAAAAAATCGAATGAAATTTTGCCAGTGAAAATATTAACATTTTACCAATGTGCCGGCCATGTCCTTCCAATGCAGTTCTCAAAAGAGTCATTAAATTTTTATTATTTTGTTCAGATTTTGACACCAAAGTATGGCTTTAGGACACTCAATGGAACGAGCCCACTCCAATGAGTGGTCATTAGCTATATTTCGGTGCAAAAACTGTAAAATAAGTTATTGAAGAAAATCTTTTTCAAGTGTCTACTTTTAGCCGTATTAGTAAAGGGTTAAAATGCAAGGGAGAAAATGCCTAGTTGCAATACTGTATATGAATTGTAGTTTCAAGTATGGTACGCCTTGTTTCAAATATCTTCTATTCTGTGACAAAGCATGAAAAGTGAGGCAAAGGTTTAGCCAATAAACCCCTGACTGTGCATGGAGAAAGTGGCTGGCTGGGGCATTACTAGTGCTTCATATGCTTTTCAACAGATTTTAGGACTTATTCCCCGAGTGAAAAGTCCATTCCGTGCGTGCTTCATTGGTATTCACTCTCCACTAATTCTATTCAAGGACTTATTTTCGGGGGGCATAATATCTTTAAAGAAATCAGAAATGGATCTTCGTAAACAGCTTTTAAAGATTTTTATACAGGGATCAGATAAGAAGTTTCAAGAAACCAGAAATAACTGCTGTACACAGCATTGAACGTGTTCTATAAAGGAATCCGAAATGGATATTGTTTTGGCCCCGCTCACTTTTTTGAATATAAAAATACATGTATGAACTTCAGCATTGCATTTGGGGTCATAAGATGTGATTTTTTTTATTTCCAGCAATTCCGAAAAATGCACTCTATGACCCTTGGGTGAACTAAGTCACATTGACCCATATTTTGAACTTCTATTGAGTTTCGACTCATTTGGTGTTGGTACCAGGTTCATACGTCATGCCATGCTTGAGATATGAGCGTGACCCACTTTCAATATTTTTGGCCACACCACCTTTTTGTGTGTAAAAATGCATGTTTGAACATCAGTAACCTTGACCCATATTTTGAAGTATATTTTGAAAGAAGAAGAAGAAGCAAGAAGAAGAAGATATAAAAAGAAAAAGGAACCGTACAAAATGATACTAATTATGGTATATTTAATATAAACTGCCTTATAAGATAATGGGGCATGTCTAACAAGAACTCTTTTTTATTTATTGACTAAAGTGAATTTTTTGATTTGATTGGTTGATAGATACGTGGTATGAGACCATATTCATTGAAACTCACAATACGTCCGCCCAGCCACTGACAAATTTCCCATACCCAGTGGAAGCCTCGTTCCGAAATCTACAAATTGTCCAAACATAATAATTTTTTATACTAGTCATATCGGCATATTTTCACAAAAACTCTTTTGCACAAAAATTCCACAGAAACCTGTATGGCTCAACAATGGAAGATAAAAAATCTGATGCTGTGTGTGTTCACACATGAAATAGATTGTACTTCTAAAACGGAAAGTCAATAGACAAATCGTTACTCCGTGTCTTTTGGCCTCATGGGATACGGCTGGTTTCGGGAAGATAAAAACCCGTATCACGTGATCAGACACGGGGTAACTAATAATATCAGTTGTCACGATATATATTTAGAATTTATTACTTGGTTAGTTTCATATCGACCGAGATATCAGCCTGAGGTAACTTCTTAGCAACCCGAGACCTCTTTATTTAATAAATCGACACAAATAATTACAAAATATTCTCGAATCTGTTATATTTTTCTAACAGTGTTATTGTTTCTCATTCTTTTAATAAAGTTCGAAGTTTCCTCTTCTTCCAGTTGAGTTATCCAAATGTCTCGGTTTCCCGAGTGGGGAAGGGAAGCCGTGACGTTCGGATAACTTAACTTCGTTCGAAAAATCCCCGGTTACTACTCTGAATCTTGGTTTGCGTTGAATTTTGTGGTCATTTCTCTTCTTTTTTCTCTTCATCCATTTAATTCATACTTATTGTCATCAATAATTCCCCGCTATTCAAAAATTACTCATTTTGCCAATTGTACCGATTGACTGCTTTCTACGAATAAGGGTGAACGGATTCGCTGTAATTGTAAACAAAATGGCTGCGCCTAGTAACTCATCAAATGCATCAACTCTGGCTTGGTACGTATCGGTCGAGATCGGCATAATATCAGTCGAGTTTGAAATAATATCAGCCGTGCTCGATAAAGTGCAATTCTGGGAAAGTAAATCGTGTAATAAATAAAAGAGAATATCTCATTTTTGGCGTGTGTGCATTTTAGTAGCATTTAAGTAAGTTTTTAATTGCAATTAAAACACCGCAACGCATATAATAGAAAGAATACCAACTGTTTTGCAGTAGGTAATGGGGTCATTTCATTTGTGACAGCATTCTTCTCGTGAAAACTTGTATTTCCTTTTATTTCACTTTCATTCGTTTTTCTTCCTTCAAAACGAATCGTATTCCCAATCACACTCGCCGAAAATGGTATTCCACTCCCAGCATTCTTTTCCACTATTAGCGATGACGAAATATTTTTATTTTTTCGACATATCTGAAAATAACCACTGAATCAATTATAAAGGGTTGTTTTAGGAAAACAAATAAGGAGAAATTCAAATAAATACAAAAGTTCACTGCTCGGATTCGAGTACGATTTTATCCTCTCGTGGGCCGCGCGGATTATTTCACCCGGATAACGCATCGTGAAATAATCCTCCGCGCGCCCCACTCAAGGATAAAAATCCTATTCGAATCCGAGCAGCGAACTATTGTCTATGTCATGAGATAGTTCTGCTACCTACTCAAAAACAGTAGGTACCCTCCATATCTATGAATCCCGGAATTTTAAATGCCCCCACCCACTTCCCACGCTCTGACATGACAACTCTAAGTTTCTGCTGACACTTTTCTTTCCTTCAGATGGAAAAGTCGACAGTTCGATCCTGACCCAAGCCATCTATCCTTATGCAGACTTATTCATGATTTCCCAAGTAGGAGCACCGTGGTGCTGTGTTCCAAACCACACAGCACGTCGATGGGTACAGTTGTCTTCAGCCGATGCTAACTCTGTACCTAGAAAGTTGAAGAGTCCGATAGTTGCTCCCTATCGCTCGGCAGCACTAGTGGGCTTTTGTACACTGTCTGTCGCATTACCTTGTCTGTTGAAAGTGTCATTAAACCACATCAAGTAAACAAACAAAGAATTCTTAACTTTTCGGTGATGATACGCTTTGCAAGCATGGCATTCTTGAAATGTTATAACAAGTCATGACTTGTAAAGTAACCAAAGGTTCATTCAGGAATAAATTCAGGAAAACAAGTGTGTGATACAGTACACGGAAATTTCTCATGCAAAATAGTTTGATACATATCGTTACGAGGCAAACTAGTTTGTCGACATAGCTATTGTGGTGATCATGTCGTACTGTTGCATACCATGAAAGCTCAGTCTCTAATATAACAGTAGGTCGGAGAGCAGCTGATCGAGACTGGTGGAACGAGTGTCATCGTGGAGTGATTTTCCCGCCAATGTTTCACAGTAGTCAGAAAATCGGACATTTGTTTTTAGTTTAAACAATATTTATTCCAGACTATAAATGTGCATTGTTTCAAGTCAGACAATAATTTACAAAGTCGTGGAAAAGGATTCAGCAGCAAGGTTTTTTTTTCGTTCCTAAAGATCCGAGATAGATTTGAGGAAACACATGACAATAAAGTTTATTATATAACTATCATAAATAGCCCCGACAGACCCGTTTGAAGAGTGGTGTGTGTGGTTTAGTACAGTTTTGCTAAGCGCCAGGAGGCGGTTGGCATCTAAGGAAACTCTCGGTAGGGTTCGAATGTTCGCTATGCCATTTATAATGGGAAGAGTTTTCATTGATTTTCGAAGACGCACTTTCAGAAATCATTTCTGGTGAATGCTGACGTACTTTGTTTGAAAAGCCATCATAACAGATGCATCACTGATATCATTTCTCACTGATCTTGTACAATGTAAGTTGTATGGTATCAACAGTTATCATCGATTTGCGTTCTTTCAACATTTGTTTGAACGTTATGATGCGTTAAGATGTTCAGCGTTTACATACGAAACAATCAGCAGCTCATCTGCAAATGTCTTATTTATGTGGCATAATTATTATTTTATTTTGTACTCTGCTCTTTAATTTGAAACAGTCAGTTAATGGATTGTTGGAGATATCTTTGATCCTATTCCGAGAGACAGACATTAATGGTATTCGCTAAATGGGATTGAATTGAACGGGCATCGCAAATCACACACGCCACGATACGATCTGGAGTTTGTTTTTCTGTCCATGCAAAGACAATACACAAATGTGTTTCCATCGTCGAATACGTAATAAACACCATCCCATCACAGTCATCGCAAAATGCTGTTATCTAACCTCAGTCAAGGTCATAACGATCGCTAACTCCTTTTTGTGAAATCGATATAGAGACATAAGATTATACGTTTACTCCCCATGATCTCCAGCTTAGACCTACAGTGTAGAGGCTCGAACTTGACCTTTCCACAACCAGGGTCATCTCGTGTCGGACAGTTTTATGGGTGGGGGAAGCCGACGTATCCGGGAGAACCACGGAGCAACGCCGAGCAACTACCAGACTCTTCAACGTACTAACTCCACACAAGCAGAGTTATCACTGGTTGTAGACAAGTGCACAATCGACGTGCAGTGCACCTTAGTACACAGCGCTACCTTGCCCACACATGGGCATTAGGGATGAAGTCCCTTGCCCAAGGACACAACGCAGTAACCCCTGGCGGAGATCTAACCGTACAGCCTCGTATAACACCCGACTAAATTCGTTTGCATATTGAATATGAGCAGCAAAACGGAAATTGCATATGAGCATCAAAAAGGAAACTGCTTTCTAAGTGAATACAGCAAAAAAAAATCTTTTATTTTAATATCATAATCTACTATGAATTGACTGTTGTGCATCTTAACAATTTACCTAACACGAAAGGAAGATGACACATGCAAACAAAATACTTGCTTAACTATTTTTTTCATTTTTGCATCAAGAACTTAGCTTATCACCCCTCATTGAAATGAGCTCGTTCCAATTAGGGGTCATAAGCTATGTTGTTGAGACACAAAATTTAAAAATAATAAAAATTAAATGGTGATTTTTGTGAATAGCGCTGGCCAGTTTTTGTCGTTACGTTGTGTAAAGGAATAAAACCGTTTTACATTTTTGAAGGTAAAAACATTACTGACCGTCATCTAAATTCTTCTCGAAATAAAATTGATAATAGAAATGGTACAGAACAGAGAAATCGAAGCTCGCTTATTCAAAACGTTGAAGTTGAAATAGAAAACGGACACACGAAACCGATCACGCTTCCTGAACAGATCAAGCGATCGGTTAGAATGTGTTACTGCATTATGTTGATGAGTTTCCTATCTAAAACAGAAACGGTGGACATGGAGAAATGGTGCGCTTAGGAGAAGGAAAAGGGAAATTAGTTTTCAGTTTCGTTTTTAACGTTTTAAAATTTTAATGAAAAAAGGTTTTGTGAATAATGACAATCGACAATTTTGTGCATCGGGGATTATTGTTTGCAAAATGCAAAAATAAAAGTGTGTAAATAATAAAGAACCGTCCAAAAGAGAGTAAATTATTTGAATTTTTTTCATTTAAAAATTAAAGATACGCTGGTGTGTGCCATATTGAAGGAGAGAACTCAACTGTCTCTTTCCAACACTTTATCGCTGCACCGGAAAAGGCAAGCATATCTCCAGCCTCTGTCACTCTCCCAGAACAGATTCTAGCATCGAATTGCTGATCCGGTGAATATAAATGAAGATAACAGAATGATGGAAACCTCAAATGTCGCCAGAGGGCATCATATAAAACGTATTATTTATTTATTTATTAGTGTTTAAGGTCACATACTTATGCACAATGGCTAATGATGACCGTGACAGATTTAGGGCTGGAGGAAGCCGCAGTACCCGGAGAGAACCACCGAGCAACGACGAGAAGCTGCCAGCTCCCCAACATCGTAACTCCGCACTGCAGCACAGGCAGGGTTAGATTGGTTGAAGACATGCGCACCATCGATGTGCAGTACGCCTTAGTACGCGGCGTCATCGTGCCCCTATGTGGACAATGGGGGTTAAGTGCCTTGCTCAAGGACACAGCACGGGAGTCCGAATTGATCGCTCAGACGGTCACCCATCTGAGGACTGATCGGGCTCGACGTTGCTTAACTTCGGCGATCTGACGAGAACCGGTTACCGCAACGCCACCGCACCCCCTATAAAAACGTATATTTAAAACGTTTCTGGAATCCCAAACATTACTTCATAAAGCCAAGCATTCTAAATGTGTAGGCGTTCAAAGTCCAAACCATTGGTCCTCTGAAATTGCCTACGAGAGCAGTTGCCCTCCTTAATCTATCTCTGATTTTTAGTATTCCATTGCCAGAATTAAATAAGACACACAAGATAAAGTAACATTTGGTATCAAGCATTTGGGCTTCCCATATTACACGCTCGTAAGTCTCACTCGGACTCTACTGTAGTTCTAGAAAGGTCCTTCCAGACGTTATACCACATTTTGGAAGGTATAGTGACTGGAGGTGCATTTTATGTCCAACTCAAGGTTCTGTAATGTGGGAAGTGTTGTTTGTTGGAGGCTATCATATGTGTGCCTATACAATAATTATGTTACTGATTTGAGAGTGCAAATTCTATGTTGATACTTATGACTAGACTTCATAGAATTCAACTGCGCGTTCCCAACGACATGTTTTGGTTAATTCTGTCCCTGATAATAAAACTCGACCTACATGCGTGCTAAACAATGATTGTCCTCTTAGGAAAACATTAGATGGCATTACGCGTGCAGCACGCGTATTGGCCTTGAAAAAGGCCATATCTGTCGCATGCATGTAGTATATATGGCTTTTTTCTAGTGTGGAGGAGGGGGGGGGGGGGGGCAGACCATTACATATCCAACGGAAATTAGTGATAGAAAGCATCACCGTTAGCCGTTTGCGGCATGCTCCTGTGCTTTGCAAATCTATTTTCTGTCGAAAATATTATGATCTTAACTCTGCTGTCTTTTGATGGAGGTATACACCTCTTAACATGGAAATTGCTTAAAACGGACGACTAAGGTCTAATTGACAATTATTTTTAACATGGTAAGTAGACACGCAGTACTGTAAATTTTCCACAACTGTGTTGATTGCACAGAAGTCGACCCTCCGGTATCATAGGTTTTCTCGCCTTTGCTCCTATGTTTCTTCATAGCTATTCAGAGAGAAGCTGGTTAAGGTCTATACACACTGTATGAGATGCGAACTATACGACCATTGTAGTTCGCATGTTATTTTCGCAAGGACAACATCTTCTTCCTGTTTTTGGAGAGTTCCTATTGCCGCTCTCCTTAATCATATTTTTTAAAAAATAGTACATAAAACTGAGTAAATCGCTTCTGCATGTTATACGTCACACAAAAACATAATACATATTAAATTATATTTCTGTGAACCAGCCACTGTCAGCATGAAAGCAAACTTCCTTTCGCATTTGTAAAATACTCTCAATAAAACTATGCTCATATCTGTTGTTAGAGCATTGGGTTGATAGGCATGGCTGCCTTCTATAGCTTCGCCGTTTCTTCATATTATAATGAATTATATGCAATTTTTTTAAGAATTTTTGATTACGAAATTGTTGTTTAAATGAAAGATAAAAATTCTCTTGTAGTTGGAAGAAAAAATAAAGTTATTCATTTCTGTTAAAAAAATGGGTTATTGCTGTTAATATGATGTATGTGACATCGATTTGTACCCAATTGATATGGAATGAAGTTCATAGACAAAATGCATTGCTACATCACATTAGATAGACGCTTTATCAAATCGATATCACAGCTCACAAACAAAGACACAAACCAAGCTGATGCTTTACGAAACAATCTCCGAAGTTGCTTAGTCTATTGTGCTGTGATAAGTGAGAGAAAACATAATTGGACTGTATACAATTTAAATGACTTTGCCATTTTTTAGATTCCTTATAAATGATTCAGAATGAACTAAAGGTAAATCAATAATTATGTTGTGCAGTGCAGTTAATGGATTTATACAAAAACACGATAGGATGTTTTTTCACCTTACGAATATTCACATTTTATTATATACCGATCATTGATACGGACTCCATGTCGGTCATCAAATCTCTCCTGTAATACCAGGTGGAGTGCGATACTGCTGTTACTGGCAAGTCGCACACAGTGTGATTCTACTAGAGCTGGGTAATATATTGAAAAACAGAACCAGTACCGATATAATGGGGATACTAAAAAACCGGATAGAATCGAACCAATCGTTGAATACCGAAACCATATGGATTTGCAAATTTTCCTACATTCGCTATTTATGAGACCCCGTTGATACTTGATAACAGCTGAAAGGTTCATTTTCATGAAAGAAGTGCCTGATTTTCACTTCAGTTTGTTAACCTCAATGGCCTGGGCAATTGTCTTGAATTCCCACCAGGCAACAACCTATACATGTCCAATAGCTTAGCAGTGATTTCTAGTTAGGTCTTGGCTGCCTTCACAGGCAGCCAAGGCCTGACTAGAAATCACTGCCCACGTGATTTGTCAATAGGACCTCCAAAGGATGGCATGGTCAAGATACATGCTCTGAGATAGCAAAAGTCTGAAATATGTCTTTAAATGCTAGGCTGCACTAAGAACAAGTCACAAAATTACTGTTGATATGATGTGTGTTCTTAAAAGAATGCCCCTGTTGAGCTCATTAGCAGTAACATGAATAGCGTTGTGGTAGAGTGATACAAGAACAGCTTATTCTGGGGATTTTGTCTGATGTGAATTCCCCTTTGGTACTATCAACAAATCTCAGTGAGGTCAAATACAGAATATCGAACCGATATCGAGGTATACCCCCTTAAAAATACTGAAACCGACACTGACCTCAAAATTCCTATACCGCCCGTCTCTAGATACTGCAAAATCTAAAAAGGTGTCATTTTCTTCCACTTGGCGCTATACAATGTGCTCTAAAGCCACAAATCAGCAATTAATTACATTTTTTGCATCCTTGTCTTAAAAGAGTGAAAGGTTACCGACGTTAAAGGAGTGAAAGGTTACCGACGTCAGGGGAGTGAAATGTTACCGAAGTTAGGAGAGTGCAAGGTTACCGACGTTAGGCGAGTGAAAGGTTACCGACGTTAGGGAGAGAAATGTTACCGACGTCAGGAGAGTGAAAGGTTACCGACGGTAGGGGAGTGAAAGGTTAACGACTATTTCGGTATCAAAACAAAATCCCTTCTATCCGTAACGGAAATTATTTTAATATCTGAGTGACGTCGTTTACACACTTGTATTATTTAGTTTATTGTATTGAACCCGATGGACTAAGAGCATCGTCCATTAATATTGAACAACTGGCAGATGACAATAATAAACAAATCACTGGAGACAAATTATACAACATTATTGACAGAATAATACTTTGGTATAACACAACCCTATTAGCGACATTATATAATTATAATTCAATCGAATTAACTATTCAGATGACATGTCGGAAAAATACACACGGCATCATAATAAATCTGCTATGAAAATGAGTAGTACTGTTCGGGGATAGGTAATTACCACCAGCGTCAAGGTGATCTGCACCTGAGGTTATACCACAACACTGATAGCAGTACTGACATGGCGATTAGGCCCTCTGGAATCTCAAATTCCAGATCGAATCGAATACTGAATCGAATCAGGCAGATTTGTAGACTTTGCACCTTTTTCTTTAACCCTTTACCTAACCTGATAAGCAGACGACACTTGCAAACAAAATTCTTGAATAAGTATTTTTTTTAATTTTTTGTCTCAAAAACATAGGTTATGACCTCTCATTGGAAGTCGTTATGACCCCTCGTCGAGCGGTTCCAATGAGGGGTCATAACCTATGTTTTGGAGACAAAAAAAATGAAAAACTAATGAATATTAATTGGCGATTTTTGTGAATAGCGCTGGCCGGTTTTGGCCGTTATGTTGGGTAAAGGGTTGAAACCGTACAAATTCCAATCGGCGGACTGGCCGTATGGTCCATCGGGAACATTTCCGGTGGTTTTCCTATTGAGTTTCTCATGGGGCCCCCAAAATTGATGCAGTTTAACACCTGTTGGTGCGTGAAATTTCGTGAAAATTATCAAAAGTCGAAATGGATCTGATTGCACTGATTGCATGGACTGCCGGTATATCGATTCGTTCTCTATTGGCAGTCCACATAGAGGACACTTGGATATACCAGCAGTCTAGTCTGCCATTGATCGCTCAGATGAAAGGAAATAATGTTCCTTCAATTTTGAAGATGAAAATTTTCTCCGATTGGGCTGAACTAGGTCTTCCTGAATGAGTTTTCCCTCTCCTGATAGAACCATTTTTGCTGGATGATCAGTGGAGATGATACCAAAATGTCATCGAAATGTCCTTTATGTAGCCTGCCATTGATAGCTCGGATGCAAGGAAGCCACATTCGTCCAGTTCGAAAAATCTAAATTTTCTCCGGGTCTTGGGGCACATTGATGCATTCCCCGGTACCTTTTCTTGGCCCAGTCCGCCCCTGCATATTCTCGGTCTCTAATGAATTATTGTATTCTTCGGAACTCGTCTCTTTGGGAAAGTCGGACAAAAAACAGAATATTCTAGAATGGAATCAAAGTGGCTCTGGAAGTGGAACCTCCTTGAACTCTTCTTCTATCATCAGGTCATATGTACGGGAGAAGAGTTCAAAGAGGAGACACTTGGTAGCATTCGAGAACATCCCGATGACTTTAAAATTCGGAATCTGCGCGACTCTAATTGACATATTTTTAGATATGTTTTTTTATTGCAGAATACAGTTCCAAAACTGCGAGAGGTAGCTTTCAATAAATTGACCGATATTAAACGTTCGTGAAAATGACGTTAATTTTACGTTGGTTTAGATAACGTTTTTTTATTATACGCTAAGCGACAGATTATCGAAGAAATTGTGGAAAGATAGAAATCGTATCCCCACTGTGAAGATATAGAATTTTTCACTTTCACGGTATCAATCAAAATGGCGGCTTTCAAAGCATCACTTCAAGGTGAATACGAGTCAAATTATCACTGGAAATGATCAATTTGTTCTAAAACAAGTAATAATGAAAAGTAAATCTAGTGTTTTTGAGTGGATATCGATCATTTTCAGCAATAATTCAACACGTATTCACCTTGAATTGATGCATGAAACCCGCTAGTCCAAACATGGCCTGAAAGTCCGTAATATAAGTTTTTGGATTGGTACGTCCTTTCAAAGGACGTGCCAAACCAAACACTTATATTTCGGACTTTCAAGCCATGTTTGGACTAGAAACCCTCTAGCTGAATCAGATTGCAAGACGCTATCTGTTTCGAGTAGCAATCAAATTACTTCCGCGTTTTAATGATTCGAAAAGTATGTGAAAAGCCCTCATTTAGGTATTTTTCATGGCCCCCATGGCCTCAAACGAAATGAGGCTAAGATGGATAGTAAATTAGACCTCATTGAGGGATTTTCTCATGGCCCTCATGTCCTCAAACGACAAAAAGGGATTCTCCAGAAGGTATCCTTGATAGGTATCCTCAAATAATACAATACCAGGTCAATTCCGAAATGAGACTAAGAGTCGTATGTGAGAGTCACTCGTTCGAGTAAATACTCTGTGGCTTATTGCTCGATGGGATTCGAGTCCTTCGAGCAATGACTTATCAGTAACTGCTCGATAGATTCTTGGCATTAGGAATGATATAGGCTCTCATGGAGATTGTCTATCAGTTGGCTATAACCCAACGGGATCCTTCAGTACTATAGCACTACTTGCTACCATTATAAACCATGGTATGGCGGTCCTAAAAAGGCTTCTGGGGGGAAATCCGAACCAAGAAAACTACTCTAGTTTAATCGAACTTACCCCGGGGTCCCCTCTCGGTACCTTGGGGCCCCTCTGTACCATGGTATGGCGTTCCTAAAAAGGATTCGGGGGGGGGGGGGATCCGAGGTAAATTTTGGATTTTGGTGATTAGGAGGAATTGTCGGGTCTATTTGGTTAATTAGATTTACTTCTGTTCAATCGAACACACCCTCCGAGCATACCCCTGTCCTATAAGAAGGTTTTAAGTCATATAGCAACCACGTGCTACCATAGAAACCAAGATGGCGGCCCCCAGTATACAAAATGGACGACGGAAACACGTATCACATTAACAACAAGCGCTACGCATGCGCATGCCCACTAACATCACGTATCACTGGGGATGACGTCACAACATGGCCGCTCACGCGGGTTCCCATGATAACAACGCCTCCACTGGGTCACGTGACATAACGTCACTCCGAGGTTCCCCACTGATGCCTCAAATCCACATTACATGCTACTAACACAAATAACTGGTGAATTGGTTTGGTCGATTGGTGAAAAATATGTTTGTGTTATCCACTTTTTCGGAGGAGCTGAAAAGCGTTAGTTAAATGCATTTGCGATATTTACAGTTGACAGAACAAGATCCGACAGAACATAATACTACGATTGCTGTATATATTCAATATAACCCGATACAATACAGACATTGCGAAATGTGTTGGATTCACTACGCATGGAATGTGATCTCATATAAGAACGTCATGTAAGAACGCATCTGATTGGTCATTACGCATCGGATTGACGTTATGACGTGAAAACATGCTTCCACGCGAAGCAATGTTATGCAAGAAAGTAAGCAGACCGCCGAAGGTAATAGTTTTTCTTTTTTTAAAAATCTAATCTTCATTCAGTTAATTCAAGTTTAAAAGCCCCCATATAGCCCCAAACCGCCACTTTTATATTGCATTGAAGCAGGTGCTCCCTTGTGTAATCTTGTTTATTACTCTTGTGTGTAGACTGAATTTTCCCTGGCAGTGGTTCTACATCACTACTGGCTGCCTGTAAAGGCAGCCAGCAGTGATGTAGAACCACAGCCAAGTCATCAATAACTATGTAAGCAGAAAAAGGCCATAAATACTTTAAAATTAATCTGAGGACTTAAGGGTTAATCGTGATATAAATACAGAACACTCAGGCAGAGTACGGATGACAGTAGTCAACGATTGAGAAACGAAAGCTCGTGTCGTTGACTCCTGTCACCTTAACACCATCCTCGTTGTGTTCTGTGTTAATATGCTTTTTTAAATTGTAAAGTTCCTTTGTTTGATCTTTAACCGAAATCAATAGAAATGATTCACTGAATTTTAACTTCTTTGTTTGATCTTTAACCGAAATCAAGAGAAGGGCTTCACAGAAGTTCAACTCTCTTGTGAGCTCTTGTGGAACATCTAATGTGTTCACGGCCGATTGTTTTGAATACCTTTAGGTTGAACTGTATTTATTTCCAAAGTCTGAAAGAACAATTTATACGATATAATAAAAGCATACAACTAATAAGGAAATGGATTCAGCAGCAAGCTAAAAGCTTAAACTCGGCTGTTTCCAGAATACCTTTACCGATATTGATAACATTTTCCGGGTGATGTCTGATGTTCAAATTATGTCAGAAGAACTGCTGACTTGGTGTTTCGGACTGGCGTATGATAGATGGTTCGATTTCCAGAACGGCCTCATACACTCTTTTGGTTCAAACAGAACGGTTGTCCATCTTCTGAAGTGTTGGCGTACTGCCCTCTTCAAATGTACCGTAAACCGGGGTGTATAGGGACTGCGGTGTGAGTAGGGACAGTAAACTGAAAAGTTGTTTCATGTTTTGTAAACATGCCTAGATATATATTTTTTATTCTTTATGTATTATTTACGGATGGGTCTATGACTGAAGAAAACTCATCAAGATAGATTAATAGTTTTGACACATATCAAGTGTAGTGATAGAGCCAAGAACAAGGGACGTAATTTCTGAAAGATTTTGGAAGGGGCGAAAACTTTGTTTGTCCAGAGCTAAGTATAGCAGATATGGGTTCCTGCAACATTTGATACCTCAACCACAGGTGTCACAAAGGTAAATTTCAATATCAATGAATTCCTGCATTACGTTGTTCTAATATGAGTTTTTTCTATTTTTCAAGTGTTTGTTAAAGTTTTCGGGGGTGAATAGGGACAGACATGCCATGAAACTATAAACCAAAGCTGGGTGGAAAAATCTATCGTAAGCACGACAAAGATGCTTTGAATGCTGTATTAGCTGCTGTGAAGGGGAGTATGTCATTTCGAAAGGCCGAGTAAAAGTTTAATATCCCCAAAACTGTTCTAAACAGACATAAAAAATTACTCGAAAACAGGGTGGGCAGACTGAACTGGATAAATCTACTAATGATCACTTAGTTAAGGGGTTGAAGACTTCAGCAGAATGGGGCTATCCTATGGATCAGTGTGACGTCAGAATAATTGTGAAAGGCTATCTGGATCGGCGCGGCATAACATCAAAAAAATTTAAAAACAATATGCCGAGTGGGGATTGGGTGCGTTCATTCCTGAAAAGGAATAAAGATGAAATAGCACAAAGAAAGTGCCAGAACATAAAACGGTCAAGGGCCGGGGTTTCACCAGAGACAATTAATGACTATTTTGACAATCTGTCTGAAACACTAAAGGATGTACCAATCCAAGCCCCCCTCCTTGCTCAATGTTGACTTATTGTGAATCTAGTCTGCCAAAATATCAGTTGATTTTGCCTTATCATTGTTCAATTTGTTTTTTAAAAACCTGTAAAATTTCCCTATTATCCCAAAGCAAGGGTAGAAAAGAGACAGCTATATGAATGGCAGACTGTCCCTATTCACCCCACAACGAGGGGTGAATAGGGACAGCTGTTTATTAAAAAAAATATATACTTAAATAATCAACAGAAACTAAAACTGTTGATGGATCTCAAGTATCACAACGGGGTCATAGTTCAGTATTAGGAAATCCCCAAATTTTGTATCCTAACATAGTTTAAAAATATATAAATGTTCAAAAGTGTCCCTATACACCCCGGTTTACGGTATGCGAGTTAAAATTGTTTGTTTATGTTTGTTTATTGGGGTTTTATAACATTTTCAGTAGCCAGAGTCATATTGTGTCTGGTAGTTTTACCGGTGGAGAAAATCGCCACACAACGGCAGTAAATGGAACTCGTAAAATTACTAAAACGGCACACGTAGTATTGCCGTTGATTGAAGACAAGTGTTACTAAAACGGGTTGTGTGCTTCGGAAAATGGTGCTAAAGCGCCTCCTTTGGGGATTGGCTGCCTTACCCAGGGACAGAACGCAGATTACGCGGGGCTGGATTGAATCGTTGACTTTTCTATCTGAAGTTCAATGCGCTTACCAATGGGCCACCGTGTTCCATTCGAGATCAAGGCTTTGCGTCTGCGAATATAAGTCACCACGAAACAGTTACAGCAATGCCAACTGCTCAATTTACATAACAAAATTAACAACCAACTCAGACACATCTGTAATGTTACCACTTTACAGCAGGAGTTGAAAATGAATAGATATGACTACAACTAAAAAAAATATTGTTTGGTCCAAGTTAACAATTGCGAGGTATCTTTGGTTAAACAGGTCAATATTCAGTGTCAACCCTTTACCCAAAAACGGCCAAAACCGGCCAGCGCTATTCTCAAAAATCGCAAATACTTTTCATTATTTTTTCATTTTTGTCTCAAAAACATGGGTTATGACCCATCGAGTTCGTTCCAATGAGGGGTCATAACCCATGTTTTTGAGACAAAAAATGAAAACATTAGTTATTCAAGAATGTTTTTGCAAGAGTCGCCTGCTTTTCATGTTAGGTAAACCTCGAGTGTACAAACTGCTCGCTTGTCATTAATTTTTAACATTTTCGTGTTTATGTTTATTGATTATTACATCGTGAAACTTCATTGTGATAAATAAATAATGGCAGACCAATTGTTATCTTGAGTATTCGACCAGATACAAAAGTGTTATGATATTTTCATTTATTGCCGCTTATAACGAGAATGTAGGTTTGTGAGTGGGTGATTTTGGATTTTATTGACATTTGACAAAACACGAACAAGTTTAGACAAAGTATTCTGTATGTGTTCTGTTCATCGGCTGATGTTGCAACATCGATTTAAATATGACAAGCAAATTATACAAGCCCTTTAAAATCTTTTGTATGTAATGAGATATTGTTTGTTGTGTGCCATTATGGTCGTATCGCCTTTGTGTCTTAATGACTATGCAATGGAAATCTCTGATTTAGAGGTGGTGGCAATCCAGGGTGAAAAAAACGCCAAAGAAAGAGTCTTGGCGAGCTGTAACCTGAATTGGCTAGAGGATGTCAAAGCACAGATCGTCGTCTGAGTGCTAGAATGTCCTATGTCCCATAGGGGACATGGGACATTCTATCACTGAGGCGTCGAGATGTCTTTGGGAGGCTCATGCGATAAAGAGAGGCCAGGTTTCGAGTTTAACAGAATAAGATTCACTGGGACTATAATGGGGACTTAAAATGAGAGAATGATGGACATGTGGTTAGTGGGTGAGACAAAGGAGGGGGTTAGTATATATATAAATCGGAGCGATTGGGAAGAATGGGGTACGGGATGTCCTCAAGAAGTTCATCTCCGCGTGTTGGGAGGACAGAAGAGGCGTAGAGACAGGGATGGGATTTGGGAGCACAAGGCTAATCAAGGCGACAAATCAGCGTCCGACCAAAGTGTTTTTATTATTATTTTAACGATATGAAGCTCAAACCAAGTAACTATGGATAAAATTGTCTTAAAGAGATATGTTGCGTGTACGACCACGTTTTAAGCACTTTTTGTGGGGACGTTTTTTGCCCCCTCTGTATGCCGGTTTATCCCTTTAGCCAACGCACACGATATCAAAATTATTATCTAAATTATTAGATTTTTTCATTTTTTTTCAGACAAATTCAAAACCGTATAATGAAGCCCACTCATTGGAACGAGCTCGACGTGCTTGTTCCATTGAGGAGGTCACATGATATGGTTTTGTTAACATTTTTTGAAAATTATATTTTTTAACTGCTTAATCCTTTGATCCTGAGCGGCCGCTTTTCCGGGCCAGAAGCATGATACGTCATAACTTTATTAAGTCGGATGACTGTCGAGTGAATGTGTGGGGTAGACCAATTAATATTTTCAACATACAGCCCCATGGAAAATATTAATTAGTCTACCCCCAAATAATGAATGTGGACTCTTCCAATTGCTGCCATTGAACTGACATTGAAGAAACCATCAGGGTTCAAAGGCTTAATTTGTAAATTACGCGGGGCGGGCGGATGCGACCGATTCATTAGGTAATGGTTTATACAGATATTGGCGGGATCGAGTAATCCACGCTATACGCTTTACCCCAACCGATAGCATGTAGGAAGCGTCGCTGTTACTTAGCATACTGTTCAGTTTACCCTTGCCCCTCGCCACGATAACACGAAGAAGAGGTAGGCAGTCGTCAGTACTACAGGTTGTCAAGATATAAAGCGTGGCGGGTTGTAAAATCAAAATTAAACACGGAAAAATAATCGAAAGGTTGGAAATCGAGTAAACTACGATTCGTTTGAAACCTCGACAACGTCTCGGACATAGTTGAGGTTTCTTTCCGTCAGAGAACAATCTACTATAGTCGGTCGGTCGGTCGGTCGGTCGGTCGGCGTATTATTAACCAGCTCGTCAACTCTTTCCGAAGAGGAAGGGATCGTTGGTGTGAAAGAACTTATCCTTTTAAAGGTCATGGGACGTTTTTTTTCCGGTGTAGGATCACCATACGTCCTAAATTCATAAAAGTAAATGGCCACTCACAAGACTCCAGGCCATCAGTCTAATTCTGTGGGGAATTCGGCACTGTTATGAGCCATTTGTTTACCTACTTTTCGTGGAGTTTTCGCAAAGACAAGCGTTAATTTAATGTGACGTCCCTTTACCCACAAAGATACACATATATTCTTTTGAGATTCCATTATAAATATTCCAATAAATTAATATTTAATTCACATTGTAAAAACAAGATATTAACACATTTGGTGAAACTATGCGGCGTAATAATAAAATTACAGTTATGGTGTGTCTTCATGCACAGTGATAAACTCGTTATTTATTTGTTTGTTGATTGGGGGTTTAACGACATTTTTCAACAGCCAGGATCATGTTGAGTCAGCCAGTTTTAACCATTTACCTAACATGAAAAGCAGACGACACTTGTAAAAAAACATTATTGAATAACTTTTTTTTTCATTTTTTGTCTCAAAAACATAGGTTATGACCCCTCATTGGAACGAGCTCGTTCCAGTGAGGTGTCATAACCTATGTTTTTGAGACAAAAAATGAAAAAATAATGAAAATTAACTGGCGATTTTTAAGATTAGCGCTGGCCGGTTTTTACCGTTACTTAGGGTAAAGGGTTAAGGGCGGTGGAAGCCGGAGTACCCGAAGAGTACCACGAGCTGGGGCAAACAACTGTCATAACCCCTACTAACTAACGCAGAGTTAGCGATTTAAGGCAATTGCACCATCGACGTGCAGTACGCGTTAGTACACAGTGTCATCGCGCCATACGTGGGCATTCAGGATTCAGTGTCGGGTCCAAGGACACAATGCAGTTATCGCAGGTTAGGATCGTACCGTCGACTTTCGGTTTCAAGTACAATACTCCAAACAGTGAGTCACTGGGCTCCCGATAAAGTCAATAAACATTTGGTTAAATCAAGTCTCGACTTTTTAACATTTCTTGCGTCGATTTAAAGAAATTTGAATGTTGATGATATTTTTTAGATTCAATCGTCTGGAATATTTCCATTGGATATTTAAGGACGAGAATGGTTCTGGGCCATAACAGCGTCGAATTCCCTACAGAACTAGACTGGTCGCCGAAGAGTTTGGATCGCTTAGTGAGTAGGTGGAGAAGAAATCTAAAAACTCCGAGGATCACTGGACACAGTGGTATGGTATCGAATTATCATATTTATGGAAACCAATGGCTTGTACGATTTTGTTGGATAAGGATATGATAAGGAAAACGTCTATGAGCGGGTGATGAGGGATGCGGACTATTCGGCATCTGGGGTATTCGGCACTTGGACGATTCGGCACTTGGATTGAACGATTCGGCATCTGCGTTGGACAATTCGGCACTTGACCTTGGGCGATTCGGCACTTAGGTTAAAACAATTCGGCCCCAACTAATATATATTATCTTCGGGTATTACAGATAAATATACATGTAATACTTGAAGAAAGTACATAAATGTTATATTCACATTCACATTTATATTATGTTAACAGCCCGAATCAAACTGTCAGGGTTAGGACGACTGGGTGTTGGCGCTCCTTCTTCTACATTGTCAGCTAAGATTTCCTTAGCAAAATTAACACATCAAAGCAAGAAACCAGAGTTCTTTGAAGAATAAGCATTATCCAAACAATGTAAAAAGATTAAAAAATATACCAATGAAATGAAAGATCAGTTTTATTCAACGAATGTTATTTTTGTCTTTATGAGGAAGGTGACGAAATGTTGTAACCAAAGTGCCGAGTCATCCAAAGTCAAGTGCCGAATGGTCCAACACAGGTGCCGAATCGTCCAAATTCAAGTACCGATTCGTCCAAAAACGCAGGTGCCGAATCGTCCAGATGCCGAATCATCGACAGAGGATTTTTAATGAGGCACAACTCACCAAAAACGATCTTAGCCGAATTTTACCAAGGCTCGATCGATTTTTGAAACCTTTACATTACGGAGAAAATCAAACCAGCGTTATTCACAAAAATCGTCAACCAAATTTATTATTTTTTCAACTTCTTCGTAAACGTAGCTTCTGATCCCTGATCCCATAACTAGAGTGGGTTTGTCGAATTCGTTCCAATGAGGAGTCATAGACGATATTTTCGAGAGAAGAAATCCAAAAATTTAGTAATTTTGGATGCAAAAAGTGGAAATATTTTGTTATACACGATTTGTTTTGCAAGCGTCGTCTACCGGTCGCGCTGGGTGAGAGGTGAACTTATTTATTTATTTATTTATTTATTTATTTATTTATTTATTTATTTATTCTTTCATTGGTGTTTAAGGTCACATATATCTACACAGTGGCTAATGGAGAGTCACGTTTAGTCAATAGTTTATACCCATATTGCCCATTTAGAGGACTTCCACCCAAGCAGTGGAGACAGGTTCCTATTTTACCAGTAAAACATAGATCGTTTAACGCAATAGACATGTACTGCTTCCCTCCTGGGATTCCTAAAGGGGCAGTGGTGAGGGGAGAAGAAGCAAACATCTCTCGTATTCGATCTGTGATAAAACTAATATTATTATAATAATAAAAAGGAAATTTTATAAAGCGTAAAATCACAAAGTGCTCGAAAACGGTGTACAGTTAAATAAACAATGAGCTCGTGACTATCAGGCAGTATACAGACTGAGAAAATTGTGAAGGTCAGCAGGTTACATACTGTCAAAAGCCTCTCTGAAAAGATGCAATTTTAAGGGTTTTCGTTAATTGGTTGAGATTATGAGGGTGCCACTGTGTTTTATTATGTGGCAAGAGTTTATAATTTATCGCAAAATATACCAGAAAATCGACATAAAAAATTATCACCCCAATTCAACTGTTTTATTTGGATCATCCATCAGTTGTGTCACACCCTTACGACAGAAGAAATAGGACCATTTCAGTATCAAAACAAAAGAAACCAGAAATAGCATGAAAAACGGAGGCTGAAGATCTTTTCAATTCTATTTTACTTCACTTGTACAAGTTTTAATTTTCTCAATGATGACATCGAATCGAATCTTCAAAGCTTCACATGGCAACAATTTTGATACTGTGATTTATCTTACAGTCAACATGTATTTTGTCTGTGTTAACTCTGTCGTGTATCCGAACCCCTGATACAGATGTTTGTATCAGGGGGATGGATACAAGCACGTTCCTTTCGCGTGATTTCCATTTTTTTCTTTTTGTTCATCCGTACGAATAAATAGTTCGTTATATATTCGTCTACTTTCTTGACTTATCCCCAATATATTGTAAGATAAAATGATTATTACCATTATGTGGATGTACAAAATATGTATCCGAGTATTTGTTGTCTCAAAAACATAGGTTATGACCCCTCATTGGAACGAGCTCGACGAGCTCGTTCCAATCAGGGGCCGTAACCTATGTTTTTGAGTCAAAAAATGAAAATAATAGCTTTTCAAGATTTTTTTTTTTTTTTGCAAGAGTCGTCTGCTTTTCATATTAGGTAAAGGGTTAAAAAAAAACAAAACAATGAAGTCCCCATTACATCCACGGGATAACCTATGTTTTTAAGACAAAAAATGAAAATATAATGAAAGTTAATTGGCGATTTTTGAGAATAGCGCTGGCCGGTTTTGACCGTTACGTTGGGTATTTATTCATATATTGGTGTTTAAGGACATATACTTATTCACAATGGCTAATCATGACCGTGACAGTTTTACGGGTGAAGGAAATCAGAGTATCCGGAGAGAACCACCGAGCAACGACGATCAGCTATCAGCTCCCCAACATCGTAACTCCGCACTCCAGCACAGACAGGGTTGGATTGGTTGAAGACATGCGTACCATCACGTGCAGTAAACCTTAGTACACGGCGTCATCGTGCCCCCATGTGGACAATCGAGGTTAAGTGCCTTGCCCAAGGACACAACGCGCTAGTCCGGTTACGTTGGGTAAAGGGTTAAGTAGCGAATATAGACTCTACCGGTTGATGAATCTGAACGGTATGGAATATACCGTCAGGGTCCAAATGTTGGAAAATGAAAATTGAAAAATGTTCGGTTGGAGAATGCGGGGTTCGGTGACTAGAGTATTGGACTTCAAACGGAAAGTCCCGTGATTCGTTCCCAACCAGTAGCAACTGCGTTGTGACTTTGGGCAAGACACTTAATCCTGATTGTCCACGTTGGGGCGCGATGGGGTTGTATACTAAGTCGTTCTGCATATCGATGATGCCCTGTCCTTATTCGCTGCTAAATCTCCTTTTGCCTGTGCAGCGTTAGTAGGTATGATAGTCTGACACTTGCTCGTCGCTGTTCCGTGGCTCTTTCCGGCTTCCTCCACTCGTAAAACTGTTGGACACAACGGAAATCTGTCTGAATATAGACTCTAACTGTTGATGGTTGTTTGTTAATATGTAATATACGTGAGGGTCCAAAGGGTAAACTGCATTGCAGTAACTAAACAAAAGAAACCAGAAATAGTACCAGGACATAAAAGTCTGAAGTTCTTTTCAATCCTATTTTACTGTGCTTGTAATTACTTCTCGTTGAGTAATTCTTCGTTGTTCGTAACGTCCACTTGTATTTATTACATTTTTATAAACCGAAAATAACTTTTATGCAACAGAAAAATACTATCGATCAACCAATTATGCTTGTCATGTATGCTTACCACTTATCCGGACAAGGTTTCAAATTTTAAAACCCTTATAGTGCTTAATAGTTCAAGAACTGATTATTATTTAACGTAAATTGATTTATTCCGAAAAAGACATCGATTTATTGCAAATAGTCTCTTGGTTCGTTAAATGGCATACATAACAATTGCTTTTTAATAAACAAGTATTGTTGCTGGGCCATTTCAGTCGAAAAGGTATTGACCCCAAGAGGAAGATATACCGAAACATATATTCAACAACATGAATTATTATTCAGAGTGGCAATTTCTCCTTTCTGTCTCTCGTGTTTTGTCAGAAAATCAAAAGCGCCACATATGAATTGCAGCTATCAATGTAGGTTTATTACATCACAGTCAATGTGAATAAATGATGTTTCGATCTAATACTTGTCTGAATTACTGACGTGACAACCGTTACTTATTCCCAGTTCCCTATTCGGCCTTCGTTATCAACCGATCGTGACAACCGTTACTTATTCCCAGTTCCTTATTCGGCATTCGTTATCAGCCGATTTTATTGGTTGATAACGAAAATCGAATAAGTAACGGTTGCCACGTCCCCGTCTGAATTTATTACTACCACCAACAACTTGTGACAGTGGTATACCAATGCAAGGGTCTGAGGACATGAATGAACCAGCCAAGCTGCCAAGATGCTTTTTCAAACTTCAGGATATCCTGGGTACTTCGCCAATCGATGCTTTCCGTGTGTCTATCTCGGACCGTGTGTATTAACTTCGGGTTTGCTGATAAATAAGTAACGGTTGTTACGACCCCGTCTTAATTTACTACTGCCACCAACCACTCGTGACACTGGTATGCCAGTGTAGGTGTCTTTGAACATTATTGAACCAGCCAAGCTGTCAAGTTGCTTTTCAAAATTTTGGATACCCTGGGTACCTTGTCAATCGAGCCTTTCCATGTAGCTATCTAGGACCGTGTATATTAACTTCAGGATTGCAGATTGGATGTTATGAAATTGTACATATTTTGCTAGAAAGGAGGGTGCAAATAAATCCCCAAAATGCCACCAAAGAGCTCCATTTGATACCAAAGTTGAAAATTTGCCCGACGGAGCATTCTCTCAGACCGCTTAGCATGCAAGTGTCTTGGGTATCTGTGGCGAGTGTCAAACACACTTGCATGCCTGACATCTGCCGAATCCAACACTTCAGTTTCCAAATGGGCGATTGTTGGAACTATACTCCGGATACATTCACCTCCATTTATACTGTGAGGCGAGTTTATTATTCTGATCTTAAACATTTACCTAACAGGACAGACAACACTAAAATTATGTTATATAAATAAGTTGCACAAAATTAGCAAGGGATATTATTAGGCCGAATCAAATCGCCTCTCTCGCAGCAGAATTTAAGTGATGAAAATGTGGTGACAGATTCTTTCTAGATTATCAAACGCTTGGAGTGCGACAAATCATGAGTATTAGAAATGTTTGAAACTAAAAAATTTAAAATTATTTTAGGCATAGCTATCGGTATTACCTTTACTTACAAAAGGGTATACAACCTTGAGGCTCGGGGAATGCGGTGGATCAGCGATTAGCGCATTGGACTTCGAACCGAAAAGGCGACACTTCATTCCAAATCAGCGGTATCTGCGTTGTATCCCGGAGCAAGACACTTAATCCCGATTGCAAACGCCGTTGCGCACTGGTCTGTGTACAAAGGAGTACTGCACGTCGATGGTGCATTGTCTTCAAACTCTACTAACTCTACTCGTGCAGAGGTAATATCTTGGAGAATCTGACAAGTTGCTCGACGCTGTTCGGGGGTTCTTTTAGGCTATTTCCACTGATAAAACTGTCGGACAAGATGTAACTATGTCTTTTGAGAGTATTGTTAAACCCCAATAAACAAATAAACATTACAGATGTTTACAATATTTATTAAGGTTACACAGTTAATTATAGAAAGTACCCGCCTAGTTCTACTCAATAATTCAAACTCTGGCATTTGTTCCATCATAGAATTCTATTCTGACATTCTGTGTAGCGGTCAAAGAAACACCGCCTCTACCGTTCCATTTATACTTTGCCCTTTCCACGCTGCAGCAGCATATAAAGGAAGTATAATTTATTGGTGTATTAGAGGTGCGTCGTCTGGTCCATTGCGAATTACCTTTGAATCCAGATTCTACGGGATAGCATATTCAGTGTCATTTCAAAGACATGAGTTGAAACAGGATTGATTCTATTTGTGCGGAGCACGGTGGTTCAGTGGTAGACTGTTGGACTTCTATGCTAAAGGTCCCAAGTTCGATCCCCGTACGGGACGACCCGCGTTGTGTCCTTGGACAAGGCACTTTACCCCGGTTGCCTACATGGTTGCACGATGACGCTGTGTACTGAGGCGTACTTCACGTCGATGGTGCACATGTCTTCAGCCAATGTAACCCTGCTTGAACGGAGCTGGAGTTAGAATGTTGAGGAGCTGACAGTTGATCGTCGATGCTCGGTGATTCTTTCCGGGTATTCCGGTTTCATCCATCCGTCTAACTGTCACGATCACGATTAGCCATTATGCATAAGTATGTGACATTAAACACCAATAAATAAATAAATTTGTGCGTACATGAACATGAAAGATGGTGGTTAGTGATCAGACAACAAAGTAATCAGAATCTCGTCAAAAACGATTGGTAATAATGTATTCTTACAGCCTCACTGTGTTGTAGGATCAAATTATTGCTTACCCTTCTCGCAAATCAAAAATAATTTCGCATATTTACAACATATATATTGGCAGGAGGAACGTGGCTATAGGGTCTGAAAACTGTACTCTCTCCAGGCTGCCGAACACCTATCCCACCTTCTCGAGTAAGAATTTTCCAACTGCTAACTGTGATGTTCGAAATATATGGTCTTGGGTTGTAGATTTGAAAATCGCCTGTTGAGTGCAACAAGGCGCTATGTGCAATGCTTTAACATTGTAGATAAGGCCTTATTGCATTTACTTAATTCCAGTTAGAAAATCCCATGTGGTTCAAACTCACTTAATGTCTGTCACAAAAGTTCTTAGCTACAGATAATATGCCAGGAAATCCACTGCCATATCGTCCGGTGAGTGCAACAAGGTACCATCTACAATGCTAAATGCATTGCAGATGGCGCCTTGTTGCACTCAACCAGACGATATGGCATCAATTTCCAACTGTTGGTAGTCTGTGTCTTAAAATGTCTAAATATTAGAAATTTTGGCAGCGATTGAAGTGAGATACCCCTAACCTCTCAGTCTCCCAGTCCCTTTTAATATTCTATGATAATAAGAAAGTCCGGTTTTTAAAGGGTTAATCTTTAACCCCTATTTATTTACCCACTTTTTGTGAAAATCTGCGCACGAACTACGGTTTATGGAATGTGATTTCATTTACTAACAAAGATGTACAGATATTCTTTCTTGCTCCAGTTTTAGATATTTCAGTCAATACGCATTTAATTCGCCTTGACAACACAAAGGTAGTAACAGAATTAGTGGAACTATACGGCATAAATAAAACTACGGCTGTGGTGCGTTTTCATTTCTAATGATCATGTCATCAAACTTTCGGTCAAATAAAGTCTCAATTGAGCAGCATTTCTAGCGTTGATTCACAGAAAAGGAATCTTTTTGGTATATTTTAGATTCGATCGTGTGGAATATATCATATCTATAGGTTCGCTTTTCCATTCAACTGAAATATTTCGGACGAGTGAATCAACAAATATGCGAAGGGCCATTTAAGGGCTAGAGTTGTCCCAGGTCATAACAGCATCGAATTCCTTACTGGTGTTATGTGAACATGGTGTAAGGGTTAAATAGTTAAAACATAGCACCCGTTCCTTAGTAGCAGTCCTTGAAATATATGCCTGTCCACCTGTCGCAGGAGTATTTTTTGAAAGTGGCAGATACAGAAAACAATACCTGTAACATGCGACTTCGAATGTGAGTCTAACGGATATTTAATACACAATTCCAGAAAATGATGAAACGATGATTCATCTTGCAGAATGAAGCTAAACAATGCATAGACACAAGTTCATTGCTTCACGGACAGGTTTATAGTCCGCTACAGGCGTTCTGTATAACACAAAAGGAAAAAATCATAAAGCAAACCAGAGAATTGTAATTTGTTGGACAAATTACGGGCTTTCCCAACTTTTAATGTGAAAACGTGCGCTGTATTGTACACGAAGCTATCAAACCTATTGATTATCTTTACACCTGATTTTTGGCTCTGGCATGAGAAATCGTCAGGTTAACTTCTCATTCGTCCCACACAAATTGTCTGTTCGATCCCAGAAGCAAAAGTACAGGCCTAAGCTGAGCATATATTGCCTGTACTTAACGCTAGTTGGAATGTGAGATACAACTTTTCTATTTTGAAAAAACGGAGTACAGCAAATTGCAAAACTCACTTGAAATCGAACTTTGTTTGACGTACTATTCAACAAGCAGTCATAGCAGATATTGGGTTAAGTCCTACCTCATAACTTACAAAACTAAAATTGTTTAATTATGAAGAAACTTCAGTTCTGAGAGTTTATGGGCTACCAGATGCCACTAGCTTCTTACACCAACTCGACTTAGCTCAGCTAGATTAACTTTCTGCAAAACAATCAACAACGCCTGGAGTCACTTCGCAGCCGTTATATCAGCCCATTATTTAAAACATTCCCATACACTGTGATATTTCTTCAAAATAATAACATCCAGGTATCAACCTCTGGTCATCATGACAATTCATACTTTTCAAAAAGTATTCAAGACCGGTCCCCTTTCTTTTCTCACTCTTTTACCATCGACTTCACCTTCATCTTGACCGAATTCTAACATTCTTACAACCAACGAAACTCGCTAACTCAGTCAGTCACACGAGACTCCCTTTGTTTTATTCCATCACAGTAAATTATCCATTTGCCTTCAGTCTTACCTTTTTTGTCATGTAGTTTACATTTTCACCCAAACATCACCTGACGCACCACCATTAAGTCTACACCCGAAAATGGAGACTCATGTGGTACGAGTTTTTCTTCTATTTTATTCTCCTTAACCCCACTTTCTCTTTTTGCAAATGTCCACCGGACTTCATATCGCAACTCCACGGTTGGACCGTACGTACTTTGCATTGGGTATCTTAGCCACCTACTTTGCAGACCGGGAGAACGAGGAGGACTTGCCGTTTCCGCACTGTATTTTCTTCCAGTCTCCCCATTCAGGGTTTAGAGCTTTCTTTCAGTCCCCCACCCAGGGCTGACTTCACCACCATACGTGTAGGTATGTATCGGGGAATGTTGGACTACTCAGTTATATTCTGTCTTTCAATGCACCATGCCATTCCTGGATCTGTACTTTACAGTAAACTCAAGATACACAGACTCTTCTAGTACCAGCTTCATGAGTCCCCCTTTTCCCCAGTAATTCTTGCATATTCACCTGCCGAAACGTTTATATTTTGCAGCATACATTCTATGGGTATGTGATCCAGCTACCATAAAATAAGCACTGCATATTCACCTGCTGAAACCTGTATATATTGCAACGTACACGCTTCGAGTATGTGGGCCAGCTGCAATGAGATAAGCAGCCGCTAGTGGGGGGGGGGGGGGGAATTATGAAGCAGTTTTTTGACTGAATGCTTGGAGTTTAGGAGGGAGAGTGGGGGAGAAACACCTCGGTGTGGCACTGGGTTAATATAGGCCTCCACGTTAGAGGGCCGCGACAAATCAGCGGAAGGCCGAAGATTTATTATTATATTCACCTGCTGAAATCTGTGTATACATTACAGCATACACGCTACGTGAATGTGATCCTGTTGCGTCGAAATAAATATTGGTTTTTGGCATGTCATGTTTGAAGTATTCTTGGTTGTCCATAAATAGGCTACTGTATTCACATGGAAGCAAAGTTTTTCAAGTTTACCCTTTCCAAACTGATAGAAAAAAGTTACCAAAACAGGTATATTTGAACAGTCCTCTTATTCTAGGTTCCAATCCAGCATTCTAAAGTGTTTCTTATTAGTGTCTCACGTCCTTGTCATCATCTAAGCTATATACACAACCAAGTATAAAGTCAAGTTTTGCCAATCGTTTATGCTTATTTTGCCCACCTACCGAGAGATTGCACCCCAGTGGCGTTCATTACAAGGTCCCATTTTACTAGTGCAGGAAAACAAATCTACTTCAGTCGACATGCAGACCTTCACTTCTCAGGTACCAATGGCGGATCTCAAGGCTAAAATCATACACCAAAACATATAACACAAAATTTGGTCTCGATTGATTTTTGAAATGCTGTTATGAAAGCACAATGAGCTCTTTCATCTTTGTTTGTGGGCACGTGAGAACAGAAATTCACAAAATTCATTAAAAGTGTTCTTTTTAGCGGACAGTGCTATTTTTTCAAGTGGCCAAAGCACATGTTGGGTTAAGCTCCAGAGCATAACTTTAAGACAGCGGATCTGTTGATTGAGCATCTCTGCAGTGTTTCAACTTAACCTCTTCCGAAATGATAGTAAAGAGCAACCAAAATTTGCTAATTTTGGGTGTTCGAAATGGTACTCTTATTCTCAATCTGATTGTGCTTGATGGTTACATCTGAGATTAAAAGTATACCAATCCTACCCAGGGAAACTGTGTACAGAAAGGTACGACATTAATCGGAAAATGAATTTTGTCTAACGGTACTCATATTTGAGCGGACAAAACTGAAAATGGATAACGCGGGACACCAAACATTTTACACCAAATTTGTTCCCCATTGATTTTTAATGCAGTTATGGAAAGCACAACGAGCTCTTTCATTTTTGTTTTTGGACAAATGAGGAGAAATGTGCAAAATTCAATAAAAATCTATTTTGGGGGATGGTACTATTCTTCAAGTAGGGTTGGGTTAAACCCCGGAGCATAACTTACAAAAGTGGATGTGTTCATTGAGCATATCTGCGTGTAGCAAAGTAAAGTGTTTAGAATTAACCCTTTCCAAAATGAAAGAAAAGAGCAACCAAATTAACTAATATTGGTATTTTTAAATGGTACTCTTATTCTCGCCCTCAATGTGCGTGACGGTTAAATCTGAGAATAAAAAGTAAACAGTAACTTTCTTTTGCAATCATTGTTGCATCTATCCATACCAAAATAATTGTTACAACAGCACTGCAATTAGATAATTTTGCCCATGAAGTTAGTCAATTTTGAAATTCACATCAGTTTTGGTCCCTAGGGGTTAATTTTCAAATATTTGTGTGGTGATTTTGCTGTATCATATTATGCGCTGAATGTGTGGACATCAATCACAGTCTGATAAGAGACATGGAGGAATCTTGAATCTTGGTATTTGAATGAACATGTTCAAGTTGAGGGTACACCAATTCAAGGCCTGACAGTTGGGTGAGAGTTGAAACTTTGAATAAAACATATAAACCCCAAAATTGTTCTTGGATGAATGCCTTATCTTCTCATGGGAAGTGATGCGAGAAAATATGGTTCTAGTGTTGAGAAATCGCATGTAAAAGTTGGCGAAAATAAAAATTATTGGGACAGTACCCTTATGGAAAATCTCAAATCTGCCAAGGGTTAAACTTTCAATAATAACGTAAAAAACAAAATTTGTCATACCTTGAATGCTGCATCGGGCATATAAAACATTCTGCGCTCAAGCAATCAGAAATGGAGTATATTGTCTGACCAAATTCTGAAAAATGGGAGTTTTTTTTAGAGGGAACCTACTTTTATGCAAACAGACTTTACAACCAAACTGACAATAGCAAATATTCTCGGTGATCAATTGTGAATACGGACTTGCAAAGTGTTTGAATTTAACCTATTCCAAAATGATAGGAAAAAAGCAACCAAAGATGGCTAATTTTGGCATTTTCAAACGGTACTCTTATTCTCACCCTCATTGTGCTGGAGGGTTGTCAAATCCGAGATTAAAAAGTAAACAGTAACTTTTTTTCTGCAATCATTGTTGCATCTATCCACACAAAATATTGTTATAACGACCTTTCAATAAGAGAAATTTGCCCTTGCAGTTGGTCAATTTTGAAGAAAAAATGCAATATACATGTCGTTTTTGGCCAATCGGGGATAATGTTGAAATATTTGTGTTTTGATTGTGGAGCATCATATTATGCTCTAAATTTGTGAAAAATTGGTGCTAAATAACTGAACACAATTTTGAGACTTTTGAAAAATGGTGAAATTTTGAAGGTTTTGGCAGAATAATTTAAAAATAAGTGTTTTCGCGGATATGACGGTACCTCATTTCACTACATTTTATGACATTACATAAGTATGCCAAATTTTGGTTGAAACCGTACGGCTTTTTTGAGCAGTGCAACAGACAAGATTGACGGCGGAAATAAAAATTTAAGAAAAAGAAGAATAACAAGAGTCTTTCCCAAACTCTGTTTGGGAAAGCCTAACAATTAGACGCGGATCAACCTGTTTTGCGACATTGTTTTCTTTTGTATGGACGTTTCAAATAAAGCACTCCCTGTGCTTCTCTTTTTCACTATTTTGCAAATACGATGAAATATTTAATACGGTTATTTTTCTTCTCTAAATTCTACGAGCACAAAAATCAAGGTTGAGCATTAAACAAAGAAAGGTGAGTCGGATCTTGGATGGGGAATGGAGCTTAATGCACATTTCAATCAAGAGTAATTTGACCTGCGTAGCGGCGAGTTGGAGCTAGTAACAGAGGAGTTATCTCCTCAGAAGAATCGGAGTCCGTCCTCGATCAAAGATTTCGGAGAATGGAGAGTCAGTTTGTCCCTCTGGTGGCGTGTTTACTCATCACAATGTTTTCCTGCCCAAATATTCCAACAATGTTATATAGACACGTTGAAAATTTGAAAAATGGAAGCCATTTTATAAGTGCTCACAGCAGACCGAAGCAAGAGCTATAGTTGAATACATGGGGTACGGTATTATCCCCATTACTGCATGGATATACACTACCTCTAGTAGTGGATGTCTTTGTGTTAGCACTGAAAATACCGTGTTCACTTGTCTCGGTGCTTGTGAAGAAAAAAATGAGTTTCAAAAATAGTGGGGCAGGGGCGGATGCACCCACCTTTGCATATTCTCTTAGACGCGTATCATTAACTTGTAACGTCATATCACAGCGCATGTTATTTATCGTTACGGGATACGTAGATGATACATAACGAGTTGAAGTTGAAAAGGCGAGAGAAAGCTCCCCATTCGAGGGACTTTAGGCCCGAGTGGGGTGCTTTCTCTCGCCTATCTAACATCAACGAGTTCTTTATCCTACTTAAAAACATTTTGTTGTTGGATAGTTCAATTGATATAAAATATCCAATAGTGAGCTGTTGCATACCACTATCCAACTATTAAGCTTTGGATAGTTAAACTATATGCCAATTAATAACAATGGATAGCATCAGTAAACGTTTTTAATGGTATGCTAATTGTGAACGAATATAACTTATTAAAGTTCATGTGGAGATTTGATGTGAAAGAACATATTTTCTCCAGTTACATGGGTACCACTCCAAAACTTATACATGTCATTAGTCACACACCCTAAATCAATATACAAACTTTACCTTGCACACCCCATAATAGTATGTTCGGATTATTGACTGCTCAATTTCAGTTGTCTTAAGGGAGATGGATGAAGAAATAAAAACAACTGATGTCAAGGACTGGTGTTAATTAATTATAAGATACTTGCGTGGGATATACAAAATGAAAAATCAGAAGAATAAATAACGCAAATAATACGTATATTTCATTCAAATAAATTTAAAATACATGAGTGGGTTATACAGAAAAGATAATAAATCATGGATATAATACAAATAAAAATTCATAAAATATATAAAGATAACTAAATAATGAAAATAATAAACAAAAGCTCATAAAATAAGAGAGATATTACAAAAATCAGATAAATATGTAATGGAAATAATAGACAAGAAATCATAAATTAAATGTAAGGACATGGATTGGATAATACAAAACAGATAAATAAATAATGGAAATAATATCCTATAATTCATATGAATACCCATTAATACACATCAACACATATGTCAAATTAATAAATATAATGTACATGGATTTGATACATACAAATAAATAAGTTTAAAACATGGCGCAAATTTATAAAATTAATAAGTCTTTCGCAGAACGCAATTACACATTAACTAAGCCTCAGCAGATAACCGACACATTCTAGGAACTCCATGTCGGTCTTTTAATTGTTTAATAATTTGTAGTTTACGGTAAAAAAAAATTACTTTGGATTCTCAGAGACTGCCGCAGTGATTTTTCCGTTAGTACATTTTATTGGAACCTTTCAAATATCACCGTTGGTTTGTGCAATGAAATAGAGGAAACATAAACGCATGAAGTCTCAAATTCCTGGATCGATTTCAACGGGATAGCTAATTAAATGTGAATCCATATTCTGAGGATTCGGTTTCAATAATGGTTTATCTTGTAAAATAACCACGATCAAACGGCAGTTTCAGTGGAATTGACTTTTGTTGAAAAGTCTGATTAAAAACTTCCATCGTTTCCGAAAATACGAAAACGTCGAAGTTAACGGAACGAACATGTGTGTTTGTGTATACAAGCCACCCAGTGAAAATGTCACAGTTTGGGTCATATTTCTGACTACGTAGCGGCTACCCTATAACGCTGGGCTATATATAACAATGACACTCGAGGCCTAATCATGTTATTTAAGTCAACCAACGAAGTTGGAATGACATTATTGGCATCATTAGTATTTTTTCTTTTCTAAAGCTATCGGGACCAACTTTGGTACACTTATTAATGGTGACTTCCAGTTATATATTTAGGCATTCGTTTTCTCATATGGTACCTTTTGCCAAAGCAACGTCGCTTTCAATGTTTTTTATCTCTACCTTTTAATATCAACTTAAAAATCAGGCATTCCACTTTAAAATTTTCGATTGGTTATCTCCACCAAAAAAGAAGTGCTGGAGTCATGGAAAATTATCAATAGTTATGGGTGAATTTCCGGGTGATGTTAATAGCGTCAACGTCACAAAAAAAATTGAATATCGCCAAATTTTCACGAAATTTTAATATATTTTAGAGCTCAAAATTAGGAAATAGGAGGTAGCTGTGTTTTGGGTTTTTTTTGGTTTATCGCCATTTGTGATGTTTTTACGTCATTCCAAAATTTTCATTAAAATACAACTTTTGTGATTCACATTCCCCCTAATTATAAATGATACTTTTAGTAAACTCCACAAACTATTTTCTAGTTGTTTGAAATTGTGCGATTTTATATTTCACTTGAAAATTACGCACCCGATGCCAGTGAGGCCAATTTAACGTCTTTTATTATTACTTTCATTTGTAACCTCATTTTTGTTTTTTTTATTTGGCGCCATTTTGACGTTTTTACGTCACCTAAAAATTTAGCCCATTTTTGACATAGTTCATTAAAAACGCAGCGTTGTGGTTTACATGGCTCCCTATTTATATGCGACACAGCTAAGAAACTCCACACTCTGTTTTATGGCAATTTTAAATTGTGCAGTTTTGTATTTCCACATGAAATTTAAGCCACCGATGCCAGCGATGCCGATTTAACGTCTTTTTTGATACCTTTCATTTTCAACCTTATTTTGTGTCTCAGGCTTTCAAATTTGGGGAATGTAATCTACGCTAAAAACTATATCTACAAATGTGCCATTCCAGGAAATTCCAGCCGTTATGGTCGAACGCTGAAATGACGTCACGGGCGGTCATAAAGTAAAAAATTAAAATGAGTAAGATATTTGGAAATTTTAGTATGTTATAGAGCTCGAAGTATAAAGAGAATAGTCTTTTTTGATTTGGCGCCATATTGACGTTTTTACGTCATTTCATAATGTAGTCTATTTTTGATATATTTCATTAAAAACGCCAAGTTGTGATTCACATAGCTCCCAATTTATATAAGATACAGCTAAGAAACTCCACACTCTGTTTTCCGGTTATTTGAAATTACGCGATATTATATTTTCATTTGAAATTTGCGCACCCGATGCCAGTGATGCCGATTTCTAAACGTCTTTTCTATACCCTTGATTTTCCACCTCATTTTAGCCACAGACTTTCGAAATTTTGATTATATAATCTACGAAAAAACAGCATATCTAAAAATGTCTTGCCATTTCACAAAATTACAACCACTATGGTCGAACTCTAAAATGACGTTATAGGGGTCATAAGGTCAAAAATTAAAATGAATTTGATTTTTTGAAATTTTAGTATTTTATAAAGCTAAACAAATTAGGAAATAGCTGCTTTTTATTTCCATTCGACGCTATTTTGGCGTTTTTACGCTACAATTTTAGCCTATTTTCATTATTCATAAAAACAAGCCCTTCGTTCTGAATTTCCCCCGCTTAATACAGGATACACATATGACACTTATCACACCGATTTGCGATCATATTAAGTTGTTAATCCTAATTTTCATTTCAATTTGACACACCCGATGCCAGCGATGCCAATTTTTGCTTGTTTTCTACACCTTTTATTTTCAACCTCATTTTGAGCCTTAGCCTTTCGAAATTTCGGGAATATAAACTTCGCCAAAAGGCATATAAAAAAGCTTGGAAATTCTTAATCGTTATACCCAAACGTTGAGGTGATGTCATAGAGGGTCATATGGTCAAAAATTAAAATGCGTCATTTTTTTTTAATTTTAGGATATTGCAGAGGTAAAAAAAAACTAAGAGATAGCTGGGTTATTTTTCTTTTTTAATTTGCTGTGCCTTATTGATGTATTTACGTCACTTAGAAGTTTAGACTATTTTTGACACATTTCATTAAAACGAGCGGCGGGTATACCCAACTGAGCGGCTTAGTACGTAAAAGCGCGACAGACACTTTCCCTCCTATTTGGGCGATTCTTCGATGGCCATGATTCCCAAATAATAAGGTGCTATCCATATAAATTGTGTCTGCTGCCTCATTGGCTCAAAGCTGTTATTGTATTGAGAAAGCCAGCCTCGAAGCTGTTATTGTATTGAGAAAGCCAACCTATCAGTCTTTTTTTAATGAAACATTCTCCAATTTTTTAAAGTTAAAAATAAAAATTTTAAGTTTAGTGAATGATATACTATTATGTGTCAAGGGGACACGGGTTGTTAATACTGTTTTATTAACCTCAAAAGTTTGTGACCAATCATCCCTACTGACACGTAGAACACATTGGAACTCAGGGGACGCAATGTCACATTTAAAGTGTCTGACTGATGCCATGTATAATTAATGGACCTAGACCGTTACATATGATAGGTACCATTTTAAACATTTTTAGGTTTGGAAAGTAGATTTCGGAATCAAGGAGTTGAATTTAACCTCTTTTGGTTACAGAATGCAGGAAACGTAGTAAGTATCAGTTCTAAAGTTTGGGATGTACACTTCCATATACCATTTGGTATTGGAATACGTTCTGGCATGAATTCATAACTGACAAAGGCGCCTTGTATCGTTTGAATTATGGACCAGACGAAGAAACTACATATCTATTAATGTTTTCTTGTCAAGGAACGACGCTTTCCTGGTATTTCTGAGCTCGAAGAAGAAATGAGTGACTAGAAAACAATATTCTTTAAAAGTTAATTTATTAAATATTTAAATGATTAAAAGCAAAACTGTAGCTCTCAGCATCATTGTAAAAGACAATTAGAGTTAATCAATAAGCACCAATTAACTAAGTTGCAGCGCATTATGGTTATTACTGACAAAACATAACAAATTGGTTTCATAAAGCTTCATATTGCTCGCTGCGGAATATTATATTTGATCTCCGTTAATTAATAATTTCTCTAGCTTTTATCTCTTAACAATATGTCAGAGGCTATTAATATCCTATTGGCAGGCAAACGTCACGTTCAGACCTGTACCTGAGCATTAGACTTCTTGCTACGGAACCATTTTTAGGATGTGCAATATCCCATCATATTCATCAAAAAAGGCTACACATGTCTAATTGGTTTAATATAGATATGACTAGAATATACTTTTATTTGTTGACTAAACGGTAGCATTCTGTTTGGCATATTTATCAGGAATGTTATCTGTCAGTGGACATGTCGTCCTTACCGGGTTAGGTAATACAGTTAAAACTAGAAGTCCTGTCACGAACTGTGAGCTTATCTGGGCTTAATTGCGCGTAGGAATTGTGCGCGATTGCTATATTTAATGGTATCCAAAGCACGGCAGGTTCTCCTGGTTACTCGTAGCAAACACAGGCAATGTTTCTGCCAATGGACCTTCTGGTTACTCTGAGGGCCATTGGCTGAAACATTGCTTGTGCACAAGCCATATGTACAGAATTTGATAGCCTTACTATGGTCATACCGCGTAGATTAACGCGCTGCTCGACGTGCTGTTTGTGTAGGATCTCTAGTTTTAACTGTATGACCTACAGAGCTAGTGCCCTGCGAATTTTAAATTCCGGTTCGGATCGAATACCAAATCAAATCAGGTAGAGGATTTCGAATCGAATCGCGACTCGAATCTTACCACACATCAAGTTATCAAGTTGTAGATGCCGTATCGTTTTCTTACAGGACAACATATTGTCAACCTCCTCTCAAGTATTTTATTCAATGGAGACTCATTTGTTTTGGCAACTCAATCAAAAAAGCAGAATATTCCAGAGCGGAATCGAAGTAATTTCGGACAGGTAACTTTTATTGTATTCATTCTTCATTTTTACAGCCCAACATATTATCAGTCTCCTCTCTTGTATTGCACTCAACAGGGACTCACCTGTTCGGCAGGTCAATCAAAGTACTTTCGGAAGGGAAACCTTCTTGAACTATTCTTCTACCGTCTGGCATCCTATACAGGAAACTATGCTAACTGGACAAGCGTTCAAACCTCCAAGTATTTTCGGAAGGGGGGGGGGGGGGGTCATGAACTTTTATTCTATCATCAGGTCTCCTTTTGGGGAGACCTGATGATAGAAGAAGAGTACAAAGGGAAGATTTATTTATTTATTTATTTATCGGTGTTTAAGGTCACATACTTATGCACTAATAGCTAATCGTGACCGCTACAGTATTACGGGTGGAGGAAGCCGGAGTACCCGGAGAGAACCACCTCCTTAACATTCTAACTCCACTCAAGCAGGGTTCGAGCGGTTGAAGACATGTGCACCATTGACGTGCAGTACGCCTTAGTACACTGCGTCATCGTGCCCCATGTAGGCAACCGGAATAAAGTGCCTTTCCCAAGGACACAACGCGGGTCGTCCCGGACGGGGGTCGAACTCGGGGCCTCCAGCATAGAAGTCCAACAGTCTACCACTGAGCCACCGCGCTCCCCCAAAGAGGAGATACTTGGCAGGATTTTGAGAAGGTCTCGATGATTCGAAACTTCCAGATCAGCGCGACTCGAATGTAATCAATTCGAATCTTCAGAATGGTTGGATGTTGTTTGTTATATCACATAGGGAATATTCAGAGGTGAAGGCTTTTTTTAAAATTATTTTGATTTTAAACATTGAAATGAGACAGAAGTTAATTCATTTCTTCTGCTCGACGAAAACACAGGTGAGAGTTGCTTGGGCTCAGTTCAATGTCTTCGAGATAGTTTTGTCAAGTTTGCCTGTACCCCCACACTGTTACACAAAACAATGTTACGTAATTCAGTAGAGCCATGTAAATGGTGCACTTAATTCAATGAATGTATATTTCACAATTGCGTGTGTCTCCCCTTTCAGATAATAATGCAAGAATATATACAGAGATGTGTTAGAATCTACGCCAAGAAAACAAAATGAGTTTGCGCAGGTAAAAGGAACGACAGAAACTCCGTACTGGGAGGTCCTGACTTGTGATATGAAATTATGATATCGGACATAAATACTTCATCAGATTCCATTCTATAGTGGGCCCCCAATCCGTGTTCTGTGGTAGTTTTTGTTGGCGGATTGTGATTTACCGACAGTTTCAGTAACCAGTTTCACGCCGTGTCGGACAATTTTATGAGTGGAGGACGCCGGAGTACTCGGGGAGGACCACCGAGCAGCGGCGAACAACTATAATACTTTTCTACTTACTAACCCGGAATAAGCAGAGTTAGCAGCAGGTGATGCCAAGTATACGCGCGGTATTCCTTAGAACACACGACACAATACCCACACGTGGGTAATCGGGATTAAGTGTCTTGTCCAAGGGTACAGCGCAGATGGCGCGGGTCGGGATCGAACCGTCGACCTTTAGTTTTGAAGTCCAGTGATCTAAGCAATGGGGTTGTGCTCCCGTGCTATAACAGAATTGAACTGAGATACGTAATATAACCACCTAAAAGAAGAGCCACAAGAAGGGCAGAAAGGGCTAAACCTCTTCCCTCCTTCCTTTTCCTCCTTTGACACGCCTAGACATACGAAAACCAATCATTTACAGTTACCGAGGGTCGAAAGAGGCTTGTCCCCCAAATCGTCCCAGCGCGCCTTCGGCGTGGCAAACCATTTCGTTCGACGTAATATAAAATATTTTGCAAATGAAATGTGACAAATACGTCCATAATATAAAAGATAACATTGCCACAAACCTTCCTCGATTTTTTATTTTTTTAAATTAGGTTTTCAGATCATGACCCCTCAGTAGGACACGCCCAGTGACCTAGTTACAATGATGAATCTTCGGCTATATTTTTGAAAGACCAAATATATTTCGAAAGCTATTTCGGAGTACACTTATATATTGGTCTCTCGCTGGCGACCTTAAAGCCTCGTTACAGATCACGTGAGAGTAAAATTGTTTCTGTTTATTCTAAAATGTGGACAATAATTTAATTTTAGTCACAGACAGATTTGCCATATCTGTCCACTCAAACAGAAAAAGCAAACCCGTGTTAACCCTTTCAACACTGGTGTTATCTTCCATGCCAGTTAAATGGCAGAAATTGAACTCTTCTGAAGGCTGCACGTTGAAAATATTAATTGTTCTATCACACACATTCACTTAGTAGCCATCCTACTTAATGAAATTATGACGTTTCGTGTTCCTAGACCGGAAAACCGGCATCTCGTGTTCAAAGAGTTAAAATAAAGTGATAGATGCTTATCTAGAATTAAGACCACTGGACGATTTGTGCTTACCTACATTTGCAATATGTTTTTATTCCATTCTGTCTCTCAAAGCAACTCGCCACAATAATGAGTGTGGAAAATAATGAGAAATACGAGAACAACGAAAAATGCTGTCTGTTATTTTCTTTTGTTGAAAGTCAAAACTAGAACCGTGCGAATTTCAAATCCCGGATCGAATCAAATACCAAATTGAATTTAGCAGAATTCTTCGAATCGAATCTTACGGCACTTCAAGTTGAAGATATTGCACCTTCGTTTTTACATATTATATTCAGCGGGGACTCATCTGTTTTGCTCAAGTAAATCAAAAAGCAAAATATTCAAGAACGGAATCAAAATAGCGGAAGCGGAACATGCTAACGGGAGAAGAGTTCAAAGAAAAGACGATTCGAGAATTTTTAATCGTTTTTGAAACATCGGGGCGATTTCTGTAGTGAGAACGTGATATTTTCAATTGTCCTTATGACCGAAGGTTGAACATATTCAGTGACCTTTTCTGCAAGGTTACGGTGGATTACTTTTTAATCCACTTTATTGTGCGAACTTAATCGATAAAAATAATCAGGAAATATCTACCGGTAGTCTTAAGAAAAACGCAACTGTTCTTGTGGAAACCGTTGAACCTTTGAACCTTTGAACCTTTGATGACCCAACCATAAGAAACTGGAATAAATTTTCCACTTTCTCCGCTCAGGTAACAAAAGATTTTGCTGAAGTATGAGGTGCACTTAACTCTTGCCAGTCCACGAAATAACTAAATAAGAAAAAAAATTTGAATATAAAAACATTTCAAGTCCTGTGGACTGTTAATTGTTCATAGTCGAGTGTCGCCTGCCTGTCAAGTAGACGTCACTTGACTAGAAACAGCGCCTTAGGTTGCACAACTTTTCCTACTTACTATTATTTAACCCTTTACCCAAGGTAACGACCAAAACCTGCCAGCGCTATTCACGAAAAATGCCATTCAGTTTTCATTATGGTTTCATTTTTCGCGTCAAAAACATAGCTTATGACCCCCTCATTGGAACGGGCTCGTTGAGAGATCTTATGAGGGGTCGTTCCAATGAGGGGTCATAGGCTATGTTTTTAACTCAAAAATGAAAAACTTCAGTTATTCAATAATTTTGGTTGCAAGAGTCGTCCGCTTTTCATGTTAGGTAAAGGGTTAAACCATAAGTATCAGAGCATCTGCTGTATAAATTGATGGAAAGTAGACTCAGCTTCAGGATGCTTGGTGTTAAATGAAATCCTCTCACAATCGCAGCCTACAATTCCGGTATGTGATCACCAGTCGTGATAAGAAACCGTTAAAATGATTTTCTTGGTGCATAGGGACATTGGGGTACAGATTAATTTCCAACAGACAAAACCTTTTTAGCTCAGTGTGAAAAGCATTTGGAGATGGATGCCATTAGCTGAAGAATGCAATGTATTTATGAAACAGTCGAGCTCAGATCAAATAGATTGAAACATCAATACTGTCAGCATCATTTAATTTCATAGTCAAACACTGAATTACAATTATACATTTAGATCGTCGAAAAGTGTTTGTTGACCCTTTACCGAACGTGAAGCAATATCCGTCCGCCTTTATTCACAAAAATCGTCATTCAAATTTTATTTTTTTTAACACTTTTGCCTCTAAAAGATAGCTTATCACAATCATTGTCGAGCTTGTTCCAATGCGATGAAATACGACATCTTTATGAGGGAAAATAATGAAAAAGTTTGGTTATTCAAAAAATGTTATACTGCAAGTGTAATCTGCTAGTCCTGCTAAGTTTTGAGTCAATTAACAGTCCCAGTATAAATATATGGAGAGATAGGCAGGGATAACGATTTACTGATAAAACACCTGTGTAGTGGAGTTTACACTTTGCTTATTTCCAATGTTCCAATCGTTTCCAAATTTTCTGGTACTTCCTTCACTTACTCATTCCGAAGCACTTGATGGATTTCCAATACCATTTGTTCTTGGTTGATGAAAATACTTTACAAAATTAATTTGTATTGCAGTTTGCGACTGTTCCGAGGCTTCGTGGGACTATTGTGTCCTATAGTTATCATTGCTGCCTTCGTTTCTTGCCATATATGTAAAAATATCCAACGAAGCATATCGGTCGAATGTTTTTCCAAACGTCTTATACTAACTATACTATACTTACATTAAAATATCATTGTTCACTTTTTGTTCACAAAGGGCCATATGCTTGTAAAACATATACTGAAAACACATATGTATAGGTGTGGTAGCTGAGGCCAATGATAGCACTTGTAGTGTGGAGGCAGGCATCGTAAGACAAATAAAGTAACTGGTAAGGGTAGCAAACACTGGGAGAAGATAGTTTAGTGACAGATTACAATAGCTGTGACAGTGATAGTTGGCAGTAGTAGTGGCAGGTATTTGTAGTGGCAGAAGAGTAAACTTTATGGTCCTGAGCTATGACTGCCGTCGTGACAGCTAAAGATTAACCCTTTTACTTTGCATGAAAAGGAGACGAAATTTCTTGAATAACTATTTTTTTCATTTTTGCCTCAAAAACATAGGTTATGACCCCTCATTGGAACGAGCTCGTTCCAATGAGGGGTCATAACCTATGTTATTGAGACAAAAATGAAAAAATAATTCGGAAAATTAATTGGCGAATTTTGTGAATAGCGCTGCGCCGCTGGCCGCTTTTGGCCGTTACGATGGTAAAGGATTAAGGGGACGTCCAACCTAACTTCGGTCAAATTTCAGGTAATTTTCTTCCAAGTCTGTAAAAAAACGCCAAATGAATAACCCCCAATAAATTATATACCAAAATATTTGGAATGGAACATAGAATATGTGGAAACTGAAATTTGCCATGGAACTCCTGTCATGTGGTAGATAGCACCGCCTGAAAGTCTGCTATGGCATAAGTAACCGACCAGATTTTAGACAATAAAATACCTTGAATTTGTTGAATAGTTCAATTCTGCAATCCTTCTAGTACAGACTCGGAGAAATTTTTTTTATCATTCTTGCAATTCGCAGACCACAAAACAAACTGGAATTTAGGATACCTACATTTCAAAAGGGCTGCCATTTTTCTTGTGTTTGTTTACCTTTTATGAAATTCACCAAGGGTCAAATCCACACAGTTCAGAAGAATAAGTATGGAGTCAAGAGAGAGTGCATCAATGAAAAATGAAAAATGTCCAATGTCGCTATTGTGAGTCTGCTGTGACCATACCTCCCACAATCCTGTGCCATTTTGCATGAGATCTGTATCAAATTGGTAAAATACGATGAGATTGATACACCCAAAACGGGTGAACTGCCAAACTTCCTCATTTAGTGTCATATGTGCCCATTTCTGTGGTTGCATGAGCAGTGACAGCTACCAAGAGTGTCATTTGAATGTTCAAGTGTGGCCAAAACAACAAAAAATGACCTGTCCCGCGTGCCTAATACTTTCACCAGTCGTCTACACTTAGAAATCCTGGCTTCCAATTCATTTATGTACATGATTTGGTATGCTTTATTTGTTTTGGAACTATCGGCCTTCTGTAGTTGCTGTTTGGGGAGGCTTGTCTGTTGTTTTCTCATGAGATTTAAGAACATTAATAACTTATCTGCTTACCAATACTAATTTTATAGGCGGAGGGTTACCGGCCTGGACAATATCGGAATTGGGTTGGTTGTTAAATTCATTCATCTAAACGCTTATGACACGTTGTGGTCTCATTTCGTGTGAATTTTTGTCTCTGTCCACAGAGTGTCAACACACATAGATTTTCGCAGCCTTTTGGTGCTAACAGCACTCAAAATCGACGTTGATCCATCTTAGAAACAATGCGGTTGCGTTAGGGAGATTTTTCAATTTACGATGGTACGATATTTCTCTATATTTGGTGAACAGGAAGCAACCTTTCTGATAATTCTCCTTGACATTGATCTTCTTTTTTTGTAGCAGACTTCATCGAGCCTTCTTTATGTCACTAATATAGTTCGGCGACAGTAAAATTATTTTTTCGTAAATATACAATTGTGACAACTGTAATGGATGTTGATGTGAATATATTTTTGTTTTCAAATATAATTTTCCACTTTTATGTTCTGATCATCATCACCAATCAAATAATAGTAGTTCGAATTGGTGGCATATTAATCCCTTGCTGACACTTGCATCACATTGTGCAGTTTTAAAATCCAACAGCACTACTATGGACTGTATCTCGCATTTATCACATTGTCAGTTGAATATTTTCCTATGAATGTATCGTGAGTTGTACATAACCTCGCCTGCCAGATTCAAAAACAGCAGTGAAATGTTTGAAGATTTCAGATCGTGGGAAATGAAATGATTTCACAACTTCGCCCCAAACCCACGTGATCACAACAACAAACGTGTCTGACAAACAGAATGAAGCGTTTGTGGTCATCCATTTTCCCCTGAGCAATGTCACCACGTTGGTGATGAAATGATAAATATGCTTACTCCGACTATGGAGTCTTTTATTCACAACTCAGACATTCGAAATACCGATCTATTCCTTGCTAATCCTGACGGAAACTTATGCGGTTGGCAATTTCTTTGTCATCAAAAGGAAAACAATTTTTTTTAAATTTCCAAAGGTGGATAAATTCGGGTTTTGTATACTTTTTGTCATTATTTTGGTATATAATATGTCGTTATTCACCGCTTTAATTCGCATTTAGGGCATTGACAAAATGTCCAAAGTTACGTTGGACGACCCCTCAAAGTAGTAATGTAAGAAGCAATGGTATTTATAGGGAACTACGAATCTTAAATCAAATCGAACCAAGCTGAGAATTTCCAATAGGAATCGAATCTCACCACTTGTAGATTAATCACCTTCCTATACCCGTGGCATACAGCACATTGCGGCAGCCTCCAATTCGCAACCCCCACCAGTTTATTCAGCGGAAACTCGTCTGTCTGGGAAAGCCAATCAAAAAACGGAATATACCATGGAATCCAAGCAGTTTCGGAAGGGAAACATCTCTGAACTCTTCTTCGATCAACAGGTCTGTTGTACTGGGGACCTGATGATAGAAGAAGAGTTCAAGTGGAGATACTTGGTAGGATTTTGATAACACCTCGACGATTCAGAATATCCGAATCAGCTCGACTCGAAACGAATCGAATCGAGTCATCGGGACGATTTCTAATCGAATCGAAATTCGAGGCCTCGCACAGCTCTATCTGCTTTTAACAACATATATAAATCACTAACATTGTTTACTTGGTGTTCAGAAAAGATTGTCGACTCGTTCCAAAGGGCCATATCTTTGTAAAGTACATACTGAAAACACAAACAATGCAACTGACAACGTTATATGGAGTAAAGAGTGAATTTTATGTTAGCTAACTGGTTAACCCTTTACCTAACATGAAAAGCAGACGCAAAAAAAAATCTTGAATTACTAATTTTTTTCATTTTTTGTCTCAAAAACATAGGTTATGACCCCTCGTTGGAACGAGCTCGTACCAACGAGGGGTCATAACCTGTGTTTTTGAAACAAAAAATGAAAAAAATAATGAAAATTAATTGGCGATTATTGAGAATAGCGCTGGCCGGTTTTGGCCGTTACGTTGGGTAAAGGGTTAAATATAGAGTTTTGCATATTAGCAGGCAGCCACGCATGTTCATACATATCAAATGATAGGCGCGTATGCATGCATGTGCAAAATAAATAATGTTCTTTTGTATGGGTAATTATGAACTGAGAAAAAACGATTCACTGGAATGAACATTGGCAGTAGAAAAGATCAACAAGAAAGATTATGGATCGTTATATAGTGTCACCAATTTGTTGGTTGGCCGGTGTTAAACAATAAAGGTGGAAATAAATATATTTTTCTTGGTCCCGAGTAATGAGAATTACACATTTATCAACGTTTTGCGCCACTTTTCAACATCTGTAGCAGTATTCTCGCGGGAATATTAAACCATATAAGCAACAAAACGCCGCAAATAAAACAAATATTCATTTTTGTTGATAAAACCAAACGAGTTTTATCCAAAAACGTTCATAATAGTGCTACACGGTTTTATCGAGAAGATATTCGACCAAAGTACTTTTCAGTTTGCCAGCAATGTGGTGAATTATCCTTTTCTACATGAACAATGTAATTTGTTTTCTTTTAGCTATTTTTAGAAACGTGAGCCGATCAACTTCTTCCAGTATTTTATCGGTTGATAACGAATGTCGAATAAGGAATTAAGAATAAGTAACGGTTGTCACGTCCCTAAACATTTTACGCATTGAAATAGAAATTTTAAAAACAGAGCAGAAATAAAAAAAAAAATAAACACCTCATTTACCAAATCTGAAGTATTTTTTACAGAGATATTTTGCAAGTAGGTCTGCCTTATCCTTAAAGTAACTATACTTGCAAATTTTAATGGAAATCTAATCAGTTATTAAATATTTATGACGGCTACAAATAGCTCCTCAGTACCGCTGTAGTTTGCTGGTTTGCTTTTGCGCTGAACACTCTGGACAGACATTCCATAATTTAACTTTTGTTTCAATTTTAGGTGGCGAATTCAATTTTTAATATCAATTGTCGTACATGTATACTGTCGGAGAGTAAACAAATTATTACAAAAGTCAATCAATCTGGGTTGTTATATTCCGTCTTGTGCACGAGATCAGTTCTGCCAGATCAAAAGACGATGACAACGCCACCCAGTTTGATCTGGCTGATGTCGATATCTCAATGTAATATGACAACCCCTATCAGCTTACTGTTGTTACAATCTGTAGTTTTCTAGTTGTCTAGTGCAAGTGTGGCCAGTGCAAACAGATCTTTTTCATCTTCACCATCGACGTAAATCATAGAAGTTATGTAGGAGGTCTCTATTTGTGTTGTGAGGGGCGTGGTTGTTTATACTTTTATTCTCTCAACAACTAAAGTCCTAGGGGAGGTCAGAATTTTTTATCGCGTTTCGAGGCGTCGCATGATTTGTCCTAACTGTGATAGCTCAAGTCCCGACTGAGCAAATATTCCAGCTTCATCATCAAGGCATGCCTTCGTTGAAGGCATGCCTTGATGATGTAGTTGAAATAGTAGTCAGTCTCGATTGTGTATGTGACCGATCCAAGGATCAAATCAAAGGTGATGATTACAAGCAAAAGCGAATCGATATCCGAGACGTCAACCCAGGTGAAAATATCCCGACTGAAAAAAAGTATTGGAGGCTGTCAGACGCCCCAAAATTCAATTTATTTGTGTTACGCTTCACTCGGCGACATGGAGTTTTTCTCAGCAAATTACACTCCCTGCGTTGTGTGTTATTTAACCCATTCTTCAAACCGCGTTGTGTCCATGTGCAAGGCACTTAATCTCCCGACTGCCCCCGCGGAGACCCGTGGAGTACTAAGGCCCAATGCACGTCAGTTGCGCACTTGCTTTCAACCAATGCTAGCCTGCTTGTGCGAAGTTATTACGCCGCGGAGTCTGGCAGTTGAACATCCCTACTCGATGGTTCTGTCCGGGTTCTCCGGTTCTATCTTCCCATAAAACTGTCTGACGCGAGATGACCACGGCTGTTGAAGTATCGTTAAACCCCAATACATAGATAAATGAATACATGCCTTTACAATATGTGCGAACGATTGTTTCGCTCGTCGCCTGCAGTTCTTCTAAAAAGAATTAAGACAATTGATTTTTCGTTCGCCTACATTAATAGATTTTAGACAAATGTAACCTGAATTACTCCTATTTTTATTTCTTCACTCTCCCAGAAGCATGATCAAATTTATAATGATGATAAAATATATTCGACTATGATGATGAATTGCTGTGATAGAACGCATTGTTGGAAGGCCTCACCGAACCCTCTCCTACAGTTTATTGCAAAACAGCGCATCATTTGATTGCAAAAAGAAACTGATGAAAAAGACTGTTCACATCAAAAAGAACTGTTCACATCAACCTTAGCTTCAACACTGGTATACATATCAGTATCACTGTTCATTTCCGTTGCATACAAAATCTGAAAAGGAGCTACCTAAAAGGAAATAGTTTGCTTGAGATACATGAGGAAACCTTTTTGTCGGGTCACCATAATTTCTATTTTGTACAGGCCTGTTATTTAGTTCTGCGACCCTCTAGCACCGGACCGAGATTATGAGAAGTTATCTGCAACAAACATATTTCAGGAACAATGGTTCAGCACCTACTGGTCTTGCTGGACCGCTTCAAGCGCCCCTCGGGTTTTGCCAGACCTTGGCCCTGCAATATTGCAGTTGATGTGTGATGCATTGAAAAATATACCAGCTTTAAATTAAAATGAATTTAGGATTGAATCACATAATATGCAAATAGCCCGATTTCTTGAAATCTGTCCTAAATCCGCAGTAAATAAAAATTGATCTCCTCTTCCAATCATTCTCTTCTTCCAATCGGTTTGTGAAACAACAAAAATCACCTCCCCTGTCAATTCCCACCGCTATTCTATACATGTTGCATTTATTTATTTATTTATTTATTTATTTATTTATTTATTTATTTATTTTATTTATTTAATTTTGAAGTTTAACGACACTTTCGACAGCCAGAGCCATCTCGTGTCTGACAGTTTTACATATGGAGGAAGCCGGAGTACCCGGAGAGAACAACCGAGGAACGGTGAGTACCTTTCAGACCTCCCAGCGTACTTAGTCCACACAAGCAGGGTTAGCATTGCATCCTCTGGGTTCCAATATGTTCTATGCGCCTACTGGAACACATTGGAACTCAGAGGGACGATTGGTTGAAGACAGGTGCACCACCGACGCGCAGTACGCCTTAGTACAAGGCACCACCGTGCCCAACATTGGCAGTCTGGATTAAGTACCATGCCCAAGGGTACAACGCAGTTAGCCCTGGTGGGGATCGAACTGTAGACGTCTCGATTTGAAGTTCAATGCCGTATCTACAGAGCAACTGCTCTCCAGTCTACATGTTGTTCACTTTTCACGTTAATTGTGCTGCCAGTCTATACGTTTCTTATCGGACAGTATGAAGAAAGGAATCAGTTAGCTAAACTGCAATATCTGTTCATAAACAAATATATCCCACAAAGAACAGTGATCTGTCGGAGTAAAATTTTGTACAATATATTAATTATGTATGTCCCAAATGAATACGAGCAGCAGTTTTGTTCGATTCTATGTTTACGATGTAGTAATAACAGACATATAGCTATTTAACCTTTTTCACCCGATTCATGATTCAACACAGAAATAACACAGGAACTCGGCACAAGCTGTGAAATCGGAAGAAAAATGATATCTGATAGTATTTTTAATCGATACTGACGCGCCCCCATAATGGTACATAAATATTAACAAGGTACACATCTCGCTTTTCAAAAACGGGTTGACATTTATTCATTCCTGGAGTTCACATTTACCGTTTATACACTTTTTAGCCGCCACTTGACATCCATAGATACGGGGAGACTCGCACAAAAATTTTCATCATTCTCCCACTGGCTTCTTTTGATGTTTGATTTTCTCGGCATAAATAGTTGCCAATGGGATGTTTTTGTGAGCATCTTCGCTTCAATGGATGCCGACAGCTTGAAAAGTTTTCAAAACAAGGGTAAAACTGTATAAAATAAAAATTTGAACACCAGACATGAATAAATGTCAACCCAAGATTGAAAATTGATAAATTTATACGGTTAATATTTGAATCCTGCCCTTCATCTACAATGGGATCTCGAAGTTTCATAATAAATCGGAGAATCGACGCTCGTAACTCACTTTCCACTGAACAGCACATTGTCTGACTAAATGTTTTTCGACATTTTCTGTTATTTCTCCCAGTTATTATGAACAACACAAGAACACTCAACGGGCGTGTAATACACCATTGTAAAACTTATTCATTCCCCTTTCCACTGACACCGGGTACTGCTGGATACGTTGGATGAATCAAATTTGAGGGGATATAATAAATATGACTGCTGTCGTTTTCGAAAAGCGAGTTGTGTACCTTGTTAATATTTATATACCATTATGCGGGTGGGGGTGGAAGGCACGTCAGCATCGATTCAAAAATGGTATCAGATACAATTTTTTTTTCGATTCCACAGCTTGTGCCTAGCAAGCACCTGTGGAAGTGTAGTGGGCCCACTCTCTGCTGTCAACTTATCTTTACATCAGCGTTTGTTGTAGGCCCGGTGACTATCTTCAGATATTGGGAGTGGATTGAGAGAGGCGTTTATCCGATCTTGACATGAATTTGCCTAACGATTCTAACGTACACATACCTATGCTTTTCGAAGAGTTCTACTTACAAGGGCGCTATACTCAATGGAATTAGTTACGACAGTCTGCAATGTCGCGGTAAAAGCCGTAGCAGACTGCCACGACCTTTAGTAGGATCTTGCTACAGGTCCTGCATAATTCAAAGGGCTGGTTCAAGTCACACATCAAACCCCCAGAAACAACCTGAACAGTTTTACGCCATAATGGAGTTCTCTAAACGTAGCAATAATGCATACGTAATACACAACTCTCTTCACACCGATTTCGAAATATGGATACTTCAAGTTTCAAATGTTTCCCATTATGCACCAAATGAATCTTCTTTGACAGAACTCATTGCGTTATGCCAAACAAGGTTAGATTGGTTAAATTCCTATTTGCATTCTGGGGAAAGTTTCATTCACAAAATTTCGGTATTTTTACATCACTGTGCAAGGGGCTTGCCCAGCAGTGGGGACGGTACTCAGCTGTTTCTTGTTCATTGTGTCATTCAACTTTTTCTGTACCGGTAGGCCCACAAACCTGCAGACCCCTAATCTAAATATTTATTTCTATCGAAGCACCAAGCCGCTCCTGGCAGATTTGTTTTATCAGCATACAATAGGGCCCGGTAACCAATGCCTGCAGTGTGAATGATCTGAAGCAGGAAGCATACATACACACAAACAACTGGCTGAACTTTATTTTATACTTCTGCAGTGGCCATGGTATGCTGAACGAGATCTTAAACATCCATAAACTTGAACATAAACATAACCGGATCTGGTTCCAGCTACAGTGTGATATCATCAACTCCTCCAATGCCGTGAAATCCTCTAGAATGTGAACAACCTATGTGTATCTATTGTTTTATAAAGTGGTGCTGCAATGTCATCCATCAGTAGTGAAATCCATCGCCTTTCTAACAATGTTACAGCAGATTATCAACGTGATGTTAGAACCAAAAAGAGGACATTCGGTGTACAGTCCGTGTAAAGCCAGATTGGTGGTGTATGAAAGCCCAACCTTATTATCAGTTGCTTACATTTGTCATGACAAAGGCGACAATGGTTTGAGAAGTTCTGATACTATTTGTTGCACAGTTTATTAGTTACCCAATATAGAATTAACTGATGCCGTATATGCCCTGTTCAGAAACTTATAAGCTATTAACGATTGTATCTCGCCCGCTACTTTTTTTTCTAACTGCATTGAGTAATAAATCATAGAATTTTTACTTGCAAACGTGAATCGGTTACCGTCTACCGACATTTTGAAAACTGAATGAGCAAAGGGGTGACTACTCTGAATATCAGCCCTATACAGACTTCGAGTGTTTATAGTTTATACGCAGCTTGCATGTGACATTTTGAAACCAATGAATTTCTCAGAAACATGTTCGAGGTAGGATATTCATATATATTCTATTTATAGTCATATTGAGGAGCATAGGCGACGTAATCCCTGTACACTGCAAACAGAGTACACACAGAGTAGACAAACAAAAACAATTACAGAGTTTAGTTACCACCAGGAAAATAAGTCTGAAGGCATAAGAAGTTCATCTGTGCAATCAAACTTTTAGCCAATACACTGAGTTGTATTAGCTTAAATTTTGAATGTGCTACTTATGACCTTTTCATATTGCCTTGGTGTGAAGATTTTTTGAATACTTCCACGTGCTGTAGAAACACTATGTTCGATACCTAAGGCATGTGAATACCGAAGCTCCCATGGGCCCAAGCTAATTCTGTTAGGAATTCGACGCTGTCGTGGGCTGTTTGTTTAACCACATTTCGTGGAGATTGTAATGTGATGTTCTTTTACTCACAGGGATGTGCATGTATTCTTTCGTATTCCAGTTATACGTATTCCAATCACTAAGTATTTAATTCACTCTGCTCACATCAAGATATGAAAATAATTAGTGTAACGACGCAGCGTAATCATAAAACTACAACTGTGGTCTTCATTCATAATGATAATGTCATCAAATATTCGGTCAAATCAAGTATCGATGGAGAAGCATTGCCTTGATTCATAGAAAATGAATGTTTGTGGTATATTTTAGATTAAGTCGGGTGGCATATTCGCGTTCGCTTTTTCGATCAACTGAAACATTCCATCCGATTGAATCTAAATATAGCCGATGGTATGGGCTGATTCCAGGTCATAACAACGTCGAATTCCTTACTGAATTAGACTCGTGACTTGAGAGCTTGGAGAATACCAAGAAGTTAAATTTCAAAATAGTTTCTCTGATGGCACTTCGGGACCTCTATATGTGACATGGATTGTCATATCACTAAAACATGCACTGGGCGATTTGCAAAGAAACGCCTCTTTGATATTGTTTAGAATTTGACGGCCATACATTGTAGGATGAAGATGACATTGACCATTCCGAACACTAATGGAGAGAGGGTAATAACCCCTTTATTTTCCAGGATCTACGACTGTTGGTGAAACCCGTTAATCTGACGTTTTTACATGTTCTTGGAACTGGAAAAGGCGCCCATCTGTTCCATAATAACACGTAATTACTTAGGCTTATAACTTTATTTATTTAAACTTTGACTTAAAATGAAACGGGACACGCTATTTAAAAAGATCACCATTCAATGTTTATTTTTTTTCAATTTTGCCTCCAAAACAGAGTTTATGGTGCCTTTTTGAAACGAGCGGTCGTAAGTTATATCCTTGAGGTAAAAGATAATATTTTAGTTATTTTAGGAAATATTCTTGTCGTCTGCTGGTCGCGTTCGGTAGAGTTGAATGCTTTTACGAACGCCACGAGGTCCTGATATTCCTGGGCATTCAGATGAAAAAATAGATTTTAAACTACATACATGATGAACACGTATCTTTATCGGGACTAATTTTAAACAAATTAATCCAAAATTATGTTGCAGAAGTGTGATTGCTATTTAATTGGTACAATTCATCCGCATTGATGTGTGGCATCCTGTTTTCAGTTCAGTTTCAACGGAACCCTAAAAATGCAAGTGCAGTGATAAATAAGCAAAGCAAAAAAAGTACAGCCGGGTCGAAAATAACCATTTGTTTATTCATTACTATTGCATTTTATTATAAGAGGTTGACTGATTGTCCAGACACCGCTAAACTCACTCGAGTCAAACGTACTTCACCTTCTCCAGATAATCGTACATGAGAGTCTCGTTTGGCATCCGTCGTCGAGAATTATTAAATAGCTTTAACATTGTTTGCATCTTGGCGGCAAAAACCCGTTAACCATATCGTCCTCTGAGTTCCAATGTGTTCTATGTGCCTACTGGCACATAGAACACATTGAAACTCATGGGACGATATATTCAGGAAAACATCAGAATCCATCAACAACGCGTGAACGGGAAAGGGTTATGATACATACATACATACTTTTAACTCGTGTAGTTGATGGCAGGTTCCCGAAAGTCTGCGACCATATTCGTGCCAGAACCGATAATAAGATAATATTCCCTGAGAGCAACTTGTGGTCAAAATGCGGTCCAAATATCCAAGACCAAGGCGAGGAATTCCAAACACTTCAAGATTCAGCGATGGAGTGATGTGGTGGAAAATACCAACACTGTCTGCTTGTCGTCCTGAAGAATGGCGCCATGAGGAAGTATTTGTGCTTGTCGCGTGACACCTCCCAACTTCTGATCGGGAAATGGTTTCGGAATTCTAGGAAATCCAAACAAATACCATGATACTGTGTAAGTTATATGCCAACTACGCAGTGCTCTGATGATGACAGTATGTGTATGAAGGTGATCAGTCTCGTAATGTTATTTTCGAAGGCAGTATCTATCGGTACTTTTTAACTTTTATTTTTTTTTCTCCTTAACGTAAACAACAGCCATGGCGTTCTTCCCAAACGAAAGCTGACAGCGTTGATAAATTCCTCCATGTGGCCATATCGCTACTTCTTGAATCGTTTTGAATTCCTAGCTTTGTTCTTGGATATCTGAAGCACATTTGATCATGAGTTGTTTCATGAAATATTATTTTGTTATCATTTATAGTACAAATACAGCAATAGACTTTCGAGGGACGTTTATGTTTGTCATTGCAATGTCGTTTTGAAGTGGATATTGTTTCGTAGGCTGTGCACCACAACCTTCATTTTGGTGTATAATTTGTCTATGCAGGTTCGTGATAAAATTATGTGCACCACAACCTTCATTTTGGTGTATAATTTGTCTATACAGGTTCGTGATAAAATTATTTTCCCCCAATTTACGACACATTTTTGTTGGAAAACAATGAAAAACAAAATTCCCAAAATACGTTTGTTCTCCATCATTACGTGTACAGTCCATTAAAGACCGGGTTTCCATCACCCCCGATTTATAGTGCTAAACTAGGGGTGTCGAACCCGGTTTGCGTTACTATCTATAGCACTGGGAAAATACCAAGTGTAACCAATTAACCTCGCTATCAGTACAGTCTGACAAAAATAAATCACACCTCGCGAACTAAATGTCGAACCGGCAAGATTTGAATCAATCAAAAGAAAACTATTTTGTTCGAAGAAGCATAGCCATAAGAAAATTATTAATTTGACAGGCCTACGACAGCCGGATTGTTTATTACCATGGTGACTGAAATAGTTCCATTGCAGTCAATGATTGACAGAATCTGTTTATGGGCTGACTGATCTTAATTACCTTTGATTGAGAGGACTCAGATGTTTAATGCACTGTACATGTTATATTTGATTTAAAACATTGACGCCTAAAACCCCATATTAAACGCTGATTGCTCAAATATTTATTTCGGCCGCATTTATTTCTAGGTGAGACGATGATGTTCCAGGCACTTTTTGAAAAGTCCTATTTCACCTTGTTCCAGAAGTTTGGAGTTTCATCTTTTCATTCTCACATCACGAAATAACCTGTTCTTCTGTACCTCTTTTAATTGTTCATCGCAGTGTATCTGGAATATTGTATAATTATTCCATGTACTATTTTATGCTTTTTCCAAATTGCTTCGGACTTTATAAAGAAACATTTTGAAGCCAACCATGAAAGGAAATTCTTGGTCTTCTCCTTGAAAAAATGGATTTAAGTTTCATAATTTTTTCAGAATCCGCATGCGTCCAATCCTTATGAATAACATATATTTTATTAAAAATTAGAAAAATGCATCAATTATCTGAGCCAGTTCAACAACCTTTTAAATCCTCTGGTGAAAAGTAGAGGAGATATATGTTTATATGACGGTGTGAATAATTTCTTCAAATGGGTGAGCATTGATTGATTCCCACCACATGCAGTTGTGTTTATGTTTGTTTCAAGATTTCAAACATCTTCTCTTTTGTTTCTCAAAGACATTCATTCTATGTGATTATGAAGTTCCTGGTTGCATTTATCAGCCGAAATTCTCAATCCGGTTTGCTGTTTCAGCGTGATGTGTTTTTTATTTACTTATCTAGTATCCATCGCAGAGGATTGTCAAAGTTCTCCAAGTGCCAGTACTGTAATTTTTTTACAATTGTATTTTTTAGAATTGTATTTTCTAGATATGAATTTAAATCGGTTGAAATGAGCCATTGGCATTTTCAAAGTTGTGGCAATTTGCCAGTTGGCAACTTGCCATATCTTCTAAAATGCTAATGATTCATTTTAGAGCGATTGCCGCGTCTTATAGTTACGGTCATATTTTCAGTAATTGTCGTATTACTTATACAGTAATTAGGATACCAACATATATGCAATGGTTTTAACTGTCAGGATCAACCGTCTGGGATATACATCGTCCCTTAAAGCACTTCTTGAATCGTTTTGAATTCCTAGCTTTGTTCTTGGATATCTGAAGCACATTTGATCATGAGTTGTTTCATGAAATATTATTTTGTTATCATATATAGTACAAATACAGCAATAGACTTTCGAGGGTCGTTTATGTTTGTCATTTGCAACGCCGTTTTGAAGTGGATATTGTTTCGTGGGCTGTGCACCACAACCTTCATTTTGGTGTATAATTTGTCTGTGTTCCAACTGCTGAAGCATTGCAGTTCGCATCCTCATGCTTTCAATGGACAATGTGTTGTATAGAATGTAGAAAATCACAGAATGTAATATTCCAAGGGTCAAACTCTGCAGTGTACACATTCTATTAAAAATCGTGAAATTTGTACAGACTACAGTTTGAGCCTGTGGTGAAAATTCGCCGGCCATGAAACACTGGGGTATCTAGGAAGTGGAATGGTTAGAACATTCTGCATCCTACAGTTTTTTAAAGGTTTGAATCGCCTGCGCTTGGTTGGTACAGGAGAAATCTTCAAAAAATATTTGCTTTGTCCTCAAACGACTAGCACAATTTTAAGCCAATATAGGGTTTGTTTGAGACGCCTTCAGTAGAGGTGGTAACAGTAACAGTTCAAAATATAAATTTGCTAAAAAAATCATCAAATAATTTTCTTTTTTTTTTCTCTTCATTGACAACACCTTTCTGCCAGCTCTGCATAACACTTTTTGAAAAATTATATTCGTTGTCACTGGCAATTAAAAACATATAAAACTATTTTCGTTGGAAGTTCCATGGTATATTTCAGTCGATTGAGTCCAAAATGTCCTGGAAGCGAAGCGTTAAAGGAAAATCAATTACAAAAGAATTATTAAAGTGCTGGTGGATTGATGAATGTGTTGTGGAATTGATAAAAACAAACTCACCGGTCTTGACAAAGATGTCCGAAGATATGGCGTCTGCACTGTATTTGTACGCTAAGCAAACCAACAGAAGTAATTTTATAACATCCATTTGTGAACACGATATAGATTGTGGATCACGTCGTTCTGTCTGCAACCGATGCATGTTTCAAGTTTGTGACTGTAATTACAAGCATAGAACGCTATTTTAACGAGCATCTTGGGTAGCTGGGTACATACATCAATAATTCTACCTTTATGATAGCGTTCCATTGGGATTGGGAACAGATTATTCACGTTATCGACTTTCTCCTTATGAAAGTAAATGTTGCAGGTTCTGATCGCACGTCTGCGATATCAGACCACTATTAAAAATATTTTGTTGGGGAAATAATTGATAATTTAACGCTAGCCATATGAAGTCTTCCATGAAAAAGGTAAAAATTAAAAATGGACATTTCATTTATCCAAGGGAACTTAGCTGAGAACATGGCTTTTGGAGAGGCAGAGGGTGTCGTATTCCGAACGGCCGATACGCTGCGTCAAGTTTTCAAGTCACCAGACAAATTCTGTAAGAAATTCGACGCTGTTATGGCTTGAAAACAGTGAAGCCATAGTCCATCGCCTATGTTTAGCAACACTTGTCTGGAATATTTCAGTTGGTCTGAAAAGCGAACCGCTTTTCCAACCAACTGATATATTCCAGACAACTGAATCTGAAAAAATACCACAAACATTCTTTTTCTCTGAATCAACATGAGAAATGTTGCTCAAGAAATGTTGCTCAATCGAGACTTGATTGAACCGATTTTTTATGACATTACCGTTAGGAATTAAGACACCCCACAGCCGTAGTTTTATGATTACGCCTCGTTGTCCATTCTATTGTGATGATATCTTGATGTTTTCAGGGCTAATTTAATACTCATTGGAATATATATAAGCAGGGCACGAAAGAATATATATATATATATATATATATATATATATATATATATATATATATATATATCTTTGTGAGTAAATGGACATTATGTGTGATCAACGAACGTCTGCCCGCAAACCAAATGAAAGGTGGATAAACAAACAGTCCAAAACAGCGCGGATTTCTTTCAGAATTAGACCGGTGTTCCGAGAGCTTGACGCTGCGTTCAGAATACTATCTTAAAGTGTAGCTGTTCAGAAATTAGCTCAATAAAGGCGCTTGTCAACTTTAAACATTTATTTACATTCAGTGTCGGTAATTAACCGTGTTTTCCTCTTAGCCGCTACACTCGTGCTATGGGTTTCAGGAAATTACCAACATTTTATACAAGGCAGTTACTCATAACAGTGGTATATAAACATAACGACAAAACAATAATTAAATCTTTTTCAAATGTAAGCTTTGTCTAGCTGTTATATGAAGAATCAATAGGGATTATCAGCTTCTGCACACTAAACACTCTAATATATTCGGGACTGCACAAACAACACTGTAATTACTGCCTCATCACCTAAACAATTATAGCACAAACGTTTTCATTTTTAGCCCGACTGTTTACAGTTAGGGCTATAATCATGACTTTCGTCTGTTTGTCCGTCCACATTTAGAGTTTTGGTTAAAGTTTGTGGTTGAAGTTTTTTAGTGAAGGTTAAAGTTTTTTTTCTTTTTAATTAATATTATTTACTATTGATTGTATCATTCTCATCATTGTGTTTCATCGTATTCGGGGAAGCATTTAACCGTTTCCGCAGTCCAATTAACTTACAACTTCCAGGTTAAAGTTTTTGGCTAAAGTTTTTTTGTTTACAAAGTTACACCTTTCATTCTTCAAACAGGTCATTTGAATGTACTGTTTCTCATTTGGGACAATGTCTACTGTCTGCTGAAGCTTTCGACGGTGATATTAATTAACATTGGCATGATTTTAACCCCTTTTCAACATGTTTTCAGACTTAGCCACTTTGTATTTCAAATTAGGCTTTTACCACATATTTTGTTACTTTAATTCTTGCATAGTCAATACAACCTAATGATTGCATTTAATCCCTTTTTAACTGTCAATTTTACATACTATTCCCAGCTTAAAGTTTCGGTTTAAAGTTTTGCTTTTCAAGGTTGTACCTTTCATTCTTCAAACACTGTATTATAACGTCATTGTTTATCATTTGGGCTAAGGCCTACGGAACCTGTATACAGTGGTTTCAAATAATATTGGCATTAATTTAACCTTTTTCTCGTTGTTGTATCCTATTTATGATAGTTTGTTATTGAATAGTTCCTATAATTACTTGTCACTGACCCCACAGTTCATGTCCGATCATCACGGAATTTCATATGCAGTTTCGAGGTCATATCTGGATGAGAACGTCCCCTTTTGGTCGCGATCGGTCAACTGTTACGGCTGAGAGAGCCCGATACCCGAAAGCCTTTAGCGCAGTCTACAGGTCGTCGTATTTATGAAGGAATTCCATTGTAACTTGGTACGATGACTTCATATAATGTCTAAACGAGAACATCCCCTCTTGGTTGCGATCGACCAACCGTGACGGCTGCGAGAGCCCGGAATCCGAAAACCTTTAGCACAGTCTATAGGTCGTACTTATGAAGGGATTTCACTGTAACTTGGTAAGATGCCTCCGTGTAATTTCTAGATGGGAACACCCCATTTTGGTCGTGATCGGTAAACTGTGACGGCTGTTAGAGCCCGAAACCCGAAAATCATTAGCGCAGTCTACAGGTAGTAGTATTTATGAAGGGATTTATGAAGCATTGTCATAAAACAGCGTCGGCTAGAATTACCCGTTTCAAGATAATTCGGTAATTAGTTTTATGGGTATCATTAAAGACTGAGCTTCAAGTGAGGGGCAAACGACATTTCTTTGTCGGGATATGATGACCTACCAACATATTCAGTGGAAACCAAGCTCTCTGTTATGACAAGCACAAAGAACATTAGAAGAATTGTTTAGTAGTTGTGGAGAGTTGAAGGCCCCAGCAAATATAAAATAGAAGTTCCGATTCGATACTTGTGGACAAACACCAACGATGATGCTTACACCGATCAACAGACCAATCAAGTTAATGAACAATTAACTATGTGCTCACACAATTTCAGTGTCACTAGGGCTGCCAAGTAGAGGTATCAATATATGCGAAGGGTTCTTCCCCTTAGGCGTTTGATGAGGGCTAAATGGTTTAGTGACTGGCAACCCCATCTGCGAGTGATCTACCTCGTTGCAATCTCCAGCAATTGACGAGGGACTCAATATAATAATGGTGGCTAAACTATTGGCTTTGCAGAGTATAAGTGAGACGTTTTGGTGTTGTCTCGGTCGGCATGTTTCGAAGTAAATGATATGATGGAAACGTTCTGAATGCGGACAGGAATGAAAACCGAGAGATGACAAAGATACCATAACTGTTCTGCGACATCTCCGAGGCAGGGATCCCGTCCATAAGATGGATAGATTTATTTAATTATTAGAGATTAACGATAATTTAACAGCCAAGGTCATTTCGCGTTGGTGACAGTTTTACGGTGGAGGAAGCCAGAGTACCCGGAGAGATCCATCGAGCAACGACGGGCAGCTGCCAGCTCCCCAACACCGTAACTTCGCACTGCAGCGTAGGCAGGGTTAGATTGGTTGAAGACATGCGCACCATCGACGTGCAGTACGCCTTAGTACACGGCGTCATCGTGCCCCATGTGGACAATCTGGATTAAGTGACTTGCCCAAGGACACGACGCGGGGTTCCGAATCGATCGCTCAGACAGACACCTACCCAAGAACTAACCGGGCTCGACTTTGCTTAACTTCGGTGATCTGACGAGAACCGGTTACCGCAACGCCACCGCGCCCCAGATGGAGAGATTAAGGAGCCCCAAACCGATGAAGTTTCCAATAAATGCAATGTCCACAGAGCTCGTGGCATCGGGTAGACCATAATTTTGAAAGGATTTCATTGCCACTTGGTAGGATGATTTCATATAATGTCTAGATGAGAACGTTCCCTTTTGGCCGCGATCGGTCTACCATGACGGCTGCGAGAGCCCGAAACCCGAAAATATTTAGCACAGTCTACACGTCGTATTTATGATGGGACTTCACAGTAACTTGGTAGGATGACTTCGTATAATGTCTAGATGGGAACGTTCCCTTTTGGTCGCGATCGTTAACCTTGTGACGGCTACACGGGCCCGAAGCCCGAAAACGTTTTAGCACAGTCTATTTTAATGGGATTTTTTGAAGGGATTTTATTGTAACTTGATAGGATGACTCTGTATAATGTCTAGATGAGAAAGTCCTATTTTGGCCGTGATCGGTCAACCATGACAGCTTCACAGATACGTGACCTAGATTTGTTTAGCACAGTCCATAGTTCATATTTATGAAGCAATTGATTTGTAACTTCGAAGGATAACTTGGTATGATGTCTAGATGTGACTGTCATATTTTATTCACGATCGGTCAGCCATCACCGCCGCCTGGTCACTTGACCTATATTTCTTTAGCACTGCATACAGGTTGTTTTTATGAAGGGATTTCATTGTAACTTGGTAGGATAACTTGGTAGGATATCTAGATGAGGCTCTCCTACTACTTTGGTCATGATCGGTCAACCGTGACAGCCTAACTGTCACGTGACCTAGATTCCTTTAGCAAAGTCTATGAGTTATATCTATGAAGGGATTTCATTGTAAGTTGGTAGGATGACTCGTTTTCGGATGATTTTACGGTAACTTGGTAACTTTGGTTGACATACGTTAACATCAGCCCAGGTCTTAATTCTTTAGTACAGTCTACACTTAAATTAGTCTTATTGAATTCATTGCATACAGGGATCAGAAATTAACATATTCTTAATTATCACAATTCTTGTTTTATTTCATAATCCTTTCATAAACATTGAACATTATTCTTTCATCAAACACTACACACAGTCAATTTAAGCTACAGTGTCATTGACACTTTCATTTAATTCTAACCATTGCTTATTAGTCCTCACTGGAACAAGCTCATCAAGCTTGTTCCATTAACAGGCCATGAGATATGTTTTGGGGTAGAAAAATGAAAAAATTAAATTTGAATAGCAATTTTTGTATATCGCGAGTGCAGATATGGCAGATTCGTTAATTAAACGGTCAACAAAAAATAGCACAGACTATTTTGTGTCTAAGCATGGTCATTACTGGGACAGTCGGGCTCTGTGCGTGACATCACTCTAGTTATAAGTTTAGAATATCCCATAAAATATTTGTTTTTCGGAATTTATCAAGAAAACTAGTCTACAAAAATACGAAACTTCTTGCCATACACATTCAGCGAGGGTAAGATTTAAGTCAACAGTATTGCCGCAGGTATGATATACAAAACCGTGAATTAGCTGTGAATGGAATTCATGGTTTGTGTCAATAGTTTTGATTTTCATACATTGTTTTTGAACCACTTTTTACCATCGCCAAATTTTTAATGTAAATCTTCACTCAACCCCGATTCACGTTTTCCAATACACAAATTGAGTGAGTAGAAATCTGCACATTTCAGAGCTTTGGTATCACATACTTATACCTTGTTCACCACTATGAGTGACCAGACCACGGATATGATTCAGTGTTTTCCCGAATGTAACCGGAATTAAATTTGAAAAGGTACCTTTCACATGTTTTACGGAAGTAATTTTGTCTTGATCTATGGAAGTAGTAAGTCGTAGAAGTAGTCCAGTCAAAATACGGATATAACTAGAAAAAATCGAACAGAATTTGGTTCAACATTTTTTGAGACTAAAAATTGTTATTTATGACATACTAAAAGGCAAAGTTTTAAATCGGGCGCATTTTCCTATAAAACAGTGTCGGCCAGAATTACTCATTTCAAGATAATGCGCTAATTAGGTTTATGGGTTTGGTTCAAGACTGAGCTTCAAGTGAGGGACAACGTCATTTCTTTGTCGGGATATGATGACCAAAATATTCAGGGAACCAGGCTATCCGCTAGGACAATCAGAGGAAGATTGGAGGAACTGTTTAGTAGTTGTGGAGAGTTGAAGGCCCCAGCAAATATAAAATAGAAGTTCCGATTCGATACTTATGGCCAAACACCACCGATGATGCTTACACCGATCAACAGACCAATCAAGTTAATGAAGAATTAACTATGTGTTTACACAATTTCAATGTCACTAGGGCTGCCAAGTAGAGGTATCAATTTTTGCGAAGCGTTCAATCCCTCAGAAGTTTGATTACGCCTAATTGGTGTAGTGATTGGCAACCCCACCTGCGAGTACTCTTCCTCTTTGCAATCTCCATTAACTTATATCTATCAAAGAAGTGCAACCTTGAAAGATCAAGTCCAGAGTTGTTCAGAATGCTTGTGGCTGACGGCATGTTGTGCATAATGATGACCGGGAACGGGTTGTTAACGTATCTGCTCAATGAAAAGCAATTGACGAAGGACTCAGTCTATAATGGTGACTAAACTACTGGCTTTGCAGAGTATAAGTGAGACGTTTTGGTGTTATCCCGGTCGGCATGTTTGGAAGTAAATGATATCATGCAAAAGGTTCGAATGAGGACAGGAAAGAAAATTGAGATCCAACAAAGATACTATAACTGTCCTGAGACATCTCCGAGGTAGGGTTCCCGTCCTTTAGATGGAGAGATTAAGACGCCCCAAACTGGTGAAGTTTCCAACAAACGTAAAGTTCCCAGAGCTCGTGGCATCGGGTAAGCCATAATTCTGGAAATGAGTGGGAAGAAATACGTCTTCAAGGGCACTGATCAATTCAAGTCATGCAAATGAAGGACAATATTGTACTCAGAATCGGCGAATATGTTGTAAAAATAGATGGCCAATTGCTGTTCCCACATTTGGTAACGGTAAGTATGGGTATAGTCTCCGGAACTGATTTTTCAGGCATCTTGTCTTATGAGGTATGCACATGTCCACCTTTCTTATGTAAATCTCCTGAGCTGCTCAGAGATAGTTAGCAATGCATTCACGTACATACCCAGATTCCAGCTGTGCCTTTTGAATAGCCGGTGAACTATTGATGCATTGGTTCCCATGATCAGAAGATAAAAGATATGGTCAGATTTGTAATTTATATGTCAAAATCGTTCTGTCTTAATCGGATGACTCCACAATTGTCTTCGTTAGCAATGACAGCGGCCGTCTGCAAGGCATATTGCCATTTCAGATGGAAGTTATCAAAATCGAAAGAACTGTACCCAGTTTTCGGAAAGAGGATTGCCCTGCTCATAATAAGAATAATCAGTTCTTTGTGACTTTGTTATAGTAAATATCTCAAGCATAATGGTATTTCTACCTTACATGCAGAGGCAGGGACAAATGCTGATTTATTACTTGCTAGGACGCCTGGGTCGTACAGAGACTGACTCTGTCTGACTGGGTGCTGATGATACCAATCTATTAGTTTCGTTACTGTCTCACGTTCATCCAAATAGTAAATTTATTTACTTCACTTCAAGGTCAACCGCATAAAAAGAGAAGCATCTAGAACAGTCAAGGTACCTTCCAAAACTGTATTTGTGGGAACAAGATGATCCTGCATTCTATTGCAGGTTGTGACACGGCATCATCTTGGCATTTCGGTGTTGGTAAAGTTAGAAGACTAAAATTCTTCGAAACAACTAAATGTTTCGAGAGTGTGTCAAAATGTTCAGCAGATCGATCGGTGAAGTTTCTGAAAAAGACATTGTTGAAGCGATGAAGACGACTTTATATGCATTTTGAAAAGGGGAACTTCAAATAGCTTGCTTGGAGATATATCTTGGCACATTATTCTCTGAAAAGAAAGGAAAATCATCAGTAGCTATTGACCCTAACGTTTACCCCCTAGACCGGCTTCTACCAAGTATCACAGTTTGAGGACATATTTTCACTTCAACGAATGGTGAGCAATAGATGTAGATGCCCTGGCTGCAACCGATTGAGGTTGGGTTTTGAGAAATAGTGTGCTCTATCCAAAGATGTCAGATGAGGCACCTACCCTCAGAAAATCAAGATTAGTTCAATATAGCTGCAACAGAGGTTGAAAAACTTCGCACTGCAGTTGGGGGAGGAGAGAGAGATGTCAGAAAAAGTCCCAGGAGCGTGGGTGATTCTTTTCATTTTGGCATTTGAGATTCAGCAATTTCTTTGCAGTCCTTGCAAGTATTATGAGTTCTATACATTGTGGATATTGTGCAATGCTATACTGCACTGTACTGTGGGAGACGGTTTGTTGCCCAAATGTGATTGAATAATTGTTTTTTGTTTCCCTCTGTCAATTCAGACAGAAGAAGCACTGTTCAATTCTTTCTCATAAGGCGAGCCTGACAAAATAAAGTGAATCAGAAACAAAACTATGCCTGGCAAACCCAAATTTTCATCCTAAGCTAAGATTGCTGTCGCAAAAGTAGAGGAAAACTGTACCTTTTGCAAAATAATTAGGCGGATAACAAGTAAAAAAAAGTCTCAAACGTATTCAGTATTAAGTCATACAAACAGAATAAAAAGTTAGAGAAACGCAATAAGAACCAAAACCATCATACAGTATTGTATTGTCGGTCAGTTGACTGATACAAAACGATCAACTCATTTTTAATGTTCCACCCCATTGCTCAGTGCATATATTACACAATTTCAGACCATGACATGGGAGATGGACCAGACTGCGACTGATTTCATAGAGTATAGTTTAGTCTGGATTACATGTTGTGAATCTTTTCATACAGTAAAAAGTTAAATTTGTTTAGTGACTGCCCGTTCTGGCGAGTATTTCAAGTCTGTGGTCTAACCTTTATCTGGCAGCTATCCGACAGCATTCTGTGATGTTCATTAGATGGTGCCAATTTTATTTCATTTATTGTTATGTTATGTTCTGTTATATTCTGTGTCACCTATAGTAATAATTCTGATTACAATCCTTTCACCATAGCTCCCACCATACTTAACCCTTTACCTAGAATGAAAAGCAGACGACACTTGCAAACGAAATTCTTGAATAACTAATTTTTTTCAATTTTGTCTCAAAAACATAGGTTATGACCCCTCTTTGGAACGAGCTCGACGAGCTCCTTCCAAAGAGGGGTCATAACCTATGTTTTTGAGATAAAAAATGAAAAAATAATGCAAATTAATTGGCGATTTTTGTGAATAGCGCTGGTCGTTTTGGGCCGTTACGTTGGGTAAGGGGTTAATAGTTCGGAAGTCTCTGGTGAAGTCATGATTGCAGTCCTCCATGTTGTGGCTGATTATCTATACCTCGAACAGCAGTGAGGTCTATATCTCTGAAAATCAAAATTTTCAGGGTGGGTCCTGTACAGACCGGAAAATAAGCAGACTGTCATCTGCAAATTGGGGCCCTAGAGGGTGAATTTAGTGATACTACCCTGCATAGCAGGGTAGCATGTAGCATCACTAAGTTTAACCTCTGTGGGCCTCAATCTGAATCAGGGTCTCAAAACTAAACAGTAAGAGGTACCCAGAGGATAAATTGGCCCACTGCATGGGATAACATCATCAAATTCACCCTCTGGGGACCTCATTCTGCAAATGTCAGACTGCTTATTTTCAGTCCTGGTCCTGTATTTATATCAAGAAAGAACACTGTATCATACTTTTTTTATTTTTTTTTTAGTCTCAGTTGCCAGACTCCACAAGAATTTAAAGTTTATCTTTTAAGTTCCAAAGTGAAGGACTATTTTGTTGTTCTTACAATTTTGTGTCATTATGATTGATTTGTGCCATAGGTACACATTAAGTAACAAGAGTCGACAACCACTTCCCATGTCTTCTGTTTGCTCAGAAACAAGGCGACTCAGCGAGAACATATCACCTATCAGTCTAAAAGAAACGGACCTCCCCTTTGCTGATCTTGAATTTGGCCTCATACACTGGATTATCCCCAATGTTATCGCGGAATATCTGAATTGAAGATCGGCAATTTCGCTCATTTTAATAAACATACAGAGGGAATCCATTGCGAAGGGCCATATTAGATATATTAATCTTAGATTCTGAGTTACCATAAAATCATTATTTTATAAGCACCAAGTAAGAACGTAAAACAAGCTCATTACAGTGGTGTTCAAGTCATGTACTTTTATTATTGTTGACTGGTTGAGTGCTGTAGGCCGCTATCGGTGTTTTTTTAAAAATGAGGTACCAGTGCAGACCCCGCCCCCCCCCCCCCCCTTTTTCTTTGTGCATGTTCCATATGCATTCCAACGCACACAATATTCTGTCTTATATAAAGTTGTTTTATTACAAATTGCTGGAGAGTGCTTGTGGACACTCTCCGATAGTTTGTAATGGGGCAATTGTTTTTAATAACAAGTTCAGACAGCCATTTATTGTGTCCTCTAAATTGTCAACGGGTGAGTTATGTTACGTAACTGCAAATTTCTCCTTTTTTGTAAGCACCAATTAAGAACGTAAAAGCCAATATAATACTTGAAGCTCAACGAGGGTACATGACTTTGCCCCCACTGGAGTTTGCTGCACAAGCTCATTCCAGTGGTGTTCATGTCAGGTACTTTTATTATTGTTAACTGGTTGAGTGCTGGAGGCAGCGATCGGGGCTTTTAAAAAATGAGGGTACCAGCGCAGGGCCCCCTTTTTTCTTTGTGCATGTTCTATATGCATTCCAACGCACATAATATTTTGTCTTACATAAAGTTGATTTATTACAAATTGCTGGAGAGTGCTACTGGGCACACTCCGATAGTTTGTAATGGGGCAGTGTTTTTAATAACAAGTTCAGACAGCCATTTATTGTGTCCTCTAAATTGTCAACATGTGAGTTATGTTACGTAACTGCAAATTTCTCTTTCATTTGGCAGATCGTGGGAAGCGCCAAGAAACTCTTCAGAATTTTTTATATGCTATTTGCTTGTAAGAAAATATGAAAAACACCACATCTTTATGGTACGTAGGGTGGATGGCTGTTGATTCGCGATGGGTGGATTTTCCACTCGATGGAAGATCTATCGCTCCGCGACTTAGTGGTAGCCCACCCTCCACGTGATTTAGATAATATTTATATTAACCACCAATCGCAAGCCCAATTTTACTTATTTATATAACTATGAAGCTCTTTGTTTTTCTTGAGTTTACTTTGATTTTTCTTTTGTTGTTATTAATTTCCTTCACTTCCAGCCATTATTATGTACACACATGGAATCAGACTGTCAGGCACGTCTCAAATATTAGAGCACAACCAGTCCAAGCACGTGCTAAAGTTGGTGATCGGTGTTGCCAGTCATTATGGCAAGTAAGATAACTCTAGACGAGGTCCAGACCAACTTGGAATATGACTTTGTAGCTAACTACAACAGCAAAACCCTATCAACTGACGATGTCGAGGATTCCCCTTTTAACAAGTCGTACACACGAATGCAAGTATCACACGCCTGAACAATTTCGATCTACTCATAGAAATGACAAAGAATCTTTTTCGCTTTTTCATATCAATTGCCAAGCATTGACGCCCACTGGAATTCTCTGAATGAGCTCTTATTCAACCTGCAAGGAACCCAAAACAAATTTGACATCATTGGACTAACAGAAATTTTCTAAGTTCCCTCAAACATGTCCTACTCCCTTGACGGCTACCATCAACTTTTAAAACGCAATCGCCCCGATGGTGATGACGGCAGAGGGGGAGTCGGTCTTTTTCTTAAACAGCATATTAAATTCAAAATCCGAGATGATCTATCGGTCTTTATCCCCCACAACATAGAATCTCTGTTCATTGAGATTATTATTAATAAGTCTCGAAGAGTTGTCGGGGTGATATACAGACCAAATACACCACCGAAAGCAGATATTGATCTTTTCTTGACCAAATTGAATGAAATAACTGACAAATTAAACGGAGAAAATATATGTTCCTATATCATGGGGGACATCAAAATTGACTTACTTAAATATGACTCCCATCTCAAAACAGAAAACTCTGCCAACCTAATGTTTAGTCAATGATTTTACCAGTAATAACAAAATCTACACGACTAACTTTTCATTCAGCTACCCTTATTGACCACATATTTACTAAAAATATTTTTTTTATCTAGCTATAGATATTATAATATAAAGGGCTAAAGGATTATAATAACTGACGTTTCGGATCACTTTGGTATATTTCATGTTGAAACCACACCATTGGATACAATCAAGGAATCAGACACATGGACACGAAAGATAAATGCAGAAACAATAGCCACTTTTAAATCACTTCTCCCACAATGTGATTTTTCAATAGTTATGGAGTCGGATAATCCAAATACAGCCTATAACAATTTCTTAAATATATTTCTGGAATTATTTGACGTAGCCTTTCCTAGAACACGGGTCGGTACCCGTAAAAAATTATAAAACGACCATCCTGGATGACCAGAGGTCTAATAGTCTCATCTAAAAATAAAAGCAAGTTTCACAACAAAAAGTTAAAACATCCAACCGAATCCAATATAAAAAACTATAAAAATTACTGTAAAATATTTAACAAGGTAAAAAAGATGTGTAAAGCTCACTATTTTATAAGCATTCTCAATGAATATAAACTTAACTTGTGTAAAACATGGCAGACATTAAATGACGCCATCAAAGAAAGTAACGGTGTAGGTAGGTTACCAAAATTCTTCACTTATAATAATAAAAAAATTAATGATCCATTCGAAATAGCTGAAGAATTTAATAATTATTTTGCAAATATTGGGAAACGATCGAGTGAAAAAATACCCAGTACTGACAAGTCATTTTACGACTTCTTCGATGCAAATTCGACGAATAATTTCTACATAAGCTCTGCATGTGTCTTCGAAGTCATAAATATTGCTAAAGCCTTGAAGTCAAAAAGTACAAAAGCCTGCGACGATATTAGTTCAAAACTTATCAAGCAAATAATCGAGCCCATTGTGACTCCTTTAACACATATTTTTAATTGTTCATTTACACAAGGCTGCGTTCTTGATAGAATGAAAATTGCCAAAGTCATTCCAATATTTAAAGCAGGCGACCAAAACCTCCTTACAAATAAAAGACCAATTAGTATACTTCCCACATTTTCCAAAATCTTAGAAAAACTCATGTCGGTAAGAATTTCAAAATACGTAGATCGGTTCGGCATCTTACATCCAAACCAATATGGTTTTGGGGAAAACCACAGTACGGTGCATCCAGTCATGCAATTGCTTAAAACTATATCAGAGGAAAACAACAAAAAAGTAAAAACAGCACTTTGGAATATTCCTGGATCTTTCCAAAGCATTCGATACAATAGATCATGACATTTTAATAAATAAATTATACAGATATAGCATTAGGGGATTAAGTAATGATTGGTTTAGAAGTTATTTACCGGACAGATCTCAGTACGTTGTATACGGTAACCACAAGAATAACCGAGTTGATATATCGCATGGAGTTCCACAAGGTTCGATTCTCGGCCTATTCTGTTTTTGATATATGTTAATGATATATATCATGCGACATCAATAAACCTTCTATCTTTTGCTGACGATACTACTAGTCACTCCTCGGGTCCTGATCCAAATCTACTGGCTCTTCGTATCAACGAAGAGCTCAAGAAAATATTTGAATGATTCTGCACAAACCGTCTTGTTCTGAATGCAACAAAAACCAAATACATTTTAATTAATCCATCAAGCAGAAGAAGAGTAATACTACACCACGCAATTCTAATCAATGGGCAGATTATTGGAAGAGTAAGTCCAACTGAAACAGAAAAAATCATTTAAATGTTTAGGGATACATATTGACGAGAGTCTGTCGTACAAATACCATATATCCCACCTCTCATCCAAAATTGCTCATGCAAATTTCGCATTGAATAGAGTAAAATCTATACTTCCTCGTGCAGCTATGAAAACACTCTATTATGTCCTGATACACTCCCAACTAATGTATGGAATAAATATATGAGGAAATGCTAGATCAATTAAAAAATTAATGCTCCTACAAAAACGCTCTCTCCGCATTATAAATAATAAGAAATATAACGCCCATACGGATCCCCCTTTTTTGGACAGTAAGATTCTCAAAGTAAATGACATCTTTAAACTCCAAGCGTGTCTGTTCGTACTTGACTGGCACCACAATAAATTGCCAGTATTCTTCAATGACTTTTTTCAGTCGGTAGTTTATCGTACGGAAAGAGCCAGTAGACGGACAGACCACCTTCTTCAAATTGGCAAAACGAGAACAAGATCGCTTGATAATCTCCCAACTAACATATACACCAGAATCTGGAATGACTTAGACGTGAATTTACGTAACATGATCAACAGAAATATTTTCAAAAAACAATTAACTTTGAAATTACTTTCCTTCTACTCGGATAATGTCGACAGTAGCAATCCTTACTGCCCTGACTGTGTTACCTGACAGACAGAATACTTCAAAGTAATTGGGTTGTCTTGAATGCCTAAGAGAATACAGTTCAAACGCATATACCCCAAAATCTGGTATGATTCAAACGCGGATTTACGTAAATGATCAACAGGAATATTTTCAAAAAAATAAATAAATAAACGTTAAAATTACTTTCCCTTTACTTGGATAATATCGACTGTAACAATCCTTACGGACCTGACTGTGTTATATGACAAACAGAATTTTCTAAGACTAATTGGGTGGGCCTGAATGCTCAAGAGAATACTTTTCAAACGCATTGCAAGAATAGAAGAACGTCTGGATATATCTCGTCTCTCGACCCCTATTTCTGAACATCTCGTAAAAGCTGTGTCAGATAAGTAAAAAGGAAGTAATGGTCCCTCTCTTTCACGCCTTTCCCCTTTTTTCCCTGGTCAGGTCTCAAAGAATTTTATAACTAAATAGGAAAATGGTATTAATCACATTGGAATAGATTGGTTATTGTAATTATAAATTGATAACGGCAATTTAATTGCATTGTTTGTTTACTTTCTCATTGGGTTTTATGTGAAAAATTAAAATTAAATTGGGAATAGAGTAGACCTCTTAAACACGACTGTGTGGACCATAATTTGGATTACAAATGTTACCGAACACAGCAATTTAACTGAGAGTTCAGGGGCGGTGGGTAGGTAGGAGTGTAAGTGACACCGAGCCACCAGTGACCAAGCAGTTAATAAGAAGCCTCGATGTCTAACGCCATATTTGCACGATTCAACTTTCCGGGAGACAATAGGTAGACAGCTAATCTGGCTATGTTGTCTCCATGTAGTATACACGTTATTAGTAGGTAATGAATGCCGATTCCAGCGCACATGTACAAGATTTCGTACATGTACACGTACATCGATGTACACCTCCATAGGATTTAGTGTTTGTCGTTTTTTATGCTGCTACAGAATCGGCTTTGCCGATTCTACAGCACAGGATTCTATATACACATCGCTCAAGAATGAAAAAAATGTATGCAATTTTAAGAAAAATGAGGTGAATTGTCTGCTACAGAATCGGCAAATGGGTTTCCCCATAGGATTCAGTGTTAAAATCGCGAGCAAAAAACGTGTTGCCGATTCTGTAGCAGCGTCGAAAAGTGGTTTGCCGATTTTGTAGCATCCGTGTCTGTACACGATTTTAACACCGAATCCCTATGGAGGCGTACACGGAAATCCATTTGTGGATTATACATCAGAAATCGACTCGTGTACGGTACACGTAAAAGAGGTGCTACCGAACCGGCAAACCCACTGCCACGATGCCCAAAAGCTTGAAGAGCTTGAAATAAGTAATCACCCAATCATTTCACGTTCCTAACGCTAATTAACCAATCAGATTGCTTCATTCTCATGAACTTAATCATACAAAGGTATCTCCCCTCGTCGTGGGGGTGGGGGGGTCACGCCCATCAAAAAAAAATCGAAGTTTCGAGAAGGTGGTCACGTGACCTATCAAATTGAAGGTCTCGACGAGTGGATTAAGAAGATCGTAATTTTAACCCTCGTCGTGGGGTGGGGTCACGACCAGAGCCGAAAAACGACTTTCTTTTTACAAAGTCAGGCATGTGAGGTATTAATATGAAGGGCTCGATGAATACATTACGAAAATGACATTTTTCATTTTATGTTGGGGTGGGGGTCACGACCAGAGACGAAAAACGTCTTCCTTTTTACAAATCCACTTCTAATTTTGTGAAGTAAATCTTAATAAAATACTTTATGGAATGTTTGATCAAATTGACACTCATGTTTTTGTTGTGGTGTGAATGAAGGTTTTTTCGTTTTAATGGATCGTTTTAATAATGGATAATAAAACGCATTTTTTCCACTCAATTAGGTTTGAGTGGTAAATTTTTAATATATTCATGATAATGTTCGGAGATGTGAATGAAATCCTTTTAACGTTAAATTAGAAACCGGTTTCTTTATGTGCTAAAATTTTTTAAACTTCTTAATTCACCATTGAGTGAATGGTTTTGATATGAATGAAATTCCTTTTAACAAACGTAAATTATTATCAAATGCATTAAATCAGAAACCGGTTTGTCATGTGCTTAAACTTTTCAAACTTTTTCAAGTTTTCCCAGTTCAATACTGAGTTGAGATATGAATTTTTTTTAGTTATTATAATAAAGACAGAAGATTTTTATTAACTTAAAACATAAAAAAATAATTATACATTTAATTTTGAAAATAATAAATAACTCACATTAGCATACTCAAAGGAACATTAACAATTAAAAAACGAAAAATGTTTTTACAGGTGGATTCTAGACGCCGAGATCAAATTTTAGGCGAATATGAACGTGCCAAGAAGGGCATTCAATCAGCTGACAGAAGCAGACGTCTCGGAGAGATGGATCTCAGACGCGAGACCACAAAAATATTTAAACCCGTGACGGAGGTTCAAGAGTGAAGCAAGAAGGAGATAGTCGAAGAATTGAGACCCATAAAAGAGAGTTCTTTGAGAATGGGTTCGTTGCCCGGTAGTTTTGGAAATCGATCTTCCTTTCAATCTACACTGGATTACGTTCCCACGGGAATTCAAACCGACGTGAGCGACGATGCAGCTTCGACTATCGCCACTGATAGCGTCGCGTCGTCCGAGGATGGCGGTAAGAGAGATCTGTTGTATGGAATTTATAAGGATTCTGAGGGCAGAACTTTTGTAGGTGACACAGAAGTGGAAATGATGATGAAGATTTAATTGTCGGTTTGAATAAATATAAAGTAACTGATGGACTGCGCAAATTGCTCCTTTTCAACAAGCCTGGAGATAAGCATAGAGATTACATGGAACAGGATTTCGACAATTACGGCGACATTCTGGTTCAGACCCACGCCATGCTGAGAAATAACGATGCCAGAGAGACTAGACCCAAAGCCAATAGAGGTTACAAGTGGACGAAAGTGGTGAAACCCATATGGGATTTGCATAAGAAGTACGTCAAATCGGTGACTGGTAAAGGGGTGAAAACTACTTTTCTTCCGAGCGATTCTGACGCTCTGTCTCAGAGATTGAGATTGTTGATGGCGAGTAGACGCGCTGGTAACACAGGGTTAGATAATGAAATAGTTACTATATCTGACGAATTGTTAACACAGAAGGTTTTTAATAAAAACCATTATAAAAGGCTGATGAACGAATTGAAGGATTGATGTATATATAATAAGTAGAGAGAAACAAACAAACAAACAAAATATATAAAATAAAAACAGTAAATTTTTACACTAGAATAATAGAAGTATTTAAACAACAAACGATTTACCAGTGAAAAAACAAAATATATTATAAAATAAAAATATGTTGGTGATAAAGAATAGGGGATACGTCAGAACTTACGTTCAAGGCGGTTCTGGCATCGTTGATTCTATAATGCGAGCGTTCACGAGCGATGCGGGTAGAAAACTCGCATCGACCGCGTTTGAGGTCGGTAAGAAGACGGCTTTGGATGCTGGTAAGAAAGCCGCTTCCGAAGCCAGTGGTAGGATAGCTTCTGTGGCTGGCAAGAGGGCAGCCGACGCGTTGATCGACAAGTTGATCAGTCCACCGGCGAAGCGAGCTGCGTTAGAGTGAATGTCGAAAAGTTGGTAAGATTTTAAGGATGCTGTGGTACCCATACAAGATTTAGCCAAAATGACGAGTGGATCCGGATTGAAGAGAACTCGCGACGGTGTAATATAAATAAATAATAATATTAAAACAACTGAGTTTGAAAAAAAACATAAAAATTGTGTTTGAAAGAATCTAAAATAACAAACAAAAAAAATAAACAAAGATGAACATTAAAGATATGTCTTGGAACGACGCCGCGACCAAGAGGTCGAATAACGAGTTCTTTCCCAAAAGCATAAGAGGCTTGATAGTGGGGAAAATCGAATTGTGGAAAGACCAATCTGTTGATGAATCTGTTGTCCCGACCCGGCTGGTTGGATTACGACAGATTGTTTGTGTTTGGCAAGAGCTTGTTTCAACCCGAATACAAACTGCTTCGAGAGTGCATGGATCGTAGATTGCCCAAGGATGTCATAGCCAGAATCTTTGACAGTAGGGAGGAATTCGACAAAAGTGAAGCTCCTCTTTCGACCATTTTGGACGGTGCGGCGATGGAACTGATGAAGAGAAATGCATCTTCGAACGTCGAGTGTCGATTTTATGAGAACGCTAGCGACGTTCCAGATCCTAGAGAATTGAAATCAGAAGATAAGAATCTCATGATTTTCGATGATCTGCTTTTGGAGAGACAGAACCGATGCGAATCGTATTACGTTAGGGGTCGACACAGCAACGTGGACTGTTTCTATCTGTTGCGGAATTATTTTCGATTGCCCAGACAGACGATAAGGGAGAACGCTAATTTTCTATGTCTCTTTCGCCAAGATCTCAAGAATCTCAATCACATCTACAGCGATCACGTCGCAAACGACATGAGCGTGGCGGAATTCAGGAGATTCTGCAAGAGGGTTTGGGATGGAGGACTTTACAATTTCGTCGTGATCGATTTGACTAGCGAATTTAATTGCAGAAAATATCGGTGCGGATTTGACAAGTTTTATGTTTCTGATGATAATAAGATAGAGCGTGAAAATAAAAAAAATTTAGAAAATAATAAATCTTCAAATAATTAGTTTTGAAAAAAAATAAAAATAAAATTAAAATATGTTTGAACAAGGAGAATTGTTAGAACGGATAGCCGAGAATATGGCTGCAAAACAATCCATTCAAATTGTGGTGAGTGGCGATTCGACTCGATTCGCTACGAAATTCGAACCTTCCATCGAATTGGATAGAGAGAAAAGATACGAGATGGTGTTGGTGAATCTGGAGACTTATTATTCCTTTCCCAACGTCACCAAAAAGAATAACTCATTCAAGTATTCCAACAGAGTGGATTGGTTGGAGATTCGAATTCCCAAAGGAAGTTACGACATAGACGATTTGAACAATTACATTCAGACGCGAATGAAGACGGATGGAAAGGGAAGCAACAAGATCAGACTCGCTCCCAATCCTAATACCTTACAGACGATGTTGGATTTGGAAGATAATTTTCAAGTGGATTTCAACACGGATGATTCTATAGGCAAGATGTTGGGATTCGATCGAAAGATGTATCGAGACCACGCGGCATCTGAAAATACGGTCGACATTCTCGCAGTCAATAGCATCTTGGTGAATGTGGATGTGATTGCTGGAAACTACGTGAATGGTAGCGCTCAACCGACGATCTATTCCTTCTTTCCAAACGTGTCGCCGGGTGATAAGATTGTGGAGCGACCTCGAAATTTAGTTTATCTACCAGTGATTTTAGACACGTTGTATAGTCTCAAAACCACGTTGACGGATCAAAATGATGAACTGTTAGATCTTCGCAGAGAGAGGGTGACGATACGATTTCACATAAGAGAAATATAAAAGCAAATAAAAAATATTGTGTATATATATATAAATAACAAAAATAAAATACACGCAATATTAATTTTACAAAAATTATTTAATATAAATAATTATCATTAAAACAAGAAAGCAACTGAAGAAAATATATTTTAAAAAAAGAATTATGACAGAATACGTGTCTAAAAACGTGAACATATCCGCAGGACAGAGGAAGAAACTTGAGAGAGCGTTAAGAATTTGAGGCGAGGCGGTGAAATTCAAATTCACTCATGAAGATCTGACGAGAGGTGGTCAGGATTCGATCGCCTGGACCAGAAGTCAAATCAAAAGGATGGAGAAAGCAGTTCGTGATGGAAGAGAGTTGACAGTGAGATTGAGTCCCACTCAACTGAGATACAATTTGAGAATGAAAGGTGGTTTCATACCGCTATTGGCAGGAATCGGCGCAAAAGCATTACCCTTCGCCACAAAGGCACTACCCTTTCTTGGGAAGACTCTCGGCGTGGGAGCTCTCACGGGATTCGTGAGTTCGGCAGTTGAGAAATTAATGGGTGGCAGCGGACTGTTTTTGAAGAAGGGAGGAGCCGTGTGTCGCGTCCACGTAGACGACAGCGGTAAAGGATTGTATCTAGAACCTGGTAGAGGTGACAACTCTTTGAGTGGAAACGGTCTCTATCTGAAGAGTGGACGGAATGTTGAGCGATTCAGCAAGGGTTTGTTGCTTGGTGAGAATTCGCCATTTAAGAATATACCGATTTGGAATATGTTATTATAATGTAAAAAAATTATATAAATATCAATCATAGAAAGTATAAAATAATATATAAAATGGATAAAAAGGTGGAGAAACAATTAGACGATAATGATGAATAGCGCGAGATAGAGTGCGAAAAAGATGTGGAAAAACTATTAGACACTAATGATGGATATCTTAGGAAAGGAATAATAAAAGAGTTAAATAAAGATCGGGATATGCAGTTGAAATTTAAAAGAATGAGACGTTTTCCACCGTCACCACTATCTTCTGAAGAGAATGGTAATGATGTGAGTGTTACCGAGAGATGCACACCATTCGTTCATAATTATGATTCGGATAAACAAATGTGTTGTTATAAAAACGTAGCATATCACAAAAAAAGAAAAGAAAAGAAGAATCGACGCTGAAATTTAAGAAAAAAGGAAACGTTATTATATTATATGGGTAATAGTGAAGAAGGAAAACAAAAAAAAAAAGTAATGAGATCTAAAGATGATCTCATTACTTTTTTTTTTCCTTCTTCTTCGCTAAAAAAAATCAATCTCTCTATTGTTTATATTTCCAAGTCCTTTATTAGCATGTTGACACTCGTGTATTCTCCTTTTTCGAAAATGTGTTGAATGTTTATCTTTACTCTTTTGAGATTTTTTACATCGGTGAACGCGCTCTCACCACCCAATTTGTCTACGAGTTCGAGTGAGATTTTTGGATATATGTAACTTCCATAGAACAATGACAAATCGTCCTTGTCGAATTCTCTATTTTTAGCGATGATGATTTTCTGCAGATCGCTTTGGTACTCGTAAAACAAATTGAGCATGGCTTCATCCAATTTGAAAGACATCTTATATTTGTCGTATTTATGCTCTAAGTCCTTCATCTTGACCTCGTTCAATTCGATGGGATTGTGTTGTTGTAATCTATAGATTTTATAACCGAATTTCTTACACGTTTCGACTCGTTTCAATTTCAATTCGCATCTTTTAGGTGTTGCTGTCATGATCGATTATTTGTTGTTTTTTTTTGTTTTATGAATTCTTGCAATAATGTATATTTTAAATTTTGTATTTTAATAATTTGTTTAAAAAGTTTTGTTTTTTTTTTTACTCTTTATATATAAATAAAAAAAGGTTTTTAATTTTAATTTTCTTTAATGTGAAAATTTTTTTTGTAATAGTTTTTTTCTCTTTATATATATAAATAAAAAATTAAATTTTAACATCCTTTTTTTCTTGTATTAATTCAATTTTTTTCACGTTAAGGAACATAAAAAAAATTGATTAATTTCATCAAAAAAAAAATATTTTTCACATTAAATAAAAAATTGAAATTAAAAAACTTTTTTATATATATATAAAGAGTAAAAACAAAACTTTTTAACAAATTATTTTAATACAAAATTCGAAAAAAAAAAATTTCTTACAAATGGTGCAAACAGATAAAAAAAATGGAAAATTTAAATGAGAAAACCGTACCTCAGTTAAACGAGATTTGTAAACTATTAAAAATTCCACATTTCAGAAATCATAGAACTAAATAAAAAAAATTGAAGTCATACAGAAATATTTGCGAAACAATGGAAAGGCAAATGAAATGTTGATAGCAACGACATCAAAAAATGCATCGGTTGTGAAAAATGAGAAGAAGAAGAAAAAGATAGTAAAATCAATCGAAATGCCGACGTCGAAAAAAACCAAAAACGTTTCGATTGTGAAAAATAAGAAGATGACTAAACGAAAAGCCGTTGAAGAACTTCAAGTTTCAAAAGAAAAGAAAAGAAAAACTAAAACGAAAACGAGTGATGCACTTCAGATTCTAGACAAACGAGATATATCAAGCAAAATTCGACAAGCAATGAACGAAGGGAAAGGAGAAGAATATTTGGCACGACTCACCGCAGAACTATTCCAATCGAAGCCCGTAGAACGGGAGAGTGCGATTAAAGGCATTTTTAAAACTTTCGACGTGGTTCCCTTGTTCAAGAAAATCGATCCGAAATTGTTCATGGAACGGGTGAAGAAAAAAGTATTGGATTTGTTTCGCAAATACATGAATGTGGGACTAAAAATTAAGATGATACTCCATTGCATGATGAATAAAATCAATGTGAAGTCCGGCGAGAGCATCGTGAAAAATGCATATTTCAGATCTAACTTTGAACCCGTATTTCGAGGTTCAGATTTATCGGACGTTTTCGGAAAGATGAAAGACAAGATGTTGACGTCTCTCGCGAATTATCAACATGAAGGTAGAAATTGGACATTCGGTGAGGTGTTGAAACTCAAAATTCACATAACTGAAAACGATTCGTTGAAAGGGTCTTCCTACGTGAAATTACCGTATTTCCTAGCTAAAAAGAATGCTGTGATCAATGTGAGAAATAAAGATGATCAGTGTTTTAAATGGGCAGTCACCTCCGCTTTATACCCTGTCAAAATGAGCTCCGATAGAGTTTCTTGTTACGAGGAGACTTCTAAAATTCTCGATTGGACCGGAGTGACTTTTCCAACAGAGTTAAAACACATCGAACGTTTCGAGACTCAAAATCCCAAAATATCGGTGAACATCTTGGGATACGACGATGAAAAATGAACGATCTATCCTCTCAGACAGACTTCGTATCTCGAAAGAGAAAAGACGATTATTTTATTATTGATTTCGAATGGTGACAATCATCATTATTGTTGGGTTAAAAATCCGAGCCGATTACTGTCGAGACAAAATAATAAACATGAACATAAGATATGTTTATTTTGTAACTGCATGAACGTGTTTCACAGCGAAAAATCGTTAGCGAAACATCAGAAATATTGCAACGAAAATCAAGGTGTCATCGTCAAAATGCCCAAACCCAACACCATCGTGAAGTTTGAAAATCACAATAGAAGGTTAAAAGTACCATTCTTCGTGTACGCCGATTTTGAATGTTTCACCGCGAAAATGAGTTCGTGTCAACCCAACGCTCTTCAAAGTTACATCGAAAGATATCAAAAACACATACCTTCGGGCTATTGCATTTACGTGAAATGCACTTTCGACTCACAACACGACATGGGTCCCTTCACCTACACGAAACAGTGTGAAGACGACGACATGGCCCAAAAGTTTGTGGAAGAATTAGAATCGAAAATTCAAATGTTATATGACAAATTCAAAACTCCGGCGAAAATGATCATCATGCGAGAGCAGCAGGACGAAAATAACAGAGCCACCAAATGTCACATATGCAGACAATCATTCGACGAGAATTCGGAGGAAAATAAGAAGGTCAGAGACCACGATCATTACACGGGTCTGTATCGCGGTCCGGCTCACAGCAAGTGTAATTTAAAATATCGAGACGCCGTTTTCTATCTGGTGATATTTCACAATCTCTCGGGTTATGACAGTCATCTGTTCGTGAAAAATCTCGGCACTTCCCAAGAAGAATTAAATTGCATCGTGAACAGCGAAGAAAGATACATTTCCTTCATGAAAGGGAAGCTCATGGAGAAAAAAAGAGTAATCGACGGAGAGACGTTGGAAAAAAAACGAAATCCATTCGTAGAAGCATTCGTTTCATCGACAGTTTTAAATTCATGTTGACCGCTCTGGAAAAATTAGTCGATAACATGAACAAGGATAAATTTAAAATCATGAACGAACATTTTGGAGAATGAGTAGACGTCATGTTGAGGAAAGGAGTCTATCCTTATGATTACATGAACGATCTAAAGAGATTCGAAGACACCACACTACCTTCGAAAGAAGATTTTTATTCGAAATTATACTAATCCGACATTTCCGACGAGAATTACGAACACGCCAAAAACGTGTGGAAATCTTTCGATATGAAAACCATGAGAGATTATCACGATCTCTATCTGAAGACCGACGTTCTGCTCTTGGCAGACGTGTTCGAAAATTTTCGAGACGTCTGTCGTCGAAATTACGATCTGGATCTCGCTTGGTATTTCACCGCACCCGGTCTGGCGTGGGATGCTCTGTTGAAGACCACCGAAGTCCAATTGGAATTATTATCCAATGTGAACATGTTGCTCATGTTTGAAAGGGCTGCGAGAGGTGGCGTCTCGATGATCTCCCATAGATATTCTGAAGCTAACAATCCCTACATGAAAGAAGGTTTCGATTCGAAATGGTCGAATAAATACATACAGTATTGGGACGCTAATAATCTGTACGGTTGGGCTATGAGTCATCCTTTACTGATTGGAAATTTTGAATGGGTGACAGAACCGGAAGAGATGCAAAAATGGAGAAACTATCCTTGCATTTTAGAAGTGGATTTGAACTATCCGGAAGAATTACATGATCTACACAACGATTATCCGCTGGCTCCCGAACGAATGGAACCGAACGAAAGAGACGAGGAAAAACTCATTCCCAATTTATTTAACAAATGTAACTACGTCGTCTACAGCGAGAATTTGAAACAATACGTCGATTATGGGATGAAACTAGTCGACATACATCACATCATTCGATTCGACGAAGAGCCTTGGATGAAAAAATACATCGATCTCAACACGAATCTCAGAATTCGAGCTGACAACGATTTCGAAAAAGATTTCTTCAAACTCATGAACAATTGTGTCTATGGTAAATCGATGGAAAACATCAGGAAGAGAACCGACGTTCGACTTGTCACGTCTGAGAAAAGAGCTAAAAAATTAGTGGCGAAACCCAATTACAAACACCGAACCATATTTTATGAAAATCTAGTTGCCGTTCACATGCAAAAGACGCACCTGAAGTTCGACAAACCATATTATCTCGGACCGATCATCTTAGATATCAGCAAGCAATTGATGTACGAGTTTCACTACGATTATGTCAAACGAAAATTTGGTGATAAAGCCAAACTACTGTTCACTGACACGGACAGTTTAGTTTACGAGATAGAGACGAAAGATGTCTACCGAGATATATCTCCGGACATGGCCGCATGGTTCGACATGAGCAATTATCCCATCGATCACCCATCCAACATTCAATCGAACGACAACAAGAAGGTGTTGGGTAAATTTAAGGATGAGAGTGGCGGTAAACAAATCGTCGAATTCGTAGGCTTGAGACCCAAACTGTATGCTTATCATCTAGAAGATGAAGAGATCAAGAAGTGCAAAGGGGTTAAAGCGTGCATGGTGAAGAAAAACATCTCTTTCCAAGAGTATAAAGATTGTCTGTTAGGAAGTGGTCCGGTGTATAAGACTATGAAATCGATTCGAAGCGAAAATCACGACTTGTATACCGAAATAGTCAACAAGATTTCGCTGACAGCCGACGACGATAAGAGATTCATGTTAGACGATAAAATAAGCACTTAGCACTCGGACATTGGACTTTGGATCTAATTAGAGACGATATGATTGTGGATGATAAGATTCCAGATATGATTGTGGATGATAGGATTCCAGATATGAGTAAGGATGATAGGATTCCAGAAAATCAAGAGGAATTAGACGGATTTGAGATTATGGAAATCGATAGAGACATCGAGAGAGTTAGTTTAAAAAGAAAAAGAAAAAAAAATAACGTCATTTTAGTGAATTATAATAAAATAAATGAATAAAAAAATATATATACACATTTATGAATAAGAAAATAGAGATATCCGTAGAAGGTGTCGTCTTACCTAACGAACCCCTATCCAACATCGATCTGTTGAATGCGGCAAAGGATTTGAAAATCAAAGATTTTCTAGGCGTGTTTTCGAGAGATGCCTTGCCGAAGAGAAGACCTCGACAATCAGAATGCGGAATTTTAAATCTAGATGATTTATCGGGTGAAGGCACTCACTGGGTGGCGTGGTTCAAGAACGGGAAGAAGAATTATTATTTTGACAGCTACGGAATCTCGCCACCGAAAGAAATAAAGAACTATTTCAACAAATCGATGGTTCATTACAACACGGAAGGAGTGCAATCACCAGATCAAGTGTTTTGTGGTCACCTCTTTCTCTACATTCTCAAGAGATGGTCTGAAGGAGATCGGTTTCAAGACATTCTCAATGATTTACATTAGAGAGAATTTTTTTTTTTTTATAGTATATAAAAATAAAAAAAATATTTTAAAAAATTTTTAATCGAATAAAAACGAAAAATAAAAATAAAATAATTCATTTTTTAATAAACTGCGTTTTGAAATATATTTTTTAAAAAAACCAAAAAATCTCAAAACAACATGCCAGTCGATAAATTTGGTAGAAGTGACGACGAAAAAGTCAACCTAAGAAAGAAGAGGAAGACGTTCAAAGTCAACGATGGTTACGACGTTGCCAACTTGGACGAATGTTACGTTCGGAGATACGAACCTCGAGACGAACCTTTGAACATGAATGATAAGAAGCTCTACAATCTTCCCAAGCCAATAGATCTCGCAGATGCTGCAACTAAAAAATACGTCGACAGGGGGAACGCTGATTTCGAACGAATCATGCTAGATAATTACGTGGATAAAACCATGACCGACGATCTCGATCTGAAATCCAAACGTTTGGTGAATGTTGTGAATCCCATAGATCCCACTGATGCCACGACCAAGAAATACGCGGACGACTCTCACACGAGATTCAGGTAACACCTGAGAAATAGATACGTTCAGAAAACGATGCACTCGGAATTGAATGCCAATTCTAACAAGATAACGAACGTGGCCACTCCCACGAATCCCAAGGACGTGGCGACCAAACACTACATAGATCTGGAACAGAGAAAGTCTGACAGATGAGAAATGAAATCGGATCTGAATACGGGATTCAACAAGCTATTGAATCTGTCGAAGGTCGACGACATGGATGCGGACTCAACCGCGGTCAACAAGGGCTACGTAGATTCTGCCGTGATACGATCACAAGAATACCTAGAATCACAAGTGGACGATCTCTACCTGAACAAACAATCTGGCAGAACCATGGAGGGTGGTATCGACTTGAACGGTGAGAATTTATTCGGACTCAGTCACGATCCAGAATTCGATTCCAGCACAGTCAGCAGGAAGTACGTGGATGACAACTCGGTCTGGAGAAAGGGCGACATCATGGAAGGTAAACTAGACGTGGGTGGACACGCGCTCACGAATCTACCGGATCCCGTGAACATGACGGATGCCTGCACCCTGATTTCGGTGGTGGAGAAAGTCAAATATGCTAGACAATTGATCACCGTGTGGGCCGAGGAGGCTGGCACCTTAGATGAGGGAAAAGCTGAATGGTCTTTAGGAAATGGAGGTAGCGGATCGAAACATGGTCAGGTGGGATATCCCATGCCGTTGGGAGGTGAAATTTTTCGAATGAGTCTGGCTTCCTCGGATTTGAATAACAGAGCGGTCATCAATCTCATGGTGAATGGAGTAGAGAGCGATAAGAGATACAGTGTCGAAAAGATTGAGCACGCCTCTCAAAGTGAACGCCGGAGACAGGATTAATTTCATTACGAAAACCAATAATCCCGAAGCTGCCACTTCCGTGGTGAGTCTACTGATCGAACTAGTTCCTTTGAACAAACAGTGAATGCGTGGAAAATAATGAATAAAAAAAAAAAATAATGTGTGATTTATTAAAAACAAAAAAAAAGTAATGAGATTTAGAAAGATGTTCAATCTCTCTAGATCACATTACTTTATTTATTTTTATTTTGTTTTTTTTTTGTTTTTTTAATAATTACTCATTACTTTTTTTTATTTTTTTTTTTTTGTTTTTTATATTTTTTCACACTCGTCTCTCATCGAATGATCGACATCTTATTTCCATCCGATTTGAATTGTAATTCTCTGTCTGACAGGACCAGGGTGAAGGCTTCAGATTTTCTCGGCACGTTCCTATTGAATTGCATCTTGATCTGAATGTCTAAGATGCTACTCTTGAGTCGTTCACTCTGTTTACTGACGTCGAATACGAACATGGGATACATCGATTTGTATTCACCGGGAGATATGTTAGGATTGCTCATCAATTCATCTAGACCGTGATACTTCTTTCTAAAATCAGCGGCGTTGCCGTACAGTCTGCAGAAATCGTTCTTGTTGAATGATGCATTTTAATCGATTGCTGGATATCTCGTGGCGTTCAGAAACACTTGCATGTTTCTCAAATGGCAATGATCGAACAGCGACGCATTCTTTTCCTGAGACCCATCCCTATCGGTCTGAAATGCAACCACGATGAAACGCGGTCTCTCGGAAGCGGATTTCACCGTCAATCTCCAATCGAAGTGATTCATGGAGAGAGGAATGCTAGCCATGTTGCACTGTATCATTCTAAATCCCATGGGTAATTTACTCTTGGATTCTATGATCTTGTAGAGACACGCTTTTTCCACGATCGAAGGCTCCACATGCGGAACGAACCACGATATCTTGTGTAGAGTTATCTTACCCGCATTGGTCGCAGTGAGTCTCACTATTGCGTCATCGTCTCCTTTTTGAATCAATGTCAGATTGTGTTTGAATCCGTACATGATCTTGTTGTAATCATCCGCAAATCCGAAGATGTGTTTCAAAGGTATCCTGAATGAAAACGTTCCTTTAGGTCTGGACGTCTTGATGACGTAGTCGAATATCAAGGCGGCGCCGGCGCTAGCAGGGCTGACAGTGTCTTTTACCCACAACTGATTAAGTCCTCTGGATTTCGAAAAATCATCAGGATACGTCAAGAGTCCGAACATCGTGGTGGCCTGACCGGGATGAAACACAGATTCTATCTCTTGTCCGGATAGCATGTATTTTATATTACTGAATAGATGCATGATGCCATTATTGGCTAGAGCAACCGTGTCGTCGTCGGCGTAGTCGCTCCCATCTTCCTTGGTGAGACGTCCCTGCACCACTATGTAACTCTCGCTAGGATGTATGAATAGATCTTGAGTTTCGATGTTGATTCTTATCTCTCCCGCATTGTTTAAACTCGTTCCGGTTACCGGTTCGTATTCGTGAACCTCATATTCTTGAATACTTTCATCTTTCACAATGCTTTGTGCTATATCTAGTATATCTGTCATTTTTAAAGGATTTTGGTTTTTTTTGTTTATTAATTAGCTTGCTTTTTTTTATCTAAAAATAGTTTTTAATTATTTTTTTTTTATTATTATTTTTCTCTCCTATATATATATATGTGTGTAAACAAGAAAATGTTAAAGAGAGTAAATAAAAGAAATTTGTTTTCTTATCAAAACTTTGTCTTCTGTAATTGTTGTTCGTAAAACTTTCCGATCTCTTCTCCATCCAAAGCTTCGATTTCGTAAGTCACCGGATCAGTGTGAAATATTTTGATTATCACAAAGATTTCCGAGGTCCATCAAGGAGTATAACCCTTTTCGAAGTGCTTCTTATAAGCGTAGATTCTCACTCGATCACCGACCGCAAATTTCGGCGTTCTAGACTTCTTCCTAATCTTAGATCTTTCAGGATATAGATTGGCATACACCCGTTTTTCATTTCGAGGATCGCTAGCTTCCACGGGAGTCATCTTGATCGATCTGTGTCATGTGTTGTTGTAATCTTTGACCAGACCATTCAGAGCGTATATGTATTTCTTGGTCAAATTCGCCGTGAAGTATCTGTGCATCTTTTCCTTCATTGTTTGATTCCAACGTTCCACCATGCTGGCTTTCTCTTCGTTTTCGATCGAGTAGAGGTCGACCAATCGATGAACGTGCTTGTTGTAGAATTCCTTTCCCTTATCCACCCCCAATTTACTCGGTTTTCGAGAAGACGAGTCGAACACGCTCTTCAGAGCCTCGGCGATGCAAGGTCCCGATTTATTCTTCAAAGCTCTGATCCAACCGTATTTGGAAAACACGTCGATGACCATCAATAGATATTTGACACCCTCGTTCCACCTCGAAAACGATCTCATGTCGACCAAGTCGGCAGACTAAATATCATCCAAACCCTTCACGAACACCCTTCTCTTTCGAAATTTATGCACGATGGGTTTGTGTAACTCCTCGGCCAATTCGCTCATCAATAATCGTTTCTTCTTCTTTTCCGATGCGCTTTTTTTTTTGAATGCCCCATCCGAATCGACGTTTTGCACCGATCAGATTGCCGACCAGCGAACGTTCTATCTTCTCTCTCCTGGTCGGATTCGATTGCCTCTCAATTTTCCCAACATGTTTTTATCGCAGACGTCATTGCGAGTCTTGGTGTCGGGATGTCCGGCGTAGCACAGATCGTGATCATACTCGGCCGCGTCCACCCTATTCACAGGTTTGCTCCAAGATTTAGGAGTCAGATCGGCATTGAGTCTCTTGTTCAATTTCGTTCTGGGTCCCGTGAAACTGTGACCAGACAGATGCATTTCGAAAGGTAGATTATTGATCATTTTTGATTATTGATCATGCCTTTACCTTTGCTCGCGTTCTTTTTTTTGATGAATCAAGTCTTGATAGAACCACACACGTCGCAAATTCCGCGAAGCATCTGTCTATCATTTTTAGTTCGTACTTCTCGAGAATTACTCGTCTCGGTAACTCTCTTACACTTTACGCAATACATTTTTTAAGAGTTATTTAAATTAATTTCGTTTTTATTTTATATATAAATTTAATATTTTTTTTTAAAATTCTGTTCTTATTATATATATATATTTTTTTTTTTTTTCAATCGCTGCTCTTGAGTTCTATCATCTTACTGAATTCCTCCCTGGCCTCTTTCCTCCCCTTTTCCACGAGAGAATCCTTCATCGCTTCTTTGATGATCTGACGAGTCCTTGATTCTCATGGCTTCGTATTTTGTTTTCTCACCCAATATCGTGAAGTATTCTCCGTCCGATATCCTACCGTCTTTCAACGCCATCGAGATCATTTTGGATATCGTGTCGATCTTGGAGTCGGCCAAGACGCGAATCTTGTCATGTTTCCTCGCCTTCAGATATAATTTCCTACTCAAAAAGTTTCCGAGCGTGCTAAACAATCTGGCGGCGAGAGCCACTCCTTCTATAGTTAACACGATCGGAATGCCAACCGCGGTCGACAACAATCCAATGCCGGTCGCGTGTAAACCCATGGAAATCGTGATGAGTGTCGTGTCGATCGCGTTGACGAATTTCATGAAACGCGAATACTTCTTCTTGAGAGAACGGCGAAAATCTGTCTCTCGAGTTAGATACGCTTGCATTCTACTGATTTGATCGATGCGATACCTCTCTCCTCTTTCTTTTTCTTCTAGCGACGGTGCCGTCGGCAAAACGCCATTCGGCTTCTCATCCTCGTCATCATCTAACGTCGGATACTTTATTTCTGGTTCTCATTTTTGTGTTTTTTTTCTTTCTAATATTAAATAAAAAATTTATGTGTGTATTTATTTTATTTTCTATTCTCCCTTATTTTATATCAACGAGAAAACTTAGACGTATGCTTCATTGAACAATAATTTCATGACGCATCCCTTGTCTTCTAAAGTCAGACTTTAACGTGCCAATTTCAGTTCTTCCGAAACTGTGGGCTTGCTTCGATCCTTACAGAAGCGTAATCTCTTCCAAAACGCGATCACTTCGTCGATTTGAACACGTTCGAACGCCGGTTCGAAATACTTGACGACCATATCTTCCCTTTCCATCGACAGACACGAATGATTCTCGTGATCAAAGTCTAGGTGATCCCGACATCCGACGCATCGTTCTAACAAGAGTCGACCTAGTTGTTCATTCACGCAGAATGCGTAGGCTCTTATCAGCATTTTTAAAAGAAACCTTACTCTAATAGTCTGGGAAACGCTCATGATTTACGTATTTTTTATTATCTATTCGATTTGATATATTTATTTATATATTTGATATTTATATTATTTGATTTATTTATTTATATTTTTTTTTTCTCCTATATATATCAATCACTTTTTTTATTTCCTCGGAAAACGTGGCAGTGGGTTTGCCGGTTCGGTAGCACCTCTTTTCCGTGTACCGTACACGAGTCGATTTCTGATGTATAATCCACAAATGGATTTCCGTGTACGCCTCCAAAGGGATTCGGTGTTAAAATCGTGTACAGACACGGATGCTACAGAATCGGCAAACCACTTTTCGACGCTGCTACAGAATCGGCAACACGTTTTTTTTGCTCGCGATTTTAACACTGAATCCTATGGGGAAACTCATTTGCCGATTCTGTAGCAGACAATTCACCTCATTTTTCTTAAAATTGCATACATTTTTTTCACTCTTGAGCGATGTGTATATAGAATCCAGTGCTGTAGAATCGGCAAAGCCGATTCTGTAGCAACATAAAAAACGACAAATCGTGTACCTGTACACGATTTTAACACTAAATCCTATGGAGGTGTACATCGATGTACGTGTACATGTGCGAAATCTTGTACATGTACGCTGGAATCGGCATTTATTACCTACTGTTATTACACAACTACTATGCAGTACTTATGTTTTTCTGTACGTTGCCAGTATACAACTGAATAAAGAATCAATCAATCAATAATTTCATGGGTTAATAGTATTTACAATTCAACTGGATAACAGATTTCAACAAAAATGGTGCAAATGGAGGAAAGTCAATTTGGAATGCGGTCCCAGATGTAGGGCCCTGCGAAGCTTCGAGATTCGATTCGATTTCGAATCTTAAGTTGATATTCGGTTCAATTCGAAATCGGCTGCCCGATTCGTTTGACTTCGATTCTTTTCACTGGAATTTCGTATAGCTGAGATAAAAATTGTACAAAAAAGTAAAGAGTGTAATTGCCTCTATATTAACATAAAAAGCATCTGTACCCAAGTTACCATCCATTCTAATTCCAGTTTCACTTGCCACTACCGCTGTTGAAAACAAATTTAAAATTTCTAGGCAATATCGACGATGAGCGCGGGGTTGCTAGCGCCTAGCCATGTACAGTGCCCAGTACGAAATTCTGGCACCCATCCATTTCTGTTTTTGAACATAATTTCTTACTGGGTAATATTCCACCTACATCATCAAGGCATGCCTTCGCCGAAGGCATGCCTTGATGCTGTACTTTGAATATTTTATCAATCGGGACTTCATGACGTTTGTATTCGAATCGAGGTTCGATTCGATTTCGAATAGTAGACTTGAGTCGATTCGAATCGAAAATATCTGATTCGCATGGCCCTACCCACATGTAGCAAATGCATTGGAGTGAAATGTGAAAAATGCTAAGCAAACTTCGATGGAAAACAATTGAAAAGCATTTGAACTTTTCCATGGAGGATATTCGTTTGCTCGGGGTTATTAAAATTTCAGATCATCGTGTTGTAATTCATCTCCTGTCAAGCCATGTCCCATATATATTTGTATAGTTGCCTGAGCAAGTTGCGCATGATATATTAAAGTTTAAGTTGGAAGACAAACACTCCGAGCATCGATTTTAAAAGAATGGCTCTTATTATGTCTGTGCGAGCAGAAAAGGTTTGGGTGGCACTCTCATCGGACAATTGACCAATGGTCAAATTTTGTGTATTTGACCGGTCATTTTGGCTGTCATTTCTTTTCAGCAAATGCACAGAATACTCCAGATTTCGACAAACATTTCATTAGAATATCAAAATTGTAGAACAGACATTCATATGCATACAGTTTGTTTGCAACTGAAATTTCTCTCCCAGCGGTCTCATTTGACTTTTTTTTTTATTAACTTTGTCCTTTGTGTTTGGCGGTCCGGAAGGCAGGGCCAGAGCTCTATTTATGCAACAATTATCACAGTCTAAACTGGCGGGTTTAAATGAATGCAGATCGAGAAATTTTAGTTTCTACTTCCCTTATCCCACAAAAGTCAATAATGCTCGACTGAAATCGAGAGCAATGGGAATGCATTTGAAAAACAAGTTTTGCATCATACCTTCTACTTGGAACTTTAGATTTTGTAGTCAATATGTTTCTTCAGCGAAACTTGTACCAATTAATTCTGTTTCATTTTTCTAGATTATATGTTTGTATGTATTTAAGCTGGACTAAAGTTACTCTCCTTTCTTTTGTGATCAAAGGCGTGGGAGCTATGCGATAGATCCCCATAACGCCCCCCCCCCCCCCACCAACTCTTATAATTATGAGTGACTGTTTTTTTTAGTGCACATGTGTCAAACTTTCAAGCAGACATCCAGAACAAAACTGAGCAGCGCTCTTGGACGTTCCCGTGCGGTTCAGAATTGCCTGTTAGGTATTGAACGGAATATTACCGAGAAACTTGGGTGGTAGTGTCGTGAGGTGATTTTTGTTGTAGTATGCCCTCCACCAGGAAGTACCATACCAAACATTTAATTGCAGGCTTTACCATCCAGGTTTTGATAAGGCTCTGCCCTAAGCTCTCGGACCACTTGTCTAATCCTGTTCGGAATTCACCACTGCTATGAGCTGTTTGTTTAGCCACTTTTCGTGGAGTTTGCGCGCAGGCGACGGTTGATACAATGTGATGTGCATTTACTCAAAAATATATACAGATATTCTTTCGCGCTGTTGTTATAAATATTCCAATCAATAGGTATTTAAGTTGCCTTTGAAACATCAAGATTTTAACACAATTAGAGGAACGACGCAGTGCAATCATAAAACACCAGCTTTGATGAGTTTCTAGTTTGGACCAGTGTGAGGGAAGATACCATTTATTTCCCCTTGGTTTATTCAGATTCACGTTATGAGACATCATATGTGTAAGAGGAGGGATATACCCAAGCGCTCAGGCCAGTAGTCAATTCTGTTTGGATTTTGATACTGTTTTGGATTATTTATTTACTCACTTATCATGAGGTTGTGCACAGACCACTGTTGATACAATGTACAGTACACTGTTGTGGACTGGTCACCACTTTCCACGGGAGGGCAGTATTTCCACGGACACAATAATACTAATAATAATACTAATTACAGGATTATAATTATCAAAGATTTAATTAATAAACCACAGGGTACAATTCGGTGTTTCATTAATTAAAATATTGCTGACGCTAATTTTTATTTCCTAGCAAACGCATGCATGAAGATCACTGCCCACGCGTGGATTATGACCAGTCCACGGCGCCTGTAATGTCTCTTTACTCCCAAAGATATACATGTACAGATATTATTTCGTGCTCTAGTTATAGTTATTCCAATCAGTAAGTACCTCAAAAACATCAGAATATTAACACAATTATATTAACACAATTAGTGGAACAACGCAGTATAATCATAAAACTAGAGCAGTGGTGAGTTTTCCTTCATAATGGTAAATGTCATCAAAGATTCGACCAAATTAAGTCGGGACTGAGAAACATCTCTTGTGTTGATTCAAAGAAAATGACTGGTTTGTCACATTCAATCGAATGGAATATTTCAATTGACCGTAACAACGAGCCGTATTTTGTCTTTATTGCACACCTATGCTTTTATTTTCATAAAGTACACGCTTTCTCTGCAAAAACCGAAGCGAACAATAATTTTTTTTTTTGGTATTGTCCTTAAACAATACGGATCACATGCGCGAACTATTTAACTTTTCTTTTTTTACGTTTGGGTTATTTTTGGTCAATCATTTGTGTTTTTAATATTTTTTTTAGGAAACTGTAGGCGTTCAATAAATACAGAACAGCATACGCGTTCGAACAGTCATTTTTTACCACACTAGATCGATTTCGGCGGCGGGATAATATTGAACATTAAGCTGAAAGCTTCGAGTTCAATATTATCCCACCGCCAAAATCGATTAATAATTTTTTAGTGAATTGTAGGCGTGCAATAAATACAAAACAACATACGCGTTCGAACTATCATTTTTTACCACATTTGATCGATTTTGGCGGAGGGATAATAATGAACCGACTTCTCGTTCAGGATTATCCCTCCACCCAAATCGATCTCGTGCGATAAAAAATGACAGTTCGAACGTGAATGCCGTTCTGTCTGTGGAAGGTATACATGGGAAGAAGAGAACAACAGAAAGTTAACAGACTAGGTGTTTAGGTACCATTTTACCGATTCTTACCGAGTACTTTCAGATTTTTTTTTTTTTCCTACAGGTTTGGACCGACTTTGGTAGTAACGTCACCATTTCTATTGGGCGCACATAATTATGAAGGTCAGGGTCATGGGGAGCAAAATTTACTTTTACTCTGTCTATAATACATCTGTTTATCTGGACTATGGCCAAGCCAGAAAATAAGCAGACTGTCATCTGCAAAATGAGGTCCCTAGAGGATGAATTTAGTGATGCTCCCCTGCATAACAGGCATCACTATATTTTCCCTCTGTGAATCTGAATCAGGGTCTCAAAACTAAACAGAAAGGGGCACCCAGAGGCTAAATGGGCCCACTGTTTGGGATAGCGTCATCAAATTCACCCTCTCGGGACCACATTCTGCAAATGTCAGGCTGCTTATTTTCAGGCCTGACTATGACTGTTTGAGATTTGGGTTTGACAGGACATTATTCTTGGCCTGCCAAGGTCATTTGTTCAGGTGAAAGCTGGAGATTGTAGGTAAAGGTTTTTCTGGAGGTCGGGGGAGTATGCTGGTGATCGGGTGTGTCATATAAGCTGTATCTTTCAAACATATGATCTATGGCCTTGAGTTTTGGCTTCATACTTTGGCTTAAACTTCTCAAGGTTAATTTGAAGGTCACTGATATACTTCAGTGGTGATGGTCCCTGGAACAAGCATTTCATTTTTCTGTCAAATTGTTTTTTTCTTACTTCGACTTTTTGAATTAAACGTACTTTGTCTCTATTTTTAAACAGTCGTTCAGTGGGGTGATGGTATGATCGGTTTCGCGCTTCCGTCGATCTCATGTTATGATCATCACTTTGTCAAGATAACTATAAAGGTCTCACTTTCAAGATCAAATTCAGAGGGCACCTTGGCAAACTTAATATTTTATGTTCATTTATCCGTATGCCCAAAATATTACTATTGAACCAATGAATGTTTGGCCTTGAATGTTGGCAGGGTGCTAGATATTGGTTCTGCCCAGTACAGTTTAGATTGCAAAGGTGGTAATTTAAGATTGAAAGTCAAGTGCATTAATCATCTCTACCGAGACCTTTACGTTGACAACAATAGTACATGTGGTTTTGCATTTTTTGGCAGGGTACTTTGTCTTGAACCTATAAAAGTTCAGTTTAAGGTAAGTATAACAGGCTATAGTTGTTGGTCATAACAACAAAAATGCATATTTTAGTCGTCCATCTGCGTCTCCAGATTGTAACTTTGAGCTAGTTTACTGTGACTTTGTATTTTAAGTCACGCACCAAGGTCAAAGCAATGGGCGCAAATATTAATTTTTTGTTCATTCATCTGCTTTTCCAGACTAACACATTTGAATCGTTCGACGTTCGAGTCTGGTTTTTGTATGAGATTCACCCTTGTCCTTGCCAAGGTAATTATTCTTAAAGGCAAAGTTGTAGGTAGACGTTGGGGCGCGGTGGCGTTGCGATAACCGGTTCTCGTCAAATTACCGATGTTAAGCAACGTCGAGCCCGGTTAGTCCTTGGATGGGTGACCGTCTGAGCGAATGATTCGGACTCCCGCGTTGTGTCCTTGGGCAAGGCACTTAACCCCGATTGTCCACATGGGGGCACGATGACGCCGTGTACTAAGGCGTATTGTTCGTCGATGATACACGTGTCTTCAACCAATTTAACCCTACCTGTGGTGCAGTGTGGAGTTACGATGTTGGGGAGCAGGCAGCTGCTCGTCGTTGCTCGATGGTTCTCTCCGGGTACTCTGGCTTCCTCCACCGAAAAACTGTCACCGACGCGATATGACCTTGGCTGTTAAAGTGTCGTTAAACCTTAATAAATAAATAAATAAATATAGGTAGACATTGAAGCCATGTTGAGCGAAAATGTAATTGCCATGTCTGTGTATCTCTGTCTGTACTATACCTTTCAAATCTGTTGACACAGGAGGTTTTTTGTATTGCATTTTGTCTTGACCTAACAGATATTATGCTTTGAAGGCAGTTCTGTATGCCCAAACTTTATGTCATTACTATATGTGTACAACCATATGAACGAAGTGACGTTCAACCTTCTGATTCTAGTCATCCGTCAGGCTAGAGTCAAGTTAAAAGGATTTGAAAGGAACGGTCTTGGAACAAAGTTCGCAGTCAATTGATCTTTTGTCTAGGTGTCTGGACTAGAACATTTGAAATTAAAAAATTGTTTCAAAATGACTTATTCCAGATAGATGTTAAAGTTGACTGTCAAAGCGAAAAGTTTTTGAACATGAAAATTCATATAGACTAATTTTGTGAACTGTTGAACTCTGACCTTGATTTTCAGTATGGGGTTTGGCGATGGACCTTTCTCAGTGAAAGTGGAATTTCAAGATCACGAGTAGTAAAATGTAACTTCTCTCTGACCATCAGTGTGTCTTGAGTAGAACATTTCAACCAGTGGGCCAGTTATCTTACGTTTATGCACAACACTCGCCCTTAACCAACAAGTTGATGTTTGAAGGTTGAGCTGTAATACAAATTATAGGTCATGAATATATTTTTTGTATCCTGTCATCAGTCCACATTGTAACTTTTGGTGGTATGGCATTTGAGCTTATCCTTACAAGGAGAGGTTCAAAGATAAGTCTGCGGGTTAATTTGGGGCCCATACCAAGTCCATCGAGAACGTTATTTTCGTTTCTGTAATGATATACGGTAAATAATTAGCTGGTCGGTATGACCTCAAGTGGGGACGGGCCATCACAAAACGAGCAAAAATCATACTACTTCTTTATGCTGTGAAAAGCTAATCAGAGTTTAGGTATATCAACCCTTAAAAAGCCATAAGTTTTTGCGGGCTACTAAATTTTCTAGTAGGATCTACATTCGCAAGTTCGTCTTGTAGAATTTTTATTCCCACTATGACAAACTTCCCAGTTGTTTGCTATTTTTGCGTGTAAGGTATTGTAAGACAAGCCAACGTAATCTCGTTGGGAGGCTTATGTTTGATTTAGAGGAAAACCTTTACTGAAGAAAGTATATCTCAGAAGGAAAACATTTGCTTCCGCTTTATGTCCTTTACCCCTTTCCCGCGAGAGCACGGTTGCTGGGTGGTTAGAGCATTGGACTTAAAACCAAAGGACGACGATCAGTGGTAACCGTGTTGCGTTCTTGGGTAAGACACTTACTCCTGATTGCTCATGTAGGAGCATGGTGGCGCTATGTACTAAGGCGTACTGCACATCAATGGTGCACCTGCCTTCATCATCCATTAACTCTGTGCAGAGTTTGCTAAGGCTACTGCACATCAATGGTACACCTGCCTTCAACAGCCATTAATTCTGTGCAGAGTTTTCAAGTTGGTGATTCTGACAGTTGCTCGTCGCTGCTCAGTGGTTCTCTCCGAGTTCTCTCCGAGTACCCAAGCTTCCCCCGACCGTAAACTTATCCGACATGTGGTGACCCTGGCTGTTGAAAGTGTCGCTAACTCTGGTAAACAAACCTCTCCTCGGCAGTAAAAAAATAATATCAGTTGAATGCTGATAAAGACTACCATCAGTTCATTGCGAAGGTTACATGTTTACTAAAAGATTGATCGTCTCTGTTAATCTGTGCTTCCGGTACGTTATTTTGGCATGCACAAACCACGCCTGCAATGTAAAAAAGAAATCTATTAAAGCTAATAGAAACGCAATATTAATTCTCCCCTACAGTCGGTGGTGTCGGGAAGACGACCGATTGTTGGGCGTATACCTGATTTGTTTCGACTGTGATGATTTGAGTCTATTCTGACTTCAGTTCGGCCGCCGTGCACTTTCCATGGTGGGCAACATTTCCACGAACGCATTAATATTAAATTCCAAACACTAATTATGAGAATCATCAACAATTTAATTACTAAAACACCGGAAAAACAAGTGGATTACGACCAGTCTATTGCAACAGTACTGTACATCATAACATCATAAAGGCATGTCGTCGTCTGAGTTCCAATGTGTTCTATGTGCCTACTGGCACATAGAACACATTGGAACTCAGGGGACGATGTCCTCGTCGAAGGCTTGCTTTGGTGAAGTAGTTGGAATATTAGTCGGTCGGGGTTTAAGTTGAAAAACTCATGATTCCTGGAAATGTATTTGTGGATAAATACCTATAGCAGTCGTGATGCATGAGCTTCCCAGCTTCGTGTTTAATTAGCACAACCGAACTCCACATTGTTCGTGATAGTCCCAACAGCCTGAATGGTGCATCATAGTCTTCAGTCTGTATGGCCGACTCTTTGCGTAACATATGTCCACGTATCAAATCTAGTCTCGAAGAAAAGTACGTGGTTAATAGCAAGAACGATTCAATACCTAAGGCTCCGCCCAGACGAACTGTCCGGACTGGAAACATTATTGGTAATGCCCCTGTCTCCAATTCATTTTGTTTGCAGTGTGCTGGTTCATTGCGAGACATGTTTGTGCCGGTGTACTAATACACACTTATGACTAGAGTTTATCATTTCTTTACCGAAATACTCATTTTAAAATGGATTCAAATGAGAGTTGGGCAAGTATCCTCCCGTACGCCCCAATCCTATACTCGTCACTTCCCTCCACAGAGTACACTGTGATTGAATAAATGGGTTCATTTTACAGCAGTAAATACGTTATTTAATCACTCAACCTTTCTGTAATGTGATTTACTTTGTTACAGAGTGCACCTGTCGAAAACAAATTATTCTACCTTTATGATATTCATCGCACAATTCAATGCAGTGGACTTGATGACTCCACCGGAAAATTGTTTATTAATTTCCAGCGTAATTATTGTTGCAGATTCCATCTATAGAAATAATACATATTTAATGCAGCATGACTTTTAATGCAATTATTTTGGAGGCTCCTTCAAGAACTTCTACACTCAAGATTAACATATCTTTTTTTGGAGATTAATGTCCGAGTGTCCTCATCACTTTCCTCTTAACCCAGCGTACAATTAGCATTGTTCGTGTCATAAGTTACAGCTGGCAACGTCCTCTTCTACCAAGAAATTTTGGTCATATACTGATTAATTGTTCCCTCGGTTTTTTTTCATTTCCATTCTACTTTGTATGGAGCCCGAGAGGTGACATGGTCAATTTTTTTTTGTAATCCGTGCGCACGGATTACTAATCCGTGCGAACGAATTACTAATCCGTGCGAACGGTTTACTAATCCGTGTGAACTGATTACTAATCCGTGCGAACGGTTTAATAATCCGTGCGCACGGATTACTAATCCGTGCGAACGGATTACTAATCCATACAAATTACGTATGGAAGGTGGGGGGGGGGGATATCCAGGAAAGCGCGTTACCGGCCGATATGCAAAAACATGGAGTATGGTCAATTGTAATTATATATGCAACCACCAGGCGCGTAGCCAGGATATCAAAGTTAGGGGGCAAGCGTAATATCTAGAGAGGGGGGGGGGGGGGGCTAGTTCAGCGATATGAACGCGTAGCGGCTACCTCCCTACGCAGGGGGATAGCCGCTACGTTCAGATCGCTGAACTACTAGGGGGGCATATAATAAGATGCGCAGCATCATCCGAGCCACCTCGCGGCGAGATGGGGGCGAGCACAAGAGAGGTATACCTCTCTCGCTAGAGAAGGGGGTCTTTCCCGGGAAAAAATTTGAAATTTGAGACAAATAAACTCAATATCATTGACTCTGAGTCCGTTTGTTTCCAAAATTTATAAGCTGTGAAAGGCATCAATAGTTAGGCCACATCACCTGGGGGCGTGACTGAAATGTTTTGGGGTTTAGGGGGTCCACTCTGCTCCCCCCCCCTCCCCCACAAGTTTACAACTTTAAAGCTTCAGAACACGACTTTGGAAAACACGTGTCGCCCTTTTTTTCTTTTCCGAGTACGACATCTCTACGGTGACTGGTTTGGGACGTAGGAAATTTGTTTTATCTCATGTTTTATCTCATTATAATGAGATACTTTCTCGTTATAACGAGAAACGGTTCTCGTTATAACGAAAAAACATTTTGTTATAACGACTTAGCATCTCGTTATAACGAGATAACATCTAGTTATAACGAGAAGACATCTCGTTATACTCGTTATAACGACAAAACTCCTCGTTATAACGACTTAGAATCTCGTTATAACGAGATAGCATCTCGCTGTAACGAGAAGACATCTCGTTATAACGAGAAAACATTTATCGCGACTTAGTATCTCGTTATAACGAGGAAGTATCTCGTTATATCGAGAATATATTTATATAATATTTATATAAGGAGTGTCACATAGTTTTGAGGTTTCCCACGTATATGATGTTTGCAAAAATCAATGATAAACTTTGGATAAATATCCATTTTGACCGATTTTGACTGAATAAAAATGAAAATAGCACAGAGCTCTGCCAGTGCAAGCAGGGGTAGATAGATAGATAAATAGATAGATACTTTTATTCAACAACATACAGTGTTACAACATTTACAATAGATACATAAAACAAAAACTCAGAGCACATGTACATTGTTGGGAGATGGCTAATTCACACAAGCGGGATTAGCACTGATTGAAGACAAGTGCACCATCGACGTGCAGTACGCCTTAGTACACAAAGCCACTGTGCCCCACGTGGGCAGTTGGGATGAAGTGTCTTGCCCAAGGACACAACGCGTTTGTCACAGGTGAAATCCGAACCGAGGACCTCTCCGCTTGCAGCCTGCATCTCTACCTACTGAGCCACCGCGATCCCTTGTAAAAAGTTAATTTACGACTGGTTCTAATACTGACATACTATATAAGGCGTTATAGATGCAAAACACGTAATAGAAATGTATAGAAGTTACTATCAAGTAATCCAATAGAGCGACGGGTGAGGATCAGACATCAATGGATGGCGTATTGGCTCTTGTATCACAGGGTTGTTATTTTAAGGTTATTCTAAATTTTAAAAATAAGTAAACAATTCGAGTTATTTAGAATGAATGAAAGAAAGGAACTTTTTAATAATCAGTGTGAGTAAGCTGGGTAAGCTCATTAATTTAATTAAGTTCGTATTCGGAAAGTGTTCTTTGTTCAGTCGCTGTCATGCAGGGACTGTGTAAACAATGCATTCCAAATTAGAACTTATTGAAAAGTCAGTTCATGTCACTGCAAGTCATCAAAGCCGTCTTTTGTAAATTAGCACCTTTGCCCAAATCAAGTCTTTGATAGGTGATGCGCGCGTCTATATAAGACCCCTCGAGTTTACCTCAGGACAGGCTCGCTAGGATGGAATAATCGTTAGTTCACGCGGTGTAGTAAAGAGTTAATGTATTTGTGTGGTTCCGGTAAGCCGTCATTTGGACGACAGGATTCCCGATCTGATGATTTGCATCGAAGGGAGACGCCGAAGAAGAATCGATGAGTATATGTAGTATTTAGTTTATAGTATTTAGTTGTGATAACACGTCGTAGTTACATAGTTATTAGTTAACAGTTTTAAGTGTATTAGTGAATCTGTGTTATTAGATGATCAGTTGTTATTATTGCGAGTTAGAAGCACTATTAGCAGGAATTGTAGGTGATAAGATATTCTAAAGGGTGAAATTTAGTATTAAAGGTAATTCCCCATAATGTGGTAGGCGCAACGGGATAAATGCGCGCATGAGCGGTTGAGTGAAAGATCTCGTGATTTCTTACCAGTTGTCGCAGCTTCGACCTTTCTCTACGAATATAAATTTGGGAAACAATTTAATTTTAGATGATATTTTAGTACTTGTTTTCGGTGGGATTCAGTGACTAGTCACAAAACTCATTTCAGTAGTGTTGAGATTATTTATTTAGGATTTGTTGGCTATTTGTAAATAAGAGTATAGAAGATTTATATATAAAAATTGTTGGTTTGTTAATAGTCTTTATCTTATTAATGAAGAAGCCCTGAGTACCCTAGGAATTGATGGAACCTCAGCCCCGCCAAGAAATTAGCCCATGCTAGTTCATTACCGTTGAAAGCAATTGACTAAAGCGCGGCGCTACTCTGTGGTTTGTGAATAAGCAATTGCGATTTACAAAAGTGAGCTAGTGAAAATCCCCTGTCCCCGGTAAAAGAGTATCTTAGGTCCCCGGCAAAGTTGATCAACCCCAGCCTTGGCCCTCCGTTGACAAGCGCCCTCTGGCAAATAAATATTCACTCTCTCCGAGACGTTGCCACGGCGGCGTTCCAGGGACGGTAATTTCTATTTATCAGAAAGTGCTAACACCTGTGTAGACACCTGAGTGAGTGATTCCCCAGTGGAAGTAACGCGTGGTTCCACTTTGCAGGCGGACCGTTTGGTCATATTTGGTGGAGAATCCGAATTAGTTCATCTATTTAGCTTGAACCTTTCCCAGTACTCTCACTAGACTGACAATGGGTTCCACAGAAGCTTTCCGAGAGATGTTTGATTACATTCGTGAAATTAAGGAGAAAGTCATTCAGCAAAATGCAATTCGAGCTGCCCAGATCTCACGTAACTCTGACCCACGTAAACACTGGAATGACTGTGGCCAGCGCCAACTACACACTGAAAGAGATTTCTCAAGACGTCGGGAGTATCGCCCGTTTATAGGTAAGAGGCGACAATTTCCCTTGTGCCATAGATGTGGAAGACATTACCATAACTCATCAACTTGTCCCGCTAGAAATTATAGATGTAACACGTGTAAGCGCATTGGCCATGTCAGTTCAACATGCAGATTTAATGCGATACCTGTACTAAGCACCTCAGTTAGTACGGAAATGGATGGAAATAAAGTCGACGTTAGGTTGGAAAATCTCTATACTAGAATTCCTGCACTGGTTGATACGGGAGCCAGTCGCTCCTGTATATCAAAAGAAATCTTAGAGTCCGTTCGCTTGTGGGGCAAAATTGAAATTCTTCCTCCTAGTATTAAACTCATAGCGGGTGTAGACGGCAATTTACTGAAGGTTTCAGGAGAAACAAATTTACATTTATCCCTGGGTAGGCTAGATATGACTCAAACCTTTTTAATTTTGGAAAAAATGCCAGCAAATATTATTTTAGGTATGGACTTTTTAACTGAAAACAAGGCTAATATTGACCTAGGTCAGAGAACTCTTATACTGCAGAATGGTATGACACACGCTCCAATAAACACTATCGAAGAACAACCTAATTGTGCAAATAATGTAACAGTGCTAGAGGACGTAACTTTGGAACCCCGAAGTGAGACTATTATACCGGTACGTGTGGGTTTTGATAGAATTACTTCACGTGTAGGTATTATCGAACCGGATTCAAATTTAGTTAGTCACAAGAACATTTTGGCTGCACGTACGCTTGTAGAAGTGGTTAACAATAGGGCTGTTTCTAAAGTTCTTAACCCCACCAATTCCTATGTTAGGCTCACATCTTCACAGGTTATCGGTTGTTTTTACCCCATCCGTCCTGATGATATTCTGCATTCCGTTGAAAAAAACGATGTTAGTGCCAAAGCGACGGTGAATTACATTGGTCATGATGGTTCCAACAATTATGACAATTACTTTGCCGAAGCCGAGTCGCTTGGCATCGATTTATCCCACTCTGATTTGTCAAGTCTTCAGAAACAGGAACTTTTGGTGCTAATAGGTCAGAATAGGGATTGCTTCGCTAAGGATTTGTCCGAACTTGGAATGTCTCGCATATATAGCCATAAAATCGATACAGGTGATGCGACCCCAGTGAGACGTCGGTTTTATAGGGCTTCACCAGCAATGAAGGAAGAGATTAGCAGACAAATTGACGAACTTGAAGAACATGGCATTATTGAGCCTTCAGTCTCGGAATGGATGTCCCCTGTTGTTATGGTTAGGAAAAAGGACAATTCGTTTAGGTTCACTGTAGATTACAGGCAACTGAATGCCTTGACAAAGCCCATTTCATTTCCTTTGCCCAGGTTGGAGGACGTTTTCGACACTCTTGGAAAATCAAGGTCTACGATATTCTCTTGTCTTGATATGTTCTCAGGATATTTCCAAATTGATTTAGACCAGGATTCCAGACACAAAACCGCTTTTGTCACCCACAGGGGAGTTCATCAATTTAAAAGACTTCCCATGGGCTTGATGAATAGCGCTTCAAGTTTCCAGTTGGTCATGGCTGAAGTCCTTCGAGATTTACAATGGCACTCATGTTTGTGTTACGTAGACGACCTCCTTGTGTTTTCTAGGTCTTTTGAGGAACACCTCCAGCACTTGTCACAATTGTTTGAGGCCTTGCGTAGAGCAAATCTAAAGTTGAAGCCTTCTAAGTGTGATTTCGCTGCAAAGGAAATACGCTATTTGGGGCACGTTCTTTCTAAAGATGGTATTTCTGTTGATACTTCGAAAACGGACGCTGTGTCCTCGTTCCCCCGTCCAAAAAACCTCAAAGATGTTCGTGCTTTCCTTGGTCTCTGTAACTATTATCGACGTTTCGTGTTCAATTTTTCGAAAAAAGCAGCACCTCTCAATAATCTTCTCAAAAAGAATGTACCATTTCAGTGGGATGCAGAATGTGAGAAGTCCTTTAACACCATGAAAGAGGCCCTGACAAAACCTCCAATTTTGGCTTTCCCAGATTTTGATAAAGAATTTTTTCTATATACAGACGCGTCAGGATATTCAATAGGTTATATCTTAGGTCAGTTGGATGAAAATGGTAAGGAAGTGGTTGTCTCATATGGAGGCAGGTCTCTTTCTGAAGCAGAACAAAAATTTGGTATTTCAGAACGCGAATGTCTCGCAATAGTTGAAGGTATTAAACACTATCATGTTTATTTAGCGAATGGTAAGTTTACCGTAATCACCGATCATGTTGCTAATTCATATTTACGACACCTTAAACAATGTAGCGGCAGATTAGGCCGCTGGTCGCTAAAATTACAAGGGTATAATTTTGAAATCGTCCATAAAGCAGGTAGAAAGCATTTGAACGCGGATGCGCTATCGCGACGTGAATATCCACAAATTACAAAACCGGCAATAAACGATACTGCCCAGGCCACCGTGATAGCCACAAACAACGTAAAAGAACACGCGGCGTCTCAAACACAAACCGAAGAGGTAATACAACAGTGTGACCCAATAGATTCTATTACGCGCGTCGCAGCCGTCTCCGAGGCTGACATTAAAAATAAACAAAGATCGGATCCGGACGTAAATGTTTTTATCGAATATTTAGAAGACAGAATATTACCCGAAGACGATAAAGACGCTAGAAGAGTCATTTTGGAAGCAAATGACTACATTTTGGAAGATGGAATCCTGTATCATCTCTACTACCCAAAAGGTAAGGGCCATAGAATAGACCGTTTAATTAAACAGCTCGTGGTGCCACTCAGTTTGAGGAATGATGTGCTATTGTCATATCATGACTCACTGCTGGGTGGACACCAAGGTATTGATAGAACTTATCAGTCCATTCGATTCAAGTATTTTTGGCAACACTTATTTTCTGACATTCAATATTATGTAAAATCATGTCTCCAGTGTCAGAAAAACAAGGATGCGACCCACCACCATCCAGCGCCTCTAAAACCGTTACCTGTCGAAGCGCCATTTAGCCGTCTCCATATTGACATTTTAGGACCCCTCAAGACCTCTCCGAATGGATATAAATATATTTTGTTAATTGTTGATGCTTTCACAAAATGGCCCGAGGCATTCCCTTTAAGAACAATGGAAGCATCAGAAATAGCTAAAATTCTATATTCAGAAATTATTTGTAGGTACGGGGCCCCCAAAACACTATTGTCAGACAGAGGACAAAATTTCATGTCAAAACTTATCAAAGAACTTTGTAAACTTTTTCAGATTACGAAACTGGAGACAAGCAGTTACCATCCACAGACAAATGCCGCGTGTGAAAGGATGAACTCGACAATAACAAAAACACTCCGAATGTATTGCGATGCGAAACAAGAAAATTGGCCGGATCTTTTACCAAGTGTGCTGTTCGCGTATAGGGCAACACCATGCACTGAGTCAGCGCAGATGAGTCCTTTTCGTGTTTTATTCGGTCAAGATTGCCAGTTACCGATAGATACGGAGCTTATTCCAACTAACAACATCGGAACCGAAGCGTATAAACATCTAGACGCCATACAGAAAGACTTCGAAGTCACCAGAGAAATAGTAAAACAAAATATTAAAGACGCCCAGCTTAAGTATAAACAACAGCATGACAAAAAGGCAAAGCCCCCAAGATTCTCGACAGGTGACAAAGTATGGTTATATAACAACAAAACCCCTGTTGGGCTTTCACGGAAGCTGTGCCAACGTTGGACAGGACCATACTATATCACGCACGACAGCAATCCAACATACACTGTCCGCAGATGTTCGGACGATATTCAACTCAAGTCACCAGTACACGCGAACCGTCTCAAGCCGTTCACCAACCCTAAGGATCGTCCGACCACTACACTCGAAGAGCAAACGGCTCAGGAAACAGGAGCTCCAGATACAGAACCCGATATCGCGTTGAATCCCCGCCCGGAAGATAAAAACCAGACTCCCGCAGACGAAGACACCGAGAAAAACGAAGAAGACACCTATTTTGTAGATAGGATCCTAGCGTGCAAGAAACTTCACGGTCGGAAACATTATAAAATTAATTGGCAGGGATCTAAAGAAACTACATGGGAACCGAGAGAAAATGTACCGGAAGAGTTAATCCAAGAATTCCACATTTCAAAGACCGCAAAAGGAAAAAGAAGAAAAAGAAAACTGAAAACAAGCGTCAACACAATATCAGATTCCATCAGCATCCCAGACTTAGACGAGTGGGAGATATTGTGAGTACAAAACTAAGTATTCAAAGCATTTGTTAACTTATTAAAAAAATAAATACATAAATAAAATAAAATAATATAAGTCCCGTTATTTAATTCGTCATATAATACATATGTAATTTACGGTTAGTATGAGTTTCTTGATGGGTACCGCTTGACGGATACGCCACCACTTTGTTGGGTGAAGCGTTGTTTTTTTTTTCTCCTGATTTAATGTTGTCTCGTTATTATTACCCCGTAAAACTAGCGTTCTCTCGTGTACTCCACGTATTCCGCTTACGCGCTCCACGGCACAATCGATGCTGTGTAAAGAGGTTAAAACAGAAAAAAAGCATTTGCCAGTCGAAGGGTAACTGTCTGGCTTAAAAAGTAATACAAGTTTCATTGGGTATTAAAGTTACAGGTGTTTAAAGGGCAAAATGAAAATTCAATAAGGATAGATATTAAAATTATGATAATACTTTAGAGGGGCCACCCGCAAGACGGACCCCTACCTTAAAATAATAATAATAATAATAAAAATAATATTAATAATAATAATAATAATAACATTGTGTGATCTGAATGCAATCTTGCCACTTGCATTCAAATTGCGCAAAATATCCAACGGAGATCTGTGGCAAGGCTCTCCGCTTGGATATAAAGACTGCTTGATTAGTTCCTGGTTGGTTATTTGTGATGTTTTTCAAAGTAGCTCTTTGTTTATTTTTTTTTTTTCAAGTTGCTCCTTGTTTAATGAAATGTTTGTTCTCTTTTTTTCTACAGGTTAACCAGAGCGCTGCGTCTAATTTGTTTCTTCTTCCAGGGCAACATTATAAAAGGTTTTTTTCAGAACGCGTAAACTCAATTTTTGTCTAGTTTATATTTTCAGGTTGCAAATGGAAATGGTAAAATGGCACTATACAGAGAACACAGACATCACAAACGAAGGACACACAACAGGAAACCAAATTATACACAACGACAAGCCTGAAGAGAAAGAGTAAACCCCAGGAATAACGCTACATCGAGATGAGGAAAAGAACTAGACCTAACAATAAATTAACAACAAACGGACATGAAGCACGCGGACAACAACTTTGGATCAGCACAGAAACTAAATTTGGAATTCATTCGGAAAAGGACTACGTGACATTCAACATTCATACTCAACGTCTAACGATTTTGGCGACACAATTCATTTTATATGCATCGGACAGTATCGAATTATCAACATCAACATAGTATCACAAACGCGCTCGGACACTTTGAACCTCAATATATTCAATTACAAGGAAGAAAAGATCACAGAAGAAGAAACAAATAGACACTCCATTAGTTTTCAAAATTATTGTATTTTATCTTTCATGCATTCATTTCATTTTATCATGTTTTACCTTTTTCAAGTTTGCCAAATGAGATATTCGTCGAAAAAGCGGAGCTTTTTAATTTAGAGGGAGGCATATATCACAGGGTTGTTATTTTAAGGTTATTCTAAATTTTAAAAATAAGTAAACAATTCGAGTTATTTAGAATGAATGAAAGAAAGGAACTTTTTAATAATCAGTGTGAGTAAGCTGGGTAAGCTCATTAATTTAATTAAGTTCGTATTCGGAAAGTGTTCTTTGTTCAGTCGCTGTCATGCAGGGACTGTGTAAACAATGCATTCCAAATTAGAACTTATTGAAAAGTCAGTTCATGTCACTGCAAGTCATCAAAGCCGTCTTTTGTAAATTAGCACCTTTGCCCAAATCAAGTCTTTGATAGGTGATGCGCGCGTCTATATAAGACCCCTCGAGTTTACCTCAGGACAGGCTCGCTAGGATGGAATAATCGTTAGTTCACGCGGTGTAGTAAAGAGTTAATGTATTTGTGTGGTTCCGGTAAGCCGTCATTTGGACGACAGGATTCCCGATCTGATGATTTGCATCGAAGGGAGACGCCGAAGAAGAATCGATGAGTATATGTAGTATTTAGTTTATAGTATTTAGTTGTGATAACACGTCGTAGTTACATAGTTATTAGTTAACAGTTTTAAGTGTATTAGTGAATCTGTGTTATTAGATGATCAGTTGTTATTATTGCGAGTTAGAAGCACTATTAGCAGGAATTGTAGGTGATAAGATATTCTAAAGGGTGAAATTTAGTATTAAAGGTAATTCCCCATAACGTGGTAGGCGCAACGGGATAAATGCGCGCATGAGCGGTTGAGTGAAAGATCTCGTGATTTCTTACCAGTTGTCGCAGCTTCGACCTTTCTCTACGAATATAAATTTGGGAAACAATTTAATTTTAGATGATATTTTAGTACTTGTTTTCGGTGGGATTCAGTGACTAGTCACAAAACTCATTTCAGTAGTGTTGAGATTATTTATTTAGGATTTGTTGGCTATTTGTAAATAAGAGTATAGAAGATTTATATATAAAAATTGTTGGTTTGTTAATAGTCTTTATCTTATTAATGAAGAAGCCCTGAGTACCCTAGGAATTGATGGAACCTCAGCCCCGCCAAGAAATTAGCCCATGCTAGTTCATTACCGTTGAAAGCAATTGACTAAAGCGCGGCGCTACTCTGTGGTTTGTGAATAAGCAATTGCGATTTACAAAAGTGAGCTAGTGAAAATCCCCTGTCCCCGGTAAAAGAGTATCTTAGGTCCCCGGCAAAGTTGATCAACCCCAGCCTTGGCCCTCCGTTGACAAGCGCCCTCTGGCAAATAAATATTCACTCTCTCCGAGACGTTGCCACGGCGGCGTTCCAGGGTACGGTAATTTCTATTTATCAGAAAGTGCTAACACCTGTGTAGACACCTGAGTGAGTGATTCCCCAGTGGAAGTAACGCGTGGTTCCACTTTGCAGGCGGACCGTTTGGTCATACTTGTCTTAAGCTTCGTGCGTGCAAGAGTTCGAAATGGAGTAGAGAAATGCCGGTGACAAATAACACGGAAGAAATGGCGGTAATGGCAATGACCCGTGGTAACATCAAGCGACAATTTCATTGCAAGATTTTGTTTGAACCAGTAGGCCTATGTGTAACATTCCAGCGTGGTATTGGTGGTCTCAGGGCATATGGTGTGGGTAGGTATGTGTGTATGTGATTGGGGATGGGGGTGCTGTATAGAAGTTAGTATCAAGTAATCCAATAGAGCGACGGGTGGGGATCAGACATCAATGGGTGGCGTATTGGCTCTTGTTTTAAGCTTCGTACGTGAAAGAGTTCGAAATGGAGGAGAGAAATGCCAGTGACAAATAACATGGAAGAAATGGCGGTAAAGGCAATGACCAGTGATAACACCAAGCGACAATTTCATTACAAGATTGTGTTTGAACCAGTACTAGTAGGCCTATGTGTAACATTCCGGCGTGGTATTGGTGGTTCCGGGGCATATGGTGTGGGTAGGTGTGTGTGTATGTGATTGGGGGGGGGGGGGTGCTGTCTTCCCGCCTTTGTGAGAGCCTAGACAATAGTGTTTGCGTCACCTCAAGGATTCTTTGTTTTCTCCAGGTTCTCACAGAGGAAGAATGGGTTAGGGTTTGTTTTCCGATTTTGAGGGAACTTGTGTTTTATGTCGTAGAACATGTGTCTGCCATGTATGTTTACCTGCGTCATCAATGCCCGAACGAAGTATCATCGCACGATGTTCAGCCGCATTACGCAAAAAAAAACAACACATTATGTAATAATGCTGCATTATAAAACGAATTATGCAGTAACACGGAATTATGCTTTGAAAATGAAGCATTGTGCAACAACTGATTTTATTTTTAATTGGCTGTGGAGCGAGTTATTCTGAAGTGTTTTGCTCGACAAGGTTTCCCGCACAGTTTCATGCCAGCCCCTACCGACGAGCCAAAGCAAATGGCTATAGCAATGTTTAGTCCTTACATGTGTATGTCACAACCCAAAGCCAGTTGGATAGCTCTGAGAATCCGGTAATGGAGCTGTGTTTTATTGTGGTCTTAGACAGGTTTTGTATTAATAAATTGTACCCGGTAACCTATGCCTGAGGGGTAACACTCTCAAGTGGGAAAAATGGGTGTAAATTGTTAGCACGACTTGAACATTACATACCAATGTTAGTTGCGCTGTGTTGGAGAGTAGGAGAGCAGTGTTACAACTGATAATGTTCTAACTCCGCGTATTGTTACACCAACGAATAATGCTACAAAAACTGTTGTAAACAGCCGATAATGTTGTAAACTCCGCATAATGTTTTAACTTCTTTTAACGCATAATGTTATAAATGTTATAAAAATCAACGCATTATGTTACAATTTTTTTCAACGCATAATGTTAAACAAATTAACCACCAGTAATGTTATAACTTTAAATAAACTCATATCGTAAATTCATATCGTCGGTAATTTATAGTGTTATGGCATCAATTCAACTGAAAGGGCTATGATGCGACATTTTCTTGATTTATGCAGAAACACTGATGTAAGTACATATCGCATTGAAGATGGCTATGTGTGGATGGATAGTGGTCTGCTGACAGACCGCCTAGGAAAAGTCGAACTAGTATCTAGAGAGAGAGAGAGAGGGGGGGGGGGGGGGGAGAGGGGGTGGTGAGGGGTCATGGGAACGTGACATATGGGGCAAAATGTCATGATTTTGGACGTACCTTTACCACACGTACGGTGCCGAATGGTTGTCTGGATCGCACAAAAAGTACATGTAGGTTCGAAACTAGATAGCAGACAGGTTACAGCAAATGAAGAGTGATTTCCCTTGAGAAACCTGCCGAGTGGAAATCTACCCGACCATGAACCCATCAATTCTCAAACATTAATGCAGAAGGATGGATTATTGGGTCTTTCAGACACTTTGAACGGCTAAGGTTATAAAATGTCGGTGACAGTTTTACGGGGCCAACCTATTAACCCGAGTGACTTTTTTTACGTTTCACTAGCCTTCAATAAGCAATAATTGCAAACATTATATAAAGGCTGAAGGCAAGATAACAAAGAAGAGAAAAACCCCCAGAAAAGTTCCGGGTTGTTGTGATGGTCTGGGAGGGGTAGGAAAGAGTGAATGTTGCGGAAGGAAGAGCTGATTGGTAGAGTGTGGCATAGTGGTAGTGGGTGGCAAAGGGTATCGTAGATTCAGGGTAGGAGATGTGGGTGGTATGAATACCATGGAAAAGCGGGCTAAAATGGCCGGGAGAGGTGTATGTATAACATACTCCAATACAAAAAGAGAAAGTAAGAACCAAAACACATCCCTAACATAGACTAGAAGATGTTGGGTAGCCATCTGCGTGACAAACGGAAAAATGAGATATATATGTGAGAAGGAAGAGTAGAAAGAGAGAGAGAGACAAAGAGAGACAAAAGAGAGAGAGAGAGAGAGAGAGAGAGAGAGAGAGAGAGAGAGAGGAGAGAGAGAGAGAGAGAGAGAGAGAGAGAGAGAGAGAGAGAGAGAGAGAGAGAGAGAGAGAGAGAAAGAAGAAGACGAAGAAAGGAATTGTAGTAATAAGAAAACCTGAGAATGCCCAAATGCCTATTACAACACTACACGTAATCCCAATTCCAATCCCAATCCTAATTGCAATCCGAGTCCTGAGTCTAATCACTTCGCCCCCTTCTATGCCACCTTATCCTCCCCTCTTCTTCTCCTAATCCCTATGACATCCCACACCTACTCCTTCTCCTCCACACCTCCTCCTCATAATCTTTTACCTGAGTGACTCCACCGCCTCCAAAACACGTAATCCCAAATCCCACACCTCCTCACCTCCTCCACCACCTCCCCAACCCTCACAACCTCATCATACCATCCAGTACTACACTCCTTTAGCATTTTGTCTTGGCTTTCTCTCCACAATCACCTCAATATTACAATCCGTGCGCCTCCTCGGCATCCTAATCCCTACACCTCCACTTTTAATCCTTCTAATCCCCGCTCCTCTTCCACCTCGTTCTACCCCTCCTCCTCGTAATCCCTGCTCTAAACTGTGACTTCACCCCTGTACTCCCACCTCCACCATCGCCTCCACCACCTCCACCATCACTGCCACCTCCAACTCCACCTCTTTTATGTTCAATCTTAACTTTTGGAAAATCTTCTATCAAAAGAAACAAATAATAGGATATTGTTATAACCAGAGAAATATGCGTAGATTGGGATTTAGTCACTCAATAGAGACAAACATTGAGGTATTTGACCCCCAAAATGGGTCAGATGGCTATGACATATTACTTTACTTCTCTCAAGCTCATTTGCACGATGGGCTTCGAGTGGTTTGAAAAATGACTTTTCAGTAACTACCGGTACTCGATCTTGTTTGCTTTGGGAATGATATAGGCTTTTGTTATACAGAGGGGAGATAACTCTGCAAACAGATTATTTGAAATCAAGCAATCTGATTGGTTAGATACCTGCAGTGAAGTGAACTGATTGGATTATCTGGAAAACAAGAATAAGAGCACTTGGAATGGGTTTAGAACTAGCCTGAACAGACCAGAAAATCTAAATATAGTAAAAAAAACTGTTCCAATCGACAGGCTCTTCTACTCTTCTGGAGTATACTCTAGTTCAATCGAACTTACCAATGGGAGAGGAGGGTGGGGGGCTCTGTACTATAGCCCTGCGTGCTACTATTATATGCCCAATCTGGGGGAAATCCTGTTTTAAATAAAGTCGTTTTTTTCGGTGATTTGTAGGGATTTTCAGTTTTTGGGGGATAAATTCTACGAATATGGGACATACTCTTATTCAATCGAACATACCCCTATCCTATAAGAGGCCTTTGGGTAACATAGCAACCACGTGCTACCATAGAAACCAAGATGGCGGCCCCCAGTAGACAAAATGGATGACGGAATCACATATCACCCCAACAACACTAGCTGCGGATAGGCACTAACACCACGTATCACTATGGGGATGACGTCGTAACATGGCCGCTCACGCAGATTACCATGACAACACAACATGACTTCACCGGGTCACATCACTTCCGAAGTCCTGTCAGAGGTCCTGCAAACTATGCCTGTCCGGGTACATGACATACATGTACTACTCGGGTGGGTGGGTGTGGCTTTGGGTGTTCTTGTTTCTTTTATGTTGTTTGGTGATGTGTGTGGGTGTCTTTTCTTCTTTCTAAAACAGTCCATCAAACTGCGGTTTCAATATTTACCATAAATGTCACCACGTTTCTAAATAAAATACCAGAGTAGAATTATGGTACGGGCCCATGACAAAGTCGGCCCATAACAAAGTCGGACCATTACAAAGTCGGCCCATTACCAAGTCGTTCCATAGAATTTTTTTTATTCCATCGGAAATATTTTTGATATGAAAAAGGAAAATAAAAGTTATTTTTGTAATTCCATTGAATTAGCAGCCTCAGTTGTACTGTGAGTTGTTTATAGAAGTGGGTTGTTTTGATGGAGAGAAATAAAAATGAACATATGTCGATGCTTTTTTCTTATTGGGCACGTCTTTTTACCCAAATGTACCCAAATTATACCCAAATGTACCCAAATGATACCCAAATGTACCCAAATGATACCCAAATGTACCCAAATGATACCCAAATGTAACTAAACAATAACTTTATGTTGGATACTTGCCTTTAAAGGTGGTTACCATTACTTACATTCCTGTGGCGTGCACTATGTGAATGTAGCATTCTAGTGATATAGCCGGTATTTGCTAAATTCGCGCTAAGGAAATGTTCGATTCACACGAACAGATTCCTGATCATGTTTAGTTCTTGAATATTTTACGGAAACCACAACTGGTAAAATGAATTTGACTTTGTCCTACGAATAGACCAGTAAAAGTCGAATAATTTATTTTATTATGTGATTGTGCAGCTAACATACAGCACTGAATCTGCCGATTCGGTGTTGTGTGTTACTTGCAAAATCGAGACATATGGAAGAGTTCACAGCAAGGCCTATCATTTTCAACAAAACATGAAAATGTCAGCGATGAATTTCGTGCGTGTGTGTGTGGGGGGGGGGGGGGGGGGGCTGCCTTCTCGTCGATATAGAGCTTCACATGCTTCCTTCGCCTCCGATTTGCTCTTGGAGTGATAACGGGAAAGTATGATACCATTCACATGTAATAAATGCAAGGAAAGTAGTATGAATGGTAGAACCGAATCAACATCCATTGAAAATGCATCATCGCGTGATTATGGAACATTCAATGTTTCCTTGAATGTCTCTGAAATCAGACAGACTACAGACTCATCGGCAAGAGAGATTGCAGAAAATGAATCATTGCCAAATGACTACGCAGAAATGGCATCTGACGAAACACATTAAACTTTCCGCTTCATGGGGCATGGAAAGCAATAAGAGAGGAGTTTCATGACACCACAAACTCAAATAAATTCACATATATAATTACATTTATTCTTTTTGTAAAATCCCTTCATTTTTGAGAAGTTCCGAATAAATTTTTTTTAACTTTCAGTCGAGTTCGAGTTTTGTTTTCTTATCTCATCTACCCCTCCCATCTTACCAATTTTCCCATCAACATTCCCTTACGTATTCCCACAGTCCGTAGTCCGAGTTGGTAATGGGCCGACTTTGTTATGGGCCGAGTTGTCGTAGTCCGAGTTGGTAATGGGCCGACTTGGTTATGGGCCGACTTTGTTATGGGCCGAGTTGTCCTGATACCACACAGCCACTTTTAATGCTGTTCTCAGATTTGTCAGCTGTTTGTCCGTACAACACATGACACGGGGTGTTTTCCAGATTAAACACTTGCAACATGCCTGACAAAGTCCTTTCTGTCGTTCAGCGAATTTATAACTGTCAGTACCGGTATGTCATCATTTTAGTATGACCCGTTCCTTTTGCTGAAATTTTGTTCGAAAGGAGCCCATGCGGAATGGCTGAGGGAATGAGAGCAACAGTTGCGGCCCTGTTAAAGGGCATTGACAGGTAACGTTTCGAAATTATACTTGTGAAAAAAATCATAATTACGTATCTAACTGAGGTAACAATTTAGATGTAAATAACTCGAACAGGATATTACCTTCCCAAGGTCCTTCTCAGCAAGTTACCCATATTCGTGTGTACAGTCAACTCGGCAGTATCGAGTCGCCGGCAGTATCGATTCAAAATTTACTGACTGCCATGTTACGTTTAAACAACCGGAATATTTTTATTTTTTCTTTCTGCTTACTGATAGAAAATATATATTTTCCAGATATCATGAAAAAGAAATATGCTTTCGCAATATATGAAGTCTGTGTGGCAGTGTTTTTGTTATTACCGGAACCGACCGCGACGAAAATGTAACTTGCTCACCCACTTGCTTTTTTAATTTTACTTAAGGGGTCGTCCAACCTAACTTTGGTCAATTTTTTGACATTTTTCCCAATGCCTCAGAAACAGATAAGAGAAGTAAGGAAAGGCAAATTATATATCAAAATAATGAGTAAAGTGCATAGAAAAGGTACATATAATTTTTTTCAGGAAAAAAAGTGAATTTTATGATTTTGAAGAAGATTAATTTGCAAATGGCATAAGTAACGAACCGGTAAAACCACAAAATAATCGGTAATTCGAAAGCCTTGTCCTCAATATAATGATAACATACTACAGACTCAGAGAAAGCATTTTTTTGACACACACTTTGGTGGGTTTTGACGTTTGAATGTAATAACATCAACACAAATTTTTGATGTTCCGGATGTGGCCATGTTTCAACGATGTTTTTCCGGTCATGTGATTACGATGTGGTTCTTGCAGAAATACTCAATTTGGGCAATCGTAAGAATGCAAGGACGTGATCACGCCCTTTATTTGTTCGAGACAATGTATGAGCGGATTTGCAAACAGGTGACAGCAAGTACTTGAGCTGTTAATGTTATAACTGCAAAATATGGTTCGAAATTCCCTCTCGCGTTTACAGGCCGTCTGAACTTTTTTGTTGACAAAAAATCTGAATTATTGCGCACTAGAAAGACAACATGAACCACTTGTAAAAAAAATAACCGAGTGTATAAAATCGGGACGATACACACAAAATAAGGCAATTTCTTTTCAACCTACTCACAATTGTTTACAATTGGCTGTAACATAAGTGCAAGCCCTACTTCGGAACTAACTCAAGCTTTTAGAATCTTTTCCAAACGAGTTGGAAAAGTACTAGAGTGCAAAAGCACGAAAAAGATCGAAAAAAGGGTCGAGCGAGACCAGCGCTCGAAATTACAGGTACTCTCTCTGCACACCTCTTGCGTTTACCGAGCGCATGCGCAACAACCGTGACGTCAATTCCTTTATTTTCCGCCATTGTTCATGGTCGGAAATTTTTGTGACTGTGCTGTTTATGATATTAATTCTTCGTGAACAACTTATTAATCGTCTTTAGTGTGCTACTGGATTGTATCCTTTTTCAAGCTACCAAATTATTACTCTCATTTAATGTTAATTTGTATTATTATTGCTGTGCTTTTCACACTTTATCTTGCCTTTCCCCCACGTGTGAACACGACCTTCGTTCTGTTTTCCGTCGGCGGGAAGCTTGATTGTTTTATTTATATCATGCCTAAGACTATTCCTTGTACCTCTTGTTTGCAGGTGAAACATGTGGACGATTCCCATACCACATGTGTCACTTGCAACAATTGCACTCAGGCCCAATCATGTGGTATCTGTGGGGTTTGGTCCTCTAAATTTTGGGCTTCTGTTAACAAGGTGGTTCTTTCCAGAGCTAGAACCCCTCGTTCTCGGGGTAAGGGTAGCCGTGCCGTTGCAGACATTTCTGCTGGTGCACGTGGTGACTCTGTCACACAGGATTCGGATCTGACTTCTGTGGCGAGCTCCTCTGCAACTGTTGACGGTGTTTGTTCTGTGATACCTGATGAGGAGACCGCGGTCTCTTTGTCTTCGGATGTCACTATTGAGGCGTCTGTTTTCGTTGAGAGCTTTTCCGAGGTCAACTCGGTAACCCTCTCCGATCTGCCTCCAACACCGTCGACCGTTGTTGAGGGGGTTGCTACTCCAGATCCTATTCTGTCTGATGGTGGCTCTTCCATCTCTTCTGGGGATGGTCTACAGTCTCGGGGGACCGAGGCTGTATCTGCTGGTGTGTCTGTGTGTTCTCAGCCTCCCCCAGCCTCGCGGCGAGGCTGTGCGGGTTTGCTGTCTGCTCCGTCTCATCTGGCTAGGTTTGCTCCTAGTCGGTTGAGCCGGCCGGTCGCTTCGGCAGCGATTCCTCGTCCCTCGAGTGAATCGTTTATTGTTCCACCTTCGCCTGCTAGTGTGCTGACTAGCGGGATGGTGTTGGGACGTTGGCATCCAGGGCCTGCTGTTCGGCAGCGGTCAGTGACAGCCCCGGTTAGCTGTCACTCTCGGAACCTTCCTCCGGTGATTCCTCACTGTGTTCCGAGTCTGGGTGTCGATCGATGCTTGCCGTCGGTCTCAGAGGATAGGCAGTTGGGGCCGTCTGCTGCGCAGAGGTCAATGACAGGTTCCTGTCATTCTTGGGACAATCCTCCGGTGTCTTCTCACCGTGTCCTAGGTCCAGCTACCGATCGACGTGCGCCGTCGGGCCCTTTCGAGGATTTGCAGGCAGGGCCTTCTGTTTCGCAGAGGCCAGTGATGGCTCCTGGGCGTCACAATCGGGACTATCCTCCGGTGTCTTCTCACCGTGCTCCTATTCTGTCTGCCGATCGACGTTCGCCGTCGGTCTCTTCTGAGGATTTGGGTTCTTCTACCAGAAGGGTCCATTGGGAGGACACTCCGTCGGGCGATTCTGCTGCGACGGATTCTCAGGGTGACCTGCGCCAGGCCGTTTTGGCGCTCACCCGGTTGCTTTCTGGCAACCCTCAAGTTGGCCTCCCTGTGCCTCCTGAGGCACAACCTCCTTTGGTCGGTCGCCGAGATGTCTCGCCTGGCCCCTTGGATACTGCACAGTATTCACAGGAGGTTTCTGCTGGTCAGCCCGAGTTGGGCTACGTCTCCTCTGCTACGGAGGATGACGAGTATCTTGAAGGTGATGGTCCCCCCTCGTCAGTCTTGGGGCAGGCTTTGGATTTCGTCTTTGGCTTATTGCCGGACGTTCTACCTTCCGACCAGCCTTCTGTGACCGTCCGGCCGCGGTCCACTGTGGAGCGCCGTAACCCTGTTGAGCCTTCTAGCTCCGGGGCTTTGCGTCCTCTGCAATCGGCTCAGGTGGTTGAGTCCTTCCAGGGCTTAGACGCCAAAATGCGTTCTAAGGCCCTCAAGGGTTCCTTCTTTTCTAGAGCTGATGCCTTCCTGCCTCCATCGCGGTTTCGTGTTTACGATTCCGTCTCTCCACCAGTCTTCCAAGGGATGACTACTGTGGATGAGGATTCTTCTTCCCTCGGGTTGACTAAGCCTAAGTCGGCAGTTCTCCCGATGTCGGTAGTTGAGTCTATGGTGGGCCTGTCCCGAGAGATGCTGGGTATGTTATCTCTCGCGGACCATGTCGTCGCTGCTCTGGCTGAATATTTTCCACCAGGGGAGTTTGATGACGCTCAGGCGCCTTTTCGCGTTTTGTCACAGGCTCTTATGAACTTGACTCACGCTCACGCCTGTAACACGGCCAATTTGGAGCTGGCACGCCGGGATGCGGTTTTGGATTCTTTACCATCCCTTCCTTCTGAGCAACGTGCTGTTCTGAGGTCTGCCTCTTTGGTAGGACCTCAGTTGTTCCATGGTTCCGTGGAAGCTGTTCGTGGCGAAGTTCTTCGTCATTCGAAGGACCAGCTTTTGCTGAGACAGCTTGACCCACCTGCTGCTGCGGGTGGGGGTCGTTCCAGGCCCGCCAAGCGTGCTGCTGCGTCTGCCTCCTCGGCGACGTCGGCTACGCCTTCGGCTCCGTCTGCTCCTTCTGCTTATAAGAAGCGCCGACGTGGCCAGGCCCGCTGGCAGCCTCAGGCTGGAAAGTCTCAGGACTCTGTCACTTCCCGAGGTGGTTTCTCCTCTCGGGGGCCTCGTCGAGGCCGCAAGTGAAGGTTCTCACCTCGATTCGCCTCCAGTCGGAGGAAGGCTGTCGCTGTTTTACGACCGTTGGACAGAGATAACGTCGGACTCTTGGGTCCTCGACGTCATTCATTCCGGTCTGCGACTGTCCTTCCATCGGCACCCCAGTTTATCTCGGGTGCCCCTTCCGACTCAGGTCCCTTCAGATTCTCTGCGTCGGGACCTTCTGGTGCAGGAGATCGACAATCTCCTCACCAAAGGGGCGATCGAGGTGGTCAGGAACACCCTTTCACCGGGGTTTTACTCGAGACTTTTCTTGGTGCCGAAGAAAAACGGCCAATTTCGTCCTGTCATCGATCTGAGTACCCTGAACGAGTACATAATTGCTCCTCGTTTCAGTATGGAGACTTTCCGGTCGGTTCGACGTTCAGTTCATCAGGGCGATTTTGCGGCCAGTATCGACCTGAAGGATGCCTACTTCCATGTACCCATTCATCTGGCGTCACGGAAATACCTTCGGTTCTCGTTTCGGGATCGAGTTTTTCAATTCAGAGCTCTCCCGTTCGGTTTGAACCTGGCTCCTTGGGCCTTCACCCGACTGATGTCACATGTGCTTGCTTTCCATCGCACTCAGTCGGCGGTGACTTCGTCCGCCTACCTAGACGACATCCTCCAACGGCACCACGATGCTGCTGTTCTGGAGTTCGATGTCTGGCAGTTTCTTTGCCTGCTAGCGTCGCTGGGTTTCAGAGTCAATCGCGAGAAGTCGGATCTTCTTCCTTCTCAGCGATTCCGTCATTTGGGGATGGATTTCGACACTCTTCACAATGTAGTGTCGGTTCCCCAGGCTCGGGCGACGATTCTTTCCGCCTTGACTCGGGACCTGCTTCAATCTTCCTCGGTCTCGGCCAGGACTTTCCTTCGGATGCTGGGCCTTTGCGGTTCGGTGACCGATCTCATTCCGCTCGGTCGCTTGTTTGTCCGACCTCTCCAACACTTCCTGTTGGATCATTGGCGTCCGAATGTAGATCCGCTGGACCTGGAACTCACTATTCCTCGGTCTCTGCTTTGTCACCTCCGCCCTTGGGCAAATATTCCCTGGCTGACACAGGGTGTTCCGTTGGATCTTCCTTTGGCCGATCGCATCCTTACTGCGGATGCCAGCGATCGGGGCTGGGGTGCGACGTTGGACCCTCTCGGTCTGTCTACTCACGGAGAGTGGGACAGCGAGCAGGTGGGCCTTCATATCAACCAGAAGGAGCTCCTTGCTCTTCTGTTGAGTTTTCGGCTTTGGATCCCTCATCTGTCGGACCATGTTGTCCTACTTCTTTCGGACAATTCGACAGTAGTGGCCTACATACGGAATCAGGGAGGCACTCATTCGATTCCTATGTATCGGCTGTCTCGGGATCTTCTTCTGTTGGCACGGGATGTGAACGCTCGGGTGTCCATTCGACACATTCCCGGGCGTCTCAACGTCCTAGCAGACTCCCTGTCCCGACGCGACAGTGTCCTTCCAACCGAATAGATGCTACATCGGTCGGTGTTTCAGGCGATTTGCGAGCAGTGGGGTCGTCCTCAGGTCGACCTTTTCGCTACTCGCTGGAATCATCAGGTAGAGACTTTTGTCTCCCCTTGTCCAGATCCTCTGGCATTTGCAGTAGACGCTCTGTCTCTGGACTGGACAGGCTGGGTCGGCTATGCCTTTCCTCCTGCACCGATTCTTCCTCAAGTTTTAGCGAAGATTCGTGCTTGCAGTTGCAGGATCATTCTGATCACACCCCTGTCTCCACAGAGGGTGTGGATCAATCTGCTGCGGCCTCTATTGGCCGATCGACCGATTCGTCTACCTCTACGTCGCGATCTTCTTTCACAGGGTCGTCCCAGGAAGTATCACAACAACCTGGCGAGCCTGTCCCTTCACGCCTGTCTTTTATCAGGTCCAGTCTCCGACGTAGAGGTTTTTCGAGACGATCAGTGGAGTGCATTTCTGCATCGCGGCGACCTTCCACTGGAATGACTTATGCCGCCAAGTGGAAGGTTTTCTGCCGCTGGTGTTCAGATCACAATGTGAATTACCGTGATCCGTCTATTGCTCAAATTGCGGATTTTCTGGTTTTTCTTTTTGACTCCAAGGGCCTCCAGCCTATTACGATTAAGGGCTATCGGTCTATGCTGTCTGATACTTTCTCTTATGTGGGAAAGCGGTGTATCGGTCGTAATCTTTTCCTCTCCAAACTTATTCGGCACTTTTCTTTGAAGAGGCCTCGAGTTTTGCGTCTTACACCCAAGTGGAACTTGGCATGGGTGTTGCACTGTTTGGAGGGGGCGCCTTTCGAGCCTTTATCTGAGACCGACATGCGTTTTCTCACCTATAAGACGGCTTTTCTTCTAGCGTTTGCTTCTGCTCGTCGAGTCAGTGAGCTTCATGCGCTATCTGTTGATTCTGCCTTCTTCCGAAATGAGGCTAACAGTGTCACATTCACTACTGATTGCTCTTTTCTGGCTAAGAATCAACTCCCCGATTCGGTACCTCCTCCCATCTGCATTCGGGCTCTCCCTGCTGTAGATGGACGGAGGCCTCTTCTTTGTCCTGTTCGTGCGGTCAAGACTTACATTACTCGCACTCAGTTCATTAGGAGGGATCGGAAGAGATTTTTTCTGTCTCTCATTCCTAAGCGGCAGTCTATCTCTTCCCATTCTATTTCCAGGTGGATCTGTCTTGCAATCAAGCTGGCTTATTCTCGCTTGTCTGCATCGGATCTTGTTTCGAACCGGCTTAATGCTCACGAGGTTCGTGCCATTTCTACATCCTGGGCGTTCTCCAATTCTGTTTCGCTCCGTGATGTTATGAATGCGGCTTACTGGAGGAATGCTTCTACCTTCTCCTCCTTTTATCTCCGCCACCTTCAGCAGCAATCTGAGGACCTTTATTCTTTAGGCCCTCTCGTGGCTGCTCAGGCTGTGGTGCACCCTCGTTAAATTGTTTTTGTCGAGGTTGCGCTTCTCTCAGCCTTGTTCTTTTCAGGTGCCTTCTCTCTTTCTTCATTACAGGTTTTAGTTTTTGTTCTCTGCCATCCTTGCTTTCGTTCTGCTACTCTTGTTGGTATTGGTTATGTGATTCACCTCCTCCTATTGTTTATTCAGCCAATTGTAAACAATTGTGAGTAGGTTGAAAAGAAATTAAAATTTTTTAGTAAATTTTGTTTCTTAACATACCTACCACAATTGTTTACCGGAGGCCCACCCTCCTTGGGGATATCTTTGATATCGATGTCTCCCCGCTAAATCACAAACTTCTCGTTGGCGGAAATACGGAATTGACGTCACGGTTGTTGCGCATGCGCTCGGTAAACGCAAGAGGTGTGCAGAGAGAGTACCTGTAATTTCGAGCGCTGGTCTCGCTCGACCCTTTTTTCGATCTTTTTCGTGCTTTTGCACTCTAGTACTTTTCCAACTCGTTTGGAAAAGATTCTAAAAGCTTGAGTTAGTTCCGAAGTAGGGCTTGCACTTATGTTACAGCCAATTGTAAACAATTGTGGTAGGTATGTTAAGAAACAAAATTTACTAAAAAATTTTAATATTCATAACAAAGTAAGCAGAATGCTTCAGAAATCACTTTTTCACGAAGTATATTCCAAGTGACCTGGAACTATATTGAGCATGTTAATTTCCCCCTGTCGCTGCGAAGTTATTTACTTCTTAGTAACTATGGAATTTGAAGGCGGGTATGTTTGATGTCTGCAAAGGACCGATTGAAGATGGGTTGAAAATGATGCATTCGTGCTTTTAAATAAGGTGCGCTTGGACGATGCTGAGAATTTAGTTTTTTCTTGCAATCAACCATAGTAATACAAGCGTCGATCAGTGTCTTTTATGATCGTTTTACACTGACAAATGTGACAAATCTCCTTCACCGGAAACCATCCCCCAATTTGCATATCACAATAAACATAACCGCTGTCACGGAGTGTCAGCGTGGCCGTGTGGTCAAAACCGAAACGAATTATCGAATGCACGGTCAATATTAGCTGCAATTGGCTTTTAAACAAACAAAATATTCGCAATTTCTTCATTATTCATGCCGAGTTACTTTTTAACCAAACCACATGCCTTCAGTTTCGTTTGTCGGCATCAAACTGATATTGTTTGTGGTAATTAAATAGTACGAGAAGGCGAAGGAAGCCAAATATTTTCCATCATCTATTAATTAATTCAAATTGATAATTTCTTTTATTTTACTGAAATTATGAATTGATAAGGTGGGTGTATTGCGATTATTATGCCCCAGACCTGAAAGTTGGAAAATCAAAGGTGCATCTAGGGCCGTGCAGTGGTGACCTGTGTCCTCTTAGTCTTAGTCTTACCCATTCATCATTAGATGTACCAACATTCTCCCTTGTATCTCAACCAATGCTACTCCAATGTGAAGGATATTTGGTGTTGTGATCGCGCATCATGGGGAAACAATGCCTGTGTAGCTGCTGTAGCATGTGTTTCTTCCCACATTTTTTCAGAGTTGTGGTACTTTTTCACTCTTTTGAGTTAGAAAGTTTTGTTTATAACTAGTTGATTTGTTACAATTTGTTGCAAAGTGCCTGCTAATACCTTCAATTGTATTACTACAGAATTTTCTTATGAAGATTTTGTTCCTGTTACTTATCAAGCAACAACCTAATGAATATTCTGTATAAAGCCACCAATCTGATGTTTGACACTTTTATCGGAGCTGTTTTGAAGGCTCATGGAACTCAAAATGTTGATTATGGCAGGACTTTTCTATTCACCCATTAATCGATAAATTAAGTGTTATAGTTGGAAGTAAGAAGCATGAAAGGTCCAGAACTAAAACTCTAAAAAGAATGTTTTGCAATGTAACATGATTTTTGCAGATACACTTATTTGGAGGGTTACCTGTCTGATAGTGTTTGGAACTGTGTGGCCAGGATCTTCAAAAAGAAAAAAGAGTTAAACTTTGAGAATAAAGGCATATGCCTTGAGTGCCGGAGGTAGAGTCATACAAGGAAGAGAGCCCCCCCCCCCCCCCCCCAGGACATTTTTTGTGTCAAATGGAGCTCACTTGTCATCTTCTGGGGATTGCTTTGTGTACTGCATTCTTGAAAAAAATATGTGAGACCCTCTGGATGTGCCCTTCTGATCTCAGTTTGTCAATAAGCCTCCTTGGGGAAAGTACATGCAATAATGGTTATGTAAGGTTGATTTGATGTGTTTTGAATAACAATGTACTTTTAAGTACATTAGATGGTTTATTGCAGTGACAGGTTACAGTTATCCTTATTTCTTCTCCAACAGATATCATGAGTGTATTGGTGTCCAAGAGTTAAACAAAGCTAATATACTTATTGATAAACCAGCCAAATTTAACAATTTAATCACTATCAAATTGATGCATGGGATAAAAGGGGTTACAGTGCAAGGGGTTTGTAAATATATTTATTCAACTACAATGTATGACTTTGCAGTGCATTCTACATAGGAGAATATCATATTTTCTTTTCAAACCATTACAGTAACACATACATCTTTATATTGGGAGACACTCTTTTGCCCTTCCATACTTCTTCTGCTGGACTCCTTCAAGTTGACCTTTGTTGAACTCCCCAAATCAAAACATAAACAAAAGAAAATGTTTGCCTTCAATCAGTGAGCACTCCACTTATAACATTTGGTCTCAATCTTTATTACTTTCATGAATTAGGAAAAGATTTCTTCGAGTATGAACTTAAATGTTTATAGAATACACCTGTTATTTTATTTTGAGGTATTTTATTGTAAAAATTTTGTTCTCTTACTTATGCCACAGCAGACTTTCAGGTGGTGCTATTTACACATGGCAGCAGTTCCATGGCAAATTTCAGTTTCCACATGTTCTATGTTTCATTCCAAGCATTTTGGTATATAATTTATTGGGGTTATTCATTTTGGGCCTTTTTTAGACTTGAAAGAAAATTACATGAAATTTGACCAAAGTTAGGTTGGACGTCCCCTTAAAGAATAAGAAGCGGCTCAAATAACGCTGAAGCTAAGTTGTTCAAATTGTTACCCCACTATTATTCTGTAACTAATAAAAACTTTGAGAGTAAATTCCTTACCATTCTAATGCAAATAGTAAAGTTGATGCAGGTCATGCACTCGGCATTATCGAACCAGTACAGGCTGCAGTGCCTCACATGATATTATTCCCGTGAAAGATATATTTTTAGAAACTCAGTGTAACTATTGACCTGTCAGGATTCAGCATGTGTTAAAATGGTAAGAAGGTATTGTTTTATCTCGCAATTGCATGTCTTATACAAAAAGTTACTAATTTTTCTATAATTTACCCATTTTACTGAACAAATCAATCGTTTTATTGAAATTTTCACACATGTGTTATTGATGTTCGCACTGGTTTCCAAATTGCACATGTGGGCCTACATGCAATGCACGTGCATACCGGGCTGCACATTTTTCAAGGGTGACACCGACGGGCTATGGTAGGGTGGCGGAGAGGGGTTGGGATATGATTTTGTTTTATATGTAGATGAGAATGTCCCCTTTTGGTCATAATCTGTCAGCCGTGATGGCTGCCCAAGCCCGAAACCCCAAAATGTTTAGCATAGTCCTATAGGACGTATTTCTGGAGGGATTTCACTGTAACTTGGTATGTTGACTCCATATAGTTTCTAGATGATAACGTCCCCATTTGGTCGTGATTGGTCAACTGTGATGGCTACAGGGGCCTGAAAGCCTTTATCACAGACTACAAGCCACGTTTATGAAGGGATTTCATTTTAGCTTGGTAGGATGACTCCGTATAATGTCAAGATGAGGATGTCCCCTTTTGGTTGCGATCGATCAACTGTGATGGCTACACAGGCCCGAAGCCCAAAAACCTTTAGCACAGTTTACAGGCCGTATTTATGATGGGATTTCATTGTAACTTGATAGGATGACTCGTTTTCCAATAATTTCACTATAACTTGGTAACTTTCGTTGACATACATTAACTGTGAGGGCCACATTAATCCACTGCTCAATTCTTTAGTACAGTCTACACCTCATATTATTTTTATTGAAAACATAGCATACATGTACAGGGAATAGAAATTAACATATTCACAATTATCACAATTATTGTCTTATTTCATAATCCTTTTATAATCATTGAACATTATCCTTTTCATAAAACACAACACACAGACAAGTTAAGCAACAGTGTCATTGACACTTTCATTTTTTCCAGAGTTATGGGCCTTAATTTGTCAATTTTTGCGAATTTTGACTTGAACAAACGTTCTCCAAATTGACTAACATTTGCCATCCAGTCTTTTGCAATAATATCTCAAGCGAGTTAAAAAAAACTGGCCCATTCCAAATTTTTAAGAATTTTTAGTTGAGTGCGGTGACATTTCTGATTTTCAATAGAGAGTGCATGAAGAAAGTAGCCACAACTCGATGCCTGCGTCTCTTGATGCACATCTCTTGTTTTAATTATTTGTTTTTCAACATATAATGTGACCCTAAAATTGGATTGAGCTCAATGAAAAATATAAATTATTTCTTCTGCTCAATTTATAAATTATACAGGCTGATAATGCCGCTGATTCATTAATTAAAGGGTAAAAGAAATTCCTGATGTAGTGTTTAACTCTTAACGCGCTGAGTATTTTCAAGATATTTTTTTATCAAATCTAGTCATGGCTGCTGTAAAGCAGCCATGTCTAGAGTTGATGAAAAATTAATCTAAATATAACAAGAAATCATTGTTGAAAAAATCCATTCAATTTACAGGGGAAAATATGTTTAAATATGCCCAAATTGAACTGATATCAGTGACAAGAGAAACTCTGTGCTGGGCAGGAATATCCGCCAGCAGCATGCAAAGAGTTAACTCTTAACACGCTGAGTATTTTCTAAATATTTTTCATCAAATTTAGTCATGGCTGCTATGAAGCAGCCATGACTAGATTTGATGAAAAATTCATCTAAAGTTAACTCCAAGAATTATTCGTGAAAAACTTCATAGAATTTACAGGGGTAAAATTTTATTAAATGTGCCCAAATTATACTTATTTCAGTAGATAGGGAAATCCTGACCTGGGCATGAAAATACGCCAACAGCATGCAAGGAGTTAATGATGCAAATTTTTCCAATTGAAAGGGCCTTGGGCCCCTTCCGAAAAAGGATGAATTGTGCATATACTTGTATATTAACATTTTCAGTCATGGATATTTTGGGACTATATGTTATTTGTTTTTGTAATTACAGATACAATCCGGAGAACCTAACTACACTGGAGAGATATGTTGACATGCAAACAAGAGAGAACACTTATGATTTGGAGGCAAATCTTGCAGTATTGAAATTGTGAGGAGCTACATTTTGTTACATATATTGAGTGTGAAACATTTATCACTGTTTTTGGCATTAACTGGAAGTTTTTTTTTAGCTTTTGTTGGTCTTCAGTTTTCTAAAGCTTTATGTTGTTTTATGGGTTGATTTTTAGAGCTGGGAGGTTTTGGAATTTTGCTTCAGGTTTGGTGTCAAATCGATGTTGAAGACGGGTTACAGTTTTGGTTCTTTAATTTAATTTCATAAAAAGCAACCAGTAGAAAAATTCAAAAACATTTTCCATATAAAATAGTAGTCAACTAGACAGGAATGCCCCAGGAAAATCCTAGAAATTTAATGTATTTTACTGCCTCCCAGCCATCTTGGAATCAATTGGGACCAAAACCTGTGAAAATAAGTCAAATATTCCTGTTTTGAAATGTGAAATGTTTGAAATCACAGATTTCAAAGCTCTGGATTATAATAAATAAAACAAAAGGGATTGATACAAGTGAAATATATTCAAAAAGAGTCTTATATTAAAAATATTTCTCTTTTATCCATAGTTTGTTCTGTTCAGAGCTTCATGGTCAAATTTAAATTTATGAGTGTCTGACCAAAAGTAACTAACTTGAACATCACCGTTTTTAAAATTCCATCTTCATTAAAATAGTTTTTTAAACCAACCTACCAGACATCGTTTTTCACGGTGTTCAATGGCCTGGTGGTTTTGGTATCGGACTCCTGATTGCCAGGTGGGATTGCCAACAGTTCAATTCCTGATTGGGGATCAGAAATCAACATTCCAAATTCTTAGAAAACATGATTCTGTCCTTCAGTATATGCACACAGGCCCGTACCAGTCTTCACGTGAGGTCAGCCACAGCACTTTCGTCATTCTGTAGTCAGCGTGTTTCACACTTTAATATAGCTGCATTCAGGAAAGTACGGAAGCATATTCGGGACATTGTAAGGAAAAAAAACCCTCAGAATTCTGACTTTAGAACTCAAAATTCTGACTTTGGAACTTGGAATTCTAGCTTTGAAACTCAAAATTCTGAATTTATAATCTCAGAATTCTTTGTTTCTTATCTCAGAATTCTGATTTTAGAACTCTGTGTGTTCTACTCTCAGAATTCTGACTTTAGAACTCAGAATTCTGACTTTATTAGCCAATCAGAGTCATACTTCTGGGACATACCTTGGAGCATCAAGTCAGAATGCTGAGATTACAAAGTCAGACAGTCAGAATTCATGTTAAAATTCTGAGTTCTGAAGTTAGAACTCGGACTTCCCAAGTCAGAATTCAGAGAATACAAAGTCAGAATTCTGAGTTCTGAAGTCAGAATTCTGAGATTACAACGTCAAAATTCTGAGTTCCAAAGTCAGAATTCAGAGTTCCAAAGTCAGAATTCTGAATTCTAAAATCATAATTCTGAGATTACAAACCCAGAATTCTGAGTTCCAAATTTTTTTCTTACCATGTCCTGAATACGCTTCCAAAGGAAAGTGAACCACGTACTGCAATCACGAGAAGCATCTTCTAAAAAGCCAGATTCCAGCCATAGTTTTTGCCTATAGAACACCGTCTATTCTGATTTATTGGGTTATAAGCATTTATTTATTCTTCATATACTTCTGCTTTTTGCACTACAGCTACATGAAGCTGTTCTGTTGTTTGAGATGAGTAATTGGCCTCTAAGGCTCACCTGATTTGAAAATGAGAGTTGCAGTTGCTTACCTAGAAAGGGCTTGATAAACCAAGGGATTCTGAAAAATTTATTTGCACAACAAATATAATGTAAATAGAAATTGAACCCTTCAAGGAATGGGAAATTTTGAGAATTTTTACTTCAGGCCACACCTTGTCAATTGAGCATCTGAACTGTGATTTACAGCCAGGTCTTTGTTGCCTCTTGAGGAACCACTGCCAAGGTGTTTTGACTACTCCACAGCACCTCTTCTTGATTGTACATGTATGTTGAAGTAACCTGTAGACTGTAGTGGTTGTCAAAGATAGATCAAAACTTGGTAAGGAGCTTCCAATCAAAGATATAAGAAAAAATACTATGTTAACCCTTGACCCAACATAACAGTCAAAACTGGTCAGCGCTATTCACAAAAATCACCATTCAGTTTTTATTATTTTTTCATTTTTTGTCTCAAAAACAGCCTATGACCCCCTCATTGGAATGCTCTCATTGAGCTTGTTCCATCGAGGGTCATAAGCTATTTGTTTTATAGCAAAATGACTGTTGTACTATGGGGCTTTGACCAACATGATCCTTTTCCCAGGAGGGCATTAGTCACTTTCCTGGGATTTTCAAAACAGGCTTGGCTCAGTAAGGTTGATGCCAGCTGTATATGTATATCAGTGATGTCTGTGTACTTCTGTTTTCCCCACCCCAAAAATGTTGAACAAGTTGTTTAATCCTTGAACCACCATAGAGCCACAAACTGCCCCTTTTTAGCCGGACTGTTTAAAGTCAGGGCTATAGTCATGACATTCGTCCATCCGTCTGTCCATCTCTTAACATTTAGAGTTTTGGTTAAAGTTTGCGGTTAAAGATTTTTTTTTTTTTTTAAATAAAATTAATTACTATTGATTGTATCATTGATTCTCATTATGTTTCATATTGTTTTGGGAAATATTTAACCCCTTTTTGCAGTCAACTTAACTTAGAACTTCCAGGTTAAAGTTTTTGGTTAAGGTTTTTTGTTACACCTTTTATTTTCTTCAAACAGTTTAGTGGAATGTCACTGTTTCTCATTTGGGACAATGTCTATTGTCTACTGAAGCTGTCTACAGTGATTTTAATTAATATTGGCATAATTTTAATCCCTTTTAAAAATATTTTCAGACCTACTTTCTTTGTATTTGAAATTAGGCTTTTACCACATACTTTGTTACTTTAATTCCTGCATGCTGAATGCAACTTAGTGACTGCATTTACATCAGTGATTTCTTTTAGCAGTTTTTGGAAATATTTATCCCTTTTTTGCAGTCAATTTTTCTTACTATTCCCAGCTTAAAGTTTCAGATTAAAGTTTTGCTTTTCAAGGTTGTACCTTTCAATCTTCAAACACTGTGTTACAACGTCATTGATTTTCATTTGGGGCAATGTCTACTGAACCTGTATGCGGTAGTTTCAGTCAAATAATATTGGTATTAATTTAACCCTTTTAAAAATGGTTTTTGAACTTAGTTTCTTTAAATTTGAAATTAGGCTTCTATCACAAACTTTGTTACATTTTATACCCCCCCCCCCCCCCCCCACAAGGGAGGGGAGGGATATAGCATAGAGCTCCGTTCATCTACTCAAAATCCTACTCAAGAGGGGATCTGTTACAAAACTCACTTATGAGATCACACAATGTTTCCCTGCAAAGAATGCTGTTTTAATTTACAAGACAAAACAAGGCAGAAGTCGCCACACAAGAATTTACCACAAACAAAAAGGGTTTGTAAAATGCACACCATACAACAGGATGTTCAAGAGAAAAGAATACTCAACAAGACACATCAACCGCACATGCCACATAAAGAGAGCATAGAGCGATAGAACAAGTCAACCCACACACAAAGTCGAATGCACCAGCCACACCTGTATACCACAAACCTTGTTCAACGCAACAAACAGCACAACAAAGTATGCTGACAACCGACATATATATGGGGGAGAGCCAACCCCCAACTTGCCGCTAATGAGTGCAAATCTGTATGAAACTGGTAAGGCACTAATTAACTACCAAGGCACCTAGCCACAGAAAACAGGCCCTCTTGGACTTTTGTCGATTTTATACTTTGTTTTCAGACTCAGTTTCTTTGTATTTGAAATTAGGCTTTTACCACATACTTCGTTACTTTAATTCTTGCATGCTCAATACAAGCAACTTAATGATTACATTTACATCATAAACAAAGTTAGCATAGCACTCCATCTGTCTGTCCATCCATCCAAACTGTGTTTGTGGCATAACTTGAGCAATAGTTAACAGATTTCAATTCTTTTTGGTATATGTCTCAATGGCAACAATGTCTACATGTAAGTCAAGTAACCAAATATCAATTTTTTTGTGAATCATAAAACAGGGTCACCAGCAGGGGAGCTTGTTTGATCTGAAAAGTAACGAGAACACGACTTCTGAAAAGAACACATTTATTTGATACCTCAGTAAAGCTATTTGGCCACTGAGTGCTAAATGTGTACAACATTACAAACAAGATACTGTCAACCATTTCAGATCAAAGGTTGGTGACTAACTGACCATTACAAACAACAAGATACTGGCAACCATTTCAGATCAAAGGTTTGCGACGGTGGTGTAGGGGGTGGAGCACGGACAAAGTTGGCTTGTATTCTTGATATGGATGCTGTTGAAATCTTTTACAAAGTGGTGGATGAAGTTTGTGGCATCGCACATGCTGTTTATAAATGGCAGAGTGATTTGGTTACCCTTCCCTGGCTACCACATATAATCCTGGTTGAAACAAAGGATGGCCGATGGTCAGTAATTAAATAGTTCTGGCGAGTAGTGGCGAACAAGTCAATAGGAAATTACTACTCAGCACGTGCTGAGTGAATGGAATACAGTATGCGATGGAATGAATTGGAAGCCTGTAGTTTTCCGTTTCACACATATGGCCAACTTTCATCTAGCCACTGATTTTGTATATAACTCTTTGGAAACAATGTTCAGTGATCACCATCATCTAATGAAAATTATTGGAGTTACTGCGCACAAAGCCTTCTTTCACTCAAGGGATGAAATACCCCACCACCCATGCTACTCTGTAGATTATGAGGCCTAAACATGAAAGAAACCAAGAACGTAACTTTTGACAGCAAGGAAATAATAACAAATATAAATTTTTTTACAAAAAATGGCCTTCGAAACAAAAGATCTGCTTTTTGGGCCTAACATAAAATTAATTTGAGAACTAAGGGGTTAACTACAAGAAAACAAAAATAAGCAATATAGGCTGGTTCTACATGTACAGCACCAACTAAATCTATTAAATTGTTATGATTGCAGATATCAGTTAAATCCATCTCTGTATCAGACTGCAGTAGCTGTTCAGGTCTTGTTGAAAGCTTTGACAAACCTTCCACACACAGATTTTATGTTGTGCAAATGTCTAATAGAGGCAGCCAAAGTAAGTACTATGGATTCTGATGTATTTTTCTCAATGTTTTCTCTCATGATCCCCAACTTATACTGATAACTTGATTCCGCTGTTGCATTCATTTAATTCTCTTCCTTATCGAGTCATTCACCAAAGTTGAATTGACTTATAGCGATCATTAGCCTTTTTTTTCCTTCCTTTTTCTGTCTTACATGCATTTTCTTTCCCGTACTGGAAGCTATAGTCAGTCATATTTGGCAAACATGTCAATGGTCATGAATGGAAGAAATTGTGAGACTTAAGTTTTTTGTTTTTCAAATTTTATCCAAAACAATACCCAGTTTATTTGACCTTTTAATATCCGTATCTGTATCAAGCTTCCCTAGTTCAACTTTCTCAAATCTTGTCTACAAGAAAAACCACATCTAAAAATGAGTGACCAACCTGGGAAATTCTCAACATAACGGTCAAATTTTCAGTTGACCTTTTTGACACCAACATCACAAAAAATTTACTTTTGTCTGTTTTTCATGAATGAAAATAAATATGTTTTGTTTTTTTTCCATTTTCCATGTAATGCTGTTTTGCATTCCCCCCTCCCCCCCCCTCCCCCCCCCTCCCCCCCCCCCATCCAAAAAAAAAAAAAATTAAATAAAACTAAAAATAAAAACACGTGGTGACATGCCTACAGTCATTCCCATACTTTTTGTCCCTGAGAAAACGTTGTGGTGTAGCAGTAACGTTTCTAATTTATTGCCGAGTTTTGTTGCAAGTGACCCAAAACTTTTGAAGTTGAAATGCATAAAATGCTTAAAATGACCCCTGTCTTGTGGTGATAGCTGTACACTAAATGGACATGTGGTTATTAGAATCATGTGAACCATTACTCTGATGAAAGAACGACGCTACGACGTTCAGTACCATGTGGGGGGGGGGGGGGGGGGGGGCGGAAAACGTCTAAATATTAAATTTCATTCCTCAAAGTTGAAATCAAGGGCCATTTTAGGACTTGCAATCCCAAATATTAAGTTGGAAAATTTTGTTGAAAATGTGACTTCAGATACCGGAGATATGATATCAAAACCGAAAGGAGTTACCCTCCTCCCATTTGGTAACAACCCTATCCCCAAACTACAAAACATGCACTATACAAATATCACAGATGGAAAAAGGAATAGCTGAGGGTGTGATTTGCCACATTTTTCTCCAAATTGCCCATAAATACATAATTCTATGGCACTGAATGACGATCGATGGTCGGAAAATGTCAAAATTAAATTTATCTGCATATAGTTAAAATCAACGGAACTTAAGCTTGTAACACTCATATCCCTGAATAACATGTTGAAAATGTTTTGAACAACTGACTTCAAATACCAGAGGTACGATGTCAATATCGATAAGCATCACCCCTTCCAATTTGGTGATGGTCCTCCCCATTAAAATACATAACATAACACTATACAAATATCACAGATGGAAAAAGGTCTCAGCCAAGTGCAGAGGTATCCTGTTTCTTCAAACACTCTGTTGATATGGAAATACATGAAAGTAATCTTATAAGCATACTGAAGTTGCTAATTCATGACCTGAGGTCGGTACAAAACATTTTATATCCAATATCAAATAAAAACATAGCAACCAGCTTTCCTGAGGACTTTCGAAAACTTAGATTACTCACCACTGTAACAGAGCTACTAATCAACCTATCCCTATATGTTGTCACGCAAACTGGTAACGTACCTGGACAAAGCACGAGTAAACTTGTCTTTACATACCATGTAACAACACAACTAAAGACAGAACATGATAGACTAATGCTAGGAGTAAATAAATATAAAAATCAGTAATTGAGTTTAATGCTGACAGGGACAGGGTGCAATAATGGAGTGAGCAGTGAAAACAAAACCTAGGGAATAAAGATCTCTGATTTGTTCTTGAAGGTTCCTGAAGAAAAACATGGAGAAGGCATTTCTGTTTCTCCAGTAAGCAGCTTGCATAGAGTTAGCATATGACCACGAAATAGCCAGAGCCCTTACTTCATGTGCAAAGATATTGTTGGAAATTTGGTCCGCCTTAGTAAGTCGTTAATAAGTATTGTGGATACAGGCTTGAATCCAACATGATATGGAGTGTGGTGTGGTATCTTTCCTTCATGGAACTAAGGATAAGAAAAATCTCTGGACTACCTCTCATAATGAAATAAGTTCGAGAGACATATTTCTGTATTACATGAACTGGACATAAGACACGTCTCTGTCCAGTTTGTTGTCAGGAGGTAAAGCTCTTTTACAGATAGGTAGAGGGGCTACATCTGGTAGTCAATTCTAAGTTCAGAAAGGTATATTAGTAGTGAAAGGTCTGGACTACTCAATAAACACAACACATACTGAAAACGAGAAAAAGGCCTCGTGCTGCTCACGGACCGGCAGTTTTATTGAAGCACTGTACCAAAAATTACGTAAACCCTTCATTGACGGCTCAGCCGGCCAGGTAAAGAACCAGAGATAAAAAAAATTATGTTCTTTTTTAAAAATATTCTCTGGAAACCCTGTGTTCGGATTGCCAAGGCAATCTTGCCGTCTCCGGGGTTGATGCCGAACCTCATCGAAATAATGAAAATAAAAAGAAAGATGCGGTGCCAAATTTAGGGTAACATTTTTTTTTTTGTAAACAGCCCCCCCCCCCCCCCCCCCCCCCACTCCCCTTCATACACACCAATCCTAAACATTCGTATCAAACTGTTCTCCGTAAAAAATTGGATGTTGCACGAGAGCAGCGAATGCCAGAATGATTTTTCATCCCATCAACGACCCAGTTATAACTGACCAAACAACATTCAAGACTCGCACTACCCGCCCGCCATGCAGATCTTGCATCATCAGCAAACTAATTACATTCCTAACACCTAACCCTTTAACGTGCGAAGGACTGAGCCACCAAGACAAATATTTTCCGCTACACTTTTCGTGCCGCAGAAAAATTTGTTTCCTGTGTTACTAACACTTTTTAAAGAAATCAGGTTTGATAAATAGGGCGTGCAATTCACTAACACATCTAGCAGAGGCAAAAGTTAGAAGAAAGGCAGTTTTGTAAGTAAGGAGATTCATATCGGCATCATCAGGTGGGTCAAAAACAGCCTCCCAAAGGCATGGGATAAATTCCATTTAGGCTTAATCCTATGAGTCTTGGGGCTATTCCGAATGAAAAGTTTCACAAGGTAAGGGAGAGGAAGTGATCCAAGCTAATGAGAGTCTTTCTCGTGAACAAGAATGTTTTCGAAAACATAAATCTACAACCTTTGATAGTAATAAGCCGAAGGCCCTTATAGTCGAAAAGGAAGACCAGAAAGTCTGATATCTGCGATATGGATGGATATGCAAAGTCAACTCTTGTTATTCTTGCACCAATGCATAAAAAAGACCCTTTAGCATTATAAGCTAGAGCAGTGGATCTGCATCTGGGTGCAGTAATGCATTCCACTGTTCTTCTGGTAAAACCTCTATATCTGAGACTGGACCTGATAAAAGACATGTGTGAAAGTGTAATGGTTTCATGTTGAACAGACACTTCTTAGGATGACCCTGATGAAAAAGATCATCTTGTAGAGGAAGACATACTGGGACAAGGTCAGATTTGATTTATTCACACTTTCTGTATTGATAGTGGTGCAATCAGAATATTTCTGTAGAGAGGGGTTTAGGTTTTTTGATAATGTACTGAAGGATAGGGGGCGCGGTGGCTCAGTTGGTAGAGGTGCAGGCTGCAAGCCGAGAGGTCCTCGGTTCGAATCCCACCTGCAGCAACCGCGTTGTGTCCTTGGGCAAGACACTTCACCCCGATTGCCTACATGGGGCACGATGACGCTGTGTACTGAGGCGTACTGCACGTCGATGGTGCACATGTCTTCAACCAATCTAACTCTGCCTGTGCTGAGGTGCAGAGTTCAGAGTTACGATGTTGGGGAGCTGACAGCTGCTCGTCGTTGCTCGGTGGTTCTCTCCGGGTACTCCGGCTTCCTCCACCCGTAAAACTGTCACGGTCACGATTAGCCATTGTGCATAAGTATGTGACCTTAAACACCAATAAATAAATAAATAATACTGAAGGATAGGCATTGTGGGAAAGGCACAGCCGCCTATCCCATTTCAGTCGATCGACAGAGCATTAACTGCAAAGGCAAGAGGGTTGTGCACTAGAAACAAACTTGTCTAGTTGATATGTTTATCTGTGAAAATTTTTTTTTATTAATTGTGGGTAATTCTAGTGTTCAAATTGTGGGTAATTCTGGTGTTCAGGGGGACCCTTTTCTGGAGCGAGTACACTTGGACACTGAAAGTTGAGGACATTAATTGCCAAATTATTATATTGTGCACCCCTATAATGTCAACAAGATAAGACGTTTTTTATCCACTTCAAACTTGAGATGATTATTAAAAGTGAAATTTTTACCCAAAAGTGTTGTTTTCTAGGAAAATATCCATTATATGAGTTCCATTGGTTCTTTCAAATTGTTATTTTTTGTTTCAATGAATATTAGCTCCAGCGTTATTTAATACTTGCAATTAAATATATATTAGGTGTTTTTCTTTTTGTAGTTTTGATTGAATTCACCTAACTTTTCATGAGGTGACTTAAGAGTTGCTTTTCATTGAAGGAGGGTGAATTTGTCTGATCTAAGGTGGCTTCTTTGCCCCAGTCAGCTGATCTTTGGATTCAAGTATGTTCAAATCAAGTCCAGGAGTTCATATTTCTGCTCCATGTAGTGCAATCTGAGGAATATCCTCAAACATCTTTTTCAGATTCACCAGACAGAGTATTTGATATTTGGTAAGAATCGGATTTTATTTCAATCAAATGTTCTTTTTTCTTGTAATTAATGATTACATCTGTGTGTGAGTGTGTAAAGACACAGAACAAAGAAATCCTTATTTGTCAAAAGAAAACTTCTGTCTTAATCATGTCCTTCTCACTTGGGAACCTCTGGAAGTGAAACAGGGGTTGTTTACTGTGATAAACACTCTCTACTTTACTGGTAAAATAGGACACAGTCACCAGTGAGTGGGGATTGAAGTCCTCAAAAATGGGCACCATGGGTATAAACGATTGACTAAACTTGACTTTATCGTCTCCATGCTATGGTCATGATTAGCCATTGTGCAGAAATATATGACCTTAAACACTAATAAATAAATAAATAAATAATCTTGTCCTTGTTGACTGCCATTTCACTCCATTTCTTCACACAGCTGATAACTTTTAGGCACACTGAATATTTCACAGAATTTAAAACCCATATATTTTTATACTGTACCAATGACCCAGACTTAGCTGGTGCTAACTCCTTAAATTCTAGGGCCAAACACAAATTTTGCCCCCCAATTCCCAAAACTTTCATCAAAATCCGAAATTTCAATGTCCTATGTGGTCCTCCATACTTTTTATCCACTGCGCATGTGCAGTGTCAAGGAGGTCTCAAAATTGGTGCCAAATGTCATTCTTTGTTTGGCCCTAAATTCAGTAATATCTCACCTATATTTGTGCTTGTAATATGGATGAAACCATAAAAAATACAAAATCATCAAAATAACAACTAAAAAATAAATAATAACACATTAAATGTATGCCAGCAATACCTGGAGAGAAGTATTTGTTTATTCCATGAACTCCAATTCACTGATGTGTAATGTCCAGTCATAAATTATGCACACGTGCACCAGGTAAAGTTAGTTTCAAAAACACCAACAGTGTTTAATAAGTGGGACAACAATTTGAAAACAATTTGCGCTGTAACCTGCGCATTTGATGTATTTTTATTGGTTTTTCTGGAATGTTCTCACGTTCCGGAAAACCAACTTAATCACAACAACTGTGCAGGTTACGGCGCAAATGGTGCTCTGATTCTGAAACTATGAAGTTTCAGTCACAAACGAGCATTGGATTTTTTCTTGACAGGGATGAAGACATCGGGGTGATAAACAAACAACAAAAAACAAATAAATGCGAGTATTTTTTAAATCTTTAATAATAATTTTCCTTTATTCTTTTATCTTATTCACCATGTGGTAACTCGTGAGAACTTACCTATTTCCGTTGCATCCCAAACTGCCCCAAATTGGCAAAATGAAACTTGCAGCTAATTCTTTTTGACTGCATATATTTAAAAATGGGGGTGCGACTTATACATGGGCTTTAGGCAAAAGGGAGGATTTCCAAGTGTGAGTTTGGGGTGCGGCTTATACACAGACATATATGGTAACCCCTTTACTGTTCACCTGATTTGAGCCTTGGTAACCCATTGTTTGTTCTCCTAAATCTGAAATAGGTAACCCATGACGTTACCAAAAAATTTATTATACCCACAATGGACCTTTGGAATTTTATTTTAAGACAGACAAGATACATTTCTGTTTGAAAAAGAATAAACTAAGTCACAGTTAAGTGACTGTGCAGGGGATGTTTTAAGGCTGGAACCCCAAACCAGCAATCCACCAGAAAGACTGCAATACTAGCATCTTAAACTTTGTTTGAGGTCAAAAGGTTTGTTCTGTTGTTGTGACTTATCAGCTTAATGACACTGCAGTGGTGACCAGCGTGATCTTTATAAAGGCTTTAAAAAAAGTTCATGATATCAAAGTCTGAGATCACTAAAAATTATTTAAAATCAGCCATGGAACGAAGCAAATTAAATTTGGTGAGACATATGTGGGTGGGGGGATGGGGGGTCACATTAGGTGTAAACACTATGAGCAATTTCCTCTGCATGAAAATAAAAAAGAGTTCTTCGATAGCTAATTTGATTACCTCCCTTACATTAGTTACCTTTCAACAGTACAAAAATACACTTTATAATAGGCCTCTAGTGAGCTGTTTATATGTCCCAGTGCCGCTTCGAACCGTGTCGGTTCAGTGGCGGATGAAAGACTTTACTAAAAGCTGTGAGTGCCGTAGGGTGGGTGGGGGTGGGGGGGGGGGGAGGGGGGTGATGATGCACCTAGACCCAAGTTTGCCAGAGTGTATTCATAATTGTCAACCAGATTTTGAAATTTAATCCTAAAAGATGCTATTACCTCACAACCGAAACAGATATCCACAATGCACAACCTGTCTCCAGGAGAAAGTGGGGGTGAGGGGGGGGGGGGGGGAGGTGCATACCAAGTGCGCAGATGACTGGATTCGCTCTTGTGATACAGCTGTGCTCTGAAACATTCAGATTGGAATTTCAGCCCCCCTGAGCATTACTTCCAATGCATGAACTCCTGAGACAAACAAATTATCTTTTTAGAAATGTCAGAAAAGTAGTAACTGAGGGCAAGTCGGGTGGAGCGGTAAGGGCTCCAATCCCCTTTTAAAATGTTGCAGTCCTGATCAGTCTAGGCTCCCAGCTTGCCTCCCCCCCCTTCCCCCCCTCCCCCCCCCCCCCCCCCTTCCTTATGTTCAGTGACAAGTTCACACTCGGCTCGGTTTGAGTCTACATTTTTCCATTCAGTGTGTCAGAGTGAGACTATCTCAGATCCATGTAATTTTGTTCAAGGCCCACCCTTTCAATTTATCGTCTGGGTCATGTCACACAAATTGTATGATTTTGTAGCCTCACAATTGAAGTGGTCGAATACATTTTGTGTGCTTTTACAAATCAGAATTATATTTACTTCGGAAGTAGAAATTAATATATGCACTTGTAATCATTTCATGGCAATTGCAGAGACATAGGTGTAAATAAATGTTACTGACAGGTGCGTAAAACACCCAAATCACGTATCACGATATGATTTTTCATCTTGAGTATCAGTGCACACGCGAAACTGCCAAAAGCTGTGTTGCAATTCACCGTTGTTACTAACTGTGTAGACATTACATAGCAACCCATCCCTAATTAGCCTGACTGTCATTACCAAATCGGACTGTATCATATTTTTGTGGCAATCCACGAAGCGATTTGGAACAATTTTCACACATATATGGCTCATCATTACAAACAATATTTATGCGAATCCTCAAAAACTTTGCGCGAACCGTCGGGGATTTCGAGGCAACCCATTTTTCGTTTGCGTGTTTTTCAGTTCAGGCGACCTCCAGGTGAACCAAACGTTCGTTCGCCTCAAAAAATCAGGCCTGCATTGGGTACTTTTTCCACTGTATGGACAGAGGACTAGGAGGCCTGCACTTCCCAGGTATCCTAATTTTTTTACTGAATGGTTAAAGCTATAATATGCACGACGTTTTAAAAAACTCAAAATACGAAAAAGAGAACAGCTCTGTTCATGACTTTGACAAGGAAACTTCATCACACACCTGTCAAACGAGTCATTAAACAAAAGGATTATCAACTTACATGTAACAGTCTCTTATCACCTAATTTACTGAGACAATTATGTTTTCAACAGAAAAGCCGACTAGTCAATTTTGAATCGATTACTCTCGTCGACTAGACGACTTTGTAAAATAGGTAATCGTTTCAACACTAATGATGACATCCCCTTTTGGTCGTGATTGGTCAACTGTGACAGCTACAGGTGCCCAAAGCCCGAAAACCTTGAGCACAGTCTACAGGTCATATTTATGAAGGGATTTCATTGAAACTTCGTAGGATCACTCCAGGTGATGCCCAGATGAGAATTCCCCTTTTGGTTGCGATCATTCAACCATGATGGCTGCAAAGGCCAAAGCCTGAAAACCTTTAGCACAGTCAACAGGTCATATTTATGAAGGGATTTCATTGTAACCTGGTAGTTTGACTTCATATAATGTCTAGATGAGAACGTCCCCTTTTGGACACGATTGGACGACTGTGATGGCTACAGGGGCCCAAAGCCTGAAAACCTTGAGCACAGTCTACAGGTTATATTTATGACGGGATTTCATTGTAACTTCATAGGATCACTCCAGATGATGCCCAGATGAGAATGTCCCCTTTTGGTTGTGATCATTCAACCATGATTGCTGTCCGAGCCGAAGCCCAAAAACCTTTAGCACAGTCTACAGGTCTTATTTATGAAGGGATTTCATTGTAACCTGGTACGATGACTTCATATAATGTCTAGATGAGAACGTCCCCTTTTGGGCATGATGGGGCAACTGTGACGGCTACAGTGGCCCAAAGCCCAAAAACCTTTAGCACAGTCTACAGGTCATATTTATGAAGGGATTTCATTGTAACTTGGTAGGATGACTCCAAATAATGTCTAGATGAGAACGACCCCTTTTGGTTTCGATCATTCAGCCTTGATGGCAGCCCGAACCCAAAACCCAAAAACCTTTAGCATAGTCTATAGGTCGTATTTATGGAAGAATTTCATTGTAACTTGTTAGGTTGACTCCTTATAATGCCTAGATGATGACATCCCCTTTTGGTCGTGATTGGTCAACTGTGAGGGCTTCAGGAGCCCGAAGCCCGAAAACCTTGAGCACAGTCTACAGGTCATATTTATGAAGGGATTTCATTGTAACTTCGTAGGATCACTCCAGATGAAGCCCAGATGACAACGTCCCCTTTTGGTCGTGATCATTGAACCATGATGACTTCCCGAGGCCAAAACCCGGAAAACTTTAGTACAGACTACAGGTCGTATTTGTGAAGGGATTTCATTGTAACTTAGTAGAATGACTCAGTATAATGTCGAGATGAAGACATCCCCTTCTAGTTGCAATCTGTGAACCGTCATGGCTACACAGGCCTGAAGCCCAAAAACCTTTAGCACAGTATACAAGCCATATTTATGAAAGGATTTCATTGTAACTTGATAAGATGACTCGTTTTGGAATAATTTCACTGTAACTTTGTAACTTTCGTTGACTTACGTTAACTGTGAGGGCCACATGCATTAACTGTGAGATCATATTAACCCACCCCTCAGCTCTTTAGTACAGTGTACACCTCTTATTATTTTTATTAAAAACATAGCATACAGGGAACAGAAATTAACATATTCTCGATTATCACAATTCTTGTCTTATTTCATAATCCTTTCATAAACATTGACCATTATCCTTTTCATCAAACACAACACACAGACAAGTTAAGCTACAGTGTCATTGACACTTTCATTTCTTTCTGCATTGTTGGTGTCTAGAGGAAGCTTACTTTCGATTTTGGACCAGTCAGCTGAACCAAGAAGGCTGTCAGTAGCCAATTCATTATGGCAGCCGTCTTGAATTTGGTTTCCACCCAATAAGTATTGAATACTGATTTTGGTTATACCCACGAGAGACTTACCTTCCCTTTTATAACACTGCTCATGGGCATATGCAATGCCTTGCGTTGCTCTTGTCAATAAAATTCTACAAATATGGCTGTCTTTAGAACTGGCTCAATGAACTGTTCGAATGACTTCCGTACTTCATATTTGTAAGGTTTTACTGGTAAATATTGTTTATTATACTCGTTGGATGAGGGGGGGGGGGCTGGGGGGGAGGTATACTGGAATCTCCTTGTCCTTCCAGCTGTCCCTCTCTGTCCATCTGTAGACATAATTTTGTCCAGAGATTTTCTCAGATGTTTATGAACCACTCTGCTCGAAACTTGATATGAGTGTTCACCTCCATGGGAACCTGTGCACCTGTTATTATAATTCCAGTTGGATTATTTTTGCCAGAATTATGCCCCTTATGTGTCGATTCCTTTGAAACTTGGTATGGAAACTTACTACCATCGGATCCTGTGCACTTGTGATTATAATTATGATCACACCTTTTGTCAGAGTTGTGCCCCTTTTTATCTTCGAATGTTTGAATTTTGTCCAGAGATTTTCTCAGATGTTTATGGGTCGATTCCTTTGAAACTTAGTATGGATGTTCATTAGACTTATGCCCCTTTTTGACTTAGAATGCCTGACTTGCCTCAAATTTTGTCCAGAGATTTCCTCAAGACATTTATGGGTCAATAATTCCTGTGAAACTTGGTATGGATGTTTAGAACTATGGGATCCTGTGCACCTGTGATTATTGTTTCGATCAATTTTCTCAGATGTTTATGGGTTGATTTCTTTGAAACTTGGTATGGATGTTCACTATAATGGTAACCTGTGCACTTGCGATTATAGTTTTGATTGTCTTTTTTTGCCAGAGTTATACCCTTTTTCGTCTTAGAATGCCTGAATTTTGTCTGGAGATATTCTCAGATGTTTATGAGTCCATTTCTTTGAAACCTGGTATGGATGTTCACTACTATGGAATCCTGTGCACCTGCAATTATAGTTTTGATCAGGCTTTTATTGCCAGAGTTGTGTACCTTTTCACCATAGAATAATCATGTTGGTGGGGCGACAGGCCAGTATGGACAGTCCCATCTGGGACATTTACCCCTCTAGTTGTTTTAAAGAATTCAATTAATGTTTTAAAAATTAAAAAGCTGTGTTGGGTAAAGGGTTAACATGTGTTATTAGTAAACAACAAGGGTTCAACCATGGTGGCCTCATGGTATCCTAGGACACTCACAACCGGTTTGGATTTTTACAACCATTTTCGAGAGAATCTAAGTGGATTCTCCCAAATTTAGATGAAATATAAGCCCTGTCCATCAATACATATAGGCCCCTGCTAAGTTTTAAATATATAACATGCAAGGCAATGCTTTTTTTACCTTATAGTGAATGGTTTTGCAATTTCAACTCTCTTTCAGCAATCAGAGGAACCAATACTTCGTGTGATGAGGCTTGCTGATATGCTGGAAACATGTCAATTCACTCTATTTTGGGTAAGTCAGTTATACTAATAATCATTATCTTTGGCTACTGACATGTACTGATATGTGTGGGTTTGACCTCTGGTCAGGAAATTTTGGATAAGACAGACTTGGGTCTCAGAACTTTGTTTGAACACATGCTTTCCCTTGTAAATGAAATTGTCATATCTCTCTCAGCATCTCATTCGCAGTGTGGAAGAGGTTGTTCAATAGCCAGTCAAAATCTTATATCTGTATAATGTTCTTAAGTTCAGTCCCATCCTAAGTGTACTTTCATGAAGATATATCTTGTAGTGCTGAAACGAATATTCAAATATTTGAATTAGAATAACAAACAACACTTATTCGAATACAAATTCAGTATTCGAATATTCGTACTTCCATGCTGTTTGTCCAAAATCGCGGAGAACATCAAACGATTGTTCATACTTTGCTCTGTGAGCACTCTCAAAGGCAGAAATCAGCAACAGACTATCAGGCAGGTGGGGATAATTCTCTTTTATCTGAAAGATACAATTCATGTGTCCCTGATACGTGTTGTTGAATTATAAGTCAATGCATTGAATGACAATCTCACACAAATCAGACTTGCATTACTGGCTTTGTATCCAAGTGCCGACAGACAAGCGCAGGTTTTTAGTCCCCTATTGCCGGAGGGGACTATAGGTTTGCACTCTGTCCATCCGTCAGTCTGTAGGTCATTAGTATGTCAGTCACACTTTAGTTTTCCGGAGTTTTTTTGGAAACGCTTCAACGGAATGATTTCATTTTTGGTAAACTACTATAGAACGATGACTTACAGATCAAGTTTGAGTTTCATGCAGATTGCATTATTCTTGTGTGAGTTACGGCCCTTGGAAATATGGAAAAGCACCGAAATATCAGTTTTCCGGAGTTTTTTTGGAAACGCTTTAACGGAATGATTTAATTTTTGGTTAACTACTATAGAATGATGACATACAGAGCAAGTTTGAGTTTCATGCTGATTGCATTATTCTTGAGTGAGTTTTGGCCCTTGGAAATATGGAAAAGCACCAAAATATCAGTTTTCCGGACTTTTTTTGGAAACACTTCAACGGAATGATTTCATTTTTGGTAACCTACTATAGAACGATGACTTACAGATCAGGTTTGAGTTTCATGCTGATTGCCTTATCGTTGTGTGAATTGTGGCCCTTGGAAATATGGAAAAGCGCCAAAATATCAGTTTTCCGGACTTTTTCTGGAAACGCTTCAACGGAATGATTTCATTTTTGGTAACCTACTATAGAACGATGACTTACAGATCAAGTTTCATTTACACTCTGTCCATCTATCCGTCGGTCTGTCAGTCTGTCAGTCAGTCTGTCGGTCATACTTTAGTTTTCCAGACTTTTTTTGGAAACGCTTTAACGGAATGATTTCATTTTTGGTAACCTACTGTAGAACGATGACTTACAGATCAAGTTTCATTTGCACTCTGTCCATCTGTCAGTCTGTCAGTCAGTCAGTCTGTCAGTCATACTTTAGTTTTCCGGACTTTTTTTGGAAATGCTTCAACTGAATGATTTCATTCTTGGTAACCTACTATAGAACGATGACTTACAGATCAAGTTTGAGTTTCATTTTGATTGCATTATTCTTGTGTGAGTTATGGCCCTTGGAAATATGGAAAAGCGCCAAAATATCAGTATTTTTATACTGTACCAATGACCCAGACATAGCTGGTGCTAACTCTTAAAAATCTAGGGCCAAACACAAATTTTGCCCCCCAATCCCCAAAATTTGCATCTAAAACCAAAAGAAATCATTTCCTGAAGGACCTCCATACTTTGCCCCTACTGCGCATGCGCAGTGTCAAGGACGTTCCGAAATTGGCGTCAATCACCATTCTTTGTTTGGCCCTTCATCAGTCAACATCTCTCTGATCTTTGTGCTTGTAAATCTCAGTTTAAAGGATGCCAGACACATAATTATTGGAGAAATGGTGGTTCTAAGGAGGATATAGAAGGAGGAGAGGAAAAAGGAGTGACAGAAAATAATCAGGGCTGTAACTTAAAATTTTTTAATGAAATTATGTTAAGTTGCCTATTTTCGAGGCATGGGCCTGTTGTTGTCATTCTTGTTATAAAGTTGCACTGCTTATTCAGTGTTTCCTCTCTCCTGGTCTTCTAAGTCCCCCCTTGCTATTCTCCCATGCTTTTGGCATATTTTTGAGAAAGATCATTTCTAAATTCTCTTGGGAGAATTAGCTTGTTTACAGAATGAATTCTGTTATTTTCCCCATGTTTACGTTTTCACCCATGGGTGTTTAAACATTGTGTTCTGCATCTACCATCTGATGTTCTGCAGATTCTCCCCTGGGAGTCTCTGTTTTGCATCAGATAGTGTGTAATTTTGATGACTGATTTCGGGCCAGTTTTGTCAGTGCCTGGAGTCATGTTTTCTGGTGTTTTTACACTATTTGTTTACATTGGCAACAGTCTCTTTTGAGGGGGGGCTGTTTGCCTTTGGTGTAGTTTATCTCACTATAAGATACATTATTATTTTCCGTAAGTGTTGCATTAATTATTTAATATAATTTTAAAATTTTTGACCACACTTAACCTTGGGATCCATTGGGGCTCAACGTTACTTTTCAGAAACTTGGGCTTCGCTGAAAAAATATTTTTCAAAAATTATTTTGATTTTCAATTGTTTTTTCATTATTAATGGATCATGTTATTATGTATCTTTGTGTTTAGGGGTTGGTGCGAGTACTAGGACTTGTTGTTGACTTTTCACCATGAAAGGTTATTGTGCAAATTGTAATAGGAAGAAATCTTCCTCTGACTTTCATGATCATTGTATTAATTGTAGTCAGTGTACTCGCACTAACTCCTGTTCAATATGTCAATATTGGGATGACAAACATTGGAAACGTGTGTCACGATATGTTGTTAGTGGAGAGAGGGCTATGCCGGCACTTTCTCCGCAGGGTCACTCTACTCTATCAGTTTCTATTTCAGAGGAACAAGAACAGAGGGTGATGTTTCCATGTTATCTTCCACAAGTGCGCTTCCGTCGTCACAATTGAATGCAGAGCTAGCGGCAAAAGTGCTCATGGAGATACGACAGTTGCCTAAGAGGTCTCTAGTAGGATCGACGGCGCTGTCGTCCGCTAGCTCGCCCGGTGTAGCATCCATTCACCGTATGGTTCAGCAGCCGGGTTCGTCCGATGCGGTCCAGGAGGAAATGTTGGGTGATGCGAGCACTATAAACATTCAAGGTGCACACCCAGTGATAGTAGGAGAGATCGGAGGAAGCCTTCTAGTCCGGTTCCTAGCTCGTCCAGGTCCATCCGGACTGCGAGCGAGAGAGGCCCCTCTCTCGTACAACAACATCTGGGACCAGATGTTGTGGTACAAAATGTGTCATTAGCGGAGCACATGTCCGTCGCTCGGGACGCTCCGTTGTACAGGCAGTCCGCTGAGACTGCTCAGGCTTCTTCTTCCTCTCACCAGCGCACACGACCGCACCTTGGCTACGTGACCGGTGATATTTTACCAGCTTCGCCGACCAGGGATTCTTCGGCGACCAGGTCACGCCATCCGGTAGCCAGGGACACAAGGCCGGTTGACTCCGGACGTTCGCATAGGAAGAGTATGCGGGAGTCACTAGATGCGGAGCTGCCCTCGGCGAAGCAGCGAAAGACTGCGCCTCCGCAGGCCTCGATGTCGGACGTGCTTGCTCAAATAGCACAACTTATCCGAGCATCCCAGCAACCGACAGAAACGTTGTCAGATCGGGAATTATCCGACGACGCTGGGTCGGTACGCTCCGTTGAAGCATCGGGTGCGGATGACCGGGAGCATCATGAGGTCCGACCGGATGGTGAAAGGGATACGGATGACTTGGAGTTATCCCTTTCGGAACAACATAAAGCTGCCATGGACTTCATCCGGCACTTTCTTCCTCAGGTTGTTCCGTTGGGCCAGACTGCTGCGGTACCGGACAAGAGAATTATAGCGTCATTGGACACTGATTTCTTCGAGCGGTTCAAGGACATCGCTCCTGAGTTTCCGTCTCAGTCCAATAATGTCACAAGGGCATTTGAATTATTGAACGACGCTATATTCAAGCTTGCTTCCAGAACAGGAAAAGCGGGTTTCTTGTCCGCCAATGCTCTTAACCTGCCTTTCATTAATCCAAGGAATAAATTCGACAGGGTATCCCGAGAGTTCCTCTGCGTATGGACGACGAGGCGGAAGACTTAGAATTATCATTACCGTCGTCTATGTCTATCCCAACCGCGGTGTTGGATACGACTATTTCGTCTAACAGAGCCAGTTTAGATGCTTTATCTTACGCAGACCACCTTACAAAGGCGTTATCACTGCGTCTTCAAGGGAAAGAATTTCAGGATGTTCAATCCTCTTTAAGACTTCTTTCAAGGGCAGTAGCTTATTCCACGTGTAACTCCGCCCTTTCAGTGGCAAACTTGGAGTTGGTTAGACGTGACGCAGCCCTAGCTACATCCACACTCGTGGATAGTAAGGTGAAGAACTCTCTCAGAGTCGCATCGATCTCCGGAGAACTTCTCTTCGACGGCAAGCTTTCTGCAATTTACGATAAAATTACTAAGAAAGCTTCGGATTCTCTGCTGTTTAAGTCCGCTTCTAAGAAGTCGGACACGGCAGATAAGAGTAAGACAGGCACTTCTGGGTCTAATGCGCCCAAGAGAGGTTCCTATAGAGGTTCCGGTGCGTCCTCTTGGTCTTATTCAAGAGACCGTCAAGGCAGCGACTCACGTACGGGACGTCCTTCGGACCGGGACAACCGGTCGGACGCCCCGAGGTCGACGGGACGAGGTGCGGGTTGTGGAGGATGTGGTTTCTCCTCCCGCAGGCCTCGCAGGTCCAGGAGGTGATGGCTTCAACCTCTATCGCGTTCCGGTTGGCGGAAGGTTGTCGAGTTTTTCACAAGAGTGGGCGTCGATTACGGACGACCCTTGGGTGAGAGGGGTGATTTCGGAAGGTCTGAAAATATCCTTCAAACGAAAGCCTCCATTAACTCGAAGTCCAAAATGGACTCAACTTCCGTCAAATCCGCAGAAAAGAGACGCTCTGTTATCAGAGGTGCAGTCTCTTTTAATGAAGAACGCGGTAGAGGTCGTAGAAAACCAGGAAACACTGGGATTCTACAGCCATCTGTTTCTGGTTCCGAAACCAGACGGCTCGTTCCGTCCAGTCATAGATTTGAGCTGGATAAACAAGCTGATCTTCGCTCCGAAGTTTTATATGGAGACGATTCGATCGGTCAGAGCGAGTATTCTTGTGAACGATTATGCAACAAGCATAGATCTCAAAGATGCGTACTTTCACGTCATGGTACATCCGACATTCAGAAAGTATCTACGCTTCGCAGTCCTAGGAGTGGTGTATCAATTCCGGGCGATGTGCTTCGGATTGAACCTGGCACCCTGGGCTTTCACTCGGGTAATGAACTCTGTAATGATGTATTTCCGAGCTCATTCGTCTGCGGTAACGTCGGCCTACCTGGACGACATTCTTCAGAGGTACAGCAAGGAGTTAACGCTTCAGAACGATGTGCAGAATCTGCTTCTATTGCTCCGACGTCTTGGTTTTATAATAAATGAGGAGAAGTCGGATCTGGTGCCGTCCAAGTCATTCACACATCTGGGAATGAGCTTCGAGACGCACAACAATCTTGTTCGTCTGCCGTTAACCAGAGCGAAATTAGTCAGTTGTTACGCTCGCTATTGTCTTCATGCAGACAAAGTCACAGCGAGGGAGTTCATGAGACTGATAGGTCTGTGCGGAGCCGCTGCGGATCTCATTCCGATGGGGCGGTTACGCACTCGTCCTCTCCAAATTTTCTTGACTCAGAATTGGAGTGTGAAAATTCATTCGCTCGACATAGACGTTCTCTTGTCAGATCAAGTGAAACGAGAGATTCAGACTTGGGCAAACATTCAGTGGTTAACTCAGGGAATTCCGCTGCAGTTGCCGGATCCGAGTTTTACCATTATGACGGATGCCAGTCAAATAGGTTGGGGTGCAACATTGATCCCTATTGGATTCGAGATGCCAGGGTCTTTGGGATCCACAATTCCTAGGCAAGCACATAAACATCAAGGAAATGATGTCAATTTGGCTTGCGTTACGTCATTGGATGGACATTATTTACAAAGCTCATGTCCAAATCCTGTCCGACAATACGACAGTAGTGGCGTATATACGGAACCAGGGAGGCACTCATTCAGTTCCGTTATTCAATCTAATGGAAAGAATCCTTCTGTGTGCTCTAGAACATCAGGTTCTGCTTTCGGTCCGTCATATACCGGGTCGTCTGAATGTACTAGCAGACTCCCTTTCACGAAAGGGTCGCTTGTTGCCGTCGGAGTGGACTCTCAACAAACAAGTATTCAATCAGATTTGCTACCAATGGGAACGGCCAATGGTAGACTTATTTGCGACACATCTCAACAATCAGTTGCAGACGTATGTGTCTCCGTGTCCGGATCCAAGAGCATTTGCAGTAGACGCTCTGTCGATCCCTTGTGATGGAATGATAGGATATGCGTATCCTCCAGAGCCGGTGATTCAGCAAGTATTGCTAAAAATAAAACAATCTAAATGCAAGATTCTGTTGGTAGCATCTCTGTCTCCACAGAGACCGTGGATAAATCTACTCAGGTGTCTGTTGTGGGACCTACCGCGAAAGCTTCCTCCACGGGAGGATCTTCTTTCACAGGGGAAACCGCCTCAACTTCCTCACAACCCGCAAGGTCTCAACCTTCACATTTTTCCGTTGTGCGGTCCTTCTTGCATGGCAAGCACTTTACAGGACGAGCAGTGGACGCGATTTCTAACTGTAGGAGGACCTCCTCTTCACTTAACTATGCGGCTAAGTGGAAGGTCTTTCGTCGTTGGTGTAGGGATCATTCTGTTGATATTTTTTATCCCTCCATACCAGACATTGCAAACTTTCTAGTATACTTGTTTGACGAAATCAAACTGCAGCCTGTTACTATTAAGGGTTATAGGTCTATGTTATCTGATACCTATGCACATCATGATAGTTTACAAATTGGATCTAATGTCTCTTTATCTAAGTTAGTTAGAAACTTCCCGATAAATAGACCCAGAACTCTTAGGTTAATTCCTAAGTGGAATTTAGCCTGGGTTCTTCTTAAACTGAAGGAAAAGCCATTTGAACCTCTTGGGACAGTAGATTTCAAATTTTTGTCTTATAAGACAGCTTTTCTCTTAGCTTTCTCTTCTGCTAGAAGAGTCAGTGAGCTTCATGCACTGTCGGTGGATGATTCTCACTATCGTAGTGTCGGGAACACTATCACCTTCACTACTAATGTGGGATTTTTAGCTAAGAATCAGGCTCCTAATAAATATCCGGAACCTATTGTTATTAAGGCCCTTCCGTCTTCAGACGGGCATAGGCCTTTACTCTGTCCTGTTAGAGCGTTACGTATTTATTAACAGAGATCTCAGTTTATCAGAAAGGGACGGAAATGTTTCTTTCTGTCTCTGATGCCTAATAGAAAGGACATTTCGGTCCATTCTATTGCAAGATGGATTCAATTAACTATCCGTACTGCTTATGAAAATTTATCTTCTTCTCAGCAGTCTGTGCTTAAGATTTCGGCTCATGAAGTAAGAGCTCTTTCTACATCTTGGGCTTACGCAAATAGTATTGCTATTACAGATTTAATGAAGGCTGCTTATTGGTCTCAGCCATCCACATTCACGAATTTTTATCTCAGAAATATTGAGTCCATTTCTGGAGACCTGCATTGTTTAGGTCCGTTATCTGTTGCTCAGAATGTCGTCCACTAAACAGTTGCAACTATAGTTATGCAGGCTTTCTGTTCCGGCAGTGACTCCGTCCGGCTGCCCTCTTCGCTCTGGGCTATTTGACCCAGGCCAAGGGGAAGGGGGGGGGGAGTGTGTTCCCTTAGGTCACCTGCTTTATAGTGAAAAGCAAGGGAATTCCTCCTCCGAAGTCAGTATTTCTAAGTCGTTTCCGGGATGGTTTTAAAGTGTAATATTAATGTTAAAAATTCATTCATGTCATGTTTTTAAAGTGTAGCTCGGTGTGAAGCATTTGTATATGTCAAGTGTCAAACAGGCGTTAATATACAATCCTCGGACACTTTTAAAGAATATAAAGAGTCTCAATTCTCTGGACTAACTTTATTTATTGGCTTACTTTAAAAATAATTAGTATAAAGGGTTATACTGGATGTTAATAGAGAACATGAATGTTATTATGCTCAATTATGAAGGGTATTGTATCTTTCTAATTTATCATAAAATAAGAAAGATACATGTAAAGCCTAATACTCCTTTTCTCCTTGAGGGGTTGACTCTATATTATATAGTTGAGCTTTTTGAATTTTCCTCTATGTCCTAGGCCCTCCAGCCTTTTTACTATTCAGCTATGTCTGGGTCATTGGTACAGTATAAAAATGTTAAAAAATTTATAGTAATTTATATATTTTTTATACTTACCAATGACCCAGATGGGGATGGCCCTCCCAAGAGTTGGGAACTCATACCTCCCCGCTGAGTACATAGCGCTAACCAGGCACTGCTTGCTAGAATGGTGATTGGCGCCAATTTCGGAACGTCCTTGACACTGCGCATGCGCAGTAGGGGCAAAGTATGGAGGTCCTTCAGGCCATGATTTCTTTTGGTTTTAGATGCAAATTTGGGGGATTGGGGGGCAAAATTTGTGTTTGGCCCTAGATTTTTAAGAGTTAGCACCAGCTATGTCTGGGTCATTGGTAAGTATGAAAAATATATAAATTACTATAAATTTTTTAACTTTCTGGACTTTTTTGGAAATGCTTCAACGGAATTCGTGCTGATCACATCTAGGTTATAACATTTGTATAATTATTATATAGTCATTAGTCCGGTAGGGGACATTGTATTGCTTCAGTGATATGTGCGCTCTTGTTTTTTCTTGTGTGCAGCATTGAGCACCTGTATGTCTGTGTGACTTTCTCTTTGATGAAGAGCTTTTAGTTGCAGATTATAATGCTGAAAAAATCCCTCAGTGTGAGTAATGCTGCTTCCAGAAAAAATTGACTATTCATGGCGCTTCACCAAAATGTTTTGTAGGAAAACTAATAAATCTGGTTCTGGTTTTATTAAACTGCTTAAAACTTTGAAGAAATGTCATAAAAAGACTTATTTTAAAATCTAACATTAAAATTTGTTTTTTGCTGGTGACTGTCAACAAAGGTTTGTTGGTCAATGGTGCATATATTAATTTCTTAACACACCCTTTTCATGACTTGACACATACTCCCACCAGAAATCTCTATTGCGTGGAATAGGTAAACATCGAACTGTTTGTGACATTTATCTCAGCAGTGAATAGAAAATTAGGAGTACATCATCATCACAGAATCACATTAAACTCAAGCCACTCAAGGTAAAAGGTTCTTTACATTTATATATGCCTAATTAGAAACCCAATAGAGAATTTTTGACTAATGTAAATAAATTGGCTCCCACTTCGAATGCGCGCTCGTGGGAACAATTCGTACACACAGATTTTTGTTCAGGTGCATGGCATACCAAGCACCAGTGTTTTTTAAACGGCAAGGCCTGCAGTGTGATCAGTACCGCTATCGTTGTTTTGCTTTCATACATAATGGTCACAATAGGTTGTGGTGTTATTTCATCCAATATTCGAATATGAAGTGAATATAGTCCGCGAATATTCAAATACAAAAATTTGGTATTCAGTTCAGCACTAATTTCTTGAGTATTGAAAACAAGAGGTGGAAGTTTTTCAAACCATTTTAAATCTTTGCACGATGCTGGCAAATATTCCCGCTCAGGACAGAATTTCTGCTGCCACTGAAATAAGGATAATTTGAGCACATTTAATCAAAATTCCCTCCGGAAAATTGAATGGACTTTTTCACCAATGATTCTAGAGTTTAATTTACATGACTTTTTCGTCAAATCTAGTTATGGCTCATTTCCAAATTTCATGAAAAATATCTTGAAAGTCATCAGCAGGTTAAGAGTTAACTACCAAACCATTGACCCAAAAATATTAACTCCTTTCATGACATTAAACTAAGCCAAATGCTGAATTTTTACCTCCTAAATCCCCAGAATTTAAGCTAAAACACATAAACAAGAGAGTCCAGAATGGTACACTATATATACTCCTTATGCATACAAAGAAGAGCAGGAAGTTCCAAATTCACTGGTCAAAGCTCCATTCTTTTTTTTGACTGCTGTAAAGAAGTTTCTAGTTAACCTGCTCTCTTCAAATATTAATAAAATATTGCCTAAACTGTTTGAGAGATGGTGATTTGTCAAACAGAATGAGAACAAAACATCTGCAGCAAGAAAATTAGGAACAAACTGGACTGTGATTTCATTATCTGCCTGTGACACCTGTTGATGTACATATGTTTACACATGCACTCTCCCTCTAACAAGCTATTAATTGAAAATAAAATATGTTTTCATTTTTGGAATTCACTGAAGAAACCCCCAAAGAGTGGTCTTGAGCTGAGTTTGAATAGTATTGACTGGTTTTGTTCCTTATGTTGGGTAAAGAGTTGATATAGATGAGATTTACACTTAATTCTTAAGGGCCTGAACATGAGTCCTGAATTCCCACTAGGCCTCATCCTCCATATGCCCACTGGCTTAACAGTGGTTTGTAGTTAAGTACTGACTGCGTATTAAGGCAACCGCGACTTGACTAGAAGCCACTAGGTAATTTGCGTATTGTTAACAAGACCAGTAGAATTGAATGGTAAAAAAATTGCCATCGGTTGTGTCAGGTTGTTCTATGAGAACCACTGCTCAGAATTTTTTGATATTTGGTATACAGCAACCATGGGGGGGGGGAGATACAAGTGTGTTAAAATGAAACCCCTTGGTTCATATTTGGGCTCAATACAGGAGCCCAAAGTTTTAATTTAGGGCAATATGGGGAATGATCTTTAAGAATCTTTTCCTTATCCAACAGTCAGAATGCTTTCATATTTGGTATGCAACATCTTTAGAGGGGGTCAGATTCAAGTTTGTTCAATTCTTGTCCCTGGTTTTATATCTCTGTTGGAGCCCAAAGTTTAACTTAGTGAAGTATGAGGAAATTTCTTTAAAAATCTTCTTCAGATCCACCATTGAGAATCTTTCATATTTGGTGTACAATATCTCTGGATGGGCCAGATTCAAATTGTTCAAATCAGTTCCATGTGTTAATATTTTAACTTGGTGCAATATAGGGGACTTTCTTTAAAAATCATCTTCTTCAGATCCACCAGTCAGAATGCTTTCATATTTGGTATGCAACATTTCTAGGGGGTGAGATTCAAGTATGTTCAAATCGAGTGCCTGGGTTAATATTTGGACTCCCTATGGGAACCTGAATTTTAACTTGGTGCAATATGAGGAAATTTCTTTAAAAATCTTCTTGTTGAGATTCTCCAGTTAGAATCCTTTCATATTTGGTATACAACATCTCTATTTGCATCAGATTCAAGTTTGTTCAAATCGGCTCCCTGGATTAATATTTGGTCTCCCTATGGGAGCCTGAAGTTTAATTTAGTGCAATATGAAGGAATTTCTTTGAAAGTGTTCTTCTCCAGAACCATCTCTTAAATCGTTTTGATATTTGGTATACAACTTATGTAGGGAGAATCAGATTCAAGTTTGTTCAAATTGAGTCCCAGAGTTAATATTTGGGCTCCCTATGGGATCCTGAATTTTAACTTAGTGCAATATGAGGGAAATTCTTTAAAAATCATCTTCTCCCTATCCACCAGTCAGAATGCTTTCATAATTGGTATACAACATCCCCCTGGGGGAGTTTCAAGTTTGTTCAAATCGGGTCCCTGGGTTAATATTTGAGCTCCCTATGGTAGCCCGAATTTCAACTTTGTGCAATATGAGGAAATTTCTTTTAAAATCGTCTTCAGATCCACCAGTCAGAATGCTTTCACATTTAGTATATAGCATCCTAGTGGTGGAAGGGTGTTTCCAAAAATTTCCACAAAACTGTAACATGTTACCCCTTCATTGGGACAAGCTCGTTCCAAGGAGGGGGTCACATGATATGGTTTAGTAGAGATTTTTGGAAAAATATTTTTTCAACTGCTGAAGTGGCATATTATGCAAGGGGATTTGTTAGGTAAAGCATTAACCAAATTGTCTCTTCTTGTACTTAAATATAATACGGATTTCTATATGAAATTCTTCTATGTGTGCAACTTCTAGTGCATATTTGATTTGGATGAAACGTTTTATTCATGATGGCTAGCAAGTGGAAATGTACATATTTCTAAATGTTCAAGCTGCAACATTATTGACCGTTATTTCCCTGAAACTTAAACTGCTTGAGTGCAAAATTATTTTTGATCATCAGAATTTGTCTGCGTGTCTTTTCCTTATTATGTCTCCCCTTTCCAGAAGGGAGACATATTGTTTTAGTGCATATTCTTCTTCTTCTTCTTCTTCTTCTTCTTCTTCTCATACAAACTTTGTCCGGGCCATAACTTTTTTGTCTTTTGACCTACACCTTAGATACTTGGCATGTGGATGTATCACCATGAGCCGGTGTGCAGTGTACCATAGTGACCTTCATGTGACCTTGACCTTTGACCGGAAGGTCAGATTTATGTGTTTTTTTAAGGGAAACATCACACAAACTTTGTCTGGGCCATAACTTTTTTGTCTTTTGACCTACACCTTAGATACTTGGCATGTGGATGTATCAATATGAACCGGTGTGCAGTGTACCATAGTGACCTTCATGTGACCTTGACCTTTGACCTGAAGGTCAGATTTATGCACTTTTTTAAGGGAAACTGTCTGGACCAGAACTTTTTTGTATTTCGAGTCAGGCTTTAGATATTTGGCATGTGGATGTATCACCATGAGCCGGTGTGTAGCGTACCATTGTGATCTTCATGTGCCCTTGACCTTTGATCTGAAGGTCAGATTTGTGCTTTTTTGAAGGAAACTTTGTCCGGACCAAAACTTGTTTGTCTTTTGAGCCAGGCCTTAGATATTTGGCACGTGGATGTATCACCATGAGCCGGTGTGTCGCATACCATTGCGACCTTCATGTGACCTTGACCTCAAGGTCAAATTGATGTACTTCAAATAGGGAGTAATTGTCCAGACCAGAATTTTTTTGTTTTTTGACCTAGGACTTGGTTATTATGTCTCCCCTTCCCAGAAGGGAGACATATTGTTTTAGTGCATATTCTTCTTCTTCTTCTTCTTCTCGTACAAACTTTGTCCGGAGCATAACTTTTTTGTCTTTTGACGTAGACCTTAGATATTTGGCATGTGGATGTATCACCATGAGCCGGTGTGTCACGTACCATAGTGACCTTCATGTGACCTTGACTTTTGACCTGAAGGTCAGATTTATGTGCTTTTTAAGGGAAACTTTGTCCGGGGCATAACTTTTTTGTCTTTTGACCTAGACCATAGATATTTGGCATGTGGATGTATCACATGAGCCGGGGTGTCGCGTACCATAGTGACCTTCATGTGACATTGACCTTTGGCCTGAAGGTCAGATTTATGTGCTTTTTTAAGGGAAACTTCGTCCGGACCAGAACTTTTTTGTCTTTTGACCTAGTTTCTCTTTTGAGCTAGACCTTAGATATTTGGTATGATTGTCAATATCGGTCATGTATATATAATTTGCAGTGCATTAAATAGAAAGGAAGGGGAGACATATGTTTTAGTGTGCTTAAACAGTTTCTAGTTACAATTTATGGGAGAGTGCCAATAGGCACTCTCCCATAAATTGTAACAAGGCAAATGCCAACAGACTAAATAATTTCATTTCAAAGATAAAGTAAAGCACAGCCACTGAATATGAAGCCTTTAAGTTGTGGTACCTGCACTTCAGAATAAATCCCAAATGTGGGCTTCCAGCACTCTTCCAGTTAACTCATAATATTTAATATTGATTTCATATGAAGTTCTTGGGTGCACAACTCCTCCAACATCAACACATTTTGATGGAACATCCCACATATTTCAAAATTTTGAAGCTCCATATTTGGATATACAGTCCGGAAAGCCAAAATAATAGGTATCATTCACATTCAGTGATTGTTTTGTTTTGTTTAACAATTCCTGGAGAGCATATGTATAGTTATCACCATACAGATTTCCAAGATGGTGTATTGAAGTTGAGAATTTGTCACTGGTAGTGTTGAAATGGCTTCCGAGTCGACTAATGGAGGACCAAAAGCCGAGTTGCAGTTGACAGATCGCATCCCAGTACAATAGGAATGAAACTCCTTGTTAGTCCTCAGACCAAGTTACAGTGCCTCCATTTGTGTCATGATCAGATGTGCTAACCTACTGTACAGCTCGGAATAAACACCAAATCACTCCCAGAATGAGACCCGTTTCAGTTTAAATACCAGAAAATAAAACAAAGAGGTTTTGGGGGCAGTAAAGTGTCAAATTTTAAGTGTGGACTGTTGTCAGTGTTGCAGAATTGGAGAGAAAATAGGTGACTTACGCTTATAATATTTTAAATTCCACCTTCATTTAAATTAAGTTTCTAGTTGAATAAAATATATCAAAGAGCAACTAAATAGCATACATTTATTTGATTTAATTATTTATTTATGTTCTATTTCTATTCGAAACCTGCATGGGTATACAGGTCAAAAGTTAAGTTTTATTCATAGTAATTCAGGTTGCTTCTGTTACTGGACGAAAATCAGTGACAGGAAATACATAAACAACATCTGTATTTTTAAATAGCAGCTAACACTGCTTTTTACTCTGTTGCTTAGATTAGTAGTCGGATGTTTATTGTCAGAAGTCCCGAATGGACAAATGTAATACAAATGATATCCGATCCCAGAAGTCCATGCACAATATAGCGACACCATTTTTAGATTGTTTACATAAATAAGTAAAATGGATACCACATTGCTTTATTCCCAAACTGTCAAAACAATCAGCTTATAAGTGTGTTTCATATTTTTATACTGTACCAATGACCCAGACATAGTTGCTGGTGCTAACTCTTAAAATATAGGGCCAAACACAAATTTTGCCCCCCAATCCCCAAAATTTGCATCTAAAACTAAAGAAAACATGTCCTGAAAGGCCCTCCACACCTCGCCCCCACTGCGCATGCGCAGTGTCAAGGACGTTCCGAAATTGGCGCCATTTATCATTCTAAGTTTGGCCCTTCATCAGTTAACATCTGACTGATCTTTGTGCTTTTAAATCTCAGTTTAAATGATGCCAGACACATAAATATTAGTGAAATGGTGATTCTAAGGAGGATAGAAAAGGAGGAGAGGAAAAGAATGTGTGACAGAATATTATCAGGGCTGTAACTTAAAATTTTTTAATGAAATTATGTTAAGTTACCTATTTTCAAGGCAGCAGCCATTTTGTTGTCATTCTGATTATTTAGTTACACTGTTTTTTCAAGTGTTTTTCCTCTCTCCCTGTCCTTTAAGTTCCCCCTTGCTATTCTCCCATGCTTTTGGCATAGTTTCTGTAATTATTATTACTAAAATTTCTTGGGAGTTTTAGCTTAATAACAGAATGAATTCTGTTCTTTCCCCATGTTTACGTCTTCACCTACGGGTGGTTAGGCGTTGTGTTCTGCATCTACCATCTGATGTTCTGCAGTTTCTTCCCTGGAAGTCTCTGTTTTGCATCAGATGGTGTATTTTTGGTAACTGATTTCGGGCCTGGGTGCCTGGAGTCTTATTTTAGTGTTTTTACACTCATTGTTTACATTTACAACAGCCCTCTGTGTGAGGGGGGGATTTCTAAATAATAATATCTTTATGTTATTTTAATCATAACTAGATACATTATTATTGTTCGTAAGTGTTGAATAAATTGTTTAAAATATTTTTAAAATTTTTGTCCACACTTAGGCTTGGGATCCATTGGGGCTCAACGTTACTTTTCAGAAACTTGGGCTGTTCTGAAAAAATATTTTTTCAAAATATTTTGATTTCAATTATTTTTTCTATATTAATGGATCATATTATTATTATGTATTTGATTGCCAGGGGTTAGTGCGAGTACCAGGACTTGTTTTCTTTTCTCATTGAAAGGATATTGATCAATTGTTTTAGGAGGAAGTCTTCCTCTGACCTTATTATCATTCTATATGTGGTCAGTGTACTCGCATTAACTCCTGTTCTGTATCGTATGATTTCGATGACAATATGGGAAGCGTATGTCACGGTATGTTGTTGGGGATTTGGACACTCCGGTCCTTTCCCCGCAGGGTCACTCTACTTTATCAATTTCTATTTCAGACGATCAAGATTAGGGTGATGTATCTGTGATGTCTTCCAACAGTGTGCCTCCGTCGTCACAATTAATGAAGGGCTAGCGGAAAAGTGCTCATGTAATACGCCAATTGCCTAAGAGGACCCTAGTAGGTTCGACGGCCTTTGACGTCCGCTAGCTCGCCCGGTGTAGCGTCCATTCACCGAATGGTTCGGCAGCCGGGTTCGTCCGTTGCGGTCTAGAAGGAATTTTGGGGTGATGCGAGCACTATAAAATTAACTTAATGCACACCCAGTGACGGCGGATCGGAGGGAGAACGGAGGAAGCCTTTTAGTCCGGTTCATAGCTCGTTCCGGTCCATCCGGACGGCAAGCGAGAGAGGCCCCTCTCTCGTTCAACAACATCTGGCCCCAGATGTTGTGGTACAAATGTGTTGTTAGCGGAGCATACGTCCGTCGCTCGGGACGCTCCGTTGTATAGGCAGTCCGCTGAGACTGCTAAGGCTTCCTCTTCTCATCAGCGCACACGACCGCACCTTGGCTGCGTGACCGCCGATATATTACCAGCTTCGCCGATCAAGGATTCTTCGGCGACCAGGTCACACCATCCGGCAGCCAGGGATTCGAGACCGATGGACTCCGGACGTTCGCATAGGAAGTATGCGGGAGCCATCTGATGCGGAGCTGCCCTCGGCGAAGCACCGATAGACTGCGCCTCCGCAGGTCTCGACGCCGGACATTCTTGTGCACATAGCACAGCTTATCGCAGCATCCCAGCAGCCGACAGAAACGGTGTCGGATCGAGAATTATCCGACAGCGCTGGGTCGGTAGCCGGGGACTCGAGGCCTGCAGACTCCGGACGTTCGCATAGGAAGTGTGCGGGAGTCAACGTACACGGAGCTTCCAGCGGCAATGCATCGTAAGTCCGCTACTGCACAGGCCTCGGGAACGGACGTGCTTTCCTTAATAGCACAGTTTATCGCAGCATCCCAGCATCAACTGAATCTGTCGCATATATTTTATCCGACGATGCTGGGTCGGGACGCTCCGCGGAAGCGGGTACGGACGTCCGAAAGTTTCATCCGGTCCGACGGGATACCGAAAGGGATTCGGTGGATTTCAAGCTTTCCCTTTCGGAACAACATATGCTGCGATGCCGGATAAGAAACTGATAGCGTCGGTGGACTTAGAAATTTTTGGTTCGGTTCAGGGACATCGTCCCTCAGTTCCGACATAGTCCAATAATGTCACACAAACTTTCGAATTATTGAACGACGCTATATATATTATTATTTTATGCTTGCTATCCAAGCATTTCTGGTTTCTTGTTCGAAGAGTTATGGAGATGTCTTTCAAAAGTGTGCCTCTGTCGTCATAGTTAATGAAGAGTTAGCGGCAATAAGTGCTCATGGAATATGTCTATCGCTTACGGAATGACATTCGCTAGCTCACCCGGTGTAGCATACATTCATCGAATGGTTCGGCTGCCGGGTTCGTCCGTTGCGGTCTAGGAAGGAGATTTGGGTGATGCGAGCACTTTAATTACTTTAGTACTCACCCAGTGACGGCAGATTGAGGACAGATCGGAGGAAGCCAACAACATAGGGGACCGCATGTTGTGGTTCAGATATTTTACATTCGGAGCATATGTCCGTTGCTCGGGACGCTCCGTTATATTGACAGTCCGAGAGACTGTCTTTAATGCTTCCTCATCCTCACAGCAGGGCACACGACCGCACATTGGCTACGTGACCTCGAGTATCCGATCAGTTTCGGCATTCAGTGATTCCACAGCGAATAGGTCGCGCCATCCGGTAGCCAAGGGACACGAGGCCTATACACTCCGTTCGCTCGCATATTGGAAGTATGCACGGGGTAACGATCTCGGAGCTTCCTGCGGCAATGCATCGTAAGACCGCTGCTCCTCAGGCCTCGGTGACGGACGTGCTATCCGAGTTAGCACAGTTCTTTCGCAGCATCCCAGCAATTGACGGTTTCTCGGTCGAATCAGGAATTATCCGACGGCGCTGGGTCGGTGCGGTCCGCGGTTGCATCAAGCTACGGACGACCGAACGCTTTATAGGGTCCGACAGGATGGCGAAAGGGATTCGATAGATTTCGAGTTTTCCCTTTAGTAGTATCGGAAGATGCCTTTCATATCTTCTGGCATTTCTTCCAGTGATTATTTTTCGGACTTCATTGCTGCGATCTTGGATAAGAGACTTATAGCGTCATTGGACTCGGATTTTTCGATCGGTACAGGGACTTTGTCCCTGACTTACCGACGCAGTCCAATATTGTCATTACAACATGTGTTTTATTTTTCGACGCTATATATTATATATATATATACAAGCCTGCTACTAAGCATGATAGTTTAGTTTCTTGTCCACGTGGCTCATTTCTGCCATTTTATCTTTTTTACATATAGTTTATTTTGGCAGAGCAGGGCATACCGAGAGTTCATATGCGTCTAGACGGTGTGATTAAAGACTGCATATATTCTTTTTCGCCGTTTATGTCTTTTCCAATTTCAATATTGGGAACGACATTATGTATAGTAGACTTAACTTAGACGCTTTATTATACGTAATCCGCCTTACTGAGGCGTTATCATTACGTCTTCAAGAAAAGATTTACGGGATATTATTCTCAATGTAATTTCTTTTGAGGGCAGTATTTTGTTCACGTATAACTCCGCCCTTCAGTGGCTGATTGGAGTTGGTTAGACGTGATGCAGCCCTAGCTACATCCACGCGTGGATAGTAGGTTAAGAACTCTCTCAGAGTCGCTTCGTTCTCGGAGGAGCTTCTCTTCGACGGCAACTTTCCGGCAATCCATGAATTGCTTGGTTTATACTTTCTCTTGTCTATCTAGTGTTACAAGAGATTCAGACTGGGGCAAACATTCGGTGGTTGACTCAGAGAGTGCCGCCGCAGTTGCCGGACCCTAGTGTGGCTGTTATGACGGTTGCCAGTCAAACAGATTGGGATATATACTGATCCCTACGGATTCGAAGTGCCAGGGTCTTTGGGTTCCGCAGTCTTTTAGCTATCAGTTTAACTTCCGCGGAATAATGTTTTTTAGGCTTGCTTTATGTCATTGCATGAACATTATTCAGAAATGCATGCCCAAATTCCTGTCCTTTAATTCGACAGTAGTGGCGTATCTCCGGAACCAGGGAGGCACTCTTTCGTTTCCGTTATTCAATTTAATGGAAAGAATCCGTCTGTTGGTTATTGTACACCAAGTTCAGTTTTGGTCCGTCATATTCGGGGTCGTCTGATTGTTTTATCGCACTCCCGTTCTCTTACGGGTCGCTTGTTGCTGTCAGAATGGACTCTCAACAAACAAGTATTTAATCAGATTTGCTATCTATGGGAGCGCCCAATGATGTTTTATTATGACACAGCTTGCTAATCAATTGCAGACGTATGTGTTGGCTTGTCCAGATCTCTGAGCTAATACTGTTAACGCTCTATTGATCTATAGGACGCAATGATAGGATACGCGTATCCTCCGGCGCTGTTGTTTTAGCAGGTATTGCTAGGATAAACAACCACAATACATTTCTGTTGATAGCATCTCTATCTTCACAGAGATCATGAGTAATTTACTCTCTTGTCTACTGTGGATCTTAACGTGAAATCTTCCTCTATGTGAGGATCTTTTTTCACTGGGTAAATCGTGTCATCTTTATCACAACCAGCAAGGTCGCAACCTTCATGTATTCCGTTGTGTGGTCCGTATTGCATTGTAAGCACTGTACTGGACGAGCTTTGGACGCGATTTCTTACTATAGGAGATCCTCTTCTTCGCTATTCTATGCGACTAAAGTGGAGGCTCTTCCGTCGTGGTGTAGGGATCATTATGTTCATATGGTTGATCCCTCCATACTACGCATTGCTAGTTTTTAGTATACTTGTTTCACAAGATCTACTGCAGCCTGTTGTTATTTAGGTTATAGGTTTATGTTACCTCATACCTATGCACTCTACGATAGTTTACAATTGAGTCTTTTGTCTCTTTATCTAAGTCAGTTAGTAACTTTTTGATAAATAGACTTAGAATCTTTAGATTAAATTCCTATACGGATTTTAACTTCGGTTCTTATTTAGCTAAGTAATCATTTGAGCCTCTGGAAACAGTAGTTTTCAAATTCTGACCTTTTAGACAGTAATTCTGTTGGTTTCTCTTTTACTGTAGAGTCAGTGAGTTTCATGCACTATCGATGGATGATTTTCACTTTCATAGTTTCGGAATCAATACTTCCGTTACTATTTAGGTTGGATTGTTGCATAAGAGTTAGGCTCCTATTATCCGGAACCTATTATTTTAAGGTCCTTCCGTCTTCGTATGGGCATAGGCCTTTACTCTTTCCGGATACAGTTTATGTATTTATAAACAGATATCTGTTTATTACAAGGGCGTAAGCTTCTTCTGTCTTTGATGTCTAGTAGAAGGACGTTACGCTCCATTTTATTGTTAATCGATTCTATTAACTAGCGTACTGCTTATGGTATATCATTGGCTTAGCAGTTGTGCTTAAGATTTCGGCTCTTGAAGTAAGAGTTCTTCTACTTCTTGGGCTTACATTAATAGTGTTGCTATTATAGATTTTTGAAGGCTGCTCATTGCGCTCAGCCATCCATTCATGAATTTTATCTCAGAAATATCGAGTCCATTTCTGGAGGCCTCTATTGTTAGGTCTATTATCTACTGCTCAGAATGTCATTCACTTAACAGTTGCTACTATAGCTAGGTAGGCTGTCTGTTTCGGCAGTGTCTCCGTTCGGCTGCCCTCTTCGCTCTGGGCTATTTGACCCAGGGCAAGAAAAAGGGGGGGGGGGAGGGTGTTCCCTTGGGTCACCTGTTTTTACTATGAAAACAAGGGGATACCTCCTCCGGAGTTAGTAATTCTGAGCTGTTATTGGGATGGTTGTTTAGTGAGAAGTTTAAGTTTATAAAATTCATTCAAGTCTTAGTTTTTAAAGTATAGCTTTTGAATATTGCATATGTCAACGGACATGATTATGCAATTCTCACACACTTTTAGGAGTATAAGAGTCTCTATTCTCTAGACTTACTTTATTATTGGCTTACTTTAAAAATTATTAGTATAAGGATTATTGGATATTAATAGAGTACATGGATGTATGAAGCTCAATTTTTGGAAGGTGTTGTATCTTTCTAATTTATCATAAATAAGAAAGATACATGTAAGGCCTATTACTTCTTTTCCCTACAGGGGATGACTCTATTTTATTTTATTGAGCGTATTCCATTTTGCTCTATGTCCTTGGCCCTCCAGCCTTTTTACTATTCAGCTATGTCTGGGTCATTGGTACAGTATAAAAATGTTAAAAAATTTATAGTAATTTATATATTTTTTATACTTACCAATGACCCAGACGGGGATGGCCCTCCCAGGAGTTGGGAACTCTTGCCTCCCCGCTGAGTACATAGCGCTTACCAGGCACTGGTTATTAGAATGATAAATGGCGCCAATTTCGGAACGTCCTTGACACTGCGCATGCGCAGTGGGGGCGAGGTGTGGAGGGCCTTTCAGGACATGTTTTCTTTAGTTTTAGATGCAAATTTTGGGGATTGGGGGGCAAAATTTGTGTTTGGCCCTATATTTTAAGAGTTAGCACCAGCAACTATGTCTGGGTCATTGGTAAGTATAAAAAATATATAAATTACTATAAATTTTTTAACTTTTTTATTGTCCACTTTGTTTTGACAATGATTAAAGAATAATTTTGGGTAACTAGCTTGTTGCCAAATGAATTGACTGTGATAACAGATGATGAAACTGTCAGTGTAACTTGTACTGGGTTATTATACATGCACATGTACGTTCATTTCTAAATATGTCATGTGATTTGTATTGTTTCTGCAATAATGATCCAAGATCTTTTATCACTGAAGTTTTATCACTACTGATATTGCTGTTTGCGATTGCATTCTTAGGTAACTTGTAGATAAAATTTATGTTTCTGATATGAAGCCAAGAAGAGCTAAATGAATCAAAAAGAGAGCTAGCCTTGTGAGTACCTGATTTTGTGTCGTTGATTTTTGATAAGGATGGTTTACTTGGTTAACATTGCCTATTTTCTATCTAATTTGAATTTTTTTCAGAATGAGCTGATGGCTGATCCACAAATAACATTGGGCATTGTTGGATTTGAAGATTCAATAAGAAAATGTAAGTTTTCTCCATAATTTTTCTCAACTAAAAATTGTTTAAGGCTATTAAAAAAACTTCTTGTTTTTAGCTCACCTTAGCGAAGCTCGAGGTGAGCTTTACTGATCACTTGTCGTCCATCTGTCCATGTCCACCTGTCCGTCCATTAAATTCACGTTTTCGACTTCTCAAGAACTGCTGGGCCAATTTAGATGAAACTTGATGTGAATCTTACCCAACATGTGTCCACCCATGTTTGTTCATAAGATGTTGCCATGCCCACCAGGAGCTCTACAAGGGGCATAACTCTAACACTACCCTCAATTTTCTTAAAAAAAATCTTCTTCAGAACTGTTTATCAGCATCTTTTAATATTTGGTGTAAAACATCCTTGGAAGGGTGAGATTCAAGTTCATTCAAACCAAGTCCCTAGGTCTATATTTGGGCCCTGTATTGAAGCCCGAATTTCAAAATTAGTGAAATCTTAGATTTTATCTTTTAAATTCTTCTTCTTAAGATCCCCTGCTCAGAATCATTTAATATTTAGTATCAATAAACTTTATGAGGTGCAGATTCAAGTTTGTTCAAACCAAGTGCATTGGGTGATATTTGGGCTTCCTATGGGAGCCTGAATTTCAACTCGGTGCAATGTGGGGTTAATTCTTCGAAAATCTTCTTCTTCAGATCCACTAGTCAGAATCTGTTCATATTTGGTATGCAGCATGCTTAGTGGGGGTGTGATTCAAGTTTGTTCAAGCCAAGTCCCTGGGTTCATATTTGGGCTCACTGTGGGAGCCCAAATTATAACTTAGTTCAAAATGAGGAATTTTTGTTAAAAATATTTTCTTCAGATCCATCAGTCGGAATGCTTTGATATTTGGTATGCAGCATCCTTAAGGGGAGGAAGGGGGTGGGGGGGGGGGGGGGGTGGGATGGGGGGGGGGGGTGAGCGATTCAAGTTTGTTCAAACCATGTCCCTAGGTCCTTATTTGGGCTCACTGTGGGAGCTTGAATTATAACTTAGTTCAAAATGAGGAATTTTCTTTAAAAATCTTCTTCTTCAGATCCAGCAGTCAGAATGTTTTGATATTTGGTGTGCAGCATCCTTGGGGGGGGGGGGAGATTCAAGTTTGTTAAAGCCAAGTCCCTGTGTTCATATATGGGCTCCCTGTGAGAGCCTGAATTATAACTTAGTTCAATATGAGGAATTTTTCTTTAAAAATCTTCTTCAGATTCAGCACTCGGAATGTTTTGATATTTGGCATGCAGCATCCTTAGGGGTGCGGGGGGGGGGGGGGGGGGGGGGGGGTGGGGAGATTCAAGTTTGTTCAAGCCAAGTCCCTGGGTTGATATTTGGTCTCCCTGTGGGGGCCGAATTATAACTTAGTTCAATATGAGGAATATTCTTAAAAAATCTTCTTCACATCCACCAGTCAGAATCCTTTGATATTTGGTATACAGCATCCCACTGGAGGTGAGATTCAAGTTTGTTCAAGCCAAGTCCCTGGGTTTATATTTGGGCTCCCTGTGGGAGCCCGAATTATTACTTAGTTCAATATGAAGGATATTCTTTAAAAATCTTTTTTTTAAGATTCACTGGTCAGAATCTTTGGATATTTGGTATAAGATTTTCTTAGGAGGGGGCAGATGCAACTTGTTGAAATCAATTCCCTGGGTTGATATTTAGGCTACCATGTCAGGTGAGCACCCTCAGGCCCCCTGGGGCCTCTTGTTTTGATAAGGGATGGAGGCTGTATTTTTTTATCTGCGACAAGCAGCTCTATATATGGCAATGTCTGTTGATTGGTCTGTGACCAATGAGTTTTGAAACTAAATAACTTGTAAAATTCTGGTTCAAATGACATCATATACTCTCCCAAAAAAGAAAGTGTGCATGCTAAAAAATAACACTAAAAAAAGATATATATCATTTTCATTCATGGAAATTTTATTCAATCACAGATGAATCAATTTGTGATCAACACGAGAAATTTCATTACGCTACGACGAATACTCTTGGTGCCATGGAGAGTCAAAGACACTAAGGGTCAAACACAAAAGTCACACACTCAATATCTGGTATGACCTCCGTCTGCATCGACTACTGCTGTGCATCTACGCCTCATGGAAGCGAACAAGTTAGCATGGAAGTGTTGTGGGATGTTGTTCCATATTCTGATAAGCTGTCTTTGGAGTTCCACAAGCGTTGATGGCGCATGGGGAAGCCGGCGTAGCTGACGTTTCATTTCGGCCCATACGTGCTCAATGGATGAGATATCGGGCGAATCTGCGGGCCAGGGAAGAACATCCACTTGTTGTTGCTGCAGATACTGTTGAACAACACGAGCTGCGTGGGGTCGGACGTTGTCCTGCTGTAGAATGACGCCGGGGCCGTGACGTTGCAGAAATGGGACAACAACAGGTGTAAGCATTTCATCACGATATCTGGCTGAATTGAGATTGCCATCAATAATGACCAGCTCAGTTCTGTTACGGGCAGTGATGCCACCCCACACCATGAGAGACCCTCCCCCATAACGGTTTCGCTCCACGACACATGGATCTGCGTAGGGTTTGTTTCGACGTCTGTACACTCTCTGGCAGCCATCTGATGATGAAAGATGGAAACGACATTCATCTGTGAATAAAACACGTCGCCACCAGTGTAAGGGATGCCTGAGATGTTGTCTACACCACTGCAGTCGAGCACAACGATGACGTAATGTCAAAATCGGACGAATTGCAGGTCTTCGAGGACGTAAGCCGTATTCTCTCAGCCGGTTGATTACTGTTTGAGGATGTATCCGTCTCAGGTTAGGGATGTTCCTGGCTGTCGTCGTTGCCGTTTGTTGCCGGTTCTGGAGATGGACGACACGGATATACCGATCTTGTGCAGGGGTGGTAACTCGGGGTCTCCCGGAGCGGGGTCGGTCTCGAACGTCATCATGTTGTGCATGTCGATGGACTAGCCTGCCTACAGTGTTACGGAGGCAGTTCAAATGCTTGTCAACCTCTCTGTGTGTTCTGCCAGCTCTAATTATACCCAGGGCAAGGAGACGTTGATTCATTTTCAATCTTGACATGCTAATGTGGAGACGTTTTAACAGCAGCGCAAGTTTGAATGTGAACGATAGGAAGGCCTTACTTTAGTGTTTAAATACCCAAGGATTCACACTGCTGCATGAATTTTCAGACTCTCCACGTGCAAAACATGCCTTTTCACAAACGTGCAGAACGTTATTTAACGTTAATGCAATTTTAACGGGGAAAGCTGTTTTTGTGTTCAATATAACTTATTCATGAACAGGTTAACACTCTTTACACCTACAAAATTATATTTTTATACTGTACCAATGACCCAGACTTAGCTGGTGCTAACTCTAACAAAACCAGGGCCAAACACAAATTTTGCCCCCCAATCCCCAAAATTTGCATCCAAAACCAAAAGAAATCATGTCCTATAGGACCTCCATACTACGCCCCCACTGCGCATGCGCTGTGTCAAGGACGTCCCGAAATTGGCGCCAATTATCATTCTCTGTTTGGCCCTTCATCAGTCAACATCTCACAGATCTTTGTGCTTGTAAATCTCAGTTTAAAGGATGCCAGACACTTAATTTTTGGAGAAATGGTGATTCTAAGGAGGATATAGAAGGAGGAGAGGAAAAAGAAGTGACAAAAAATAATCAGGGCTGTACTTAAAATTTTTTGATGAAATTATGTTAAGTTGCCTATTTTCGAGGCATGGGCCTCTTGTTGTCATTCTTGCTAAATGTTGCACTGCTTATTCAGTGTTTCCTCTCCCCTAGCCTTCTAAAGTCCCCCCTTGCAATTCTCCCATGCTTTTGGCATATTTTTGAGAAAGTTCATTTCTAAAATTTTCCTGGGAGAGTTGCTTGGATACAGAATGTTTTCTGTTATTTTCCCCATAGTTACGTTTTCACCTATGGGTGTATAACGTTGTGTTCTGCATCTTCCATCTGATGTTTTGCAGATTCTCCCCTGGGAGTCTCTGTCTTGCATCAGATAGAGTGTAATTTTGATGACTGATTTCAGGCCAGTTTTTTCAGTGCCTGGAGTCATGTTTTCTGGTGTTTTACACTGTTTGTTTACATTGGCAACAGCCTTTTTTGAGGGGGGCTGTTTGCCTTTGGTGTAGTTTATCTCACTATAAGATACATTTATATTATCCGTAAGTGTCTCATTAATTAATATAAATTTAAAATTTTTGACCACACTTTGCCATCGGATCCATCGGGGCTCAACATTTCTTTTCAGCAACTTGGGCTTCGCTGAAAAAATATTTTTTCAAAATTATTTTGATTTGCAATTGTTTTTTCATTTATTAATGGATCATGTTATTATGTATCTTTGTGTCAGGGGTTTGTGCGAGTAACTAGGACTTGTTGTTGACTTTTCACAATGAAAGGACATTGTTCAAATTGTAATGGGAAGAAATCTTCCTCTGACTTTCATGATCATTGTATTAATTGTAGTCAGTGTTCTCGCACTAATCCCTGTTCTATATGTCAATATTGGGATGACAAACATTGGAAAAGTGTGTCACGGTATGTTGTTTCTGGAGAAAGGGCTATGCCGGCTCTTTCTCCGAAAGGTCACTCTACACTCTCAGTTTCTATTTCAGAGGAACAAGAACAGGGTGATGTTTCCATGTTATCTTCTGCAAGTGCGCTTCCGTCGTCACAAATGAATTCAGAGCTAGCGGCAAAAGTGCTCATGGAGATTAGACAAATGTCGTCCGCTAGCTCGCCCGGTGTAGCGTCCATTCACCGAATGGTTCGGCAGCCGGGTTCGTCCGATGCGGTCCAGGAGGAAATGTTGGGTGATGCGAGCACTATAAACATTCAATGTGCACACCCAGTGACGGCGGATTGTAAGCGAGATCGGAGGAAGCCTTTGAGTCCGGTTCCTAGCTCGTCCAGGTCCAGCCGGGCCGCGAGCGAGAGAGGCCCCTCTCTCGTACAACAACATCTGGGACCAGATGTTGTGGTACAAAATGTGTCGCAAGCGGAGCATACGTCCGTCGCTCGAGACGCTCCGTTGTATAGGCAGTCCACGGAGACTGCTAAGGCTTCTTCTTCTCATCAGCGCACACGTCCGCACCTAGGCTGCGTGACCGCCGATATCTTACCAGCTTCGCCGATCAAGGATTCTTCGGCGACCAGGTCACACCATCCGGCAGCCAGGGACTCGAGACCGATGGACTCCGGACGTTCGCATAGAAAAAGTATGCGGGAGCCATCTGATGCGGAGCTGCCCTCGGCGAAGCAGCGAAAGACTGCGCCTCCGCAGGTCTCGACGCCGGACATTCTTGTGCAGAGTTTCAGGATATACAATCCTCTTTAAGACTTCTTTCAAGGGCAGTAGCTTATTCCACGTGTAACTCCGCCCTTTCTGTGGCAAACCTGGAGTTGGTTAGACGTGACGCAGCCCTAGCTACATCCACACTCGTGGATACTAAGGTGAAGAACTCTCTTAGAGTCGCTTCGGTCTCCGGAGAACTTCTCTTTGACGGCAAGCTTTCTGCTATTTATGATAAAATTACAAAGAAAGCTTCGGATTCTCTGTTGTTCAAATCTGCTTCTAAGAAGTCGGATACAGCAGACAAGAATAAGACAGGCACTTCTGGGTCTAATGTGCCCAAGAGAGGTTCCTATAGAGGTTCCGGTGCGTCCTCTTGGTCTTATTCGAGAGACAGTCAGGGTAGCGACTCTCGTTCGGGACGTCCTTCGGGCCGGGACAACCAGTCGGATGCCCCGAGGTCGACGGGACGAGGTGCGGGTCATGGAGGACGTGGTTTCTCCTACCGCAGGCCTCGCAGGTCCAGGAGGTGATGGCTTAAACCTCTATCGCGTACCGGTTGGCGGAAGGTTGTCGAGCTTTTCACAAGAATGGGCGTCGATTACGGACGACCCTTGGGTGAGAGGAGTGACTTCGGAAGGTCTAAAGATATCCTTCAAACGAAAGCCTCCATTAACTCGAAGTCCAAAGTGGACTCAACTTCCGTCAAATCCGCAGAAAAGAGACGCTCTGTTATCAGAGGTGCAGTCTCTTCTAATGAAGAACGCGGTTGAGGTCGTAGAAAACCAGGAGACTCCAGGATTCTACAGCCATCTGTTTCTGGTTCCGAAACCAGACGGCTCGTTCCGTCCAGTCATAGATTTGAGCTGGATAAACAAGCTGATCGTCGCTCCGAAATTTTATATGGAGACGATTCGGTCGGTCAGAGCGAGTATTCGGGTGAACGATTATGCAACAAGCATAGATCTCAAAGATGCGTACTTTCACGTCATGGTACATCCGACATTCAGAAAGTATCTACGCTTCGCAGTCCTAGGAGTGGTGTATCAATTCCGGGCAATGTGCTTCGGATTGAATCTAGCACCCTGGGCTTTCACTCGGGTAATGAACTCGGTAATGATCTATTTCCGAGCTCATTCGTCTGCGGTAATGTCGGCCTACCTGGACGACATTCTTCAGAGGTACGGCAACGAGTTAACGCTTCAGAACGATGTTCAGAATCTACTTCTATTGCTCCGACGTCTCGGTTTTATAGTAAACGAGGAGAAGTCGGATCTGGTGCCGTCCAAGTCATTCACTCATCTGGGAATGAGCTTCGAGACGCACAACAATCTCGTTCGTCTGCCGTTAACCAGAGCGAAATTAGTCAGTTGTTACGCTCGCTTTTGTCTGCACGCAGACAAAGTCACAGCGAGAGAATTTATGAGACTGATAGGTCTGTGCGGAGCCGCTGCGGATCTCATTCCGATGGGGCGGTTACGCACGCGTCCTCTCCAAATTTTCTTGACTCAGAATTGGAGTGTGAAAATTCATTCGCTCGACGTAGACGTTCTCTTGTCAGATCAAGTGAAACAAGAGATTCAGACTTGGGCAAACATTCAGTGGTTAACTCAGGGAGTTCCGCTGCAGTTGCCGGATCTGAGTTTTACCATTATGACGGATGCCAGTCAAACAGGTTGGGGTGCATCATTGATCCCAAAGGATTCGAGATGCCAGGGTCTTTAGGATCCACAATTCCTGTGCAAGCACATAAACATCAAGGAAATGATGTCAATTTGGCTTGCGTTACGTCATTGGATGGACATTATTCACAATGCTCATGTCCAAATCCTATCCGACAATACGACAGTAGTGGTGTATATACGGAATCAGGGAGGCACTCATTCAGTTCCGTTGTTCAATCTAACGGAAAGAATCCTTCTGTTTGCGCTAGAACATCAGGTTCTTCTTTCGGTCCGTCACATACCAGGTCGTCTGAATGTGCTAGCAGACTCCCTTTCACGAAAGGGTCGCTTGTTGCCATCGGAGTGGACTCTCAACAAACAAGTATTCAATCAGATTTGCTACCAATGGGAACGGCCAATGATAGACTTATTTGCGACACATCTCAACAATCAGTTGCAGGCGTATGTGTCTCCGTGTCCGGATCCAAGAGCATTTGCAGTAGTCGCTCTGTCGATCCCTTGGGACGGAATGATAGGATATGCGTATCCTCCAGCGCCGTTAATTCAACAAGTATTGCTAAAGATAAAACAATCTCAATGCAAGATTCTGTTGGTAGCATCTCTGTCGCCACAGAGACCGTGGATAAATCTACTCAGGTGTCTGTTGTGGGACCTACCGCGAAAGCTTCCTCCACGGGAGGATCTTCTTTCACAGGGGAAATCGCGCCAACTCCATCACAACCCGCAAGGTCTCAACCTTCACGTTTTTCCGTTGTGTGGTCCTTCTTGCATGGCAAGCACTTTACAGGACGAGCAGTGGACGCGATTTCTAACTGTAGGAGGACCTCCTCTTCGCTAAACTATGCGGCTAAGTGGAAGGTTTTTCGTCGTTGGTGTAGGGATCATTCTGTAGATATTTTTGATCCCTCTATACCAGACATTGCAAACTTTCTAGTATACTTGTTTGACGAAATCAAACTGCAGCCTGTTACTATTAAGGGTTATAGGTCTATGTTATCTGATACCTATGCACATCATGATAGTTTACAAATTGGATCTAATGTCTCTTTATCTAAGTTGGTTAGAAACTTCTCGATAAATAGACCCAGAACTCTTAGATTAATTTCTAAATGGAATTTAGCTTGGGTTCTTCTTAAATTGAAGGAAAAGCCATTTGAACCTCTTGGGACAGTAGATTTCAAATTCTTATCTTATAAGACAGCTTTTCTCTTAGCTTTCTCTTCTGCTAGAAGAGTCAGTGAGCTTCATGCACTATCGGTGGATGATTCTCACTATCGTAGTGTCGGGAACACTATCACCTTCACTACTAATGTGGGTTTTTTAGCTAAGAATCAGGCTCCTAATAAATATCCGGAACCTATTGTTATTAAGGCTCTTCCGTCTTCAGACGGGCGTAGGCCTTTACTCTGTCCTGTTAGAGCGTTACGTATCTATAAACAGAGATCTCAGTTTATCAGAAAGGGACGGAAACGTTTCTTTCTGTCTTTGATGCCTAATAGAAGGGACATTTCGGTCCATTCTATTGCTAGATGGATTCAATTAACTATCCGTACTGCTTATGAGAGTTTATCTTCTTCTCAGCAGTCTGTGCTTAAGATTTCCGCTCATGAAGTAAGAGCTCTTGCTACTTCTTGGGCTTATGCTAATAGTGTTGCTATTACAGATTTAATGAAGGCTGCTTATTGGTCTCAGCCATCCACATTCACGAATTTTTATCTCAGAAATATTGAGTCCATTTCTGGAGACCTGCATTGTTTAGGTCCGTTATCTGTTGCTCAGAATGTCGTCCACTAAACAGTTGCAACTATAGTTATGCAGGCTTTCTGTTCCGGCAGTGACTCCGTCCGGCTGCCCTCTTCACTCTGGGCTATTTGACCCAGGGAAAGGGGAAGGGGGGGGGGGGGGGGGGGTGTTCCCTTAGGTCACCTGCTTTATAGTGAAAAGCAAGGGAATGCCTCCTCCAAAGTCAGTATTTCTGAGTCGCTTCCGGGATGGTTTTAAAGTGTAATATTAATGTTAAAATTCATTCATGTTTTATTTTTAAAGTGTAGCTCGGTGTGAAGCATTTGTATATGTCAAGTGTCAAACGGGCTTTAATATACAATACTCGGACACTTTTAAAAGATTATAAAGAGTCTCAATTCTCTAGACTACTTTATTTATTGGCTTACTTTAAAAATAATTAGTATAAGGGTTATACTGGATGTAAATAGAGAACATGAATGTTATTGTGCTCAATTATTAAGGGTATTGTATCTTTCTAATTTAATATTAAATAAGAAAGATACATGTAAAGCCTAATACTCCTTTTCTCCTTAAGGGGTTACCTCTTTATTATATAGTTGAGCTTATTGGATTTTCCTCTATGTCCTAGGCCCTCCAGCGTGTTTACTATTCAGCTAAGTCTGGGTCATTGGTACAGTGTAAAAATGTTAAAAAATTTATAGTAATTTATATATTTTTTATACTTACCAATGACCCAGACGGGGATGGCCCTCCCAGGAGTTGGGAACTCTTGCCTCCCCACTGAGTACATAGCGCTGACCAGGCACTGCCAGTAAGAATGATAATTGGCGCCAATTTCGGGACGTCCTTGACACTGCGCATGCGCAGTGGGGGTGTAGTATGGAGGTCCTATAGGACATGATTTCTTTTGGTTTTGGATGCAAATTTTGGGGATTGGGGGGCAAAATTTGTGTTTGGCCCTGGTTTTGTTAGAGTTAGCACCAGCTAAGTCTGGGTCATTGGTAAGTATAAAAAATATATAAATTACTATAAATTTTTTAACTTTTTTGAAGTTTGATCAATTTCTACAATGCACACTTTCTTTTTTGGGTGAGTATATATAGTACTCTAGTGTATCTTATTGCTGTTTAGCCCCATGTTCAATGCAGGTTCAGAGAATGTTGGTGAAGTTATTTCCTTTGATGAACCTTGAATTAGTTTCACTTTTACCATCCATTGCAGCTTAGGTGTGAACTCGCAATTTTTTACTAAAGCCTTGAAAACAGTTTGAAATATGAAAATAAAAGAGGGAAAAAAAATTTGAGTCGGGTCTTTTTTTTTTTTTTGCTGAATTTTCATGATGAGGGAGGTGCCTGAGAATAATGATGAGTGGATAAGACACAATTGGCTGATTCTTGATGCAGGGATTCTTCTGCCCTCTTTGGGAAAGGGTCTGGGACCCATGCCATGGGGAAAATTTGTGTCATGGGGGCTTCAAATGGGAATTTGTTTTGGAGGTGAAAAAAACATACAAAGACTAAGAAATTTTACATTTGAATTGAGCATAAAACATCAAGACCGATACCTAAGCAACTGCATATTACTAAAAGTAAGTTTTATAACAAACAGCCACATGGAGGCATGTTCACCCCAGTCTCTGTAGTCTCTATAAAACTGTTCTTATACTATTAAAGAAGAACATATGATTTACCTTTGAATTAAGAGATTTTGTTGGTCAAGCAATTTAAATTTAATGTACAATTGCTGTCCTGAACTGGGTAGTCATAAGGCCAAATGTTTTGAAACTTAACATAAATGATGACTGGGACCCCCTCTGCCAATGATCCTCATTTAATGTTGATCAGGTTACAAACTTGGCCACTCAAAGTTTCCACAGAAACCCTATGGGAACAGGCCTGAAAATAAGCTGTCTGACATTTGCAGAATGAGGTCCCCAGAGAGTGAATTTGATGATGATATCCTATACAGGGGCCATTTATCCTCTGGGTACCTCTTTCTGTTTAGTTTTGGGACACTGATTCAGATTGAGGTTCACAGAGGGTAAATTTAGTGATGCTACGCTGCTGTGCAGGGAAGCATCACTAAATTCACCCACTGGGGAACTCATTTTGCAGATGTCAGTCTGCTTATTTTCTGGCTTGTAAGGGAAATCAAATTTTCATCTTCTTCTCTGGAACTACTGAGCCGACATAAACCAAACTTGGCAGGGATGGTCTATCGGAAGTCGTCAACAAACAATTCTGATTTTGTTCCCGTCGGATGGATAACATGGGTGCCAGCGGCATTCTTAGATTCAGATTGGTGAATTTTGAAAAATCTTCTCTGAAACCACAAGGCCAAATGTTTTGAAATTTCACATGCTTGATGACTGGGACACGCTCTACCAATGATCCTCATGTAATGTTGATTGGGTTGCAAGTATGGCCACAATTGTGGCTTATAGTTACTGTAGAAGCCCTATGGGAAATCACATTTTCATCTTCTTCACTGGGACTGCTGAGCCAATGAGAACCAAACTTAGCAGGAAAGGTCTATTGGAGGTCCTCTACAAACGATCCTCATTTTGTTCCTGTCGGATAGAAAACATGACTGTCAGAGGCATTCTTTGATTCTTATTTGTGGATTTTGAAAAATCTTCTCCAAAACCACAAGGCCAAATGTTTTGAAACTTCGCATGGTTGATGACTGGGACACCATCTAACGACTGTCCTCATTTAATGTTGATTGGGTTGCAAACATGGCTGCAATCGCAGCTTATAGTTACCATAGAACCCCTATGGGAAATCACATATTTTTATACTGTACCAATGACCCAGACATAGCTGGTGCTAACTCTTAAAATATAGGGCCAAACACGAATTTTGCCCCCCAATCCCCAAAATTTGCATCTAAAACCAAAGAAAATATGTCCTGAATGGCCCTCCACACTTCACCTCTACTGCGCATGCGCAGTGTCAAGGACGTTCCGAAATTGGCGCCATTAATCATTCTAAGTTTGGCCCTTCATCAGTTAACATCTGACTGATCTTTGTGCTTGTAAATCTCAGTTTAAATGATGCCAGACACATAAATATTAGTGAAATGGTGATTCTAAGGAGGATAGAGAAGGAGGAGAGGAAAAATGTGTGACAGAATATTATCAGGGCTGTAACTTAAAATTTTTTAATGAAATTATGTTAAGTTACCTATTTTCGAGGCAGCAGCCATTTTGTTGTCATTCTGATTATTTAGTTACACTGATTTTTCAGTGTTTTCCTCTCTCCCTTTCCTTTAAGTCCCCCCTTGCTATTCTCCCATGCTTTTGGCATAGTTTCTGTAATTATTATTACTAAATTTTCTTGGGAGTTTTAGCTGAATAACAGAATGAATTCTGTTCTTTTCTCCATGTTTACGTCTTCACCTACGGGTGGTTAGGCGTTGTGTTCTGCATCTACCATCTGATGTTCTGCAATTTCTTCCCTGGAAGTCTCTGTTTTGCATCAGATAGTGTATTTTTGGTAACTGATTCCGGGCCTGGGTGCCTGGAGTCTTATTTTAGTGTTTTTACATTCATTGTTTACATTTACAACAGCCCTCTGTGTGAGGGGGGGATTTCTTGAAAATAATATCTTGATGTTATTTTAATCATAACTAGATACATTATTATTGTTCGTAAGTGTTGAATAAATTGTTTAAAATATTTTTAAAATTTTTGTCCACACTTAGGCTTGGGATCCATTGGGGCTCAACGTTACTTTTCAGAAACTTGGGCTGTTCTGAAGAAATATTTTTTCAAAATATTTTGATTTCAATTATTTTTTCTATATTAATGGATCATATTATTATTATGTATTTTGATTGCCAGGGGTTGGTGCGAGTACCAGGAGTTGTTTTCTTTTCACATTGAAAGGATTTTGATCAATTGTAATAAGAGGAAGTCTTCCTCTGACTTTTATAATCATTCTATATGTGGTCAGTGTACTCGCATTAACTCCTGTTCTGTATCGTATGATTTCGATGACAACATGGGAAGCGTATGTCACGGTATGTTAGTGGGGAATTGGACACTCCGGTCCTTTCCCCGCAGGGTCACTCTACTTTATCAATTTCTATTTCAGACGATCAAGATTAGGGTGATGTATCTGTGATGTCTTCCAACAGTGTGCCTCCGTCATCACAATTAATGAAGGGCTAGCGGAAAAGTGCTCATGTAAATACGCCAATTGCCTAAGAGGACCCTAGTAGGTTCGACGGCCTTTGACGTCCGCTAGCTCGCCCGGTGTAGCGTCCATTCATCGAATGGTTCGGCAGCCGGGTTCGTCCGTTGCGGTCTAGAAGGAGTTTTGGGGTGATGCGAGCACTATAAATCAACCAAATGCACACCCATTAGAGGGAGAACGGAGGAAGCCTTTTAGTCCGGTTCATAGCTCGTTCTGGTCCATCCGGACGGCGAGCGAGAGAGGCCCCTCTCTCGTACAACAACATCTGGCCCCAGATGTTGTGGTACAAAATGTTTCGCATTCGGAGCATACGTCCATCGCTCGGGACGCTCCGACATATAGTCAGTCCGGAGTAGACTGTCAATAAAGCTTCCTCATTCTCATGGTAGCGCACACGACCGCTCTTGGCTTCGTGACCTCGGATATCCAGTCAGCTTCGCCAGTCAGAGAATCATTGGCGACCAGGTCACACCATCCGGTAGCCAGTAACACGAGGCCTGCAGACTCCGGACGTTCGCATAGGAAAGTGTGCGGGAGTCAACGTACACGGAGCTTCGGACGGCAATGCATCGTAAGACCGCTACTGCACAGGCCTCGGGAACGGACGTGCTTTCCTAAATAGCACAGCTTATCGCAGCATCCCAGCATCAACTGAATCTGTCGCATATTTTTTATTCGACGATGCTGGGTCGGGATGCTCCGCGGAAGCGGGTACGGACGTCCGAAAATTTCATCCGGTCCGACGGGATACCGAAAGGGACTTGGAGGATTTCGAGCTTTCCCTTTCGGAACAACATATGCTATTTTGTATGTTGTCTGACTTGATCTTCTACAGCTTCTTTCGTCGGACCAGAATGCTGCGATGCCGGATAAGAAACTGATAGCGTCGGTGGACTTAGAAATTTTTGGTTCGGTTCAGGGACATCGTCCCTCAGTTCCGACATAGTCCAATAATGTCACACAAACTTTCGAATTATTGAACGACGCTTTATATATTATTATTATTTGCTTGCTATAACCAAGCATTTCTGGTTTCTTGTTCGCAAAGTTACGGAGATGTCTTTCAAAAGTGTGCCTCTGTCGTCATAGTTAATGAAGAGCTAGCGGCAATAAGTGCTCATAGAATATGTCTATCGCCTAAGAGATCCCTTGTAGGATCGACGGAGTGACATTCGCTAGCTCACCCGGTGTAGCGTACATTCATTGAATGGTTCGGCTGCCGGGTTCGTCCGTTGCGGTCTAGGAAGGAGATTTGGGTGATGCGAGCACTATAATTACTTTAGTACTCACCCAGTGACGGCGGATTGAGGACAGATCGGAGGAAGCCTGTTAGTCCGGTTCCTGGCTTGTCCAGGTCCGTCCGGGCTGTGAGCGAGAGAGGTCCCTCTCTCGTCCAACAGCATAGGGGACCGCATGTTGTGGTTCAGATATTTTACATTCGGAGCATATGTCTGTCGGTCGGGACGCTCCGTTATATTGACAGTCCGAGAGACTGTCGATAATGCTTCCTCATCCTCACAGCAGGGCACACGACCGCACATTGGCTACGTGACCTCGAGCATCCGATCAGTTTCGTCATTCAGTGATTCCACGGCGAATAGGTCACGCCATCCGGTAGCCAAGGGACTCGAGGCCTATACACTACGTTCGCTCGCATATTGGTAGTATGCACGGGGTAACGATCACGGAGTTTCCAGCGGCAATGCATTGTAGGACCGCTTCTCCTCAGGCCTCAGTGACGGACGTGCTATCCGAGTTAGCACAGTTGTTTCGCAGCATCCCAGCAATCAAAGTTTCTTACTCGAATCAGGAATTATCTGACGGAGCTGGGTCGGTGCGGTCCGTGGTTGCATCAGGTACGGACGACCGAACGCTTTATAGGGTCCGACAGGATGGCGAAAGGGATTCGAAAGATTTCGAGTTTTCCCTTTCGTAGCATCGGAAGCTGCCATTCATATCTTCTGGCATTATCTTCCAGTGATTGTTATTTCGGACTACATTGCTGCGATGTTGGATAAGAGACTTATAGCGTCATTGGACACGGAATTTTGGATCGGTTCAGGGACATTGTCCCTGACTTACCGACACAGTCCAATAATGTCATTACAACATGTGTTTTATTTTTCGACGCTATATATGCATATAAGCCTGCTACCAAGCATGATAGTTTAGTTTCTTGTCCGCAATGCTCATTTCTGCCGTTTTATCATGTATACAAATAATTTATTTTGGCAGAGCAGGGCATACCGAGAGTTCTTATGCATCTAGACGGCGTGGTTAAAGACTGGAAATATTTTTTTTCGCCGTCTATGTCTTTTCCAACCACAATGTTGGAAACGACAATGATGTCTAGTAGACTTAACTTAGACGCTTTATCATACGTAATCCACCTTACTGAGGCGTTATCATTACGTCTTCAAGAAAAGATTTACGGGATATTATTCTCAATGTGATTTCTTTTGAGGGCAATAGTTTGTTCACGTATAACTCCGCCCTTCAGTGGCTGATTGGAGTTGGTTAGACGTGACGCAGCCCTAGCTACATCCACGCGCGTGGATAGTAAGGTGAAGAACTCTCTCAGAGTCGCTTCGTTCTCGGAGAAGCCTCTCTTCGACGGCAACTTTTCAGCAATCCATGAATTGCTCGATTTACACGTTCTCTTATCTATCTAGTGTTACAAGAGATTCAGACTGGGGCAAACATTCGGTGGTTGACTCAGAGAGTGCCACTGCAGTTGCCAGATCCGAGTGTTATAGTTATGACGGTTGCCAGTCAAACAGATTGGGATATAATATTGATCCCAATGGATTCGAAGTGCCAGGGTCTTTGGGTTCCGCAGTCTCTAAGCAAGCAATTATCTTCCGCGGAATAATGTTTTTTAGGCTTGCTTTATGTCATTGCATGAACATTATTCAGAAACGCATGTCCAAATCCTGTCCGTTAATTCGACAGTAGTGGCGTATCTCCGGAACCAGGGAGGCACTCATTTGTTTCCGTTATTCAATTTAATGGAAAGAATCCGTCTGTTGGTTATAGTACACCAAGTTCTGTTTCGGTCCGTCATATTCCGGGTCGTCTGATTGTTTTACCGGACTCCCGTTCACTTAGGGGTCGCTTGTTGCCGTCAGAATGGACTCTCAACAAACAAGTATTCAATCAGATTTGCTATCTAGGGGAGCGCCCAATGATAATTTATTTACGACACAGCTTGCTAATCAGTTGCAGACGTATGTGTTGGCTTGTCCGGATCTCTGAGCTAATGTTGTTAATGCTCTATTGATCTAATAGGACGGAATGATAGGATACGCGTATCCTCCGGCGCTGTTGTTTCAGCAGGTATTGCTAAGATAAACAACCACAATACATTTCTGTTGATAGCATCTCTGTCTTCACAGAGACCGTGGGTAATTTACTCTGATGTCTACTGTGGGACTTAACGCGAAATCTTGCTCAATGAGAGGATCTTTTTTCGCTGGGTAAATCGTGTCATCTTTATCACAACCCGCAAGGTCGCAACCTTCACGTATTCCGTTGTGTGGTCCGTATTGCATTGTAAGCATTGTACTGGACGAGCTTTGGACGCGATTTCTTACTATAGGAGATCCTCTTCTTCGCTATTCTATGCGGCTAAAGTGGAGGCTCTTCTGTCGTTGGTGTAGGGATCACTATGTTCATATTGTTGATCCCTCCATACTACTCATTGCAACTTTTTAGTATACTTGTTTGACAAGATCTACTGCAGCCTGTTATTATTAAGGTTATAGGTTTATGTTACCTCATACCTATGCACTCTAGGATAGTTTACAATTGAGTCTTATGTCTCTTTATCTAAGTCAGTTAGTAACTTTTTGATAAATAGACTTAGAATCTTTAGATTAAATTCCTATATGGAATTTAACTTCAGTTCTTATTTAGCTAAGTAATCATTTGAGCCTCTGGAAACAGTAGTTTTCAAATTCTGACCTTTTAGACAGTAATTCTGTTGGCTTCTCTTTTACTGAAGAGTCAGTGAGTTTCATGCACTATCGATGGATGATTTTCACTTTCGTAGTTTCGGAATCACTACTTCCTTTACTATTTAGGTTGGATTTTTGCATAAGAGTTAGGCTCCTAATATCCGGAACCTATTGTTATTAAGGTCCTTCCGTCTTCGTACGGGCATAGGCCTTTACTCTGTCCGGTTAGAGTTTGTGTATTTATAAACAGATATCTGTTTATTACTACGGGCGTAAGCTTCTTCTGTCTTTGATGCCTAATAGAAGGGCGTTACGCTCCATTCTATTGCTAATGGATTCAATTAACTATCGGTACTGCTTATGGTATATCATTGACTCAGCAGTTGTGCTTAAGATTTCGGCTCATGAAGTAAGAGTTCTTCTACATCTTGGGCTTACATTAATAGTGTCGCTATTATAGATTTTTGAAGGCTGCTCATTGCGCTCAGCCATCCACATTCATGAATTTTTATCTCAGAAATATCGAGTCCATTTCTGGAGGCCTCTATTGTTAGGTCTATTATCTACTGCTCAGAATGTCATTCACTTAACAGTTGCTACTATAGCTAGGTAGGCTGTCTGTTTCGGCAGTGACTCCGTTCTGCTGCCCTCTTCGCTCTGGGCTATTTGACCCAGGGTAAGAAAAAGGGGGGGGGGGGGGGGGGGAGGGTGTTTCCTTGGGTCACCTGTTTTACTATGAAAACAAGGGGATACCTCCTCCGGAGTTAGTAATTCTGAGCTGTTATTGGGATGGTTGTTTAGTGAGAAGTGTATGTTTTAAAAATTCATTCAAGTCTTAGTTGTTAAAGTATAGCTTTTGAATATAGCATAATTTCGGAACGTCCTTGACACTGCGCATGCGCAGTAGAGGTGAAGTGTGGAGGGCCATTCAGGACATGTTTTCTTTGGTTTTAGATGCAAATTTTGGGGATTGGGGGGCAAAATTTGTGTTTGGCCCTATATTTTAAGAGTTAGCATCAGCTATGTCTGGGTCACTGGTAAGTATAAAAAATATAGAAATTACTATAAATTTTTTAGCTTTCATCTTCTTTTCTGGAACTACTGAGCCGATGTAAACAAAACTTGGCAGGAATGGTCTATGGAGAGGTCCTCTACAGTTGTTCCTCATTTTGTTCCTGTTGGATGAAAAACATGGCCGCCAGAGTCATTCTTTGATTTGGTTTGGTCAATTTTGAAAAATTTTCTTCTCTGAAACTACAGGGCCAAGTGTTTTGAAACTTTGCATGATTGATGACTGGGAGACCCTCTACCAGTGATCGTCATCGTGTTTCAAACATGGCCACAATTGCAGTTCATAGTTACCATGGAAACCGTATGGGAAATCACATATTTTTACACAGTATACCAATGACCTAGACATAGCTGGTGCTAACTCTAAAATATCCAGGGCCAAACACAAATTTTGCCCCCCCCCCCCCCCCCCCAATCCCCAAAATTTGCATGCAAAACCGAAAATTAGAAGTCCTATCTGGTCCTCCATACATTTACTCTCTGTGCATGCGCAGATATCAGGAAGTGACCGGAATTGGCACCAACACCATTTCTTTGTTTGGCCCTTGTCAGATAACAACAAACTGACTTTTGTGCTTTTTAGCTCACCCACTTTAGTTGTGTGAGCTTATGGCATGGCTCGATCGGTCGGCGTCAGCGTACGTGTCCAATAATGTTAAAACTTCTGTTTAGGTCACTTACTCGCCCTATTTCCATATCATGGCCTTTATAATGCTGCTATATGATGATTATTATCATTATACCATGATTTAACCACTCGTACCCTGCATTTTAAACATTTTTCTTGACATTTTTAGTTGCGTTTAGTTTTCTGTTTAGCTCAGAATTTCATGTTTAACTTAGTATTTAGGTCAGCTGCTGTGCTCTTTCTCTTCCCATCGCACTTATATTCATCATACATGTTCCTCAGTATCATTGTTCCATGATTAACCCCTCATACCCTGCATTTTAAACATTTTTCTTGACATTTTTAGTTGCGTTTAGTTTTCTGTTTAGCTCGGAATTTCATGTTTAACTTAGTGTTTAGGTCAGCTGCTGTTCTTCTTCTCTTCCCATGGCACTTATATTCATCATACATGTTCCTCAGTATCATTGTTCCATGATTAACCCCTCATACCCAGCATTTTAAACATTTTTTTTGACATTTTTAGTTGCGTTTAGTTTTCTGTTTAGCTCGGAATTTCATGTTTAACTTAGTGTTTAGGTCAGCTGCTGTGCTCCTTCTCTTCCCATGACACTTATATTTATCATACATGTTCCTCAGTATCATTGTTCCATGATTAACCCCTCATACCCTGCATTGTAAACATTTTTCTTGAAATTTTTAGTTGCGTTTAGTTTTCTGTTTAGCTCGGAATTTCATGTTTAACTTGATGTTTAGGTCAGCTGCTGTGCTCCTTCTCTTCCCATGGCACTTATATTCCTCATACATGTTTCTCAGTATCATTGTTCCATGATTAACCCCTCATACCCTGCATTTTAAACATTTTTCTTGACATTTTTAGTTGCGTTTAGTTTTCTGTTTAGCTTGGAATTTCATGTTTAACTTAGTGTTTAGGTCAGCTGCTGTGCTCCTTCTCTTCCCATGACACTTATATTCATCATACATGTTCCTCAGTATCATTGTTCCATGATTAACCCCTCATACCCTGCATTTTAAACATTTTTCTTGACATTTTCAGTTGCTTTTAGTTTTCTGTTTAGCTCAGAATTTCATGCTTAACGTAGTGTTTATGTCAGTTTCTGTGTTTTACTTTTAAGAGGTAGTGTTTAGGTAAGCTTTGTCACATGTTATGAGCCTTTTTGATACAGTTCTTGTGTTTGCCAAAGTTACTATCAAAGAGGAATGTTGGTGAGCTATAGGGCGTTGGCGTCCTTCTTGTTAAATCTCAGTTTATAATGATGCCAGACACAAATCAGTGGTTAATTTGGTGGAACCAAGGACACAGCTGGATGAAGGAAGGAAGAAACAGTGGTTTGAAATGTTCAGGGCTGTAATTTTATAATATTTATAAAAATTAGTTCATGTTCCCCAATTTTGGGACATGGGCCTGACATCATCATTGTTAGTCCCCTACCGGCATCGCCGGAGGGGACTATAGGTTTGCACTCCGTCCATCCGTCAGTCTGTCAGTCACACTTTAGTTTTCCAGAGTTTTTTTGGAAACGCTTCAACGGAATGATTTCATTTTTGGTAAACTACTATAGAATGATGACTTACAGATCAGGTTTGAGTTTCATGCTGATTGCATTCTTCTTGTGTGAGTTACGGCCCTTGGAAATATGGAAAAGCGCCAAAATATCAGTTTTCCGGAGTTTTTTTGGAAATGCTTCAACGGAATGATTTCATTTTTGGTGAACTACTATAGAACGATGACTTACAGAACAAGTTTGAGTTTCATGCTGATTGCATTATTCTTGTGTGAGTTACGGCCCTTGGAAATATGGAAAAGCACCAAAATATCAGTATTTTTATACTGTACCAATGACCCAGACTTAGCTGGTGCTAACTCTTAAAAATCTAGGGCCAAACACAAATTTTGCCCCCCAATCCCCAAAATTTGCATCTAAAACCAAAAGAAATCATGTCCTAAAGGACCTCTATACTTTGCCCCCACTGCGCATGCGCAGTGTCAAGGACGTTCCGAAACATCTCACTGATCTTTGTGCTTGTAAATCTCAGTTTAAATGATGCCAGACACATAAATATTGGAGAAATGGTGATTCTAAGGAGGATAGAGAAGGAGGAGAGGAAAGAGGAGTGACAGGAAATATTCAGGGCTGTAACTTAAAATTTTGTTATAAAATTATGTTAAGTTGCCTATTTTCGAGGTATGGGCCTGTTGTTGTCATTCTTGCTTTGAAGTTGCACTGCTTATTCAGTGTTTCCTCTCTCCTTATCCTGTAAGTCCCCCCTTGCTATTCTCCCATGCTTTTGTCATTTTTTTGAGTAAGATTACTACTAAAATTTCTTGGGAGAATTAGCTTGGTTACAGAATGAATTCTGTTATTTTCCCCATGTTTACGTTTTCACCCATGGGTGTTTAGACGTTGTGTTCTGCATCTACCATCTGATGTTCTGCAGACTCTTCTCTGGAAGTCTCTGTTTTGCATCAGATAGTGTGTAATTTTGATAACTGATTTCGGGCCAGTATTGTCAGTGCCTGGATTCATGTTTTCTGGTGTTTATACACTTCTTGTTTACATTGGCAACAGTCTCTTTTGAGGGGGGCTTTTTGCCTTTGGAGTAGTTTATCTCATTACAAGATACATTATTATTATCCGTAAGTGTTGCAATAATTATTTAAAATAATTTTTAAATTTTTGACCACACTTGCCCTTGGGATCCATTGGTGCTCAACGTTACTTTTCAGAAACCTGGCCTTCGCTGAAAAAATATTTTAAAAAATTATTTTGAATTTCATTTGCTTTTTTCAATGTTAATGGATCATGTTATTATGTATCTTTGTGTTTAGGGGTTTGTGCAAGTACTAGGATTTGTTGTCTTTTCACAATGAAAGGACATTGTTCAAATTGTAATAGGAAGAAATCTTCCTCTGACTTTCATGATCATTGTATTAATTGTAGTCAGTGTACTCGCACTAACTCCTGTTCAATATGTCAATATTGGGATGACAAACATTGGAAACATGTGCCACGGTATGTTGTTAGTGGAGAAAGGGCTATGCCGGACCTTTCTCCGCAGGGTCACTCTAGTCTATCAGTTTCTATTTCAGAGGAACAAGAACAGGGTGATGTTTCCATGTTATCTTCCAAGAGTGCGCGTCCGTCGTCACAATTGAATGAAGAGTTAGCAGCAAAAGTGCTCATGGAGATACGACAGTTGCCTAAGAGGTCCCTAGTAGGATCGACGGCGCTGTCGTCCACTAGCTCGCCCGGTGTAGCGTCCATTCACCGAATGGTTCGGCAGCCGGGTTCGTCCGTTTTGGTCCAGGAGGAAATGTTGGGTGATGCGAGCACTATAAATATACTAGGTGCACACCCAGTGACGGCGGATGTTAGGAGAGATCGGAGGAAGCCTTCTAGTCCGGTTTCTAGCTCGTCCAGGTCCAGCCGGGCCGCGAGCGAGAGAGGTCCCTCTCTCGTACAACAACATCAGGGACCTGATGTTGTGGTACAAAATGTGTCGCAAGCGGAGCACACGTCGGTCGCTCGGGATGCTCCGTTGTTTAGGCAGTCCGCGGAGACTGCTCAGGCTTCCTCATCCTCTCACCAGCGCACACGACCGCACCTTGGCTACGTGACCGCGGATATTCTACCAGCTTCGCCGATAAGGGATTCTTCGGCGACCAGGTCACGCCATCCGGTAGCCAGGGACACGAGGCCGGTAGACTCTGGACGTTCGCATAGGAAGAGTATGCGGCAGTCAGTTGATGCGGAGCTTCCCGCAGCGAAGCAGCGAAAGACCGCCACTCTGCAGGCCTCGATGACGGACGTGCTTGCTCAGATAGCACAAATTATCGCAGCATCCCAGCAGCCGACAGAATCGGTGTCGGATCCGGAATTATCCGCCGTCGCTGTGTCGGTACGCTCCGCCGAAGCATCGGGTGCGGACGACCGGGAGCATCGTGAGGTCCGACCGGATGGTGAAAGGGATACGGATGACTTGGAGCTATCCCTTTCGGAACAACATAAAGCTGCCGTGGATTTTATCCGGCACTTCCTTCCTCACGTTGTTCCGTCGGGCCAGACTGCTGCGGTTCCGGACAAGAGAATAATAGCGTCATTGGACACTGAATTCTTTGAGCGGTTCAGAGACATTGTCCCTGAGTTTCCGTCTCAGTCCAATAATGTCACAAGAACATTTGAATTATTGAACGACGCTATATTCAAGCTTGCTTCCAAAACAGGCAAAGCTGGTTTCTTGTCCTCCAGTGCTCTTAACCTGCCTTTCATTAATGCAAGGAATAAATTCGATACGGCAGGACAGGGTATTCCGAGAGTTCCTCTGCGTCTTGACGACGAGGCGGAAGACTTAGAATTGTCGTTACCGTCGTCTTTGTCCATTCCAACCACGGTGTTGGATACGACAATCACGTCTAACAGGGCCAGTTTAGATGCTTTATCTTACGCAGACCACCTTACAAAGGCGTTATCACTGCATCTTCAAGGGAAAGAATTCCAGGATATACAGTCCTCTTTAAGACTTTTTTCAAGGGCAGTGGCTTATTCCACGTATAACTCCGCCCTTTCAGTGGCAAACCTGGAGTTGGTTAGACGTGACGCAGCCTTAGCTACATCCACACGCGTGGATAGTAAGGTGAAGAAGTCTCTCAGAGTCGCTTCGGTCTCCGGAGAACTTCTATTCGACGGCAAGCTTTCTGCAATCTACGATAAAATTACTAAGAAAGCTTCGGATTCTCTGTTGTTTAAATCCGCTTCCAAAAAGTCGGATACGGCAGAGAAGAATAAGACAGGCATTTCTGGGTCTAATGCGCCCAAGAAAGGTTCCTATAGAGGTTCCGGTGCGTCCTCTTGGTCTTATTCAAGAGACCGTCAAGGCAGCGACTCTCGTGCGGGACGTCCTTCGGGCCGGGACAATCGGTCAGACGCCCCGAGGTCGACGGGACGAGGTGCGGGTCGTGGAGGACGTGGTTTCTCCTCCCGCAGGCCTCGCAGGTCCAGGAGGTGATGGCTTCAACCTCTATCGTGTTCCGGTTGGCAGAAGGTTGTCGAGTTTTTCAGAAGAGTGGGCGTCGAAGAGTGGGATGACGACCCTTGGGTGAGAGGGGTGATTTTGGAAGGTCTAAGAATATCCTTCAAACGAAAGCCTCCGTTAACTCGAAGTCCAAAATGGACTCAACTTCCGTCAAATCCGCAGAAAAGAGACGCTCTGTTATCGGAGGTGCAGTCTCTTTTAATGAAGAACGCGGTAGAGGTCGTAGAAGACCAGGAAACACCGGGATTCTACAGCCATCTGTTTCTGGTTCCGAAACCAGACGGCTCGTTCCGTCCAGTCATAGATTTGAGCTGGATAAACAAGCTGATCGTCGCTCCGAAATTTTATATGGAGACGATTCGGTCGGTCAGAGCGAGTATTCGGGTGAACGATTATGCTACAAGCATAGATCTCAAGGATGCGTACTTTCATGTCATGGTACATCCGACATTCAGAAAGTATCTACGCTTCGCAGTCCTAGAAGTTGGGTATCAATTCCGGGCGATGTGCTTCGGATTGAACCTAGCACCCTGGGCTTTCACTCGGGTAATGAACTCGGTAATGATGTATTTCCGAGCTCATTCGTCTGCGGTAACGTCGGCCTACCTGGACGACATTCTTCAGAGGTATGGCAACGAGTTAACGCTTCAGAACGATGTTCAGAATCTACTTCTATTGCTCCGACGTCTCGGTTTTGTTATAAACGAGGAGAAGTCAGATCTGGTGCCGTCCAAGTCATTCACTCATCTGGGAATGAGCTTCGAGACGCACAACAATCTTGTTCATCTGCCGTTAACCAGAGCGAAATTAGTCAGTTGTTACGCTCGCTATTGTCTTCATGCAGACAAAGTCACAGCGAGGAAGTTTATGAGACTGATAGGTTTGTGCGGAGCCACTGCGGATCTCATTCCGATGGGGCGGTTGCGCACTCATCCTCTCCAAATTTTCTTAACTCAGAATTGGAGTGTGAAGATTCATTCGCTCGACATAGACGTTCCCTTGTCAGATCAAGTGAAACAAGAGATTCAGACTTGGGCAAACATTCAGTGGTTAACTCAGGGAGTTCCGCTGCAGTTGCCGGATCCGAGTTTTACCATTATGACGGATGCCAGTCAAACAGGTTGGGGTGCAACATTGATCCCAACGGATTCGAGATGCCAGGGTCTTTGGGATCCACAGTTCCTAAGCAAGCACATAAACATCAAGGAAATGATGTCAATTTGGCTTGCGTTACGTCATTGGATGGACATTATTCACAAAGCTCATGTCCAAATTCTGTCCGACAATACGACAGTAGTGGCGTATATATGGAACCATGGAGGCACTCATTCCGTTCCGTTATTCAATCTAACGGAGAGAATCCTTCTGTTTGCTCTAGAACATCAAGTTCTACTTTCGGTCTGTCATATACCGGGTCGTCTGAATGTACTAGCAGACTCCCTTTCACGGAAGGGTCGCTTGTTGCCGTCGGAGTGGACTCTCAACAAACAAGTATTCAATCAGATTTGCTACCAGTGGGAACGGCCAATGATAGACTTATTTGAGACACATCTCAGCAATCAGTTGCAGACGTATGTGTCACCGTGCCCGGATCCAAGAGCATTTGCAGTAGACGCTCTATCGATCTCATGGGACGGAATGATAGGATATGCATATCCTCCAGCGCCATTGATTCAGCAAATATTGCTAAAGATAAAACAATCTCAGTGCAAGATTCTGTTGGTAGCATCTCTGTCTCCACAGATACCGTGGATAAATCTACTCAGGTGTCTGTTGTGGGACCTACCGCGAAAGCTTCCTCCACGGGAGGATCTTCTTTCGCAGGGCAAACCGCGTCGACTTCATTCACAACCAGCAAGGACTGTACCTTCACGTTTTTCCGTTGTGCGGTCCTTCTTGCATGGCAAGCACTTTACAGGACGAGCAGTGGACGCGATTTCTAACTGTAGGAGGACCTCCTCTTCGCTAAATTATGCGGCTAAGTGGAAGGTTTTTCATCGTTGGTGTAGGGATCATTCTGTTGATATTTTTGATCCCTCCATACCAGACATTGCAAACTTTCTAGTATACTTGTTTGACGAAATCAAACTGCAGCCTGTTACTATTAAGGGTTATAGGTCTATGTTATCTGATACCTATGCACATCACGATAGTTTACAAATTGGATCTAATGTCTCTTTATCTAAGTTAGTTAGAAACTTCTCAATAAATAGACCCAGAACTCTTAGGTTAATTCCTAAGTGGAATTTAGCTTGGGTTCTTCTTAAACTTAAGGAAAAGCCATTTGAGCCTCTTGGGACAGTAGATTTCAAATTCTTGTCTTATAAGACAGCTTTTCTCTTAGCTTTCTCTTCTGCTAGAAGAGTCAGTGAGCTTCATGCACTATCGGTGGACGATTCTCACTATCGTAGTGTCGGGAACACTATCACCTTCACTACTAATGTGGGATTTTTAGCTAAGAATCAGGCTCCTAATAAATATCCGGAACCTATTGTTATTAAGGCTCTTCCATCTTCAGATGGGCGTAGGCCTTTGCTCTGTCCTGTTAGAGCGTTACGCATTTATAAACAGAGATCTCAGTTTATCAGAAAGGGACGAAAACGTTTCTTTCTGTCTCTGATGCCTAATAGAAAGGACATTTCGGTCCATTCTATTGCTAGATGGATTCAATTAACTATCCGTACTGCTTATGAAAGTTTATCTTCTTCCCAGCAGTCTGTGCTTAAGATTTCGGCTCATGAAGTAAGAGCTCTTTCTACATCTTGGGCTTACGCTAATAGTGTGGCTATTACAGATTTAATGAAGGCTGCTTATTGGTCTCAGCCATCCACATTCACGAATTTTTATCTCAGAAATATTGAGTCCATTTCTGGAGACCTGCATGGTTTAGGTCCGTTATCTGTTGCTCAGAATGTCGTCCACTAAACAGTTGCAACTATAGTTATGCAGGCTTTCTGTTCCGGCAGTGACTCCGTCCTGCTGCCCTCTTCGTTCTGGGCTATTTGACCCAGGGCAAGGGGAAGGGGGGGGGGGCAGAGGGTGTTCCCTTAGGTCACCTGCTTTATAGTGAAAAGCAAGGGAATTCCTCCTCCGGAGTCAGTAATTCTGAGTCGTTTCCAGGATGGTTTTAAAGTCTAATATTAATGTTAAAATTCATTCATGTCATATTTTTAAAGTGTAGCTCGGTGTGAAGCATTTGTATATGTCAAGTGTCAAACGGGCGTTAATATACAATCCTCGGACACTTTTAATGAATATAAAGAGTCTCAATTCTCTGGACTAACTTTATTTATTGGCTTACTTTAAAAATAATTACTATGATGGGTTATACGGGATGTTGATAGAGAACATGAATGTTATTGTGCTCAATTATGAAGGGTATTGTATCTTTGTAATTTATCATAAAATAAGAAAGATACATGTAAAGCCTAATACTCCTTTTCTCCTTGAGGGGTTCACTCTATATTATATAGTTGAGCTTATTGGATTTTCCTCTATGTCCTAGGCCCTCCAGCCTTTTTACTATTCAGCTAAGTCTGGGTCATTGCTACAGTACAAAAATGTTAAAAAATTTATAGTAATTTATATATTTTTTATACTTACCAATGACCCAGACGGGGATGGCCCTCCCAGGAGTTGGGAACTCTTGCGTCCCCGCTGAGTACGTACCGCTGACCAGGCACTGCCAGTAAGAATGATGATTGGCGCCAATTTCGGAACATCCTTGACACTGCGCATGCGCAGTGGGGGCAAAGTATGGAGGTCCTTTAGGACATGATTTCTTTTGGTTTTAGATGCAAATTTTGGGGATTGGGGGGCAAAATTTGTGTTTGGCCCTAGATTTTTAAGAGTTAGCACCAGCTAAGTCTGGGTCATTGGTAAGTATAAAAAATATATAAATTACTATAAATTTTTTAACTTTCCGGAGTTTTTTTGGAAACGCTTCAATGGAATGATTTCATTTTTGGTAAACTACTATAGAACGATGACTTACAGATCAAGTTTGAGTTTCATGCTGATTGCATTATTCTTCTGTGAGTTATGGCCCTTGGAAATATGGAAAAGTGCCAAAATTTCAGTTTTCCAGACTTTTTTTGGAAACGCTTCAACGGAATGATTTCATTTTTGGTAACCTACTATAGAAGGATGACTTACAGATCACGTTTCATTTACACTCTGTCCATCCAACCGTCAATCTGACAGTCAGTCTGTTGGTCGTACTTTAGTTTTCCGGACTTTTTTTGGAAACGCTTCAACGGAATGATTTTATTTTTGGTATCCTACTATAGAACGATGACTTACAGACCAAGTTTCATTTACACTCTGTCCATCCATCTGTCAGTCTGTCAGACAGTCTGTCGGTTATACTTCAGTTTTCCGGACTTTTTTTGGAAACGCTTCAACGGAATGATTTCATTTTTGGTAACCTACTATAAAACGATGACTTACAGATCAAGTTTCATTTGTACTCTGTCCATCCATCAGTCTGTCAGTCAGTCTGTCAGTCAGTCATACTTTAGTTTTCCGGACTTTTTTTGGAAATGCTTCAACCGAATGATTTCATTCTTGGTAACCTACTATAGAACGATGACTTACAGATCAAGTTTGAGTTTCATGGTGATTGCATTATTCTTGTGTGAGTTATGACCCTTGGAAATATGGAAAAGCGCCAAAATATCAGTATTTTTATACTGTACCAATGACCCAGACTTAGCTGGTGCTAACTCTAACAAAACCAGGGCCAAACACAAATTTTGCCCCCCAATCCCCAAAATTTGCATCCAAAACAAAAAGAAATCATGTCCTAAAGGACCTCCATACTACGCCTCTACTGCGCATGCGCAGTGACGCAGACGTCCCGAAATTGGCGCCAATTATCATTCTCTGTTTGGCCCTTCTTCAGTTAACATCTCACTGATCTTTGTGCTTGTAAATCTCAGTTTAAAGGATGCCAGACACGTAATTTTTGGAGAAAATGTGATTCTAAGGAGGATAGAAGGAGGAGAGGAAAAAGAAGTGACAAAAAATAATCAGGGCTGTACTTAAAATTTTTTGATGAAGTTATGTTAAGTTGCCTATTTTCGAGGCATGGGCCTCTTGTTGTCATTCTTGCTAATTGTTGCACTGCTTATTCAGTGTTTCCTCTCCCCTAGCCTTCTAAAGTCCCCCCTTGCAATTCTCCCATGCTTTTGGCATATTTTTGAGAAATTTCATTTCTAAAATTTCCTGGGAGAGTTGCTTGGTTACAGAATGTTTTCTGTTATTTTCCCCATAGTTACGTTTTCACCCATGGGTGTATAACGTTTGTGTTCTGCATCTTCCATCTGATGTTCTACAGATTCTCCCCTGGGAGTCTCGGTTTTGCATCAGATAGAGTGTAATTGATGACTGATAACGGGCCAGTTTTTTCAGTGCCTGGAGTCATGTTTTCTGGTGTTTTTACACTGTTTGTTTTCATTGGCAACAGCCCTTTTTGAGGGGGGCTGTTTGCCTTTGCTGTAGTTTATCTCACTATAAGATACATTTATATTATCCGAAAGTGTCTCATTAATTATTTAATATAAATTTAAAATTTTTGACCACACTTTGCCATCGGATCCATCGGGGCTCAACGTTACTTTTCAGCAACTTGGGCTTCGCTGAAAAAATATTTTTTCAAAATTATTTTGTTTTGCAATTGTTTTTTCATTTATTAATGGATCATGTTATTATGTATCTTTGTGTCAGGGGTTTTTGCGAGTAACTAGGACTTATTGTTGTTCTTTCACAATGAAGGGACGTTGTTCAAATTGTAATAGGAAGAAATCTTCCTCTGACTTTCATGATCATTGTATTAATTGTAGTCAGTGTTCTCGCATTAATCCCTGTCCTATATGTGAACATTGGGATGAGAAACATTGGAAACGTGTGTCACGATATGTTGTTTCTGGAGAAAGAGCGATTCCGGCTCTTTCTCCGCAAGGTCACTCTACTCTCTCAGTTTCTATTTCAGAGGAACCAGAACAGGGTGATGTTTCCATGTTATCTTCTTCAAGTGTGCGTCCGTCGTCACAAATGAATTCAGAGCTAGCGGCAAAAGTGCTCATGGAGATTAGACAAATGTCGCCCGCTAGCTCGCCCGGTGTAGCGTCCATTCACCGAATGGTTCGGCAGCCGGGTTCGTCCGATGCGGTCCAAGAGGAAATTTTGGGTGATGCGAGCACTATAAACATAATAGATGCACACCCAGTGACGGCGGATAGTAAGCGAGAACGGAGGAAGCCATTGAGTCCGGTTCCTAGCTCGTCCAGGTCCAGCCGGGCCGCGAGCGAGAGAGGCCCCTCTCTCGTACAACAACATCTGGGACCAGATGTTGTGGTACAAAATGTGTCTTTAGCGGAGCATACGTCCGTTGCTTGGGACGCTCCGTTGTATAAGCAGTCCACAGAGACTGTTAAGGCTTCCTCTTCTCGTCAACGCACACGACCGCACCTTGGCTGCGTGACCGCCGATATATTACCAGCTTCGCCGATGAAGGATTCTTCGGCGACCAGGTCACACCATCCGGCAGCCAGGGATTCGAGACCGATGGACGTTCGCATAGGAAAAGTATGCGGGAGCCATCTGATGCGGAGCTGCCCTCGGCGAAGCAGCGAAAGACTGCGCCTCCGCAGGTCTCGACGCCGGACATTCTTGTGCAGATAGCACAGCTTATCGCAGCATCCCAGCAGCCGACAGAAACGGTGTCGGATCGAGAATTATCCGACGGCGCTGGGTCGGTACGCTCCGCCGAAGCATCGGGGGCGGACGACCGGGAACATCATGAGGTCCGACCGGATGGTGAAAGGGATACGGATGACTTGGAGCTATCCCTTTCGGAACAACATAAAGCTGCCGTGGACTTCATCCAGCACTTTCTCCCTCAAGTTGTTCCGTCGGGCCAGACTGCTGCGCTTCCGGACAAGAGAATTATAGCGTCATTGGACTCTGAATTTTTTGAGCGGTTCAGGGACATCGCTCCCGAGTTTCCGTCGCAGTCCAATAATGTTGCAAGAACTTTTGAATTATTGAACGACGCTATATTTAAACTTGCTTCCAGGACGGGGAAAGCAGGTTTCTTGTCCGCTAATACTCTCAACCTGCCTTTCATTAATGCAAGGAATAAATTCGATACGGCAGGACAGGGTATACCGAGAGTTCCTCTGCGTATGGACGACGAGGCGGAAGACTTAGAGCTATCATTACCGTCGTCAGCTTCTATTCCAACCGCGGTGTTGGAAACAGCTATTGCGTCTAACAGAGCCAATTTAGATGCCTTATCTTACGCAGATCACCTTACTAAGGCGTTATCACTGCGCCTTCGGGGGAAAGAGTTTCAGGATATACAATCCTCTTTAAGACTTCTTTCAAGGGCAGGAGCTTATTCCATGTGTAACTCCGCCCTTTCAGTGGCAAATCTGGAGTTGGTTAGACGTGACGCAGCCCTAGCTACATCCACACTAGTGGATTCTAAGGTGAAGAACTCTCTTAGAGTCGCTTCGGTCTCAGGAGAACTTCTCTTTGACGGCAAGCTTTCCGCTATTTATGATAAAATTAAAAAGAAAGCTAATGATTCTCTGTTGTTCAGATCTGCTCCTAAGAAGTCGGATACAGCAGACACGAATAAGACAGGCACTTCTGGGTCTAATGCGCCCAAGAGAGGTTCCTATAGAGGTTCCGGTGCGTCCTCTTGGTCTTATTCGAGAGACCGTCAGGATAGCGACTCTCGTTCGGGACGTCCTTCAGGCCGGGACAATCGGTCGGAAGCCCCGAGGTCGACGAGGCGAGGTGCGGGTCGTGGAAGACGTGGTTTCTCCTACCGCAGGCCTCGCAGGTCCAGGAGGTGATGGCTTAAACCTCTATCGCGTTCCGGTTGGCGGAAGGTTGTCGAGATTTTCACAAGAGTGGGCGTCGATTACGGACGACCCTTGGGTGAGAGGAGTGACTTCGGAAGGTCTAAAGATATCCTTCAAACGAAAGCCTCCATTAACTCGAAGTCCAAAGTGGACTCATCTTCCGTCAAATCCACAGAAAAGAGACGCTCTGTTATCAGAGGTGCAGTCTCTTTTAATGAAGAACGCGGTAGATGTCGTAGAAAACCAGGAATCTCCGGGATTCTACAGCCATCTGTTTCTGGTTCCGAAACCAGACGGCTCGTTCCGTCCAGTCATAGATTTGAGCTGGATAAACAAGCTGATCGTCGCTCTGAAGTTTTATATGGAGACGATTCGATCGGTCAGAGCGAGTATTCGGGTGAACGATTATGCAACGAGCATAGATCTCAAAGATGCGTACTTTCACATCATGGTACATCCGACATTCCGAAAGTATCTACACTTCGCAGTCCTAGGAGTGGTGTATCAATTCCGGGCGATGTGCTTCGGATTGAATCTAGCACCCTGGGCTTTCACTCGGGTAATGAACTCGGTAATGATCTACTTCCGAGCTCATTCGTCTGAGGTAACGTCGGCCTACCTGGACGACATTCTTCAGAGGTACGGCAACGAGTTAACGCTTCAGAACGATGTTCAGAATCTTCTTCTATTGCTCCGACGTCTCGGTTTTATAGTAAACGAGGAGAAGTCGGATCTGGTGCCGTCCAAGTCATTCACTCATCTGGGAATGAGCTTCGAGACGCACAACAATCTCGTTCGCCTGCCGTTAACCAGAGCGAAATTAGTCAGTTGTTACGCTCGCTATTGTCTGCACGCAGACAAAGTCACGGCGAGAGAATTTATGAGACTGATAGGTCTGTGCAGAGCCGCCGCGGATCTCATTCCGATGGGGCGGTTACGCACACGTCCTCTTCAAATTTTCCTGACTCTGAATTGGAGTGTGAAAATTCATTCGCTCGATGTAGACGTTCTCTTGTCAGATCAAGTGAAACAAGAGATTCAGACTTGGGCAAACATTCAGTGGTTAACTCAAGGAGTTCTGCTGCAGTTGCCGGATCCGAGTTTTACCGTTATGACGGATGCCAGTCAAACAGGTTGGGGTGCATCATTAATCCCAACGGATTCGAGATGCCAGGGTCTTTGGGATCCGCAATTCCTGTGCAAGCACATAAACATCAAGGAAATGATGGCAATTTGGCTTGCGTTACGTCACTGGATGGACATTATTCACGATGCTCATGTCCAAATCCTATCCGACAATACGACAGTAGTGGCGTATATACGGAATCAGGGAGGCACTCATTCAGTTCCGTTGTTCAATCTAACGGAAAGAATCCTTCTGTTTGCGTTAGAACATCACGTTCTTCTTTCGGTCCGTCACATACCGGGTCGTCTGAATGTGCTAGCAGACTCCCTTTCACGAAAGGGTCGCTTGTTGCCGTCGGAGTGGACTCTCAACAAACAAGTATTCAATCAGATTTGCTACCAATGGGAACGGCCAATGATAGACTTATTTGGCGACACATCTCAACAATCAGTTGCAGACGTATGTGTCTCCGTGTCCAGATCCAAGAGCATTTGCAGTAGACGCTCTGTCGATCCCTTGGGACGGAATGATAGGATATGCGTATCCTCCTGCGCCGTTAATTCAACAAGTATTGCTAAAGATAAAACAATCTCAATGCAAGATTCTGTTGGTAGCATCTCTGTCGCCACAGAGACCGTGGATAAATCTACTCAGGTGTCTGTTGTGGGACCTACCGCAGAAGCTTCCTCCACGGGAGGATCTTCTTTCGCAGGGGAAATCGCGCCAACTCCATCACAACCCGCAAGGTCTCAACCTTCACGTTTTTCCGTTGTGTGGTCCTTCTTGCATGGCAAGCACTTTACAGGACGAGCAGTGGACGCGATTTCTAACTGTAGGAGGACCTCCTCTTCGCTAAATTATGCGGCTAAGTGGAAGGTTTTTCGTCGTTGGTGTAGGGATCATTCTGTAGATATATTCGATCCCTCTATACCAGACATTGCAAACTTTCTAGTATACTTGTTTGACGAAATCAAACTGCAGCCTGTTACTATAAAGGGTTATAGATCTATGTTATCTGATACCTATGCACATCATGATAGTTTACAAATTGGATCTAATGTCTCTTTATCGAAGTTGGTTAGAAACTTTTCGATAAATAGACCCAGAACTCTTAGATTAATTCCTAAGTGGAATTTAGCTTGGGTTCTCCTTAAATTGAAGGAAAAGCCATTTGAACCTCTTGGGACAGTAGATTTCAAATTCTTATCTTATAAGACAGCTTTTCTCTTAGCTTTCTCTTCTGCTAGAAGAGTCAGTCAGCTTCATGCACTATCGGTGGATGATTCTCATTATCGTAGTGTTGGGAACACTATCACCTTCACTACTAATGTGGGTTTTTTAGCTAAGAATCAGGCTCCTAATAAATATCCGGAACCTATTGTTATTAAGGCTCTTCCGTCTTCAGACGGGCGTAGGCCTTTACTCTGTCCTGTTAGAGCACTACGTATCTATAAACAGAGATCTCAGTTTATCAGAAAGGGACGGAAACATTTCTTTCTGTCTTTGATGCCTAATAGAAAGGACATTTCAGTCCATTCTATTGCTAGATGGATTCAGTTAACTATCCGTACTGCTTATGAAGATTTATCTTCTTCTCAGCAGTCTGTGCTTAAGATTTCTGCTCATGAAGTAAGAGCTCTTTCTACTTCCTGGGCTTATGCTAATAGTGTTGCTATTACAGATTTAATGAAGGCTGCTTATTGGTCTCAGCCATCCACATTTACAAATTTTTATCTCAGAAATATTGAGTCCATTTCTGGAGACCTGCATTGTTTAGGTCCGTTATCTGTTGCTCAGAATGTCGTCCACTAAACAGTTGCAACTATAGTTATGCAGGCTTTCTGTTCCGGCAGTGACTCCGTCCGGCTGCCCTCTTCGCTCTGGGCTATTTGACCCAGGGCAAGGGGAAGGGGGGGGGGGGGCGGGTGTTCCCTTAGGTCACCTGCTTTATAGTGAAAAGCAAGGGAATGCCTCCTCCAAGTCAGTATTTCTGAGTCGCTTCCGGGATGGTTTTAAAGTGTAATATTAATGTTTAAATTCATTCATGTCTTATTTTTAAAGTGTAGCTCGGTGTGAAGCATTTGTATATGTCAAGTGTCAAACGGGCTTTAATATACAATACTCGGACACTTTTAAATGACTATAAAGAGTCTCAATTCTCTGGACTACTTTATTTATTGGCTTGCTTTAAAAATTAGTATAAGGGTTATACTGGATGTTAATAGAGAACATGAATGTTATTGTGCTCAATTATTAAGGGTAGTGTATCTTTCTAATTTAATATTAAATAAGAAAGATACATGTAAAGCCTAATACTCCTTTTCTCCTTAAGGGGTTACCTCTTTACTATATAGTTGAGCTTATTGGATTTTCCTCTATGTCCTAGGCCCTCCAGCCTGTTTACTATTCAGCTAAGTCTGGGTCATTGGTACAGTATAAAAATGTTAAAAAATTTATAGTAATTTATATATTTTTTATACTTACCAATGACCCAGACGGGGATGGCCCTCCCTGGAGTTGGGAACTCTTGCCTCCCCGCTGAGTACATAGCGCTGACCAGGCACTGCCAGTAAGAATGATAATTGGCGCCAATTTCGGGACGTCTGCGTCACTGCGCATGCGCAGTAGAGGCGTAGTATGGAGGTCCTTTAGGACATGATTTCTTTTTGTTTTGGATGCAAATTTTGGGGATTGGGGGGCAAAATTTGTGTTTGGCACTGGTTTTGTTAGAGTTAGCACCAGCTAAGTCTGGGTCATTGGTAAGTATAAAAAATATATAAATTACTATAAATTTTTTAACTTTCTGGACTTTTTTTGGAAATGCTTCAATGGACTTCATGCCGATCATATCTAGGTTATAACATTTGTATAATTATTAATGCTCATTAGTCCGGTAGGGGACATTGTATTGCTTCAGCGATACGAGCGCTCTTGTGTTGATAATGATTTTTCCACTGTTGGTTAAGTATTCCTTCCCTACCCTCCCTTGATCCCCCCAGTTAAACTCCCAAGCTTTTTGGCTTGTTTTATGGAAATTTTTTTTATAAAATTTCTTGGGAGTTTAACGTGTTACACAGGAACTTTATTCTGTACATCCCCAGGGTTACGTCCTCACCCTTTGGGTGTTTAGGCGTTTTTACTCATGCACCATACATCCAATGTATCGTTTTTTCTTCTGATGAAGATCTTGCCTTACATCGGATAGCTCAAGAATCTGTTACTGACTTCGGGCCGTGTTGCCTGGTGTCCGTTTCGGGTTTTCAGTCTGATGTTTACATTAGCAACGCTCTTTATATATATGTAGTTTCCTATTTCTGATATGGTAGGTCTGTTGTAAGATACATTTATCAGTCCTGTAGTATAGCAGTTAATTTTTTGGATAGAAAAATTAATTTTTGTCCACACTTGGGCTCTTTTGGGATACATTTGGGAACTTCGTTCCTTTTGGGAACTTGGGCTCTTGTAAAAATTTCTCGAAAATTTTTTTTGTATAAAATATTTTTCGAATTATATTTTGAATGTTTTTTGTTATGTATCTTTTTATATTATTTAATGTGGAGTTGGTGGGAGTACAGTCGACTTAGCTTGCTTCATTATGTAAGCATATTGCTCAATAAGCAAGGCGAGGAAGTGTTTCCTCTTATTTACATGTTGGTTGCCTTGCTTGTTGTCGATATTCTTCCACTAATTCTTGCGATAGAGCTTATGCATCGATACTTCCCTGAGTTCATTCCTGAGAACCAGAATGCTGCGACAGCTCGAAAGCACTATTCAGTAGCTAAGACGAGGCCTCATATATCGGGACGTCCGGAGAAAAGAGCCGTCTCGGACACACTTCCCGGGAGCAGCCGGCGGCCAGAATAGAAGACCACTGCTCCTCAGGCCTCCATTGTGGTTTTGCTGACGCTGATTGCGCAGCTCATCACAGCATCCCAGCAAGTGCAGAAGCAGCTGACGGCAGTCTCAGAACCTGAGCTGTCGGATGGTGCTGCCGCTGACCGTGATTTTCAACTCATTCAGATGAATGATGAAAGGGATATGGAGGGGGATTACCTTTCCCTTTCAGAACAACACATGGTTGAGATGGATTTAATCCATCAACACTACCCTGAATTTGTTCCAACGAATCAGAATGCTGCGACTACTGGCAAGAAACCGCTAGCATTGTTGGACACTGACTTCATCCGGAAAAAGAGGAGGAAATGTCTTTGGCCTTTTAGACGACGCCACATTCAACTTTCCAGTGGAAAGAAGTAAGGCTGTTTCTTGTCATCATCTTCCGTAATTTTACCGATTTTCAGATAACGGGGAAGATGTATTGAGAGTTCCTTTGCATTTGAATGAGTAGGCTAAGGACCTAGCTATGGCCTTACCTTCATCATTCACTGTTCGCTCTGTCACAATTGAGATGGCATTTCTTCATTCAGAGCGAATTTAGACTCACTGTTTTACGCAGATCACCTTTAAGAACTGTGATGCAACATCTCTACGGAAAGGAATTTGAGAACGTTCGTACCTCATTTAGAGTCCTTTCCAGGGCTATTATATTTATCACGTATAACTCTGTCTTAACAGTTGCTAATTCGGAGTTAATCAGACGTGACGGAGCCCTTGCGTCGTCATCCTTAATAGATGACAAGGTGAAAAACTCTCTTTGAGTCGCTCCGGTTTCTGGACACTAAGTTTTTAACGATAAGCTTTCATTGGTTTATGACCAGGCTACAAAGAAAGCATCAATACTCTGCTCCTTAAGTCAGCGTCTAATCGACCCTCAATAGCAGAAAGGAGTAAGGGAGGTCGTCCTAGACAGAAGGTCGTCTAGAAGGACTCCTCGCGAGGGTATAGTTAACCCTCCTATAATTACTCTAGAGATCGTCATACAGCGACTTGGATATGGGGCTTAGGTCTGATTGAAACTAATGGTCAGACGCCCCTAAACCGCTGGGTCAAGGCTCTTCATGAATGAGACAGTTTCTCCTTCCGTAGGCCTCGCAGGTACTACAGGTGTGGGTTAGGACCTCTATTGCTTAGCAGTTGACGGATGGTTATCAAGATTCGCATCAAACTGGATAACTATTATGGAAGACTAGTAGGCGAGAAGTGTGGTCTCAGACGGCTTACAGCTATCTTTACAGAACCACAACTAACTAAATGTCTGATGGACAATGCTTCCGTCAAATCCTTGCATAAGAGTCCCTCCACTTGGAGATAAAGGTTCTCTTGACAATGAAAGTAATAGAGGTTGTTGAGAATAAAGATTCTATAGGATTCTGTAGTCACCTGTTACTCGTTCCGAAGCCATAGAGCTCGTTATGACAGATAATAGACTGGAGCTGGATAACAAGTTTATCAAAGCTCTAAAAGTTTATTTATGGTTATCATTTTGTCGGTTAATGTGAGCGTTTGAGTGATTGACTATGCTATAAGCACAGATCTAAGGATAGCTTTGGTCTGAAGATAGCGCCATGGGCTGTCACTCAAATATTAAACTCGGTAATGTCTCACAACAGTCTGGTTTGTCTGCCATTATCCAGAATGAAATTAGTTCTATGCGACTGATGGGGTTGTGCTGAGCGGCTACGCATCTTGTTTAGATGGGTCGCTTACACACACGTTCCCTCCAGTTATTCTTACCCAGAACTGGAGTGTGATAACGCATTCGCTCAGGACCAGTATTGTTTTAACGGATCTAGTAAACAAAAAGGCCATATTGGGGCAGATATTCAGTGGTTAACTCAAAGAGTTCCGCTGCAACTGCCAGATCCGGCTTTCACGATTATGACGGGTATGAGTCAATAGTTTGGGGCACGACCCAGAGTCTGACAGACTTGAAATGCAGGGGTCTTGGGACCCTCGGTTCCTGGAGAAACACATAAACATCAAGAATGATGTCAGTATTGTTAGCGCTACATCAATGCGGACACGCTTGTTCAGATATTGTTGGACAACTCGATAGTGGTAGCGTACATCAGGAACCAGGGCGGCACCCATTCATTTTCGTTATGATAACTAACGGAGAAGAATTTTCATGTTCATCTCTCTATCCATCATATACCGGGTTGTGTGAATGTACTAGCAGACTCGCTCCTCGGAAAGGTCGCCTGTTTCATTTGTATGGATGCTCAACATGCGATTATCTGGACAGTTTTGCTACCAGTGGGATCACCCCATGATAGTTCAGTTTGCGACACATCGGAACAATTAGTTACCGTCATTTGTGTCGCCATGCCCAGATTATTGAGCGCATGCGGTAGACGCTCTGCAGAATTCATAGGGATGAATGATAGGATACGTATATCCTCCATTTCATTTGATTCAATAGATAACGTTTAAGATTAAACAGTCACGTGAATCCTACTAGTAGCACCTCTGTTGTCACAGAAATCTTGGATCAGTATTCTCAAGTGTCTGTTATGGGGCGCTCCCCAGAAGCTTCCTTCATGAGAGGGTTCTTTCAGAGGAAGTTTTATTCTTCACATCCTTCTCTGCCCATAGTGGCATAATGGAGTCAGTTAGATGCGAGGGAACCATCGCGGTTCCTATATTTTTGTTAACTTACACAAGAACGATTAAATAATGCGGGTGAGGAGATTTTGATATGACTTCGAATTCCCTCCTCCCCCCCTCCCCCACACTCACACACACTGCCTATGTGTTGCGATCATTCAACCATTTTGGCTGCCCGAGCCCGAAGTCTGAATACCTTTAGCACAGTCTACAGGTCATATTTATGAAAGGATTTCATTGTAACTTGGTAGGTTGACTTCATATAATGTCTAGATGAGAGCGTCCCCTTTTGGACACGATTGGGCAACTGTGACGGCTACAGGGGCCCGAAGCCCGAAAACCTTTAGAACAGTCTACTGGTCATAATTATGAAGGGATTTCATTGTAGCTTGGTAGGATGACTCCAAATAATGTCTAGATGAGAACGTCCCCTTTTGGTCGCGATCATTCAACCTTGATGGCTGCCCGAGCCCAAGACCCCAAAACCTTTAGCATAGTCTATACGTCATATTTATGAAAGGATTTCATTGTCACCTGTTAGTTTGACTCCATATAATGCCTAGATGATGACATCCCCTTTTGGTCGTGATTGGTCAACTGTGACGGCTTCAGGGGCCCGAAGCCCAAAAACCTTGAGCACAGTCTACAGGTCATATTTATGAAGGAATTTCATTGTAACTTCGTAGGATCACTCCAGATGATGCCCTGATGAGAATGTCCCCTTTTGGTTGCGATCATTCAACCATGATGGCTGCCCGAGCCCAAAAGCCTTTAGCACAGTCTACAGGTCATATTTATGAAGGGATTTCATTGTAACTTGGTAGGTTGACTTCATATAATGTCTAGATGAAAACGTCCCCTTTGGACGCAATTGGGAAACTGAAGGCTACAGGGCCCCTGAAGCCCGAAAACCTTTAGCACAGTCTACAGGCCATATTTATGAAGAGATTTCAATGTAACTTGATAGGATGACTCGTTTTGGAATAATTTCACTGTAACTTGGTAACTTTCGTTAATATACGTTAACTGTGAGGGCCACATACATTAACTGTGAGGTCATATTAACCCACATCTCAGCTCTTTAGTACAGTGTACACCTCATATTATTTTTTTCAAAAACATAGCATACAGGGACCAGAAATGAACATATTCCCAATTATCACAATTCTTGTCTTATTTCATAATCCTTTCATAAACATTGAACATTATCCTTTTCATCAAACACAACACACAAGTTAAGCTACAGTGTCATTGACACTTTCATTGAAGATGCCAGACACAAATCAATGATGGTCTTCATGGAATCAACAGTGTAACAGGATGCTGGAAGTGAATAACGGTAATTTCGGATGTTCAGGGCTGTAATTTTATCATTTTGATGTAAAATTATGCATGTTCCTCAATTTCAGGGTATGCTTCTGAACGTCGTCATTATAATATGACTCCACTGTTGTTTTTGTTAATATTACTTCCCTTCCCTCTCCAGAACCCTCCTGTTATACTCCTGTTTATCCCCTATGTTTACGTCCTGTCCTTTACTGTTCAGGACATTTTGTTTTCTTTCATCTTCTACCAGATGTATTGTTTTTTCTTCATATGAAGATCTAGCTTTGCATCAGGTGGTTGTTGATCGGTTACTGCACTCGGCCTTTGTTGTGCCTGTTGTTGGTTAGTTTCTGGTTTTTCCTCTTGACATCTGTTCAATAACATTTTGGATTTGTATTAATTCAGTGTTTAGTTAAAAACAATTATTGTTTTTATACGCCCGTTTTATGTTATGGCGTTGTCTGTCTGTCTGTCTGTCTGTAAACAATTTTTGAGTCGCCTACTCCTCCAAAAGTTTACATGCTACATTGTTCAAACTGTGCACACATGTTAATCAGTAATTGCCGTTGTGCATGTGACAAGTGCAGGTAAATCCATTTTGCACTTCCAGAGTTATGCCCCCTCTTAGTACTTAAAACATTAGAGTATTGTGTAGCCTATTCCTTTAACATTTTACATGCTATATTGTTCAAACATTGCCCACATGGTGATCACCGATTGCCATTGTGCATGTGACAAGAGCAGGTAACTCCATTTTGTATTTCCAGAGTTATGCCCCTTTTAGTACTTGAAACATTACAATATTGTGTCGCCCACTCTAACATTTTACTTTTTTGTTCAAACTTTGCACCCATGTTGATCATCAGGTGTCGTTGTGCATGTGACAAGAGCAGATAACACCATTTTGTTTTGAAACGACGAGAATCCGAATCCGAATCTGCGTTAGTATAGAGCTTATGAGAATTTTGGGGCTAGTTAGATCGGTTATGGAGTTTCCAACAGGCCATCTATGCATATGTTCTCTGTTTTTGGCTTCCATTATTCGGAGCAGTATATTCTTTCTCCGAACAGTCATTGGTTTTATCGGACCTAGGGAACAGTGAATTATGTGGGGACAGACCGTGACGAGTTTTTGTTTAATCATATCCAGCCTTCAACTGGAAATGGTACACAAGGCATATTCCTATTCTCATTAACGGTTACAATTTGGAGGTTCATTATTGGAATTAATTGTACATCTGAATGTGGTCGCCTGTCTGTTGGCTCAGAAGCAAAAAATTCTATCAGATAACTTTCCATTGGGGTTCAATTGGATAAGTTTAAGTTTGTACATATTGATATCACCGGTTTTCGACCTATCTACGTTTCCGGATGTGGCATACGTTTCGAAGCTTGCAATTTTAATAACCGGGATCGCCATGATATAGCCTTAGCTGCTGATGTGGCATTAAGCACCAATAAATTAATAATAATTAATACCCGGGTGCCTTTTAAACAAATATATATTATTCAGTACCACTTTTTCACTGATTCCAGGCCGCTTCCCTCCTTGTTTTGAAGATTATTCTTTCAAAAAAAAGGGGGGGGGGGGGAGGGGGGGATTTTCTCTTTACCTCTTCTGGCCTTATAATAAGTGTGTAACTATGAGTGAAGCTGATATTGTCTGTAGATTATTCTGATCTTATGTATAGCTTGTTACCTTATATATGGCGTGTTTGTGGGCGTTAGTCTCTCACTCTCGGACATGCCTTTCCTAATTTTAAGTGTCTTATTCCGGGCTAGCCTTAACATTGGGGGCTCGTTACACCCATTTTGCAAAGTCATTTAAGCTAAGTAATAGGAAATTACTTGGATATTGCTCCTCATTTCGGCAGTATGTCTTCTCTATTGTTGTACAGAGAGACATATAGGTAAATTTTAATCTCCTTTACATGAAAACCATCATTGATTTGTGTCTGGCATCTTCAAAAATGAGAATTTAAAGCACAGATGTCAGTTCAGTTATTACTGACTTTGGGCCAAACAGAAGAATTCCGGTCTCTTCCTGGGTTCTGTGTATGTGCAAGTACTAAAAGTATGGAGGGCTAGATAGAACTTTTAATTTTTGGTATTGTATGCAAATTTTGGGGATTGGGAGGTTCAAAATATGTGTTTGGCCCTTAATAATATTGAGGTTGCACCAGCTAAGTCTGGGCTATTGGTAAGTATTAAAAATATACAAATTACTATAAATTTATCATTTGCATTTAAATGACTCCAGGAGGGCCATTTTGGATTACCCCCAAATGACCCCAGGAGGGCCATTTTTGGTTTATAGGGGCCAAGAATGAAAGCATGTGTGTGAGTGACACTAGAGTTGTCTGACAGATGTAATTACTAGAGTGATTTCTCAGTTGCACAAATTTACCCACACAAGCAATTTGAAAGTTGAAAACTATGGGGTGTGTTGAATTCAGGGAATGAATTCTTTGACACGTTTGTGTATATAATTTCTGGTTTTGTGTGTATGATATAAAATTACTCACAAAATCGTTTTGGGGAGTGTTTGTTTTATTAGCTCAACTTGACAAAATCAAGCTGAGCTTATCTTATCACTCTCTGTCCGCCGTCCGTCAACACCATGTTTTGGTCTTCTCCTCCAAAACCACTGGGCCAATTCAAGGGAAAGTTTGTGTGATTGATGGTCCTGAAGGGGTATTGCATTTTTGTTCAACTCAACATGCCCAGCACCATAGGGTGGGGGTGGGGGAAATGTTCTAAAATATTTTTAAAATCTTCTTTTTATGAACCAGTGGGTACAGTGACTTGATATTTGGTATGGAGCTTCCTTTTGAGGTGTAGAATCAAGTTTGTTCAAACAAAGTTCATGAAGCAATATTTGCCTTTGTAATGGGAGGGGCATACTTTTGGCTCCACCCATTTTATTTTTAGCTCATCTTTGACATAAGTCAAATTTGAGGTTATGCTATGGCCTGTCATCCATCCGTCTGTCTGTCAGCAATTCATTACGGCTCGGGCTAGAGGCCGTATTTATGAACCGATCTTTACGAAACTTCTTGAGTACCTTTGTTATTGTCATGGGACGAGAAAGTGGGTTTTGGGTGCGGTCCGAAATTTAAGATAGCCACCAGCAGCCATTTTGTACCTTAGTGCAATCAGTTTTTGTACAGAACTTCTGTATGAAAGGTCTGATTCGAATAAATTTTTGTCTGAATGTTTAGTAACATGGAATACATCACATATAATATGGGTTTTTCTCTCGTGTAGAAGTTCTGCAAATTAGATGAACTTTGATTTTTTCAGTGCTACTGAAATTGAATAAATTTCTTTCTACACATGTCAATACAGCTCGGCTAGGGGCTGTATTTATGAACCGATATTCCTGAAACTTCTTGGGTACCTTTGTTATCACCTTGGAACAAGAACGAATGTTTCTTGGTGTGGTCCAAAATTCAAGATGGCTTGCGGTGGCTATTTTGTACCAAAATTAGGTACAATCAGTTTTTTGTACAGAACTTCTAGATGAAGGTTCTGCTTTGAATACATTTTTGAATGAATGGTAAGTGACATGAAATACATCACATATAATACAGGTTTTTTTCTCGTGCAGAAATAGATGAACTTTGATTTAGTCAGTGCTACTTATACACAGTAAGTGCACATGTTAATATGGCTCGGGGTAGAGGCTCTATTTATGAACCGAGCTTCAAAAACTTATTGGGTACCTTTGTTATCACCTTGAGACGAGAACAATTGTTTTTGGGTGCAGTCCGAAATTCACGATGGCTGCCAGCAGCCATTTTGTACCGAAATTAGGTCCAATCAGTTTTTTGTACACAATGCTGAGTCAGCATATTTGCAATTTTTTTTTAAAAATTCAGAATCTTTTGATATTTTGTATACAGCATCCTGGGGGGATGGGGGGGGGGGGGGGGGGGGGGGGAGGGGGGAGTGAGGTCAGATACAAGTTTGTTAAAATAAAGCCCCTTGGTTCATATTTGGGCTCAATACAGGAGCCCAAAATTTTTAACTTAGGGCAATATGGGGAATAATGTTTAAAAATCTTCTTCAGAACCAACATACATCATTCCTATAGGGGTCCGATTGAAGATTGTTCAAACCAAGTCACTAGGTTAATATTTGTGTGTGTGTGTGTGTGTTTGTGGGGGGGGGGGGGGGGCAGATTCAAGTTTGTTCAAATTGGGTCCCTGAGTTAATATTTGGGCTCTCTTTTGGAGCCCAAATTTTTACTTAGTGCAATATGAGGAAATTTCTTTTGAATATCTTCTTCAGATCCACCAGTCAGAATCCTTTGGTATACAACATCTCTTTGGGGAGGGGGAGTGGGGGGGGGGGCAGATTCAAGTTTTTTCAAATCGGGTTCCTTGGTTAATATTTGGTCTCCCTACTGGAGCCCAAAGTTGAACTTAGTGCAATTTGAGGAATGTCCTTTAAAAATCTTCTTCAGATCCACCAGTCAGAATCTTTTCATATTTGGTATATAACATCTCTATGGGGTCAGATTCAAGTTTGTTCAAATCGGGTCCCTGAGCCCAAATTTGAGCTCTCTATTGGAGCCCAAATTTTACCTTAGTGTAATATGAAGAATGTTCTTTAAAAATTTTCTTCTTCAGGTCCACCAATCAGAATCTTTCCATATTTGGTATACCAGATCTCGGGGGGGGGGGGGGGGGGGGGGGGGGGGGGGGGGGGGGTAGATTCAAGTTTGTTCAAATCAGGTCCCTGAGTTAATATTTGGGCTCTCTGTTGGAGCTCAAATTTTAACTTAGTGTAATATGGGGATAATTTTTAAAGAAATTCTTCAGATCTACCAGTCAGAATGCTGAGCCCAAATTTGAGCTCTCTATTGGAGCCCAAATTTTACCTTAGTGCAATATGAGTGAGGAATGTTCTTTAAAAATTTTCCTCTTCAGGTCCACCAATCAGAATCTTTCCATATTTGGTATACCAGATATCCTGGGAGGGGGGGGGGGTGTAGATTCCAGTTTGTTCAAATTGGGTCCCTGAGTTAATATTTGGGCTCTCTTTTGGAGCCCAAATTTTAACTTAGTGCAATATGAGGAAATTTCTTTTGAATATCTTCTTCAGATCCACCAGTCAGAATCTTTTCATATTTGGTATACAACATGTCTGGGGAGGGGGGGGGGGGAGGGGCAGATTCAAGTTTTTTCAAATCGGGTTTCTTGGTTAATATTTGGGCTTCCTACTGGAGCCCAAAGTTGAACTTAGTGCAACTTGAGGAATGTTCTTTAAAAACCTTCTTCAGATCCACCTGTCAGAATCTTTTCATATTTGGTATACAACATCTCTAGGGCGGGGGGGGGGGGGGGGGGGGGGGGGGGGGAGGGCAGATTCAAGTTTGTTCAAATCGGGTTCCTGAGCCCAAATTGCTCTCAGTTGGAACTCGAATTTTAACTTAGTGTAATATGGGGATAATTTTTAAAGAAATTCTTCAGATCTACCAGTCAGAATGCTGAGCCCAAATTTGAGCTCTCTATTGGAGCCCAAATTTTACCTTAGTGCAATATGAGGAATGTTCTTTAAAAATTTTCCTCTTCAGGTCCACTAATCAGAATCTTTCCATATTTGGTATACCAGATCTCTAGGGGGGGTAGGTTCAAGTTTGTTCAAATCAGGTCCCTGAGTTAATATTTGGGCTCTCTGTTGAAGCCCGAATTTTAACTTAGTGCAATATGAAGAAATTTGTTTTAAAAATCTTCTTCAGATTGGTATACAACATCTCTAGAGAGGGGGGGGGGGGGGGTCAGATTCAAGTTTGTTCCAATCAGGTCCCCGGGTTAATATTTGGGCTCCCTACTGGAGCCTAAAGTTTAACTTAGTTCAATATGAGGAATGCTCTTTAAAAATCTTCTTCAGATCCACCAGTCAGAATCATTTCATATTTGGTATACACCATTGCTAGGGGGGACAGATTCAAGTTTGTTCAAATGGGATCCCTCAGTTAATATTTGGGCTCTCTTTTGGGAGCCCAAATTGCAACTTAGTGCAATATGAGGAATGTTCTTTGAAAGTCGTCTTCTTCAGATCCACCAGTCAGAATTTTTTCATACTTGGTATACAACATCTTTAGGGGGTTCAGATTCAAATTTGCTCAAATCCAGTCCCTGGGTTAATATTTGGGCTCTCTATTGGAGCCTGAATTTTAACTTAGTGTAAAATGTGGAATATTCTTTAAAAATCTTCACCAGACCCACCAGTTGAAATCTTTTGGTAATTGATATACAACATCTCTAGGGGGGTCAGATTCAACATTTTTCAAATTTTGTCCCTGGGTTAATATTTGGGCTCCCTATTGTTGGAGCCCAAAGTTTAACTTCATGCAATACAAGGAATATTCTTTAAAAATCTTCTTCACATCCACCAGTAAGAATCTTTTTATATTTGGTATACTGTATTGTTAGGGAGGTGAGATTCAAATTTGTTAAAGCCAAGTCCCTGGGTTCATATTTGGGCTTCCTGTGGGAACCCGAATTATAACATAGTTCAACATGAGGAATATGTTTTTAAAATTTTTTCCTTCAGATCCAGTAGTCAGAATCTTTTGATATTTGGGGTACAACATCCTTAGGGAGGTGAGATTCAAGTTTGTTCAAGCCAAGTCCCTAGGTTCATATTTGGGCTCCCTCTGGAGTAATCCCAGGATAATCAATCCTTCCCTTCTTCCCTATCTGACTGCTTGGGCAATAAATGATGCAGAGGGCTATACACTGTATTTCAATATGACTACAAGTAAGGAGAATAAAACTTTGCTTAAAACAGAATTAAATAATTATTTATTATAACGTTTTCTTCTCAATCTCATAAATATATAAATTAATCTTGGCTTTTAACATAGCAAATATAATAACAATCTTATCACAGATTTATCCTTGGACAGACTTTGTAATATATAGATTTGATTTCTGCCATGGTGAACTGAGACATTTATTTTGTCCGATAAGCCTTATGGGAATTCCAACTTAATAATTGTCGCAATTCACCTAGAAACTGATAAGGGTTAAATTTCTTGCTAGTCGCAGATTATTGTAAATAACAATTATGTGTGAAGGATAAATGATGAAAACACAAAATTGAACTGAACCAGATTGGAACACCCAGTCTGGAGTTTATAATTTTTTTGCCTTGAACCACACTGGTATCACCAGTCTGGAGTTTACTAGGCATTTAAATCCCATTGCACCTCATAAAGCTGGGGTGCTGTGGCTCAGTAGGTAGAGGTGAAGGCTGCAAGCCAAGAGGTCCTCGGTTCGAATCCCACCTGCGGCAATCACGTTGTGTCCTTGGGCAAGACCCATCACCCCCATTGCCCACGTGGGGGCACGGTGACGCTGTGTACTAAGGCGTACTGCACATTGATAGTGCACCTGTCTTCAACCAATGCTAACCCTGCTTGTGTGGAGTTAGTATTTTGGGGAGCTGACAGTTGCTCGCCATTGCTTGGTGGTTCTCTCCGGGTACTCCGGCTTCCTCCACCCATAAAACTGTCGAGGTCATTATTAGCCATTGTGCAGAAATATGCTTTCTAAATGTGAATTAAGATTCCAGTTATTGTTATAAATATTAAATATAAATAATTCTTCATGTAATTTCTAATAATAATTTAGTTTTGCCAGATGTGCAACTAAAATTTAGATCCTGTAATTGGGACATTTTCGTAAACAATACCACATTGGTTCAACGATTGACAGTTGAGCTGACTTAATTTTCGCTCTATGAAATAAACACTCCATGGTCAGTTAGTCTATTTCCAAGCCAAGTAAATTCAACGAGAACCCATAACTTAATATGCACCTTAATTGAGGTTTGAATGTAGGCTGTGAGTGATTTCAAGAGTTGTTTTCAGTTTGGAGATTTTTGCCGAGGAGCATTAAGCGACGTCTGCGTGTCGTTTTATGGATGGGAAAATCCCATAGCTGAGATTGTTGGAAACTGTGGGACCACGTGATCTATTCTCTTTGTGGGAAAAAATACATTTATGCTCTCTTGCATTTACAGATACATTGCGCATTGCATTTATTTTTGACATGGCAAAAGTTACTACATGCAGGTCTAAAGCTTCAGATAGGTCTACTTTATCAACTGTACTCTTGTTTGTAGTGAGGTCAAGAGGTGTTGAGCTATTTGCTGAAAGCTTATCTGTAGAAACTGTGAACTCTGATTGTTGCTGATCTCTGCTTACTTCAGGCTCTGCAGAAACTCTTTCATGTATGGTACCACTGATACTTGTAGAAGCTGAAGAGATAGCCGCTCTGCCTAACAATTGGGGAAGTATATCTTCGGCCTGCTGGTCACCCATGCCAAATTGTGAGACTTGTGGCTCACCAGCTGTACTACTATTCATTTCTTCTGTAATATTGCTTGTATTAATAGCCCCCTGCAATATATCATTACTGGGTTCTCTGTTTCATTAGCTTAACTTGACATAGTCAAGATAAGCTACTGCCATCACGCGTGCGGAAGTCTGTGAGTCTGTTCACATTTTCCTTTAGCACAGGCTACATCCTGCAGTTCTTGTCTGATCGACACGAAATTTCATATGCAGGATTGGGGTCATGTCTAGATGAGAACGTTCCCTTTTGGTCGCAATTGGTCAACCGGTATGGCTGCCCGAGCCGAAAACCATTAGCACAGTCTACAGGTCGTATTTATGAAGGGATTTCATTGTAACTTGGTAGGATGCCTCTGTATAATGCCTAGATGAGAACGTCCCCTTTTGGGCACTATCTGTCAACCGTGATGGCTGCCCAAGCCCAAAACCCAAAAACTTTTAGCACAATCTGCAGGTCATGTTTAATATGGAGGGATTTCATTGTAACTTGGTAGGATGACTCCTTATGATGTCTAGATGAGAATTTCCCCATTTGGGCGTGATCTGCCAACCGTGACGACTGCCTGAGCCCAAAACCTGAAAGCCTTTAGCATAGTCTACAGGTCATGTTTATTGAGGAATTTCATTGTAACTTGGTGGGTTGACTTCATATAATGTCTAGATGAGAAAGTCCCCTTTTGGTCCTGATTGGGCAACTGTGACGGCTGCAGGGGCCCAAAGCCCAAAACCCTTTAGCACAGTCTACAGGTCATATTTATGGAGGGATTGCATTGTAACTTGGTAGGATGACTCCAAATAATGTCTAGATGAGAACGTCCCATTTTGATCATGATAATTCAGCCTTGATGGGTGCCCGAGCCCAAAAACCTTTAGCATAGGCAAAAGATCATATTTATGGAAGGATTTCATTGTAACCTGTTAGGTTGACTCCATATAATGCCTAGATGATGACATCCCCTTTTGGTCGTGATTGGTCAACTGTTATGGCTACAGGTGCCCGAAGCCCGAAAACCTTGAGCACAGTCTACAGGTCATATTTATAAAGGGATTTCAGTGTAACTTCGCAGGATCACTCCAGATGATGCCCAGATGAAATTGTCCCCTTTGGTTGCGATCATTCAACCATGATGGCTGCCCGAGCCCGAAGCCCGAAAACCTTTAGCACAGTCTACAGGTCATATTTATGAAGGGATTTCATTGTAAGTTGGTAGGTTGACTTCATATAATGTCTAGATGAGAACGTCCCCTTTTGGACATGATTGGGCAACTGTGACGGCTACAGGGGCCCGAAGCCCCAAAACCTTTAGAACAGTCTACAGGTCATAATTATGAAGGGATTTCATTGTAGCCTGGTAGGTTGACTCCAAATAATGCCTAGATGAGAATATCCCCTTTTGGTCGCGATCATTCAGCTTAAATGGCTGCCCGAGCCCAAAAACCTTTAGCATAGTCTATAGGTCATATTTATGGAAGGATTTCATTGTAACTTGTTAGGTTGACTGCATATAATGCCTAGATGATGACATCCCCTTTTGGTCGTGATTGGTCAACAGTGATTGCTACAGGTGCCTGAAGCCCAAAAATCAAGAGCACAGTCTACAGGTCATATTTATGAAGGGATTCCATTGTAACTTCGTAGGATCACACAAGATGATACCCAAATGAGAATGTCCCCTTTTGGTTGCGATCATTCAACCATGATGGCTGCCCGAGCCCATAGCCCGTAAACCTTTAGCCCAGTCTTCAGTTCATATTTGTGAAGGGATTTCATTGTAACTTGTAGGTTGACTTCATATAATGTCTAGATGAGAACGTCCCCTTTGGATGCAATTGGCAGGGTTCATACAGCTCTTGAAAAACCCTTGAAAATGAGTTTTTTCTTGAAAAACCCTGGAATTTGAATTTAGCCCTTGAGAAACCCTTGAACTTTCAGAAATATCTTGAAAAACCCTTGAATACCAAGCTATTTCCTGGGCATTGTAAATATATGTGTACTCGCCTTTTACTTGTTTGTTGCGCTTGTGTCTCTCAGTTAAAAAAAACAAAAAGTATGGAACGTTTTACCAAGATTACTGTAATACAGATCACACTTTGGGTACCAGTACTTCCTGACTTCCAAAGTCAGATCCGTGTCACATGAATCTTAGATTTTTAGAGCTCATACAACAAGCTGAATAGTATATGTAGTCCTTGAAAAAAAAGAAGAAGCCCTTGAAAAACCCTTGAAAAACCCTTGAACTTTGTGAGCAAATTTTTGTATGAACCCTGATTGGGAAACTGACAGCTACAGGGGCCCGAAGCCCGAAAACCTTTAGCACAGTCTACAGGCCATATTTATGAAGGGATTTCAATGTAACTGGATAGGATGACTCGTTTTGGAATAATTTCACTGTAACTTGGTAACTTTTGTTGATATACGTTAACTGTGAGGGCCACATACATTAACTGTGAGGTCATATTAACCCACCCCTCAGCTCTTTAGTACAGTGTACACCTCATATTATTTTTTTCAAAAACATAGCATATAGGGAACAGAAATGAACATATTCCCAATTATCACAATTCTTGCCTTATTTCATAATCCTTTCATAAACATTGAACATTATCCTTTTAATCAAAACAACACACAAGTTAAGCTACAGTGTCATTGACACTTTCATTTTCTTTGGTTGCCATGGATCTTCTTTGCCACACCTTTTCAGATTGCCCCTTTGAGAGTTGGATGATGTGCTCTGCTATTCTGATGGGATCTTTTCCTTTATATGTGTACCCATACCATGTATGGTAGTGGGACACATAATGTCGGCATCTGGGGTGGTCCTCCGTCGTTCGTCCATCCTTTGTCTGTTCGTCCGTCTGTCTGTCTGGCATCCGTATCCATTTTTTTGGCATTCGATAACTTGAAAAATATTGCTTGGATTGTCATGTTACTTTATATTTGTGTTCAGGTTACTGATGTGCCAAGCTTTATAGTTTTTGGTGTAAATATGACAATTTGATCCTGATATATTAACCCATTTTCCTTCAAATTGAGAATTCTTCCAATCCCTTTGGCATGAGATAACTCAAAAAATATCAATCCAATTATCTTGTTACTTTATTTATTAGCTCAACTTTGGCGAAGCCAAATTTTAGCTTTTGTCATGGCCTGTCGTCCGTCTGTCTGTCTGTCCGTACATCAACAATTGGATACGGCTCGGGCTAGAGGCCGTATTTATGAACCGATCTTTACGAAACTTCTTAGGTACCTTTGTTATGACCGTGGGACGAGAACGAGTGTTTTTGAGTGCGGTCCAAAATTCAAGATGGCTGCCAGCCGCCATTTTGTACCGACAATGCAGAAATCTGTTTCTTGTACAGAACTTCCGTATGAAAGCTCTGATTCGAATAATTTTTTGTATGAATGTTTAGTACCATGGGATACATCACATATAATACGGGTTTTTTTCTCGTGCGTAAATTGTGCAAATTAGACTAATTTTGATGTTTTTTGGTGTTACTTTCAGCACTGTAAGTGCAAATGCCAATACGGCTCGGGCTAGAGGCTGTATTTATGAACCAGTCTTTACGAAACTTCTGGGGTACCTTTGGTATCACCGTGGGACGAGAACAAGTGTTTTTGGGTCCCGTCCAAAATTCAAGATGGCCGATGGCAGCCATTTTGTACAAAATTAGGTGCAATCAGATTTTTGCACAGAACTTCCATATGAAAGTGCTGATTTGAATAATTTTTTGTGTGAATGTTTAGTACCATGGGATACATCACATATAATACAGGTTTTTTCTTGTGCAGAAATTATGCAAATTAGATGAACTTTGATTTTTTCAGTGCGACTTACACACAGTAAGTACACATGTCAATACGGCTCAGACTAGAGTCTGTATTTATGAACTGATCTTCACGAAATGTCTTGGGTACCTTTGTTATCACCTTGGGACGAGAACGAGTGTTTCTGGGTGCGGTCTAAAATTCAAGATGGCTGCCAGTGGCCATTTTGTACCGAAATTAGGTCTAATCAGTTTTTTGTACACAACTTCTATACAGCTCAGACTAGAGGCCATATTTATGAACCAATCTTTACGAAACTTCTTGGGTACCTTTGTTATCACCGTGGGATGAGAGCAAGTGTTTTTGGGTGTGGTCCGAAATTCAAGATGGCCACCAGCAGCCATTTTGTACCAAAATTAGTGCAATCAGTCTTTTGTACACAACTTCTGTATGAAAGTTCTGATTTGAATAAAGTTTTGTATGAATGTTTAGTAACATGGAATACATCACATATTGTAAGGGTTTTTTTTTTCGTGCAGAAATTATGCAAATTAGATGAACTTTGATTTATTCAGTGCTACTGACACAATGTAAGCACACATGTCAATACGGCACAGGGTAGCACTTGTTTACTGTGGTAAACCAGTTCTGCTTAACTAGTAAAATAGGACCCAGTCACCAATGCTTGGGGTGAAAGTCCTCTAAAATGGGCAACATGTAGATCAACGATTGACTACACTTGACTTCATCTCCATGTTGGGTCACGATTAGCCATGGTGCATAAATATGTGACGTTAACCACCAACAAACAAACAAACAAACAAACGGCTCAGGGTAGAGGCTGTATTTATGAACCGATCTTCACAAAACTTCTTGGGTACCTTTGTTATCACCTTTGGACGAGAATGAGTGTTTCTGGGTACGGTCCAAAATTCAAGATGGCTGCCAGTGGCCATTTTGCACTGAAATTAGGTCCAATCAGTTTTTTGTCACAAGTTCTATACAGCTTGTATTTTTACCTTAACTATTTTATTTACCTTTGTTTTCACCTTGGGACAGGAACGAGTGTGTTTTGGGGTACCTTTGTTATCACTGTGCTATGAGAACAAATATTTTGGGGTTCAGTCAGATCCACTCTGGGACTCAAAGATTTTTTTCTAGTTTAGCATCTGACTGTCACCCACCTTTACAATACTTTACCTATACATTTGTTACAGGCAATGGTCAGTGTTTATGTACAGACCGTTATAATACTTTATATGTACCTTTGTTATCAGGTCATTACCTAGATGTTTGTCATTGCTGTGTCACATACTATACATGTACATGTCTTTGTCTTGACAAGTTGAGCTACAGTGTCATTGACACTTTCATTTCTTCAGGTTACTGATGTGCTGCGCTGTATAGTTTTTGGTGTAAATCTGAGAATTTGATCCTGAGATATTAACCCTTTATCCTTCAAATTGAAAATTCCTCCAATCACTTTTTGAAAAATATTTCTTGGATTGTCATGTTACTTTATATATATCTTCAGGTTACTGATGTTCCAAGCTGTATAGTTTTTGGTGTAAATCTGATAATTTGATCCTGACAAAATGCCCTCACATGGATTTTTACCTGTCTACAAAATTGGTCCTGAGATAACAGCTTTCTACTACTTGCGCATATGGGTACACATCTGACGATTTAATCATCCTATTTTTTCAACTATGTTGCCTCATGCACCTCTTCTTCCTGTTCAATTAATTCATTTACCCTCTGCCTATGTGGGAAATAACCTGTGGTGTGTTTATTTAACTCTTTTTCTCTATCAGTCTTGAAAAGGCACAGTGAACAATAATAGGGGATTCTATCTAACTTTGTGTGATACTTAAAAGTAGTGTGCAGCCACCCAAGCCTTCTCTGCTTCATATGGGCAGGAATCAGGGCTCGCAAATAGTGAAAAAACATGATTGCCCGTCGGGCAGGCTTCTTTTGAGATCTGGTTGCCCACCCTAGAAAATGGTGGCCCGGCGTTAGGACTGATATTTGATTGCTCAATTTATACACATTTCAATGTGAGTTGATCAGATATGACAACAAACAATGTATAACAACAGGTGTTGAAAGATGGGGACAGATCAAGATTCAGTTGTGCAAAAAAAAGCCATGCGTCATGACAACTGGCACTTTGGATATGGCACCGTAGTACCCCCCTCCCCCCCCCCCCCCCCTGCCCCCTCAGAATTAATCTCAAAGATATTATATCGTTTGTTCAAATCAGTAACAAAAAAATAAATAGGTACCTGACCAAGAGGAAGATCAGCAACAGAGACCGTTGCAATGCTGAATGAGCGCAACATCCACTTTCACTTTCGAAATATGATTTCTGGGAAGGTAATGGTTGTGTTTGAATCGTTGTTCAGGACATTAAGAGCGTACAGCATTGTCTCTACAGGGACATGACATCATGCCGTTCTCGGTTGCTTATCGTACCGGTGCACTCCCGATATCTGGGAACATTGATTCAAATACAACCAGACTCCACTCTTGAGCATTACTGAACAATATCAAAATTTGCCCTGAATGTCGCTGTGGGAGGTGTGAGTGTGTGTGTGCATGGGGGGCTGTCAGCCTGTTGCTAACAGTATCAGTGGGACAGGGCTAAACAGTACCGATGTGGTGACCATTTGTTTAGGCTTGTTGAATACTTAAAGCGGTGCATTATTGACAACCAATCCCAGCATGTGTCACCTATAATATCATAGATCAGAAAAGGAATTGTGTTGCTGTTGAAGTTTTTGAGCCGCCGCCACTATCTGAAAAGCACTTCCGCTAACCAGCGGAACGTGTATTCAACTATTTTAACAGTTGTTTTATCATTAATTCCTGCTCGTTTTTATATTTTAATTTTCTCAAAGAATTATCTTTTAAAATCGGACAGAAAAAATCTGGTTGCCCATCGGGCAGAGGGAATAGCATTTTTGGTTGCCTGAGAAAATTTCTGGTTGTCCCGGGACATCAGGCGACCCTATTTGCAAGCCCTGGGAATTACACCTATAACCAGTGAGCTACCAGTACTGTCACCATTTACTTTATCCATTTCTGAAGAAGAAGAATAATCATGTCTCAGTTCAAAGACCTGGTACAGTATGACTTCATTAACCATCTTTTCTTAGGTTATTCACAAATAATTATTTAAATTTTTGTTCTTTTTCTTTTTGGAATTTTTTCTCAACGCCTGTATTCTCCACTTCAGTTCTCTGCAACCTTCATATGGCTTCATCTTGTTGTGATATACTACCTTTTGCTTACCTTTCACATCAAGCTGAATCCTGTAATTTAATTCATTTATTTTCTGTAATATCAAACATGGCCCTATATTTGAACTTTGAAGTTTTGGACACACATTCTTTTTCCTTGCATGGTTTAGAAGCCAAACTTCGTCACCAACATTATACTGATGTAAAGAGCCCTTAATATCATACAAGTCTTTTTGTCTCCTTGCTGTTTTGTATAGATGTTTCCGGGTTATAACATGTGACTTCTGCATTCTTTCTCTTAGAAGGTCAACATATTCCCCATAAGTGGTTATCGCTTCATTATTGATTGTTCTACTGCCAAATATGATTTCAGATGGGAGCCTAACTTCTCGACCCAACATGAGTAAGTTATGAGTTAACCCAGTTGACTCGTGTGGTGTGGCCCTTTAAGCTGCTGCTAAACATCTGAGTTCTCAGTCCCAATCTGTTTGTTGGCCCCGTAAATATGAATAAATCATACTAAGTAATGTTCTTTTAAAACGTTCAGCTTGCCCATTACATTGGGGGTTGTATGTTGAAGTTCTGGGGTTTTTTATTTCCAATAATCGAAATAGCTCTTGAAATAATTCACTTTCATAGTTACAACACTGGTCAGAATGAAGGGTGAGTGGGCATCCAAATTGACTAATGACTTCATTTAAAATTCTTTGTGCACAGGTTTCAGCAGTTTGGTCTAGATTGGGAAAAATTTCGACCCATTTGGTGAAATAATCTGTGACCACCAAAATATACCTATTATTTCTTGGCGTAAGGGGCAAAGGGCCTAAAATGTCTGTAGCCAACCTATCTAGAGGGGATCCTACATCATTATACCCCCACTTTCGAAGAAAATGGGGGTTTACTGGATTACATGCGTCCGTCCGTCCATCCATCCGTGTGTGAGTCTGTCCGAATTTGGTTCAGCCTGTATCTTGGGTATCGAATGTTCTATTGCAATGAAATGTGCCATGAACACTGCTTATGGTATAGGCTTTAAAAAACGAATTCAACGGTATTTCTCACATTCTCCTTTTTAGAGTTATCCCCTCTTTTTGACTTAGAAATTGTAGGAAATAGACATTATTTGTCTGTTCGGCCTGTATCACAGGTATGGGTTATCGGATTTTGGTGAAATATGGCATGCAGTTTGCCTATGACAAAGGCTTCTGCCTCATTGCATAAAACTTCCAAACACCAAACAATTTACCATACCTTTTTACTTAGAAATTGTTGAAAACTTTCGAAGAAAATGGGAGGGGGGGGGGGGGGCATACTGGATTGGGGTTATCGGATTTCAGTGAAATATGGCATGCAGTTTGCCTATGACAAAGGCTTCTGCTTCATTGCATAAAACTTCCAAACACCAAACAATTTACCATACCTTTTGACTTAGAAATTGTTGAAAACTTTCGAAGAAAATGGAAGGGGGAGGGGTATACTGGATTGCGTCCGTCTCTGTGCATCTGTCTGTCAGTCCGTACGAGAATATTCATAAATGATATTTGTTGGTCATAGGTATGCCCACACTAGGTGGTACACGACGTGGGGGTATGCACCGGACGAAAGTCCAGCTCTTGTTTTTCCCAGTGGTGCTTTCGGTAGTTTATTTAGTGGTTTATTTTTCCCACACTCTTACACTCTTCACATTTAGCTATCCATTTTCATGGATTCCATACCAGTAGAAACGTTGTAAGGTTTTCTCCAAAGTTTTTTTGACACCCATTTGAGTCAGTATTTCTTTTTGTAGAATAGTTTGGTGCTATGAACTGCAGATGTGTCCCACTACTATCTTTGCGATGAAATATTCTACATATCAATTTATCCTTTAAAACTGAAGTGTCCCATAAGTGCCAATAAAATTTTACTGCAGCATCATTTCCTACCACTTCACTCCACTTCAGCCTAGCTTGTGCTTCGACCCACTTGTATATTTTATTTTTCCTATATTAGGGTCATCAAGCCGAAACCTTTGCAGAGTTGTTTCTGAGTAGATACTTGTCCACTGTGTGAATACAATGCCCAGTTTACTTTCTTGGTTATGAGGTGTGCTCTTATTTGATGAGGAGCGTGTGATGACACCTCAAAGATGTTCTTCATGCTTAGTACCCTCTGCCGAGGTACATACCGATATGTGTTCCTGTGATTGTATTGGCCAATCACTTATCATATTCAATGCTCGTTTCTTACATTTTTTACATGGACCACATTTTAATGGTTCCATATTGTCCGTTTCAGGGCATTCACAGTCTTGAGGATTCTCACATCTTGACATCGAGTCTGCATTCATGTGCCTATTTCGAAGGTATCTAGTGAAGCCCTCCATCCATCTGTCTGTCCATCTGTCTGTACAAACATTTTGCATTGTAATTTCAAAGCCTTCATTTGGGTTTGGATCTCATTTGGTAAGCTGATAGACCCACATGGGGGAATGGATATGCACAAGGAACGGGGTCCATCCAATTTTTTTTCCCAGAGTTATGGCACTTTTTCACTCTTTCTGTCCCACAATACCTTTAAAGCTACTTTCGAACATGCCTATGAGTCGGGGCAGTGGTCCACACTTTGCATAGCCCTTGTTTAATTCTTATCTTGTCTACACAACCTTATCAGTTTTTCTGAACAAGATATAGTGAACTAATTGAATGTTCATTTTTTGCTGGCATGAAGATAATTAAATGCTGGAGTGCAGGAAGCCATATTTGAGCTTTACTCTGAAGTGCAAGTTCTGCAACTTTAAGGCTTCATATTCTGTAGATATACTCATATTATCACAGAAGTGAAATTATTTATTCTGTATGAATTTGCCATGTTACAATTTATGGTAGAGTGCTTAAAGGCACTCTCCCGTAAATTATAACAAGGCAAAGCCATTTGAACAAATGTTTACAACCAAACATATTTCAGAATGCTATCAGGTAATTAAAACCTTTGAAATAGATGAAATAGTCCTGAGCTTAGAGATGACCCCTGTGGGAATCCTGGAAGTGGAGCAGTTTTTGTTTACTTACTGCAGTGAACAAGTTCTGCTTTACTGATTAAATAGAACCCCGGTTACCCGGAACCAACACCTGGTGTAGCAGTCCTCTGAAGTGGCAGCTTAGGTATCAAGGATTGGCTAAACTTGACTTCATATCTATGTCGCGGACATGACGTAGTCAGAGATGCTGAAAATGACCTTAAACCCCAATAAATAAATTAGGGATGAGTTCCTGATGGAAATTCCAGGATTGTACCAAAGGACCCTGGATTGGTCAGTTCAAGGAACATTATTATATTTTTATACTGTACCAATGACCCAGACATAGCTGGTGCTAACTCTCAAAATATAGGGCCAAACACAAATTTTGCCCCCCAATCCCCAAAATTTGCATCTAAAACCAAAGAAAACATGTCCTGAAAGGTCCTCCACCCTTCACCTCTACTGCGCATGCGCAGTGTCAAGGACGTTCCGAAATTGGCGCCATTAATCATTCTAAGTTTAGCCCTTCATCAGTTAACTTCTGACTGATCTTTGTGCTTGTAAATCTCAGTTTAAATGATGCCAGACACATAAATATTAGTGAAATGGTGATTCTAAGGAGGATAGAGAAGGAGGAGAGGAAAAACGTGTGACAGAATATTATCAGGGCTGTAACTTAAAATTTTTTAATGAAATTATGTTAAGTTACCTATTTTCGAGGCAGCAGCCATTTTGTTGTCATTCTGATTATGTAGTTACACTGATTTTTCAGTGTTTTCCTCTCTCCCTGTCCTTTAAGTCCCCCCTTGCTATTCTCCCATGCTTTTGGCATAGTTTTTGTAATTATTATTACTAAATTTTCTTGGGAGTTTTAGCTAAACAACAGAATGTATTCTGTTCTTTTCCCCATGTTTACGTCTTCACCTACGGGTGGTTAGGCGTTGTGTTCTGCATCTACCATCTGATGTTCTGTAGTTTCTTCCCTGGAAGTCTCTGTTTTGCCTCAGATAGTGTATTTTTGGTAACTGATTCCGGGCCTGGGTGCCTGGAGTCTTATTTTAGTGTTTTTACATTCATTGTTTACATTTACAACAGCCCTCTGTGTGAGGGGGGGATTTCTTGAAAATAATATCTTGATGTTATTTTAATCATAACTAGATACATTATTATTGTTCGTAAGTGTTGAATAAATTGTTTAAAATATTTTTAAAATTTTTGTCCACACTTAGGCTTGGGATCCATTGGGGCTCAACGTTACTTTTCAGAAACTTGGGCTATTCTGAAAAAATATTTTTTCAAAATATTTTGATTTCAATTATTTTTTCTATATTAATGGATCATATTATTATTATGTATTTTGATTACCAGGGGTTACTGCGAGTACCAGGACTTGTTTTCTTTTCACTTTGAAAGGATATTGATCAATTGTAATAAGAGGAAGTCTTCCTCTGACTTTTATAATCATTCTATATGTGGTCAGTGTACTCGCATTAACTCCTGTTCAGTATCGTATGATTTCGATGACAATATGGGAAGCGTATGTCACGATATGTTATGGGGGAATTGGACACTCCGATCCTTTCCCCGCAGGGTCACTCTACTTTATCAATTTCTATTTCAGACGATCAAGATTAGGGTGATGTATCTGTGATGTCTTCCAACAGTGTGCCTCCATCATCACAATTAATGAAGGGCTAGCGGAAAAGTGCTCATGTAAATACGCCAATTGCCTAAGAGGACCCTAGTAGGTTCGACGGCCTTTGACGTCCGCTAGCTCGCCCGGTGTAGCGTCCATTCACCGAATGGTTCGGCAGCCGGGTTCGTCCGTTGCAGTCTAGAAGGAATTTTGGGGTGATGCGAGCACTATAAATCAACCAAATGCACACCCAGTGACGGCGGATCGGAGGGAGAACGGAGGAAGCCTTTTAGTCCGGTTCATAGCTCGTTCTGGTCCATCCGGACGGCGAGCGAGAGAGGCCCCTCTCTCATACAACAACATCTGGCCCCAGATGTTGTGGTACAAATTGTTTCGCATTCGGAGCATACGTCCGTCGCTCGGGACGCTCCGACATATAGTCAGTCCGGAGAAGACTGTCAATAAGGCTTCCTCATTCTCATGGTAGCGCACACGACCGCTCTTGGCTACGTGACCACGGATATCCAGTCAGCTTCGCCAGTCAGAGAATCATCGGCGACCAGGTCACACCATCCGGTAGCCAGGGACACGAGGCCTGCAGACTCCGGACGTTCGCATAGGAAGTGTGCGGGAGTCAACGTACACGGAGCTTCCGGCGGCAATGCATCGTAAGACCGCTACTGCACAGGCCTCGGGAACGGACGTGCTTTCCTAAATAGCACAGTTTATCACAGCATCCCAGCATCAACTGAATCTGTCGCATATTTTTTATCCGACGATGCTGGGTCGGGACGCTCCGCGGAAGCGGGTACGGACGTCCGAAAATTTCATCCGGTCCGACGGGATACCGAAAAGGATTTGGAGGATTTCGAGCTTTCCCTTTCGGAACAACATATGCTGTTGTGTATTTCATCTGACTTGGTCTTCTACAGCTTCTTTCGTCGGACCAGATTGCTGCGATGCCGGATAAGAAACGGTTAGCGTCGGTGGACTTAGAATTTTTAGTTCGGTTCAGGGACATCGTCCCTCAGTTCCGACATAGTCCAATAATGTCACACAAACTTTCGAATTATTGAACGACGCTATATATATTATTATTATATGCTTGCTATAACCAAGCATTTCTGGTTTCTTGTTCGCAAAGTTATGGAGATGTCTTTCAAAAGTGTGCCTCTGTCGTCATAGTTAATGAAGAGCTAGCGGCAATAAGTGCTCATGGAATATGTCTATCGCCTACGGAGCGACATTCGCTAGCTCACCCGGTGTAGCGAGCATTCATCGAATGGTTCGGCTGTCAGGTTCGTCCGTTGCGGTCTAGGAAGGAGATTTGGGTGATGCGAGCACTTTAATTACTTTAGTACTCACCCAGTGACGGCAGATTGAGGACAGATCGGAGGAAGCCTGTTAGTCCGGTTCCTGGCTTGTCCAGGTCCGTCCGGGCTGTGAGCGAGTGAGGTCCCTCTCTCGTCCAACAACATAGGGGACCGCATGTTGTGGTTCTGATATTTTACATTCGGAGCATATGTCTGTCGGTCGGGATGCTCCGTTATATTGACAGTCCGAGAGACTGTCCATAATGCTTCCTCATCCTCACAGCAGGGCACACGACCGCACATTGGCTACGTGACCTCGAGCATCCGATCAGTTTCGTCATTCAGTGATTCCACGGCGAATAGGTCGCGCCATCCGGTAGCCAAGGGACACGAGGCCTATACACTCCGTTCGCTCGTATATTGGTAGTATGCACGGAGTAACGATCACGGAGCTTCCAGCGGCAATGCATTGTAGGACCGCTTCTCCTCAGGCCTCAGTGACGGATGTGCTATCCGAGTTAGCACAGTTGTTTCGCAGCATCCTAGCAATTGACAGTTTCTTGGTCGAATCAGGAATTATCCGACGGCGCTGGGTCGGTGCGGTCCGCGGTTGCATCAGGTACGGACGACCGAACGCTTTATAGGGTCCGACAGGATGGTGAAAGGGATTCGAAAGATTTCGAGTTTTCCCTTTCGTAGTATCGGAAGCTGCCATTCATATCTTCTGGCATTATCTTCCAGTGATTGTTATTTCGGACTACATTGCTGCGATGTTGGATAAGAGACTTATAGCGTCATTGGACTCGGAATTTTCGATCGGTTCGGGGACATTGTCCCTGACTTACCGACGCAGTCCAATAATTTCATTACAACAGGTGTTTTATTTTTCGACGCTATATATGCATACAAGCCTGCTACCAAGAATGATAGTTTAGTTTCTTTTCCACGTTGCTCTTTTCTGCCGTTTTATCATTTATACGAATAGTTTATTTTGGCAGTGCAGGGCATACCGAGAGTTCATATGCGTCTAGACGGTGTGGTTAAAGACTGGAAATATTCTTTTTCGTCGTCTATGTCTTTTCCAACTTCAATGTTGGAAACGACAATGATGTCTAGTAGACTTAATTTAGACGCTTTATCATACCTGAGGCGTTATCATTACGTCTTCAAGAAAAGATTTACGGGATATTATTCTCAATGTAATTTCTTTTGAGGGCAGTAGTTTGTTCACGTATAACTCCGCCCTTCATTGGCTGATTGGAGTTGGTTAGACGTGTCGCAGCCCTAGCTACATCCACGCGCGTGGATAGTAAGGTTAAGAACTCTCTTAGAGTCGCTTCGTTCTCGGAGAAGCTTCTCTTCGACGGCAACTTTTCAGCAATCCATGAATTGCTCGATTTACACGTTCTCTTGTCTATCTAGTGTTACAAGAGATTCAGACTGGGGCAAACATTCGGTGGTTGACTCTGAGAGTGCCACTGCAGTTGCCGGACCCGAGTGTTGCTGTTATGATGGTTGCCAGTCAAATAGATTGGGATATAATACTGATCCCAACGGATTCGTAGTGCCAGGGTCTTTGGGTTCCGCAGTCTCTTAGCAACCAATTATCTTCCGCGGAATAATGTTTTTTAGGCTTGCTTTATGTCATTGCATGAACATTATTCAGAAACGCATGCCCAAATCCTGTCCGTTAATTCGACAGTAGTGGCGTATCTCCGGAACCAGGGAGGCACTCTTTCGTTTCCGTTATTCAATTTAATGGAAAGAATCCGTCTGATGGTTATAGTACACCAAGTTCTGTTTTGGTCCGTCATATTCCGGGTCGTCTGATTGTTTGACCGGACTCCCGTTCACTTAGGGGTCGCTTGTTGCTGTCAGAATGGACTCTCAACAAACAAGTATTCAATCAGATTTGCTATCTATGGGAGCGCCCAATGATGATTTATTTACGACACAGCTTGCTAATCAATTGCAGACGTATGTGTTGGCTTGTCCGGATCTCTGAGCTAATGTTGTTAACGCTCTAGTGATCTATAGGACGGAATGTTAGGATACGCGTATCCTCCGGCGCTGTTGTTTCAGCAGGTATTGCTAAGATAAACAACCACAATTCATTTCTGTTGATAGCATCTCTATCTTCACAGAGACCATGGGTAATTTACTCTGTTGTCTATTGTGGGACTTAACGTGAAATCTTCCTCAATGTGAGGATCTTTTTTCACTGGGTAAATCGTGTCATCCTTATCACAACTCGCAAGGTCGCAACCTTCATGTATTCCGTTGTGTGGTCCATATTGCATTGTTAGCATTGTACTGGACGAGCTTTGGACGCGATTTCTTACTATAGGAGATCCTCTTCTTCGCTATTCTATGCGGCTAAAGTGGAGGCTCTTCCGTCGTTGGTGTAGGGATCATTATGTTCATATTGTTGATCCCTCCATACTACTCATTGCAATTTTTTAGTATACTTGTTTCACAAGATCTACTGCAGCCTGTTATTATTAAGGTTATAGGTTTATGTTACCTCATACCTATGCACTCTAGGATAGTTTACAATGGAGTCTTATGTCTCTTTATCTAAGTCAGTTAGTAACTTTTTGATAAATAGACTTAGAATCTTTAGATTAAATTCCTATATGGAATTTAACTTTGGTTCTTATTTAGCTAAGTAATCATTTGAGCCTCTGGAAACAGTAGTTTTCAAATTCTGACCTTTTAAACAGTAATTCTGTTGGTTTCTCTTTTACTGAAGAGTCAGTGAGTTTCATGCACTATCAATGGATGATTTTCACTTTCATAGTTTCGGAATCACTACTTCCTTTACTATTTAGGTTGGATTTTTGCATAAGAGTTAGGCTCCTAATATCCGGAACCTATTGTTATTAAGGTCCTTCCGTCTTCGTACGGGCATAGGCCTTTACTCTTTCCGGTTAGAGTTAATGTATTTATAAACAGATATCTGTTTATTACTACGGGCGTAAGCTTCTTCTGTCTTTGATGCCTAGTAGAAGGACGTTACGCTCCATTCTATTGTTAATGGATTCTATTAACTATCGGTACTGCTTATGGTTTATCATTGACTCAGCAGTTGTGCTTAAGATTTCGGCTCATGAAGTAAGAGTTCTTCTACATCTTGGGCTTACATTAATAGTGTCGCTATTATAGATTTTTGAAGGCTGCTCATTGCGCTCAGCCATCCACATTCATGAATTTTTATCTCAGAAATATCGAGTCCATTTCTGGAGGCCTCTATTGTTAGGTCTATTATCTACTGCTCAGAATGTCATTCACTTAACAGTTGCTACTATAGCTAGGTAGGCTGTCTGTTTCGGCAGTGTCTCCGTTCTGCGGCCCTCTTCGCTCTGGGCTATTTGACCCAGGGCAAGAAAAAGGGGGGTGGGGGGGAGGGTGTTCCCTTGGGTCACCTGTTTTACTATGAAAACAAGGGAATACCTCCTCCGGAGTTAGTAATTCTCAGCTGTTATTGGGATGGTTGTTTAGTGAGAAGTTTATGTTTTAAAAATTCATTCAAGTCTTAGTTTTTAAAGTATAGCTTTTGAATATTGCATATGTCAACAGACATGATTATGCAATCCTCAGACACTTTTTAGGAGTATAAGAGTCTCTATTCTCTAGACTTACTTTATTTATTGGCTTACTTTAAAAATTATTAGTATAAGGATTATATTGGATATTAATAGAGTACATGGATGTATGAAGCTCAATTTTGGAAGGTGTTGTATCTTTCTAATTTATCATAAATGAGAAAGATACATGTAAGGCCTATTACTTCTTTTTCCCTACAGGGGATGACTCTATTTTATATTAATGAGCGTATTCCATTTTGCTCTATGTCCTTGGCCCTCCAGCCTTTTTACTATTCAGCTATGTCTGGGTCATTGGTACAGTATAAAAATGTTAAAAAATTTATAGTAATTTCTATATTTTTTATACTTACCAATGACCCAGACGGGGATGGCCCTCCCAGGAGTTGGGAACTCTTGCCTCCCCGCTGAGTACATAGCGCTTACCAGGCACTGGTTATTAGAATGATTAATGGCGCCAATTTTGGAACGTCCTTGACACTGTGCATGCGCAGTAGAGGTGAAGGGTGGAGGGCCTTTCAGGACATGTTTTCTTTGGTTTTAGATGCAAATTTTGGGGATTGGGGGGCAAAATTTGTGTTTGGCCCTATATTTTGAGAGTTAGCACCAGCTATGTCTGGGTCATTGGTAAGTATAAAAAATATAGAAATTACTATAAATTTTTTAACTTTTAGCATACACTACAATTTTTATACCCCCCGCAAACAACGTTTGGGGGGGTATATAGGAATCACCCTGTCCGTCCGTCCATCTGTCTGTCTGTCTGTCTGTCTGTCTGTCTGTCTGTCTGTCCTTATAAGCGCAGCTCCTCCTAAACCGTTTGAAGAATTTTCATGAAACTTTACACAATGGAAGAATTCCATATGAAGCAATATAATTCCGTTCTGACATTTCCAAGGGGAGATAATCTAACTTATACATTTCAGGCACGGGGGGTATCACTTTGTGAGCTTGCTCACAGTACCTCTAGTTTAGCTCGACTTGACAAAGTCAAGCTGAGCTATTGCCATCACTTCTTGTCTGCCGGCGAGCGTACGTACATCCACAATTTCCTTTGGCACACCACACAGGTTGCATTTATGACCAGATCGCTTTGAAACTTGGCATGCTTGTTTGGGGTGACCTCTAGATGGGAGCTATCGATTTCCTTCCATTTCCGTCAAAAAATGTTGCCGCTGGCAACGTTCTTTGAACTTAGTTTAGTCAGACCTCAATATTTCCCTTTGGCACACTGTACAGGGCACATTTATGATTGGATTACTTTGAAACCTGGTATGCTTGTTTGGATTGACATCTAGATGGGAGCTATCGATTTTCTTCCATTTCCAACAAAAAATGTTACCGCTGGCAACGACCATTGAACTTGGTTTAGTCAGGCATCAATATATTCCCTTGGCATGCCCTACAGGGCACATTTATGACCAGATCGGTTTATAAACTTCGATGATTGTTTGGGGTTACCTCTAGATGGGAGCTATCGATTTTCTTTGATTTGCGTCAAAAAATGGTGCCACTGGCAACAACCTGAGAAGAACTTAGTGCAGTTAGGCATCAATATTTCCCTTTGGCACACCTTGCAGTGCACATTTTTGTTTTGACCAGATCGCTTTGAAACTTGGGGTGCCCTCTAGATTGGAGCCATCGATTTTCTTCCATTTCAGTCAAAAAATGTTGCCGCTGGCAACGTTCTTAGTTTAGTAAGACCTCAGTATTTCCCCAACAGGGAACATTTATGATTGGATTGCTTTGAAACCTGGCATGCTTGTTTGGGGTGACCTCTAGATGGGAACTATCAATTTTCTTCAATTTCCGTAAAAAAATGTTACCGTTGGCAATGACCTTTGAACTTAGTTTAGTCAGACCTCAATATTTCCCTTTGGCAGACTCTACAAGGCACATTTATGATTGGATCACTTTGAAACTTGGTATACTTGTTTGGGGTGACCTCTAGATAGGAGCTATTCTATTTATCTTCTTCCTTGTCCGTTACAAAATGTTGTCGTTGGCAAGGACCTTTGATGAACCTAGTGCCGTTATGCATCAAAATTTCCCTTTGACACACCCTTCATGACACATTTATGATTGAATTGCTTGGAAACTTGGTGTGCTTGTTTGGGGTGACCTCTAGATGGGAACTATCAATTTTATTCCATTTCCGTCAAAAATAGTTGCCGTTGGCAACAACCTTTGATGATCTTTGTAAAAACATAGTGCAGTTATGCATCAATATTTCCCTTTGATACACTCTGCAGGGCACATTTATGATTGGATCGCTTGAAAACTTGGTGTGCTTGTTTGGGGTGACATCTATATGGGAGCTATCAATTTTCTTCCACTTCTGTTGAAAAGTGTTGCTGCTGGCAATGACCTTTGAACTTAGTTCAGTCAGAGCTCAATATTTCCCTTTGGCACACCCTTCAGGGCACATTCATGATCGGATCACTTTGAAATCTGGTATATGTGTTCGGAGTAACCTCAAGATGTGAGTTATTGATTTCTTTTTATTTCCATAAAAAATTATTGTCGTTATCACCAGCCTTTCATTTAGTGCATTTGTGCAGCAACTTTTATCCCTTTTGCACTCTCTGCAGGATATATTTATGAATTTTTGAATTTCCATAAAAAAACAAAAAATCATTGCCACAAGCAGTGACCTTCAAACTTAGTGCATTTGTTCATTAACATCTTCCTTTGGCATGCCTCACAGGGCACCTTCATTGTTGTGGTTGTTTTGAAACTTTGTGTGCTTTTTCAGGGTGACAAAGATAGCAGCTATCGATTTTCTTTTCATTTCCACCAAAAACTGTTGCTGGTGGCAACAATCTTTGAATTTATTGCATTTGTGCATCAACATTCTTCTTTTACATGGCCTACAGGGCACATTTATCATAGGATTGTTTTTAAACTTGGTGTGCTCATTAGGCGAGACCTCCAGATAAGAACTAATGATTAGCATTCATTTTTAAAAGTGACGTGTAATGACTGAAGGCCAAATAAACAATTATGTAGTCTATTCTTGTCATGAGGCTTGCAGATAGAGCTGCACAGTATTCAAATTTCAACACCGGTATCGTGATATACCGGTATATCGTAGACCAGTTCAGAGGGTGAAAAACTTGGGCGATGTTCTGGGGAACTGAGTTAACAATTGAATAAAATTTACTGTACTTGGTACCTTATATCTTTAAGAAAGCTCTTTTTTTACAATCATGCACAACATAGCAGAAAATAAGTGGTCAGACAAGGACAATGTCAGGTACAAAAAGGCCAATGCCAGACTGAGGTTTGAAATCATCAGTCAAAATGTCTGATGCCAAAATTATCATTCAAAATGTCTGATGCCAAAATTATCAATGAAGTTCAGTGATCAGAACTTCATGCATGCTGGAAATCATGTACATAACTAGCAAGTCTAAAATTAATGATTGTTGTGATTTCTGGTCCTGGCAAATTGGGAAATGTGAAGAAAGTGACTGTACAGCTCATCAGTATTAACAGCATATGTGAAGGAATACGATCTGATATAGCCATGCATGTATCTAAATTATGTGTAAAGGGTAATTCAGTTCCAATTCAGAATGAAACCAATCATACCTTGTTTGGCAGGGCACAATGAGCCCTGCCAAACAAGGTATAGTTGGATGAATTCTGAGCAGCTTTAAGATGAAGGTACATGTCCACCCAAAACACACTATTTTGAATTCTCAAACTCCAAATTTGTAATATGTCAGATATCATTCTTAAATGACAGACATGATTCATTTGGTGTCTGACATTTTGTCTGGAAGCGCAAGGAAAATTATTTTCTGGCTTGGTGCACAGAGTTATTTTATTATACGCCCGTTTGAAAAACGGGACGTATTATAGTATGGCGTTGTCCGTCCGTCCGTCTGTCCGTCCGTCCGTCCGTTTGGTTTCCGAACAATAACTTTAGTATTTGTTTTCCGATCGGCTCCAAATGTGGTGTGTGGTTTAATCACAACAAAATACAGGTCAAGTTCGAATATGGGGTCGGTCCGAACATTTTTCGCCTGAATTATGGCCCCAGTTAGACTTAGAATTCGTCAAATATTTGGTTTCCGGATGATAACTTTAGTATTTGTTTTCCGATCGGCTCCAAATGTGGTATGTGGTTTAATCACAACAAAATACAGGTCAAGTTCGAATATGGGGTCGGTCCGAACATTTTTCGTCTGAATTATGGCCCCAGTTGGACTTAGAATTCGTCAAATATTTGGTTTTCGGATGATAACTTTAGTATTTGTTTTCCGATCGGCTCCAAATTTGGTATGTGGTTTAATCACAACAAAATACAGGTCAAGTTCGAATATGGGGTCAGTCCGAACATTTTTCGCCTGAATTATGGCCCCAGTTGGACTTAGAATTCGTCAAATATTTGGTTTTCAGATGATAACTTTAGTATTTGTTTTCCGATCGGCTCCAAATTTGGTATGTGGTTTAATCATAACAAAATACAGGTCAAGTTCGAATATGGGGTCGGTCCGAACATTTTTTGCCTGAATTATGGCCCCTGTTGGACTTAGAATTCGTCAAATATTTGGTTTCCGGATGATAACTTCAGTCAAATATTTGGTTTCCGGATGATAACTTTAGTATTTGTTTTCCAATCGGCTCCAAACTTGGTATGTGGTTTAATCACAAGAAGTACAGGTCAAGTTCGAATATGGGGTCGGTCTGAACAATTTTTGCCTGAATTATGGCCCCTGTTGGACTTAGAATTCTTCGTCAAATATTTGGTTTCCAGATGATAACTTTAGTATTTGTTTTTCGATTGGCTTCAAACTTGTTAGTCTTTTTCTCAAATGACTGAAAAATTTAGTCATTTCACAAAATTACTGATTTCAAAGTCTGACCGTAACATATATATATATGCCAGTATAAATTTCTCGCACTCTAAAAAAATTGCAAATGTGTTAAAATGGTACAATTTGAACAGTTCACGGGCGTATGATGCAATGCCCAGCGGTGCTCTTGTTTTGATTTAAAATCACATCACTGAGACAGCTCAGACATAAGGGAAAACAATAAAGTGCCATGACTTTCTGTTCAAAAAGAATATCCCACAATTCGCCACTGTAGCTGACTGTATTATAGTGTTTATTTTTCCTTTGTTCATGAATATTAATTAATACAGCTGTTTTATGGATTATGAGCATTTCACACCCTGCATTTTCCTCTCCGTTGTTCTTCTTGTGACCTTTTGTATTTTAAGTGTTGATAGATATGGTCAGTGGTGTATTTGTGTTAGTAATTAATGTCCATGTGAGTGGCAGTTATTAATGTTTGAATGGATTATTATTGCACAGACTTCGATTTCCCTTTGTTTCTGTTTCTGTACCGTGTATGTTCATACCCCCAAAACTTTACCTGATGTGATGCGTGGTAAGCACAGTTCTTAAAGGGTTAAGATATAAATACTTTTATTCGAAATCATTATTAATTTCTGGGATAACATCTGTAAAAAAAAATTTTTGAAGTTACAAAAGAATAGTTAAGTTTTAGATTGCTGGTTGTTGTTTTAAAACTGGGATGAAAAGTGACAGGAACGTCCAACCCACAGCTTCATTGCCATTGAACAGCTTATTAATATTCATAAGCTCAAAGTTAACAATGAGAGTGTTGATGGAAATGCTAATCAACATGGCTTCAGGTTTTATCTGTTTTTGAGAGGAATAGAATAAATAAAACAAACACTCCCTATAATGATTTTGTGAGTAATTTTCTTATCCACACGGGGAAACGTGAGAATACATACACAAATGTGTTGAAGTATTCATTCCCTGAATTTGATGCACTCCCGAAATATTCAACTTTCCGTTTCAAATTGCTGGTACCTGTATACGTACTTGTAACCTACGCAGCTGAAGTGCGCTGCAAACTGTGTTTTCACTGGTCGAATGAAGATTGAAAGACATGTACTTTATCACAGGAGTTGTCAGTTTTTCTTTAATAATATATCGACTTAAACTTCGGTAATTTGATCCAATACCATTTCTGTACGACATACCGGTACGTTTAAAACAATACCGGTATTCATAGGGGAGCAACGCTTTTTACATTATGATTTACAAGAAAAGGCATGATGCTTAGACTATTTTTAATAGCTCCGGAGGTGGCTCAAGGATTGACAGTGTATCCTATGGATATTGATTGCTTAATGTAGATTCATTCTTGGACTCTGTTCATATCCTGTTCTGTTCAAGGAGTGGGGCCTCTTGTTTTGAGAAAATATATATCTGTTAAAAGAAGATTCTTGTAGTAGTTGAGAAGAACGAGGCCACAAAGTTGCCGCTATAAAGTTCATCACACACACCTACAACATTGGGCCATGGAGAGGCATTGATATAAGTTGTATAACTTGCTTGCCAAACCTTGTAAAACAAATAAGCTTAAAACCAACAAACAAACAAAAGAAGATAAACAGATTAACTTGTGTCTTTTGGGAAAGATTATTTTCAGTCTCTGTGTAGTGAAGTGACAGGTTATCTAGAATTGGACCAATGACTGAGTTCTGGAGGTAAAAATTTTGAAAATGAAAATTGAATTTAAAGTATTGGAACTAAAGTGATGGCTAGGGTGATCTAGTTCGTTGATAAAGGGTTTTGAAAGTCATCATAAAATACAAAATGAAATTGGAATGAGACTGATATTATTTTTTTTTTACTGTTTTAGTTGTTTGTCATGTAGTTAGTATTACGTACCAGACAATACCCAAGATGTATTTGGGAGAGTTACTTGGTGGAATCTCAGGTAGGTTAGGTTTAGTTGTGTTATACAAAAATGCTCTATTTTGAGTCTTTAGATTTCACTTTTGATACAGATCATATTTAATGAACTATTTTCTAGCGTTGTGTGATGCGGCATTGAGGTGGTTAAATGTTTTTGAAAACCTACAAAGAAACAATCTTCAACTATTTCACTCTAGTGATCGTACTGATTTCAGATTGGTATTGAGTAGCAGAAGATCAAAACAAACTTTTTCAATATATTTAACCCTTTACCCAATGCAAACAATATTGAAACTTGTTATTTTGATTATTTTTATTATATATAGTGTTTGTCATTTCTGCCTGTCTGTCCGTCAGGAAGATTTTCGTGTCTGCTCCATAACTCTGAGATTCATCTAGGGGATTTTATTAGTCCCCTACGGGAACTGTAAGGGGTCTATAGGATTGCACTCCGTCCATCTGTCCGTCCGTCCGCCTGTCCATCTGTCTGTCTGTCTGTCCGTCCGTCTGTCTGTTTTTTATGTTACCACCTCTCCCTCCAACATGCTTCAAGCTACACCTTTCATATTTGGTACATGGATAAATAGTTCTGAGGGGATGATGCACGCTCAAAATTTTTTTTTCAAAATCCAAGATGGCGGAATGGCGGCCATTTTTGTTGTGTTTTTTAAGCTTTTTTCCCTCTATTTTCATGTTACCACCCCTCCCACCAACATGGTTCAAGCTACACTTTGCATATTTGGCACATGGATAGAGGGTTGGGAGAAGATGATGCACGTTCAATATTTTTTCTTCAAAATCCAAGATGGCGGCATGGCAGCCATTTTTGTTGTGTTTTTTAAACTTTTTACTCTATTTTATGTTACCACCCCTCACTCCAACATGGTTCAAGCTACACTTTTTATATCTGGCACATGGATAGAGGGTTGTAATGGGATGTTGCACGTTCAATATTTTTTTTCCAAAATTCAAGCTGGCGCCATGGCAACCATTTCTGTTGTGTTTTTTAAGCTTTTTTCTCTATTTTATGTTACCACTGCTCCCTCCAACATGGTTCAAGCTGCGCTTTTCATATATGGTACATGGATAAAGGGGTTGTAAGGGGATTATGCACGCTCAATATTTTTTTTTCAAAATCTAACATCTGTCTGTCTGTTTTTATGTTACCACCTCTCCCTCCAATATGCTTCAAGCTACACCTTTCATATTTGATACATGGATAAATGGTTCTGAGGGGATGATGCACAGTCAATATTTATTTTTCAAAATCCAAGATGGCAGAATGGCGGCCATTTTTGTTGTGTTTTTTAAGCTTTTTTCTCTATTTTATGTTACCACCCTTCCCTCCAACATGGTTCAAGCTACGCTTTCATATATGGTACATGGATAAAGGGTTGTGAAGGGATTATGCACGCTCAATATTTTTTTTTTCAAAATCCAAGATGCTTATATACTCTAGTGTCTTCTGTGACAAAAACACCTTATGTCACAAAAGCGCTGTAGGGGACTAATACCACCTCGGTGGTCAAACACTTGTTGAAACTTGGCACACATGTTGCTTATGGGAAATTTTTTAGTCCCCTACTGGCATCACCGGAGGTGACTATAGGTTTACACTCAGTCCATCCGTCAGTCTGTCAGTCCATCAGTCTGAGTTATGGCCCTTGGAAATATGGAAAAGCGCCAAAATATCAGTTTTCCGAACTTTTTTTGGAAACGCTTCAACAGAATGATTTCATTTTTGGTAACCTTCTATAGAACGATGACTTACAGATCAAGTTTGGGTTTCATGCTGATTGCATTATTCTTGTGTGAGTTATGCCCCTTGGAAATATGGAAAAGCACCAAAATATCAGTTTTCCTGACTTTTTTTGGAAACGCTTCAACAGAATGATTTCATTTTTGGTAACCTTCTATAGAACGATGACTTACAGATCAAGTTTGGGTTTCATGCTGATTCCATTATTCTTGTGTGAGTCATGGCCCTTGGAAATATGGAAAACCGCCAATATATCAGTATTTTTATACTGTACCAATGACCCAGACCTAGCTGGTGCTAACTCTAAAATATCTAGGGCCAAACCCAAATTTTACCCCCCTATCCCCAAAATTTGCATCTAAAACTGAAAATTACATGTCCTATTTGGTCCTCCATTCCTTTACTCCTCTGCGCATGCGCAGTGTCAAGGAGGTCTCGAAACTGCCGCCAAAAGTCATTCTTTGTTTGGCCCTCAATTCAGTTACAACTGACTGAAATTTGTGCTTGTAAATCTCAGTTTTATGGATGCCAGATGCATAATTATGAGAGAAATGGTGGATATATGGTGGAAATAGAACATGGAGAGGAAAAAACAGTGGAAACAAATGTTCAGGGCTGTAACTTATAATTATTTGACGAAATTATTCATGTTACCTATATTTTTATACTGTACCAATGACCCAGACATGGCTGGTGCTAACTCTTAAAATATAGGGCCAAACACAAATTTTGCCCCCCAATCCCCAAAATTTGCATCTAAAACCAAAGAAAACATGTCCTGAATGGCCCTCCACACTTCACCTCTACTGCGCATGCGCAGTGTCAAGGATGTTCCGAAATTGGCGCCATTAATCATTCTAAGTTTGGCCCTTCATCAGTTAACATCTGACTGATCTTTGTGCTTGTAAATCTCAGTTTAAATGATGCCAGACACATAAATATTAGTGAAATGGTGATTCTAAGGAGGATAGAGAAGGAGGAGAGGAAAAATGTGTGACAGAATATTATCAGGGCTGTAACTTAAAATTTTTTAATGAAATTATGTTAAGTTACCTATTTTCGAGGCAGCAGCCATTTTGTTGTCATTCTGGTTATTTAGTTACACTGATATTTTTATACTGTACCAATGACCCAGACTTAGCTGGTGCTAACTCCACAAAAACCAGGGCCAAACACAAATTTTGCCCCCCAATCCCCAAAATTTGCATCCAAAACAAAAAGAAATCATGTCCTAAAGGACCTCCATAGTACGACTCTACTGCGCATGCGCAGTGACGCAGTCGTCCCGAAATTGGCGCCAAATATCATTCTCTGTTTGGCCCTTCATCAGTCAACATCTCACTGATCTTTGTGCTTGTAAATCTCAGTTTAAAGGATGCCAGACACGTAATTCTTGGAGAAAATGTGATTCTAAGGAGGATAGAAGGAGGAGAGGAAAAAAGAAGTGGCAAAAAATAATCAGGGCTGTACTTAAAATTTTTTGTTGAAATTATGTTAAGTTGCCTATTTTCGAGGCAAACGCCTCTTGTTGTCATTCTTGCTAATTGTTGCACTGCTTATTCAGTGTTTCCTCTCCCCTAACCTTCTAAAGTCCCCCCTTGCAATTCTCCCATGCTTTTGGCATATTTTTGAGAAGTTTCATTTCTAAAAATTCCCTGGGAGAGTTGCTTGGTTACAGAATGTTTTCTGTTATTTTCCCCATAGTTACGTTTTCACCCATGGGTGTATAACGTTTGTGTTCTGCATCTTCCATCTGATGTTCTGCAGATTCTCCCCTGGGAGTCTCTGTTTTGCATCAGATAGAGTGTAATTGATGACTGATTCCGGGCCAGTTTTTTCAGTGCCTGGAGTCATGTTTTCTTCTGTGTTTACACTGTTTGTTTTCATTGGCAACAGCCTTTTTTGAGGGGGGCTGTTTGCCTTTGAGGTAGTTTATCTCATTATAAGATACATTTATATTATCCGAAAGTGTCTCATTAATTATTTTATATAATTTTAAAATTTTTGACCACACTTTGCCATCGGATCCATCGGGGCTCAACGTTACTTTTCAGCAACTTGGGCTTCTCTGAAAAAATATTTTTTCAAAATTATTTTGTTTTGCAATTGTTTTTTCATTTATTAATGGATCATGTTATTATGTATCTTTGTGTCAGGGGTTTTTGCGAGTAACTAGGACTTATTGTTGTTCTTTCACAATGAAGGGAACTTGTTCAAATTGTAATAGGAAGAAATCTTCCTCTGACTTTCATGATTATTGCATTAATTGTAGTCAGTGTTCTCGCATTAATCCCTGTCCTGTATGTGAACATTGGGATGAGAAACATTGGAAACGTGTGTCACGATATGTTGTTTCTGGAGAAAGAGCGATGCCGGCTCTTTCTCCACAAGGTCACTCTACTCTCTCAGTTTCTATTTCAGAGGAACCAGAACAGGGTGATGTTTCCATGTTATCTTCTTCAAGTGTGCGTCCGTCGTCACAAATAAATACAGAGCTAGCGGCAAAAGTGCTCATGGAGATTAGACAAATGTCGTCCGCTAGCTCGCCCGGTGTAGCGTCCATTCACCGAATGGTTCGGCAGCCGGGTTCGTCCGATGCGGTCCAAGAGGAAATTTTGGGTGATGCGAGCACTATAAAAATAATAGATGCACACCCAGTGACGGCGGATAGTGAACGAGAACGGAGGAAGCCTTTTAGTCCGGTTCCTAGCTCGTCCAGGTCCAGCCGGGCCGCGAGCGAGAGAGGCCCCTCTCTCGTACAACAACATCTGGGACCAGATGTTGTGGTACAAAATGTGTCTTTAGCGGAGCATACGTCCGTCGCTCGGGACGCTCCGTTGTATAAGCAGTCCGCAGAGACTGTTAAGGCTTCCTCTTCTCGCCGGCGCACACGACCGCACCTTGGCTGCGTGACCTCCGATATTTTGCCAGCTTCGCCGATGAAGGATTCTTCGGCGACCAGGTCACACCATCCGGCAGCCAGGGATTCGAGACCGATGGACTCCGGACGTTCGCATAGGAAAAGTATGCGGGAGCCATCTGATGCGGAGCTGCCCTCGGCAAAGCAGCGAAAGACCGCTCCTCCGCAGGTCTCGACGTCGGACATTCTAGTGCAGATAGCACAGCTTATCGCAGCATCCCAGCAGCCGACAGAGACGGTGTCGGATCGAGAATTATCCGACGGTGCTGGGTCGGTACGCTCCGCCGAAGCATCGGGGGCGGACGACCGGGAACATCGGGAGGTCCGACCGGATGGTGAAAGGGATACGGATGAATTGGAGCTATCCCTTTCGGAACAACACAAAGCTGCCGTGGACTTCATCCGGCACTTTCTTCCTCAAGTTGTTCCGTCGGGCCAGACTGCTGCGCTTCCGGACAGGAGAATTATAGCGTCATTGGACTCTGATTTTTTCGAGCGGTTCAGGGACATCGCTCCCGAGTTTCCGTCGCAGTCCAATAATGTTGCAAGAACATTTGAATTATTGAACGACGCTATTTTTAAACTTGCTTCCAGGACGGGGAAAGCAGGCTTCTTGTCCGCAAATACTCTCAACCTGCCTTTCATTAATGCAAGGAATAAATTCGACACGGCAGGTCAGGGTATACCGAGAGTTCCTCTGCGTATGGACGACGAGGCGGAAGACTTAGAGCTATCATTACCGTCGTCAGCTTCTATTCCAACCGCAGTTTTGGAAACAGCTATTGCGTCTAACAGAGCCAATTTAGATGCCTTATCTTACGCAGATCACCTTACGAAGGCGTTATCACTGCGTCTTCAAGGGGAAGAGTTTCAGGATATACAATCCTCCTTAAGACTTCTTTCAAGGGCAGTAGCTTATTCCACGTGTAACTCCGCCCTTTCAGTGGCAAATCTGGAGTTGGTTAGACGTGACGCAGCCCTGTCTACATCCACACTAGTGGATTCTAAGGTGAAGAACTCTCTTAGAGTCGCTTCGGTCTCAGGAGATCTTCTCTTTGACGGCAAGCTTTCCGCTATTTATGATAATATTAAAAAGAAAGCTAGTGATTCTCTGTTGTTTAGATCCGCTCCTAAAAGGTCGGATACAGCAGACACGAATAAGGCGGGCACTTCTGGGTCTTATCCGCCCAAGAGAGGTTCCTATAGAGGTTCCGGTGCGTCCTCTAGCTCTTATTCGAGAGACCGTCAGGATAGCGACTCTCGTTCGGGACGTCCTTCAGGCCGGGACAATCGGTCGGACGCCCCGAGGTCGACGAGGCGAGGTGCGGGTCGTGGAAGACGTGGTTTCTCCTACCGCAGGCCTCGCAGATCCAGGAGGTGATGGCTCAAACCTCTATCGCGTTCCGGTTGGCGGAAGGTTGTCGAGTTTTTCTCAAGAGTGGGCGTCGATTACGGACGACCCGTGGGTGAGAGGAGTGACTTCGGAAGGTCTAAAGATATCCTTCAAACGAAAGCCTCCATTAACTCGAAGTCCAAAGTGGACTCATCTTCCGTCAAACCCTCAGAAAAGAGACGCTCTGCTATCAGAGGTGCAGTCTCTTTTAATGAAGAACGCGGTAGAGGTCGTAGAAAACCAGGAATCGCTGGGATTCTACAGCCATCTGTTTCTGGTTCCGAAACCAGACGGCTCGTTCCGTCCAGTCATAGATTTGAGCTGGATAAACAAGCTGATCGTCGCTCCGAAGTTTTATATGGAGACGATTCGATCGGTCAGAGCGAGTATTCGGGTGAACGATTATGCAACGAGCATAGATCTCAAAGATGCGTACTTTCACGTCATGGTACATCCGACATTCCGAAAGTATCTACGCTTCGCAGTCCTAGGAGTGGTGTATCAGTTCCGGGCCATGTGCTTCGGATTGAATCTAGCACCCTGGGCTTTCACTCGGGTAATGAACTCGGTAATGATCTACTTCCGAGCTCATTCGTCTGCGGTAACGTCGGCCTACCTGGACGACATTCTTCAGAGGTACGGCAACGAGTTAACGCTTCAGAACGATGTTCAGAATCTTCTTCTATTGCTCCGACGTCTCTGTTTCATAGTAAACGAGGAGAAGTCGGATCTGGTGCCGTCCAAGTCATTCACTCATCTGGGAATGAGCTTCGAGACGCACAACAATCTCGTTCGTCTGCCGTTAACCAGAGCGAAATTAGTCAGTTGTTACGCTCGCTATTGTCTGAATACAGACAAAGTCACAGCGAGAGAATTTATGAGACTGATAGGTCTGTGCGGAGCCACCGCGGATCTCATTCCGATGGGACGGCTACGCACACGGCCTCTTCAAATTTTCCTGACTCAGAATTGGAGTGTGAAAATTCATTCGCTCGATGTAGACGTTCTCTTGTCAGATCAAGTGAAACAAGAGATTCAGACTTGGGCAAACATTCAGTGGTTAACTCAAGGAGTTCCGCTGCAGTTGCCGGATCCGAGTTTTACCATTATGACGGATGCCAGTCAAACAGGTTGGGGTGCATCATTAATCCCAACGGATTCGAGATGCCAGGGTCTTTGGGATCCGCAATTCCTGTGCAAGCACATAAACATCAAGGAAATGATGTCAATTTGGCTTGCGTTACGTCACTGGATGGACATTATTCACGATGCTCATGTCCAAATCCTATCCGACAATACGACAGTAGTGGCGTATATACGGAATCAGGGAGGCACTCATTCAGTTCCGTTGTTCAATCTAACGGAAAGAATCCTTCTGTTTGCGTTGGAACATCACGTTCTTCTTTCGGTCCGTCACATTCCGGGTCGTCTGAATGTGCTAGCAGACTCCCTTTCACGAAAGGGTCGCTTGTTGCCGTCGGAGTGGACTCTCAACAAACAAGTATTCAATCAGATTTGCTACCAATGGGAACGGCCAATGATAGACTTATTTGCGACACATCTCAACAATCAGTTGCAGACATATGTGTCCCCGTGTCCGGATCCAAGAGCATTTGCAGTAGACGCTCTATCGATCCCTTGGGACGGAATGATAGGATATGCGTATCCTCCAGCGCCGTTAATTCAACAATTATTGCTAAAGATAAAACAATCTCAATGCAAGATTCTGTTGGTAGCATCTCTGTCGCCACAGAGACCGTGGATAAATCTACTCAGGTGTCTGTTGTGGGACCTACCGCGGAAGCTCCCTCCACGAGAGGATCTTCTTTGGCAGGGGAAATCGCGCCAACTACATCACAACCCGCAAGGTCTCAACCTTCACGTTTTTCCGTTGTGCGGTCCTTCTTGCATGGCAAGCACTTTACAGGACGAGCAGTGGACGCGATTTCTAACTGTAGGAGGACCTCCTCTTCGCTAAACTATGCGGCTAAGTGGAAGGTTTTCCGTCGTTGGTGTAGGGATCATTCTGTTGATATATTTGATCCCTCTATACCAGACATTGCTAACTTTCTAGTATACTTGTTTGACGAAATCAAACTGCAACCTGTTACTATAAAGGGTTATAGATCTATGTTATCTGATACCTATGCACATCATGATAGTTTAGAAATTGGATCTAATGTCTCTTTATCGAAATTGGTTAGAAACTTTTCGATAAATAGACCCAGAACTCTTAGATTAATTCCTAAGTGGAATTTAGCTTGGGTTCTCCTTAAATTGAAGGAAAAGCCATTTGAACCTCTTGGGACAGTAGATTTCAAATTCTTATCTTATAAGACAGCTTTTCTCTTAGCTTTCTCTTCTGCCAGAAGAGTCAGTGAGCTTCATGCACTATCGGTGGATGATTCTCATTATCGTAGTGTTGGGAACACTATCACCTTCACTACTAATGTCGGTTTTTTAGCTAAGAATCAGGCTCCTAATAAATATCCGGAACCTATTGTTATTAAGGCTCTTCCGTCTTCAGACGGGCGTAGGCCTTTACTCTGTCCTGTTAGAGCACTACGTATCTATAAACAGAGATCTCAGTTCATCAGAAAGGGACGGAAACATTTCTTTCTGTCTTTGATGCCTAATAGAAAGGACATTTCAGTCCATTCTATTGCTAGATGGATTCAGTTAACTATCCGTACTGCGTATGAAGATTTATCTTCTTCTCAGCAGTCTGTGCTTAAGATTTCTGCTCATGAAGTAAGAGCTCTTTCTACTTCCTGGGCTTATGCTAATAGTGTTGCTATTACAGATTTAATGAAGGCTGCTTATTGGTCTCAGCCATCCACATTTACTAATTTTTATCTCAGAAATATTGAGTCCATTTCTGGAGACCTGCATTGTTTAGGTCCGTTATCTGTTGCTCAGAATGTCGTCCACTAAACAGTTGCAACTATAGTTATGCAGGCTTTCTGTTCCGGCAGTGACTCCGTCCGGCTGCCCTCTTCGCTCTGGGCTATTTGACCCAGGGCAAGGGGAAGGGGGGGGGGGGGCGGGTGTTCCCTTAGGTCACCTGCTTTATAGTGAAAAGCAAGGGAATGCCTCCTCCAAGACAGTATTTCTGAGTCGCTTCCGGGATGGTTTTAAAGTGTAATATTAATGTTTAATTTCATTCATGTCTTATTTTTAAAGTGTAGCTCGGTGTGAAGCATTTGTATATGTCAAGTGTCAAACGGGCTTTAATATACAATACTCGGACACTTTTAATGATTATAAAGAGTCTCAATTCTCTGGACTACTTTATTTATTGGCTTGCTTTAAAATTAATTAGTATAAAGGTTATACTGGATGTTAATAGAGAACATGAATGTTATTGTGCTCAATTATTAAGGGTAGTGTATCTTTCTAATTTAAATATTAAATAAGAAAGATACATGTAAAGCCTAATACTCCTTTTCTCCTTAAGGGGTTACCTCTTTATTTTATAATTGAGCTTATTGGATTTTCCTCTATGTCCTAGGCCCTCCAGCCTGTTTACTATTCAGCTAAGTCTGGGTCATTGGTACAGTATAAAAATGTTAAAAAATTTATAGTAATTTATATATTTTTTATACTTACCAATGACCCAGACGGGGATGGCCCTCCCTGAGTTGGGAACTCTTGCCTCCCCGCTGAGTACATAGCGCTGACCAGGCACTGCCAGTAAGAATGATATTTGGCGCCAATTTCGGGACGACTGCGTCACTGCGCATGCGCAGTAGAGTCGTACTATGGAGGTCCTTTAGGACATGATTTCTTTTTGTTTTGGATGCAAATTTTGGGGATTGGGGGGCAAAATTTGTGTTTGGCCCTGGTTTTTGTGGAGTTAGCACCAGCTAAGTCTGGGTCATTGGTAAGTATAAAAAATATATAAATTACTATAAATTTTTTAACTTTTCAGTGTTTTCCTCTCTCCCTTTCCTTTAAGTCCCCTCTTGCTATTCTCCCATGCTTTTGGCATATACGTCTTCACCTACGGGTGGTTAGGCGTTGTGTTCTGCATCTACCATCTGATGTTCTGCAGTTTCTTCCCTGGAAGTCTCTGTTTTGCATCAGATAGTGTATTTTTGGTAACTGATTCCGGGCCTGGGTGCCTGGAGTCTTATTTTAGTGTTTTTACACTCATTGTTTACATTTACAACAGCCCTCTGTGTGAGGGGGGGATTTCTTGAAAATAATATCTTGATGTTATTTTAATCATAACTAGATACATTATTATTGTTCGTAAGTGTTGAATAAATTGTTTAAAATATTTTTAAAATTTTTGTCCACACTTAGGCTTGGGATCCATTGGGGCTCAACGTTACTTTTCAGAAACTTGGGCTGTTCTGAAAAAATATTTTTTCAAAATATTTTGATTTCAATTATTTTTTCTATATTAATGGATCATATTATTATTATGTATTTTGATTGCCAGGGGTTGGTGCGAGTACCAGGACTTTGTTTTCTTTTCACATTGAAAGGATTTTGATCAATTGTAATAAGAGGAAGTCTTCCTCTGACTTTTATAATCATTCTATATGTGGTCAGTGTACTCGCATTAACTCCTGTTCTGTATCTTATGATTTCGATGACAACATGGGAAGCGTATGTCACGGTATGTTAGTGGGGAATTGGACACTCCGGTCCTTTCCCCGCAGGGTCACTCTACTTTTATCAATTTCTATTTCAGACGATCAAGATTAGGGTGATGTTTCTGTGATGTCTTCCAACAGTGTGCCTCCGTCGTCACAATTAATGAAGGGCTAGCGGAAAAGTGCTCATGTAAATACGCCAATTGCCTAAGAGGACCCTAGTAGGTTCGACGGCCTTTGACGTCCGCTAGCTCGCCCGGTGTAGCATTCATTCATCGAATGGTTCGGCAGCCGGGTTCGTCCGTTGCGGTCTAGAAGGAGTTTTGGGGTGATGCGAGCACTATAAATCAACCAAATGCACACCCAGTGACGGCGGATTAGAGGGAGAACGGAGGAAGCCTTTTAGTCCGGTTCATAGCTCATTCTGGTCCATACGGACAGCGAGCGAGAGAGGCCCCTCTCTCGTACAACAACATCTGGCCCCAGATGTTGTGGTACAAAATGTTTCGCATTCGGAGCATACGTCCGTCGCTCGGGACGCTCCGACATATAGTCAGTCCGGAGTAGACTGTCAATAAGGCTTCCTCATTCTCATGGTAGCGCACACGACCGCTCTTGGCTACGTGACCTCGGATATCCAGTCAGCTTCGCCAGTCAGAGAATCATCGGCGACCAGGTCACACCATCCGGTAGCCAGGGACACGAGGCCTGCAGACTCCGGACGTTCGCATAGGAAAGTGTGCGGGAGTCAATGTACACGGAGCTTCCGGCGGCAATGCATCGTAAGACCGCTACTGCACAGGCCTCGGGAACGGACGTGCTTTCCTAAATAGCACAGCTTATCGCAGCATCCCAGCATCAACTGAATCTGTCGCATATTTTTTATCCGACGATGCTGGGTCGGGACGCTCCGCGGAAGCGGGTACGGACGTCCGAAAATTTCATCCGGTCCGACGGGATACCGAAAGGGATTTGGAGGATTTCCAGCTTTCCCTTTCGCAACAACATATGCTGTTGTGTATGTCATCTGACTTGATCTTCTACAGCTTCTTTCGTCGGACCAGAATGCTGCGATGCCGGATAAGAAACTGATAGCGTCGGTGGACTTAGAAATTTTTGGTTCGGTTCAGGGACATCGTCCCTCAGTTCCGACATAGTCCAATAATGTCACACAAACTTTCGAATTATTGAACGACGCTATATATATTATTATTATATGCTTGCTATTACCAAGCATTTCTGGTTCTTTGTTCGCAAAGTTATGGAGATGTCTTTCAAAGTGTGCCTCTGTCGTCATAGTTAATGAAGAGCTAGCGGCAATAAGTGTTCATGGAATATGTCTATCGCCTAAGAGGTCCCTTGTAGGATCGACGGAGTGACATTCGCTAGCTCACCCGGTGTAGCGTACATTCATCGAATGGTTCGGCTGCCGGGTTCGTCCGTTGCGGTCTAGGAAGGAGATTTGGGTGATGCGAGCACTATAATTACTTTAGTACTCACCCAGTGACGGCGGATTGAGGACAGATCGGAGGAAGCCTGTTAGTCCGGTTCCTGGCTTGTCCAGGTCCGTCCGGGCTGTGAGCGAGAGAGGTCCCTCTCTCGTCCAACAACATAGGGGACCGCATGTTGTGGTTCAGATATTTTACATTCGGAGCATATGTCTGTCGGTCGGGACGCTCCGTTATATTGACAGTCCGAGAGACTGTCGATAATGCTTCCTCATCCTCACAGCAGGGCACACGACCGCACATTGGCTACGTGACCTCGAGTATCCGATCAGTTTCGTCATTCAGTGATTCCACGGCGAATAGGTCACGCCATCCGGTAGCCAAGGGACACGAGGCCTACACACTCCGTTCGCTCGCATATTAGTAGTATGCACGGGGGTAACGATCACGGAGCTTCCAGCGGCAATGCATTGTAGGACCGCTTCTCCACAGGCCTCAGTGACGGACGTGCTATCCGAGTTAGCACAGTTTTTTCGCAGCATCCCAGCAATCGACAGTTTCTTAGTCGAATCAGGAATTATCTGACGGCGCTGGGTCGGTGCGGTCCCCGGTTGCATCAGGTACGGACGACCGAACGCTTTATTGGGTCCGACAGGATGGCGAAAGGGATTTGAAAGATTTCGAGTTTTCCCTTTCGTAGCATCGGAAGCTGCCATTCATATCTTCTGGCATTATCTTCCAGTGATTTTTATTTCGGACTACATTGCTGCGATGTTGGATAAGAGACTTATAGCGTCATTGGACATGGAATTTTGGATCGGTTCAGGGACATTGTCCCTGACTTACCGACACAGTCCAATAATGTCATTAGAACATGTGTATTATTTATCGACGCTATATATGCATATAAGCCTGCTACCAAGCATGATAGTTTAGTTTCTTGTCCGCAATGCTCATTTCTGCCTTTTTATCATTTATACGAATAATTTATTTTGGCAGAGCAGGGCATACCGAGAGTTCATATGCGTCTAGACGGCTTGGTTAAAGACTGGAAATATTCTTTTTCGTCGTCGTCTATGTCTTTTCCAACCACAATGTTGGAAACGACAATGATGTCTAGTAGTCTTTACTTAGACGCTTTATCATACGTAATCCACCTTACTGAGGCGTTATCATTACGTCTTCAAGAAAAGAATTATGGGATATTATCCTCAATGTGATTTCTTTTGAGGGCAGTAGTTTGTTCACGTATAACTCCGCCCTTCAGTGGCTGATTGGAGTTGGTTAGACGTGACGCAGCCCTAGCTACATCCACGCGCGTGGATAGTAAGGTGAAGAACTCTCTCAGAGTCGCTTCGTTCTCGGAGAAGCTTCTCTTCGACGGCAACTTTTCAGCAATCCATGAATTGCTCGATTTACACGTTCTCTTGTCTATCTAGTGTTGCAAGAGATTCAGACTGGGGCAAACATTCGGTGGTTGACTCAGAGAGTGCCACTGCAGTTGCCGGATCCGAGTGTTATAATTATGACGGTTGCCAGTCAAACAGGTTGGGATATAATATTGATCCCAACGGATTCGAAGTGCCAGGGTCTTTGGGTTCCGCAGTCTCTAAGCAAGCACTTCCGCGGAATAATGTTTTTTTGGCTTGCTTTATGTCATTGGATGAACATTATTCAGTAACGCATGTCCAAATCCTGTCCGTTAATTCGACAGTAGTGGCGTATCTCCGGAACCAGGGAGGCACTCATTCGTTTCCGTTATTCAATTTAATGGAAAGAATCCTTCTGTTTGTTATAGAACACCAAGTTCTGTTTCGGTCCGTCATATTCCGGGTCGTCTGATTGTTTTACCGGACTCCCGTTCTCTTATGGGTCGCTTGTTGCCGTCAGAATGGACTCTCAACAAACAAGTATTCAATCAGATTTGCTATCAATGGGAGCGCCCAATGATAATTTATTTACGACACAGCTTGCTAATCAATTGCAGACGTATGTGTTTGCTTGTCCGGATCTCTGAGCTAATGTTGTTAACGCTCTATTGATCTAATAGGACGGAATGATAGGATATGCGTATCCTCCGGTGCTGTTGTTTCAGCAGGTATTGCTAAGATAAACAACCGCAATACATTTCTGTTGATAGCATCTCTGTCTTCACAGAGACCGTGGGTAAATTTACTCTGATGTCTACTGTGGGACTTAACGCGAAATCTTCCTCAATGAGAGGATCTTTTTTCGCTGGGTAAAATTGTGTCATCTTTATCACAACCCGCAAGGTCGCAACCTTCACGTATTCTGTTGTGTGGTCCGTATTGCATTGTAAGCATTGTACTGGACGAGCTTTGGACGCGATTTCTTACTATAGGAGTTCCTCTTCTTCGCTATTCTATGCGGCTAAAGTGGAGGCTCTTCCGTCGTTGGTGTAGGGATCACTATGTTCATATTGTTGATCCCTCCATACTACTCATTGCAACTTTTTAGTATACTTGTTTGACAAGATCTACTGCAGTCTGTTATTATTAAGGTTATAGGTTTATGTATTTATTTATTTATTTATTTATTGGTGTTTAAGGTCACATACTTATGCACAATGGCTAATCGTGACCGTGACAGTTTTACGGGTGGAGGAAGCCGGAGTACCCGGAGAGAACCATGGAGCAACGACGAGCAGCTGTCAGCTCTCCAACATCGTAGCTCTGAACTCTGCACCGCGGCACAGGCAGGGTTAGATTGGTTGAAGACATGCGCACCATCGACGTGCAGTACGCCTCAGCACACAGCGTCATCGTGCCCCCATGTTATGTTACCTCATACCTATGCACTCTATGATAGTTTACAATTGAGTCTTATGTCTCTTTATCTAAGTCAGTTAGTAACTTTTTGATAAATAGACTTAGAATCATTAGATTAAATTCCTATATGGAATTTAACTTCGGTTCTTATTCAGCTAAGTAATCATTTGAGCCTCTGGAAACAGTAGTTTTCAAATTCTGACCTTTTAGATAGTAATTCTGTTGGCTTCCCTTTTACCGAAGAGTCAGTGAGTTTCATGCACTATCGGTGGATGATTTTCACTTTCGTAGTTTCGGAATCACTACTTCCTTTACTATTTAGGTTGGATTTTTGCATAAGAGTAAGGCTCCTAATATCCGGAACCTATTGTTATTAAGGTCCTTCCGTCTTCGTACGGGCATAGGCCTTTACTCTGTCCGGTTAGAGTTTATGTATTGATAAACAGATATCTGTTTATTACTACGGGCGTAAACTTCTTCTGTCTTTGATGCCTATTAGAAGGAAGTTACGCTCCATTCTATTGCTAATGGATTCAATTAACTATCGATACTGCTTATGGTATATCTTTGACTCAGCAGTTGTGTTTGAGATTTCGGCTCATGAAGTAAGAGTTCTTCTACATCTTGGGCTTGCTTTAATAGTGTCGCTATTATAGATTTTTGAAGGCTGCTCATTGCGCTCAGCCATCCACATTCATGAATTTTTTATCTCAGAAATATTGAGTCCATTTCTGGAGGCCTCTATTGTTAGGTCTATTATCTACTGCTCAGAATGTCATTCACTTAACAGTTGCTACTATAGCTAGGTAGGCTGTCTGTTTCGGCAGTGACTCCGTTCTGCTGCCCTCTTCGCTCTGGGCTATTTGACCCAGGGCAAGAAAAAGGGGGGGGGGGGGAGGGTGTTCCCTTGGGTCACCTGTTTTACTATGAAAATAGGGGATACCTCAGGGCACTGGTTTTTAGAATGATTAATGGCGCCAATTTCGGAACGTCCTTGACACTGCGCATGCGCAGTAGAAGTGAAGTGTGGAGGGCCATTCAGGACATGTTTTCTTTGGTTTTAGATGCAAATTTTGGGGATTGGGGGGCAAAATTTGTGTTTGGCCCTATATTTTAAGAGTTAGCACCAGCTATGTCTGGGTCATTGGTAAGTATAAAAAATATATAAATTACTATAAATTTTTTAACTTTCGTGGCATGACCTTATTGTGGTCATTCTTGCTATGAATTTTCCATTGTTTAATCACTGTTTCCTCTCTCCATTTCCTTTATTCTCCCCTAGCTATTCTCCCATGCTTTTGGCTTATTTTTTGTAATGTTTATTACTAAAATTTTTTGGGAGTTTTGGCTTGGAAACAGAATTATTTTCTGTTTTTTCCCCCATGTTTACGTCCTCACCCTAGCGGTGTTTAGGCATTTTGGTCTGCATCTATCATCTGATGTTCTCCAGTTTCTTCTCTGGAAGCCTCTGTTTTGCATCAGATAGTGTTTAAATTGGTAACTGATTTCGGACCATGTTTGTTTTAGTGCCTGGAGTCATGTTTCCGGGTTGTTGACACTTTTGCTTGTGTTGACAACTGTTACTTCTGACAATGATTACTTGGCTTCTGCTTAATTTAGTTCATAGCAAGATACATTAATATTGTCCGTAAGTGTTACATTAATTTTTTCAAAATGATTTAAAAATTTTGTCCACACTTAGACTTTTTTGGGCTCAGGGTTCCCATTGGGAACTTGGGCTCTTCTGAAATTTTTTTCAAAAATTTTTTTTTTTGAAAATTATTTTCTTTTGTAATGTTATAATGAATTATAATTATATTATGTATATTCATTTCAAGAGTTAGTGCGAATAATATGATGGAGTATATATTTTTCTGGTTGAAAAAATATTCTTCCACCGTAATTCGAGGATATCTTCCTCTAATTCACAAGTTCATTGTGTTTCTTATTGTCAATGTAGTCGCATTCATTCTTGCTCTGTGTGTGTTGATTGATATGACATCGTTGGAGACGTGTGTCACGGTATTTTGTTGCAGTGAGAGGTCCAATCTTCTTCTTCTGCAGATCTACCAATCAGAATCTTTTGATATTTGGTATGCAGCATCCTTAGGGGGGTGAGATGCAAGTTTGTTCAAGCCATGTCCCTAGGTCCATATTTGGGCTCACTGTGGGAGCTCGAATTGTAACTTAGTTCAAAATGAGGCACTTTCTTAAAAAATCTTCTTCAGATCCAGCAGTATGCAGCATCCTGGGGGGGGGGGGGGGGGGGGGGGGGGATGCAAGCAGGGAGATGCAAGTTTGTTCAAACCATGTCCCTAGGTCCATATTTGGGCTCAGTGTGGGAGCTTGAATTGTAACTTAGTTCAAAATGAGGAATTTTCTTAAAAAATCTTCTTCAGATCCAGCAGTCGGAATGTTTTGATATTTGGTATGCAGCATCCTTAGGGGGGTGAGATTCAAGTTTGTTGAAGCCAAGTCTCTGGGTTCATATTTGGGCTCCCTGTGGGAGTCCAAATTATAACTTAGTTCAATATGAGGAATTTTTCTTTAAAAATCTTCTTCTTCTTCTTCAGCAGTCGAAATGTTTTGATATTTGGCATGCAGCATCCTTGGGGGGGGGGGGGGGGGGGGGGATTCAAATTTGTTCAAGCCAAGTCCCTGGTTTAATACGTCACAGAACGGAGCTTGCTCAGAAGCTTTCCTCGGACCAGCAGAAATGAATGGCCAAAAAAGTTGTCTTTGGTTGTGTCATAGCAAATCAAAAAATTGCTCTTGCTGCTGATCACTTACTGATACACTCATCACTGTGGACAATTTGAGCCAGGTGAGTGTATTAGGCTCACTTGAGCCTCTGTTTTTCATTGAGGTTTACATTGACAACGTCCTCATATATAGGCAGTATTTTATATTCTATCATTGTAGAATTACTGTAGGATTCATGGATTATTATTCCGGTAGTGCAGATCAATAAATTTGGATTTTATCCACTCTTAGGCTCTATAGGGATGTCCTTGGGCTCTTGATGTTCCCTTTCAAAAAAAAATTTCCAAAATATATTTTGAATTTAATTTTGATTGCCATTATTCATGTATCTTAATTATTTATTTTGTTGTGGAGTTTGGAGGAGTGATATCAACTTTAGTCGATGCACTTCTGCGGACTCTTGTCATTCTTGTGTTCACTGGGATGACTAATGTTGGAGTCGGGTGTCGCGGTACGTTGTTGGTGGTGAGGTTCTGAGGCCATGCCTCTCACCGTGTTATAATTCATTTTTTCAGTTTCTGTTTCAGAGGAACATGAACATAGTGATGATATTGTGAGACCCATCCAAGTGTGCTACCGTCGTCTCGCTCCGTTGAGCAAATAGAGCTAGCTGCAGTACTCATGATATGTAAGGAATAAGGCCTCTCGTTTGTGTTCTTAATCTCTTGCAAGCAGCTAGCTTGACTGGTGAAGCGGTTACTCCGTCCGTGGGAACTGTGACACCGGGTAAGTCTGTTGCAGTTGAAGGAAGTGTAGATGTGGGTAGAGGGAGCACTTAAATATAAATAAGCTCACCCAGCAATGACAGAAATAGGGAGGAAGTCAGCAAGTATCTCGTCTAATAGACTGCGAGCGGGAGAGGCCCCTCTCTAACCTAACAACATTTTGGGCCAAATGTTGTTATGAGAAACTTGCACGAGCCAGAGCATATGTTCACCCACCACTCTCGGGACGCTCTGTGTAGTCAGGAGCTGGGGTCGGCTTCAGTCACAGCTTCCTCCGCTACATTTCACAAGCTGCAATGAAGTTTTCTTGTTGGGAGGCTCAGCGAGGTCGATGAGACCGATAGCGGGAGAGGTCCCTCTCTAACCCAATAACATTTTGGGCCAAATGTTGTTATGAGAAACTTGCACGAGACGGAGCATATGTCCGCCTGCCGCTTGGGGCGCTCCGTCTAGTCTGCAGCCGGGGTCGGCTTCAGTCACTGCTTCCTCCGCTACATTATTATATTAAAGCACACATGACCACAGGCTAGATACCCGACTTCAGATATCCAGTCAGCTGTGTGAAGACGGAGCCATTCTTTGCCCCTGAAGTCTGACCATCTGATAGCTAGCGATCCGAGGCATCGATCAACAGGAAGCTCGGACAAGAGATCTATCTCCGGATCTTCATCCCAGGAGCAGCAAGCGGTGGGAAAAACAGAAGACCGCTGCTCCTCAAGCCTCGGTTCGGTCAATTGTGCAAGTGAAAGAAGCCAGAAGTTTCTCTACGGGACGCTCGGCTAGATCTGGGGTCAGATTTCCATTTGGAGAACCCTCTCTGTCCTGTTAACAGTCGGGGTTGACTGTGCTTCTTGTGAGAAAGCATATTGAGTCGGAACACGTGCCGAACGTTCCTTCCACACTGCGGCCGGGACCGGAGGCAGTTTTGGCTTCTTCTGCATACATGGAAGTGCACAAAAGAGGATTAGTTAGAAGTTTCTAAGCGGGATACTCTGCGAGATATGGGGACAGATCAAGAGTGCAGAGTATTTTTTCTTCCTGTTAACAGTCAGGGACGACTGTTTTGTGTTGTTAGAAACTTCAATGAGGAGGTGCATCCGTCTTATGTGACGAGTCGGGATGCTTCTGCACTTCAGCCGGGGTTGGCTGTGGTTACGGCTTCCTCTTCATTCATGGATATGCAAGATAAGGGATACATGCCCACAAGTTTCTAACGGAAAGCTTGGCGAGGTCTGGAGCAGACTGCAAGCTGAAGAACCTTCTCCTTTCCATCAGCAGTCGGGGTCGACTGTTTTTGATGCAAGAAACGTTAGTAAGTTGGGACGCCCATTCACACTTGCGGTTCGGGACGCTTATTCCACACTGCAGCCAGATTCATAGGCAGCTATGGCATCGTCCCTTGCTTCATTAATGAAGCGCATTGACCACAGACTAGATGTCTGACTTCGCAAGTTTTGGTTGATAGCTGGTCATTTGAGACTAGTACTACCATTTAACGGACTCCGATGGTGAGCTGTCAGACGGTGCTGTGTTGGTCCAGTCATCCGTTCATTCGGATGGAGTTGACCATATTTGCGGATGGAACATTTGGATGGTGAGAGGGATACGGAGTGCGAGTCTCCATCTCTCACAGAAGGGCATTTTAAGACTATGAAAAGTCTTAAGCTCTTAAGAATATTGTTCCATCTGAATATAAGTCTGCATTTAGATGAGCAGGCTGGGGATGAAAATATGTCACTACCTGCATCATTTAATATATGCTCAGAAATAATGGTATGTGCTATTTCATTGAAAAGAGCAAATCTGGGTGCAATGTCCTAAGCAGATCACCTTACCAGAGCTATGGCACAACGTCTCAATGGAAAGAAATATGAGGATGTGGTTCCTTGCTAAGAGTTTTTTTCTAGGGCAGTCATGTATGCCACGTACAACTCCACACGGACAGTGAACTTTGAGTTGGTAAGATGTGATGCTAAAAGATGACAAGATGAAAGGCTCTCTCTGAGTCGCTCCGGTTACCGGAAATATACTATTTGACGGCAAGCTTGCATTGATATATGAGCAGGCTACAAGAAGTTTCAGTGCTCTGCTATTGAAGTCGCTGTCTCATCAACACACTTCAGCAGATCGGGGTAAGCGAGGCCATTCTGCCTCTAAAAAAGCATCATGAGAATGTCTCCCGAGGGTAGAATAACCCTCTTAAATTTACTCTGGAAGTTGTCATTATAGCGACTTAGGAAAGGGGCATAGGTCTGATCAAGGCTATGGATCAGACCCCCCTATGCCGACGATTAACAGAAGGTTATCATCTTCATGAGAAACTGGACGTTAATCACTGAAGTTCCTTTCAAAGAGAGTCGCTTCTAGTGGAGGTAAATGCTCTCTTCTTGAAGGGAACAATTGAGGTCGACGAGACGAGCTTCTTTGCTGGGAGGGCGTAGTTTCTCCTCCCATAAGCATCGTAAGTCGTACAGGTGATGGACATGACCTCTATTGCTTGCCAGTTGATGGAAGATGATCAACTTCATGAGAAACTGGACATTAATCATGAAAGTTCCTTTCAAAGAGAGTCTTTCCTAGTGGAGGTAAAGGCTCTCTTATTGAAGGGAACAATTGAGGTCGTTGAGAATAGATTTTGGTTGCTTGCCACTTAACGGTAGGTTATCAACCTCGCTAAATATGGATAAATTGCGGAAGATCAGTGGATGAGAATGCAGGCCTGCGGCTATCATCCTGAGCAAACTCCACTTACTTAGACAAATTTCCAAAAGAGGCTTTCTTTTTGGAGGTATAAGCTTTCCTATTGAAGAAAAGCATTAGACGTCGTCGAAATTATTCTCCAGTTTTAGGTCACCTGACTGAAAGTCAGGGTGAGCTTTTCTTATCACTCTTCGTCCGTCGTCCGTCGCCCTGCGTGAAGGTGGTGTTTGAGCCTCTTTCTCCTAAACCACTGGCCACATTTTAATTAAATTTCATGTAAGTAGTGGTTATATAGGGGCATTTTGATTTTTATCCAAATTAGTTTTCGACTCATATTGAGCAGAGGTGTGGGGAAAAAATGGCCAAATTTTTTGAAAATCTTCTTCTAATGAACCACCAGTAGCAAAGACTTGATATGTGGTATACAGAGTCCTTTTGAGGTTTAGAATCAAGTTTGTTCAAGAGAAGTTTGTCGGGCATTATTTGCCTTCGTTATGGGAGAGGCAAAAATTTTGGCCACGCCTAAAATTTCTATTTTCTAAACCGTGAGGTCGATTTGAACCAAATTTGATATGAGATGATAATGGATCAGAAGTAGTTGATTGATGCAAAAAATTTTTTCTGATTGCCCCGTGGGAACCTCGGGAGCTAAAAATAGGAAAAACCTTAAAACTGCCATATCTCCAAAACTACACGGCACAGAGAATTCTTATTTGTATAAAGCTTACTTTTATCCAGTAGAATAGAATGGTTAAAAAAAATCCCTATCGGTTTGATCACAAGGTACTTTTTTCAGGAGTTTGAAAAAGTGCCGAGTCAGCACTTTTTAACACTGTAGGCAATGGGAAAAAGATTAAAAAATCTTCTTCTCCAGATCCAGCAGGCAGAATCTTTTGATATTTGGTATGCAACATTGTAGGGTGGATCTGATTCAAGTTTGTTCAAATCGGCCCCCTGGGTTTATATTTGGGCTCAGTATAGGAGCCCGATTTCGAACTTAGTGCATTTCAGACAAATTTCTTAAAAAATCTTCTCCAGATTCAGCAGGCAGAATCTTTTGATATTTGGTATGCAACATTGTGGGGTGGATCTGATTCAAGTTTGTTCAAATCGGCTCCCTAGATTCATATTTGGGCTCACTATAAAAGCTCAAATTCGAACTTAGTACATTTCAGGCAAATTTCTTCAAAAATCTTCTTCTCCAGATCCAGCAGGCAGAATCTTTTGATATTTGGTATGCAACATTGTGGGGTGGACCTGATTCAAGTTTGTTCAAATCGGCCCCCTGGGAGTATATTTGGGCTCAGTATAGGAGCCCAAATTTGAACTTAGTGCATTTTAGGCAAATTTCTTTGAAAATCTTCTCAAGATCCAGAAGGCAGAATCTTTTGATATTGGGTATGCACCATGCTTAGGGGGTTGAGATTCAAGTTTGTTCAAGCCAAGTCCCTGGGTTCATATTTGGGCTCACTGTGGTAGCCCGAATTATAACTTAGTTCAAAATGAGGAATTTTCTTTAAAAATCTTCTTCAGGGCCAGCAGTCGGAATGTTTTGATATTTGGTATGCAGCATCTTTAGGGGGGGTGAGGTTCAAGCCATGTCTCTAGGTCCATATTTGGACTCACTGTGGGAGCCCAAATGATAACTTAGTTCAAAATGAGGAATTTTCTTTAAAAATCTTCTTCAGATCCAGCATTCGGAATGTTTTGATATTTGGTATGCAGCATCCTTAGGGGGATGAGATTCAAGTTTGTTCAAGCCATGTCCATAGGTCCATATTTGGACTCACTGTGGGAGCTCGAATTGTAACTTAGTTCAAAATGAGGAATTTTCTTTAAAAATCTTCTTCAGATCCATCAGTTGGAATGTTTTGGTATTTGGTGTGCAGCATCCTTAGGGGGGTGAGATTCAAGTTTGTTAAAGCCAAGTTCCTGGGTTCATATATGGGCTTCCTGTGGGAGCCCGAATTATAACTTAGTTCAATATGAGGAATATTCTTTAAAAATCTTTTTTTTTTAGATCCACTGGTCAGAATCTTTGGATATTTGGTATAAGCTTTTCTTAGGAGGAGCAGATGCAACTTGTTGAAATCAATTCTCTGGGTTGATATTTAGGCTACCATGTCAGGTGAGCGCCCTCAGGCCCCTTGGGGCCTCTTGTTTAGCTCACCTGACTGAAAGTCAGTGTGAGCTTTTGCCATCACTTGGCATCCGTCGTCCATTAACTTTCGTGACTTGGTCTTCTTCAAAACCGCTAGCCCAAACCCAAACAAATTTGACATACAATATTTTGGGGGTATTGTCACACTCTTTTGGTGACACCCCAGAATGGCAAGTATATTAGCATATAAATTATGATGAATATGTTTAAAAGTGAATGCAATTTTAATTAAACGGCGAACGTGAATTATAATGATGAAATGAACACGTGAAATGCAAAATGAACACAAAGGGACTGATCAGAACCAAACGTATACACAGTGACTTAAAATACTGGTTTATGAATGTCAATTTCGATTCTCCTTTGTCGCAAAACAGTCTATACGATCTCACAGCCCATATCTTTTGGAAAACAGTTAATATGTGTCATCCGCATCACAGGTTAGTTAAATATATTTGTAAATTACAGTACATTACGATAACGGCAAACATCCCTTGAAACACACACGCCAAATCAGCTAACTGCGACAATCACAGGCGTTATTGTAAAACATATCAGTTCTCAAACCATATAGTGGTCTGCGTGTGTTCATAAGTACTGCTCAACTTGGGTGAATGGCTTTAAGGCATGACATCACAAAATGGAACCTGAAGTTTAAAAGCGATTTTCTACTACTGTGTTCAGGAAAACGCCAAACAGACATTACAGTTTAGAATCACTAAGTATGGCATTACATATAATATGTTAGCTAAGTATGGACACGTACATTTTATTACAAATGCCTAACAGAGACATTATAATAATGAAAAGCTTTATAATTTACTATCGCACTACGCAAACTGAAGAGTATTCACGTACCAGTGCAGGAACAGTTTAACCTAGCATCTAGGCACTTGTCACACGTACCCTTAGGCACAATAGAGCAGAAGCTCATTAACAAGAGACTTAAAGCAGGATCATGTACCACTATATGGCACAATATATATATACGCTAAATACAGTTAATGAAATTACATCTTAATTATAGCTACAACTCACTAAGCATTAGCCTTAAAATTATATCTACAACTCACTAAGCATTAGCCTTAAAATTTTCACTGAATTGTTCAGCCAAAAATGTGTTATATTATAATGGCATAAAATTATAGAAAAGCAGTATCCAACTACACAAACCTCTGATCTGCTGCAAACGGCCAGCTACATAAGAGCAAGTCCTCCTTTACGCACACCATACAATGCTGCACTCCAGCCACAAACATTATTACCACCCTCACAACATTGCGAAGAACGCCCAATGACCTCAAACATCCAACACTATCAGCGTATATTACATGCAAACAAAGCATGCTTCTTGCTGACAGAATACCCCGTACACTTTAGGCACTTCGCTGCATGATTACACGGAGAAAACAATCATGGTCACGTACCAGTAAATTGACCTTCCAAAGCCTGCATGCTTGGATATAAAATATTAACCCTCCGTGATTATACAGAATATATAACTAAAACGAATATTATGGCGTGACAGGTATCCTCTTTCCAGTTTGTTAAAATGAACTTGGTGCCCCCACTGGAGTGGGGGTGATGTCCCAAAAGCATCAATTTCTCCTGAAATCTTCTTCATATGAACCACCAGTCAGAATGCTGTGATATTTGGTATGTAAGCTCCTTTGGTACTCAAGATTCAAGTCTGTTCAAAGAAATTTTGTCGGTCAATATTTGGGCTCGCTACCAGAGGATCCCCATTTTGTGCCCCACCCAAAATTTCTATTTTCCGAACCGAGAGGCCGATTTGAACCAAATTTGCTATGAGGTATTATTGGGTCCTAAGTACTTGATTCATGCCAAGAAAATTTCCCGTTGTCCTGTATGAACCTCAGGAACTTAAAATAGAAAAAAATTCAAACGCCCATATCTCCAAAACTGCACGGCACTGAAACTTTTTATTTTGTGTGAAGCTTTCTTAAGAGCAATAGAAAGGAATGGTGAACAAAAATCCCTATCGGTTTTGTCTCAAGGTACATTTTCGGGACTTTGAAAAAAATGCTGAGTCAGCATTATTTAACACTGAAGGTAATGGGAAAAATATAAAATAATCTTTTTCTCCGCAACCACTGCTCCAAAAGCTTTCATATTTCACATATAACATCTATGGAAGATTGATTCACATGGTTGTTGAAATTTAACCCCTGGGTCCGTATTTGGGCACTCTACAGGAGCCCAAATGTTCAAATTAGTGCAATATGAGAGGTATTCTTTAAAAATCTTCTTCTCCAGATACAACACTCAGAATCTTTTGATATTTGGTATACTGCATCCTTAGGGAAGGGAGATTCAGGTTGTTCAAGCCAAGTCCCTGGGTTCATATTTGGGCTCCCTATGGGAGCCCAAATTGTAACTTTGTTCAATATGAGGAACATTCTTTAAAAATCTCTTTCTTCAGATCCAGCAGTCAGAATCTTTTGATATTTGGTGTATATCATCCTTAGGAGGTGTGATTCAAGCTTGTTCAGGAGGCACTTTTTTTGTGCCCAGTGGGAACCCCAGGAGCAAAAATAGAAACAAATTCAAATACCCATAGCCTTCACATTCCCCATTTATTCTCAAATCACAGAACACTAAAAAATTATATTTAGTATCCAAAATTAATAGGGTTAACACAAATTGTGACTTCGTTCAATATGAGGAATATTCTTTAAAAATCTCTCTGTTCAGATCCAGCAGTCAGAATCTTTTGATATTTTGGATTTTCCTAAAGGGAAAATCTGTTTGTTATTGCATTGATTATTTTTATTTTTTTTTTTTTTTTTTTTTTTTTTTTTTTATTATTATTATACTTCCACACTTTTATTTTCACTATTTCTCGAAAACGCTCTGAACGATGTTTTTTAAAGTTTCTGTACTCATAAAGGGTCATAAGTTCTACCTAAACGCCATATTCCCATTTTTCTGAAAATGTTTTAGTTAACCCATTATGCCAAAAAACACAAAAGTATTCGGCAGCTCATATCTTTGGACTGGAAAGGGCGATTGACTTGAAATTTCCGCAGACATGTCAACAATACGCCCCTCTATCAGTATATGGTACAAAAATGTTTGTAGTTAACACCTTTCTGCCAAAACCTTTTTTGAAACGAAAAATAAATTCAAACTTTGACCATTTTTGAACTAAATCCCGGGGCAGGGAAATGCTGAACCATTTAAAATGGCTTAGAAATGAAGACTTTATCACCGAATTGTGAAAACCATCGAAAAAATTTCGATTCAAATTTCCGTCAATCCAAAATGGCAGCCCAAAAATGGAATTTATATTTTCGGTTATTTATGCATTTCAGGCCATTTGAAGACGAAAAAAAACTTTTTTTTTTGCACCAGAAAAATTTTCGGTTTGGACTTGGAAACTTTACCAAAAATCGGAAATTTTTGTTACAACCAGGCTACTTTGCCGTCACAGTACTCAACAACAGGGATGATTTGAAAGCATCTAAGGTTAGAAATGTTGAATTCACAGTGTACATGAACAGTTATCGTCTTTTGGAATTGGAGTTGTTCTTCGTTTGGCTTCTGCTAGCAGTCAAAAATGGCTTCGGGACACTATGACCAAAAATTGAAAAAAAATTTCTTGTGTTTTTTATTACTTTATTATGTCTAGATTCATTAGTTCTCATAAATAAAACTATCTGCATATTGCGGAAAATGTTTTTCCAGCCAAAAACGCCCAAATATGCGGGAGCCGATATCTTTGGACTGGAAGGGGCGATTGACTTGAACTTTTCACAGGAATGACTGTAATACACTTCTCTATTAATCAAGGGCCCAAAATGGTAGTTGGTTAACATCTTTCTGCCAAAACATTTCACGAAAACGAAAAAAAATTCAAATTTTTATTTGGTATCGAGCTCCCTTAGGACTTGCTGAGTAGAACAGGAACAGTGAGTAAAACCACTAAGGAAAATCCTGTGTATTGTTCTGAAGGTACAATCACTTCCTCTAGTTGGTATATATGTTTCTTAGGGAGGTGTGATTCAAGTTTGTTCAAGGGGCATATTTTGTGCCCAGTGGGAACTCCAGGAGCAAAAAAATAGAAACAAATTCAATACCCATAGCCTTCCCATTCGCCATTTATTCTCAAATCACAGAACACTAAAAAATTATGTTTAGTATCCAAAATTATTAGGGTTAACATACACTTTTACTCCCCGCAGACATGTTAACCTCCAGAATAATATTTTTATACTGTACCAATGACCCAGACATAGCTGGTGCTAACTCTTAAAATATAGGGCCAAACACAAATTTTGCCCCCCCAATCCCCAAAATTTGCATCTAAAACCAAAGAAAACATGTCCTGAATGGCCCTCCACACTTCACCTCTACTGCGCATGCGCAGTGTCAAGGACGTTCCGAAATTGGCGCCATTAATCATTCTAAGTTTGGCCCTTCATCAGTTAACATCTGACTGATCTTTGTGCTTGTAAATCTCAGTTTAAATGATGCTAGACACATAAATATTAGTGAAATAGTGATTCTAAGGAGGATAGAGAAGGAGGAGAGGAAAATGTGTGACAGAATATTTTCAGGGCTGTAACTTAAAATTTTTTAATGAAATTATGTTAAGTTACCTATTTTCGAGGCAGCAGCCATTTTGTTGTCATTCTTGTTATTTAGTTACACTGATTTTTCATTGTTTTCCTCTCTCCCTTTCCTTTAAGTCCCCTCTTGCTATTCTCCCATGCTTTTGGCATAGTTTCTGTAATTATTATTACTAAAATTTCTTGGGAGTTTTAGCTGAATAACAGAATGAATTCTGTTCTTTTCCCCATGTTTACGTCTTCACCTATGGGTGGTTAGGCGTTGTGTTCTGCATCTACCATCTGATGTTCTGCAGTTTCTTCCCTGGAAGTCTCTGTTTTGCATCAGATAGTGTATTTTTGGTAACTGATTTCGGGCCTGGGTGCCTGGAGTCTTATTTTAGTGTTTTTACACTCATTGTTTACATTTACAACAGCCCTCTGTGTGAGGGGGGGATTTCTTGAAAATAATATCTTGATGTTAATTTAATCATAACTAGATACATTATTATTGTTCGTAAGTGTTGCATAAATTGTTTAAAATATTTTTAAATTTTTTGTCCACACTTAGGCTTGGGATCCATTGGGGCTCAACGTTACTTTTCAGAAACTTTGGCTGTTCTGAAAAAATATTTTTTCAAAATATTTTGATTTCAATTATTTTTTCTATGTTAATGGATCATATTATTATTATGTATTTTGATTGTCAGGGGTTGGTGCGAGTACCAGGACTTTGTTTTCTTTTCACATTGAAGGATTTTGATCAATTGTAATAAGAGGAAGTCTTCCTCTGACTTTTATAATCATTCTATATGTGGTCAGTGTACTCGCATTAACTCCTGTTCTGTATCGTATGATTTCGATGACAACATGGGAAGCGTATGTCACGGTATGTTAGTGGGGAATTGGACATTCCGGTCCTTTCCCCGCAGGGTCACTCTACTTTATCAATATCTATTTCAGACGATCAAGATTAGGGTGATGTATCTGTGATGTCTTCCAACAGTGTGCCTCCGTCGTCACAATTAATGAAGGGCTAGCGGAAAAGTGCTCATGTAAATACGCCAATTGCATAAGAGGACCCTAGTAGGTTCGACGGCCTTTGACGTCCGCTAGCTCACCCGGTGTAGCGTCCATTCATCGAATGGTTCGGCAGCCGGGTTCGTCCGTTGCGGTCTAGAAGGAGTTTTGGGGTGATGCGAGCACTATAAATCAACCAAATGCACACCCAGTGACGGCGGATTAGAGGGAGAACGGAGGAAGCCTTTTAGTCCGGTTCATAGCTCGTTCTGGTCCATCCGGACGGCGAGCGAGAGAGGCCCCTCTCTCGTACAACAACATCTGGCCCCAGATGTTGTGGTACAAAATGTTTCGCATTCGGAGCATACGTCCGCCGCTCGGGACGCTCCGACAAATAGTCAGTCTGGAGAGACTGTCAATAAGGCTTCCTCATTCTCATGGTAGTGCACACGACCGCTCATGGCTACGTGACCTCGGATATCCAGTCAGCTTCGCCAGTCAGAGAATCATCGGCGACCAGGTCACACCATCCGGTAGCCAGGGACACGAGGCCTGCAGACTCCGAACGTTCGCATAGGAAAGTGTGCGGGAGTCAACGTACACGGAGCTTCCGGCGGCAATGCATCGTAAGACCGCTACTGCACAGGCCTGCGTGCTATCCTAAATAGCACAGCTTATCGCAGCATCCCAGCAACAACTGAATCTGTCGCATAATGTTTTATCCGACGATGCTGGGTCGGGACGCTCCGCGGAAGCGGGTACGGACGTCCGAAAATTTCATCCGGTCCGACGGGATACCGAAAGGGATTCGGAGGATTTCGAGCTTTCCCTTTCGGAACAACATATGCTGTTGTGTATGTCATCTGACTTGATCTTCTACAGGTTCTTTCGTCGGACCAGAATGCTGCGATGCCGGATAAGAAACTGATAGCGTCGGTGGACTTGGAAATTTTTGGTTCGGTTCAGGGACTTCGTCCCTCAGTTCCGACATAGTCCAATAATGTCACACAAACTTTCGAATTATTGAACGACGCTATATATTTTTAGCTCAACTTGACAAAGTCAAGCTGAGCTATTGTCAACACTTCTCGTCCGTCGGCGTACGTACGTACGTTAGTACGTACGTCCACAATTTCCTTTGGCACACCTCACAGGTCGCATTTATGATCAGATTACTTTGAAACTGGGCATGCTTGTTTGGGGTGACCTCTAGATGGGAGCTATCGATTTTCTTCAATTTCCGTCAAAAAATGTTTCCGCGGCCAACACTCTTAGAACTTAGTTTAGTCAAACCACAATATTTCCCTTTGGCACACCCTACAGGGCACATTTATGATTTGATTGCTTTGAAACCTGGTATGCTTATTTAGGGTGACCTCTAGATGGGAGCTATCGATTTTCTTCAATTTCCGGCAAAAAATGTTGCCACGGCCAACATTCGTAGAACTTAGTTTAGTCAGACCTCAATATTTCCCTTTGGCACACCCTACAGGGCACATTTATGATCAGATTGCTTTGAAACCTGGTATGCTTGTTTGGGGAGACCTCTAGATGGGTGCTATCGATTTTCTTCAATTTCTGTCAAAAAATGTTGCCGCGGCCAACGTTCTTAGAACTTAGTTTAGTCAGAAGACTCAATATTTCCCTTTGGCACACCCTACAGGGTACATTTATGATCGGATTGCTTTGAAACCTGGCATGCTTATTTGGGGTGACCTCTAGATGGGAGCTATCGATTTTCTTCAATTTCCGTCAAAAAATGTTGCCGCGGCCAACGTTCTTAGAACTTAGTTTAGTCAAACCACAATATTTCCCTTTGGCACACCCTACAGGGCACATTTATGTTTTGATTGCTTTGAAACCTGGTATGCTTATTTAGGGTGATATCTAGATGAGAGCTATGGATTTTCTTTAATTTCCGGCAAAAAATGTTGCCACGGCCAACGTTCGTAGAACTTAGTTTAGTCAGACCTCAATATTTTCCTTTGGCACACCCTACAGGGCCCATTTATGATCAGATTGCTTTGAAACCTGGTATGCTTGTTTGGGGAGACCTCTAGATGGGAGCTATCGATTTTCTGCAATTTCTGTCAAAAAATGTTGCCGCGGCCAACGTTCTTAAAACTTAGTTTAGTCAGAAGACTCAATATTTCCCTTTGGCACACCCTACAGGGCACATTTATGATCAGAGTGCTTTGAAACCTTTCATGCTTGTTTGGGGTGACCTCTAGATGAGAGCTATCGATTTTCTTCAATTTCCATCCAAAAATGTTCCCGCAGCCAACATTCTTAGAACTTAGTTTAGTCAGACCACAATATTTCCCTTTGGCTCACCCTACAGGGCACATTTATGATTAGATTGCTTTGAAACCTGGTATGCTTATTTACGGTGACCTCTAGATGGGAGCTATCGATTTTCTTCCATTTCTGTCCAAAAATGTTGCCACAGCCAACGTTCTTAGAATTTAGTCTAGTCAGACCACAATATTTCCCTTTTATACACCCTACAGGGCACATTTATGATCGGATTGCTTTGAAACCTGGCATGCTTGTTTGGGGGGGGCCTCTAGATGGGAGCTATCGATTTTCTTTGGTTTCTGTCAAAAAATGTTGCCATTGGCAAAAAAAATGACATTGGTACCAATAATCTTCAATTTTGACATTTCATTTATAACTTACCAAGTTCAAGTTTGTCAAGTTGAGCTACAGTGTCATTGACACTTTCATTTATTATATGCTTGCTATTACCAAGCATTTCTGGTTTCTTGTTCGCAAAGTTACGGAGATGTCTTTCAAAAGTGTGCCTCTGTCGTCATAGTTAATGAAGAGCTAGCGGCAATAAGTGCTCATGGAATATGTCTATCGCCTAAGAGGTCCCTTGTAGGATCGACGGAGTGACATTCGCTAGCTCACCCGGGGTAGCGTACATTCATCGAATGGTTCGGCTGCCGGGTTCGTCCGTTGCGGTCTAGGAAGGAGATTTGGGTGATGCAGGCACTATAATTACTTTAGTACTCACCCAGTGACGGCGGATTGAGGACAGATCGGAGGAAGCCTGTTAGTCCGGTTCCTGGCTTGTCAAGGTCCGTCCGGGCTGTGAGCGAGAGAGGTCCCTCTCTCGTCCAACAACATAGGGGACCGCATGTTGTGGTTCAGATATTTTACATTCGGAGCATATGTCCGTCGCTCGGGACGCTCCGTTATATTGACAGTCCGAGAGACTGTCGATAATGCTTCCTCATCCTCACAGCAGTGCACACGACCGCACATTGGCTACGTGACCTCGAGTATCCGATCAGTTTCGTCATTCAGTGATTCCACGGCGAACAGGTCACGCCATCCGGTAGCCAAGGGACACGAGGCCTATACACTCCGTTCGCTCGCATATTAGTAGTGTGCACGGGGTAACGTTCACGGAGCTTCCAGCGGCAATGCATCGTAGGACCGCTTCTCCACAGGCCTCAGTGATGGACGTGCTATCCGAGTTAGCACAGTTTTTTCGCAGCATCCCAGCAATCGACAGTTTCTTGGTCGAATCAGGAATTATCTGACGGCGCTGGGTCGGTGCGGTCCGCGGTTGCTTCAGGTACGGACGACCGAACGCTTTATAGGGTCCGACAGGATGGCGAAAGGGATTCGAATGATTTCGAGTTTTCCCTTTCGTAGCATCGGAAGCTGCCATACATATCTTCCGGCATTATCTTCCAGTGATTGTTATTTCGGACTACATTGCTGCGATGTTGGATAAGAGACTTATAGCGTCATTGGACACGGAATTTTGGATCGGTTCAGGGACATTGTCCCTGACTTACCGACACAGTTCAATAATGTCATTAGAACATGTGTATTATTTATCGACGCTATATATATATTTAAGCCTGCTACCAAGCATGATAGTTTAGTTTCTTGTCCGCAATGCTCATTTCTGCCTTTTATCATTTATACGAATAATTTATTTTGGCAGAACAGGGCATACCGAGAGTTCATATGCGTCTAGACGGCGTGGTTAAAGACTGGAAATAATCTTTTTCACCGTCTATGTCTTTTCCAACCACAATGTTGGAAACGACAATGATGTCTAATAGACTTAACTTAGACGCTTTTTCATACGTAATCCACCTTACTGAGGCGTTATCATTACGTCTTCAAGAGAAAGAATTCCGGGATATAATCCTCAATGTGATTTCTTTTGAGGGCAGTAGTTTGTTCACGTATAACTCCGCCCTTCAGTGGCTGCTTGGAGTTGATTAGACGTGACGCAGCCCTAGCTACATCCACGCGCGTGGATAGTAAGGTGAAGAACTCTCTCAGAGTCGCTTCGTTCTCGGAGAAGCTTCTCTTCGACGGCAACTTTTCAGCAATCTATGAATTGCTCGATTTACACGTTCTCTTGTCTATCTAGTGTAGCAAGAGATTCAGACTGGGGCAAACATTCGGTGGTTGACTCAGAGAGTGCCACTGCAGTTGCCGGATCCGAGTTTTATAATTATGACGGTTGCCATTCAAACAGGTTGGGATAAAATATTGATCCCAACGGATTCGAAGTGCCAGGGTCTTTGGGTTCCGCAGTCTCTAAGCAAGCACTTATCTTCCATGGAATAATGGGGTTTTTTTAGGCTTGCTTTATGTCATTGGATGAACATTATTCAGAAAAGCATGTCCAAATCTAAGTAGTATCTCCGGAACCAGGGAGGCACTCATTCGTTTCCGTTATTCAATTTAATGGAAAGAATCCTTCTGTTTGTTATAGTACACCAAGTTCTGCTTCGGTCCGTCATATTCCAGGTCGTCTGATTGTATTACCGGACTCCCGTTCACTTATGGGTCGCTTGTTGCCATCAGAATGGACTCTCAACAAACAAGTATTCAATCAGATTTGCTATCAATGGGAGCGCCCAATGATAATTTATTTACGACACAACTTGCTTGTGTATTGCAGACGTATGTGTTTGCTTGTCGGGATCTCTGAGCTTATGTTGTTAACGCTCTATTGATCTAATAGGACGGAATGACAGGATATGCGTATCCTCCCGCGCTGTTGTTTCAGCAAGTATTGCTAAGATAAACAACCACAATACATTTCTGTTGATAGCATCTCTGTCTTCACAGAGTCCATGGGTAAATTTACTCTGATGTCTACTGTGGGACTTGATGCGAAATCTTCCTCCATGAGAGGATCTTTTTTCGCTGGGTAAAATCGTGTCATCTTTATCACAACCCGCAAGGTCTCAACCTTCACGTATTCCATTGTGTGGTCCTTATTGCATTGTAAGCATTGTACTGGACGAGCTTTGGACGCGATTTCTTACTATAGGAGAACCTCTTCTTCGCTATACTATGCGGCTAAAGTGGAGGCTCTTCCGTCGTTGGTGTAGGGATCACTATGTTGATATTGTGGATCCCTCCATACTAGTCATTGCAACTTTTTAGTATACTTGTTTGACAAGATCTACTGCAGCCTGTTATTATTAAGGTTATAGGTTTATGTTACCTCATACCTATGCACTCTATGATAGTTTACAATTGAGTCTTATGTCTCTTTATCTAAGTCAGTTAGTAACTTTTCGATAAATAGACTTAGAATCATTAGATTAAATTCCTATATGGAATTTAACTTCGGTTCTTTTTTAGCTAAGTAATCATTTGAGCCTCTGGAAACAGTAGTTTTCAAATTCTGACCTTTTAGACAGTAATTCTGTTGGCTTCTCTTTTACTGAAGAGTCAGTGAGTTTCATGCACTATCGGTGGATGATTTTCACTTTCGTAGTTTCGGAATCACTACTTCCTTTACTATTTAGGTTGGATTTTTGCATTAGAGTCAGGCTCCTAATTAATATCCGGAACCTATTGTTATTAAGGTCCTTCCGTCTTCGTACGGGCATAGGCCTTTACTCTGTCCGGTTAGAGTTTATGTATTTATAAACAGATATCTGTTCATTACTACGGGCGTAAGCTTCTTCTGTCTTTGATGCCTAATAGAAGGACGTTACGCTCCATTCTATTGCTAATGGATTCAATTAACTATCGATACTGCTTATGGTATATCATTGACTCAGCAGTTGTGTTTGAGATTTCGGCTCATGAAGTAAGAGTTCTTCTACATCTTGGGCTTACATTAATAGTGTCGCTATTATAGAATTTTGAAGGCTGCTCATTGCGCTCAGCCATCCACATTCATGAATTTTTATCTCAGAAATATTGAGTCCATTTCTGGAGGCCTCTATTGTTAGGTCTATTATCTACTGCTCAGAATGTCATTCACTTAACAGTTGCTACTATAGCTAGGTAGGCTTCTGTTTCGGCAGTGACTCCGTTCTGCTGCCCTCTTCGCTCTGGGCTATTTGACCCAGAGCAAGAAAAGGGGGGGGGGGGGGGAGGGTGTTCCCTTGGGTCACCTGTTTTACTATGAAAACAAGGGGATACCTCCTCCGGAGTTAGTAATTCTGAGCTGTTATTGGGATGGTTGTTTAGTGAGAAGTTTATGTTTTAAAAATTCATTCAGGTCTTAGTTTTTAAAGTATAGCTTTTGAATATAGCACGTGTCAACGGACATTATTATACAATCCTCAGACACTTTTAAGGAGTATAAAGAGTCTCTATTCTCTAGACTTACTTTATTTATTGGCTTACTTTAAAAATTATTAGTATAAGGATTATACTAGATATTAATAGAGTACATGGATGTATGATGCTCAATTTTGGAAGGTGTTGTATCTTTCTAATTTATCATAAATAAGAAAGATACATGTAAGGCCTAATACTTCTTTTTCCCTAGAGGGGATGACTCTATTTTTTATAATTGAGCGTATTCCATCTTGCTCTATGTCCTTGGCCCTCCAGCCTTTTTACTATTCAGCTATGTCTGGGTCATTGATACAGTATAAAAATGTTAAAAAATTTATAGTAATTTATATATTTTTTATACTTACCAATGACCCAGACAGGGATGGCCCTCCCAGGAGTTGGGAACTCTTACCTCCCCGCTGAGTACGTAGCGCTTACCAGGCACTGGTTATTAGAATGATTAATGGCGCCAATTTCGGAACGTCCTTGACACTGCACATGCGCAGTAGAGGTGAAGTGTGGAGGGCCATTCAGGACATGTTTTCTTTGGTTTTAGATGCAAATTTTGGGGATTGGGGGGCAAAATTTGTGTTTGGCCCTATATTTTAAGAGTTAGCACCAGCTATGTCTGGGTCATTGGTAAGTATAAAAAATATATAAATTACTATAAATTTTTTAACTTTTCAATGAGGGTGATTTTCAGGGAAATGGGATGGATTTCAGGGAAAAGTTTGTGCAGGGACAAAATAAAAGAAAAAACCTGTGAATTTTCAGCTCATGGACCACTATTAACACAAGGTTATATCCAGAACTAGTTGTCAACTATGCTGATGCATTTATGCTATGTTAAAAAATCATAAAATAACTGTTGATTTGCCCCCCCCCCCCCCCCCCCCCCCCCCCAGGATCCTCTTCTTCATGAGCCCCCACCACCACCACCACCAAAGGCTATTTAGCTAATAATTTCCCAAGTCTGGAAATGTTAACAGGAAAATATGTACTAATGTTCAGTTACTTCAAGAACATTAGTACTTAGAAAGTATCTTTATCAAACTTAATGCATGTGGGACGTTTGTGCCCTACACAAAACTTTTCTTTTCATCATTGAAGCATTTTTTTTTTAATTTCATTTGAAATTTTCTGGGTACAGATGACCAACAGTTAACAGTTCTGCAGTCAGCACAACAGAACAAATGTAGTGTTAGAAAATAAGACCATTGTATTTAAATATGCAGTCATAATTTTTTGGCATCCTAAGCAACTTTAACCTACTTTTAAACTGTGCTAAATAGTTGTTGTTTATGTTTTGATTTTGGAAAAGGGATGAGAATTAAAGCTATTCTATGAAGGAAAAAATAAATATATATTATTTAATTCCTTTTCATATATTTTAATTTCCAAAAACTGCATTTAAATGAAGGTGGAGTTTTCAATTTTTAGCTTAACTTGACATAGTCAAGATAAGCTATTGCCATCACGCGTGCGGAAGTCTGTTAGTCTGTGAGTCTGTTAGTCTGTGAGTCTGTGACATCTGTTCACATTTTCCTTTAGCACAGGCTACACCCAGCAGTTCTTGTGTGATCGTCACGAAATTTCATATGCAGGTTTGGGGTCATGTCTAGATGAGAACGTCCCCTTTTGGTGCGATCGGGCAACCGGTATGACTGCCCGAGCCGAAAACCCAAAAACCATTAGCACAGTCTACAGGTCGTATTTATGAAGGGATTTCATTGTAACTTGGTAGGATGCCTCTGTATAATGCCTAGATGAGAACGTCCCCTTTTGGGCATGATCTATCAACCGTGATGGCTGCCCAAGCCCAAAACCCAAAAACTTTTAGCACAGTCTGCAGGTCATGTTTACTGTGGAGGGATTTCATTGTAACTTGGTAGGGTGACTCCTTATGATGTCTAAATGAGAATTTCCCCATTTGGGCATGATCTGCCAACCGTGACGACTGCCCGAGCTCAAAACCCGAAAACCTTTAGCACAGTCTACAGGTCATATTTATTGAGGAATTTCATTGTAACTTGGTGGGTTGACTTCAGATAATGTCTAGATGAGAAAGTCCCCTTTTGGACGTGATTGGGCAACTGTGACGCCTACAGGGGCCCGAAGCCCGAAAACCTTTAGCACAGTCTAGAGGTCATATTTATGAAGGGATTTCATTGTAACTTGGTAGGATGACTCCAAATAATGTCTAGATGAGAACGTCCCATTTTGATCGCGATCATGCAGCCTTGATGGGTGCCCGAGCCCAAAAACCTTTAGCATAGGCAAAAGGTCATATTTATGGAAGGATTTCATTGTAACCTGTTAGGTTGACTCCATATAATGCCTAGATGATGACATCCCCTTTTGGTCATGATTGGTCAGTTGTGATGGCTACAAGTGCCCGAAGCCCGAAAACCTTGAGCACAGTCTACAGGTCATATTTATGAAGGGATTTCATTGTAACTTCGCAGGATCACTCCAGATGATGCCCAGATGAGATTGTCCCCTACGGTTGTGATCATTCAGCCATGATGGCTCCCCGAGCCCGAAGCCCGAAAAAACCTTTAGCACAGTCTACAGGTCATATTTATGAAGAGATTTCATTGTAACTTGGTAGGTTAACTTCATATAATGTCTAGATGAAAACGTCCCCTTTTGGACATGATTGGGCAATTGTGACGGCTAAAAGTGCCTGAAGCCCGAAAACCTTTAGCACAGTCTACAGGTCATATTTATGAGGGGATTTCATTATGTCTCCCCTTCCCAGAAGTTAGACATATTGTTTTAGTGCATATTCTTCTTCTTCTCTTCTTCTTCTTCTTCTTCTTCTTCTTCTCTTCTTCTTCTTCTTCTTCTTCTCATACAAACTTTGTCCAGGCCATAACTTTTTTGTCTTTTGACCTACACCTTAGATACTTGGCATGTGGATGTATCACCATGAGCCGGTGTGCAGTGTACCATAGTGACCTTCATGTGACCTTGACCTTTGACCTGAAGGTCAGATTTATGTGTTTTTTTTAAGGGAAACATCACACAATCTTTGTCCGGGCCATAACTTTTTTGTCTTTTGACCTACACCTTAGATACATGGCATGTGGATGTATCACCATGAACTGGTGTGCAGTGTACCATAGTGACCTTCATGTGACCTTGACCTTTGACCTGAAGGTCATATTTATGCGCTTTTTTAAGGGAAACTGTCTGGACCAGAACTTTTTTGTATTTCGAGTCAGGCTTTAGATATTTGGCATGTGGATGTATCACCATGAGCCAGTGTGTAGCGTACCATTGTGACCTTCATGTGACCTTGACCTTTGATCTGAAGGTCAGATTTGTGCTTTTTCAAGAAAACTTTGTCCAGACCAAAACTTGTTTGTCTTTTGAGCCAGGCCTTAGATATTTGGCATGTGGATGTATCACCATGAGCCAGTGTGTCGCATACCATTGACCTTGACCTCAAGGTCAAATTTATTTACTTCAAATAGGGAGTAATTGTCCAGACCAGAATTTTTTTGTTTTTTGACCTAGGACTTGGTTATTTGATATGTGGATGTGTCACCATGAGACTGCATGTCATGACCTTCATGTGACCTTGACCTTAAGGTCATATTTATGTACTTCAAATAGGGAGTAATTGTCCAGACCAGAATTTTTTTGTTTTTTGACCTAGGACTTGGTTATTTGACTTGTGGATGTGTCACCATGAGACTGCATGTTGTCTACCTCGATGACCTACATGTGACTTGACCTCTGACCTTAACTTCAAATTTATGTACTTCAAATAGGGAATAATTATCCACACCAGAACTTTTTTGTTTTTTGACCTAGGACTTAGATATTTGACATGTGGATGTATCGCAATTAGACCGCATGTCACATGTAATCATGACCTTCATGTGACCTTGACCTCAAGGTCAAATTTATGTACTTTAAATAGGGAGTAATTGTCCAGACCATATTTTTTTTTTGTTGGACATGTGGATGTGTCACCATGAAACTGCATGTCCGCTACCTTGATGAACTGCATGTGACCTTGACCTCTGACCTCAAGGTCAAATTTATGAACTTCAAATAGGGAATAATTGTCCAGATCAGAACTTTTTTGTTTTTTTACCTAGGACTTAGATGTTTGACATATGGATGTATCACAATCACAATGAGACCACATGTCATCATGACCTTCATGTGACCTTGACCTCAAGGTCAAATTTATGTACTTTAAATAGGGAGTAATTGTCCAGACCAGAATTTTTTTTTTTTTTTGACATGTGGATGTGTCACCATGAAACAGCGTGTCTGGTACCTTGATGAACTGCATGTGACCTTGACCTCTGACGTCAAAATGAAGGGGAGACATATGTTTTAGTGTGCTAAAACACTTTCTAGTTGTAACTTGGTAGGATGACTCCAAATAATGTCTAGATGAGAACATCCCATTTTGATCGCGCTCATTCAGCCTTGATGGGTGCCCGAGCCCAAAAACCTTTAGCATAGGTAAAAGGTCATATTTATAGAAGGATTTCATTGTAACCTGTTAGGTTGACTCCATATAATGCCTAGATGATGCCATCCCCTTTTGGTCGTGATTGATCAACTGTGATGGCTACAGGTGCCCGAGGCCCGAAAACCTTGAGCACAGTCTACAGGTAATATTTATGAAAATGTAATGTCTAGATGAGAACGTCCCCTTTTGGACACGATTGGGCAACTGTGACGGCTTCAGGGGCCCAAAGCCCGAAAACCTTTAGAACAGTCTACAGGTCATAATTATGAAGGGATTTCATTGTAGCTGGTAGGATGACTCCAAATAGTGTCCAGATGAGAACGTCCCCTTTTGGTCACGATCATTCAGCCTTGATGGCTGCCCGAGCCCAAAAACCTTTAGCATGTCTGTAGGTCGTATTTATGGAAGGATTTCATTGTAACTTGTTAGGTTGACTCCATATAATGCCTAGATGATGACATCCCCTTTTGGTCGTGGTTGGTCAACTGTGATGGCTACAGGTGCCTGAAGCCCGAAAATCTTGAGCACAGTCTACAGGTCATATTTATGAAGGGATTTCATTGTAACTTCATAGGATCACTCCAGATGATGTCCAGATGAGAATGTCCCCTTTCGGTTGCGATCATTCAACCATGATGGCTGGCCAAGCCTAAAGCCCGAAAACCTTTAGCACAGTCTTCAGATCATATTTATGAAGGGATTTCATTGTAACTTGGTAGGTTGACTTCATGTAATGTCTAGATGAGAACAGCCAATTTTGGACACCATTAGGCAACTGTGTTGGCTACAGGGGCCCAAAGCCCGAAAATCTTTAGCGCAGTCTACAGGTGATATTTATGAAGGGATTTCATTGTTCCTTAGTAGGATGACACTATATAATGTCTAAATGAGAACGTCCCCTTTTGGTCACGATCATTCAGCCTTGATGGCTGCTCGAACCCAAAACCCCAAAACCTTTAGCATAGTCTATTGGTCATATTTATGGAAGGACTTCATTGTAACCCGTAAATTTGACTCCATATAATGCCTAGATGATGACATCCCCTTTTGGTCGAGATTGGTCAACTGTGACAGCTTCAGGGGCCCGAAGCCCAAAAACCTTTGAGCACAGCCTACAGGTCATATTTATGAAGGGATTTTATTGTAACTTTGTAGGATCACTCCAGATGATGCCCAGATGAGAATGTCCCCTTTTGGTTGCGATCATTCAACTATGATGGCTGCCAGAGCTCAAAGCCCAAAAACCTTTAGCACAGTCTACAGGTCACATTTATTAAGGGATTTTATTGTAACTTGGTAGGTTGACTTCATATAATGTCTAGATGAGAACATCCCCTTTGGACGCAATTGGGAAACTTGACAGCTGCAGGGGCCCGAAGCCCGAAAACCTTTAGCACAGTCTACAGGCCATATTTATGAAGCGATTTTAATGTAACTTGATAGGATGACTGGTTTTGGAATAATTTCACTGTAACTTGATAACTTTCGTCAATATATGTTAACTGTGAGGGCCACATACATTAACTGTGAGGTCATATTAACCCACCCCTCAGCTCGTTAGTACAGTGTACACCTCATATTATTTTTATCAAAAACATAGCATTCAGGGAACAGAAATGAACATATTCCCAATTATCACAATTCTTGTCTTATTTCATAATCCTTTCATAAACATTGAACACTATCCTTTTCATCGAACACAACAAACAAGTTAAGCTACAGTGTCATTGACACTTTCATTTGAAAGTAAGTCACCTATTTTCCCTTCGACACTCGCATATTGATCACGAATCTCCGAAGAAAAAACCCAGAAATAAACATGAACACAGTTGAAATATATATCATAAAATACCCTTTTCTTAAATAAATTTAACTTAAATCCATATTTTACTGCTTCGTGAGTTTTTACCAGAGTTGAAATGCATGTGATTTGACTCCGAACGTTTTTCATAAGTTACAACGGGAACGAAATATTTGACTGTTGTTTTCCAGGATTTTTGGTCCAAAACTGATTCCCGGCCGGGAACTACACTGAAATTCCGTGATTTTCCCAGGCATTTCCGGGAGAGTTAACATGTCTGCTCCCCCGTGGGAACTCCGGGAGGTGCAGCAGTGCTTGTTTACTGTGGTAAACAAGTTCTGTTACACTGGGAAAATAGGACCCAGTCACCAATGCAATGCTAGTGGTGGAAGTCCTCTAAAATGGGCAACATGGGTATAAACATTTTACAAAACTTGTTTGTTTTTTTTTTGGGGGGGGGGGGGGGGGGCACTAGAGAGAACCACAGTAATTGTTGAAAATGAAAATGAAACAAAAATTTTGTTCGTTTGTTGTTTTTTAATACTTCACAGAACAGAGCTTGCTAGGAAGCTTTCCTGGGACCAGCAGAAATGAATGACCAAAAAAGTTGCCTTTGTTTGTGTCATACCAAATCAAAAAATTGCTCTTGCTGCTGATCACTTACTGATACACTCATCTCTTTTGACAATTTGAGCCAGGTGAGCGTTTTCGTCTCACTTGAGCCTCTGGTTATTATCACTTGTTTCTCGTCGTGAATCCGGATGGATAGTGCATAGATAGGCTGAGATATGCCTTGGCATCAAGACAATTATGTCATTGAGGATGCCATAGTAGCCTTCTGTACGGTAAAAGCAGTCTCTTGGGTCAGGCTCTGTCCACTGTCTTTTGGGTGAGGGGGGTTCGATATGATTTTGTCTCCCATCTCCCCCACCGCCAATTGCCAATGTGTTAAAAGGTGATTACTGTGCAAGACGTTTTCTTCCCGTATGCATTTAAGTACATACATGCATTTCATCACTTCTCGATTGCCGGCTGGGACGTGTTTTATGACGACCTCATGGGCACATCCACTTTTTAGTTGGTTTGTTTCCTGTGGTTGTTAGTCTATATGTCATATACGAGCATATGATTCATCATCACTAAATTGCTAGCCTTTGGGTACCTGTAAGGCTCTGTAGTCAGTTAAGTGGTATTCAGATGATTACATGCATGATTTCAGCTACATGCATGATTTCAGTGCTCGCGCGCATAATAAGTGTATTATTAGGCAGATGCATTATTGTATGTTATGGACCTTAGAAACAATGAATTATTTCTGGGACGGTCCGTGACAAGTCTGTTAATCCTAGCTCGTTCCATTTCTTAATCCAGGTTTCTATAAATTTTGGTACCCAGTCGAATATAACTTGTCTATACATTCTTGTATATTCACACACGTCTGGGAGCATAGATATCAGATAGAACATGTCTGGGAGTGTTATTTATTGGAACTTATTATACACTTGAATGGGGTCTCCTGTGGATTACCTTGGAAGTGTGTTTACTCTCCAGAGATCATCCATTGTGATTCTATTGGACATGTGTATGTTGTATATATTATATCACCGGTTTTCGACCTATCTTCGTATGCCCACTCCGGTATATGTTACAAGTGGGTGCTATTAATCAGGGCTCGCCTTGAGTAAAATGGTCGGGGCCTAAAAAAAGTCCCCCACATATTGAGGTCGGGGCCTTTTCGGGGCTGATTTTCCATTTTGTCCATTATTGTTAGTGCTTTTTTGTGGAAAATGTCGGGGCTTGGAAAAAGCCCCCAGCAAGTGCTCCTCGGGGCTGATCTCGGGGCCTGGGCTGATCAGCCCCGACTCAAGGCAAGCCCTGATTAATTACCGGGATCGCCACGATAGCCTTAGCTTCTGAAGTGGCGTCAAGCACCAATTTAATAATAATAATTAATATCTGGGTGCCTGTTCGACGAATATATATTGTTATTTGGTACCGCTTTTACTGATTCCAGAGTGCTCCGCTCTTTGTTTTTGAAGAAGATTCCTTCAAAAGGGGGGGTGGGGAGGGATTTTTTAAATCTCCTCAGGCTTGATAAGTGTGTAACTATGAGTGAAGCTATTTTATCTGCAGATTATATCCTGGTTACAGCTTGTGTATTATTGTATATGGCATATGTTTGTGGGGGTTAACCTCTCATTCTCAAATATGCCATCCTAATTTTTAGGGCATAGTCTGGACTAGTCTTAAAATTGGGAACTTGTTACATTCAATTATCATAGTCATTCATGCTAAGAATACGGAATTACTTGAATTTGGCTCCTTATTTATGATATGTCTACTCTTTTACTGCATAGAGAGACATATATGTAATTCCTTTTAAATTTAATTTCCTTTCACCTTGGATTGCAGGCTTGGGAACTATGTTGGTCTACTAATTTCGAAGTTCTAGGCCCTCCGCCTTTTTACGATTCAGCTGGTCTGGGCCCTTGGTTTATAGTATAAAAATATGATAAATTTAAAGTAATTTGTATATTTTTTATACTTAACAATGTCCCAGATGGGTATGGCCCTCCCATGAGTGGGCACTCATACCTCCCTGCTGAGTTATTATGTAGTACTCTCTTCTACAAAGTATGATGTTGGCACCAATTCCGGTCACTTCCTGATGGCTGTGCATGCACAGAGAGTAAAAGTATGGAGGATCAGATAGGACTTTGAATTTTTGGTTTTGCATGCAAATTTGGGGGATTGGGGGTTGAAAATTTGTGTTTGGCTCTTGATAACTTTTGAGTTTGCACCAGCTAGTCTGGGCCATTGGTAAGTATAAAAAATATACAAATTACTTTAAATTTATCATTTTTGGCTCCATTATTATTATATCCATTATAATAATTGGTACTTAGTGTAAGAGAAGGAAGCCTCAGGATTAAAGGCTTGTATTTTGCCGATAGTCGCGGCACTCCTTCAATACTTGTACTATGGGATGCGAATGTTGGAACGGGTGTCGACCTGTGTGGTGGGCGGTTAAGTTCCAATGTAGGAGCTTTCACCACTGGCTAATACTAGTCTTTCAGTCTCTTTTTCAGAGAAACAAGAACATGGTGATGGTACCTTGACATCTGTCCATTGCATGCTGCCGTCATTCGGGATGCTCCTTCCACACTGCAGCCGGGGCCGGTTGCGGCTATGGCTTCTTCCTCTGCTTCATCGATAAGCACATTAGACTGCTGACTTGTTATCCGACTTTGCATGTTCATGCTGTTCCATGGAGATGTTTCCCATCTTCACCACCAAAGTAGGATTAATCTGTAGCTAGTAGTTTGAGGTATTTTTATACAGGACATGCATCGAAAGATCTGGGGACAGATCTCCGTCCCGTGAGCAGCATATGGTGAAAAAGCAGATAATTGCTGCTCTGCAAGCCTCTTTCACGGACCTGCTGCCACTGGCTACGCAGCGTATTGCAGCATCCCAGTAGTCACAGGTTCTGCAGTCAACAGTCTCGGGTAGTGAGCTGTCAGACAGTGCTGGGTTGGGCCAGTCATCTGTACATTCGGATGGTGTTGACCATGTTTTCAGATGGAACATTCAGATGGTGAGAGGGCTACGGAGGTTGATTCTCCATCCCTTACGAAATGGCACATTAAGACTATGAATTTTTATGCATAAGCTCTTAGAATTTTGTTCCATCTAAACAAAAGTCTGTGTTTGCTAGGCAAAAAACAGCTCAAGGTATCGGGCGAAGGAAAGATGAAGATCTTTCCTTCCTGGATCTATCGGCTTGTGTGTAGAAGGCTTTGGTCCGTTTAACGACACCTCCCTTGACTTAGCAATAGTATAAGAAAGGCAATGATGTATTCCTTACAAACAGAAGATCGACAGCTCATAGATAGACAGCTGTCTTGTTTGGAATAGAGCCGTTAGAAGGAATAAGTATGTCTTTTTCTTCTCAGTGTTGTAATCCTAGGCATCGGAAGCATTTAGTGCTATTGTGGATGCCATAGTAGCCTTATCTACAGTTAGAGCGGTCTTTTCTTATACATTAGTGGCTAACATAAGTCTCCGTTTAGTGAGCTGTCTAATGCTGCAGGGTAACACACAAATATCTGTCTTCACCGATATATGACTTCTTGGCTGTGTTAGCTATGCTGAGACCGTTAGCTTTTTGGAATAAGGCCATTAGAAGGAAAGGTTACCATTTCCTTTTCGGTGTAGTATTTCTAGGCGTCACAGGCAATTAGTCCTATTATTGTCAGCTTAGTTTGGCTTATGTGAATTAAGAGCAGTCTGTGTTTATATATCATTAGTGGCTAACATCATAGTGGCTTTTTCAATTTCACAGCGGTCTTTTTCTTATACATTGCGGCTAACGTTGTAAGTCTCAGTTTAGTGAGCTTTCCAAAGCCGCAGGTGACTCAGATATTTGTCTTCATGGAGATGAAGACTAATAAACTGCGTTAGCTACGCTGAGTCTACTGTCTCTTTGGAATTGCGGCCGTTAGAAGAGCAGTCCTTACTCCTTACCTTGATCGTCTAATGTTGTAAGTTTCCGGTTAGTGAGCTTTCAAGTTGCAGTTTCACCGAGATATCTGATGAAGACTTATTAGCTGCATTAGCTAATCTGAGACTGCTGTCTCTTTGGAATTAGGGCTGTTAAAAGGAAAGAGTATGTTGTTTCCTTCTCGATGTTGTATTTTTAGGCGTCTGAGGCTATTAGTCCTTTAGTTGACACCTTATTAAATTCAAGAGTGGCCCTTTTTCCCTTAACTTGAGCGACAAACGTTGTAAGAGTCCATCTATTGAGCTTTCTAAAGTCGCAAAAAATTACACCGAGATAACTGCCTTCACGGAGATGAAGTCTTCTCGCTTCATTAGCTAGGCTGAAACTACTGTCTTTTGGGAATAGAACTGCTAAAGGAGAGAGTTCATATTTTCATTCTCTGTGTTTTCCTTAGTGTAAACAGACTTTAGTCTTATTGTTGACACTATATTAGCCTAGCTAGAATTATGAGCTGTGTTTTTTCCCTCTCATTGGTGGCTAGCGTTGTAAGTCTCCTTTAGTGAGCATCTAGTGCCGCAGTTAACAGCCATTTAATTGTCTTCACAAATAGGAAGACCCTTAGCTGCTTCAGCCAGGCTGTGACCCCTCTGTCCTATCAGACAAGGTACCGTTACAAGAGAAGAGTTTGTTCTCTCCTTAGCGGTATTGTTTTTGTGTCAGTTGTCTGAGGCTTTTAGCCCTATTGATGATGCCATATTAACCAAGTGTAATTAATGAGCGTTCTTTCGAATGCCTATAGTTAACTCCTTTTCAGGAATATATTTCCGTCTCCCGCTTCATTTTTATCAAATCTATTGTTGTGGATTATATTTCCACTCGGTGGATTGGATATTATGTCTGTATGGTGATGCCATGGTGTACTGTCTTGATTTCAAGGGATATATCGACACTGTTTCAGCAGGTATATTCCTTGCAAGAGTGCTAAGTTCATCACGTCCCCCTCCATCCTTAGTAGCATTATGGAGTCGGTCAGACGTGAGGGAGCCCTATGGTTCCTATACTATTCTAAATAATTAACACTAAAGTGCCGGGTTAGTGTCATTATACATGGTTTGACTAGCTATAAGCTTTTTAGCTCTATTACTCTTAATTGAGAATAGAATTTTCATATAGTGAAAAAGTAATTTGTCACTGTTCCAAGCTTTAATATTACTGTTCCAGCCTTCCTTATCTAGCAATTCAGGTAATGTGGGTGAGGGGGTTTGATATGATTTATTCGTCGAACCCCCCTCCTCCGTCAGGACATGCTCTTCCTGTAAGCCTTGTATGCATTCAATTATATGCATGTGTTTCATTGCTCTTCGATTGGCGGGTAGGTTGTGGTCTAACGGCGACATCAGGAGCGCATCCACTCTTTAGTTGGCTTGCTTCCTGTGGTTGGTCATTCATAAGTAAAATATGAGCATATGATTCCTGAACAAACTGTTTTGGGTTTCCAAATTCTTTCATGAATACTTTCGGTTGATATTGCTAGCCTTCATGTTCCTGTGTGACAGGTTATCTGGGCGCCATTTTCCAAATGTGGCAATTACGCTCAGAGTTGTCTGCTGTTCTTACAATGTATGAGTCTATTCCTCAGGTTAATTGCATTAACGTGAGTCTATTCCTCAGGTTAATTACATTAACGTTGTATTATTCCTTCAGTTTCCTGATTAGTTTTTGTATCGCTCGGTCACACGTTTGATACAGGCTGTATTCAGATGAGGGTACAGGTGGGATTCTGTTGATTGCGTGCATAATATGTATATATTATTAGGCAGATGTATTACTGAATAGATTCTCTTAAATTCTGGTTCTGCATTAGTATAGAGCTCATGAGAATTTTAGGGCTAGTTGGATCAGTTATGGAGTTTCCAACAGGCCGTCTATGCATACGTTCTCTATTTTTGGCTTCATTATTCGGAGTGGTGTATTCTTTCTCCGAACAGTAATTGGTTTTAACTGACCTAGGGAACAATGAATTATTTGGGGAGTCAGTGACAGGTTTTTAGCTAATTTTGACAAAATCAAGCTGAGCTAATCTCATCGCTCTCCGTCCGTCGCCCGTCCAGCATCTGTCAACATCTTGTTTTGGTCTTCTCCTCCAAAACCACTGGTCCAATTCTGGTGAAAGTTTGTGTGAGTGATGGTCCCAAAGGAGCATTGCAGTTTTGTTAAACTCAGCATGCCCAGCCCCATAGGGAGAGGGTAGGAGAAAATGCTCCAAAATATTTTTAAAATCTTCTCATGATCCAGTGGGTACAGTGACTTGATATTTGTTATGGAGCGTCCTTTTGAGGTGTAGAATCAAATTTGTTCAAACGAAGTTCATGAAGCAATATTTGGCTTTGTAATGGTAGGGGTAAGATTTTTGGCCTTGCCCAAAATTTCTATTTTCTGAACCGATGGTCCGATTTGAATCAAATTTGATATGTGGTATTATTGGGTCATAAGTACTTGACTCGTGCGAAAAAAAAAAAGAATCCTGCATCCCCATGAGAACCCCAGGAGCTAAAAATAAAAATATTTTCAAATGCCAATATTTCCTAAACCACACAGAACAGAGAGCTGTTATTTGGTATGAAGCATCCTTAGGACCAGTAGGATTGAATGATAAAAAAATTGCCATCGGTTATGTTAGGGAGTTCTGTAGAGGGCATCATAAAAATGCTGAGTCAGCATATTTTCAAAAATTAAAAAAAATCTTTTCTCCAGACCAAATCATCAGAATCTTGGTTTGACATTCGGTATACATCATTCATAGGGGGGTCAGATACAAGTTTGTTAAAATAAAGCCATTGGTTCATATTTGGGCTCAATACAGGAGCCCAAAATTTTAACTTAGGGTAATATGGGGAATATTCTTTAAAAAACTTTTTCTTCAGAACCACCCGTCAGAATCTTTGAATGTTTGGTGTACATCATTGTTATGAGGGTCAGATTCAAGATTGTTCAAACGAAGTCCCTAGGTTAATATTTGGGCTTCACACAGAAGCCCAAATTTTAACTTATTTCAGTATGGGGGATCATTTTTTAAAATCTTCTTCAGATCCACCAGTCAGAATGCTTTCATATTTGGTATACAACATCTCTAGGGGGATCAGATTCAAGTTTGTTCAATTCGAGTGCACGGGATAATATTTGGGCTCCATATGGGAACCTGAAATTTAACTTTAATTTTACAATATGAGGGAATTTCTTCAAAAATCTTCTTCAGATCCACTAGTCAGAATGCTTTCATATTTGGTAGACAACATCTCTAGGGGGTTGGGGGGGGGGGGGGGGGGGAGGTCAGATTCAAGTTTGTTCAAATTGGATTTGTAGGTTAATATTTGGGCTTGCTATGGTAGCCCAAATTTTAACTTAATGCAATTTGAAGAAATGTCTTTAAAATTTCTCTTGTTCAGATCCAACAGTGAGAATGCTTTCGTATTTGGTACACAACATCTCTAGGGAAGTCAGATTCAACTTTGTTCAAATCGAGAGCCTGGGTTAATTTTTAGGCTCCCAATGGGATCCGGAATTGAACATGTAGCTGAAGAATTAGAAATTTTGTATTCAGTACCCTCTAGAGGTGTGTAACTAAGATTAATCCACATAGGTTGTATCAAGCAAGAAACACACCTTTGTCAGATGGATAAATGATTTTTTAATTGAAGATCTCTGAAGGAATTCCTTGACCCACAGAATGAACTAATGCATTCTAGAAAATTTATAAATACCAAGGAAAAAATTCCCCAGGGTGGTAATAGATTCATTCATCAAAAGTACTTGAAATGACAAATTCTTGGGAATGTTAAACTGGGTTAGCAGCAAGCTTATCAATAGTGAGTAGATAATTTGTTATCTCCATCTTGGAACATTCTGTTTGGCTGATGACACATTATACATTGGAAACCTTTAACTGAATAGCCTAGGCAGTGCGGTGGCTCAGTGGTTACGGCTTTGGACTTCAAACCGAAAAGGTTCACAGTTTGATCTAGTACTGAAATGGTTAACCAGATAATCAGTTTGAAACCAGTTAGCTACCTAACCAATTAGGAAAACCGTCAACCAGTTATCCGAAATATCGATAGTGATCGTCATTCCACGTTTAAAACATAGTAAATTTGTCGCTTCTTCTTTGTGATAGATTATACCTCGAAGCTGTGTTGTGTATATTGAGAAATAATCGGCTTTGGCGTTCAAGACTTCGTTAATGATCAGCAGTTTTCGTGAGTAATGAGTAATCGCAGAAACTATTCCGTAGAGTGTATACAAACAAAAGTTGTTGAGTACTCGACATAGGTTGTATCAAGCATTTATCCATCTGACAAAGGTGTGTTCAAGACTTCGTTAATGATCAGCAGATTTCGTGAGTAATGAGTAATCGCAGAAACTATTCCGTAGAGTGTATACAAACAAAAGTTGTTGAGTACTCGACAACATTCATTTGTATACACACTACCGAATAGTTTGAGAATACTGCTTTCCAGTTCCTATACTTTTGATCCCATATTCAGTGAAATAATGGCCACGAATAACCGAATATTATCTGGTTATAGCTCTCGGTAAGTCGGTTACAAAAATGAGCCAACCATTTCAGCCCTAGTTTGATCCCCATCAGGGATAACTTGTTTTGGGCAAGGCACTTAATCCTGATTGTCCATGTGGGAGCACGGTGGGCTGTCTACTAAGGCCTGCTTTATGTAAACGGTCCACTTGTCTTCAACCAATGCTAAACACAGCTTGTGAAGTTCAGGAGTCTGACTAGTTGCTTGCTGCTGCTTGGTGGTTTTCTCTGGGTACTCCAGCTTTTCACCCATAAAACTATCCGACACGAGGCGACCCTGGTTGTCAAAAGTGTCATTAAATCCCAATTAAAAATTTTTTTTTTTTAAATTGAATAGCAAATTTGCCTCTGAAAACTATTCAGTTAATAGGAGTATTCAATAAATTAGAATTGGTCATTTTTCCATCTTCTTGTTATAAATTGAATATTTTATCTATTGTATCTTGTTTGGAGTCCTTTCAAACAAGATATAATAAATAAAATGCTAATATCGGGAGTACTGACAGCAAAAACATCTTTGACGTTGGGGATTTCAATAGTTGTCAAAATAATATTTTTATACTGTACCAATGACCCAGACTTAGCTGGTGCTAACTCTAAAAAATCCAGGGCCAAACACAAATTTTGCCCCCCAATCCCCAAAATTTGCATTCAAAACCAAAAGAAATCATGTCCTATAGGACCTCCATACTTCGCCCCTACTGCGCATGCGCAGTGTCAAGGACATTCCGAAATTGGCGCCAATTATCATTCTCTGTTTGGCCCTTCATCAGTCAACATCTCACTGATCTTTGTGCTTGTAAATCTCAGTTTAAAGGATGCCAGACACGTAATTATTGGAGAAATGGTGATTCTAAGGAGGATATAGAAGGAGGAGAGGAAAAAGGAGTGACAAAAAATAATCAGGGCTGTACTTAAAATTTTTTATGAAATTATGTTAAGTTGCCTATTTTCGAGGCATGGGCCTCTTGTTGTCATTCTTGCTAAAAAGTTGCACTGCTTATTCAGTGTTTCCTCTCCCCTGGTCTTCTAAGTCCCCCCTTGCTATTCTCCCATGCTTTTGGCATATTTTTGAGAAAGATCATTTCTAAATTCTCTTGGGAGAGTTGCTTGGTTACAGAATGTTTTCTGTTATTTTCCCCATAGTTACGTTTTCACCCATGGGTGTATAAACGTTGTGTTCTGCATCTTCCATCTGATGTTCTGCAGACTCTCCCCTGGGAGTCTCTGTCTTGCATCAGATAGAGTGTAATTTTGATGACTGATTTCGGGCCAGTTTTTTCAGTGCCTGGAGTCATGTTTTCTGGTGTTTTACACTGTTTGTTTACATTGGCAACAGTCTCTTTTGAGGGGGGCTGTTTGCCTTTGGTGTAGTTTATCTCACTATAAGATACATTTTTATTATCCGTAAGTGTTGCATTAATTATTTAATATAAATTTAAAATTTTTGACCACACTTAGCCATCGGATCCACCGGGGCTCAACGTTACTTTTCAGAAACTTGGGCTTCGCTGAAAAAATATTTTTCAAAAATTATTTTGATTTGCAATTGTTTTTTCATTATTAATGGATCATGTTATTATGTATCTTTGTGTCAGGGGTTTGTGCGAGTAACTAGGACTTGTTGTTGACTTTTCACAATGAAAGGATATTGTTCAAATTGTAATGGGAAGAAATCTTCCTCTGACTTTCATGATCATTGCATTAATTGTAGTCAGTGTTCTTGCGCTAATCCCTGTTCTATATGTCAATATTGGGATGACAAACATTGGAAACGTGTGTCACGATATGTTGTTAGTGGAGAAAGGGCTATGCCGGCTCTTTCTCCGCAAGGTCACTCTACTCTCTCAGTTTCTATTTCAGAGGAACAAGAACAGGGTGATGTTTCCATGTTATCTTCCGCAAGTGCACTTCCGTCGTCACAAATGAATACAGAGCTAGCGGCAAAAGTGCTCATGGAGATTAAACAAATGTCGTCCACTAGCTCGCCCGGTGTAGCGTCCATTCACTGAATGGTTCGGCAGCCGGGTTTGTCTGCTGCAGTCCAGGAGGAAATGTTGGGTGATGCGAGCACTATAAACATTCAACGTGCACACCCAGTGACGGCGGATAGTAGGCGAGATCGGAGGAAGCCTTTGAGTCCGGTTCCTAGCTCGTCCAGGTCCAGCCGGGCCGCGAGCGAGAGAGGCCCCTCTCTCGTACAACAACATCTGGGACCAGATGTTGTGGTACAAAATGTGTCGCAAGCGGAGCATACGTCCGTCGCTCGGGACGCTCCGTTGTATAGGCAGTCCGCAGAGACTGCTCAGGCTTCTTCCTCTCGTCAGCGCACACGACTGCACCTTGGCTACGTGACCGCCGATATTTTACCAGCTTCACCGATCAGGGATTCTTCGGCGACCAGGTCACACCATCCGGTAGCCAGGGACATGAGGCCGATGGACTCCGGACATTCGCATAGGAAAAGTATGCAGGAGTCATCAGATGCGGAGCTGCCCTCGGCGAAGCAGCGAAAGACTGCGCCTCCGCAGGCCTCGATGTCGGACGTACTTGTGCAGATAGTACAACTTATCGCAGCATCCCAGCAGCCGACAGAAACGGTGTCGGATCGGGAATTATCAAACGGCGCTGGGTCGGTACGCTCCGCCGAAGCATCGGGTGCGGACGACTGGGAGCATCATGAGGTCCGACCGGATGGTGAAAGGGATACAGATGACTTGGAGCTATCCCTTTCGGAACAACATAAAGCTGCCGTGGACTTCATCCGGCACTTTCTCCCTCAAGTTGTTCCGTCGGGCCATACTGCTGCGGTTCCGGACAAGAGGATTATAGCGTCATTGGACTCTGATTTCTTTGGGACATCACTCCCGAGTTTCCGTCTCAGTCCAATAATGTTGCAAGAACATTTGAATTATTGAACGACGCTATATTCAAACTTGCTTCCAAAACGGGGAAAGCAGGTTTCTTGTCCACCAATACTCTCAACCTGCCTTTCATTAATGCAAGGAATAAATTCGACACGGCAGGACAGGGTATTCCGAGAGTTCCTCTGCGTATGGACGACGAGGCGGAAGACTTAGAGTTATCATTACCGTCGTCGGCGTCTATTCCAACCGCGGTGTTGGAAACAACTATTTCGTCTAACAGAGCCAGTTTAGATGCCTTATCTTACGCAGATCACCTTACTAAGGCGTTATCACTGCGCCTTCAAGGGAAAGAATTTCAGGATATGCAATCCTCTTTAAGACTTCTTTCAAGGGCAGTAGCTTATTCCACGTGTAACTCCGCCCTTTCAGTGGCAAACCTGGAGTTGGTTAGACGTGACGCAGCCCTAGCTACATCCACACTCGTGGATACTAAGGTGAAGAACTCTCTCAGAGTCGCTTCGGTCTCCAGAGAACTTCTCTTTGACGGCAAGCTTTCTGCAATTTATGATAAAATTACAAAGAAAGCTTCGGATTCTCTGCTGTTCAAATCTGCTTCTAAGAAGTCGGACACAGCAGACAAGAGTAAGACAGGCACTTCTGGGTCTAATGCGCCCAAGAGAGGTTCCTATAGAGGTTCCCGTGCGTCCTCTTGGTCTTATTCAAGAGACCGTCAAGGTAGCGACTCAAGTCAAGGTTCGGGACGTCCTTCGGGCCGGGACAACCGGTCGGACGCCCCGAGGTCGACGGGACGAGGTGCGGGTCGTGGAGGATGTGGTTTCTCCTACCGCAGGCCTCGCAGGTCCAGGAGGTGATGGCTTAAACCTCTATCGCGTACCGGTTGGCGGAAGGTTGTCAAGCTTTTCACAAGAGTGGGCGTCGATTACGGACGACCCTTGGGTGAGAGGAGTGACTTTGGAAGGTCTAAAGATATCCTTCAAACGAAAGCCTCCATTAACTCGAAGTCCAAAATGGACTCAACTTCCGTCAAATCCGCAGAAAAGAGACGCTCTATTATCAGAGGTGCAGTCTCTTTTAATGAAGAACGCGGTAGAGGTCGTAGAAAACCAGGAGACTCCGGGATTCTACAGCCATCTGTTTCTGGTTCCGAAACCAGACGGCTCGTTCCGTCCAGTCATAGATTTGAGCTGGATAAACAAGCTGATCATCGCTCCGAAATTTTATATGGAGACGATTCGGTCGGTCAGAGCGAGTATTCGGGTGAACGATTATGCAACGAGCATAGATCTCAAAGATGTGTACTTTCACGTCATGGTACATCCGACATTCAGAAAGTATCTACGCTTCGCAGTCCTAGGAGTGGTGTATCAATTCCGGGCGATGTGCTTCGGATTGGATCTAGCACCCTGGGCTTTCACTCGGGTAATGAACTCGGTAATGATCTATTTCCGAGCTCATTCGTCTGCGGTAACGTCGGCCTACCTGGACGACATTCTTCAGAGGTACGGCAACGAGTTAACGCTTCAGAACGATGTTCAGAATCTACTTCTATTGCTCCGACGTCTCGGTTTTATAGTAAACGAGGAGAAGTCGGATCTGGTGCCGTCCAAGTCATTCACACATCTGGGAATGAGCTTCGAGACGCACAACAATCTCGTTCGTCTGCCGTTAACCAGAGCGAAATTAGTCAGTTGTTACGCTTGCTATTGTCTGCACGCAGACAAAGTCACGGCGAGAGAATTTATGAGACTGATAGGTCTGTGCGGAGCCGCTGCGGATCTCATTCCGATGGGGCGGTTACGCACGTGTCCTCTACAAATTTTCTTGACTCAGAATTGGAGTGTGAAAATTCATTCGCTCGACATAGACGTTCTCTTGTCAGATCAAGTGAAACAAGAGATTCAGACTTGGGCAAACATTCAGTGGTTAACTCAGGGAGTTCCGCTGCAGTTGCCGGATCCGAGTTTTACCATTATGACGGATGCCAGTCAAACAGGTTGGGGTGCATCATTGATCCCAACGGATTCGAGATGCCAGGGTCTTTGGGATCCGCAATTCCTGGGCAAGCACATAAACATCAAGGAAATGATGTCAATTTGGCTTGCGTTACGTCATTGGATGGACATTATTCACAATGCTCATGTCCAAATCCTATCCGACAATACGACAGTAGTGGCGTATATACGGAATCAGGGAGGCACTCATTCAGTTCCGTTGTTCAATCTAACGGAAAGAATCCTTCTGTTTGCGCTAGAACATCAGGTTCTTCTTTCGGTCCGTCACATACCGGGTCGTCTGAATGTACTAGCAGACTCCCTTTCACGAAGGGGTCGCTTGTTGCCGTCGGAGTGGACTCTCAACAAACAAGTATTCAATCAGATTTGCTACCAGTGGGAACGGCCAATGATAGATTTATTTGCGACACATCTCAACAATCAGTTGCAGACGTATGTGTCTCCGTGTCCGGATCCAAGAGCATTTGCAGTAGACGCTCTGTCGATCCCTTGGGACGGAATGATAGGATATGCGTATCCTCCAGTGCCGTTAATTCAGCAAGTATTGCTAAAGATAAAACAATCTCAATGCAAGATTCTGTTGGTAGCATCTCTGTCTCCACAGAGACCGTGGATAAATCTACTCAGGTGTCTGTTGTGGGACCTACTGCGAAAGCTTCCTCCACGGGAGGATCTTCTTTCGCAGGGGAAATCGCGTCAACTCCATCACAACCCGCAAGGTCTCAACCTTCACGTTTTTCCGTTGTGCGGTCCTTCTTGCATGGCACGCACTTTACAGGACGAGCAGTGGACGCGATTTCTAACTGTAGGAGGACCTCCTCTTCGCTAAACTATGCGGCTAAGTGGAAGGTTTTTCGTCGTTGGTGTAGGGATCATTCTGTGGATATTTTTGATCCCTCTATACCAGACATTGCAAACTTTCTAGTATACTTGTTTGACGAAATCAAACTGCAGCCTGTTACTATTAAGGGTTATAGGTCTATGTTATCTGATACCTATGCACATCATGATAGTTTACAAATTGGATCTAATGTCTCTTTATCTAAGTTGGTTAGAAACTTCTCGATAAATAGACCCAGAACTCTTAGGTTAATTCCTAAATGGAATTTAGCTTGGGTTCTTCTTAAACTAAAGGAAAAGCCATTTGAACCTCTTGGGACAGTAGATTTCAAATTCTTATCTTATAAGACAGCTTTTCTCTTAGCTTTCTCTTCTGCTAGAAGAGTCAGTGAGCTTCATGCACTGTCGGTGGATGATTCTCACTATCGTAGTGTCGGTAACACTATCACCATCACTACTAATGTGGGTTTTTTAGCTAAGAATCAGGCTCCTAATAAATATCCGGAACCTATTGTTATTAAGGCTCTTCCGTCTTCAGACGGGCGTAGGCCTTTACTCTGTCCTGTTAGAGCGTTACGTATCTATAAACAGAGATCTCAGTTTATCAGAAAGGGACGAAAACGTTTTTTTCTGTCTTTGATGCCTAATAGAAGGGACATTTCGGTCCATTCTATTGCTAGATGGATTCAATTAACTATCCGTACTGCTTATGAGAGTTTATCTTCTTCTCAGCAGTCTGTGCTTAAGATTTCGGCTCATGAAGTAAGAGCTCTTGCTACTTCTTGGGCTTACGCTAATAGTATTGCTATTGCAGATTTAATGAAGGCTGCTTATTGGTCTCAGCCATCCACATTCACGAATTTTTATCTCAGAAATATTGAGTCCATTTCTGGAGACCTGCATTGTTTAAGTCCGTTATCTGTTGCTCAGAATGTCGTCCACTAAACAGTTGCAACTATAGTTATGCAGGCTTTCTGTTCCGGCAGTGACTCCGTCCGACTGCCCTCTTCGCTCTGGGGTATTTGACCCATGGCAAGGGGAAGGGGGGGGGGGGGGGGGGGGGGAGGGTGTTCCCTTAGGTCACCTGCTTTATAGTGAAAAGCAAGGGAATGCCTCCTCCAAAGTCAGTATTTCTGAGTCGTTTCCGGGATGGTTTAAAGTGTAATATTTATGTTAAGAATTCATTCATGTCATATTTTTAAAGTGTAGCTCGGTGTGAAGCATTTGTATATGTCAAGTGTCAAACGGACGTTAATATACAATCCTCGGACACTTTTAATAGAATATAAAGAGTCTCAATTCTCTGGACTAACTTTATTTATTGGCTTACTTTAAAAAAATAAGTATAAAGGGTTATACTGGATGTTAATAGAGAACATGAATGTTATTGTGCTCAATTATGAAGGGTATTGTATCTTTCTAATTTAACATAAAATAAGAAAGATACATGTAAAGCCTAATACTCCTTTTCTCCTTGAGGGGTTGCCTCTATATTATATAGTTGAGCTTATTGGATTTTCCTCTATGTCCTAGGCCCTCCAGCCTTTTTACTATTCAGCTAAGTCGGGGTCATTGGTACAGTATAAAAATGTTAAAAAATTTATAGTAATTTATATATTTTTTATACTTACCAATGACCCAGACGGGGATGGCCCTCCCAGGAGTTGGGAACTCTTACCTCCCCGCTGAGTACATAGCGCTGACCAGGCACTGCCAGTTAGAATGATAATTGGCTCCAATTTTGGAACGTCCTTGACACTGCGCATGCGCAGTAGGGGCGAAGTATGGAGGTCCTATAGGACATGATTTCTTTTGGTTTTGGATGCAAATTTTGGGGATTGGGGGGCAAAATTTGTGTTTGGCCCTGGATTTTTTAGAGTTAGCACCAGCTAAGTCTGGGTCATTGGTAAGTATAAAAAATATATAAATTACTATAAATTTTTTAACTTTCTGTAGATCACCATATTTTTTTATTCAGTTTAAAGATTTCCTCAACAAAATAAATGCAATTAGAAGTTCAAATTGTATTTATTGTACATTTAGTGGTATGGTAATTGTTTCGGGTTAGCACATTGTATGCACTTGGAGGTTTTTCTATAAAGGAATATTTGGTTATCGCGCCTAATTAGCCATTGCACAGCAAAATGTGACCACAACCCTTTACCTAATGAATCAACTGCATCCGCAGACTTTATATACAAATTCTGCAGATGAAAAAAAATTGTTTTTGAAAAAAAGTAAACAAATCCATTAGTGATGAGCCGATATGGGTGTTATCGGTATTGCCGATATCCGATATTTCAATTCAGTATCGGACTGATACCGATATTAGTTTTTGTGGCGACACAAGCTTGTGTATAAATATAATGACATTCAGATAGGACTAACGAGACATGGGGTTGTTAGCAGTCAGCGTGACTCGACAGGCGTCCCGGGTGGATCTCAACATAACGTACATCTGTGATATATCAAATTCAATATCATTTCCGAACCGACCCGTCAGTGAGCCCAGGCATGTGAAAAAAATGGGGGTGGGCTTATCCACGAATGAGACTGAATGTAAAATGAAAACTTGACATAAAGTTTTTGTGTGTTTGTTTTATTCATTTTTTCCATCAGAATCATCAATGATTCGAAAATACATTTCAGTAGAAAAACATCAACAAAATCAGCACGAAATATCAACAAAACATCAATGTTAACAAATGAGGTCAAAAACGCACATGGTCAATTTGTTTTAACCTGAAACATGTTCGTTCAGTCATTACATTTCCATTTTGAATTGTGTTTATTAAAAAGTATTTGAACTGTGTTTTGTATTACTGATGCAAGAGAAGGTGCCTTCAGTCCATCCATTGTGAAAAAAATAATCCGAAATAATCCATTCATGTCTGAGCATTTACATGTACATGCATTGGTGGACTGCTTCTCAGTGAATTCAGTTGCGTTCACTTTCTCCAAGTGCAAGATTAACAGGGGGCAGTTCGCAGCCAACATTGTTGGCACTGGATAACTATCTGCACTATCCATTTCCCAGTTATTGACGTATCGACGCTGAACCTGGCTGTTATTGCCAGAGAAGAAAAAAATTGGCGGGAGGGGGGCAGACAGGCAGGCAGGCCTATCTGTACAGGCCATTACGTTGCAAGATAGTCACAAAGACTTTCCTCACATTTTTTCATGATTGATTCTTTCAAAAAGCATCAGTGATGGAAAATCCGGAGCAAATTTCCTTGTGGTATCATGCAACGTATTTGTATTTTCACTGGTAGTGAATTGACCAATTGTTGGGGACGTTTTGACCAACTCTTGGGGACGTTTTGACCAATTGGCAATTGTTGGGGACATTTTGACAACCTCTTGGGGACATTTTGGTTTGGGGACGTTTAGACCAGCACCCGTAATGGTAATGCCATAGTGGTACTGCATTAACCAAAAAAAAAAAAAAAAAAATCATGAATCATTGTCACTTGTCCGTGATCAACTGCCTGTAGAGTGTAGAAGTGGGTGGGAGGGGGTTACTGAATTCTGCAATGCATTGATAAAAACATGTGGGCACGTTTCATAAATAAAAAGTCTATATTTAAACTGGCCGCCCTGATGTACATAATGTGTCCCCATTGTTGTAGACAATATGGCTTTGTCTTTCCCTTGTTTTGTTTTCAAAACAGCCTTTCATGAAGCATGGATCAAACTGGATATTACAACTCCGGGTATTAATTCATATTTATTTTGGAGTAGCTATTTTTTGCAGAGATCACATCAGGTAATTTCTCAACTCATTTTCTAAAGTAATAACATGAACAATTTGGGTCACTGAACATGCTGTCATTAATAATTTAAGAACTGGGAATTTCCCATTTGTCTTCAACATAAAGTTGATAAACACAAGGGCTGACAATAATAAATAACACGAAAGTATGTAGTTTGGTAATTTAATTTTTTTAGCTGAAAATGTGAAAAGATTAAATTGACAAAAAACAGCTTCAAAACACATTCACATAATTTTATTTTGATTGAACAATTGAAATTTTCATGCACATTTTCATGATGACCTGTGTGTTGAAGAATGCTTCACCGGTACCGGTAGTCAAAACTTTAATTCAGAGAAATATGGGGTGGGCTTATTTTGGGTGATACCCCAAAAATACGTTTTCTAAAAAGCCCTAATCTGAGTAACTAGTAATATTTAGTTGAGATTATCAGCGATTTGCCTGAGAACTTGATTTGGAAAAAAAAAAGACATATCGGCTGCCAATATCGGCAGAATTGGTATTTTTTGCCGATACCGATACCCGGCCGATAAGCCATTTATCGGCCGATACCGATAACTCGTACCGATAATCGGCTCATCTCTAAAAACCATATGTGACCCCTTCATTGGAATGAGCTCATCAAGCACCAATGAAGGGGGGCATATGATATGGTTTTGTTGACATTTTTTGAAATATTTGAAAAAATAATATTTAAAATAATAAATTTGGATATTGTGTCTGTTGGGTAAAGGGTTAAACACCAATAAATAATAAAGCAATATTCAATTAAATAGATTCCACTGTATTGTTGTGTCATTTTCTGTTAGAATGAGCTGTGAGAGCCACAACTATGTGTTGGAAATCCATCCTCAGTACAAACTTACACTCGAGAATCCAGACATTCCATCTCTGTCTTTAGAGCTAATAATTTTGCTAACAATGGTACTTTTGTTTTTAATGACTAGTTTTTGGTTGATATATGTTACTATTTAGAAACCTTATTCAAGTTCTTGGAAGTTCCTAAAACCCAGACTGATCCACGGAGAAACCAAGGAAAGTGGAGCAGTGCTTGTTTACTGTGGTAAACTTACTGTGGTAAACAAGTTCTGTTTTACTGGTTAACCAATACCTGGGGTTGAGTCCTGTGATGTGGGAAGTAAAGGTATAAACAATTGGCTAAACTTAACTTTTGTGTACTTGTGCTGCAGTCATGATATAGCTACAGATGCTGAAAGTTACTCTAAGCCTTTCAGAACATAACAACCATAACTAGCCAGTGCTTGCACAAAATCTACATTTAAATTGTATTGTTTTTTTAAATTTTCACCTCCAAAACATAGCTGTTAACTCATTCATGGGAACAACTCTGTTGAGCTTGTTTTATTGAGGTACCATAAGCTATGTTTTTGAGGCCAAAAATGGAAGTTTTTTTAGTTCCACAAGAAATATCTAACTATTGTCCTCTAGCTGTGTTGACTAAAGGGTCAGACATCAATACATTCACTTAAATTGATTGGGGGAATCATCAATATCAACTGTTTCATTTTTGAGTTGGTAGATTGTTGTCAGTTATCACTTCAGGTAAATGCACTTAACACAGAGATTCTGGATTTTTGTGTTCCAGATTTTCAGGTGAATCAGTGGATCAATAAATATGGGTGGACTGCTCAGAATGATGGTTATGTTTTTATTTCCAACCAAGAAGAAAATATTAAGACAAAAAACATTACAGAAAAAATTTCTTTTGAAAGTAAGTATACCCTAGAGTTGAAAGATGTTTGTAACTGTTCTGAAATAGTTGTTTGTCTCCTCCAGAAACTTTCAATGCGAGTTAAACCCCTGAATACTGAAGTTGAAATATTCATATATTCACCTTCAAATTTTTCCCATTTACTTACTTCTTGGAGTTTTTCTACACTTATGACAGTCAGGGTCACCACATGTCAGGCAGTTTTATGTGTGAGGGAACCTGGAGTATCCAGCGAGAACCACTGAGCAGTGGTGAGCAACTGCCAGACTCTGCATTGTACTAACTCCACACAAGCAGGGTTAGCATTGGTTGAAGACAAGGGCATCATCGATGTATAGTGCACCTTAGTGCTGCTCCCTCACAGGTAGTCGGGATGAAGTGCAAATTTGTTCCATAATTCAATTAGGAACATAACCGATTTAGTCTTGTTTGGTAGAGTTCATTAAGCTTTGTCAAACAAGATTGAATTAATTAAATAGTACTGAAAGAACATTCAAAACTTGTTTTATTGTAAATGCATCACATGTATATAGTACTGTGGATTCTGGAGATTTTTATCCATTTTTACTATACATTGGAAAGTCTACATCCTGTGGTTTTTCAGTCATTTTAGGCAAGACTTGGCTGTATTGACAGCAAAGACTTGTCCTATCAATGGCAGTCTCCTGTATGGCGAGAGACACACGCCTTGCAGGCTAACAACGTAGTATTCAAGAAGGGTGTGGGCTGCAAGTTGCTGCTACAGAGGGCATCCCACTTGCTCACACCACTAGACCAAGGAGAGGCATTAATATAAGTTGGACAGGCCTGGCAATCTAGAAAATGAAGGAGTGCAAAACAGTTGCCCCCCACAGATTGTCTGGGAGTGCAGTTGCACCTGAAATTTTTAATGCAAAAACTTGTATGCTATTTTGGTTATATTTTTATACTGTACCAATGACCCAGACATAGCTGGTGCTAACTCTTAAAATATAGGGCCAAACACAAATTTTGCCCCCCAATCCCCAAAATTTGCATCTAAAACTAAAGAAAACATGTCCTGAAAGGCCCTCCACACTTCGCCCCTACTGCGCATGCGCAGTGTCAAGGACGTTCCGAAATTGGCGCCATTTATCATTCTAAGTTTGGCCCTTCATCAGTTAACATCTGACTGATCTTTGTGCTTTTAAATCTCAGTTTAAATGATGCCAGACACATAAATATTAGTGAAATGGTGATTCTAAGGAGGATAGAAAAGGAGGAGAGGAAAAGAATGTGTGACAGAATATTATCAGGGCTGTAACTTAAAATTTTTTAATGAAATTATGTTAAGTTACCTATTTTCAAGGCAGCAGCCATTTTGTTGTCATTCTGATTATTTAGTTACACTGTTTTTCAAGTGTTTTTCCTCTCTCCCTGTCCTTTAAGTTCCCCCTTGCTATTCTCCCATGCTTTTGGCATAATTTCTGTAATTATTATTACTAAAATTTCTTGGGAGTTTTAGCTGAATAACAGAATGAATTCTGTTCTTTCCCCATGTTTACGTCTTCACCTACGGGTGGTTAGGCATTGTGTTCTGCATCTACCATCTGATGTTCTGCAGTTTCTTCCCTGGAAGTCTCTATTTTGCATCAGATGGTGTATTTTTGGTAACTGATTTGGGGCCTGGGTGCCTGGAGTCTTATTTTAGTGTTTTTACACTCATTGTTTACATTTACAACAGCCCTCTGTGTGAGGGGGGGATTTCTAAATAATAATATCTTTATGTTATTTTAATCATAACTAGATACATTATTATTGTTCGTAAGTGTTGAATAAATTGTTTAAAATATTTTTAAAATTTTTGTCCACACTTAGGCTTGGGATCCATTGGGGCTCAACGTTACTTTTCAGAAACTTGGGCTGTTCTGAAAAAATATTTTTTCAAAATATTTTGATTTCAATTATTTTTTCTATATTAATGGATCATATTATTATTATGTATTTTGATTGCCAGGGGTTAGTGCGAGTACCAGGACTTGTTTTCTTTTCACATTGAAAGGATATTGATCTATTGTTTTAAGAGGAAGTCTTCCTCTGACCTTATTATCATTCTATATGTGGTCAGTGTACTCGCATTAACTCCTGTTCTGTATCGTATGATTTCGATGACAATATGGGAAGCGTATGTCACGGTATGTTGTTGGGGATTTGGACACTCCGGTCCTTTCCCCGCAGGGTCACTCTACTTTATCAATTTCTATTTCAGACGATCAAGATTAGGGTGATGTATCTGTGATGTCTTCCAACAGTGTGCCTCCGTCGTCACAATTAATGAAGGGCTAGCGGAAAAGTGCTCATGTAATACGCCAATTGCCTAAGAGGACCCTAGTAGGTTCGATGGCCTTTGACGTCCGCTAGCTCGCCCGGTGTAGCGTCCATTCACCGAATGGTTCGGCAGCCGGGTTCGTCCGTTGCGGTCTAGAAGGAATTTTGGGGTGATGCGAGCACTATAAAATTAACTTAATGCACACCTAGTGACGGCGGATCGGAGGGAGAACGGAGGAAGCCTTTTAGTCCGGTTCACAGCTCGTTCCGGTCCATCCGGACGGCAAGCGAGAGAGGCCCCTCTCTCGTTCAACAACATCTGGCCCCAGATGTTGTGGTACAAATGTGTCGTTAGCGGAGCATACGTCTGTCGCTCGGGACGCTCCGTTGTATAGGCAGTCCGCTGAGACTGCTAAGGCTTCCTCTTCTCGTCAGCGCACACGACCGCACCTTGGCTGCGTGACCGCCGATATATTACCAGCTTCGCCGATCAAGGATTCTTCGGCGACCAGGTCACACCATCCGGCAGCCAGGGATTCGAGACCGATGGACTCCGGACGTTCGCATAGGAAAAGTATGCGGGAGCCATCTGATGCGGAGCTGCCCTCGGCGAAGCAGCGATAGACTGCGCCTCCGCAGGTCTCGACGCCGGACATTCTTGTGCACATAGCACAGCTTATCGCAGCATCCCAGCAGCCGACAGAAACGGTGTCGGATCGAGAATTATCCGACAGCGCTGGGTCGGTAGCCGGGGACTCGAGGCCTGCAGACTCCGGACGTTCGCATAGGAAGTGTGCGGGAGTCAACGTACACGGAGCTTCCAGCGGCAATGCATCGTAAGTCCGCTACTGCACAGGCCTCGGGAACGGACGTGCTTTCCTTAATAGCACAGTTTATCGCAGCATCCCAGCATCAACTGAATCTGTCGCATATATTTTATCCGACGATGCTGGGTCGGGACGCTCCGCGGAAGCGGGTACGGACGTCCGAAAGTTTCATCCGATCCGAAGGGATACCGAAAGGGATTCGGTGGATTTCAAGCTTTCCCTTTCGGAACAACATATGCTGCGATGCCGGATAAGAAACTGATAGCGTCGGTGGAATTTTTTGGTTCGGTTCAGGGACATCGTCCCTCAGTTCCGACATAGTCCAATAATGTCACACAAACTTTCGAATTATTGAACGACGCTATATATATTATTATTTTATGCTTGCTATACAAGCATTTCTGGTTTCTTGTTCGAAGAGTTATGGAGATGTCTTTCAAAAGTGTGCCTCTGTCGTCATAGTTAATGAGGAGTTAGCGGCAATAAGTGCTCATGGAATATGTCTATCGCTTACGGAGTGACATTCGCTAGCTCACCCGGTGTAGCGTACATTCATCGAATGGTTCGGCTGCCGGGTTCGGCCGTTGCGGTCTAGGAAGGAGATTTGGGTGATGCGAGCACTTTAATTACTTTAGTACTCACCCAGTGACGGCAGATTGAGGACAGATCGGAGGAAGCCAACAACATAGGGGACCGCATGTTGTGGTTCAGATATTTTACATTCGGAGCATATGTCCGTTGCTCGGGACGCTCCGTTATATTGACAGCCCGAGAGCCTGTCTTTAATGCTTCCTCATCCTCACAGCAGGGCACACGACCGCACATTGGCTACGTGACCTCGAGTGTCCGATCAGTTTCGGCATTCAGTGATTCCACAGCGAATAGGTCGCGCCATCCGGTAGCCAAGGGACACGAGGCCTATACACTCCGTTCGCTCGCATATTGGAAGTATGCACGGGGTAACGATCTCGGAGCTTCCTGCGGCAATGCATCGTAAGACCGCTGCTCCTCAGTGACGGACGTGCTATCCGAGTTAGCACAGTTGTTTCGCAGCATCCCAGCAATTGACGGTTTCTCGGTCGAATCAGGAATTATCCGACGGCGCTGGGTCGGTGCGGTCCGCGGTTGCTTCAAGCTACGGACGACCGAACGCTTTATAGGGTCCGACAGGATGGCGAAAGGGATTCGAAAGATTTCGAGTTTTCCCTTTAGTAGTATCGGAAGATGCCTTTCATATCTTCTGGCATTTCTTCCAGTGATTATTTTTCGGACTTCATTGCTGCGATCTTGGATAAGAGACTTATAGCGTCATTGGACTCGGATTTTTCGATCGGTACAGGGACTTTGTCCCTGACTTACCGACGCAGTCCAATATTGTCATTACAACATGTGTTTTATTTTCCGACGCTATATATTTATATATATATACAAGCCTGCTACTAAGCATGATAGTTTAGTTTCTTGTCCGCGTGGCTCATTTCTGCCATTTTATCTTTTTTACATATAGTTTATTTTGGCAGAGCAGGGCATACCGAGAGTTCATATGCGTCTAGACGGTGTGATTAAAGACTGCATATATTCTTTTTCGCCGTTTATGTCTTTTCCAATTTCAATGTTGGGAACGACATTATGTATAGTAGACTTAACTTAGACGCTTTATTATACGTAATCCGCCTTACTGAGGCGTTATCATTACGTCTTCAAGAAAAAATTTACGGGATATTATTCTCAATGTAATTTCTTTTGAGGGCAGTAGTTTGTTCACGTATAACTCCGCCCTTCAGTGGCTGATTGGAGTTGGTTAGACGTGATGCAGCCCTAGCTACATCCACGCGTGGATAGTAGGTTAAGAACTCTCTCAGAGTCGCTTCGTTCTCGGAGGAGCTTCTCTTCGACGGCAACTTTCCGGCAATCCATGAATTGCTTGATTTATACATTCTCTTGTCTATCTAGTGTTACAAGAGATTCAGACTGGGGCAAACATTCGGTGGTTGACTCAGAGAGTGCCGCCGCAGTTGCCGGACCCGAGTGTGGCTGTTATGACGGTTGCCAGTCAAACAGATTGGGATATATACTGATCTCTACGGATTCGAAGTGCCAGGGTCTTTGGGTTCCGCAGTCTTTTAGCTATCAGTTTAACTTCCGCGGAATAATGTTTTTTAGGCTTGCTTTATGTCATTGCATGAACATTATTCAGAAACGCATGTCCAAATTCCTGTCCTTTAATTCGACAGTAGTGGCGTATCTCCGGAACCAGGGAGGCACTCTTTCGTTTCCGTTATTCAATTTAATGGAAAGAATCCGTCTGTTGGTTATAGTACACCAAGTTCAGTTTTGATCCGTCATATTCTGGGTCGTCTGATTGTTTTAACGCACTCCCGTTCTCTTACGGGTCGCTTGTTGCTGTCAGAATGGACTCTCAACAAACAAGTATTCAATCAGATTTGCTATCTATGGGAGCGCCCAATGATGTTTTATTTATGACACAGCTTGCTAATCATTTGCAGACGTATGTGTTGGCTTGTCCAGATCTCTGAGCTAATACTGTTAACGCTCTATTGATCTATAGGACGGAATGATAGGATACGCGTATCCTCCGGCGCTGTTGTTTTAGCAGGTATTGCTAAGATAAACAACCACAATACATTTCTGTTGATAGCATCTCCATCTTCACAGAGATCATGAGTAATTTACTCTCTTGTCTACTGTGGATCTTAACGTGAAATCTTCCTCTATGTGAGGATCTTTTTTCACTGGGTAAATCGTGTCATCTTTATCACAACCAGCAAGGTCGCAACCTTCATGTATTCCGTTGTGTGGTCCGTATTGCATTGTAAGCACTGTACTGGACAAGCTTTGGACGCGATTTCTTACTATAGGAGATCCTCTTCTTCGCTATTCTATGCGACTAAAGTGGAGGCTCTTCCGTCGTGGTGTAGGGATCATTATGTTCATATGGTTGATCCCTCCATACTACTCATTGCTATTTTTTAGTATACTTGTTTCACAAGATCTACTGCAGCCTGTTGTTATTTAGGTTATAGGTTTATGTTACCTCATACCTATCCACTCTACGATAGTTTACAATTGAGTCTTTTGTCTCTTTATCTAAGTCGGTTAGTAACTTTTTGATAAATAGACTTAGAATCTTTAGATTAAATTCCTATACGGATTTTAACTTCAGGTTCTTATTTAGCTAAGTAATCATTTGAGCCTCTGGAAACAGTAGTTTTCAAATTCTGACCTTTTAGACAGTAATTCTGTTGATTTCTCTTTTACTGTAGAGTCAGTGAGTTTCATGCACTATCGATGGATGATTTTCACTTTCATAGTTTCGGAATCAATACTTCCGTTACTATTTAGGTTGGATTGTTGCATAAGAGTTAGGCTCCTATTATCCGGAACCTATTATTTTAAGGTCCTTCCGTCTTCGTATGGGCATAGGCCTTTACTCTTTCCGGGTACAGTTTATGTATTTATAAACAGATATCTGTTTATTACAAGGGCGTAAGCTTCTTCTGTCTTTGATGTCTAGTAGAAGGACGTTACGCTCCATTTTATTGTTAATGGATTCTATTAACTAGCGTACTGCTTATGGTATATCATTGGCTTAGCAGTTGTGCTTAAGATTTCGGCTCATGAAGTAAGAGTTCTTCTACTTCTTGGGCTTACATTAATAGTGTTGCTATTATAGATTTTTGAAGGCTGCTCATTGCGCTCAGCCATCCATTCATGAATTTTATCTCAGAAATATCGAGTCCATTTCTGGAGGCCTCTATTGTTAGGTCTATTATCTACTGCTCAGAATGTTATTCACTTAACAGTTGCTACTATAGCTAGGTAGGCTGTCTGTTTCGGCAGTGTCTCCGTTCGGCTGCCCTCTTCGCTCTGGGCTATTTGACCCAGGGCAAGAAAAGGGGGGGGGGGGGGGGGGGGGGGGGAGGGTGTTCCCTTGGGTCACCTGTTTTTACTATGAAAACAAGGGGATACCTCCTCCGGAGTTAGTAATTCTGAGCTGTTATTGGGATGGTTGTTTAGTGAGAAGTTTAAGTTTATAAAATTCATTCAAGTCTTAGTTTTTAAAGTATAGCTTTTGAATATTGCATATGTCAACGGACATGATTATGCAATTCTCACACACTTTTAGGAGTATAAGAGTCTCTATTCTCTAGACTTACTTTATTATTGGCTTACTTTAAAAATTATTAGTATAAGGATTATTGGATATTAATAGAGTACATGGATGTATGAAGCTCAATTTTTGGAAGGTGTTGTATCTTTCTAATTTATCATAAATAAGAAAGATACATGTAAGGCCTATTACTTCTTTTCCCTACAGGGGATGACTCTATTTTATTTTATTGAGCGTATTCCATTTTGCTCTATGTCCTTGGCCCTCCAGCCTTTTTACTATTCAGCTATGTCTGGGTCATTGGTACAGTATAAAAATGTTAAAAAATTTATAGTAATTTATATATTTTTTATACTTACCAATGACCCAGACGGGGATGGCCCTCCCAGGAGTTGGGAACTCTTGCCTCCCCGCTGAGTACATAGCGCTTACCAGGCACTGGTTATTAGAATGATAAATGGCGCCAATTTCGGAACGTCCTTGACACTGCGCATGCGCAGTGGGGGCGAAGTGTGGAGGGCCTTTCAGGACATGTTTTCTTTAGTTTTAGATGCAAATTTTGGGGATTGGGGGGCAAAATTTGTGTTTGGCCCTATATTTTAAGAGTTAGCACCAGCTATGTCTGGGTCATTGGTAAGTATAAAAAATATATAAATTACTATAAATTTTTTAACATTCACTTCAGGGTATTAATATGGTGACTGAAAAATTTGTACTACATTCAGCTACATAGTGGAAAAATTGGCACACACATCTCATTATTCAAAATGTTGCATTCAATTCTTATGTGACTGTCTTCTACACTCAAAATGTATCGAAATGCGACACAGAATAGGTCATGAATTATTGCGAATCATTGCAACATTGACAAATCGTACCCTGAGTTCAAATGTGTTCTTTGTGCCAGTAGGCACAGAGAACATATTGGAACTCAGGGAACGAAATGGTAATAGATTTTAAAGGCAGTCCCAAAAGGTCTGGCATTCCAGAAATCAAGAGGTGCAAAAAATTGCCCTCCTCAATATTTTCTAGGCGTGCATGCAGCAATTCTTCACTCCTAAAGAAAGCCAGGTCTGGTTGTAGAACTTTCTCACCAAGGCCTTGTAAAATATAAATAAAAATATAGATAAGCTTAAAATTAAAAACTGCAAAGGGACTTATGATGATATAAATTCAAGAGTACCCAAATACTGCTCATGTTCTGCTGCTTTGAACACAAGTTTAACTATTTTTTAAATCCAGGAAAATGGTTTGGAATTGTGAAACTTTGACATGTTTTGTTGACCCTTCTCCTTTCATGTGTTAAAGCCACTCTCAACAGTTTTGCTTGACTTGTTTGGTGCTAGAAGACCATTTTCAGCTTAACATGACAAAGTCAAGATAAGCTATTGCCATCACGCGTGCAGAAGTCTGTTAGTCTGTGAGTCTGTTCACATTTTCCTTTAGCACGGGCTACACCCTGCGGTTCTTGTCTGATCATCACAAAATTTCAAATGCAGGTTGGGGTCCTGTCTAGATGAGAACGTCCCCTTTTGGTCGCGATCGGTCAACCGGTATGGCTGCCCGAGACCAAAACCCGAAAACCATTAGCACAGTCTACAGGTCGTATTTATGAAGGGATTTCATTGTAACTTGGTAGGATGCCTCTGTATAATGCCTAGATGAGAACGTCCCCTTTTGGGCATGATCTGTCACCCGTGATGGCTTCCCATGCCCAAAACCCAAAAACTTTTAGCACAGTCTGCAGGTCATGTTTAATATGGAGGGATTTCATTGTAACTTGGTAGGATGACTCCTTATGATGTCTAGATGAGAATTTCCCCATTTAGACGTGATCTGCCAACCATGACGAGAGCCCAAAACCCGAAAACCTTTAGTACAGTCTACAGGTCATATTTATTGAGGAATTTCATTATAACTTGGTGGGTTGACTTCATATAATGTCTAGATGAGAAAGTCCCCTTTTGGTCGCGATCGGTCAACCGGTATGGCTGCCCGAGACCAAAACCCGAAAACCTTTAGCACAGTCTACAGGTCATATTTATGAAGGGATTTCATTGTAACTTGGTAGGAAGAACCCAAATAATGTCTAGATGAGAACGTCCCATTTTGATCGCGATCATACAGCCATGATGGGTGCCCGAGCCAAAAAACCTTTAGCATAGGCAAAAGGTCATATTTATGGAAAGATTTCATTGTAACCTGTTAGGTTGACTCCATATAATGCCTAGATGATGACATCCCCTTTTGGTCGTGATTGATCAACTGTGATGGCTACAGGTGCCCGAAGCCCAAAAACATTGAGCACAGTCTACAGGTCATATTTATGAAGGGATTTCATTGTAACTTCGTAGGATCACTCCAGATGATGCCCAGATGAGATTGTCCCCTTTGGTTGCAATCATTCAACCATGATGGCTGCCCGAGCCTGAAGCCTGAAAACCTTTAGCCCCGTCTACAGGTTATATTTATGAAGGGATTTCATTATAACTTGGTAGGTTGACTTCATATCATGTCTAGATGAGGTCGTCCCATTTTGGACACAATTGGGCAACTGTGACGGCTACAGGGGCCCGAATCCCGAAAAACTTTAGAACAGTCTGCAGGCATAATTATGAAGGGATTTCATTGTAGCTTGGTAGGATGACTCCAAATAATGTTTAGATGAGAACATCCCCTTTTGGTCACGATCATTCAGCCTTTATGGCCGCCCAAGCCCAAAGGCCTTTAGCATAGTCTATAGGTCGAATTTATGGAAGGATTTCACTGTAACTTGTTAGGTTGACTCCATATAATTCGTAGGATCACTCCAGATGATGCCCAGATGAGAATGTCCCCTTTTGGTTGCGAAATATTCAACCATGATGGCTGCCAGAGCCCAAAGCCCAAAAACCTTTAGCACAGTCTTCAGTTCATATTTATGAAGGGATTTCATTGTAGCTTGGTAGGTTGACTTCATATAATGTCTAGATGAGAACAGCCCCTTTTGGACACCATTAGGCAACTGTGATGGCTACAGGGGCCTGAAGCCTGAAAACCTTTAGCACAGTCTACAGGTGATATTTATGAAGGGATTTCATTGTAACTTGGTAGGATGACTCCAAATAATGTCTAGATGAGAATGTCCCCTTTTGGTCGCGATCATTCAGCCTTGATGGCTGCCCGAGCCCAAAACCTTTAGCATAGTCTATAGGTCATATTTATGGAAGGATTTCATTGTAACTTGTTAGTTTGACTCCATATAATGCCTAGATGATGACATCCCCTTTTTGTCATGATTGGTCAACTGTGATGGCTTCAGGGGCCCGAAGCCCGAAAACCTTGAGCACAGTCTACAGGTCATATTTATGAAGGGATTTCATTGTAACTTCATAGGATCACTCCAGATGAGAATGTCCCCTTTTGGTTGCGATCATTCAACCATGATGGCTGCCCGAGCCCAAAGCTGAAAAACCTTTAGCACAGTCTACAGGTCATATTTATGAAGGGATTTCATCGTAACTTGGTAGGTTGACTTCATATAATGTCTAGATGAGAACGTCCCCTTTGGACGCAATTGGGAAACTGACGGCTACAGGGGCCCGAAGTCCAAAAACCTTTAGCACAGTCTACAGGCCATATTTATGAAGGGATTTCAACGTAACTTGATAGAATGACTCGTTTTGGAATAATTTCACTGTAACTTTGTAACTTTCGTTGATATACGTTAACTGTGAGGGCCACATACATTAACTCTGAGGTCATATTAACCCACCCCTCAGCTCTTTAGTACAGTGTACACCTCATATAATTTTTATCAAAAACATAGCATACAGGGAACAGAAATGAACATATTCCCAATCACAATTCTTGTCTTATTTCATAATCCTTTCATAAACATTGAACATTATCCTTTTCATCAAACACGACACACAAGTTAAGCTACAGTGTCATTGACACTTTCATTTAGCTTTACTGGAAAGTAATGGCACCTCATTTAACCCTCAAGGGACTAATTTGATCACCTTTTAGCTCACCTGACTGAAAGTCAGGGTGAGCTTTTCTGATCACTTTTTGTCTGCTGTTCGTTGTACGTCGTGAAGGTGGTGTTTGGGTCATTTTCTCCCAAGTCACATGAGTAGCGGTTATATAGGGGCATTTGGGTTTTTCTTCAAATTGGGTTTCTGCTCATATTGTGGAGGGGGGGGGGGGGGGAGGGGCCAAAATACACAGCATTTTTAAAAATCTTCTTCTCATGAACGAGCTGTACCAGATACTTAATATTTGTTATGCAGCTTCCATTTGAGGTGTAGACTCAAGTTTGTTCAAGAGAAGTTTGACAGACAATATTTGCCTTTGTTCTGAGAGGGGCAAGAATTTTTGCCCCGCCCAGAATTTCTGTTTTCTGAACCGAGAGGCCAATTTGAACCAAATTTAATATGAGGTATTATTGGGTTATAAATACTTGATTTATGCCAAAAAAAATTTTCCTGCAGCCCCGTGGGAACCTCAGGAGCCAAAAATAGAAAAAAACGAAAACGTCCATATCTCCGAAACTGCACAGAACTGAGAATTTTTATTTGGTGTGAGGCTTCCTTCGGACCAACAGGAAGGAATGGTAAAAAAAAAATTGCCATCGGTTTTGTCATAAGGTACTTTTTCGGGACTTTGAAAAAATGCTGAGTCAGCATTTTTTAACACTGTGGGCAATGGGAAAAAATTAAAGAATCGTTTGCTTCCAAACCACTGCTCCAAAAGCTTTCATATTTTACATATAACATCTTTGGAACATTGATTCACATATTTGTTGAAATCAAATCCCTCGGTCCATATTTGGGTTCCCTATGGGAGCCCAAATGTTCAAATTAGTGCAGTATGAGGAATATTCTTTAAAAATCTTCTTCAGATCTACCAATAAGAATCTTTTGATATTTGGTATGCAGTATGCTTAGGGGGGTGAGATTCAAGTTTGTTCAAGCCTAGTCCCTGGGTTGATATTTAGGCTGAAAATTTGGGGTCCTGGTCCCGACTTAGAAAATTTTTATACTGTACCAATGACCCAGACATAGCTGGTGCTAACTCTTAAAATATAGGGCCAAACACAAATTTTGCCCCCCAATCCCCAAAATTTGCATCTAAAACTAAAGAAATCATGTCCTGAAAGGCCCTCCACACTTCGCCCCTACTGCGCATGCGCAGTGTCAAGGACGTTCCGAAATTGGCGCCATTTATCATTCTAAGTTTGGCCCTTCATCAGTTAACATCTGACTGATCTTTGTGCTTTTAAATCTCAGTTTAAATGATGCCAGACACATAAATATTAGTGAAATGGTGATTCTAAGGAGGATAGAGAAGGAGGAGAGGAAAAGAATGTGTGACAGAATATTATCAGGGCTGTAACTTAAAATTTTTTAATGAAATTATGTTAAGTTACCTATTTTCAAGGCAGCAGCCATTTTGTTGTCATTCTGATTATTTAGTTACACTGTTTTTACAAGTGTTTTCCTCTCTCCCTGTCCTTTAAGTTCCCCCTTGCTATTCTCCCATGCTTTTGGCATAGTTTCTGTAATTATTATTACTAAAATTTCTTGGGAGTTTTAGCTGAATAACAGAATGAATTCTGTTCTTTCCCCATGTTTACGTCTTCACCTACGGGTGGTTAGGCGTTGTGTTCTGCATCTACCATCTGATGTTCTGCAGTTTCTTCCCTGGAAGTCTCTGTTTTGCATCAGATAGTGTATTTTTGGTAACTGATTTCGGGCCTGGGTGCCTGGAGTCTTATTTTAGTGTTTTTACACTCATTGTTTACATTTACAACAGCCCTCTGTGTGAGGGGGGGATTTCTAAAAAATAATATCTTTATGTTATTTTAATCATAACTAGATACATTATTATTGTTCATAAGTGTTGAATAAATTGTTTAAAATATTTTTAAAATTTTTGTCCACACTTAGGCTTGGGATCCATTGGGGCTCAACGTTACTTTTCAGAAACTTGGGCTGTTCTGAAAAAATATTTTTTCAAAATATTTTGATTTCAATTATTTTTTCTATATTAATGGATCATATTATTATTATGTATTTTGATTGCCAGGGGTTAGTGCGAGTACCAGGACTTGTTTTCTTTTCACATTGAAAGGATATTGATCAATTGTTTTAAGAGGAAGTCTTCCTCTGACTTTATTATCATTCTATATTTGGTCAGTGTACTCGCATTAACTCCTGTTCTGTATCGTATGATTTCGATGACAATATGGGAAGCGTATGTCACGGTATGTTGTTGGGGATTTGGACACTCCGGTCCTTTCCCCGCAGGGTCACTCTACTTTATCAATTTCTATTTCAGACGATCAAGATTAGGGTGATGTATCTGTGATGTCTTCCAACAGTGTGCCTCCGTCGTCACAATTAATGAAGGGCTAGCGGAAAAGTGCTCATGTAATACGCCAATTGCCTAAGAGGACCCTAGTAGGTTCGACGGCCTTTGACGTCCGCTAGCTCGCCCGGTGTAGCGTCCATTCACCGAATGGTTCGGCAGCCGGGTTCGTCCGTTGCGGTCTAGAAGGAATTTTGGGGTGATGCGAGCACTATAAAATTAACTTAATGCACACCCAGTGACGGCGGATCGGAGGGAGAACGGAGGAAGCCTTTTAGTCCGGTTCATAGCTCGTTCCGGTCCATCCGGACGGCAAGCGAGAGAGGCCCCTCTCTCGTTCAACAACATCTGGCCCCAGATGTTGTGGTACAAAATGTGTCGCTAGCGGAGCATACGTCCGTCGCTCGGGACGCTCCGTTGTATAGGCAGTCCGCTGAGACTGCTAAGGCTTCCTCTTCTCGTCAGCGCACACGACCGCACCTTGGCTGTGTGACCGCCGATATATTACCAGCTTCGCCGATCAAGGATTCTTCGGCGACCAGGTCACACCATCCGGCAGCCAGGGATTCGAGACCGATGGACTCCGGACGTTCGCATAGGAAAAGTATGCGGGAGCCATCTGATGCGGAGCTGCGCCTCCGCAGGACTCGACGCCGGACATTCTTGTGCACATAGCACAGCTTATCGCAGCATCCCAGCAGCCGACAGAAACGGTGTCGGATCGAGAATTATCCGACAGCGCTGGGTCGGTAGCGGGGACTCGAGGCCTGCAGACTCCGGACGTTCGCATAGGAAGTGTGCGGGAGTCAACGTACACGGAGCTTCCGGCGGCAATGCATCGTAAGTCCGCTACTGCACAGGCCTCGGGAACGGACGTGCTTTCCTTAATAGCACAGTTTATCGCAGCATCCCAGCATCAACTGAATCTGTCGCATATATTTTATCCGACGATGCTGGGTTGGGACGCTCCGCGGAAGCGGGTACGGACGTCCGAAAGTTTCATCCGGTCCGACGGGATACCGAAAGGGATTCGGAGGATTTCAAGCTTTCCCTTTCGGAACAACATATGATGCGATGCCGGATAAGAAACTGATAGCGTCGGTGGACTTAGAAATTTTTGGTTCGGTTCAGGGACATCGTCCCTCAGTTCCGACATAGTCCAATAATGTCACACAAACTTTCGAATTATTGAACGACGCTATATATATTATTATTTTATGCTTGCTATCCAAGCATTTCTGGTTTCTTGTTCGAAGAGTTATGGAGATGTCTTTCAAAAGTGTGCCTCTGTCGTCATAGTTAATGAAGAGTTAGCGGCAATAAGTGCTCATGGAATATGTCTATCGCTTACGGAGTGACATTCGCTAGCTCACCCGGTGTAGCGTACATTCATCGAATGGTTCGGCTGCCGGGTTCGTCCGTTGCGGTCTAGGAAGGAGATTTGGGTGATGCGAGCACTTTAATTACTTTAGTACTCACCCAGTGACGGCAGATTGAGGACAGATCGGAGGAAGCCTGTTAGTCCGGTTCCTGGCTTGTCCAGGTCCGTCCGGGCTGTGAGCGAGAGAGGTTCCTCTCTCGCCCAACAACATAGGGGACCGCATGTTGTGGTTCAGATATTTTACATTCGGAGCATATGTCCGTTGCTCGGGACGCTCCGTTATATTGACAGTCCGAGAGACTGTCTTTAATGCTTCCTCATCCTCACAGCAGGGCACACGACCGCACATTGGCTACGTGACCTCGAGTATCCGATCAGTTTCGGCATTCAGTGATTCCACGGCGAATAGGTCGCGCCATCCGGTAGCCAAGGGACACGAGGCCTATACACTCCGTTCGCTCGCATATTGGAAGTATGCACGGGGTAACGATCACGGAGCTTCCAGCGGCAATGCATCGTAAGACCGCTTCTCCTCAGGCCTCAGTGACGGACGTGCTATCCGAGTTAGCACAGTTGTTTCGCAGCATCCCAGCAATTGACAGTTTCTCGGTCGAATCAGGAATTATCCGACGACGCTGGGTCGGTGCGGTCCGCGGTTGCATCAGCTACGGACGACCGAACGCTTTATAGGGTCCGACAGGATGGCGAAAGGGATTCGAAAGATTTCGAGTTTTCCCTTTAGTAGTATCGGAAGATGCCTTTCATATCTTCTGGCATTTCTTCCAGTGATTATTTTTCGGACTTCATTGCTGCGATCTTGGATAAGAGACTTATAGCGTCATTGGACTCGGATTTTTCGATCGGTACAGGGACATTGTCCCTGACTTACCGACGCAGTCCAATATTGTCATTACAACATGTGTTTTATTTTTCGACGCTATATATATATATATATATATACAAGCCTGCTACTAAGCATGATAGTTTAGTTTCTTGTCCGCGTTGCTCATTTCTGCCATTTTATCATTTTTACAAATAGTTTATTTTGGCAGAGCAGGGCATACCGAGAGTTCATATGCGTCTAGACGGTGTGATTAAAGACTGCATATATTCTTTTTCGCCGTTTATGTCTTTTCCAATTTCAATGTTGGGAACGACATTATGTATAGTAGACTTAACTTAGACGCTTTATTATACGTAATCCGCCTTACTGAGGCGTTATCATTACGTCTTCAAGAAAAGATTTACGGGATATTATTCTCAATGTAATTTCTTTTGAGGGCAGTAGTTTGTTCACGTATAACTCCGCCCTTCAGTGGCTGATTGGAGTTGGTTAGACGTGACGCAGCCCTAGCTACATCCACACGCGTGGATAGTAAGGTTAAGAACTCTCTCAGAGTCGCTTCGTTCTCGGAGGAGCTTCTCTTCGACGGCAACTTTCCGGCAATCCATGAATTGCTCGATTTATACATTCTCTTGTCTATCTAGTGTTACAAGAGATTCAGACTGGGGCAAACATTCGGTGGTTGACTCAGAGAGTGCCGCCGCAGTTGCCGGACCCGAGTGTGGCTGTTATGACGGTTGCCAGTCAAACAGATTGGGATATATACTGATCCCTACGGATGCATGAACATTATTCAGAAACGCATGCCCAAATTCCTGTCCTTTAATTCGACAGTAGTGGCGTATCTCCGGAACCAGGGAGGCACTCTTTCGTTTCCGTTATTCAATTTAATGGAAAGAATCCGTCTGTTGGTTATAGTACACCAAGTTCAGTTTTGGTCCGTCATATTCCGGGTCGTCTGATTGTTTTATCGGACTCCCGTTCTCTTACGGGTCGCTTGTTGCTGTCAGAATGGACTCTCAACAAACAAGTATTCAATCAGATTTGCTATCTATGGGAGCGCCCAATGATGATTTATTTATGACACAGCTTGCTAATCAATTGCAGACGTATGTGTTGGCTTGTCCAGATCTCTGAGCTAATAGTGTTAACGCTCTATTGATCTATAGGACGGAATGATAGGATACGCGTATCCTCCGGCGCTGTTGTTTTAGCAGGTATTGCTAAGATAAACAACCACAATACATTTCTGTTGATAGCATCTCTATCTTCACAGAGATCATGAGTAATTTACTCTCTTGTCTACTGTGGGTCTTAACGTGAAATCTTCCTCTATGTGAGGATCTTTTTTCACTGGGTAAATCGTGTCATCTTTATCGCAACCAAGGTCGCAACCTTCATGTATTCCGTTGTGTGGTCCGTATTGCATTGTAAGCACTGTACTGGACGAGCTTTGGACGCGATTTCTTACTATAGGAGATCCTCTTCTTCGCTATTCTATGCGACTAAAGTGGAGGCTCTTCCGTCGTGGTGTAGGGATCATTATGTTCATATTGTTGATCCCTCCATACTACTCATTGCTATTTTTTAGTATACTTGTTTCACAAGATCTACTGCAGCCTGTTATTATTTAGGTTATAGGTTTATGTTACCTCATACCTATGCACTCTACGATAGTTTACAATTGAGTCTTTTGTCTCTTTATCTAAGTCAGTTAGTAACTTTTTGATAAATAGACTTAGAATCTTTAGATTAAATTCCTATACGGATTTTAACTTCGGTTCTTATTTAGCTAAGTAATCATTTGAGCCTCTGGAAACAGTAGTTTTCAAATTCTGACCTTTTAGACAGTAATTCTGTTGGTTTCTCTCTTACTGTAGAGTCAGTGAGTTTCGTGCACTATCGATGGATGATTTTCACTTTTATAGTTTCGGAATCAATACTTCCGTTACTATTTAGGTTGGATTGTTGCATAAGAGTTAGGCTCCTATTATCCGGAACCTATTATTTTAAGGTCCTCCCGTCTTCGTATGGGCATAGGCCTTTACTCTTTCCGGGTACAGTTTATGTATTTATAAACAGATATCTGTTTATTACAAGGGCGTAAGCTTCTTCTGTCTTTGATGTCTAGTAGAAGGACGTTACGCTCCATTTTATTGTTAATGGATTCTATTAACTATCGGTACTGCTTATGGTATATCATTGACTTAGCAGTTGTGCTTAAGATTTCGGCTCATGAAGTAAGAGTTCTTCTACTTCTTGGGCTTACATTAATAGTGTCGCTATTATAGATTTTTGAAGGCCGCTCATTGCGCTCAGCCATCCACATTCATGAATTTTATCTTAGAAATATCGAGTCAATTTCTTGAGGCCTCTTTTGTTAGGTCTATTATCTACTGCTCAGAATGTCATTCTCTTAACAGTTGCTACTATAGCTAGGTAGGCTGTCTGTTTCGGCAGTGTCTCCGTTCGGCTGCCCTCTTCGCTCTGGGCTATTTGACCCAGGGCAAGAAAAAGGGGGGGGAGGGTGTTCCCTTGGGTCACCTGTTTTACTATGAAAACAAGGGGATACCTCCTCCGGAGTTAGTAATTCTCAGCTGTTATTGGGATGGTTGTTTAGTGAGAAGTTTAAGTTTATAAAATTCATTCAAGTCTTAGTTTTTAAAGTATAGCTTTTGAATATTGCATATGTCAACGGACATGATTATGCAATTCTCAGACACTTTTAGGAGTATAAGAGTCTCTATTCTCTAGACTTACTTTATTATTGGCTTACTTTAAAAATTATTAGTATAAGGATTATATTGGATATTAATAGAGTACATGGATGTATGAAGCTCAATTTTGGAAGGTGTTGTATCTTTCTAATTTATCATAAATAAGAAAGATACATGTAAGGCCTATTACTTCTTTTCCCTACAGGGGATGACTCTATTTTATTTTATTGAGCGTATTCCATTTTGCTCTATGTCCTTGGCCCTCCAGCCTTTTTACTATTCAGCTATGTCTGGGTCATTGGTACAGTATAAAAATGTTAAAAAATTTATAGTAATTTATATATTTTTTATACTTACCAATGACCCAGACGGGGATGGCCCTCCCAGGAGTTGGGAACTCTTGCCTCCCCGCTGAGTACATAGCGCTTACCAGGCACTGGTTATTAGAATGATAAATGGCGCCAATTTCGGAACGTCCTTGACACTGCGCATGCGCAGTAGGGGCGAAGTGTGGAGGGCCTTTCAGGACATGTTTTCTTTAGTTTTAGATGCAAATTTTGGGGATTGGGGGGCAAAATTTGTGTTTGGCCCTATATTTTAAGAGTTAGCACCAGCTATGTCTGGGTCATTGGTAAGTATAAAAAATATATAAATTACTATAAATTTTTTAACTTTTGGACCAAAATCCAGAAATTTTTTGGGTTTTTATGCGTTTCGGTCAGTTTTAAGACAAAACGTTTTTCTTTTTTTTTACACTGAAAATTTGGGGTCCGGGTGGGACTTGGAAAATTTTGGACCAAAATCTGGAAATTAGTTTTTTGGTTTTTTTAGCGTTTTGGTCAGTTTTAAGAAGAAAACAAATTTTAGTCTGAAAATATTTTGTTTGGGACTTCGAAAATTTCCAAACAAAAATAAAAAAAAATCTGTTTTTTATGCATTTATCTCAATTTTGGGACGTAAAAGTGCAGGAACTGCAAAATAGAAGGAAAATCCTGTGTATTGTGTGAGCACAATTGCTTCATCTAGTTGGTATATGCTTTTCTTAGGAGGGGCGTATTCAGCTTATTCAAGTCAAGTTTCTGGTTTGATATTTAGACTACCATGTCAGGTGAGCGCCCTCAGGCCCCCTGGGGCTTCTTGTTTTTCTACAGCAGAACAGGTGTCCAAACATACAGTCTCATAGGAAAATCTTGGCTGCCTGTGTGGGCTGTAGCCTACAAACAGCTGCAAAGCCACAGAGTGTAGACTGTCAAAGTGTAGCAAAAATGTATGAAAATCTTGAGGCCTCAGGGGCTGTAGGAATTCATATTCCTCAGATGTGCTTAATATTCTTTTAGAAGTAATACTGTTTTGTTCATGTGGATTTGTCTTGCTGCAATTTATTGATTGGAGAGTACCAGTAGGCCCTCTCCAATAATTTTTAACAAGGAAAACCCATATATACCAATTCTAACAACTGAAATTAATATAGCACTACACCACTTGATACCTAAAAATATTTTCTCTTTGCCATTCAAACCAAATATCAAGCATGTACAGAGGATTTCATTTGTGGTGTTAATTTTTGTGATAGCAAAAGTATCACTCAAAGCAAGAAGTTCTGAGATGTGGTGGATGGAGAAGACAGTGTCTCTCGCCAATTGAAGTAAGTTTGTGGGCTGTCTGTAAGAGAATGTTTTTACACTGTAACCCAATGGCCCAGACTAGGTGGTGCTTAACTCAAAGTTATTAAGGACCAAACACAAATTTTGAACCCCCAATCCTCCAAAGTTGCTTGCAAAACCGAAAATTAAAAGTCCTATCTGGCCCTCCATACATTTACTCTCCACGCATGCACAGACATCAGGAAGTGACTGGAATTAACGCCAATGTCATTCTTTGTTTGACCCTAAAGTCATCAACAATGAAATGATATCTGTGCTTTTAAATCTCCTTTTTATACGCCCGTTTTGAAAAAAACAGTCGTATTATGGTATACTGCTGTCCATCCGTCCATCTGTCCATCCATCCATCCATATGTTGTACAATAACTCGAAAACGCTTCAAGCAATTTTTGTGATTTTTTTGTGAAAACTATATGTTGATGGAAGGAAGCTCCCTTTCGATTTGTGTCGCTGTCCGATTTGTCATTCCAGAGTTATGGGACTTTATTCGTCAAAATATAGGCAATTTTCCACATGTCAGACAACTTGAAAATTCTTTGAGCAATTTTCATATGATTTTTTGGTGGCTAGTATATGTTGATGGAAGGAATCTCCCTTTCTATTTGTGTTGCCGTCCTATATGTCATTCCAGAGTTATGGGACTTTATTCATCAAAATATAAGCAGTTTTCCACATGGCGAACAATAACTTGAAAATGCTTAGAGCAATTTTCATGATTTTTGGTGGCTAGTATATGTTGATGGAGGGAATCTCCCTTTCTATTTGTGTCGCTGTCCGATTTGTCATTCCAGAGTTATGGGACTTTATTCATCAAAATATAGGCAATTTTCCACATGTCGGACTTTGAGCAATTTTCATGATTTTTTGGTGGCAAGTATATGTAACCTGACAAGTACACATGTATACTCATATTGTGTGCTTCCCACTTGTAATTAATAACGGGCGTATCATGCGCTCATGGTGCAGCTGTTTATTTGAGGATTCCAGACACAAATCAATGCAAGAATTTGTGGATACAAGGCTGTTATTTGATGAAGGAAGTGTTCAGCGTGGTTTTGGATGTTCAGGGCTGTAACTTTATAATATTTATAAAATTATTTTATGTTTCCCAATTTCGGGGTATATGCCTGATGTCATCATTTTTGATAAAGATTATTCCACTGTTTGTTAAGTGTTCCTTCCATGAACCCTTCCTGTTAAACTCTTCAGCTTTTTGGCTATTTTTACCTGCGTCGCCAGCGGCAGAGCAGGTCTAGTAACCTCTCGACTCCATCCGTCTGACAGTCAGTCTGTCCATCAGTCCATCCAAAACACTTCTTCCGTGAAAGTTTTCTTGGCTTCTATGAAAGGGAATGATTTTATATTTGGTCTGCTGCTTCATAATAATGAGTTGCATCGTGTACCTAATTTTTATACCCCCGTTTAAAAAACTGTCGTATTATGTTATCAGTCTGTCTGTCTGTCCGTCTGTCTGTCCGTAAACAATTTGGTTTCCTTTAATTTAAAGTCGAATGCCTTGACTGATCAGCATCAAACTTTCAGAAGTTGTTTTTAGCATTAAAATACAGGTCAAGTTCGATATTAGTGTTTCTCAGTCCATCTGCTGCAGAGATATGGCCCTTTGAAAAGACAATTTTTCTAAAAAAATTGGTTTCCGTTCATTTAAAGTTGAATGCCTTGACGGATCGACATTAAACTTTCAGAAGTTGTTTTTAGCAATAAAATACAGGTCAAGTTCGATATTGGTGTTTCTCAGTCCATCCGCTGCTGAGTTATGGCCCTTTGAAACCACAATTTTTGAAAAAAAATTGGTTTCCATTCATTTAAAGCCGAACGCCTTGACACCAAATTTTTGAGATGTTGATTTTATACACCCATTTGAAAAATGGGACGTATTATGTGAATGGTCTCTCCACCCGTCTATCTGTCTGTCCGGCCATGGACACATTTCGTTTCCGGACGATAACTTTAGTTGTAATGGATTGAGCTGAGTTAAATTTGGCATGTGGATTTAGTATGACAAAATACAGGATGGGTTCGATTTATGTTTCTAGCGGCCCATTTGCAGTAGAGTTATGACCCGTTATGGAAATTTAGCCCAACTTTTCGTTTCCAGACGATAACTTTAGTTTGCCTTGACTGATTTATTTCAAATTTTCAGTTTTTTGTTTTTGACCACAAAATACAGCTCAAGTTCACTTTTGACCACAATCGCATATACCTTTCCAGAGTTATTCCCCTTGAATGATTGCAAATTTGTGGATTTTGTGGTTTCTTGATGATAACTTTAGTTTGCCTTGACCGATGTTTTTCAAATTCTCAGATTTTGTTTTTGACCACAAAGCACAGCTCATGTTCACCTTTGGCCATAATCGCATGTACCGTTCCATAGTTATTCCCCTTGAATGATTGCATATTTGTGAATTATGTGGTTTCCGGATGATAACTTTAGTTTGCCTTGACTAATTTGTTTCAAATTCTCAGATTTTGTTTATGACCACAAAGCACAGCTCAGGTTCACTTTCGGCCAAAATCGCATGTACCTTTCCAGAGTTATTCCTCTTGAATTTGTGCATTTTGTGTTTTCTGGATTATAACTTTAGTATGGCCTAACTGTTGGACATAGAATGCATCAAATATTTGGTTTCCAGATAATAACTTTTATTATTTGTTTTCCGATTGGTACCAAACTTGGTATGTTGTTTAATCACAACAAAATACAGGTCAAGTTCGAATATGGGGTTGGTCCAAACAAGTTTCACCCTCACCCCCATCCTCACCCCAACCCTTCAAAAATACAAAACGGGCGTATATTGTCCCACTATGCGGTGCTCTTGTCAGATCTGCCATGCAGCCACTTCCTGTTTGCCGATCAATTGCATGCAGCGACGCAGGTCCAGTCCCGGTATTGGTCTTGGCTTGTTTATTGAAATTTTTTATTAAATTTCTTGGGAGTTTAACATATATTACAGAATGCTATCCTTTTTTTTCCTCAGGGTTACGTCCTCACCCTAGGTGTGTTAGGTCGTTTAGTCTTGCATCTTCTATCCTTTGTTATCACCATGGGACGAGAACAAGTGTTTTTGGGTCCGGTCTGAAATTCAAGACGGCCGCTGGCAGCCATTTTGTACAAAATTAGATGCAATCAGATTTTTACGCAGAACTTCCTTCTGAAAGCTCTGATTTGAATAATTTTTTGTGTGAATGTTTAGTACCATGGGATGCATCACATATAATACAAGTTTTTTTTCTCGTGCATAAATTATGCCAATTAGGCCATACAAAGTTGATTGTCTGTTTCTCAGGCCATTTTTTCCAAAAAAGCATGCGGGTGGGCGGTCTTCTTTTTTTCTTTTTATTTTCTCCCTGAGAGGTTGTTTGTGGTAATTCGACCCCCACCCAAACGCCTGGTGGACCACGCAAAATTTCGCAAATATATTGGTTATTCACCATAGGGGTGTTGGGTCATAAATGAAGTGGGGTTTGAATGTTTGTTTTTTTCAGTGAAACGTGAAAATTATGACACAGGACAAAATGCCTCGTGGGTGAAACGTCTCGGGATGAGACGTCTCTGGGACAAATCAAATGTCGAAGTGCCAACTTTCACAGATTTATTTACCAAAAAAAGAAAATCCTTTCACAACCGTCCTAATAAAATCGTGAATCGCAATTTTTCCCCATTATATTCAAAATTATCACAACCCATTTGAACAGCAGTTCATCCATAAATCATATTTTTCGGAAATCTGAAAATGAAATACAAAACGAATGTTTGCGTGTTTTTATTAACCAATTCGACCGCACATACCTGCCTATATGCGATTTATTTTCAACTATGACTGTTACTTTTATATCAAGCAACGGTTACTTTTAGTTATCCAATTATCCTGCATCTCAAATGCATTTATTTAAATTAACTGGGAAACTCGTAACGGTTTCAAATAACAGTACACAAATTCCCAATGACAGCCATTTACAATACAAATGTTACTAAAAATAAATGCCAGGAGACTGTTCCATTCAACATAGCACCTGACTTTGCAGACCTTCTGAGGGTTGGTGCGAATCAAACGTGGTGCGAATCGACCATTCCCCTTTGTCACTGTTTGACTTACCTTTTACAGAATAAAACACTTTCTGTCGTGAATATTGCAAAACCCACCCACTTTATTAAAGTATGATGTAGAAAAAGCTGAAGTGTGTTAATTTAAAATTTGCGAACGCATTGATATCGATTTACCGAAATGAGCACAATATCTCAAATTTTTTTTAAAGATTTTTTGGTGTCATAAAAAGGTTGCATGCGCACCAAAAATTACCATTTGCGCGGGCCTGAGAAACAGAGGTTCTTTTTTATGGCCTTAGACTAACTTTGATCTATTTAGTGTTACTTTCTGCACTGTAACTGCAAATGGCGGTGGTGTCGCGGTAACCGGTTCTTGTCAGATCACCGAAGTTAAGCAACGTTGAGCATGGTTAGTAGTTGGATGGGTGACCATTTCAGCGACTGATTCGCTTCCGGCTTCCTCCACCTGTAAAACTGTCACCGACATATGACCCTGGCAGTTAATGTGTCGTTAAACCCTAATAAAAGAAACAAAAAAAACTGCAAATGGCAATTTGACTCGGGCTAGAGGTCGTATTTATGAACCAATCTTTACGAAACTTCTTGAGTACCTTTGTTATCACCGTGGGAAGAGAACAAGTGGTTTTGGATGCGGTCTGAAATTCAAGATGGCCACCAGCAGCCATTTTGTATTTTAGTTAGTGCTATCAGTTTTTTGTACAGAACTTCTGTATGAAAGTTCTGATTTGAATAAATGTTTGTATGAATGTTTAGTAACATGGAATACATCACATATAATACAGGGTTTTTTCTCGTGCAGAAATTATGCAAATTGGATGAACTTTGATTTATTCAGTGCTACTTACACACAGTAAGTCCACATGTCAATATGGCTCGGGCTAGAGGCTGTATTTATGAACCGATCTTCACAAAACTTCTTGGGTACCTTTGTTATCACCTCGGGATGAGAACGAGTGTTTTGGGGTGCCTTTGTTATCACTGTGCTATGAGAACAAATATTTTGGGGTTCAGTCAGACCCACTCTGGGACTCAAAGATTTCTTTTCTAGTTTAGCATCTAACTGTCACCTGTCATTTACAATACTTTACCTATATATTTGTTACAGGCTACGGTCAGCATTTATGTACAGACCGTTACAATACTTTACATGTACTTTTGTTATCAGGTCATTACCTAGATGTTTGTCATTGTAATGGCAAATATTATACATGTACATGTCTTAAACAAGTTGAGCTACAGTGTTATTGACACTTTCATTTATATTCTATTACTGTAGTATACTGTAGGATACATGGACTATTATTCTGGTAGTGTAGCTAAAAAAATTTGGATTTTGTCCACACTTAGGCAGTATCGGGATGCCCTTTAGCTCTTAATGTTCCCTTTGGGAACTTAGGTGTTTTTTCAAAAAATTTTGTTGACAAAAAATATTTTGAATTTAATTATGTTTGCTATTATTCATGTATCTCAGTTATATATATATTGTTGTGGAGTTTGGAGGACTGATATCGACTTTAGTTGATACACTCCTGCGGACTCTTGTCATTCTTGTGTTCACTGGGATGACTGACGTTGGAGTCGGATGTCACGGTACATTGTTGGCGGTTAGGTTCTGAGGATCAGGGCTCTCACCACGTTTTAATTCATTCTGTCAGTTTCTATTTCAGAGGAACATGAACCTGGTGATGATATTCTGTGCTGACACCCTTCCAAGTGTGGTATCATTGCCGCGCTCAGTGGAGCATATAGAGCTAGCTGCAGTGCTCATTATTGCAAGAGTTAGGGCCTTTTGTTAAGTCTTTTAATCTCTTGCAAGCAGCTAACTCGACCGTTGAAGCGGCACTCTGTCCGTGGGTGCTGTGACGCTGGGTAAGTCTGTTGCGGTCATAAGAAGTGAATGTGGGTAGAGCGGGCACTGTAATATAATAGCTCACCCAGTGACAACGGAAATAGGGAGGAAGTCAGCAAGTTCTTGTTCTCGGCTTGGTCTGATAGACAGCGAGGAGGAGAGGCCCCCCCCCCCCCCTCCCTAATCTAGCAATGTCTGGGGTTAGATGTTGTTATGAGAAACTTGCACAAGCTGGAGCATATGTCCGCCCTCCATCTGGGACGCTCTGTTTAGTCTGCAGCCAGGGTTGGCTTCAGTCACGGCTTCCTCCGCTACGTTTCACAAGGCCGAAATGAAGTTTTCTTGTTGGAAACTTGCACAAGACGGAGCATATGTCCACCCGCTGCTCAGAATGCTCTTTCTAGTCTACAGCCGGGGTCAGCTTCAGTCACAGCTTCCTCTGCTACGTTATTTTAGTACACAGCACCACATCCTAGCTACCCAACTTCGGATATCCAGCCTGTGGCATGAAGAAGGAACAACTCTTCACCCAGGAAGTCGGACCATCTGGTAGCTAAGTTGGTCCAGTTGTCTGTTCACGCAGATGCAATGGACCGAGATTCGCAACTGATTCTGTCGGATGGTGAAAGGGATAAGGAAGAGGATTACCCTTCCCTTTTGGAACAGTACATGGTTGCGATGGTTTTCATCCATCAATACTACCCTGCTTTACTTCCGCCGAATCAGAATGCTGCCACGACAAAAGAGAAACCACTGGCGTTGTTGGTTGCAGACTTTATCCAGGCAAAGGAGGAAGTCCTTTCTTTTCTGGTTCAGTTTATGCAGGAGTTGCAGGCTTTTGGCCATATAGATGACACCGTATTTATCCTCTTGAGTGCGAGGAAGAAGGCAGTTTCTTATCTTCATCTTCAGTATACATACCGTTTTTTGGACCACGTTCATGTAAAAACGGTTGGGGAAGATGTTCAGAAAGTTCTTCTGCATTTGGATGAGCCGGCCGGGGATCTAGAGGTATCCTTACCTATACCATTCACTATTCGCTCAGATACAATTGAGATGGCAATTTCTTTAAATAGAGCAAATTTGGGCATTACGGTTACGCAGGTCACCTTACAAGAGCTATGGTGCAACATCTCAAGGGAAAGGAATTTAAGGACATTCGTACCTCTCTTAGAGTTCTTTCCAGGGCAGTTATGTATACCACGTATAACTCCACCCTATCAGTGGCTAATCTGGAGTTAATCAGATGTGATGCTGCCCTTGCGTCGTCATCACTGATAAGATGACAAGGTGAAAAGCTCTCTCCGGTTTCCAGACATTTTATTTTCGATGACTAGGTTTCGTTAGTCTTTGAACAGCCCACTAAGAAAGCGTCTAGTGCTCTGCTTTTGAAGTCTGCGTATCAACGACCCGCTTCAGCAGACAAGAGTAAAGGAGGGCTTTCCAGACAAAAATCGTCAAAAGGAAACTCCTCACGAGGGTACAAGAAACCTTTTTATAATTACTCTGGAGGTTTCAGTATAGCGACTCGGGAAAGGGGCGTAGGTCTGATGGGGACTATAGGTGAGATGCCCCTAGGCCGATGAGACAAGGTTTTTTGCGGGGAGACGTGGTTCCTCCTCCCAAAAGCCTTGCCGGTCATACAGGTGATGGTTTAGACCTGTATTGCTGGCCAGTTGGCAGAAGGTTATCAAGCTTTGCAAAAAACTGGATAACACGGAAGATCAGTGGTTGAGAAGTGTAGTCTTGGACGGCTTACGGCTATCATTCCGAGCAAAAACCCCCACTAACTTGTCCGCGTTGGACAAATCTTCCATCAGTTTCTTGCATAAGAGAGTTTCTTCTACCGGAGGTATAAGCTCTCTTATCCAAGGAAGCAATGCAGGTCGTTGAGAATCAGGATTCTTAAGATTTTTACAGTCACCTGTTCCTCGTACCGAAGCCAGACGTCTCATTCCAACCAGTAATAGACTTGAGCTGAATAACAAGCTTATCATGTCTACAAAAATTTATTTATGGAGACCAGTCTGTCAGTTAGAGAAAGCATTCAAGTGATCGACTATGCAGCAAGCATAGATCTAATATGCGTACTTTCATGTCCTGGTACATCTGGCATTCTAAAAGTACCTGCGGTTTGCCGTACAAGGGAAGGTGTATCAGTTAAGAGTAACATGCTTTGGTCTGAACCTGCCCCCCCCCCCCAGCCCCCTCCCCCCCCACCCCCCCCGGGCGTTCACTCGAATAATGAACTCGCTAATGTCATACTTAAGAACTCATTCATCTGCGGTAACGTCAGCTTATGTGGACGTCCTTCTACAGGGATACGGCAACAGAATTATTCTTCAGAACGATGATAAGAGTCTGTTTCTATTACTCTGACGTCTTGGTTTCATCGTAAATGAGAAAAAGTTGGATCAAGCTCCGTACAATTCGTCTATTCACTTGGGAATGAGCTTTGAGACTCACAACAACCTGGTTCGTCTGCCGTTACCCTGAGCGAAATTAGTCAGTTGTTATACTCGCTTTTGTTTATACTCAGACGCATTAATAGTGAGGGAATTCATGCGACTGTTGGGGCTGTGCGGAGCAGCTGTGGATCTCATTCCGATGGGCCGCCTGCGCACGTCCCCTCCAGATATTCTTTACTCAAAACTGGAGTCTAAAGACGCTTTCACTTGAACCAGTATTGTTTTAATGGACCGAGTAAAACAAGGGTTCATATTGGGCAGATATTCAGTGGTTAACTCAGGGATGTTCCGCTGCAACTACCGGATCCGGATTTCACGATTATGACGGATGCAAGTCAGACGGGGTTGGGGCATGACCCTAAGTGTCAGGGTCTTTGGGACCCTCAGTTCCAGGAGAAACACATAAACATCAAAGATATGATGTCAATATGCCTAGTGCTACAACATTGGATTCACATGATAATGGACGTCCATGTTCGATTTGGTCGGACAACTCGACAGTAGTAACGTACATTGGGAACCAGGGTGTACCCATTCTTTTCCATTATGCCAACTAACGGAGAAGATTTTCCTGTATGTCATGAATCATCATTTCAGCTTTCTATCAGTCATATACTGGGTAGTCTGAACATACTAGCAGACTCACTCTCGGAAAGGTCGCCTGTTACAATTGGAGTGGACGCTCAACAAGCCAGTATTTGGACAGATTTGCTGCCAGACTGCCCCATGATAGATCTGTTTGCAACGCATCGGAACAATCAGTTACCGTCGTTCGCATTGCCATGCCCAGACCATTGAGATGCTCTGTCGATCTCATGGCAATGAATGATAGGATATGCGTATCCTCCAATTCAGTTGATTTAGTAGATTATGTTTAAGATCAAGCAGTCTCATTGTGAATCCTATTAGTAGCACCTCTGTCGTCACAGAAACCTTAGATCAGTCTTCTCAGGTGTCTGTTATGGGACGTTCCCCAGAAGCTTCCTCCACGAAAGTACCTTCTTTATCAGGGGAAGTTTTTGTTCTTCATGCCCTCCGCTCATAGTGGCATAATGGAGTCAGTTAGGCAAGAGAGAACCATTGCAGTTCCTATATTGTTTTATGACTAACACAAGAATGATTAAAGTAATGCAGGTGAGGAGGGTACGATATGCCTTCCCCCCCCCCCCCCCCAACCGCCAATGTGTTTAGAGGCGATTACTGAGCAAGACTTAGTTTTCTTCCTGTAAGCCTCGTATGAGTTTAAATACATGCATTTCATGACTTCTCGATTGGCGGCTGGGTCATGATCTATGTTGACCTCATGGGCACATCCACTTTTTAGTTGGTTGGTTTCCTGTGGTTGTTCATCTATATGTCATATATACGAGCGCATAATTCATCATAAATAAATTTCTAGTCTTTGGGTACCTCTGAGGCTGCCTAGCCAGTTAACTGGTATTCAGATTATTACATGCGGGATTTCAATGCTCACGCGCATAATAATGAATTATTAGGCAGATGCATTATTGTATGTTATGGACCTTAGAACTTATGAATTATTTCAGGGGGAGGGGGGGGGGGGGGTCCGTCTCGTGCCTGTTAATCATACCTACTTCCATTTCTAGATCCAGGTTTCTATTAATGTCGGTACCCAATCGAATACACCTCGTTTTACACTCTCATTTCTTCACACATTTATAGTTTCATAGATATTGAATAGTACACATCGGGGAGTGTTGTTACTGGAATTTATTGTACGCCTGAATGGGGTCGCCTGTGGGTTTACCTCGGTAGTGTGTTTACACTCCAGAGATCGTTCATTGTGGTTCTCTTGGACATGTGTATGTTATTTATTATATCACTGGTTTTCGACCTATTTGCATATGCCATCTCCGGTGTACGTTATATAGCGGGCGATATTAATTACTGGGATCGTTGCTATAGCCTTAGCTTCTGAAGTGGCATTAAGCACCATTTATTAATAATAATTAATACCTGAGTGCCTATTTGATGAATATTGTATTGTTTTTTTGGTACAACTTTTACTGATTCCAGAGCGTTTTCTATTTCTTTTTGAGGGGGCGCGGTGGCTCAGTTGGTAGAGGTGCAGGCTGCAAGCCGAGAGGTCCTCGGTTTGAATCCCACCTGCGGCAACCGCGTTGTGTCCTTGGGCAAGACACTTCACCCCAATTGCCCACATGGGGGCACGGTGATGTTGTGTACTAAGGCGTACTGCACGTCGATGGTGCACCTGTCTTCAACCAATGCTAACCCTGCATGTGTGGAGTTAGTATGTTGGGGAGCTGACAGTTGCTCGCCGTTGCTCGGTGGTTCTCTCCGGGTACTCCGGCTTCCTCCACCCGTAAAACTGTCACGGTCATGGTTAGCCATTGTGCAGAAATATGTGACCTTAAACACCAATAAATAAATAAATTTCTTTTTGAAGATTCCTTCATAAGAAAAGTGGTGGTGGAGTGGGGGGGGATTTTTTACCTCACCTTTGGTTTGATAAATATGTAACTGTGAGTGAAGCTGTTTTGTCTGTAATTTTATCCTGCATACAGCTGGAGTTTTATTGTATATGGTATATGTTTGTGGGGGATATTCTCTCATTCTCAAATACGCCATCCTAATTTTTGGGGCTTAGTCCGGGCTAGCCTTAAAAATTGGGAACTCGTTACATCCAAATAGCATAGTCTTCATGCTAAGTATACAGAATTACTTGAACTGGGCTCCTTTTTTATGATATGTCTTCTCTATTACTGTATAGAGAACATACATGTAATTCCGAATAATTTTAATTTCCTTTCTCCTTGGATTAGAGGATTGGAACTATGTTGATCTACTAATTCTGAAGTCCTTTTTACAATTCAGCTAGTCTGGGCCATTGGGTTACAGTGTAAAAATATTATAAATTTAAAGTAATTTGTATATTTTTATACTTACCAATTGCCCAGACGGGTATGGCCCTCCCATGAGTGGGTACTCATTCCTCCCTGCTGAATTATTATGTAGTACTCTGTTCTACAAAGAATGATGTTGGTGCCAATTCTGGTCACTTCCTGACGTCTGTGCATGTGCAGAGATTAAGTGTATGGAGGGCCGGATAGGACTTTTAATTTTCGGTTTTGCAAGCAAATTTTGGGGATTGGGGTGTTCAAAATTTGTGTTTGGCCCTTAATAACTAAGTTAAGTACCAGCTAGTCTGGGCCATTGGTAAGTATAAAAATATACAAATTACTTTAAATTTATAATTTTTAAACTACAGTGGTATTGGAATCTAACAGCTATATTGTGTCTTTGGGCAAGGTGCTTAATCTTGATTGCCCAAGTACAAAGTACCACCATGCCCCCACATGGGCAATCAGGATTAAGTGCCTTGCCCAAGGACAAAGTGCAGGTTCTGCTGCTTAAGACCGGACTGTGAACCTTTCTGCTTCAAGTCAAGTGTTCTAAACACTGAGCCACCACACTCCCTATTCAGAGAATAAAATAAATTTCAAAAGTTACAGTCATGTTAATTGGCAAACCTCTCCCATTAACCAACAACCTGCTTTTAGCTTACGATCACATTGAAGATAGCACAACAAGCTTGTGTTATGAGGGGTTTTAATCTGTTTGTTTGGGAGCATTGTGGATCAGTGGTTACGACATTGAACTTCAAACCGAAAGGTCCATGGTTCGATCCCCATCAGGTATGTGGTGACACGACACTGTATACTAAGGTGTACTGCATTTCAATGGTGCACTTATCTTCAACCAGTGCTAACCCTGCTTGTTAGGAGTTAATATGCTGGGGTATCTGCCAGTTACTTGCCATTACTAAGTGGTTCTTTCCAGACACACCAGCTTCCTACACCCATAAAACTGTCCAACAGGAGATGACTAGCTGTTGAAAGTCGTTAAATCCGAATAAATAAATAAATAAATCTGTTGGTTTGGGAAGATAAAATGAAAAATAATGTGAATGAAAATGGTTGAGAAAAATTGTGCCTTTTGGTATAAAATGAGGTTTGGAGGAAAATATTGATGTACAGTGGTGCCCACTTAATTGTATACAGTGGCACCCACTTAATTGGATATCTACTAATTGAAAAACCCTGTTGCAACACCAAACCATTTACTATACCTTCTGTACAAATCTGACCTGTTAATTGCATATAGATTATAGAGTAAACTCCTGTTAATTAAAAAAAATGTGTGATTTTTAGCTCAACTTGACAAAGTCAAGCTGAGCTATTGCCATCACTTCTCGTCTGTCGGCATACATAGTACATATGTACAGAAGTCCACAATTTCCTTTGGCACACCTCACAGGTCGCATTTATGATCAGATCACTTTGAAACTTGGTACACTTGTTTGGCGTGACCTCTAGATGGGAGCTACCGATTTTCTTCAATTTCCGTCATAAAATGTTTCCGTGGCCTCAATATTTCCCTTTGGCACACCCTACAGAGCACATTTATGATCGGATTGCTTTGAAACCAGGCATGCTCGTTTGGGGTGACCTCTAGATGGCAGTTTTCGATTTTCTTCCATTTCCGTCAAAAAAAATTGCCCCTGGCAACGACCTTTGAACTTCGTTTAGTCGGGCATCAATATATTCCTTTGGCACGCCGTACAGGGTGCATTTTTGATCAGATCGGTTTAAAACTTGGTATGCTTGTTTGGGGGTTACCTCTAGATGGGAGCTATCAATTTTATTCGATATTTGCCAATAAATGTTGCCACCGGCAATGACCTTTGATGAACTTAGTGCAGTTATGTATCAACATTTCCCCTTGGCACACCCTGCAGGGCACATTTATTATTGGATCACTTTGAAACTTGGTATGTTTGTTTGGGGTGACCTCTAGATGGGAGCTATCGATTTTCTTCCATTTCTGTAAAAAAATGTTGCCACTGGCAATGACCTTCGATGAACTTTGTGCAGTCATGCATCAATATTTCTCTTTTGGCACACCCTGCAGTGCACAGTTTTGACCAGATCACTTTGAAACTTGGTATGCTTGTTTGGGATGAGTTCTAGATGGAAGCTATCGATTTTCTTCCATTTCCATGAAAAGACGTTCTTAGAACTTAGTTTTGTCCGACCTCAGTATTTCCCTTTGTCACACCCTACAGGGCACATTTATGATCGAATTGTTTTGAAACCTAGCATCTTGTTTCGGGTGATATCTACATGAGAGCTATTGATATTTTTATACTGTACCAATGACCCAGACATAGCTGGTGCTAACTCTTAAAATATAGGGCCAAACACAAATTTTGCCCCCCAATCCCCAAAATTTGCATCTAAAACCAAAGAAAACATGTCCTGAATGGCCCTCCACACTTCACCTCTACTGCGCATGTGCAGTGTCAAGGACGTTCCGAAATTGGCGCCATTAATCATTCTTAGTTTGGCCCTTCATCAGTTAACATCTGACTGATCTTTGTGCTTGTAAATCTCAGTTTAAATGATGCCAGACACATAAATATTAGTGAAATGGTGATTCTAAGGAGGATACAGAAGGAGGAGAGGAAAAATGTGTGACAGAAAATTATCAGGGCTGTAACTTAAAATTTTTTAATGAAATTATGTTAAGTTACCTATATTTTTATACAGTACCAATGACCCAGACTTAGCTGGTGCTAACTCTAAAAAATCCAGGGCCAAACACAAATTTTGCCCCCCAATCCCCAAAATTTGCATCCAAAACCAAAAGAAATCATGTCCTATAGGACCTCCATACTTCGCCCCTACTGCGCATGCACAGTGTCAAGGACGTTCCGAAATTGGCGCCAATTATCATTCTCTGTTTGGCCCTTCATCAGTCAACATCTCACTGATCTTTGTGCTTGTAAATCTCAGTTTAAAGGATGCCAGACACGTAATTATTGGAGAAATGGTGATTCTAAGGAGGATATAGAAGGAGGAGAGGAAAAAGGAGTGACAAAAAATAATCAGGGCTGTACTTAAAATTTTTTATGAAATTATGTTAAGTTGCCTATTTTCGAGGCATGGGCCTCTTGTTGTCATTCTTGCTAAAAAGTTGCACTGCTTATTCAGTGTTTCCTCTCCCCTGGTCTTCTAAGTCCCCCCTTGCAATTCTCCCATGCTTTTGGCATATTTTTGAGAAAGATCATTTCTAAATTCTCTTGGGAGAGTTGCTTGGTTACAGAATGTTTTCTGTTATTTTCCCCATAGTTACGTTTTCACCCATGGGTGTATAAACGTTGTGTTCTGCATCTTCCATCTGATGTTCTGCAGATTCTCCCCTGGGAGTCTCTGTCTTGCATCAGATAGAGTGTAATTTTGATGACTGATTTCGGGCCAGTTTTGTCAGTGCCTGGAGTCATGTTTTCTGGTGTTTTACACTGTTTGTTTACATTGGCAACAGTCTCTTTTGAGGGGGGCTGTTTGCCTTTGGTGTAGTTTATCTCACTATAAGATACATTTTTATTATCCGTAAGTGTTGCATTAATTATTTAATATAAATTTAAAATTTTTGACCACACTTAGCCATCGGATCCATCGGGGCTCAACGTTACTTTTCAGAAACTTGGGCTTCGCTGAAAAATTATTTTTCAAAAATTATTTTGATTTGCAATTGTTTTTTCATTATTAATGGATCATGTTATTATGAATCTTTGTGTCAGGGGTTTGTGCGAGTAACTAGGACTTGTTGTTGACTTTTCACAATGAAAGGATATTGTTCAAATTGTAATAGGAAGAAATCTTCCTCTGACTTTCATGATCATTGCATTAATTGTAGTCAGTGTTCTCGCACTAATCCCTGTTCTATATGTCAATATTGGGATGACAAACATTGGAAACGTGTGTCACGATATGTTGTTAGTGGAGAGAGGGCTATGCCGGCTCTTTCTCTGCAAGGTCACTCTACTCTCTCAGTTTCTATTTCAGAGGAACAAGAACAGGGTGATGTTTCCATGTTATCTTCCGCAAGTGCGCTTCCGTCGTCACAAATGAATACAGAGCTAGTGGCAAAAGTTCTCATGGAGATTAAACAAATGTCGTCCGCTAGCTCGCCCGGTGTAGCGTCCATTCACCGAATGGTTCGGCAGCCGGGTTCGTCCGATGCGGTCCAGGAGGAAATGTTGGGTGATGCGAGCACTATAAACATTCAACGTGCACCCCAGTGACGGCGGATAGTAGGCGAGATCGGAGGAAGCCTTTGAGTCCGGTTCCTAGCTCGTCCAGGTCCAGCCGGGCCGCGAGCGAGAGAGGCCTCTCTCTTGTACAACAACAACTGGGACCAGATGTTGTGGTACAAAATGTGTCGCAAGCGGAGCATATGTCCGTCGCTCGGGACGCTCCGTTGTATAGGCAGTCCGCGGAGACTGCTCAGGCTTCTTCCTCTCGTCAGCGCACACGACCGCACCTTGGCGACGTGACCGCCGATATTTTACCAGCTTCGCCGATCAGGGATTCTTCAGCGACCAGGTCACACCATCCGGTAGCCAGGGACACGAGGCCGATGGACTCCGGACATTCGCATAGGAAAAGTATGCGGGAGTCATCAGATGCGGAGCTGCCCTCGGCGAAGCAGCGAAAGACCGCGTCTCCACAGGCCTCGATGTCGGACGTACTTGTGCAGATAGCACAACTTATCGCAGCATCCCAGCAGCCGACAGAAACGGTGTCGGATCGGGAATTATCCGACGGCGCTGGGTCGGTACGCTCTGCCGAAGCATCGGGGGCGGACGACCGGGAGCATCATGAGGTCCGACCGGATGGTGAAAGGGATACGGATGACTTGGAGCTATCCCTTTCGGAATAACATAAAGCTGCCGTGGACTTCATCAGGCACTTTCTCCCTCAAGTTGTTCCATCGGGCCAGACTGCTGCGGTTCCGGACAAGAGAATTATAGCGTCATTGGACTCTGATTTCTTTGAGCGGTTCAGGGACATCGCTCCCGAGTTTCCGTCTCAGTCCAATAATGTTGCAAGAACATTTGAATTATTGAATGACGCTATATTCAAACTTGCTTCCAAAATGGGGAAAGCAGGTTTCTTGTCCACCAATACTCTCAACCTGCCTTTCATTAATGCAAGGAATAAATTCGACACGGCAGGACAGGGTATCCGGAGAGTTCCTCTGCGTATGGACGATGAGGCGGAAGACTTAGAGTTATCATTACCGTCGGCGGCGTCTATTCCAACCGCGGTGTTGGAAACAACTATTTCGTCTAACAGAGCCAGTTTAGATGCCTTATCTTACGCAGATCACCTTACTAAGGCATTATCACTGCGCCTTCAAGGGAAAGAATTTCAGGATATACAATCCTCTTTAAGACTTCTTTCAAGGGCAGTAGCTTATTCCACGTGTAACTCCGCCCTTTCAGTGGCAAACCTGGAGTTGGTTAGACGTGACGCAGCCCTAGCTACATCCACACTCGTGGATACTAAGGTGAAGAACTCTCTCAGAGTCGCTTCGGTCTCCGGAGAACTCCTCTTTGACGGCAAGCTTTCTGCAATTTATGATAAAATTACAAAGAAAGCTTCGGATTCTCTGCTGTTCAAATCTGCTTCTAAGAAGTCGGACACGGCAGATAAGAGTAAGACAGGCACTTCTGGGTCTAATGCGCCCAAGAGAGGTTCCTATAGAGGTTCCGGTGCGTCCTCTTGGTCTTATTCAAGACACTGTCAAGGTAGCGACTCACGTTCGGGACGTCCTTCGGGTCGGGACAACCGGTCAGACGCCCCGAGGTTGACGGGACGAGGTGCGGGTCGTGGAGGACGTGGTTTCTCCTACCGCAGGCCTCGCAGGTCCAGGAGGTGATGGCTTAAACCTCTATCGCGTACTGGTTGGTGGAAGGTTGTCGAGTTTTTCACAAGAGTGGGCGTCGATTACGGACGACCCTTGGGTGAGAGGGGTGACTTCGGAAGGTCTAAAGATATCCTTCAAATGAAAGCCTCCATTAACTCGAAGTCCAAAATGGACTCAACTTCCGTCAAATCCGCAGAAAAGAGACGCTCTATTATCAGAGGTGCAGTCTCTTTTAATGAAGAACGCGGTAGAGGTCGTAGAAAACCAGGAGACTCCGGGATTCTACAGCCATCTGTTTCTGGTTCCGAAACCAGACGGCTCGTTCCGTCCAGTCATAGATTTGAGCTGGATAAACAAGCTGATCGTCGCTCCGAAGTTTTATATGGAGACGATTCGGTCGGTCAGACCGAGTATTCGGGTGAACGATTATGCAACGAGCATAGATCTCAAAGATGCGTACTTTCACGTCATGGTACATCCGACATTCAGAAAGTATCTACGCTTCGCAGTCCTAGGAGTGGTGTATCAATTCCGGGCGATGTGCTTCGGATTGAATCTAGCACCCTGGGCTTTCACTCGGGTAATGAACTCGGTAATGATCTATTTCCGAGCTCATTCGTCTGCGGTAACGTCGGCCTACCTGGACGACATTCTTCAGAGGTACGGCAACGAGTTAACGCTTCAGAACGATGTTCAGAATCTACTTCTATTGCTCCGACGTCTCGGTTTTATAGTAAACGAGGAGAAGTCGGATCTGGTGCCGTCCAAGTCATTCACACATCTGGGAATGAGCTTCGAGACGCACAACAATCTCGTTCGTCTGCCGTTAACCAGAGCGAAATTAGTCAGTTGTTACGCTCGCTATTGTCTGCACGCAGACAAAGTCACAGCGAGAGAATTTATGAGACTGATAGGTCTGTGCGGAGCCGCTGCGGATCTCATTCCGATAGGGCGGTTACGCACGCGTCCTCTCCAAATTTTCTTGACTCAGAATTGGAGTGTGAAAATTCATTCGCTCGACATAGACGTTTTCTTGTCAGATCAAGTGAAACGAGAGATTCAGACTTGGGCAAACATTCAGTGGTTAACTCAGGGAGTTCCGCTGCAGTTGCCGGATAAGAGTTTTACCATTATGACGGATGCCAGTCAAACAGGTTGGGGTGCATCATTGATCCCAACGGATTCGAGATGCCAGTGTCTTTGGGATCCGCAATTCCTGGGCAAGCACATAAACATCAAGGAAATGATGTCAATTTGGCTTGCGTTACGTCATTGGATGGACATTATTCACAATGCTCATGTCCAAATCCTATCCGACAATACGACAGTAGTGGCGTATATACGGAATCAGGGAGGCACTCAATCAGTTCCGTTGTTCAGTCTAACGGAAAGAATCCTTCTGTTTGCGCTAGAACATCAGGTTCTTCTTTCGGTCCATCACATACCGGGTCGTCTGAATGTACTAGCAGACTCCCTTTCACGAAAGGGTCGCTTGTTGCCGTCGGAGTGGACTCTCAACAAACAAGTATTCAATCAGATTTGCTACCAATGGGAACGGCCAATGATAGACTTATTTGCGACACATCTCAACAATCAGTTGCAGACGTATGTGTCTCCGTGTCCGGATCCAAGAGCATTTGCAGTAGACGCTCTGTCGATCCCTTGGGACGGAATGATAGGATATGCGTATCCTCCAGCGCCGTTAATTCAGCAAGTATTGCTAAAGATAAAACAATCTCAATGCAAGATTCTGTTGGTAGCATCTCTGTCTCCACAGAGACCGTGGATAAATCTACTCAGGTGTCTGTTGTGGGACCTACCGCGAAAGCTTCCTCCACGGGAGGATCTTCTTTCGCAGGGGAAATCGCGTCAACTCCATCACAACCCGCAAGGTCTCAACCTTCACGTTTTTCCGTTGTGCGGTCCTTCTTGCATGGCAAGCACTTTACAGGACGAGCAGTGGACGCGATTTCTAACTGTAGGAGGACCTCCTCTTCGCTAAACTATGCGGCTAAGTGGAAGGTTTTTCGTCGTTGGTGTAGGGATCATTCTGTGGATATTTTTGATCCCTCTATACCAGACATTGCAAACTTTCTAGTATACATGTTTGACGAAATCAAACTGCAGCCTGTTACTATTAAGGGTTATAGGTCTATGTTATCTGATACCTATGCACATCATGATAGTTTACAAATTGGATCTAATGTCTCTTTATCTAAGTTGGTTAGAAACTTCTCGACAAATAGACCCAGAACTCTTAGGTTAATTCCTAAATGGAATTTAGCTTGGGTTCTTCTTAAACTGAAGGAAAAGCCATTTGAACCTCTTGGGACAGTAGATTTCAAATTCTTATCTTATAAGACAGCTTTTCTCTTAGCTTTCTCTTCTGCTAGAAGAGTCAGTGAGCTTCATGCACTGTCGGTGGATGATTCTCACTATCATAGTGTCGGGAACACTATCACCTTCACTACTAATGTGGGTTTTTTAGCTAAGAATCAGGCACCTAATAAATATCCGGAACCTATTGTTATTAAGGCTCTTCCGTCTTCAGACGGGCGTAGGCCTTTACTCTGTCCTGTTAGAGCGTTATGTATCTATAAACAGAGATCTCAGTTTATCAGAAAGGGACGAAAACGTTTCTTTCTGTCTCTGATGCCTAATAGAAGGGACATTTCGGTCAATTCTATTGCTAGATGGATTCAATTAACTATCCGTACTGCTTATGAGAGTTTATCTTCTTCTCAGCAGTCTGTGCTTAAGATTTCGGCTCATGAAGTAAGAGCTCTTGCTACTAATAGTATTGCTATTACAGATTTAATGAAGGCTGCTTATTGGTCTCAGCCATCCACATTCACGAATTTTTATCTCAGAAATATTGAGTCCATTTCTGGAGACCAGCATTGTTTAGGTCCGTTATCTGTTGCTCAGAATGTCGTCCACTAAACAGTTGCAACTATAGTTATGCAGGCTTTCTGTTCCGGCAGTGACTCCGTCCGGCTGCCCTCTTCGCTCTGGGCTATTTGACCCAGGGCAAGGGGAAGGGGGGGGGGGGGAGGGTGTTCCCTTAGGTCACCTGCTTTATAGTGAAAAGCAAGGGAATGCCTCCTCCGAAGTCAGTATTTCTGAGTCGTTTCCGGGATGGTTTTAAAGTGTAATATTAATGTTAAAAATTCATTCATGTCATATTTTTAAAGTGTAGCTCGGTGTGAAGCATTTGTATATGTCAAGTGTCAAACGGGCGTTAATATACAATCCTCGGACACTTTTAAAAGAATATAAAGAGTCTCAATTCTCTGGACTAACTTTATTTATTGGCTTACTTTAAAAATAATTAGTATAAAGCGTTATACTGGATGTTAATAGAGAACATGAATGTTATTGTGCTCAATTATGAAGGGTATTGTATCTTTCTAATTTAACATAAAATAAGAAAGATACATGTAAAGCCTAATACTCCTTTTCTCCTTGAGGGGTTGCCTCTATATTATATAGTTGAGCTTATTGGATTTTCTTCTATGTCCTAGGCCCTCCAGCCTTTTTACTATTCAGCTAAGTCTGGGTCATTGGTACAGTATAAAAATGTTAAAAAATTTATAGTAATTTATATATTTTTTATACTTACCAATGACCCAGACGGGGATGGCCCTCCCAGGAGTTGGGAACTCTTACCTCCCCGCTGAGTACATAGCGCTGACCAGGCACTGCCAGTAAGAATGATAATTGGCGCCAATTTCGGAACGTCCTTGACACTGCGCATGCGCAGTAGGGGCGAAGTATGGAGGTCCTATAGGACATGATTTCTTTTGGTTTTGGATGCAAATTTTGGGGATTGGGGGGCAAAATTTGTGTTTGGCACTGGATTTTTTAGAGTTAGCACCAGCTAAGTCTGGGTCATTGGTAAGTATAAAAAATATATAAATTACTATAAATTTTTTAACTTTCGAGGCAGCAGCCATTTTGTTGTCATTCTTGTTATCAAGTTACACTGGTTGTTCAGTGTTTTCCTCTCTCCCTTTCCTTTAAGTCCCCTCTTGCTATTCTCCCATGCCTTTGGCATATTTTCTGTAATTTTATTACTAAAATTTCTTGGGAGTTTTAGCTGAATAACAGAATGAATTCTGTTCTTTTCCCCATGTTTACGTCTTCACCTATGGGTGGTTAGGCGTAGTGTTCTGCATCTACCATCTGATGTTCTGCAGTTTCTTCCCTGGAAGTCTCTGTTTTGCATCAGATAGTGTATTATTGGTAACTGATTTCGGGCCTGGGTGCCTGGAGTCTTATTCTACTGTTTTTACACTTATTGTTTACATTTACAACAGCCCTCTGTGTGAGGGGGGATTTCTTGAAAATAATATCTTGATGTTAATTTAATCATAACTAGATACATTATTATTGTTCGTAAGTGTTGCATAAATTGTTTAAAATATTTTTTAAATTTTTGTCCACACTTAGGCTTGGGATCCATTGGGGCTCAACGTTACTTTTCAGAAACTTGGGCTGTTCTGAAAAAATATTTTTTCAAAATTTTTTGATTTCAATTATTTTTTCTATGTTAATGGATCATATTATTATGTATTTTGATTCTCAGGGGTTGGTGCGAGTACTAGGACTTTGTTTTCTTTTCACATTGAAAGGATTTTGGTCAATTGTAATAAGAGGAAATCTTCCTCTGACTTTTATAATCATTGTATATGTAGTCAGTGTACTCGCACTAGCTCCTGTTCTGTATGTGATAATTTCGATGACAACATGGGAAGCGTGTGTCACGGTATGTTAGTGGGGAATTGGACATTCCGGTCCTTTCCCCACAGGGTCACTCTACTTTATCAATTTCTATTTCAGATGATCAAGATTAGGGTGATGTATCCGTGATGTCTTCCAAAAGTGTGCCTCCGTCGTCACAATTAATGAAGAGCTAGCGGAAAAGTGCTCATGTAAATACGCCAGTTGCCTAAGAGGACCTAGTAGGTTCGACGGCCTTTGACGTCCGCTAGCTCGCCCGGTGTAGCGTCCATTCATCGAATGGTTCGGCAGCCGGGTTCGTCCGTTGCAGTCTAGAAGGAGTTTCGGGGTGATGCGAGCACTATAAATCAACCAAATGCACACCCAGTGACGGCGGATTAGAGGGAGAACGGAGGAAGCCTTTTAGTCCGGTTCCTAGCTCGTCCAGGTCCATCCGGACGGCGAGCGAGAGAGGCCCCTCTCTCGTACAACAACGTCTGGCCCCAGATGTTGTGGTACAAAATGTTTCGCATTCGGAGCATACGTCCGCCGCTCGGGGCGCTCCGACATATAGTCAGTCCGGAGAGACTGTCAATAAGGCTTCCTCATTCTCATGGTAGCGCACACGACCGCTCTTGGCTACGTGACCTCGGATATCCAGTCAGCTTCGCCAATCGGACAATCATCGGCGACCAGGTCATACCATCCGGTAGCCAGGGACACGAGGCCTGCAGACTCCGGACGTTCGCATAAGAAAGTGTGCGGGAGTCAACATACACGGAGCTTCCGACGGCAATGCTTCGTAAGACCGCTACTGCACAGGCCTCGGTGACGGACGTGCTATCCCAAATAGCACAACTTATCGCAGCATCCCAGCAACAACTGAATCTGTCGCATCATGTATTATCCGACGATGCTGGGTCGGGACGCTCCACGGAAGCAGGTACGGATGTCCGAAAATTTCATCCGGTCCGACGGGATACCGAAAGGGATTCGGAGGATTTCGAGCTTTCCCTTTCGGAACAACATATGCTGTTGTGTATGTCATCTGACTTTATCTTCTACAGGTTCTTTCGTCGGACCAGAATTCTGCGATGCCGGATAAGAAACTGATAGCGTCGGTAGACTTAGAAATTTTTGGTTCAGTTCAGGGACATCGTCCCTCAGTTCCGACATAGTGCAATAATGTCACACAAACTTTCGAATTATTGAATGACGCTATATATTATTATTATATGCTTGCTATTACCAAGCATTTCTTGTTTCTTGTTCGCAAAGTTACGGAGATGTCTTTCAAAGTGTGCTTCTGTCGTCATAGTTAATGAAGAGCTAGCGGCAATAACTGCTCATGGAATATGTCTATCGCCTAAGAGGTCCCTTGTAGGATCAACGGAGTGACATTCGCTAGCTCACCCGGTGTAGCGTCCATTCATCGAATGGTTTGGCAGCCGGGTTCGTCCGTTGCGGTCTAGGAAGGAGATTTGGGTGATGCGAGCACTATAATAACTTTAGTACTCACCCAGTGACGACGGATTGAGGACAGATCGGAGGAAGCCTGTTAGTCCGGTTCCTGGCTTGTCCAGGTCCGTCCGGACTGTGAGCGAGAGAGGTCCCTCTCTCGTACAACAACATAAGGGACCGCTTGTTGTGGTTTAAGATATTTCGCATTCGGAGCATATGTCCGCCGCTCGGGACGCTCCGTTATATTGACAGTCTGAGAGACTGTCGATAATGCTTCCTCATCCTCACAGCAGTGCACACGACCGCACATTGGCTACGTGACCTCGAGTATCCGACCAGTTTCGTCATGCAGTGATTCCACGGTGAACAGGTCACGCCATCCGGTAGCCAAGGGACACGCTCGCATAATAGAAGTATGCACGGGGTAACAATCACGGAGCTTCCAGCGGCAATGCATCGTAAGACCGCTTCTCCACAGGCCTCAGTGACGGACGTGCTATCCAAGTTAGCACAGTTTATCGCAGCATCCCAGCAATCGACAGTTTCTCGGTCGGATCAGGAATTATCCGACGGCGCTGGGTCGGTGCGCTCTGCTGTTGCATCAGGTTCGGACGACCAAACTCTTTATAGGGTCCGACAGGATGGCGAAAGGGATTCGGACGATTTCGAGTTTTCCCTTTCGGAACAACGGAAGCTGCCATACATTTCTTCCGGCATTATCTTCCAGTGGTTGTTCCTTCGGACTACATTGCTGCGATGTTGGATAAGAGACTTATAGCGTCATTGGACACGGAATTTTGGATCGGTTCAGGGACATTGTCCCTAACTTACCGACGCAGTCCAATAATGTCATTAGAACATTTGTATTATTTATCGATGCTATATATATATAAGCCTGCTACCAAGCATGATAGTTTAGTTTCTTGTCCGCAATGCTCAATTCTGCCTTTTATCATTTCTAGGAATAATTTATTTTGGCAGAACAGGGCATACCGAGAGTTTATATGCGTCTAGACGGCGGGGTTAAAGACTGGAAATTATCTTTTTTGCCGTCTATGTCTTTTCCAACCTCAATGTTGGGAACGACAATGTTGTCTAAAAGACTTAACTTAGATGCTTTATCATACGTAGTCCACCTTACTGAGGCGTTATCATTACGTCTTCAAGAGAAAGAATTCCGGGATATGATCCTCAATGTGATTTCTTTCAAGGGCAGTAGTTTGTCCACGTATAACTCCGCCCTTCAGTGGCAACCTGGAGTTGGTTAGACGTGACGCAGCCCTAGCTACATCCACGCGCGTGGATAGTAAGGTGAAGAACTCTCTCAGAGTCGCTTCGGTCTCGGAGAAGCTTCTCTTCGACGGCAACTTTTCAACAATCCATGAATTGCTCGATATACATGTTCTCTTGTCTATCAAGCGTAGCAAGAGATTCAGACTGGGGCAAACATTCGGTGGTTGACTCAGAGAGTGCCACTGCAGTTGCCGGATCCGAGTTTTATAATTATGACGGTTGCCAGTCAAACAGGTTGGGGTACAATATTGATCCCAACGGATTCGTAGTGCCAGGGTCTTTGGGTTCCGCAGTCTCTAGGCAAGCACTTATCTCCACGGAATGTTTTTTAGGCTTGCTTTATGTCATTGGATGAACATTATTCAGAAACGCATGTCCAAATCCTGTTCGATAATACGACAGTAGTTGCGTATCTCCGGAACCAGGGAGGCACTCATTCGATTCCGTTATTCAATTTAACGGAAAGAATCCTTCTGTTTGTTATAGTAGACCAAGTTCTGCTTCGATCCGTCATATTCCGGGTCGTCTGATTGTATTACCGGACTCCCTTTCACGTAAGGGTCGCTTGTTGCCGTCAGAATGGACTCTCAACAAACAAGTATTCAATCAGATTTGCTATCAATGGGAGCGCCCAATGATAATTTATTTACGACACAACTTGCTAATCAATTGCAGACGTATGTGTTTGCTTGTCTGGATCTCTGAGCTTCTGTTGTTAACGCTCTATTGATCTAATAGGACGGAATGATAGGATATGCATATCCTCCTGCGCTGTTGTTTCAGCAAGTATTGCTAAGATAAACAACCACAATACATTTCTGTTGATAGCATCTCTGTCTTCACAGAGACCGTGGGTAAATTTACTCAGATGTCTACTGTGGGACTTAACGCGAAAACTTCCTCCATGAGAGGATCTTCTTTCGCTGGGGAAAATCGTGTCATCTTCATCACAACCCGCAAGGTCTCAACCTTCACGTATTCTGTTGTGTGGTCCTTATTGCATTGTAAGCATTGTACTGGACGAGCTTTGGATGCGATTTCTTACTGTAGGAGAACCTCTTCTTCGCTATTCTATACGGCTAAAGTGGAGGCTCTTCCGTCGTTGTTGTAGGGATCACTATGTTGATATTGTTGATCCCTCCATACTAGTCATTGCAACTTTCTAGTATACTTGTTTGACAAGATCTACTGCAGCCAGATACTATTAAGGTTATAGGTCTATGTTATCTCATACCTATGCACTCTATGATAGTTTACAATTGAGTCTTATGTCTCTTTATCTAAGTCAGTTAGTAACTTTTCGATAAATAGACTTAGAATCATTAGATTAAATTTCTATATGGAATTTAACTTCGGTTCTTATTTAGCTAAGTAATCATTTGAGCCTCTGGAAACAGTAGTTTTCAAATTCTGACCTTTTAGACAGTAATTCTGTTGGCTTCTCTTTTACTGAAGAGTCAGTGAGCTTCATGCACTATCGGTGGATGATTCTCACTTTCGTAGTTTCGGAATCACTACTTCCTTTACTATTTAGGTTGGATTTTTGGTCAAGTGTCAGGCTCCTAATAAATATCCGGAACCTATTGTTATTAAGGTCCTTCCGTCTTTGTATGGGCATAGGCCTTTACTCTGTCCGGTTAGAGTTTACGTATTTATAAACAGATATCTGTTTATTACTACGGACGTAAGCTTCTTCTGTCTTTGATGCCTAATAGAAGGACGTTACGCTCCATTCTATTGCTAATGGATTCAATTAACTATCGGTGCTGCTTATGGTATATCATTAACTCAGCAGTTGTGCTTGAGATTTCGGCTCATGAAGTAAGAGTTCTTTCTACATCTTGGGCTTACATTAATAGTGTTGCTATTATAGATTTTTGAAGGCTGCTCATTGCGCTCAGCCATCCACATTCTTGAATTTTTTATCTCAGAAATATCGAGTCCATTTCTGGAGGCCTCTTTTGGCAGGTCTATTATCTACTGCTCAGAATGTCATTCACTTAACAGTTGCTACTATAGCTAGGTAGGCGGTCTGTTTCGGCAGTGACTTCGTTCTGCTGCCTTCTTCGCTCTGGGCTATTTGACCCAGGGCAAGAAAAAAGGGGGGGGGGGGGGGGAAGGTGTTCCCTTGGGTCACCTGTTTTACTATGAAAACAAGGGGATACCTCCTCCGGAGTTAGTAATTCTGAGCTGTTACTGGGATGGTTTTTTAGTGAGAAGTTTATGTTTTAAAAATTCATTCAGGTCTTAGTTTTTAAAGTATAGCTTTTGAATATAGCACGTGTCAAACGGACGTTATTATACAATCCTCAGACACTTTTAAGGAGTATAAAGAGTCTCTATTCTCTAGAATTACTTTATTTATTGGCTTACTTTAAAAATTATTAGTATAAGGATTATACTAGATATTAATAGAGTACATGGATGTATGATGCTCAATTTTGCAAGGTGTTGTATCTTTCTAATTTAACATAAATAAGAAAGATACATGTAAGGCCTAATACTTCTTTTTCCCTAGAGGGGATGACTCTATTTTATATAATTGAGCGTATTCCAACTTGCTCTATGTCCTAGGCCCTCCAGCCTTTTTACTATTCAGCTATGTCTGGATCATTGGTACAGTATAAAAATGTTAAAAAATTTATAGTAATTTATATATTTTTTATACTTACCAATGACCCAGACGGGGATGGCCCTCCCAGGAGTTGGGAACTCATACCTCCCCACTGAGTACATAGCGCTTACCAGGCACTGGTTATAAGAATGATTAATGGCGCCAATTTCGGAACATCCTTGACACTGCGCATGCGCAGTAGAGGTGAAGTGTGGAGGGCCATTCAGGACATGTTTTCTTTGGTTTTAGATGCAAATTTTGGGGATTGGGGGGCAAAATTTGTGTTTGGCCCTATATTTTAAGAGTTAGCACCAGCTATGTCTGGGTCATTGGTAAGTATAAAAAATATATAAATTACTATAAATTTTTTAACTTTCTTCCATTTTCCATTAAAAAATGTTGCCACTGGCTATGACCTTTGAACCTAGTTTAGTCAGGGATCAACATATTCCTTTGGCATGCCCTACAGGGCACATTTATGATCAGGATGGTTTGAAACTTGGTATGTTTGCTTGGGGTTACCTCTAGATGGGAGCTATCGATTTTCTTCCATTTCCGTCAAAAATAGTTGCCATTGGCAACAACCTCTTATGAACTTAGTAAAAACATAGTGCAGTTAAGCATCAATATTTCCCTTTGACACACCCTGCAGGGCACATTTATGATTGGATCGCTTGCAAACTTGATGTGCTTGTGTGGGGTGAAATCTATATGGGAGCTGTCGATTTTCTTCCATTTCTGTCAAAAAATGTTGCCGCTGACCTTTGAACTTAGTTTAGTCAGACCTCAATATTTCCCTTCCAGGGCAGATTTATGATCGGATCACTTTGAAACTTGGTATGTGTGTTCGGGGGTGACCTCTAGATGTGAGCTATTGCTTTTTTTCGTTTCCATAAAAAATTATTGTTGTTATCACCAGCCTTTGAACTTGCTGTATTTGTGCATCAACTTATCCCTTTTGAACTCTCTGCAGGGTATATTTATGAATTTCCATAAAAAAACCCCAAAAAGCATTGCCACAAGTAATGACCTTCAAACTTAATGCATTTGTGCATTAAAATCTTCCTTCGGCATGCCTCAGAGGGCACATTCATTATCAGGTTGTTTTGAAACTTTGTATGCTTATGCAGGGTGACAAAGATAGGCGCTATTGATATTTTTATACTGTACCAATGACCCAGACTTAGCTGGTGCTAACTCTAACAAAACCAGGGCCAAACACAAATTTTGCCCCCCAATCCCCAAAATTTGCATCCAAAACAAAAAGAAATCATGTCCTAAAGGACCTCCATACTACGCCTCTACTGCGCATGCGCAGTGACGCAGACGTCCCGAAATTGGCGCCAATTATCATTCTCTGTTTGGCCCTTCATCAGTCAACATCTCACTGATCATTGTGCTTGTAAATCTCAGTTTAAAGGATGCCAGACACGTAATTTTTGGAGAAAATGTGATTCTAAGGAGGATAGAAGGAGGAGAGGAAAAAGAAGTGACAAAAAATAATCAGGGCTGTACTTAAAATTTTTTGATGAAATTATGTTAAGTTGCCTATTTTCGAGGCATGGGCCTCTTGTTGTCATTCTTGCTAATTGTTGCACTGCTTATTCAGTGTTTCCTCTCCCCTAGCCTTCTAAAGTCCCCCCTTGCAATTCTCCCATGCTTTTGGCATATTTTTGAGAAATTTCATTTCTAAAATTTCCTGGGAGAGTTGCTTGGTTACAGAATGTTTTCTGTTATTTTCCCCATAGTTACGTTTTCACCCATGGGTGTATAACGTTTGTGTTCTGCATCTTCCATCTGATGTTCTACAGATTCTCCCCTGGGAGTCTCTGTTTTGCATCAGATAGAGTGTAATTGATGACTGATTCCGGGCCAGTTTTTTCAGTGCCTGGAGTCATGTTTTCTGGTGTTTTTACACTGTTTGTTTTCATTGGCAACAGCCTTTTTTGAGGGGGGCTGTTTGCCTTTGCTGTAGTTTATCTCACTATAAGATACATTTATATTATCCGAAAGTGTCTCATTAATTATTTAATATAAATTTAAAATTTTTGACCACACTTTGCCATCGGATCCATCGAGGCTCAACGTTACTTTTCAGCAACTTGGGCTTCGCTGAAAAAATATTTTTTCAAAATTATTTTGTTTTGCAATTGTTTTTTCATTTATTAATGGATCATGTTATTATGTATCTTTGTGTCAGGGGTTTTTGCGAGTAACTAGGACTTATTGTTGTTCTTTCACAATGAAGGGACGTTGTTCAAATTGTAATAGGAAGAAATTTTCCTCTGACTTTCATGATCATTGTATTAATTGTAGTCAGTGTTCTCGCATTAATCCCTGTCCTATATGTGAACATTGGGATGAGAAACATTGGAAACGTGTGTCACGATATGTTGTTTATGGAGAAAGAGCGATTCCGGCTCTTTCTCCGCAAGGTCACTCTACTCTCTCAGTTTCTATTTCAGAGGAACCAGAACAGGGTGATGTTTCCATGTTATCTTCTTCAAGTGTGCGTCCGTCGTCACAAATGAATTCAGAGCTAGCGGCAAAAGTGCTCATGGAGATTAGACAAATGTCGTCCGCTAGCTCGCCCGGTGTAGCATCCATTCACCGAATGGTTCGGCAGCCGGGTTCGTCCGATGCGGTCCAAGAGGAAATTTTGGGTGATGCGAGCACTATAAACATAACAGATGCGCACCCAGTGACGGCGGATAGTAAGCGAGAACGGAGGAAGCCTTTGAGTCCGGTTCCTAGGTCGTCCAGGTCCAGCCGGGCCGCGAGCGAGAGAGGCCCCTCTCTCGTACAACAACATCTGGGACCAGATGTTGTGGTACAAAATGTGTCTTTAGCGGAGCATACGTCCGTCGCTCGGGACGCTCCGTTGTATAAGCAGTCCGCAGAGACTGTTAAGGCTTCCTCTTCTCGTCAGCGCACACGACCGCACCTTGGCTGCGTGACCGCCGATATATTACCAGCTTCGCCGATCAAGGATTCTTCGGCGACCAGGTCACACCATCCGGCAGCCAGGGATTCGAGACCGATGGACTCCGGACGTTCGCATAGGAAAAGTATGCGGGAGCCATCTGATGCCGAGCTGCCCTCGGCGAAGCAGCGAAAGACTGCGCCTCCGCAGGTCTCGACGCCGGACATTCTTGTGCAGATAGCACAGCTTATCGCAGCATCCCAGCAGCCGACAGAAACGGTGTCGGATCGAGAATTATCCGACGGCGCTGGGTCGGTACGCTCCGCCGAATCATCGGGGGCGGACGACCGGGAACATCATGAGGTCCAACCGGATGGTGAAAGGGATACGGATGACTTGGAGCTATCCCTTTCGGAACAACATAAAGCTGCCGTGGACTTCATCCGGCACTTTCTCCCTCAAGTTGTTCCGTCGGGCCAGACTGCCGCGCTTCCGGACAAGAGAATTATAGCGTCATTGGACTCTGAATTTTTTGAGCGGTTCAGGGACATCGCTCCCGAGTTTCCGTCGCAGTCCAATAATGTTGCAAGAACATTTGAATTATTGAACGACGCTATATTTAAACTTGCTTCCAGGACGGGGAAAGCAGGTTTCTTGTCCGCTAATACTCTCAACCTGCCTTTCATTAATGCAAGGAATAAATTCGATACGGCAGGACAGGGTATACCGAGAGTTCCTCTGCGTATGGACGACGAGGCGGAAGACTTAGAGCTATCATTACCGTCGTCAGCTTCTATTCCAACCGCGGTGTTGGAAACAGCTATTGCGTCTAACAGAGCCAATTTAGATGCCTTATCTTACGCAGATCACCTTACTAAGGCGTTATCACTGCGCCTTCAGGGGAAAGAGTTTCAGGATATACAATCCTCTTTAAGACTTCTTTCAAGGGCAGTAGCTTATTCCACGTGTAACTCCGCCCTTTCAGTGGCAAATCTGGAGTTGGTTAGACGTGACGCAGCCCTAGCTACATCCACACTAGTGGATTCTAAGGTGAAGAACTCTCTTAGAGTCGCTTCGGTCTCAGGAGAACTTCTCTTTGACGGCAAGCTTTCCGCTATTTATGATAAAATTACAAAGAAAGCTAAGGATTCTCTGTTGTTCAAATCTGCTCCTAAGAAGTCGGATACAGCAGACACGAATAAGACAGGCACTTCTGGGTCTAATGCGCCCAAGAGAGGTTCCTATAGAGGTTCCGGTGCGTCCTCTTGGTCTTATTCGAGAGACCGTCAGGATAGCGACTCTCGTTCGGGACGTCCTTCAGGCCGGGACAATCGGTCGGACACCCCGAGGTCGACGGGGCGAGGTGCGGGTCGTGGAAGACGTGGTGTCTCCTACCGCAGGCCTCGCAGGTCCAGGAGGTGATGGCTTAAACCTCTATCGTGTTCCGGTTGGCGGAAGGTGTTTTCACAAGAATGGGCGTCGATTACGGACGACCCTTGGGTGAGAGGAGTGACTTCGGAAGGTCTAAAGATATCCTTCAAACGAAAGCCTCCATTAACTCGAAGTCCAAAGTGGACTCATCTTCCGTCAAATCCGCAGAAAAGAGACGCTCTGTTATCAGAGGTGCAGTCTCTTTTAATGAAGAACGCGGTAGAGGTCGTAGAAAACCAGGAATCTCCGGGATTCTACAGCCATCTGTTTCTGGTTCCGAAACCAGACGGCTCGTTCCGTCCAGTCATAGATTTGAGCTGGATAAACAAGCTGATCGTCGCTCCAAAGTTTTATATGGAGACGATTCGATCGGTACGAGCGAGTATTCGGGTGAACGATTATGCAACGAGCATAGATCTCAAAGATGCGTACTTTCACGTCATGGTACATCCGACATTCCGAAAGTATCTACGCTTCGCAGTCCTAGGAGTGGTGTATCAATTCCGGGCGATGTGCTTCGGATTGAATCTAGCACCCTGGGCTTTCACTCGGGTAATGAACTCGGTAATGATCTACTTCCGAGCTCATTCGTCTGCGGTAACGTCGGCCTACCTGGACGACATTCTTCAGAGGTACGGCAACGAGTTAACGCTTCAGAACGATGTTCAGAATCTTCTTCTATTGCTCCGACGTCTCGGTTTTATAGTAAACGAGGAGAAGTCGGATCTGGTGCCGTCCAAGTCATTCACTCATCTGGGAATGAGCTTCGAGACGCACAACAATCTCGTTCGTCTGCCGTTAACCAGAGCAAAATTAGTCAGTTGTTACGCTCGCTATTGTCTGCACGCAGACAAAGTCACGGCGAGAGAATTTATGAGACTGATAGGTCTGTGCGGAGCCGCCGCGGATCTCATTCCGATGGGGCGGTTATGCACACGTCCTCTTCAAATTTTCCTGACTCAGAATTGGAGTGTGAAAATTCATTCGCTCGATGTAGACGTTCTCTTGTCAGATCAAGTGAACAAGAGATTCAGACTTGGGCAAACATTCAGTGGTTAACTCAAGGAGTTCCGCTGCAGTTGCCGGATCCGAGTTTTACCGTTATGACGGATGCCAGTCAAACAGGTTGGGGTGCATCATTAATCCCAACGGATTCGAGATGCCAGGGTCTTTGGGATCCGCAATTCCTGTGCAAGCACATAAACATCAAGGAAATGATGTCAATTTGGCTTGCGTTACGTCACTGGATGGACATTATTCACGATGCTCATGTCCAAATCCTATCCGACAATACGACAGTAGTGGCGTATATACGGAATCAGGGAGGCACTCATTCAGTTCCGTTGTTCAATCTAACGGAAAGAATCCTTCTGTTTGCGTTAGAACATCACGTTCTTCTTTCGGTCCGTCACATACCGGGTCGTCTGAATGTGCTAGCAGACTCCCTTTCACGAAAGGGTCGCTTGTTGCCGTCGGAGTGGACTCTCAACAAACAAGTATTCAATCAGATTTGCTACCAATGGGAACGGCCAATGATAGACTTATTTGTGACACATCTCAACAATCAGTTGCAAACGTATGTGTCTCCGTGTCCGGATCCAAGAGCATTTGCAGTAGACGCTCTGTCGATCCCTTGGGACGGAATTTTAGGATATGCGTATCCTCCAGCGCCGTTAATTCAACAAGTATTGCTAAAGATAAAACAATCTCAGTGCAAGATTCTGTTGGTAGCATCTCTGTCGCCACAGAGACCGTGGATAAATCTACTCAGGTGTCTGTTGTGGGACCTACCGCGGAAGCTTCCTCCACGGGAGGATCTTCTTTCGCAGGGGAAATCGCGCCAACTCCATCACAACCCGCAAGGTCTCAACCTTCACGTTTTTCCGTTGTGCTGTCCTTCTTGCATGGCAAGCACTTTACAGGACGAGCAGTGGACGCGATTTCTAACTGTGGGAGGACCTCCTCTTCGCTAAACTATGCGGCTAAGTGGAAGGTTTTTCGTCGTTGGTGTAGGGATCATTCTGTAGATATATTCGATCCCTCTATACCAGACATTGCAAACTTTCTAGTATACTTGTTTGACGAAATCAAACTGCAGCCTGTTACTATAAAGGGTTATAGATCTATGTTATCTGATACCTATGCACATCATGATAGTTTATAAATTGGATCTAATGTCTCTTTATCGAAGTTGGTTAGAAACTTTTCGATAAATAGACCCAGAACTCTTAGATTAATTCCTAAGTGGAATTTAGCTTGGGTTCTTCTTAAATTGAAGGAAAAGCCATTTGAACCTCTTGGGACAGTAGATTTCAAATTCTTATCTTATAAGACAGCTTTTCTCTTAGCTTTCTCTTCTGCTAGAAGAGTCAGTGAGCTTCATGCACTATCGGTGGATGATTCTCATTATCGAACACTATCACCTTCACTACTAATGTGGGTTTTTTAGCTAAGAATCAGGCTCCTAATAAATATCCGGAACCTATTGTTATTAAGGCTCTTCCGTCTTCAGACGGGCGTAGGCCTTTACTCTGTCCTGTTAGAGCATTACGTATCTATAAACAGAGATCTCAGTTTATCAGAAAGGGACGGAAACGTTTCTTTCTGTCTTTGATGCCTAATAGAAAGGATATTTCAGTCCATTCTATTGCTAGATGGATTCAGTTAACTATCCGTACTGCTTATGAAGATTTATCTTCTTATCAGCAGTCTGTGCTTAAGATTTCTGCTCATGAAGTAAGAGCTCTTTCTACTTCCTGGGCTTATGCTAATAGTGTTGCTATTACAGATTTAATGAAGGCTGCTTATTGGTCTCAGCCATCCACATTTACGAATTTTTATCTCAGAAATATTGAGTTCATTTCTGGAGACCTGCATTGTTTAGGTCCGTTATCTGTTGCTCAGAATGTCGTCCACTAAACAGTTGCAACTATAGTTATGCAGGCTTTCTGTTCCGGCAGTGACTCCGTCCGGCTGCCCTCTTCGCTCTGGGCTATTTGACCCAGGGCAAGGGGAAGGGGGGGCGGGGGGGGGGGGTGGGTGTTCCCTTAGGTCACCCGCTTTATAGTGAAAAGCAAGGGAATGCCTCCTCCAAGTCAGTATTTCTGAGTCGCTTCCGGGATGGTTTTAAAGTGTAATATTAATGTTTAAATTCATTCATGTCTTATTTTTAAAGTGTAGCTCGGTGTGAAGCATTTGTATATGTCAAGTGTCAAACGGGCTTTAATATACAATACTCGGACACTTTTAAATGACTATAAAGAGTCTCAATTCTCTGGACTACTTTATTTATTGGCTTGCTTTAAAAATAATTAGTATAAGGGTTATACTGGATGTTAATAGAGAACATGAATGTTATTGTGCTCAATTATTAAGGGTAGTGTATCTTTCTAATTTAATATTAAATAAGAAAGATACATGTAAAGCCTAATACTCCTTTTCTCCTTAAGGGGTTACCTCTTTACTATATAGTTGAGCTTATTGGATTTTCCTCTATGTCCTAGGCCCTCCAGCCTGTTTACTATTCAGCTAAGTCTGGGTCATTGGTACAGTATAAAAATGTTGAAAAATTTATAGTAATTTATATATTTTTTATACTTACCAATGACCCAGACGGGGATGGCCCTCCCTGGAGTTGGGAACTCTTGCCTCCCCGCTGAGTACATAGCGCTGACCAGGCACTGCCAGTAAGAATGATAATTGGCGCCAATTTCGGGACGTCTGCGTCACTGCGCATGCGCAGTAGAGGCGTAGTATGGAGGTCCTTTAGGACATGATTTCTTTTTGTTTTGGATGCAAATTTTGGGGATTGGGGGGCAAAATTTGTGTTTGGCCCTGGTTTTGTTAGAGTTAGCACCAGCTAAGTCTGGGTCATTGGTAAGTATAAAAAATATATAAATTACTATAAATTTTTTAACTTTTGAGAATAGCGCTGGCCAGTTTTGGCTGTTACGTTGGGTAAAGGGTTAAGATGTAAACAGCATGCCATTCTATTCAAATGTGTATGCAGTGTGTAACATTTGAGTCAAGTTAATCTAGAAAGATTGTTAGGCTGACAGACCAAACATGTCATTAGGAATTTTATTTATGTTGTATTATTTTGGTGTAACCTGCAGTTGATTCACATATTTTACAAATGAATTAAACCTTGCATAATCTAAGTGACGTTCGCTCGTTATTTTCTAGGCTTGCTTTATTGAGAAATAAAATGCTATTTCATTGAACTTATTTATCATTGCAACAGATTCTAAGGTGACATCTTGTGTGCATTCTGTCTAACAATCTCACACTTTTTGTTTCAGCTGTGGCAAGTATAATGAAGACAAGCTGAAGATAATAGACCATTAATCAACTTCATCATTCACTGTGTTGTGTCATTTGCAACCATGCCTCACATTTAAGCCATCATTCCTGCAATTCGGACACAATTCTTCTAGTATTCATGCAATTAATGTAATGTGAATACTTCAACACACTGGGCCTAAATTTTAATTCTGTTTTTTTTTGTATCAACATGCAGTTTGAATTAATCTATTCAATGTGAAAAATCTTGGCATTGATTTTTGAAGTTTCAAGTGTCAGGACAGACTTCAAGTCATTTTTATCCATTTACCTATTGTAAAAGTCATATTAGTTTAGCACAATTCACAAAATTAACCATTCAAATTTTGTGATTTTTTTCAATTTTTTCCCTTCAAAATATAGTATTAAATGTTTCATTGGAACAAGCATGCTGAGTTTGTTACAATGATGGGTCACAAGCTATGTTTTAGAGGAAGAAACAAAACTATTTAATTATTAAAAAAGAAATATTTTGTAGGTGTAGTCCATTAGTCATGTTAATTAAAGGGTTAACTTGTTCATTTCTCAATTTCTGAAAGAAAGATCATTCAGAACTTATTGTAAATGCATCACATGCACAGAGTACAATGGATTCTGGATATTTTTATCCATTTTACAACACATTGACAAGTCTTCACCCTGTAGCTTTCCAGTCATTTTAGGCGAGTCTTGGCTGCTTATATATATACAAATTTGGCAAGTTAACCCTTTAGAAAACACAAATAGATGATGGCACTTAAAAATATGGAATAACAAAAAACATGCCTGGGGTGGAAGTCCACTGAAATGGGCAACCTTGGTATAAACAATATCCCGGACAAGACTTTATATTCATGTTGTGATCACAATTAGCCATTGTGCTGAAATATTTTACCTTAACCTTTTACCCAACGAACCCGCCCGCATAATATGCAAATTCAGCAGCTTAAAAAATATTACTTTTCGAAAAATGTCAACAAAACCATAGCATGTGACCCCTCTCGAGCTTGTTCCAATGAGGGGGTCACATGATATGGTTTTGTTGAAAAAATGTAAAAAATGGTATTTAAAATAATAAATTTTGAAATCGTCTGTGTTGGATAAAGGGTTAAACACCAAAAAATAAATATCAGATATGTTTGAGGCAAAACTTTTTAAATAATCTAACTTTTGTGCATAGCAGGTTATGGACATTTATGTTGGGTTAATGGTTAACTGCATATGGGTGAAAAAGTAAATCCCTGTTAACGGAATAAACAGTTTCCAAATTTTGTAGCTGGTTCATTATTTGTTTTTACTTAATGCCCCACCTGTCCAAGAACTGAAAAGTAGATTTTTAGAAAAAAGTTATCCATTTTAACACAGTTCCATAGCTTTGTTCCTCCCCGATGGGAACCCCAAAGTCCCAGTTACATTCTCAGGACTGTGCCAAGTAGTATAGATGCCAAGTTTGGTGATGATTAGTGGATGGACAGTCTTGGAGAACAGCAGAAACAAACACACAAGTCTAAAAACAAGCTTTGTAAAAATTATAGTATGATTTGAATAATTACTCACTGAAGGGATTTAACGTTGAAATTTTCTGCACCTTGGCCCTTTATGTCAACAGAGCACTGGAATTTGGTTACGTTTTTCAATCAAAACAGTGTGGTGCACCCATTTCAACACTACAAAGATATTTTGTGGAAGTTTTGTCCCTGGGCCATCCAGCGTTTTAAGGGAATAAATGTCAAAAAAGTGTTGAGATATATCCTTGACAGTAAATTTGTCATTTCTCTGGAGGTTAAACTCCTTATATTGGGACCCAAAAGGCTATTAGCATGCCAATATTTTTATACTAGAACCAATGACCAGACTTAGCTGGAGCAAACTCAATAATATCCCAGGCCAAACACAAATTTTGAACCCTCCAACCCCCAAAATTTGCTTACAAATCCGAAAATTGTCCTATCTGACCTTCCATACTTTAGTACTGTGGATCCCCGTTAACCAGGAAGGTACCAAAATTGGCGCCAAGCGTAATTTTCTTTTGTTTGGCCCAAGTCAGTTAACATCTGAACTGACATTTGTGCTTTAAATCTCATTTTTGAAGATGCCAGACACAAACCAATGATGGTTATGGTGGATTCAAGACTATAACAGGATGCTGGAAGTGAACAATGGTGGTTTTTGATGCTCAGGGCTATAACTTTGAAATATTTATATAAAATTATTCATGTTTCCCATTTTCAGGGATATGCGTCTGAACGTTGTCATTCTTGCTCTGTATAGTTTGTTAAATGTTCCTTTCGTGTCCTTTCCTGAACCCTCCTGTGAGACTCCCAAGCTTTTTCAGCATTTTTATTAGCTCACCTGACTGAAAGTCTGGGTGAGCTATTCTGATCACTTTTCGTCCATCACCTGTCATCCATAGTGAAGGTGGTGTTTGGGGCTTTTCCTCCCAAACCACTGGTCACATTTTAATGAAATTTCACATGAGTAGTGGTTATATAAGGGTATTTATTTTTTTTATGTGTACCCATACCATGTATGGTACACATAATGTCGGCATCAGGGGTGGCCCTCCATTATTCGTCCATCCTTTGTCTGTCTGTCTGTCCATCCGCCTGTCTGGCTGTCCGTCCGTCTGGCTGTCCGTCCATCCGTCTGTCTCCATCTGGCATCCGTTTCCATTTCTTTGGCATTCGATAACATGAAAAATAATGCTTGGATTGTCATGTTACTTTATATTTGTGTTCAGGTTACTGATGTGCCAAGCTGTATATTTTTTGGTGTAAATCTGATAATTTGATCCTGAGGTATTAACCCTTTATCCTTCAAATTGAAAATTCCTCCAATCACTTTTTGAAAAATGTTGCTTGGATTGTCATGTTACCTTACATATATCTTCAGGTTACTGTTGTTCTGAGCTGTATAGTTTTTGGTGTAAATCTGGTAATTTGATCCTGAGATAATAACCCTTTATCCTTCAAATTGAGAATTCCTCGAATCCCTTTGGCATGAGATAACTTAAAAAATATCAATCCAATTGTCATGTTACTTTATATATGTGTTCAGGGTACTGATATGCCAAGCTGTATAGTTTTTGGTGTAAATCTGTTAATTTGATCCTGTGATATTAACCCTTTATCCTTCAAATTGAGAACTCCTCCAATCCATTTCTTCGGCATGCGATAACGCAAAAAATATTAATCTAAATATTAATCTGATTATCAGGTTACTTTATATATGTATTCAGGTTACTGATGTGCTTGTTCTGCTTACAATTTGTCTTAGGTGATTCATACTACACCACAGACTATATAACAACAATTGATCATCTTTACACCAGCATCTCATAAGAGAGCCTGCAAACTGGTGTCTATGAAATATACTTTAGTGACCACAAAGTTATGGATAACATTTTCCATCAAAAGTAACCTGTCATGAGGTGGACCAAATCTGACATTCAGAAGTTATTTAGTGTTCTGGATGACATTTTCAAAGACATACATCAAAGCTAAGAATTTTATATATACTCATCGGTGACTTCAATACAGATCAGAATTTGGAAATCCAGAGAGACACATGACAGAAAATATGTTCTGCTTACAGTTTGTCTCGGGGGATTCATAACAACACCACAGACTATATAACAACAATTGATCGTCTTTACACCAACATCGCACAAGTGAACCTTCAGACTGGTGTCTATGAAACATACTTTAGTGACCACAAAGCAATATGGATAACATTTTCCATCAGAAGTAACCTGTCATGAATTGGACAAATTTCCTGCTGAAAATATCTCTGGTGAGTTCATTTCCTGAAATTTGGTTTAAATCTGAAATATATCACCACCCGAGTACAACAAAGTGCCATCTGCAATGAGCTAGCATTTCAGATGGCCTCTTACTGCACTCAAGAGGTGATATTATGATTTAACCCTTTACACAACATAGCAGTAAAAAAGGGCCAGAAAATAACTTCATATAGGTATCTTCAAGCACAAAGTAACTTTTTACTGCCTCAATAAAACCATACAAACATGGATATCATTTTTATGTGTACCCATACTATGTATGGTACACATAATGCCGGCATCCGGGGTGACCATCCGTCGTTCATCCATCCTTTGTCCGTCCGTCTGTCCATCCGGCGTCCGTATCTTTTTCTTTGTCATTCAATAACTTGAAAAATATTGCGTGGATTGTCAAGTTACTTTATATTTGTGTTCAGGTTACTGATGTGCCGAGCTGTATAGTTTTTGGTGTAAGTCGGATAATTTGATCCTGAGATATTAACCCTTTATCCTTCAAATTGAAAATTCCTCCAATCCTTTTGGCATTCGATAACTTGAAAAATATTGCTTGGATTGTCTAGTTACTATATATTTGTGTTCAGGTTACTGATGTGCTGAGCTGTATAGTTTTTGGTGTAAATCTGATAATTTAATCCTGAGATATTAATCCTTTATCCTTCAAATTGAAAATTCCTCCAGTCCCTTTGGCATTCGATATTTTGAAAAATATTGCTTGGATTGTCAAGTTACTTTATATTTGTGTTCAGGTTACTGATGTGCCGAGCTGTATAGTTTTTGGTGTAAATCTGTTATTTTGATCCTGAGATATTAACCCTTTATCCTTCAAATTGAAAATTCCTCCAATCCCTTTGGCATTCGATAACTTGAAAAATATTGCTTGGATTGTCAAGTTACTTTATATTTGTGTTCAGGTTACTGATGTGCCGAGCTGTGTAGTTTTTGGTGTAAATCTGATAATTTAATCCTGAGATATTAACCCTTTATCCTTCAAATTGAAAATTCCTCCAAACCCTTTCGCATTCGATAACTTGAAAAATATTGCTTGGATTGTCAAGTTACTTTATAATTGTGTTCAGGTCACTGATGTGCTGAGCTGTATAGTTTTTGGTGTAAATCTGATAATTTGATCCATCGATATTAACCCCCTTTATCCTTCAAATTGAAAATTCCTCCAATCCCTTTGGCATGAGATAACTCTAAAAATATCAATCCGATTGTCATGTTACTTTATATATTTATTCAGGTTACTGATGTGCTGTGCTGTATAGTTTTTTATGTAAATCTGATAATTTGATCCGGAGATATTAACCCTTTATCCATCAAATTAGACACTCCTCCAATCCATTTCTATATGTACCCATACCTTGTATGGTGTACATTATTTCAGCATCCGTGGTGGCCCTCCGTCATACAGCTTTCTACTAATTGCGCATATGGGTACACATCTGACAATTTCATCGGACTATTTTTTCATTCCTGATATACTAACACTTCTACCCAATTAAAAATTTCTCTTGTGGCATATAATGATGGAAAAATATTCATCTGGTTTGGAACACATAATGTCAGCATCTAGAGGTTATTTTCCATTGATGGGCCCTTGTTTGACCATCCATTTATCTATCTGCCTATCCATCTGTTTGGCAATTATACCCTTTTTTTTAGTAATTGTTAATTAATAAAATGTCTTTTTGGTTATAATGTTTTCATAAATACTTTCAGATAACAAAGAGGGTGTGCTGACAAAATGCCCTCACATGGATTTTACCTGTCCACAAAATTTGTCCTCAGATAATAACAGCTTTCTACTAGTTGCGCATATAGGTACACATCTGACGATTTAATCGACCTATTTTTTAGTCCCCTACCGACATCGCCGGAGGGGACTGTAGGTTTGCACTCTGTCCATCCATCAGTCTGTATGTCTGTCAGTCTGTATGTCTGTCTGTCTGTCAGTCACACATTAGTTTTCCAGAGTTTTTTTTGAAACACTTCAACGGAATGATTTCATTTTTGGTAAACTACTATAGAACGATGACTTACAGATCAAGTTTGAGTTTCATGCTGATTGCATTATTCTTGTGTGAGTTACGGCCCTTGGAAATATGGGAAAAAGCACCAAAATATCAGTTTTCCAGAGGTTTTTGGGAAATGCTTCAATGGAATGATTTCATTTTTGGTAAACTACTATAGAACGACGACTTACAGATCAAGTTTGAGTTTCATGCTGATTGCATTATTCTTGTGTGAGTTATGGCCCTTGGAAATATGGAAACACACCAAAATATCAGTTTTCTGAAGTCTTTTTGGAAACGCTTCAACGGAATGATTTCATTTTTGGTAAACAATTATAGAACGATGACTTACAGATCAAGTTTGAGTTTCATGCTGATTGCATTATTTTTGTGTGAGTTATGGCCCTTGAAAATATGGAAAAGCACCCCAAAATATCAGTTTTCCAGACTTTTTTTTGGAAACGCTTCAACGGAATGATTTGATTTTTGGTAACCTACTATAGAACGATGACTTACAGATCAAGTTTGAGTTTCATGCTGATTGCCTTATTCTTGTGTGAGTTATGGCCCTTGGAAATATGGAAAAGCGCCTAAATATCAGTTTTCCAGACTTTTTCTGGAAACGCTTCAACGGAATGATTTCATTTTTGGTAACCTATTATAGAACGATGACTTACAGATCAAGTTTCATTTATACTCTGTCCATCCATCCGTCAGTCTGTCAGTCAGTCTGTCGGTCATACTTTAGTTTTCTGGACTTTTTTTTGGAAACGCTTCAGCGGAATGATTTCATTTTTGGTAACCTACTATAGAACGATGACTTACAGATCAAGTTTCATTTGCACTCTGTCCATCCGTCAGTCTGTCAGTCAGTCTGTCAGTCAGTCATACTTTATAGTTTTCCGGACTTTTTTTGGAAATGTTTCAACCGAATGATTTCATTCTTGGTAACCTACTATAGAATGATGAGTTACAGATTAAGTTTGAGTTTCATGCTGATTACATTATTCTTGTGTGAGTTATGGCCCTTGGAAATATGGAAAAGCACCAAAATATCAGTTTTCTGGACTTTTTTTGGAAATGCTTCAACAGAATTCATGCTGATCACATCTAGGTTATAACATTTGTATAATTATTAATGCTCATTAGTCCGGTAGAGGACATTGTATTGCTTCAGCGATATGTGCGCTCTTGTTCAAATTGGTTTTCTGCTCATATTGAGGAGGGGGTGGGGCCAAAATGCCTCAATTTTTAGCCCGACTGTTTACAGTGAGGGCTATAGTAATGACTTTTGTCCGTCCGTCCCTCTGTCTGCTGTCTGATAACATTTAGAGTTTTGGTTAAAGTTTGTGGTTAAAGTTTTTTACTGAAGGTTCAAGTGGATTTTTTTTTTCTTTTTCTTTTCCTGTTTAGTTGACATTTGGAGTTTTGGTTAAAGTTTGTGGTTAAAGTTTTTTATTCAACCTTCAAGTACAGGCTGTACCTAGTTCTTGTCTGATCATCACAAAATTTCATATGCAGGTTTTAGGTCATGTCTACATGAGAACGTCCCCGTTTGGTCGTGATCGGTCAACCGGTATGGCCGCCCGAGCCGAAAACCATTAGCACAGTCTTCAGGTCGTATTTATGAAGGGATTTTATTGCAACTTCATAGAACGCCTCTGTATAATGCCACGATGAGAACGTCCGCGTTTGGGCATGATCTGTCAACCGTCACGACTGCCCGAGCCCAAAACCCAAAAACCTTTAGCACAGTCTACAGGTCATATTTATGGAGGGATTTCATTGTAACTTGATAGGTTGACTTCATATAATGTCTACATAATAAAGTCCCCTTTTGGACGTGATTGGACAACTGTTAGGGCTACAGGTGCCCAAAGCCCGAAAACCTTCAGCACAGTCTACAGGACATATTTATGAAGGGATTTCATTGTAACTTCGTAGGATCAATCCACATGATGCCCAGATGAGAATGTCCCCTTTTGGTTGCAATCATTCAACCATGATGGCTGCCCGAGCCCGAAGCCTGAAAACCTTTAGCAAGTCTACACGTCATATTTATGGAGGGATTTCATTGTAACTTGATAGGGTGACTTCATATAATGTCTAGATGAGAACGTCCCCTTTTGTTCAACTGTGACGGCAACAGGGGCCCAAGGCCCGAAAACCTTTAGCACAGTCTACAGGTCATATTTATGGAGGGATTTCATTGTAACTTGATAGGTTGACTTCATATCATGTCTAGATGAGAACGTCCCCTTTTGGGCAACTGTGACGGCAACAGGGGCCCAAAGCCCAAAAACCTTTAGAATATTCCACAGGCCTTAACTATGAAGGGATTTCATTGTAGCTTGGTAGGATGACTCCAAGTTTGTGGTTTAAAACCCAGACAAACACCATCACCCCCCCCCCCCCCCCCCCCCACCCCAATTAGGTATTATTTTTTTTTATTTCCTCCAATATGCATTTTGAACTATTTACAGTAACTACATGCAGAACCTTTTTTTTTCCTTTTGTCAAAAATGCTTTTTTACAGTTTTGGTTAAAAATCCAGACAGAAATTATCACCCCCTCCCCAATTAGGCATTTTTTGTTCCTCGAATATGCATTTTGAACTATTTACAGTCACTACATGCGGAACATTTTTTTAAACTCACGTACCCCCACCCCCGGGGGGCCAATTAGGCACTTTTTTTCTTATGTCAAAAATGCTTTTTTACAGTTTTGGTTAAAGTTTGTGGTTAACAACACAGACAAACAGCACCACCCACCCCACCCCCACCCACATGGTGCCAGTTAGGTTGTTTTTTTTTCTCTGCTCAAAATGCATTCTGAAGGATTTAGACTGACCACATGTGGGAAAAAAATGGACTCCTCTAACATTCCCCCACTCTCCCCCTCACCCTCCACCCCCCCCCCCCCCCACCCACCCACCTCCTTCTCACCCAGGGCCATTCATGCAATATTTTTTCTTTGGTACAAAATGCATTTTAGCCTGACTGTTTATAGTCAGGGCTATAGTCATGACTTTCGTCCGTCCATCTGTTGGTCCATCTATCTGTCTGCAATTGGTTTCCGACTGATAACTCCAGCTTGGATTATTTGCTTTCAACCAAAGTTGATATGTGTACTTTCCAGCTAGTAATTCCAGTTTCAATATAGGTTCCACAACTCACCCCCCCCTACCCCCCCCCCCCCCCCCTCCCCACACACACACACACACGTGTCACTTAGGCAATTATTCCCAAAATGCATTTTGAAGGATTGGGAGTTGTTACATGCAAAAAAGAAAATTGACTCATATAGCCCAATATTGCTTTATGTACTGCATCTTTAATCCTTTACCTCACACAAGTTGAAGCCAACAGTACAAATTATATTTTTATACTGTACCAATGACCCAGACATAGCTGGTGCTAACTCTTAAAATATAGGGCCAAACACAAATTTTGCCCCCCAATCCCCAAAATTTGCATCTAAAACTAAAGAAAACATGTCCTGAAAGGCCCTCCACACCTCGCCCCCACTGCGCATGCGCAGTGTCAAGGACGTTCCGAAATTGGCGCCATTTATCATTCTAAGTTTGGCCCTTCATCAGTTAACATCTGACTGATCTTTGTGCTTTTAAATCTCAGTTTAAATGATGCCAGACACATAAATATTAGTGAAATGGTGATTCTAAGGAGGATAGAAAAGGAGGAGAGGAAAAGAATGTGTGACAGAATATTATCAGGGCTGTAACTTAAAATTTTTTAATGAAATTATGTTAAGTTACCTATTTTCAAGGCAGCAGCCATTTTGTTGTCATTCTGATTATTTGTTACACTGTTTTTTCAAGTGTTTTTCCTCTCTCCCTGTCCTTTAAGTTCCCCCTTGCTATTCTCCCATGCTTTTGGCATAGTTTCTGAAATTATTATTACTAAAATTTCTTGGGAGTTTTAGCTTAATAACAGAATGAATTCTGTTCTTTCCCCATGTTTACGTCTTCACCTAGGGGTGGTTAGGCGTTGTGTTCTGCATCTACCATCTGATGTTCTGCAGTTTCTTCCCTGGAAGTCTCTGTTTTGCATCAGATGGTGTATTTTTGGTAACTGATTTCGGGCCTGGGTGCCTGGAGTCTTATTTTAGTGTTTTTACACTCATTGTTTACATTTACAACAGCCCTCTGTGTGAGGGGGGGATTTCTAAATAATAATATCTTTATGTTATTTTAATCATAACTAGATACATTATTATTGTTCGTAAGTGTTGAATAAATTGTTTAAAATTTTTTTAAAATTTTTGTCCACACTTAGGCTTGGGATCCATTGGGGCTCAACGTTACTTTTCAGAAACTTGGGCTGTTCTGAAAAAATATTTTTTCAAAATATTTTGATTTCAATTATTTTTTCTATATTAATGGATCATATTATTATTATGTATTTTGATTGCCAGGGGTTAGTGCGAGTACCAGGACTTGTTTTCTTTTCACATTGAAAGGATATTGATCAATTGTTTTAAGAGGAAGTCTTCCTCTGACCTTATTATCATTCTATATGTGGTCAGTGTACTCGCATTAACTCCTGTTCTGTATCGTATGATTTCGATGACAATATGGGAAGCGTATGTCACGGTATGTTGTTGGGGATTTGGACACTCCGGTCCTTTCCCCGCAGGGTCACTCTACTTTATCAATTTCTATTTCAGACGATCAAGATTAGGGTGATGTATCTGTGATGTCTTCCAACAGTGTGCCTCCGTCGTCACAATTAATGAAGGGCTAGCGGAAAAGTGCTCATGTAATATGCCAATTGCCTAAGAGGACCCTAGTAGGTTCGACGGCCTTTGACGTCCGCTAGCTCGCCCGGTGTAGCGTCCATTCACCGAATGGTTCGGCAGCCGGGTTCGTCCGTTGCGGTCTAGAAGGAATTTTGGGGTGATGCGAGCGCTATAAAATTAACTTAATGCACACCCAGTGACGGCGGATCGGAGGGAGAACGGAGGAAGCCTTTAGTCCGGTTCATAGCTCGTTCCGGTCCATCCGGACGGCAAGCGAGAGAGGCCCCTCTCTCGTTCAACAACATCTGGCCCCAGATGTTGTGGTACAAATGTGTCGTTAGCGGAGCATACGTCCGTCGCTCGGGACGCTCCGTTGTATAGGCAGTCCGCTGAGACTGCTAAGGCTTCCTCTTCTCGTCAGCGCACACGACCGCACCTTGGCTGCGTGACCGCCGATATATTACCAGCTTCGCCGATCAAGGATTCTTCGGCGACCAGGTCACACCATCCGGCAGCCAGGGATTCGAGACCGATGGACTCCGGACGTTCGCATAGGAAGTATGCGGGAGCCATCTGATGCGGAGCTGCCCTCGGCGAAGCACCGATAGACTGCGCCTCCGCAGGTCTCGACGCCGGACATTCTTGTGCACATAGCACAGCTTATCGCAGCATCCCAGCAGCCGACAGAAACGGTGTCGGATCGAGAATTATCCGACAGCGCTGGGTCGGTAGCCGGGGACTCGAGGCCTGCAGACTCCGGACGTTCACATAGGAAGTGTGCGGGTGTCAACGTACACGGAGCTTCCAGCGGCAATGCATCGTAAGTCCGCTACTGCACAGGCCTCGGGAACGGACGTGCTTTCCTTAATAGCACAGTTTATCACAGCATCCCAGCATCAACTGAATCTGTCGCATATATTTTATCCGACGATGCTGGGTCGGGACGCTCCGCGTAAGCGGGTACGGACGTCCGAAAGTTTCATCCGGTCCGACGGGATACCGAAAGGGATTCGGTGGATTTCAAGCTTTCCCTTTCGGAACAACATATGCTGCGATGCCGGATAAGAAACTGATAGCGTCGGTGGACTTAGAAATTTTTGGTTCGGTTCAGGGACATCATCCCTCAGTTCCGACATAGTCCAATAATGTCACACAAACTTTCGAATTATTGAACGACGCTATATATATTATTATTTTATGCTTGCTATCCAAGCATTTCTGGTTTCTTGTTCGAAGAGTTATGGAGATGTCTTTCAAAAGTGTGCCTCTGTCGTCATAGTTAATGAAGAGTTAGCGGCAATAAGTGCTCATGGAATATGTCTATCGCTTACGGAGTGACATTCGCTAGCTCACCCGGTGTAGCGTACATTCATCGAATGGTTCGGCTGCCGGGTTCGTCCGTTGCGGTCTAGGAAGGAGATTTGGGTGATGCGAGCACTTTAATTACTTTAGTACTCACCCAGTGACGGCAGATTGAGGACAGATCGGAGGAAGCCAGCAACATAGGGGACCGCATGTTGTGGTTCAGATATTTTACATTCGGAGCATATGTCCGTTGCTCGGGACGCTCCGTTATATTGACAGTCCGAGAGACTGTCTTTAATGCTTCCTCATCCTCACAGCAGGGCACACGACCGCACATTGGCTACGTGACCTCGAGTATCCGATCAGTTTCGGCATTCAGTGATTCCACAGCGAATAGGTCGCGCCATCCGGTAGCCAAGGGACACGAGGCCTATACACTCCGTTCGCTCGCATATTGGAAGTATGCACGGGGTAACGATCTCGGAGCTTCCTGCGGCAATGCATCGTAAGACCGCTGCTCCTCAGGCCTCAGTGACGGACGTGCTATCCGAGTTAGCACAGTTGTTTCGCAGCATCCCAGCAATTGACGGTTTCTCGGTCGAATCAGGAATTATCCGACGGCGCTGGGTCGGTGCGGTCCGCGGTTGCATCAAGCTACGGACGACCGAACGCTTTATAGGGTCCGACAGGATGGCGAAAGGGATTCGAAAGATTTCGAGTTTTCCCTTTAGTAGTATCGGAAGATGCCTTTCTTATCTTCTGGCATTTCTTCCAGTGATTATTTTTCGGACTTCATTGCTGCGATCTTGGATAAGAGACTTATAGCGTCATTGGACTCGGATTTTTCGATCGGTACAGGGACTTTGTCCCTGACTTACCGACGCAGTCCAATATTGTCATTACAACATGTGTTTTATTTTTCGACGCTATATATTATATATATATATACAAGCCTGCTACTAAGCATGATAGTTTAGTTTCTTGTCCGCGTGGCTCATTTCTGCCATTTTATCTTTTTTACATATAGTTTATTTTGGCAGAGCAGGGCATACCGAGAGTTCATATGCGTCTAGACGGTGTGATTAAAGACTGCATATATTCTTTTTCGCCGTTTATGTCTTTTCCAATTTCAATGTTGGGAACGACATTATGTATAGTAGACTTAACTTAGACGCTTTATTATACGTAATCCGCCTTACTGAGGCGTTATCATTACGTCTTCAAGAAAAGATTTACGGGATATTATTCTCAATGTAATTTCTTTTGAGGGCAATAGTTTGTTCACGTATAACTCCGCCCTTCAGTGGCTGATTGGAGTTGGTTAGACGTGATGCAGCCCTAGCTACATCCACGCGTGGATAGTAGGTTAAGAACTCTCTCAGAGTCGCTTCGTTCTCGGAGGAGCTTCTCTTCGACGGCAACTTTCCGGCAATCCATGAATTGCTTGATTTATACATTCTCTTGTCTATCTAGTGTTACAAGAGATTCAGACTGGGGCAAACATTCGGTGGTTGACTCAGAGAGTGCCGCCGCAGTTGCCGGACCCTAGTGTGGCTGTTATGACGGTTGCCAGTCAAACAGATTGGGATATATTCTGATCCCTACGGATTTGAAGTGCCAGGGTCTTTGGGTTCCGCAGTCTTTTAGCTATCAGTTTAACTTCCGCGGAATAATGTTTTTTTAGGCTTGCTTTATGTCATTGCATGAACATTATTCAGAAACGCATGCCCAAATTCCTGTCCTTTAATTCGACAGTAGTGGCGTATCTCCGGAACCAGGGAGGCACTCTTTCGTTTCCGTTATTCAATTTAATGGAAAGAATCCGTCTGTTGGTTATAGTACACCAAGTTCAGTTTTGGTCCGTCATATTGTGGGTCGTCTGATTGTTTTATCGCACTCCCGTTCTCTTACGGGTCGCTTGTTGCTGTCAGAATGGACTCTCAACAAACAAGTATTTAATCAGATTTGCTATCTATGGGAGCGCCCAATGATGTTTTATTTATGACACAGCTTGCTAATCAATTGCAGACGTATGTGTTGGCTTGTCCAGATCTCTGAGCTAATACTGTTAACGCTCTATTGATCTATAGGACGGTATGATAGGATACGCGTATCCTCCGGCGCTGTTGTTTTAGCAGGTATTGCTAAGATAAACAACCACAATACATTTCTGTTGATAGCATCTCTATCTTCACAGAGATCATGAGTAATTTACTCTCTTGTCTACTGTGGATCTTAACGTGAAATCTTCCTCTATGTGAGGATCTTTTTTCACTGGGTAAATCGTGTCATCTTTATCACAACCAGCAAGGTCGCAACCTTCATGTATTCCGTTGTGTGGTCCGTATTGCATTGTAAGCACTGTACTGGACGAGCTTTGGACGCGATTTCTTACTATAGGAGATCCTCTTCTTCGCTATTCTATGCGACTAAAGTGGAGGCTCTTCCGTCGTGTTGTAGGGATCATTATGTTCATATGGTTGATCCCTCCATACTACGCATTGCTAGTTTTTAGTATACTTGTTTCACAAGATCTACTGCAGCCTGTTGTTTTTTAGGTTATAGGTTTATGTTACCTCATACCTATGCACTCTACGATAGTTTACAATTGAGTCTTTTGTCTCTTTATCTAAGTTAGTTAGTAACTTTTTGATAAATAGACTTAGAATCTTTAGATTAAATTCCTATACGGATTTTAACTTCGGTTCTTATTTAGCTAAGTAATCATTTGAGCCTCTGGAAACAGTAGTTTTCAAATTCTGACCTTTTAGACAGTAATTCTGTTGGTTTCTCTTTTACTGTAGAGTCAGTGAGTTTCATGCACTATCGATGGATGATTTTCACTTTCATAGTTTCGGAATCAATACTTCCGTTACTATTTAGGTTGGATTGTTGCATAAGAGTTAGGCTCCTATTATCCGGAACCTATTATTTTAAGGTCCTTCCGTCTTCGTATGGGCATAGGCCTTTACTCTTTCCGGGTACAGTTTATGTATTTATAAACAGATATCTGTTTATTACAAGGGCGTAAGCTTCTTCTGTCTTTGATGTCTAGTAGAAGGACGTTACGCTCCATTTTATTGTTAATGGATTCTATTAACTAGCGTACTGCTTATGGTATATCATTGGCTTAGCAGTTGTGCTTAAGATTTCGGCTCATGAAGTAAGAGTTCTTCTACTTCTTGGGCTTACATTAATAGTGTTGCTATTATAGATTTTTGAAGGCTGCTCATTGCGCTCAGCCATCCATTCATGAATTTTATCTCAGAAATATCGAGTCCATTTCTGGAGGCCTCTATTGTTAGGTCTATTATCTACTGCTCAGAATGTCATTCACTTAACAGTTGCTACTATAGCTAGGTAGGCTGTCTGTTTCGGCAGTGTCTCCGTTCGGCTGCCCTCTTCGCTCTGGGCTATTTGACCCAGGGCAAGAAAAAGGGGGGGGGGAGAGGGTGTTCCCTTGGGTCACCTGTTTTTACTATGAAAACAAGGGGATACCTCCTCCGGAGTTAGTAATTCTGAGCTGTTATTGGGATGGTTGTTTAGTGAGAAGTTTAAGTTTATAAAATTCATTCAAGTCTTAGTTTTTAAAGTATAGCTTTTGAATATTGCATATGTCAACGGACATGATTATGCAATTCTCACACACTTTTAGGAGTATAAGAGTCTCTATTCTCTAGACTTACTTTATTATTGGCTTACTTTAAAAATTATTAGTATAAGGATTATTGGATATTAATAGAGTACATGGATGTATGAAGCTCAATTTTTGGAAGGTGTTGTATCTTTCTAATTTATCATAAATAAGAAAGATACATGTAAGGCCTATTACTTCTTTTCCCTACAGGGGATGACTCTATTTTATTTTATTGAGCGTATTCCATTTTGCTCTATGTCCTTGGCCCTCCAGCCTTTTTACTATTCAGCTATGTCTGGGTCATTGGTACAGTATAAAAATGTTAAAAAATTTATAGTAATTTATATATTTTTTATACTTACCAATGACCCAGACGGGGATGGCCCTCCCAGGAGTTGGGAACTCTTGCCTCCCCGCTGAGTACATAGCGCTTACCAGGCACTGGTTATTAGAATGATAAATGGCGCCAATTTCGGAACGTCCTTGACACTGCGCATGCGCAGTGGGGGCGAGGTGTGGAGGGCCTTTCAGGACATGTTTTCTTTAGTTTTAGATGCAAATTTTGGGGATTGGGGGGCAAAATTTGTGTTTGGCCCTATATTTTAAGAGTTAGCACCAGCTATGTCTGGGTCATTGGTAAGTATAAAAAATATATAAATTACTATAAATTTTTTAACTTTTCTGAAACATCAGATTTTTTCATTTTTTTATTTACTTCTAACCATGGCTTATTACTTCTTATTGGAACAAGCTCATCAAGTCTGTTCCATTAAAAAGCCATGAGGTATGTTTTGAAGTAGAGAAATGAAAAAATAAAATTTTAATAGCAAATTTTGTATATCACGAGCGCAGATATGGCAGATTTGTTAGGTAAACTGTTAACAAAAAATGGCTCCGACTATTTTGCGTCTAAGCATTGCCATTCCCTGGGACAGTCAGGCTGCATGCGTGACATCACTCTAGTTTTAAAAATCTTCTTTTCATGAACCAGCTGCAGAAGAGACTTGATATTTGGTATACAACTTCCTTTTGACTTCCTTTTGAGGTGCAGACTCAAGTTTGTTCCAGAGATATTTGAGGGGCAATATTTGCTGTTGTTGTTATGGGAGGGACAAGAATTTTTTCCGCCTCAAAATTTCTATTTTCCAAACCGAGAGGCTGATTTGAACCAAATTTGATATGAAGTATTAATGAGTCATAAGTACTTGATTTATGCCAAATATTATTTTCAAAATTCCCCGTGGGAACCACAGGAGCTAAAAATAGAAAAAAATTAATACACCCATATATCCAAAACTACACAGCTCTGAGAATTCTTATTTGGTGTGAAGCTTCCTTAGGATCAACAGAATGGAGTGGTCCAACAAAATTGCTATCGTTTTTATCATAGGATATTTTTTCGGGACTTTGAAAAAATGCTGAGTCAGCATTTTTTAATACTGTGGGTAATGGGGAAAACATTTAAGACTCTTCTTCTCCCAAACCACTGTTCCAAAAGCTTTCAAATTTCACGTATAACATCTTTGGAAGATTGTTTCACATGTTTGTTGAAGTCAAATCCCTGGGTACATATTTGGGCTCTCTATGGTAGCCCAAATGTTTAAATTAGTGCAGTATGAGGAATATTCTTTAAAAATCTTCTTCTTCAAATCCGCCAATCAGAATCTTTTGATATTTGGTATGTAGCATCCATAGTTTGTTCAAGCCAAGTCTCTGGGTTCTTTTTTGGGCTCCCTTTGGGAGCCCGAATTATAACTTAGTTCAATATGAGGAATTTTCTTTAAAAATCTTCTTGTGCAGCTCCAGCAGTCGGAATGTTTTGATATTTGGTATACAACATCCTTAGGGAGGTGTGATTCAAGTTTGTTTAAGCCAAGTCTCTGGAGTCTATATTTGGGCTCCCTGTGGGAGACTGAATTGTAACTTAGTTCAGTATGAAGAACATTCTTTAAAATCTTCTTCCACACATCCACCAGTAAGAATCTTTTGATATTTGGTATACTGTATCATTAGGGAGATAAGATTCAAATTTGTTAAAGCCAAGTCCCTGAGTTCATATTTGGGCACCTATAACTTAGTTCAATATGAGAATTTTTTTTTTTTAATTTTCAAATCCTCTGGTCAGAATGTTTTGATATTTGGTATATGGTTTTCTTAATGGGGCAGATGCAAGTTTGTTCAAGTCAGGACCCTCGGTTGACAGTTGTCTGTGTCAGGTAAGCACTCTCAGGCCCCTTGTTGAAATTTTTTATTGAATTTTTGGGGAGTTTTACGTGTTTTATGGGATGGTTAATCTGTTTACCTCCATGTTTATGTCCTCATCTTTAGGTGTTTAGAACGTTTTGTAGTCTTGAATCTTCTACCAGATGCATTGTTTTTTCTTCCTATGAAGATCTAGCTTTGCATCAGGTGGTTGCTGATCGGTTACTGACTTTGGGCCTGTTTTGTGCCTGTTTGTTTAGTTAGTTTCTGTTTTTTCCTCTTGACGTTTTCTGTCTTAACATTTTGAATACATATTATATAAGTATTTAGTATAGCACTGTTATTGTATTTATATTAGGATACATATTATTAATTATTCCAGTAGTTTAGCTTTCCCCCGTGGGAACCCCGGGAAGTGAAGCAGTGCTTGTTTACTGTGCTAAACAAGCTCTGTTTCACTGGTAAAATAAAACCCAGTCACTAATGCTTGGGGTGCGAGTCCTCTAGGCAACATGGGGTATAAACGATTGACTGACCTTGACTTTATCTCCATGTTGTGGTCATGATTAGCCATTGTGCAGAAGTATGTGACCATAAACAACAATACATACATAGTTTAGCTTTATGTAGTTGACCACACTTAGGCTCTATCGGGATGCCCCTGGGCTCATGTGGTTCATTTGGGGTACTTAGGCTTCATTCAAAAAATTTTCCAAAATTTTTTTTTATATATTTCTTTCGAAAATGTTTTTGATTGTCTATATCATGTATCCTTGCTATGTATAATTTATATGTTATGTCTTAGGAGTGTTGCAGACTGGATTTGGGCTTTGAAATTTCTAAAATGAAAACTTTTTGTTCCAAGTGTAAGTACAGGAGTTCTTCCGCAGATTTACATGCTTATTGTCTTGGATGTAGTCGCTGCATTCCTTCTGATGGAGGCCTTTGGCCTACTGGACGACGCTATCTTTGGCCTAGCAAATACTAAAAAGAAAGGCGGTTTCTTATCTTCAACTTCTCTGCTTATACTGTTTCCTGGCCACATTATTTAAAAATGGTAGGGAAAGAGATGTTCAGAGAGCTCCTCTGCATTTAGATGAGCAGGCTCGGATTTAGATATTTCATTGCCTGCGTCATTCAAATGTTCTATTGATTCCAGTCGTGTGTTTCTAGGGGCAATGTCTTAAGCAGATCATTTCACTAGGGCTCTAGCTCAGCGTCTCAGTGGAAAGGAGTTTGACGACATTACTCTGCCTCACAGAATCCTTTCTAGGGCAGTTATGTATGCCACATACCACCTTTCAGTGGCTAATTTGGAGTTGGTTAGATGTGATGGAGCCTTAGCATCGTCCACCTTGATTAACGATCAAAAGCTCTCTCAAGAGTTGCGCCATTTCCGGTCATACCTTGTTCAATGACAAGTTATCCATTGTGTACGAGGAAGTTACCAAAAAGGCCACTAGCACTTTGTTGTTGAGGTCAGCTTTGTAGCAACAGTCGACTGCTGGACTTGGTAGGCAAAGAGGCTCCTCTTCACAGTTGTTGAAGAGAGGCTCCTCTCATGCTTTTAAGAAACCCTTGTATGGATGTTCAGGAAACCGTCAATCTAGCGACTCTTGTAAAGGGCGTAAGTCTTACAAGGACTTTTAAGTCTAACGTCTCTAAGCCAACACCGCAAGGAGCTTCCTGGGGAGGAAGCCTCATAAGTCCTACAAATGATGTTCCAGACCTCTATTGCTCTCCAGTTGGCGGAAGGTTATCAAACTTTGCAACAAACTGAATAGAAATAATGGAAGATCACTGGGTAAGGAATGTAGTCGAAAAGGGTCTTCGGTTATCATTCTGATCAAAGCTTCCACTTACCGGTACAAAAAGTCCACGTTGGACAAATCTTCTGGTGCATTCTTCAAAGAGAGAGAGTCTCTTTCAGAGGTTCAATCTCTCTTAGAAAAGGAGGCAATAGAGGTTGTAGAGAATCCCATTCTCTGGGATTCTACAGTCATTTGTTCCTTGTGCGGAAGCCAGACTGCTTCATGGGCATTCACTCGGATAATGAACTCTGTCATGTCTTATTTCCGAGCTCATTCAGCTTACTTGGAAGACATTTTTCAAAGATACGGTGACAAAAGCACACTTCAGAACGATGTGCAAAGTCTAGTTCTGTTATTTTGACGTCTCAGTTTCATTGTAAATGAATAGAAGTCAGATTTGACACCGTTGAGGTCCTTCATTCACTTGGGAATGAGTTTCGAGACTCACAACAGTCTGGTTTGTCTTCCAGCAACCAATTTGAATTGACAGAGAAAATTCTCCTATTTGCTCTGGATCATCACAGTCTTATCTCGGTGAGTCATATTCCTGGTCGCCTGAACGTAGTAGAAGACTCGCTCTCAAGGAAAGGTGACCTGTTGCCCTCAGAGTGGACTCTCAACAGATGTGTCTTCAAGCAGATTTGCTACCCGTGGGATCGTCCCATGATAGATCTTTTTGCCACAAACCTGATCAACCAGCTTCTGATGTTTGTGTCGCCGTGTCCAGATCCCCAGGCGTATGCAGTAGACTCTCTATTTATCTCATGGAATGGAATAGTAGAATATGCATTTCCTCCAACTCTTATATTCAGCAGATTCTGTTGAAAATCAAATAGTCTCATTGCAAGATTCTAATTGTAGCTTCTCTGTCAACTCAGAAACCTTGGATCAATCTTGTCACTCAGGTGGGACATCCTTCGGAAGCTTCCTCCACTCAAGGGTCTTCTGTTTCAGGGGAAGTCCCACAAACCGCATCACAACCTGGAATGCCTCAGCCTTCACATATTTCCATTGTGCGGACTTTCTTGCATGGAAAGCAGTTTTCAGAACTAGCAGTGGACACAATTTCTAACTGTAGGATGACCTCCTCTTCATTAAATTATGCGGCTAAGTGGAGAGTCTTCTTTCATTGGTGTGCGGATCATTTGGTGGATATTTATAATCCATCTATACCTCAAATTGCTAATTTTTTGGTCTACCTTTTTGAGGTATTAAAACTGCAGGTTGTTACTATTGAGGGTTATTGGTCTATGTTATCAGACAAATATGCTCATCATGATAACTTGGGTATTGGATCAGATCATTCTTTATCCAAGCTAGTTAGAAATTTCTCTTTAAATAGACCTGGAACCCTAAAATTAATTCCAAAATGGAATTAAGCTTGGGTTATCCTGAAGTCACAGAAAGCTCCTTTTGAGCCGTTAGCAAGGGAATGCCTCCCCAAGGACAGTCTGGCGTCGGTGCTGGGTGGTTTTAATGTGTAGCTCGGTGTGAAGCAACAAAGTTGTCTCATTATGTATTGTTCTTTTAATTCATTGTAAAGCAATATGTATATGTAACGTGTGATACAAGCGTTTATATACAATCCTCAGACACTTTTAACTCCGTATAAAGCATCTCATTCTCTGAACTAGCTTTATATTTGGTTTCGTTCACCGAATTAGCGTAACAGGTTATGCTGCATTAAATGGAGAATTTATTTTATATTACTCCTTTATATTGTTGGTGTTATGTCTTTCTCTTTTTCTAAAAAGAGAAAGACATATGTAATTCCCCATTCATCTCCTATTCTCCTGTAGGAGTTCTCCTTTCAGTTGGAGTAATGGAGTTATTGTATTTCCATTAAAAGTCCTAGGGCCTCCAGCCTTTTTACTATTCAGTCTGGGACATTGGTTCTGGTATAAAAATAAAGTAATTTGTATATTTTTTATACTTACCAATGGCCCAGATGGGGATGGCCCTCCCATGAGTGGGCACTCATACCTCCCCACTGATTTATAACATTTAGCAGGCACAACTAGAAAGAATGATGCTTGGCACCAATTTCGGTACCTTATTGGTTACCGCGCATGCATAGTACTAAAGTATGAAGAACCGGATAGAACTTTCAATTTTTGGATTTGTATGCAAATTTGTGTTTAGCCCTGGATATTATTGAGTTTTCACCACCTAAGTCTGGACCATTGATAAGTATAAAAAATATACAAATTACTTTAAATTTTTTATATTTTCAGCTTGGAGTGGTAATATTTATTTTTGACGTTACGGGCATTATTACCGTATATGGCGCCACAGTATTTAACTTCGGTTATTAAAACAATGAAGTGCATCCATATGTCCTTTACATCCATCCGTCCGTCTGTCCGTACATCACACCCTGAAAGCCTCCTAGGGTATTCAATTCGAAATGTTTAAACTATGCTAATGTGTTCAGGTAACATCTCTAGATGTGCATGAAGGTTTTGGAATTTTGATTTGGCACCAGGTGGTTCCAGTGAAACCACTTTTATCGTTAGAAAATCAGTTTTCATTGAAAGGCTAATGGGGTATTTAATTTGAAATGTTTAAACTATGCTAAGGTGCTCAGGTAGCATCTCTAGATGTGCATGAATGTTTTGGAATTTTGATTTGGCCACAAGTGGTTCTCGTGGAACCACTTTTATCTTTAAAAAATCAGTTTTCCTTGAAAGGCTCCTAGGGTATTTAATTCGAAACTTTTAAACTATGCTAATGTGTTCAGGTAGCATCTCTAGATGTACATGAAGGTTTTCAGAATTTTGATTTGGTCCTAAGTGACTCTGGTGGAGCCACTTTTGTCGTTGTAAGATTAGTTTTCATCGAAAGTCTCCTAGGGTATTTAATTCAAAATGTTTAAACTACGCTAAGGTGTTCAGGTAACATCTCTAGATGTACATGAAGGTTTCAAAATTTTGATTTGGCCCCAGGAGGTTCCAGTGGAACCACTTTTATTGTTAGAAAATCAGTTTTCATCGAAAGGCTCCTAGGGTATTCAATTCGAAACGTTTAAACTATACTAATGTGTTCAGGTTGCATCTCTGGTTGTATATGAAGGTTTCCGAATTTTGATATGGCTCCAAGTGGTTCCGGTGGAACTACTTTTATCATTGGAAAATTAGTTTTCATCAAAAGGCTCCTAGGGTATTTAATTCGAAACATTTAAACTATGCAAATGTGTTCAGGTAACATCCCTAGCTGTGCATGAAAGTTTCGGAATTTTGATTTGGCCCCAAGTGGTTCCAGTGGAACCACTTTTATCATTAGAAAATCAGTTTTCATTGAAAGGCTCCTGGGGTATTTAATTTGAAATGTTTAAACTATGCTAAGGTGTTCAGGTAACACCTCTAGATGTACACGAAGGTTTCGGAATTTTGATTTGGCCCCAGGTGGTTCCAATTGAACTCCTTTTATCGTTGGAAAATCAGTTTTCATCGAAAGGCTCTCTAGATGTACATGAAGGTTTCATAATTTTGATTTGGCCCCAGGTGGTTCCAGTGAAACCACTTTTATCATTGGAAAATTAGTTTTCATCAAAAGGCTCCTAGGGTATTTAATTCGAAACATTTAAACTATGCAAATGTGTTCAGGTAACATCCCTAGCTGTGCATGAAGGTTTCGTTATTTTGATTTGGCCCCAAGTGGTTCCAGTGGAACCACTTTTATCATTAGAAAATCAGTTTTCATTGAAAGGCTCCTGGGGTATTTAATTTGAAATGTTTAAACTATGCTAAGGTGTTCAGGTAACACCTCTAGATGTACATGAAGGTTTCGGAATTTTGATTTGGCCCCAGGTGGTTCCAATTGAACCCCTTTTATCGTTGGAAAATCAGTTTTCATCGAAAGGCTCTCTAGATGTACATGAAGGTTTCAAAATTTTGATTTGGCCCCAGGTGGTTCCAGTGGAACCACTTTTATCATTGGAAAATTAGTTTTCATCAAAAGGCTCCTAGGGTATTTAATTCGAAACATTTAAACTATGCAAATGTGTTCAGGTAACATCCCTAGCTGTGCATGAAGGTTTCGGAATTTTGATTTGGCCCCAAGTGGTTCCAGTGGAACCACTTTTATCATTAGAAAATCAGTTTTCATTGAAAGGCTCCTGAGGTATTTAATTTGAAATGTTTAAACTATGCTAAGGTGTTCAGGTAACACCTCTAGATGTACATGAAGGTTTCGGAATTTTGATTTGGCCCCAGATGGTTCCAATTGAATCCCTTTTATCGTTGGAAAATCAGTTTTCATCGAAAGGCTCTCTGGATGTACATGAAGGTTTCAAAATTTTGATTTGGCCCCAGGTGGTTCCAGTGGAACCACTTTTATTGTTAGAAAATCAGTTTTCATCGAAAGGCTCCTAGGGTATTTAATTCGAAACGTTTAAACTATGCTAATATGTTCAGGTTGCATCTCAGGTTGTACATGAAGGTTTCGGAATTTTGATATGGCTCCCAAGTGTTTCTGGCGGAACTACTTTTATCATTGGAAAATTAGTTTTCATCAAAAGGCTCCTAGGGTATTTAATTTGAAACATTTAAACTATGCAAATGTGTTCAGGTAACATCCCTAGCTGTACATGAAGGTTTCGGAATTTTGATTTGGCCCCAAGTGGTTCCAGTGGAACCACTTTTATCGTTAGAAAATCAGTTTTCATTGAAAGGCTCCTGGGGTATTTAATTTGAAATGTTTAAACTATGCTAAGGTGTTCAGGTAACACCTCTAGATGTACATGAAGGTTTCGGAATTTTGATTTGGCCCCAGGTGGTTCCAATTGAACCTCTTTTATCGTTGGAAAATCAGTTTTCATCAAAAGGCTCCTAGGGTATTTAATTTGAAACATTTAAACTATGCTAATGTGTTCAGGTAGCATCTCTAAATGTTTTGGAATTTTGATTTGGCCCCAAGTGGTTGTCGTGGAACCACTTTTATCTTTAGAAAATCAGTTTTCCTCGAAAGTCTTCTTAAGTATTTAATTTGAACTGTTTAAACTATGCTAAGGTGTTCAGATAGCATCTCTAGATGTGCATGAAGGTTTCAGAATTTTGATTTGGCCCCAGGTGGTTCTGGTGAAATCACTTTTATCATTGGAAAATTAGTTTTCATCGAAAAACCCTTGGGGTATTTAAATCAAAACGTTTAAACTATGCTGATGTATTCCGGTAGCATCTCTAGATGTACATGAAGGTTTCGGAATTTTGATATTTTGATATGTCAGCATGCTTTTCAGGGCTAGTAATTATTTATTCAAACCTTTCCATGCTTAGTTACTTGAATTTTGGACTTTTGTGTACAGGTTTTTCACTTTTCTGTGCAGGTTTTTGACTTTTGTGTACAGGTTTTGAAATTTTGTCTTCGAGTGGAGTTTTACCTTACTGGCATATTGCCATGGTGGTTACCTTAACATTTTAGTGTATTTTTCTCAATTTTAACCCTTTGAAACAAATGTGATACTTATTTGACTTTTATGTGCAGGGTTTGAGGTTTGTCTTTCTTTTCGTCCAAGTGGATATTTTTCAAGTAGAGTTTCACCTTACTGGGATATTGCCAGACATGTTAACTCTCCCGGAATGCCCGGGATTCTCCCGGAATTAGCTATCCCCTCCCGCCCTCCCGCCCGGGAGTCAATTTGGACCAAAAATCTCCCGGAAAGTCGACATACCAGACAAAAACTGAATCCACCAGCTTTTGTTTACAAATACAAAAGCATGTGCTCTACTCTCAATGGCAAGGTCATTAAGTTTGTGTGAAACGTCACCACTTACGTAAGAACTGATGACCAATTCTCATTTCTGTCAATGGCCGTGTTGTGATTATTGCAACACGTTTGACAGGCGGATTAAATGAATTTGAGATGCAGGATAATTGCTGAAATTGATTATATATTAAAGGCACACCTTTGCTTGTATACAGGTAGCAGTCAAATCGAAAAATAAATTCCATACGTATAAAATCTTGTCCAATCGAAAAATGTGCAAAAATACGCACAAATTTATTGTGCATTTTGAATTTCACTTTCAGATAATTATAGCCAATTTTGGAGACAAACGGCTCAAACATATGAGTTGCTGTAATTTTCAATATATTGGGAAAAATTTCCGATTCGCAATTTTATAAAGCAGGCTGTGAAAAAAATTATGTTTTTGGTGAAAAAAATCTCTAAAAAGTTGGTAATTTACGGCACTTGCACGTTTTTTCATTCGTAGTGATAAATGGACAACAAAATATCCCCGAGATGTTTTGTCCTGGGCTGGCTGTGGCATAATTTTCACGTTTCACTGAAAAATGATCACCCCATTCCAAATGCCCTTCGTAAATGACCAACTACTTCCAGTGAGTAACCGGTGTGGTTAGGTGGGGCGCTGGGCTTTGGAAGATCGAATTACCACAACAACTGGGCTCTGGGGTGTGCCTAAACACCACAGATCGTCGCAGGTTACCGCAGGTCGCCGCTAGTACCCATAATTACCCAAATGGATCCAAAACTTTCAACACAGCACCATAACTGATATAGTGCTGAAAAGGTCGAAAATATCTCCAAACATTTTGTACATAAAACCAATGAAATATGGATGTCATTGGAACAAGCTCAGATATTGGCACATGACCACATCCATATTTCTGATTTCTGTTTTTCTCTATATTTCTATGGTTTGGCTTTTGAAAGGACAAATTGTTCAAATAAAACACATTAGGGTGGAATGTTTAATGTATGTGTGTGTGTGGTGGGGGGGGGGGGGGGGGGGGGAACATGGAAATTATTGATGTGCTGCCCACATGCAAAAATCTCACTGACAAGCATCCGAGTCTCACTGGGAGCTCATCAAAATCTCACTGACAGTCACCTCCAGATGTTAACAGGTCTGGGTCACTCACCACCAGTTAGTAGAACGTTGACGTATGTTCCTTTGATGTATTGTTGTTGGGCTGTTTCCTGTTATGTGTGTGTGTGGGGGGGGGAGGGGGTATTTGGTATTAATTTATATTTAAAATTGATCGATCCACACATGGTTTCTACGCGCAAAAAAAAATCTCCCTGAAAATCATGTCATCTCCCTGAAAATTTTCTTCAGTCTCCCTGAAAAAAATTTTGGGAGGTTAACATGTCTGGATATTGCCATTGTGGTTACTGTGACATATGCAGGGTATTTTTCTCAATTTTAACCCTTTGAAACAAATGTGATACTTTTTTTTACTTTTATGTGCAAGTTTTGAGGTGTGTCTTTCTTCTCTTCCAAGTGGCAACTTACCATGTAGCATATTGCCGTGGTTCCTATTTTATGTTAGGATGCTTCTTGGGGCCAGTATTATATTATTTAACCCTTTAGCTGCTTATTTATCTTAATTTTTCTTCCAAGTGGCGACTTACCTTGTAGCATATTGCTTTTGTTCCTATTTTATGTTAGGATGTTTCTTGGGGCTAGTATTATTTAACCCTTTAGCTGCTTATTTACCTTAATTTTGGACTTATATGTGCAGGTTTTTGACTTTTGTGTACAGGTTTTGATATTTTTTATGTGGAGTTTTACCTCACTGGCATATTGTCATGGTGGTTACTGTAACATTTTCAGGGTATTTTTCTAAATTTTAACCCTTTGAAACAAATGTGATACTTGTTGGTCTTTTATGTGCAGGTTTTAAAGTTTTTCTTTCTTTTCTTCCAAGTGGATATTTTTCAGGCAGAGTTTCACCTTACTGGCATATTGCCATGATGGTTACTGTGACATTATCAGGGTATTTTTAGTCGAGTTCTGACAAAGTCAAACTCGACTTATAGTTTGATGAAATGACGGGTGGGTGGGTGGGCGGCGGGCATAAACAATTGGTTTCCGGGCAATAACTTTAGTTCTCTTTGATGCACCTTTAACAAATTTATACTAGAGGTTACCTTATAGGAAAGGAAGACACCTATCGATATCAGAGTCTCGTGCACCAAGGACAAGGTCACTGTTACTATAAATAGAATATTTTGTGAGAAATTGGTTTCCAGGCAATAACTTTAGTTCTATTTGACACATCTTTACCAAACTTATACCAGAGGTTACCCTATAGGAAAGGAAGACACCTATCGATTTCGTGCTCCAAGGACAAGGTCACTGTTACTATAAATAGAATATTTTGTGACAAATTGGTTTCCGGGCAATAACTTTAGTTCTATTTGACACACCTTTACCAAACTTATACCAGAGGTTACCCTATAGGAAGGGAAGACACCTATTGATTTTGGAGTCTGGGACTCCAAGGTCAAGGTCACTGTTACTATAAACAGAATAAATTGTGACAAATTGGTTTCCGGGCAATAACTTTAGTTCTATTCCGCATATCTTCACCAAACTTATACCACAGGTTACCCTATGGGAAGGGAAGACACCTATCGATTTCGGAGTCTGGGGCCCCAAGGTCAAGTTCACTGGTACTATCAATAGAATATTTTGTGACCAATTGGTTTCCGGGCAATAACTTTAGTTCTATTTGACGCTCCTTTACCAAACTTATACCAGAGGTTACCTTATGGGAAGGGAAGACACCTATTGATTTCGGAGTCTGGGGCTCCAAGGTCAAGGTCACTGTTACTATAAATAGAATATTTTGTGACAAATTGGTTTCCGGGCAATAACTTTAGTTCTATTTGAAGCACCTTTTCCAAACTTATACCAAAGGTTACCCTAGAGGAAGGGAAGACACCTATTGATTTCGGAGTCTGTGACTCCAAGGTCAAGGTCACTGTTACTATAAATAGAATATTTTGTGACAAATTGGTCTCCGGGCAATAACTTTAGTTCTATTCTGTGTATCTTCACTAAACTTATACCACAGGTTACCCTATAGGAAGGGAAGACACCTATTGCTTTTGGAGTCTGGGGCCCCAAGGTCAAGGTCACTGTTACTATCAATCGAATATTTTGTGACAAATTGGTTTCCGGGCAATAACTTTAGTTCAATTTGATGCACCTTTACCAAACTTACACCAGAGGTTACCCTATAGGAAAGGAAGACACCTATCAATTTCAGAGTCTCATGCCCCAAGATCAAGGTCACTGTTGCTACAAATAGCTTATTTCTTCAGAATTTAATGTCAAAACTCGTCTTCTGGATCTTTGATCTCTTGCTGGATTTTTCTCAGTTTTAACCCATTGAAACAAATGTGATACTTTTTTTTTTACTTTTATGTGCAGGTTTTGAGGTTTGTCTTTCTTTTCTTCAAAGTGGAGACTTACCTTGTAGCATATTGCCATGGTTCCTATTGTATGTTAGCATGCTTCTTGGGACTATTACTATATTATTTAACCCTTTTGCTTATTATTTACTTTAATTTTGGACTTCTGTGTGCAGGTTTGGGGATTTTTTTTTTTTTACTCCAGCCACCCCTTTACATTGGCCACCTGCTGGTGGGCCACGGGGTTCTGATACCCCTTCTAGTTTCATGGTTGATTAGTCATGACTAGAGTATGGTTCCTTTCGATAACCAGCATTCTGGCATGTCCAATATGGCCGCCATGGCAACCATCTGGGAGTTTTGGTGACTTTTGATTCTCCATGCAATAACTTGAAAACAATACATGTATTCAACTTTAATGGGTCATAAGCCAGGAATGTATAATTATTTTTGAAGGAATTATTGACCTTTTGTTCAACTAAAAATTTCTTCACAAGCACAATTTTTTCATAGGCGGCCATATGTTGATCCACCGCTTGGCAGTGCACTTGTTGTAAAAGTGTCTTTTGGGGAGCAAAAATGCCTAAAACTTGGTAGGCCAATATCTCATGAACGGAAAAGGCTATCGACTAAATTTTTACAGACTTATCAGAGTTACTATTGTCTAAAACAAATATATTAATCGGCATGTTTAATATTTTCTGCCAAAATTTTCCTCAAAACACAAAATTATGTCGAAAATCGGCCATTTTGGATTGAAATATGGAGATTTAAATATAATGAGCTCTCTAAAAGGGATCCAAATTGAAGTTAGTAATACCTCTTTGAAAAATAGAAAAAATTTTGTTTAGATTTTTCATTAATACAAAATGGTGGTCAAAAAGTCGAGAAAAACATTTTTCGGTTCGGACTTGTTTCAAAAACACATTGTCATTCACTTCATGTGGTTAGAAGCCTGTGCACTGTACAGCACAGCATAATGACAGAATTTTTGTCATTCACATAGCGTCATGCTGGCACTCGGATCTAAATATATGTATTTATGACGGAGCACAGTTATTGAAACCGATTATCTCAAAGACTGATCTTTACTTGGTATAAAACTAGCACTAGGATACAATAATAACTCACGTGTTAGTGATTATTTGAAATCAAAATTTGCAGTAAAACCCGCAGACCTTGGAATTTGTGTTTCTTTTAAATATTTAATATATTACTTAATCAGTCCTTGTGGATAGAATACCAATCCTAATGATTTGTTGTAATTTGTAATATATTCAGAAAAATATGCGCTTTTAGATTATACAGGGTAGGCTTTCAGTGTCATTTTACATTTTGAGTGAAAAATCATTGAAACTTTGGGGTGTCTAATTATAGGAAATATTCTGACAATTACCTACCTGCAACAGCTGGTACCCATTTGCTTCCTTACATTCTAAAATGGAAGCCAAAAGTAATACAGCACCACGAAGGCCTGGAATTAGTTGCTGAAGCCAGATTGTGAGCTGGGAAAACCTTCCCCCTGCCCCCTTCCCCCCTAAATTCATTTGGCTTCTAATAGCTGTGGAAGTTGCAGACCCGAGTCTAGTGGGTGTGTAGTAGTTGTGTGTGAAGTAGAATTTATTAAGAAATGACATAAACTAATACTCCTGCTCATATTGATTTGTCAGCCTCCACCCCCTCTATTACGCTCCCTCCCCGTGCCCATTTTTTATTTCTGAATATTAGATTTCTTCTGCAATCGTGGGGGCTGCAAATGCTGTCAATCATGTAGTGTTTCCACCTCCACGCATAAGAATCAGATGTCAAAGCGTTTGGAAATCTTCGAAAGTAATTTTTATTGAAACACTTATAATAGCAGTTGTTTTGGACTTCTGTACGGGAGTTACAACTGACATGGATTTAATGTTGTTGACATAGTTATAATGCACAGTTTCGAATGGCTATGGTTGTCCCACTGTATGAAGCCTTGGCGGTCAGTACAGAATTTCATTAGATGCAACCTCTGGGAGGTGGCATACTGCATAGAGGTCCTGCTGACATTGCTGCTGTTTTGATTCAGTAGCATAGCCATGGAAGGGTGGGGGCTGGGGCCCAAGCCCCTAAAAGTTTAGCTTCCCTCCACTCCCCCCAAAAAAAGCATTGACCCAATGGAATTTCACACAATTTAGAGCCCCACAAATGCTCTCCAATATAGGGCTGCACATGCTACAACTGCTCAGATTCGATCTTAGAGTACTGAACTTAGCAAAATTGTCTCGGGGAGGCTTTGTCCTTACTAGGACCCTCTGGTAATTACCCCTCGAAAAATTTCTCTGTTCTAACCCCGGAACCCCACAACAACCTTCCAAATATCATGGTAGTTATCACACTTCTCTCACGAACAATAGCTGCCGGACAAACGAGAAGACCCCAGTGATTCACATCAAACAGGTTTCTGTAAAAAAAAATTAAAATCTTCAGTCATTATATCGTCTACCGTCAATGTGTTAATAGGCTCATGTTGTGTTGTTGTTTTTTCTTTTTGTGAAGTAAAGTAATGATCATGTACTGCAACTGATTCACATGCACTGACATTCTTACGTACATACGTACGTACGTGCATGTACGTATGTAGTAGGTCCACAATTTCCTTTGGCACACCTCACAGGTTGCTTTTATGATCAGATCACTTTGAAACTTGGTATGCGTGTTTGGGGTGACCTTTAGATGGGAGCTATCGATTTTCTTCCATTTCCATCAAAAAATGTTGCCGCGGCCAACGTTCTTAGAACTTAGTTTAGTCAGACCTCAATATTTCTCTTTGGCACTCCCTACAGGGCACATTTATGATCAGATTGCTTTGAAACCTGGCATGCTTGTTTGGGGTGACCTCTAGATGGGAGCTATTGATTTTCTTCCATCTCCGTCCGACAAAAGATTTTGCCGCTGGCACCGACCTTTGAACTTAGTTTAGTCAGGCATCAATATACTCCTTTGGTATGCTGTACAGAGCACATTTTTGATCAGATCGGTTTGAAACTTGGTATGCTTGTTTGGGGTTACCTCTAGATGGGAGCTATCGATTTTCTTCTATATCTGCCAATAAATGTTGTCTCTGACAATGACCTTTGATGAACTTAGTGCAGTTATGCATCAAAATTTCCCCTTGGTGCACCCTACAGGGCACATTTATTATTGGATCAATTTGAAGCTTGGTATGCTTGTTTGGGGTGACCTCTAGATGGGAGCTATCAATTTTCTTCCATTTCCGTCTGTCAAAAAATGTTGCCGCTGGCCACGATCTTTGAACTTAGTTTAGTCAGGCATATGCAGGGTGACAAAGATAGGAGCTATTGATTTTTCTTTTCATTTCCATCAAAAACTGTTGCTGTTAGCATTTGTGCATCAACATTCTTCTTTGACATGGCCCACAGGACACATTTATCATAGGATTGTTTTTGAACTTGGTGTGCTCATTGGGCAAGACTTTTAGATAAGAGCTATTGATTAGCATTCATTTCTGAGAAAAAAAGTTGCCATTTACAATAACCTCTGAACATACTGCATTTGTGAATCAACATTCTTCCTTTAGCCAGTCTTACAGTACATTTTTAGCTTCAAAAATCTAATATAGACATTTAATATCTTATATCTTGTTTGGCAGAACTTCAGGAGATATCATAGAATGCTTATTTTATCACTAGAAAGCAGGAAAATGTCCAGAATGACCAGACTCCTGTTAATTGACTCTTCCTTTTAATTGAATAATTCCCCACCCCCTCCCACCCCCCCCCCCCCACCCTGCAAATGTTGGCTGTGAAGGATATTAAAGGTACTTAGAATTGGTGTTGTCCACTACCAGAGGGTGTGTCACGAATAAGGTTGGAATGCCTGTCTACAAGGTCAAGGTCACAAACTTAGTTCAAGTTCACATACCCCCACATCCAAATCCTACTATAACAAACCGTGTCCTGCTCAGAACTGTTGATGGCCTTGAAGGATATTAATGATACATTTAAAAATCCATGGATTACTCTGACGCTGTGCACACACAATGCTGTTATGTTGAAATTTCATCAAATAACATTGGTACCAATGTTCTTCAATTTTGCCATTTCATTTATAACTTACCAAGTTCAAGTTTGTCAAGTTGAGCTACAGTGTCATTGACACTTTCATTTAATGCGTTTTGGTCGATTGTAAATTTTGGGTCTGGGTGGGACTAAAAATATTGGATCAAAATCCGGAAATGAGTTTTTTGGGGTTTCTTTATGCGTTTTGGGCAAAAAAAAATTATTTTTTTTTAGCCTGAAAGTTTTTTGTTTGGGACATTTCTGCACGTGGGCAAGGGGAGTGTGACAGTTGCTTGTCGTTGCTAGGTGACTTTCTTCAGGTACTCCGGCTTCCTTCACCCATAAAACTCTCCTACACGAGATGACCCTGGCTGTCAAAAGTGTCGTTAAACTAAAATAAATAAAAAAAACTAGGATACAACGTAGTTGCCTTTGGTGGGATCGAACTGTCAATCTTTATGTTCGAATCCAACGCCGTAACCACTGAGCCACCAACGCTCCCAGAATACAATCCGAAATAATGACAGAATCAAAACACACTTTTCATTCCACTTGGTTTTTTGAGAAGAATGAAAGATTAATAACAACATTTAGAAAAAACACAACTCCCTTGCAGGAACCCTCGGGAGAGATGACGAGCTTGTTTTCTGTGGTAAACAAGTTTTGTTTCACTGGTAAAGTAGGACCCAGTCACTAATGCTTGGGGTGCGAGTCTCTAAAATAGACAGCATGGGGTATAAACGATTGACTGACCTTGACTTTATCTCCATGTTGTGGTCATGATTAGCCATTGTGCAGAAGTATGTGACCGGCTTCAACACCAATAAATAAATAAATATATTGTTAAAATGTTAAAAATTCTAAGTTGTCCCACCCCTCCATAGCGCTAGCTAGCTAGCTAGGTTTTTCAGCTCTAGATGTGGATTAAAATGGGTATAGAAAAGAGTTAATTCTCGAGTACCGCACAAAGCTATGTTGGATAGGTGGAGGGATAACCACTGAAGGCCAATTTCCCACTTTAATCACTTCTACAACAAAACTGGTATCCAACCAATAACGTTTGGGTGAACTTACAGGTTATATTCAAGGTGCTTTGGTGTACCTTGACCTCCAATAACTATTTTGAATATTTCAAGTGTTTAAAAAATGTCAATAAAACCTTGAAGCCCCTCATTGGAACGAGCTTGATCCAATGAGAGGACGCATATGGTTTTGTTTCCCCGCGGGAATGCCGGGAAGTGAAGCAGTTCCTCTTCACTGCAGTAAACAGGCTGCGTTTTACTGGTAAAATAGGACCCAGTCGCCAATGCTTGGGAAGTGCAAGCCCTCTAAAATGGGCAACATGGCTTATTAACTCACCCCTGGTCTTGAGTTGATACTCATGTTGTGGTCATGATTAGCCGTTGTGCAGAAGTATGTGACCGGCTTCAACACCAATAAATAAATAAATAAATAATAACACAACTAGACCTACTTACAGTGCTACTGACGCACACCCAGTAGGGGACGCTCTTCCTCTAGTACAGATCCACGTCTTCCGGTACCAGTGCGCAGTCAGTAACTAATGAATCATTCGTTTTAAGTCCGCCAGAATGGCGACACGTCCATTTGTGTTTGAGTTCCTTCCAGATCTCAAACTGCAAGACCAGCCGACGGTGTCAGCCAGGCCACGCTCATCGGTTGCACACCTGCAACCTGTGGAGCAACCAGGTTCTGGGTGTCTTCGACCGTGCCAGTAGGTGGAGTTGGTTGAAGCGTTTACAGCTTTGGACTCTAAACCGAGTTTTTTTGCCTCCAGTGTGTTATCGTTCCTATGATTCCACCAGTCCGTCACTCAGTCTGACACACTTTGACGGTCTTGGATCAGGACTCCACCTGCCTCGGGCTTTCCAACCCCAAGTCGGCCGTTATTCCCTTGGCGACTCGGGAGTCCCTGTTGGGCGTATCGAGAGAGATGCTGGACATGCTTTCTCTCAGATCACATCGTCTCTGCTTTAGCTGCTTATCTGCCTTCAGATAAGTTTGACGACACACATGCTCCTTTGCGTGTGCTTTCCAAGGCAGTCATGCATCTTACACGGATACTTGTAACACTGCTGACTTGGATTTAGTTCGCCGGGATGCTGTGTTGGACACAAGCCATTCCCATCCTGAATGGCAGCGCGCTGCATTTCGATCTGCTTCTTTGGCGGGTCCACGACTATTCCATGGTTCTGTGGTGACGGCCCGGGATGACGTCCTACGTCATTCCAAAGATCAGATGCTGCTTCATCCTGCTTGATCAGCCTTCTGTTGGAGGCAGGGGTCGTCCAAAGTCTAACAAGCACCGTTCTGCTTCCTCTGCGAAGCCAAGGGGTGATCCTCCTGCCACCGCTTCTACTTCTTACTCACGCGGTAAGGGTGAGCGTCGACACGATAGAGGGATGACTCCGGATTCTTCATATGGTAGAGGAGGCGGTCTTCTCCTCTCACGGGCCTCGCCGGGGCTCGAAATGAAAGTCCTCACATCGATTCGCCCTAGGTTGGAGGAAGGATATCAGAGTTTGTAGACCATTGGGCCGCAAGCACATCCGATCCTTGGGTGTTAGATGTTGTTTGGTCTGGGCTGCAGATATCCTTCCGGAGGCACCTCACTCTGTTAAGAGTGTCCCTTCCAACACAAGTTCCTTTAGACGTTACACGTCGGGAACTTTTGATCACGGAGATAGACAATCTCCTGTAAAGGGGGGCGATCGAGGTAAACAAGAACATTCATTCAGTGGGATTTTATTCCCGCCAGTTCTTGGTGCCGAAGAAGGACGGCCGACTCCGACCGGTTATCGATCTGAGTATCCTGAACCAGTCAGTCAGTGCTCCCAAGTTCAGCATGGAGACTTTCAGGTCGGTTCACCGCCCCATTCACCAGAGAGATTTCGCTTCCAGCATCGACCTGTGAGTCGCTTACTTTAACGTTCTGATTCATTGGACATCACGAAAGTACATCAGATTTGCTTTTCTGGGACGAGTATACCAGTTCAAGGCCATGCCTTTCGGCCACAACCTGGCTCCTTGGGTATTCACCCGACTGATGTCGCATGTGATAGCCTTCCAGGGTGACTACTTCGGCATATCTAGACGATATCCTCCAGAGGCATTCCAATGCTGCCTTTCTGGAGTCAGATGTCGACACACTGTTGAGCTTGCTCACGTCGCTAGGGTTCAGAGTTGAGAAGTCTGACCTGGTCCCTTCTAAGTTTTGTCATTGGGGGATAGACTGCTGTACTCAGCTGAATATGGTGGCGGTTCCCCGGGAAAGGGCTGTGATTCTCTCAGCTTTTTCCCTGACTCGTCCCAGTCCGCGACAGCTCTAGAGTATTCTCCGGCTGCTCAGTGACGGATTTCATTCCTCTAGGTCGGCTGCATGTCAGACCTCTCCAACACTTTCTGCTCAGTCGTTGGAAGGCCGAATATCGATCAGAATATCTACGCCGGAGTGGTGGTTCGTCACATATATTCACATCTGAACGTCCTAGCCGACTCCCTGTCCCGATGGAGCAGGGTCATTTCCACCTAGTGGATGCCCCACAAGACTGTGTTCCAGCTGCTTTGCGATCTCTGGGGTCGTCCCCACATCGATCTCTTTGCGCCTCGTTGGAACCATCAGTTGGACACTTTCGTGTCCCCGTGTCCAGAACATCTGGCTTTCGGCGTTGACGCTCTGTCACTCGATTGGTTTAAATATGAATTGAGGACTCGGACTCAAAACGCATACAGAATCAAGGACTCGGACTCGGACTCAAGTTAAGTGCTTAGTTTTCTGTTGAATTACCAGTGATTTACCACGTTATAGCGATCTTTATTAATCATTGTGCCGAAAATAAAAATTAACCATCCCTGTGAGGTCAGTCCAGAGTGTTGACACGTCAAACTGCCGTGACATTTTGCCGGTGGTTGCCGTACTTGGGGGAGTGCCCTAGAGTTTGTTAAGTAATTATAAAGTTAGAATTAATAGATTTCATAAAAACTATCTATCGACGCCTTTATCCACGTTGTTTCGTTTAACCATTTGCGCGCGGTATCTGTTAAACGTCCATCCACTGTCCACACCATGTATATCTGTCAATTCGACAATCTGAGCGACCACTATTTCCGCCAAGCGTTTCACTTTCCGTACAAAATACCGAAGTATGAACTCCCTAACTCCGTTACTGTTGTGTACATTACGTATCACTATAAATAAATTGACCGTTCACAGTGGGAACCCTAAAAAATTTAGGCCTGTTCTGTTTTGCTTGGCCAGTGGACGTACCAAATCAAAAAAATGGGATACAGTGGAACCCTGTTAATTGAATAGAACCTATCCCCCCCCCCCCCCCAAAAAAAAAAATCAATCAACAAGAGTATTCAATTAACAGGGATTTGGTAGTTTTCCTGTATTCTAGAGATAAACCGAGCGGGTTTTTTTCTATTTTAAAATGCTTTTTTTTTAGAATTTCTATTATTTTTTTCACTGCCATATTCCATCTGTGTATGTATGCCGAAACGAAAAGAGAATGGAAAATAATTTGGTTTCCAATCATCATTTATGAACATATAGTACGTTTATATTTTATGCAAGGAGAAAATAAATTGTTTTTAGACTGAATTTTGGATATTGAATGCCGAAACGCAAGAAAATCGGTTGCCGAAATATGCCAGTAAAGTGGGAGTGGCCTTTTCCATGCAATTATTTCATTGGTTAAACGCAAAAAAGCTTGAACCATTTAGTAAGAAGAACTCAACTGATAATTTATTTTAGAGCGAAATTAATAAAATACACCCTTTAGTATGTATCAAATCAATTATTAAGGACATCAGACAAATTAACTTCGCAACACTTCGTGTTTGTACAAAGTATTCTAATTATTCTAATTCTTTGATTTTAGGTATTTTGAATATTTTATTAAAACATGAAAGATGTTGCAAATGTAATTTGTCTGATGTCCTGGCTTTGTTTTGGGACATCCAACACATCTTTAGCCGCAGATATTTTTTATATAACTTCTCAACATGTCCAGTAATGAACTTATGATGGAAGCACAGTAGCCGATTTTCAGGAACCACTGAAACCCGTTTCTGCCAGTGTAGTCGTGATATACATTTATTCATGTTCTATGCAACACAACCTTATTTTCGATGTATGGTATGCCTATACTATTAACTGTGTGAGTACTATGGTCTAAATGTTTATACATTTTTGCTGTCTTTTTGTGTCCAGTGGTCTGGGGGGGGGGGGGGGAGCTGAAAGATTTTGCTCGAAAAGTGACTCCGCGGGCATCATCGAGGCACGTAATGTCGCGGTGGGTGTGGGAGAATGTGACCCCCCCCCCCCCCCCCCTCCGCACTGGTGGGGAAAATTTGAAAAATTTTATGACCAATCTATATAGAGTCCCACACGCCAGCTGCCTTTCCAACCTTGTAATTGAGGAGGAAATTGGTTCACGTTTCGGGTGTACCTGGCTGAATGGATGGGCGCGTTTGTGACAGGGAAGAGGCAAAGTCTATGCTTCTGTGGTAAAATGTCATCACCCCCTCCCCCCCCCCTCCCATCCCCGCCCATGAAGCGCCGCCAGTGCTTGGACCCAAAGATCGTAATATCTTCTCTTTCTGCGTGACAAACCCCACTGCTTCTAACGTACACCATATCGATTTTGTGTTGAAAATGTGTTGCCAATTCATACGTTGCCTCGCAAGAACAATACATCATATCCCGATGATAAAAAGAGGTATACTTCTAGTTCTCAACTCTCACATTTTCGTAGATGTAAAGCATTAACTGTCATCGAAGATGAAAATCTGCCGCCCGTGGATCACGGAATACCGTACCGCCATACCGAATACACCAGGATATACATGTTTTAAATTGGAAACACATTTTCAACACTAAATCCATGTGGCATGTATTGGACCCACAGGATATTCCACGCCAAAATAATATTAGGCCTACGGCCTTTGGTTCCAAGTTTGGAAAAGCATTGAACGGATATTTTGAGTATTGACGTGGTCGAGTTTGGTAATTAGTCGCCGAAAAATGGTAAAATGAAGCCATGGAGATGGAAGGGAGACGATCGACAGTTCACAAAAAGTCAGCTTATCCCAACTAAATAAATGAATGACAGTCTTTATATAAAAAAATAGGGGCATTCCACAAAGTACGATGGCTATTGGGAATATGTTACGGCAGTTTAACAGTTAAACGAGTTTTGCTGATCATCACGACAAGATCGCTGTTACATGTGGTTAATCACTGGTAATTCAACAAAAAATCGGAACACTAAACTTGAGTCCGAGTCCTCGATTCATTATGTGTTTTGAGTCCGAGTCCGAGTCCTCAATTCAGTGTCCATCACTCGATTGGAATGGTCTTGTCGGCTACGCCTTCCCACCGGTTTCGATTCTGCCTCAGGTTCCAGCCAAGATACGAACCTGCAGTTGTCGAATCATTCTGATCGTTCCCCTGTCGCCTCAACTGGTGTGGATCAACCAGCTCCGCTCTCTGTTGGCGGCGGTTCCGGCACGTCTTCCACTACGTCGCGACCTTCTTTGCCAAGGCCACCCGAGGAGGTTTCACGTCGGCCCGACTTCTTTGTGCTTTCACGCATATCTTTTGTCAGGTCCTGACTCGTTTTTCGAGACGAGCAGTGCAGTGCATTTTCTTCAAGGAGGCACTCAATTGGTTTAACCTATGCGACTAAGTGGAAGGCCTTCTGTCGATGGTGTGCCGATCACTCTGTTAATTATGCCAATCCTTCAATAACACAGATTGCGGGGTTTCTGGTATATCTGTTTGATTCTCGGGGTCTCCAGCCTGTTACCATCAAAGGGTACAGCTCCATGCTTTCAGAGACCTTTTCGTATATGGGACAGCGTCGTATCGACACTAATCCATACCTCTCCAAGCTTGTTCGGCACTTTTCTTTGAAAAGGCCTAGGACTTTGCAGCTTGTCCCAATATGGAATCTTTCTTGAGTGCTGCTTTGCTTGGGGGGAGGGGGGCGCCGTTCGAACCTTTATCCCAGGTGGATATGCGTTTTCAAGACTGCTTTTTGATGGCTTTTGCCTCAGCCAGACGGGTTAGTGAGCTTCACGCCCTCTCGGTTGATCCGGCCTTTTTCAGCTCTCCCAACAGGGTTACGTTTACCACTGATTGCTCCTTTCTGGCAAGAATCAGATACCCGAAACGACTCCACCTCCTATCTGTATCAGGGCTCTTCCTTCTGCTGAGGGTAATCGCCCTTTGCTCTGTCCGGTTCGTACACTTCGCATTTATCTCAATCGGACGCAGCTCATTAGGAAAGGCAGGAAACGACTTTTCCTGTCTCTTATTCCTGGTCAACAGAAGATCTCTCCTCCGTCCATTTCTCGGTGGATTTGTCTTGCTATTCGCGCGGCATACACTCGTCTAGCGACTGACGATTGCATTTCCAGTCGTATTTCTGCCCTAGAAGTGCGTGCATTGTCTAGCTCTTGGGCTTATGCTAACTCCGTCAAGTTGTCGGATGTTATGCAAGAAGCCTACTGGAGAAGTGCTTCTACTTTCTCCACCTTCTATCTACGTCAGTTGCAGGAGCAGTAAGTGGACCTTTTTGCTTTGGGCCCTCTTTTTCTGCTCAGGCTGTTGTCTATCCTAGCCATTAGCCTTCTTACAAGGTCAGTTCCAGGGGGACATACTTTTTGCCGGTTAAAAGGTCGGTATCCGGTAAAAAGGTCGGTAAATGCATAAAAACTACGTTTTAAAGTACAAAATGCACCCCTGAATGTGTGAAAAGTGACAATTTAATGAAGCGTGCGCAATAATAAATAAATATAACGAAGATTAAGTATTGTTTGTTTTATTGTAGACTATTTTCAAAAGAAAATAGATCATTTCGCTATCGACACTGATCGACACGCCATTTTGTGCAAAGAAAACACCGAATTAGCTGAGGTGCACGACGGGGTGAATATTATCATACCTGAGGTGTAACTAATTCGTGTGCGTAACATTTAGATTTTTCTGTTCACCACAAGGGAGAGAAGCCATTTATAATTTGAAAATATTATAAAAACAAAACAAACAATTCTTAAACTTCGTTATATATTGCGAACGCCATTCAGAGGTACATTTAGTATTTTAAAAACGTAGTTTTTATACACTTACCGTCCTTCTTACCTGCAAAAGGTTGTGTTCAAGCTTCTTCTTTTTTTAACGGGGGTTCGTATTTTATTTTCTGTTATCGTTTCGCCTAACACATGCCGAGGTGATAATAAATATTAAAACCATCCATACATCAGTAGATACTAGTTCTAGATTCCTGTGTGTCCTACGCCAATGATACCCACTGGGGCCATTAAGGCTGGACCCCTTATGCTCACTCCTCCAATCCCTATGTGTGAGCTCCCGGGGAAGGGCTGGGGGACCCCAAACGCAAACCGTAACTAACTTTTTTAACACCCCACGTTTCATCAGGAGGCACCAGAATCGATCTCAGAGCTTCAGAATTTGAAAAAAAAATATCCGGAAAAGGGCCCTCAACTGTGGGAGGGAATACGCCCAATTCCATAGTTCAAGCCTTTGCAATATGCCAGAAGTTAAGTCGACCACGTCCCTCACCCTCCCTCCATTTCGAAAATATGGGAAATTGATTATATATCTAGCAGGGGCGTAGTCAGGATTCTATAATGGGGGGGGGGGGGGGGCAATCCTGATGTTTGGAAGGTCGTTGTGGGGTCCCCCCTCCCGCCTAACTAGAGTCCTCGATCATTTCCCCCTCCTCCCACTTCCCTTCAGGGAAGTAGCAGAATGAGGTAACGGTCAGAGGGTCCTAGTTAGGACTAGACTTCACCAGAAAAAATTGTAAATAATTCATTAGTTATTAATTCCAATCGTCCGCTATACACATTATTGTGTATCATGTGGTCGCTGTGGGGCCGCCCCAATCTCCGGTTCATGTAAGTCAGCCCATTTAGGATTAACAGATTAACACTGAATGACACTGACCACTAAACCCAGTCCCTATACTCCCCGCCTTTACTTTTCGCACCACCGTATCGCTGACCTTCCGTCATCGGGGTGATCACGTTTCTCACGCGCTTCACTTAAAAAGTGCCACGATAAACCATGGCATTCTCGAAATACAATATCAGCGGTGGCCCCAGTGGCAGAGCGAGGATCCCCAATCGAAGACCTGGGTGAGGGTTAAAAACAATAATTGACAGTTTGCATTTGGGAGTCCCCACCCACCCCCGCCCCGGCCCACAACTGGGAAGAAGGTTAAGTTGCTACACTCTGGGGGAGATCGATTCTGGTGCCTCCTGAAGAGAGGTAGGGGCTAAAAACGGTATGTGACAGTTTGCATTTTTGCGGGGGGGGGGGGGGCGAAAACCCACAGCGACCTTCCAAATATCATGGTTGCACCCCTCCCCCCCCCCAAACAAGAATCTAGAACTAGTATCCACTGATGTGTGGTTGGTTTTAATATTTATCATCACCTCGGCGTGTGTCTGGCGAAACGCTAACTGAAAATAAATTATGAACCCCCGTTTAAAAAATAAATAGCTCGAACACAACTTTTTGCCGGTAAAAAGGACGGTAATAGTATGAAAACTATGTTTTAAAGTACTAAATCTACCTCTGAATGGCGTACGCATTATATAACAAAGATTAAGTATTGTTTGTTTTATTGTAGAATATTTTCAAATTATAAATGGTTTCTCTCCTAAAAACTCTGTTAAATCCCCTCGCAGTGAACAGAAAGGTTTAAATGTTACGCACACGAATTAGTTACACCTCCGTCGAGCAAGTATGGTAATATTCACCCCGTCGTGCACCTCAGCTAATTCGTTGTTTTCCTTGAACAAAATGGCGTGTCGATATGGAAATGATCTATTTTCTGTTGAAAATAGTCTACAATAAAACAAACAATACTTAATCTTCAATATATATATTTATTATTATGTACGCTTCATTAAATTGTCACTTTTCACACATTCAGAGGTACATTTAGTACTTTAAAACGTAGTTTTTATACACTTACCGTTCTTTTTACCGGATACCGTCCTTTTCACCGGCAAAAAGTATGTTCCAGCCCTGTGCTGTTACTGTCCTTTCTGTCTGTGCTTCGCACAGAACCGTACGCCTCATCTCTCATTGTCTTCTGCTAATGATTGTGATGCTATGGTTTGATAGGCATAGGGACCTCTTCCTCTGTCCACGGTTTCACTTCAATTGGATTATGTGGGCGGGGGGGGGGGGGGTGGTTATGTGATTCCCTCCATCCTATTGTCTATTCAGCCTGTAGTAAAGTGTTGTTAGGTAGATTGATAAGAAATTTAAATTTTATAGTAAATTTCTTTTCTTATTATACCTACCACAATTGTTTACATAGAGGCCCTCCCGTCTTCTTATTCGAGTAAGAATCCTTCCTCCGCGCTGATCACATAACTCCAAGGTTGGCGGATTCAAAATTCATTAGTTACTGACTGCGCATTAGTATTGGAAGCCGTGGATCTGTACTAGGAGAAGAGCGCCCCCTGCTGGGTGTGCGCCGGTAGCACTCGACCCAGTTTTGGCTTATTTTTTTCTTGGTGCTTTTGCATCACTTTTCTTTCCCAAATCCCTTGGGAAAGATCAAAATAGAGAGTATATTTTCCGAGTTAGGCACTTCCACTGTGGTGCAAGCCTGTAGTAAACAATTGTGGTAGGTATAATAAGAAAGGAAATTTACTATAAAATTAAAATTTTTCTTTCAAAGTAGAGCTTATAACTCTCCATTAACCCTTCGCCTAATGAATTGGCCACATGCGCCCGCGTGATATACAAATTTTGCACTAGAAAACAAAAAATTCAAACATTTGACCGAAACCATATCACGTGACCCCCTCATAGGAACGGGCTCGTTCCAATGAGGGGTCACATGGTCGGTTTTGTTGAAATTCTTTGAAAAAATTGAAAGAACTAATGAATTTTGATATCGTCTGTGTTGGTTTAAGGGTTAAAACGAGCTTGTTCTATAGTGCGGGGTAAACAGTTAGCTGTTGGAACAAAAAAACTGACAAATTAGAAAAATTGAACATTTACTTTTCGGCACAAATGTTTATTATAAGCAGTCACATGTTCCTGTACCGAAGTCGCACCTTTGGTGTTCAATTCAGTACTCAAACTATTATCATGGAGCGTGAGTATCAATATGTTCAACATAAGCAGCGTAGCCGGGAAAGGGGGGTGGGGGGGGGTGGGGCTGGAGGTACCAGATTCTCCTCACACTTTTTTTTTTAGAAAACTGAACGCTGTGAACATGTTCATGCCTGAAACCCCTAAAACTTACTGATATATTTAGCGGGTCATTGTGATGTTATTTTTGCACTTTCCGGATGTATATAAGGCTTCAAAAAAGTACCCAGGGTGCTCCCTTTGACACTGGAATTTATTTTTTCTTCGGGGAAGACCTTTTACTGGGACCCTGCGAATACTGTTTTTTCTCGCATCGAACTTTTGAATCCATTCTTCGAAAAAATTGTAGTAAATAGAATCGAATATCAGGTAAATCATCCATGATGAAAAAAGGCTTTGAACTGGTGTTGTGCATTGAAGTTTTCAATTGATGAGCATTCGCTACAATCGAATTGGAGGAATTCATTTGATTGCTACGATATTTTCTTTTTATTATATATGTATGTCAAAAGAGCCCTGGGAATCTCAAATTTCTGGTCGAATCGAATCTGAAACTGAATCAGGCAGAGAATTTCGAATCGATTCGAATCGGATCTCTAGTCTATTCGTATGATAGTCTATTCGTATGATGTTTCAAACTGTAAACGGAGCTTCTTACGACCGTAAATATTGCCAGTCTCCACTCAACTGTTGCATTCAACGAGGGAACTCGGTGGTTACGGCACTGGACTTCAAACCCAAAGGTTTGATCCCCGCCAGAGGTAACTGCATTGTGCCCTTAGGCATGACACTTAATCCCGACTGCTCACGTAGAGACATGGGGCGTCGTATACTAAGACGTGCTGTGCGGAGTAGGCACGTTGGGGAGTCTAACATTTGCTCGCCGCTGCCTGGAGGTTCTCGCCGGATCCCCCCCACCACCCCCCCCCCCCCCCCCCCCGTAAAACTGTCTGGCACGGACTGACCCTGGCTGTCGGAAGTGGCGTTAAAACCAAATAAATCAATAGGTAAATAAATTTATTTGATTGTTACGATATTTTAGTTTTTTATGCGTGTCCAAAAGCCCTGTGAATCTCAAATTTCGGGCCGAATCGAATCTCAACTCGAATCAGGAAGAGAACTCCTATTCGCATAGGTTTTCAAATTGTAAACTGAGCGTCTTCTTACAGCCGTAAATATTGCCAGTCTCCACTCAAGTATCGCATTCAACGAGGGAGCACGATTGCTCTGAGGTTACGGTATTGGATTTCAAACTCAAAGATCAACGGTTCGATCCCCGCCGGTAGCTGTGTTGTGTCCTCGGGCAAGGCAGTTAATCCCAATTGCCTACGTAGCTGCACGGTGGCGCTATGTACTAAGGCGTACTGCGTGTCAATGGTGCACTTGTCTTCAACCAATGCTAACCATGGTCATTCGGTGTTAGTTCATTGGGGAGTTTGACAGTTGCTCGCCGTTGCTAGGGGGTTCTCTGCAGGTATACTCCAGCTTTCTTCATCTGTAAAACTGTCCTATGCGAGGTGACCCTGTCTGTCGAAAGTGTCGTTGAACCTCAACAGATAAATAAATAAATCGCACGGCACTAAAATTTACCAATGTGGAGTACACAAATTTTAACATACCACGATGTTAAATGAAGTGGGTGGAAAAATGTTTTGCCCCCATCCCACGTCCATTGGCCTGGACACGCCCTTGTTCAACAAAATATAATAAAACAAAGTGGCGCTGTGTCCTTGGGCAAGGCACTTAACCCCGATAGCCTATATGGGAGCACGATGACGCTGTGTACTAAGGCGTACTGCACGTCGATGGTGCGCATGTCTTCAACCAATCTAACCATACCTGTGCCGCGGTGAAGAGTTCAGAGTTGGAGAGCTGACAGTTGCTCGTCGTTGCTAGGTGGTTCTCTCCGGGTACTCCGGCTTCCTCCACCCGCAAAACTGTCACCGACATGATATGACCCTGGCTGTTAATGTGTCGTTAAACCCTAATAAAAAAAAAAATAAAAAAAACAAAGTGGACAGACGGGTTTCCTGAAGTTATAGCGCAGCAGAGAGGTATTTGATTACGAAACACAAAATAACAAGACCGTGAAATCTCATCCACAGCCAAGCCAACTCTAACTTCATGTTTATTTCACTGTTCTTTGAAATTGTGGGCAAGGGGAAGTACCGACGCCAAATCCACGATTGAGACATGCTTTCCTGAAAAACCCTATCAAACATATTGTTGAAAGTGTTATTGCCAGCACCAAAGCCACCACTGTAGACCATTAGTGTTTTTTTAGAAATATAAATTAAATTTTTAAAAACCTAACTATTTTTTTTTTTTCATTTATTGAATAAAAAAAAGAAGATCTATCCTTTTGTAAAATTTTTGATCCATTGAAAACTGTGAGGTTTTAATTTCGCAGATTAATGTTTACTGAGTTCAGCGCGAAAATTCAAGTTCAAATTTCTCCTGTAAAAACAAAACGTCACGAGTCCTAAAATGTGATTGGCTGCACCTTTTGCACGGATTTTTTTGTCGTTCAGTGTTGGAAACACGCTTCTTAATGTCATTTGGCGGTTCTGAAAGATGAAGACAAGTTCTACTGTGGGTTTTTCTACCATGTGTAGGTGAGTTCCAAAAAGTGTTTTTGTAAAACTTTAGTTTCCTCCTCTAAAGAAAAGTACTTCTTTTGTCTTGCTTGTGTAATATAAAACAAATATGAACTGAAAAGTGAAAAAATTATAAATTCTCCGACCCCGTCGTCTCATTACCGCGAAAGGTGCTTCGCTGCGTGTTGCACATTGGTGCAGCAACCGGAGAACTCCGGAAAACATTCGAATTAGTAAAAGAAAAATGTATCTTCCAGTTAATCACGAAAATGTTATAAAATAGTGAAGAGAAAAGAACCCTACCAAAGAAAAAAATATCTGTGGGAGGAGAAAAAATAGATGAAATACTCCAGGCGCGGGTGAGCCGGGGGGGGGGGCTGCACATGGAACACCTGCCCACCCCACTCCCCACACCCCAACTTTTCTTCATCAATTATAAGTACCCGAAGGGCATTTTCCGACAGAGCGAACACAACCCCTAATATGGTCTAAACACATCGCCAATACATGTTTGACCGCTTTGATTTTCTTTTAACCCGAGAGGCCGCTTTTAACCAGAGAGCCGTGCATCCCTGAATCTGCACGGTGAAAATATTAATTGGTCTGCCCACAAATAATGACTATGGTCTCTTCCAATTGCTGCCATTGAATTGATATGGAAGATAACGCCAGGGTTCTAAGGGTTAAGCGGCTATAAAAGTAATGGAATTTTATTTTGAAATTCTCGCCTCTGATATTCCTTCAATTCAAATTAAATTTTCAGATTATACATCAAAATGAAGGTTGGGAAGTCTGGAACACGAAACGCAGACCTTTCATGCTTCTTACTTCCAACTATAACACTTAATTTATTGATTAATGGGTGAATAGAAAAACCCTGCTATAATCAACATTTTGAGTTACATAACCCTTCAAAACCGCTCTGATAAAAGTGTCAAACATCAGATTGGTGGCTTTATACAGAATATTCATTAGGTTGTTGCTTGATAATAGGAACAAAATCTTCACCAGAAATATTTTGTAGCAATATATTTGAGGGTATCAGCAGGCCCTTTGCAACAAATTGTAACAAATCAACTAGTTATAAACATAATTTTCTAACTCAAAAGAGTGAAAAAGTACCACAACTCTGAAAAAATGTGGGAAGAAACACATGCTACAGCAGCTACACGGGCATTGTTTCCCCATGATGCTCGATCACAACACCAAATATCCTTCAAATTGGAGTAGCAATGGTTGAGATACAAGGGAGAATGTTGGTACATGTAATGATGAATGGGTAAGAGGACAGAGGTCACCACTGGCACTGCACGGCCCTAGATGCACCTTTGATTTTCCAACTTCCAGGTCTGGGGCATAATAATCGCAACACACCCACCTTATCAATTCATAATTTCAGTAAAATAAAAGGAATTATCAATTTTAATTAATTTATAGATGATGCTATTGATGGGAAGTATTTGGCTTCTTTCACATTCTCGTACTATTAATTACCACAAACAATATCAGTTTGATGCCGTCAAACGAAACTGTACGCATGTGGTTTGGTTAAAAAGTTACTCGGCATGGATAATGAAGAAATTGCGAATATTTCGTGTATTTCATTTCTTTGAAAGCCAATTGCAGCTAATTTTGGCCGTAGATTCGATAATTCGTTTCGGTTTTGACCACACGGCCATGCTGACAGCGGTTATGTTTATTGTGATATGCAAATTGGGAGATAAGTTTCCGGTGAAGGAGATTTGTCACATTTGCCAGTGTAAAACGATGACAAGACACTGATCGACGCTTGTTAGTATGGTTGGTTGCAAGAAAAAACTAAATTCTCAGCATCGTCCAAGCGCACCTTATTTAAAAGCACGAATGCATCATTTTCACCCCATCTTCAATCGGTCCTTTGCAGACAGCAAACACACCCGCCTGAAATTCCATGGTTACTAGGAAGTAAATAACTTCACACCATCGGGGGAAATCAACACGCTCAATATAGTTCCAGGTCACTTGGAATATACTTCGTGAAAAAGTGATTTCTGAAGCATTCTGCTTACTTTATGAATATTGCCTTATTTTATGTGTATCGTTCCGATTTTAAACACACGGTTGTTTTTTTACAAGTGGTTCATGTTGTCTTTCTAGTGCGCAATAATTCAGATGTTTTGTCAACAAAAAAGTTCAGACGGCCTGTAAACACGTGAGGGAATTTCGAACCATATTTTGCAGTTATGACATTAACAGCACAAGTATTTGCCGTCACCTGTTTGCAAATCCGCTCATACATTGTCTCGAACAAATAAAGGGCGTGATCACGTCCTTGCATTCTAACGATTGCCCAAATTGAGTATTTCTGCAAGAACCACATCATAATCACATGACCGGAATAAACATCATTGAAACATGGCCACATCGGGAACATCAAAAATGTGTGTTGGTGTTATTATATTCAAACGTCAAAACCCACCAGAGTGTGTGTCAAAAAAAATGCTTTCTCCGAGTCTAGTAAGTTATCATTATATTGAGGACAAGGCTTTCGAATTACCGATTATTTTGTGGTTTTACCGGTTCGTCACTTATGCCATTTGCAAATTAATTTTCTTCAAAATCATAAAATTCACTTTTTTTCATGAAATAAATTATATGTACATTTTCTATGCACTTTACTCATTATTTTGATATATAATTTGCCTTTCCTTACTTCTCTTATTTGTTTCTGAGGCTTTGGGAAAAATGTCAAAAAATTGACCAAAGTTAGGTTGGACGACCCCGGTCGGAACTGGCGAATTTTCCCAAATTGACAAAAACAAAATGGTTCCAAAACACGATAATTAAACAAGTTTCATACAAGCAATGACAGGCAATGATACTGTTTTGATCTGAAGAATATTTGGAGTGCTGAAGTTTCAAACTAAAAAGTGATTTTATTGTTGAAAATCAATTTTAAATTCCAAATTACACTAACAACAGAACTAAAAATTCACAATTGGAACACTTAAATTACTGAAACCAAAATTAATCTGAACCATGTATCTACAGCACTTTACCGTCAAATGAACGTTGATGTGCTTTTTGAATTATTTAAAACAGATTTTGAATCTCCAACCTGAAAGATTTTTTCAATATTAAGATGTGTAACCTTAAGAATGCATGCGCAGGATTCACTGGAGCTTCACACTTTTCATTAGTTATGTTTACCATCAGCTGAACAATGATTGTCCATCTAGTGTTAGAGACAAAATAATTAGTGTATTTATCCTTGACCAGTCAGCTATATCATGTATTGCCATTTCATAAGAAGGTTCAGCATTGTACAACTCTGTCAGTGTTAGATGTTTGGATTTAGCAATCAATGTCAACAAACATCCATGCATATCTGTACCAAATACATCGTCCAAGTGTTATGTACTTATTGCATGTGCCATTTGTCTCTTAAGGTGTCACGTCTTGGTGTCATTACTGAAAAAATATTTTGGAATGCACATTAAAAACATGTTTTAATTAATTTTAAAATCACCTCAGAGTTCATTTCTCGGCAAAGTGCTATAGATATGTTTTGGATTAATTTTGGTTTCATTAATTTAAGAGTGGCGTGTGTGAATTTTCCGTTCTGTTGTGAGTGCAATCTACATTTTAAAAGTTGATTTTCAACAATAAAAATATTTTTACTTTACAACTTCAGCAAACAAAATATTCTTATATCAAAGCAGTATCATTGATTGTCCCCGTTTGTATGAAAATCGTTTAATTTGTTTTAGAACTCTTTTGTTTTTGACCATTTGGGGAAATTCGCCTGTTCCTATAGACCTTAATAAAATATTTCGCAAGAACTCGTGGCCGAATGTGCTTCAGATATTCAATAACAAAGCTTGGTATTCAAAACACTTTGGAGTGCAGCGATAGGACTGCATTTGGAAAAGGACAACACTGTCAGCGTTTTTTATTGAAGATGGTTTCCATGTTCGAGAGACATGCGCAAATTACTCGATAACACGGATTTCCATCGAAAAACAAAATCGTAATTCTAAGAAATTTCAACAGATATCATGATACCTTGCACTGAATATGGCAACTGTGCAGTCTAATAACAGTAGACGGTATTAAAGCGATCTTTCTCATTATTTGATTTCAGTCGGCGTTGCATATAAATGCTTTTTCCGTCCAATGATGTCGACCGGAAATCAAAAGTAAATTCATATGTAAACAAACGCAAAGGTTTCGGAATTTACCCCCATGCAGCTCTGAAGCTGTGTTTTGTAGAATTTTGATACCCTAGCTTTGTTCTTGGATATGTAAAGCAAATTTGGCCACAACTTGTTCTTGTGAAATATTAAATTATCAGATCTGTTACGAATACGGTAGCAGACTTCCAGGAATCAGTGGTGCCTACGGTCGATAATATTTCAAGAAAACTAGTGGCCAAATGTGCTTTACATATCCAAGAACAAAGCTAGGGGATCAAAATTCTTCAAAACACGGCTAAAGAGCTGCATGGGGAAGATTCCAAAGCCATTGCTTTTGTTTACGTATGAGTGTACTTTCGATTTCCGGTCGTCGTCATTGGACGGAAAAGGAATGTAAAAACAATGCCGTGTAAAATCAAATAACGAAAAAGATCGCCTTCATACAGTATACTGTTATTGGATCGAGATTACCCAGTTGCCATATTCAATGCAAGGTATCATGACACCTGTTGAAATTTCTTAGAATTACGATTTTGTTTTTCGATGGAAATTCGTGGTTTCGAGTGATTTGCGCATGTCTGTCGAGCATGGAAACCATCTTCAATAAAAAATGCAGACAGTGTTGTCCTTTTCCCAAATGCAGTCCTATCGCTGTATTCGAAAGTGTTTTCAATGCCTAGCTTTGTTCTTGGATATATGAAGCACATTTGGCCACAAGTTGTTCTGATGAAATATTATTTTTATTATCAGTTCTGGTGCAAATAAGGTAGCAGACTTCCAGGAACCAGTGGTGCCCACAGTAGACTCTATGAGTTGATTGCATACGTGTTTCGTGTTCTATACATCCCAACCTTTATTTTTATGTATAATTTGTGTATATTTAATCTGAATTTAAAGAATAAAAGGTGAGAAATTTAAAATAAACAAAATTCCATTTCTTATACAGGCCCTTAAAAAAAGTGAACCCCAAATCAACAAAATGACAAACGAAATTCAAAAATGAAAGATTAACTGCGTTTGATACTGCAGAGTAATAAACAAGAGTTATGCCGTCTATAATTAGGAGATAAATCGAGATAAACGTTTCTTGAGTTGGAAAGAGAATTTGAGTATGGAAAACAAACTGTTGACGGCCCTGAAGGGGCGAATTGACAAATGATTTTCCAGTCAAATTTAGCGCTTTCACAAATCGCCATTCAATTTATTTCATTTTTTTTGTCAAAAACTTAGCTTATAACCCCTCATTGAAACGAGCTCGTTGAACTCATTCCAATGAGGGATCATAAGCTCTTTTTCACAATTTTTTTTTTTTTTTTTAAGAATTAGTCATTCGAAAATATTGTTACGGGCAACTGATTTGTCATTCGGCATTGCAACCACGCCTCTTAAAATCGTCTAGCGCTCTCAATTTTGAAGACCAACTAATGCCACCACGTGTTGGTAAGTGACAAAAGTTTGTTCGTGAAAGTTTTGGGATTTCTCGAGAATACTTTGTATTTGGTTAGGTGACCACTAAATAATTCCGTCGCCCGCCGAAACACGAAGGTACTTCGCCACCTATTACGGTGCAGGTTATAGCAGGTGCAGGGCTTGGAAAAACTTAATTGTGAAATTGTTCGAGTGTATTTCGAATAAAGCAGCGGAAAAGAACAAATCTTTTGCCTCAGTTATTTCAGTGACGCAACTCGTTTAACTTGGAGCGAAAGAGAAAGTGCCCCCCCCCCCTTCCAAACAAACTACCCCCAACAAAAAAAATGAGCGATAAATAATGGGAGGGTACATTTTTGTAACCACCACTCGGGTCCTCTAAAGGGATCAGTCGTAATTTTAAACGATTGGCTCATCAAGGCTTCGTGTTTTTTTCTGTCATCATTTCGCCACATAGCTGAAAGTTACATTAAACACCAGTTCATAAGGAACTGACATTGGACTGCTGCTGACGAGCTTTTAACAGGGCATTTAAACCTGCTGTTACTTGGGAACTTAAACCGGAGGTAGGCTTTTAAATTTGTTGCTTTTAAAACCTAGAATATGACCCCCGATTGGAACGAGCACGTTCCAATAATGGGTCTAAAGTTGTTGAAGCAAAATGAAACTTTAGCCATTTGTTATAAACATTTAGACAATGCTGTTATTTTGTTTGGTCTTTAAAATTAACACCAAGTAACTTTCATCTTATATCCCACTTACGGTCCATGAACTCAAAGCCATGTTATGTTTGCTATTTAGATGTTTTCTATACAGTAATTAAGAAGGTAATAACAATGTACTGCATATATTTCGTTCCTTAAGTGCATCAAGGCACCACCTGCAATGCCAAAGGATAGCAGATGGTGCATTGTTGCACCCAAGAGACGATATATGATAGAAAGAGGTTGCCAGTAGTTGAATCTCCATCAACTTTAAGTAACGTGTCTACATTTGCAAAACACGACTAAATAATTTCTGAAAGACCCGAACGAATTGTCGGTTAATAACCAGTTGTAGCTGGTGGTCAGTGAGCTGAAGTTCTGTTGACGCTTCTCGTGCTTTGTTCTCTAAAAAAATGTAGATATCCACCGGGCGCTGGTCTGGGGGTGGTCTGATCTAGAATCTGTTAACTCAATTCACTCCGATTGACAAATGTCAATTTAAAGCTGCCGACCCCCCCCCCCCCACCCCCACCCCCATAATGCATCTATGAAATTCAATTTTGTTTGACATTTGAAACAAATAAAATTGAAAAAAAAATACTTGCCAGTTGATTGATTCAACAGTATAGATTAACCTTGCCCAAACGAACCCTGGGAAGTGAAGTGTACTTGTTTACTGTGATAAGCTGATTTACTGCTCAAACAGGACCCGGTAACCGACGCCTGGGTCGGAAGTCTAAAATGGGTAATATGAGTGTAAACTCCAATAAATAAAAAAGCTTGACCAATTTTTGGAACGAGCTCAGAGCGCGTTCTGAACATTAAAATATTGAGCAGTTTCAAAAAAGTATTGAATGGGGGTTTTTCCGCCACGTTGGATAAAGGATGGAACCAGTATCTCGTATTCATAAAATAAAAATTCCAGTAAATATAATGAAGACGATTCCTTCATTATGTAATGGCCCGAATAGTTTGGCATCGTTTACTAATGGACCACACGCACGCACGCACGCATGCACGAACGCACGCACGCGCACACACACACACACACACACACACACAAAACCGTTTCAATATAATTGGCCGCAGTTATATTGGATTACTTTACCGTGATATTCTCGTATATGGGGTAGTGCTTGGTTATTGTGGTAAACGGTGCGTTTTTGTTCCAGTGGACTTGGCGGAGCATTACTTGTTTGCTTTGTTGGAAAGGTTTTTAATTAATTGAACAACAGGACACGGTACGGTCGCGTGTGTAGTCCTCTAAAATTACCCCGGGTATAATCGAGTTGCTTAACTTCACTCATTTCTTTATGGTTGAAATATGGCCATTGCTGATAAGCACGACCCAAAACATTTTCTATTTCACTGCCCCTTCCTCTGGGACCCTCAGGAAATGGACCCGCCCTTTTCACTGTGGTAACAAGGCTGTTTTACTGGTAAAATAGGACCCGGTAATCAATGCCCGTGTGAAGTCCTCTAAAATGGCAGCATAGGTATAAATGACTGGCTAAACTCTATTCTATACCCATGCTGCGATCGCGATATAGGCATAGCTCACTTAAAACAAAAAACCCACTGGAGGACGAACGCCTGTGATGCAAGCGAATGACTACACTTGATTTGATATTCAAAGCCACAGGTGCTTTTAAAAAAAAAAAACCGCCCACATATTTTGAATTGCTGTTTATGTTCGACAGCCGAATAATTTTCAGTTGAGCTTTGGCCGTACATTTTTAGCTTAACTTGACAAAGTCAAGATAAGCTATTGCCTCCACGCTTGCGGAAGTCTGTTAGTCTGTGAGTCTGTTCACATTTTCCTTTAGCACAGGCTACACCCCGTAGTTCTTGTCTGATCGTCACGAAATTTCATATGTAGGTTTGGGGTCATGTCTAGATGAGAACATATCCTTTTGGTCGTGATCGGTCAACCGGTATGGTCGCCGGAGCCCAAAACCCGATAACCATTAGCACAGTCTACAGGTCGTATTTATGAAGGGATTTCATTGTAACTTGGTAGGATGACTCCGTATGATGTCGAGATGAGAACTTCCCCAGCTGGTCGCTTTCTGTCAACCGTGACGACTGCCCGGGCCCAAAACCCGAAAACCTGTAGCAGTCTACAGGTCATATTTATGGAGGGATTTCATTGTAACTTGGTAGGTTGACTTCGTATAATGTCTAGATGGGGAAAGTCCCCTTTTGAGCGTGATTGGGCAGTTGTAACGGCTTCAGGAGCCCGAAGCCCGAAAACCTTTAGCACTGTCTACAGGTCATATTTATGAAGGGATTTCATTGTAACTTCGTAGGATCACTGCAGATGATGCCCCGATGAGAATGTCCCCTTTTGGTTGCGATCATTCAATCATGATGGCTTCCCGAGCCCGAAGCCCAAAAACCTTTAGCACAGTCTACAGGTCATATTTATGAAGGGATTTCATTGTAACTTGGTAGGATGACTTCAAATGTCTAGATGAGAACGTCCCCTTTTGGACACGATTGGGCAACTGTGACGGCTACAGGGGCCCGAAGCCCGAAAACCTTTAGTACAGTCTACAAGTCATAATTATGAAGGGATTTCATTGTAGCTTGTTAGGATGACTCCAAATGTCTAGATGAGAACATCCCCTTTTGGTCACGACCATTCAGCCTTGATGGCTGCCCGAGTCCAAAAACCTTTAGCATAGTCTGTAAGTCGTATTTATGGAAGGATTTCATTGTAACTTGTTAGGTTGACTCCATATAATACCTAGATGACATCCCCTTTTGGTCGTGTTTGGTCAACTGTGACGGCTTCAGGTGCCAGAAGCCCGAAAACCTTGAGCACAGTCTACAGGTCATATCTATGAAGGGATTTCATTGTAACTTCGTAGGATTTCTCCAGATGATGCCCAGATGACAACGGCCCTTTTGGTCACGATCATTCAACCATGATGGCTTCCCGAACCCAAAACCCGAAAAACTTTAGTACAGACTATAGATTGTATTTGTGAAGGGATTTTATTGTAACTTAGTAGAATGACTCGGTATAATGTCGATGAGGACGTCCCCTTTTAGTTACAATCGGTCTACCGTCATAGCTACACAGACCTGAAGCCCGAAAACCTTTAGCACAGTCTACAGGCCATATTTATAAAGGGAATGCAATGTAACTTGATAGGATGACTCGTTTTGGAATAATTTCACTGTAACTTGGTAACTTTCGTTGGCATACGTTAACTGTGAGAGCGCAATCATATATCATCAAAAGATTGCCCCATCTGGCAAAAAGAAAAAGCCGTACAAAAAATAAAATGTGAAAGACATAAGTTTTAAACAAGCCAGAGAAATTATTTCATCGTTCCCTGGCATGCATACTTCAACATCATATGCTACTGTAATAAAACAAAAAGTTCCAACAAAGTCGATAGAATGCCAGACGCAACATACAGGGCTCGTCGGTTCAATACCCGCCTTATTACAGTCCTTCACAATACAGCACAGCGATCAACTTCAGCAACAGTCAACACAAACGTCTCAAACAGCACCTACTTCTCAAACACTATCAAAAGAAAACTTGAAAGAGGATCAGAAAAAAGAACAAGCCAAACTTAAAACACAAAATGAGAAAACAGAATCGAAACCAGAAAAGAAAAAGGAACAACCTAACTCAAAATCAAACGCAGAACTTCAAAAGCTTAGTCAGTCAGAAAAAACAAGAAAAACTCAGAAATTGGATAAAGGAAAACAAAGTTATCGGACAGAACACCTAAAGCCCTTCAAGACCCCGTTACCCGTAACAGGTTTGAAGGGTTTGAATGGATGGAAATCGGCGAGTGCATCGACGAAACGTTCGGGCACTTATGCTCAAACTCTTCTCAGAATAAGTCCCCACGTACAACGCCACCCAAGAAAAACACGGGGGTAATTTCGCCCATGCGTCCACCTTCCAAATCACCACTAAAACATGGATAACGCACCCAAACAAACTATTATACAGTGGAATTGTCGAGGTTGTAGAGCGAATTTTAAGGAACTAGGTCTATTTAACCCACAAATATAAACCCGTAGCTTTTTGCCTGCAGGAAACTCTTTTTAGGAAAACCGAGGCTCAGGATCATTCATCTTTTAAGCATTATACTTCGTATAATGCCAAGACTGATAATGATCTTCATGTTCGTGGAACGACTGTCTTTGTTTTGAACGACATCATTCACAGTTCTGTACCATTAGATAACTTTACAGGCTGTGGTGGTACGCCTAACTTTAGACAAAAGTTACACTTTGTTCAATACGTTTCACAAAGTAAAGCCCTGCAACTGAATGATCTTGAGCTTCTGGTCCAACTGCTCCCAACTCCATACATTTTGTTGGGTGATTTAATGCACATGGCCCTCTTTGGGGTGATTCCTGCAGTCAATAAGATGTTAAAGTGAAAACTGGAAGAATTCATTACGAAATATGATCTGTGTTTGTTTAATGACGGTTCAGACACTTATCTGCACCCCCATCTGGTTCGTATACATCAATTGACCTTTCAACTGCATGCCCTTCTATTTTCCTAGATTTTTCTTGGAAGGTAGAAGATGACTTGTGCGGGAGTGATCACTTTCCAATTGTGTTGGAGAGTGTAGTTCCGGCGGACGATGAGAGAGTGCCCCAGTGGAACTTTAAAAAGGCTGACTGGGACACTTTTTTCATCGCTTTGTTCTGAACGCCTCACACGGGCGACATTTCAAGATAGTGCTGACCAAATAGAACATTTTACAAACGAGCTGCTTGACATTGCAAACATTCCTAAAACCTCGGCAAATCCAAAGCGTTTCATCAAACCATGGTTTGATAATGAATGTAAAAAGGCTATAAAGGATCGTAAGAAAGCTGAAAGGGAATTTAACAAGTCACCAACTACATATAATTTAAACAAACTTCGTATAAATCGGACAAAAACAAGACGACATACAAAACAAAAAGAAAAGTTGTTGGGAATCTTACGTTTCTAAGATTAACCAAAACACCCCCATCACTAAAACTTGGAAAATGATTAAAAAGATTAGAGGAAAAGAAACAAAATCAACTGTACAACACTTGAAAGAAAACACCTTAATTACATCTAAAACAGAAATTTAAATTTCAAACACTTTGGCCTCCACATTTTCGAAACATTCGTCGTCTAAAAATTGTAATAAAGAATTTATCAATATTAAAAAACAGCAAGAAAAACAAAAGATCAAATTTACCTCCAACAATCTAAAGGATTACATTGAACCTTTCTCTTTGGAAGAGTTACCTAACTCTTTGCATAAAGCAAAGGATACTGTCACTGGTCCCGATGACATGCATTACAAACTTTTAAAGCATCTGCCACAAATATCACTAGAACTTTTATCAATGTTTAATGGCATTTGGGTGACTGGCCAGTTTCCACCACCCTGGCGTAAAGCAACAATAATTCCTATTCCAAAGCCTGATAAAGATCACAGCAACCCAAGCAATTACAGGCCTATTGCCTTAACCAGTTGTCTGCAAAACCATGGAGAGGATGATCAATGACAGACTTGACTGGTTTCTGGAATCGAACAATCTGCTTGCGGATGTTCAGTGAGGTTTCAGAAACCAGAGAAGTACTGTGGATCATTTGGTCAGACTTGAAACGTTTATTAGAAATGCCTTCGCCAGAAAAGAACATGTGGTCGCCATACTCTTTGATCTGGAGAAGGCATATGATACAACGTGGACGTATGGGATTTCAAAAGATCTTTTTAACATGGAGGTGAGAGGGCGTATGCCCCTTTTTATTGAAAACTTTTTAAAGGACCGCCAATTTCAGGTTCGTGTTGGGTCAACGTTATTATCTGATCCCCACGAGCAGGAATTGGGGGTTCCTCGGGGTAGTATTTTGTCCGTTACCCTGTTTTCTATAAAAATTAATAGTATCATCGATGCAATTGAAAATAGGGTAGAGTCTTCATTGTATGTCGATGATTTTTTAATCTGCTGTAGCAGCAAAAAAAAAAAAATGCTTTTGAGCGCAAACTTCAGCTGTTTGAACAGAATCCAGAAATGGGCTACAGAAAACGGTTTTAAGTTTTCAAAGACCAAAACTAATTGTGTTCATTTTTGTAAGCTCCGAAAGCATCATCTTGATCCAGAGTTGAAAATGGATGGAAACACCATTAAAGTTGTAAAGGAAGTGAAATTCTTAGGTTTGTTTGACAGCAAACTGAATTTCACTTCCCACATAAAACTAAAAGTTAAATGTAAAAGAGCACTGAACCTACTGAAGGTTGTTGGTAGCACTGATTGGGGTGCTGACCAAAAAACTTTGCTCCCTCTGCATAGATCACTTGTTCGATCTAAATTAGATTACGGTTCTATAGTTTACGGTTCTGCAAGGAAGTCACGCCTAAAACTACTTGATGCCATTCACAACAGTGGTATTAGAATTAGTCTAGGGGCTTTTCGAACATCCCCAATGGACTCGATGCTTGTTGAAGCAGAGGAGCCTTCTCTTGAGAAGTGCAGAATTAAATTGTCTCCCCAATATGTGTCTAAACTTTTGGCCAATCCTTCAAATCCTGCTTATAATTGTATTTCAGAACCTCAAAATGTTGACTTTTTTAACCGACATCAGAAACATATACCTCCATTGGGAATTAGTTAAACCCCACATGGAGTCTGCAAAAATTGATTCTGAATCGATGAAAAAAAAACCATAAACCACACATTCCTCCTTGGCATCTTAAAAAACCTAGTTATTTTGATCCTTGCTTCTACCAAAAAATCTGATACCAATTCCTTGCAGTTCAAACAAAAATATGCCGAAATAAAGTCAAAGTATAGTACATATACAAGGATCTATACCGATGGATCAAAAGATGGTGACAAAGTATCATCAGCTGCTGTTACTGGTTATCATATCACCTCAATCAGAATATCGAATCAGAGTTCTATTTTCACAGCTGAAGTTAAAGCTATACAACTCGCGCTTGAACACATCGAGAATGCGCAGGAAAAGTCAATTATTTTTTCCGACTCTCTCTCTTTCCTCTCTACTTGCTTTACTCAACCCCAGGATGAAGAACCCTCTCATTTTGGAACTTCGTGAGAAGTTAACAACTCTGATGTCTGACCAGTATGATCGTGTTTTGCTGTTTACCCGGACATGTTGGTATCAATGGTAACACCAGAGCAGACAATGCAGCAAAACATGCTTTAACTAAGCCTCTCACTGATTTTCAAATTCCGTTCAGTGATTTTAAACCTCATCAATAATTACATCAAATCTGTGTGGCAGGCAGAATGGGATGGGGCGACAAATAACAAGCTCCATCGCTTCCGATCAAACATATTTGATCACTTCCCATTCTGTAACCTTTGTAGAAAAGATCATGTTATTCTGACGCGGTTTCAAATTGGTCACACACGACTTACATTCCTTTTTTGTGTAATATGCGACCAGAGTGTGTTCCCTGCCAGCAGGTGTTGTCAGTGGAGCACATTCTTTTACATCGTGGTGGTCCTTTTCCATTCTTGGACCAGCATGGCACCAAGCTCCTGGACACTTCTTGGCTGGATTGAACGGGATGAAATTGAATGCTGCAACTCATTCCAGACATGTTCGATTGGATTGAGGTCAGGAGATCTTGCTGACCAGTCCATATGCTCAATCCTCTCCCTCTGTCGGTACTCCCGGACTGCATGGGCAACACGAGGACGGGAATTATCGTCCATTAGAATGAATCTATCACCCACTGCACCTGCACACAATCTGACGTGTGCATCCAGGATCTCGTCAATATAGCGCTGTGCAGGCAATGTACCACGGTCAAGGACACGGAGCTCTGTACGTCCATCCCAGCTGATACCGCACCAGACCATTATTGACTCCCCACCATAGCGGTCATGCTCGGCAATGTTGGCTACATGTAATAGCTATCATGGTCTTCCCCATACCCTAAAACTCCTGTATAGTCTGGGCAGTACCTTGACTCATCTGTAGAAAGGACAGGTCGCCAATCTGCTCTGGCCCATTCATATCGTGCTTGGTGGTGGTTCTGCGACAGCGGAATGCGAATACATGGTCTTCTGATCGGAGACCACATACGAGTAACCTTGGATGGATAGTCTGCGTCGAACCATTTACCCCGGATGCATTCTGAAGGTCACTGCGAAGCTGGGTTGCTGTGGCAAAGCAGTTCCTACGATCAAAAACCAGTCTTCAGCTGCAGATGTTGCCCTGTCTCTGCAACCACCATGCCGCCTTACTGGTGTGCCATACTGAAATCTTGCCCAGGCCCTGGTGATCACCGTATGGTGCACACCAGGGTCTTCACCAACCTGACGATGGGTAGCCCCTTGCTCCACCATCCCTACAGCCCGCCACATTTCTGCTTCAGACAAATGTCTTCTTACATTTGCATTCGCCATATTCAATCATTAAATCACAAGGGTTGTGTGTTGAAATGAAGATTGAATACCCTACACATGTCATGTACATGTAGACAGTACCTGAAAACATCATGAAAATGAAGGGGTATATGCTTTCCATGACTGTTACGAAAAGTCTGCTTGTCAAGAGAGCTATTGTAAACACAAGGGACCATCTCAGGACATTTTCTCAATCATATCCACCAAAAATATCGCAAATATGTCACAAGCAAATTTCACAATGTGTCAAATATTTGGTGCTTAGCAAACTTTAGTAGTAGATATAGACAAGTCTGTTTACTCTTCAACCATCATAACTTCCAAAACCGGCTAGCGCTATTCACACAAAATATCTTAAGATTTTCATTTTATTTATTTTTTTTGCTTTTTTTCTGCCTAAAAAAACCAGTATAAATATGATCCCTTATTGGAACGAGCTCTTATGGGGTCAAAAGCTTGTTTTTTTCTTTTCTTTTTACTCAAACAAAAGTGTCTACTGCTTTTCATGTTAAGTAGAGGGTTAACAGATTGAACGTCTTACACGACCTAGAGGGGCAACTAGTACCGGTATTCCAATACGACTTGTCGTTTCTCGCTCGAGGATCGGAGGTCCAGGCTTGACACAGTAGTCAGAACCTTAGGGAATGCAGGCCTGACCCAAGAATCCTGTACTCCTGGGCCCCACCCTCTCTCCGGCCCTGCCAGTCAGTTTGAATTTTTCAGTTGTCTCTGGAAACGCGATGTTCTGTAACTGCTTTTTGTTATTTCAAGTGAAATATAATACTGTCCTTTCCATTAATATAAGTCTCAGATTTGCAAATATTTTGTGACCGTTTCCTCTCAAAAGCACTAGATTCTTTTATTAAACGTTTTTTTATAAGAATCGGATCATTCTTATCAATAATTCCACTCGTGTCAACCCTAAATTGATGCATGAAAGTAAACAGCGCATTGATACGCGGAAGTGATTTGATCGATACTCGAAACGGGTTTCGTATCGCGATCTGATTCATCTGGCGGGTTTCATGCATCAATTCAAGGTGAATATGTGTTGAATTATTGCGGGAAATGATCGGTATCCACTCGGAAATAGATGATCATTCCATGATACGTTTTTTGAACAAACTGATCATTTGCAGTGATAATTTGACTCGTATTCACCTTGAACTGGCTCTTCGAAAACCGGCTGTTTGATACCGTGAAAGAGAATGTCATCTTCAGTGGGGGATACTATTTCTGTCTTTCCGCAATTTTTTCGATAATCTATCGTTTAGCGTGTAATGGTAAAAATAATAAAAAAAATTGACCATACAGAACTAAATACAGAGGGGCGGGGGGGGGGGGGGGGTGACTTGCTAAAAATCACGGCGCGATGGTGTACCAAACAAGATTTCCGAAAAAAGAATAAGCACTAGCGCATATTCAACTCAAGGGCCATACGCTACGCTTAGTCGTCCATTAGCTGAATGTTGGCCGATGCGTATTGAGCTATGGTCTCGGAAAATGTGTCCGTTGAATAGAAAACAACGCCCACTGTGACTTAGTAGTAATCGCTCCTGCCCATTAGTTAGCGCTGTGGACTTCAGATCGAAAGGTCGATGGTTCGATCCTGACCTGCGTCAACGAAATATATTTCCTCTGGAAGTGAAGCAGTGCTTGTTTACTGTGGAAAACAAGCTGTTTGACTGGAAAAATTAGACCCAGTCATCAATGCTTGGGGTGAAAATCCTCTAAAATGGTCGACATGCGAAATTTGTGCTTCACTGGTGGAAATTTCACTCGGTGTCATAGCATATCTCTGAATTATGTGTGGAAAAAAATGCCAACACGTGGATTTTGACCCGTCTACGATGGCTGTACTGCATGGCAGTTCAGATTTCGGAAAGCATCTGCGGCAAGAACGGGCGTCAGCTGTCTTAGGGGGTTTGGGCATTGAAGAGAGAGAGAGGGGTCTTCCCACAGGAACATTTTTTAAACGGTGCCATCAGATAAGGTGATGAGAAGCAACATTTTGACGAACTGTTTGTAGTTCCAGACGAACTTAGTTATCTGTTTATTTAGATAACCGCCAGAGGAACGATGAGGTCGTTCTTTCTTAAATGTTATGGCCTGCGACGCCATGTAATAAAACGTACAGAATTTGTGTATACTGGCCTTCTACCAATGCATAATGTATTGCTTTACTAAGTTGTCGAGCTCGACAGTTACTTGCAAAAAATTAGCTATTCCCTCATGTTTAGCTTCCCCAACCGGTAAAACCGGCACGGCAAAAACATGGCTGTTTAAAGTGTCCCCAAAGTCCACTAACTTCACAAATCGTAACGAGGTGGAATCATTCTTGGTTCACATTTCTGCAGTTAGATTTTTTATTTAGTACCAAGAGAAAGGATGAATCGTAGGATACTCCATGTTTATCCTTCATTAATTCAAATCGGCCACAATATAACCCTGGCTGTTGAATCGTTAAATTTATCAAAGCTCTCCCCTTGAAGCCCGATCATCAACGCATTTGGTGGACATCCTCTGTGACATCGCAGATATAAACGAATGGCCAAACTAAACTTTATCAAGATCTCGGTGTAGACTGAAGGAAAGTGGATCCGTGCTTAATTTTGGTAAAAAGTTCGGTTTCACATGTAAATTTGTACCCTGTTCCTCATTCATGGGGTGAATGTTCTCTAAAAAGTGGGCTGCATAGGTATTTGCATCTGCGATGTGCTAAAGTGGACACGTGGTCGTAAATTAGCCATATGTTTAATGTTATGTTAAGCACAAATGCATAAATATGTAGCGGTTATGGGTCAGATTCAGAAAGCGACCAAAGAAAGCTGCTGACAGATATTCCTGCCCAACACAATTATCTCTTGCCATTGAAATAAGAATAAATGGGCACATTTGACCAAATTTCTCCTGCAAATTGAATGGACCTTTTGACGAATGATTTCTTCAGTTAAATTTAGATGCATTTTTTATCGAATCTTGTCAAGGCTACTTCATAGCATCCATGACTTAGATCTGATGAAAAATATTTTGAAAATACACAGCGGGTTAAGAGTTAACACCCCGGTTGGACTCCCAGGAAGTTAAGCAGTGTCATGGTTAACCATTCTGCAGAAATGTGACCTCAAACTCCAATAAATATCTTGCATCGTAACTCGTTAAAAGGTTACCCTATGTAATATAATGGCAGCCTGGAGTAGTGTTGTGATGGTTCTGTTTCACAACGGCAACCACGATTGCGTTATAACTGAAATCCGCCAAAATAAATAGCAACACCAAACGCGCGATCTCGCTTTGGCGAGATCGCGAGTCTTTGTTGCTATTTCGGCAGAAATTCTGTTTCATAAGTTTTAGATGTAAAACGGTCATTCGTTCTTGAACCTTGTGAAAGATAATTTTGAACGTGGGTCCTTCAGTAGAAACCCCGGAGGTGAAGCAGTGCTTTACTAAAGTAAACAAGTTCAGTTTTACAGGTAAAATAGGACCCGATCACCAACAGTAGAAGTCCTCTAAAGTGCGCAGTATCGGCATAATCAATTGGCTAAACTTGACTTCATACCAGTTTCGGTTAAATGGCCATAGTTTGTGACCCAAACCACCCATTAAAAAACAAATTCTTCACGTGGGCAAGTCCACACTGTTTTGTTTACAATCTATTCCTATGCCGTTTCTTGGTATGAACAGATCAGTTGGAATTGGGTCTTGGGTCTTTTGAACGATATTGTCACGATATTTACGTGGCGTGGCGAGGGTGTGGGATTGGGTAATTTAGTATGGATGTCATTGTGATTTACAGACGACCATCAATGCAGTGCATTCGTGATGGCCAACCCGAAGGCACATGTCCTCAGCATGTAACGTTATTTTCACGGAGCACCGTGGCTCGCAACTTAGGGCATTGAACTTGCCGTAAGGTCCACGGCTCGATCCCGACTAGCGGTAACTGCATACACAAGCATGGCACATCATCTCTATTGCTCACATGGGGGCACGGTGGTTCTGTACAAAGGCGTACTGCAAGCAGATGGGGCAATGCTAGCCCTGCTTGTGCACATTACATTCGGAGGTATGACAGGTGGTGGTTCTCCATGGTGGTTCTCTTTATCAGTTTGCTCCACCCATACAACTGTCCGACGCGAGATGACATGGCTGTCCGAAGTATCGTTAAACTCCACTAAATAACGCGTTTTCCGATCGGCTAGTGCACATTGCAAATTTCAATGACGCGCGTGTTGTATCCAGTTTATCTCCGAACTACATCCACGTTGATAACCGTCGATCCGCGCGGGAACTCCGGAAAGTAAAGCGGTGTTTGTGTACTAGGGTACACGTGCCGTTTTAATAGAAAAAAAGGACCCGGCCACCTTTGCTCGGGTGGAAGTGCTCTAAAATAAGCAGCAGAAAGCACCTTAACCCCTTTCCAAACACAGTATTATTTTAAAAAAATAAACTATATTTGAACTTTTTCGAAAATTTCAAATAAAAACAAATATGGATATCATTTGAACCAGCTCGACGAGTTGGTTCCTATGATATCCTTATTTGCATGTTTTTATTGACAATTTTCGGAGATGGTTTAGGCAACTGTAGGCTTATTCTGGTTTATTTCCTGGCCATTTTTGGACGCCATGTTAGGTAAAGGATTAAGCGCCAATAGACAAACATCAAAATGAAATATGAATACTTCAATTTTACATGAAAACAGACCATTTATTGTGGTTAATTTTTCTCTTTTCAGCTAGCTGGTGCCTTATGATGTATGAATATCGGCAAGAGAACGTAGATAGTAAGCCGATGTGTTGGAGTTATATAGGAAGAATAGGCATGGCAAAAGCCACGGAGTGTTATGTAGCAAATAGTTAGTTTGTTCGAGTCGACGCACGGTAAGTTTTGATGCCAATGTGGTACACTGGTAAGAAAATTGTAGCATGAACAGAAGGTACTGTTGAGTGTTAATTTAAAAAAAAAGATGTAAAAAGTACCAGGTTTAAATTTTCTCGCTGTCATTTGGCTCGACTTTCCCTTGATAACGTTTCAAGTATATTCATCTCTCTTCCTTTTACCAATCTTTATCAGATAACGAGCGATGAAATATACGAATCGTTTTCAAAGAAAATTGTCCAAAGTCAACGAGAAAACTAGAAGCGGAGAATTCTTAACATTAAACTTTTTATTCATTTTACAATTTTCTCGATTCAGTCGACTCATTAGCATGTTAGGTTCTGCTTGGCCCGTTCAACGTGGGTCGAGCCGTGAATGAGAATAGGTCGCTTGTGCTTCTACTGTTTTATGCTGAATATGGATTCATTGGTAGTTGTACACATTTGTGTATGAAAGATAACAATACCTATCGATGAACTCGTATCCAGGATGAAGTGGTAAGAGCTACACATGACAAGTTTGTGTTCAAGATGTTTCTTCGGAAACACGTCTTGCCGGACATTTTTGTGATTTGTGTTTGGACTTTGAACTTATTCTGGAGATGGAGGAGCCGCCAAATCTGCACAATTCAGGAGGCGAGGATAGAGGATTGCAGACGGAAGATGGTATGTACTGTTTTGTTTTTTTGGGGGCCCCAACTGGCGGTCGGGTTCTAGACTTGTTTCGAAATTTCAACTGAAGCAGTCTTTTCAGTCACAACACTTGACGCATATGACACGGGACTTGGGTGACGATCAAAAGGGAGAGGAGGGAGGCTTCTGACTGGTCTTAGGGTTGCTTAACTGATTTAGGATTTGATCGAGAGCCTAACTCTCAGTGATTGCCGTTATTGGAGAATACTTTGTTTTCCTTTAACGGTGGCATATGTTTTCTCAAATGTTGTGAATGAAAGGTACGTGCCGTGGTATGGAGGGTTTAGTCGAATCCGGTTAAAAGGTGAAACGGATATTGCTCTGACCGGTTAAGAAGCTGCGTACAATGGTGGGGGTAGAGCCAGTCCCATGGGTCACGTAAAAAGTTAACACTCAAAAATGAATCTGCATTTTCATTTAATATCCATTTTCTATCAAAATAATGCCATGGCCTATTTTTGAAAATCGTAAATTAACGAGCATATTTTTAAAATTGAATTATCACTTGCTTTCTATTTATTGCTATGGAGGCATTTTTGTGTGTTAACCCTTTACCCAACGTAACGGCCAAAACCGGCCAGCGCTATTCTCAAAAATCGCCAATTAATTTTCAAAATATTTTCATCTTTTGTCTCAAAAACATAGGTTATGACCCCTCGTTGGAACGAGCTCGTCGAGCTCGTTCCAACGAGGGGTCATAACCTATGTTTTTGAGACAAAAAATGAAAAAAATTAGTTATTCAAGAATTTTTTTTGCAAGTGTCGTCTGCTTTTCATGTTAGGTAAAGGGTTAAAATTTGAACCCTGGTTTGGGAAGTGGGGCCGATCTCTGCACGCGGAAATTCCAGTTGAATCAGCTGAAAGAGATCGCTGGTGACCCAACTTTGTGAATCCAGCGGTTATCTTTTTTGGTTAAATACCGCTGTGAAAACTTGAAGCTCGATTCGTTATTTACTGCATTTACATATAGCAATGCCCACTGGCGCTGTCACAATTACGTCGCGTTTGCCGCGAATTCGGATGTTCTTCGGAAATCGCGTGAACTAGTTTTTTTTTCTTTCGTTATTCTTTTCTCGCTAAAGAAAAGATGAACCTGTGTTTGTCATCTTTCAGCAGGAATATGAAAAACACGTCCCTCGGTGCGCATGTGCAGTAAATAACTCGCCCTTCTCTCTATCGTAAAAACCGCACTGACAAAAAAATAAAAACAATAAAAATGTTATTTTTTTTCAGGGTGTCCTTGTGACTCATGTATCATAATTAAAATAGATTTGTGCTAATAAAACTACTAATACACGTATAAATAAAAATGAAACCCACTTATATATACTAACAAAGACAGGGATATAGTAAGTATATTTTCGTCGGAAATGCGCGAATTTTTCGGATGTCCGCCAGTCCTCAAAAACCAACACGTCCCCCTAAACACAAAAAATATATAAAATACTAATTAAGTTTTTGTCAGTCGGTTTATCATGGCCCGGCCATCACCATTCGTTAGTTTATTTGTCTTTCCATGTAGTTTTTTGCTTTCACCATCTCGTCCATTCAAAACAATTCTTGGTTTTGCCTTTTACTGCACCAACGCACAAGATATCAACATTTGTTTTAAATCAAAATTTTCAAAAAGATTTAACAAAACCATATGCGATCCCTCATAGGAACGAGCTCATTCCAATGGGGGTCGCATTGATAGTTGTTGAATTTTAGCCAAGGCTTTTTCTGAAATACTGGCTCAGTTTATTTGAAAGTTAGAGATAAAGTGTGCTCCTTTGTGAATTGACTTTTCTATGGACAAAAAGCTGTATATTTTCAGGTCGGCAGGGGAGGTGAGTGGGTTTCAGCTGCATCGACTCTACAGTAGCTACCTCAAAATTTAAACCATTTGAAATTTTTTTTAATTTTGATTAAAATTAGAAAACAAATCTGGCATTTTCATCACCAATCAGAGCTGCTGAGTTCAAAAACAGATCGAAATAGTAATAAAGCTTAATGAGACTTGATTACAAATTTTGTCTATTTGTTTGATCTCCATCGTTGATGTAATAAGTGGCTTTCCACTCGGCGAACTAGGAGTGGCCACATCGGTTTGGTTTGAAATGCATCTTTGGCGGCTACTGTATAAAGAAACAGATCAAGTACAGATGAAGAAAAGAAAGCATGGTATCCCCTCCCCATCGCTCACCCTGGCCACTTAGCTCTACTTTTAACACATCCAATTAAATGTTTATAGTATTAGCCACCTGAATTTACCTTTTATCTAACTACCAAATGTTCACCACTCGTGAAGTGGTGTTAACCGCGCTCCAAAGGCGCGCATTTAACACCTCTTCTCCACGAGTGGTGAATTTAGTACACCAAGCTACTTTGGGTATATTTTGTTTATACCATGATCGTCAGAATAACAGGTTTAAATGTTGTATAAATCAATATTCACACGTACGATTCTGTTTTACATGAGTATCGGTGGACGGTACTTACGCTGACAATTTTAGGAAGTAATTTGTTTTATTATTCAACAGAATACGAGTACAAAGTGATAATAATTACGATAATATACTGTTGGGAAGCAGCATGGCCACATTGGCCGTCTTCCTCCCTCCTCCATCAATATAAATATGGAGGTATGTGTGTCAGAAGAAGTGATTTTATTTTCCATGAAGTTGTAACATCTCCGAAACGAAATAGAAAACGAAACGCGCAAATTACTGGATCTTTTTTCATTTTAACATAACGTACTATTTCGAGTTATGGATGCTTTATTAGCAGGAGACAACGTATGTTTGTTAATGTTGGGTGTCTTATGAGGTCAGCTTGTTTAAAAACGTAATAAATCATTCTTCGCGAGGCAACGAGCGATACATTTAGAAAAGTTAAGATTCAAGGCGAGGTCACTAAAGGTCAACTTGGATATAGTTCCACTGTAGTTGTAAATTTTAACTATTGCAATCCCAATGCTGATGTGTTCGCCGCGGTTGGTGTGTAAAGCTAACAGTTGTCATAGGGTTTTTATACATACAGTAGAATAGGTAATCATGGTATAAATCGCTGTTAAGTCAGATATAGGGTTAGTTTAGTGCTTTGAACTCATCAAAGCACTTAAACGATAAAACACAAAGATGTTCCATGAACTAAAATATGGAACGCGAACCCGGTGAATGTTTGGTAGATTAATTCGTATATCCAATTGGAAGCCTCGGGCAGCACGTTGGAAATATTAATTAAACCGCCCCACGAGTTAAAGAACCTCAGATTATCAGCTATTCTTCTGAAACAGAATGTTTATTGGAATATGGGTTGAGAAGACTGGTGGATGTCTTTTGTGACCTTGTGTTAAATGCGTCTGCCACTTTATCCTGTCCTTTTGTCTAACCCTGTTAAACCGCACCGTGCTTAACAAGTGATCACCCTAGCATGTTTTAAGTTACTTTTGCATCGTTTAGGCGACAACCGCGTTTTGTGCTGCTTGGGCAAGACACTTCACCCCATTGCCCACGCAACGGTGGCGTTGTGAAAGGCGAACTGCACGTCGATTGTGCACGTGTCAACCAGTGCTAACCCTGCTTGTATAGAGTTAGTATGTTGGTTGGGGGGGGGGGGGGGGTGTCAGCTGCTCGGTGGTCCTTTCCGGTTACTATGGCTTCCTCCACCCGTAAAGCTGTCCGACACGAGGTGACTCTGGCTATAGAAATTGTCATTAAACCCCAATAAATTTGTTTAGACCTTAAAATTGCCCAACTACAGGTTCCATGAGGGGGTTTCAGATTCCTGATTCATCTAATATTTTTGCGTTTACACTATTTCTAGTTTGTCTGATTTCTACCAAAAAGCACATATAGAGCTACAAGGCGCTGGATTTGTGGAGCTACAAGGCGCTGGATTTGGGGAGCTACAAGACGCTGGATTTGTAGAGCTACAAGGCGCTGGATTTGTAGAGCTACAAGGCGCTGGATTTGTAGAGCTACAAGGCGCTGGATTTGTAGAGCTACAAGGCGCTGGATTTGGAGAGCTACAAGGCGCTGGATTTGGAGAGCTACAAGGCGCTGGATTTGGAGAGCTACAAGGCGCTGGATTTGGAGAGCTACAAGGCGCTGGATTTGGAGAGCTACAAGGCGCTAGATTTGGAGAGCTACAAGGCGCTGGATTTGGAGAGCTACAAGGCGCTGGATTTGGAGAGCTACAAGGCGCTGGATTTGGAGAGCTACAAGGCGCTGGATTTGGAACGCTACTAGGGACTGGATTTGGAACGCTACAAGGGACTTGATTGGCGTGCAGGGCTACAAGGGACTGGATTGGCACGCACAGCTACGAGGCAGTGGATTGGCGCGCACACCTACGCCTAGGCAGTGGACTGGCGCGCACACCTGCGAGGCGGTGTATTGGCGCGCGCACACCTGCGAGGCGGTGTATTGGCGCACGCACACCTGCGAGGCAGTGGATGGGCGCGCACACCTATCAGGCAGTGGATGGGCGCGCACACCTCCTTAGCACTGGCCTTGATTACCTACTTAGCACTGGCCTTGACTTAGCACTGGCCTTGATTACCTACTTAGCACTGGACTTGATTACCTACTTAGCACTGGCATTGATTACCTACTTAGCACTGAATTGGAATGGAGACGGCCTTGCCACCGGATTTCCGCACTTGCCTATATGGTACAGAGTACGTATGTTATCCTCACGGCACTAAGGTATTTGTATGAAGATTGAAGTGGAGTTGGGCGACCTGTATGAATGCGGACGCGTGATCGATACAATATGCCACATAAAGGCTAATACCGTTCGGAGAAGTCTCACTTGTGAGCTCATTTTTACAAATTGTTGTGTAAGTGAAGAACTAACCAGATGTTTTGACGGTAAGTTATTCGGATTGAAATACGACAGTTGTGCAAGAATAGCATTGAGTGGAACGTTCCGTACCCTAAGATTGTCACATTTTCCGCAAAATGGTCTTAATCGGTAGCGTTCCAACCAAAAGCACTAGACAGATGAAATGGCCTCTATCAACACACCAAAAGGATTAGTTTAAAATCTGTGAAGCGCTCTACATCGAAAACAAGTCATTTTTGACATCTTGGCAATCAAATCTCCATTTAACGAAAGGTTCAGAATTTAAAACCCGACATCCTAGCACGTGACGGTTAATTCAGTTAAAACATTTGGAGGCACACAGATTGAAATGAAGGTGTCATCGGGGATCCTATTCATAAGCTTTTTACAGAGTATGACCCCGAGACTTGGAGAAAAGTTTTGGGCCCATTTTCAACACCAGAATTTCCGGGCATATGCAATGTTAAGATTTAAAGAAGACTATTGGCATATTGCATCATTTATATACAACTGCAGTATCGTGCATGGATGTGGAAATGTAGGAGAAAGCGTCTTCATCCAACTGCTCAAAAGCATATAAACGACTTTGCAATGGAGTAAGAGTCCAACACTGAAGGGTAATAGTTTTGTAACTACTTGTGAAACTACTTATGGAACGTCAAGAAACTAAACAAGGAAAATAAACAACGATGGAGAATGTTTGGAAATGCGTATTAGCCAACGCCAAAACCTTTACTGATCCAAACTACCCGGGATGTGAGGTAAGCTTCCTTGTAGCGGAACAGAAGTACAATAGGTTCCATATATACTATAGAACTATCAGTCAGGCCCAGGATATCTAAAAGTGATCGGCTCAGTTGCAGATGTAGAAACAGTTGGATACCCTTGTATTTAAAACCTGGATTAAGAGTTTGAGCAGTTAACGACTCGAATGACTTTGACATACAACTTGACAATTGACCAACAGAAGTCTTTGTTCACGCTGATGCTCCAAAGGAGACAATTGCGTATCTATTACCATTCGAGTCGGTACATGGAGTATTTCTAATGGTACCATCCTCAGAGCTCAGAACCCTCGCCAGAAGACAGTTTAGGCTCTCGTCTTGCAGTCAAATAAATATGCGGAAATACAATTGCAACTGGACAAGAAATATTCAGAAATGAACGCCAATCCAATTTCTAAAGGACATAATGTTGGCCATTGTAAACCTCCAAACACATTGACAGTACAAGTTCGCAGTCAAGACGAGACAAGTCTTGAGCTGAACCCTCAAGTATAATGAGCAGATGACAGCGCAACAAGGCGATTTCTTGATGTATATTTCCAAACATACCCAACATTTAACATCCTGCTCCATTATCAGGGCTGAGTACTCTAGGGAGAAGAAATATAGATGAATTTGTTGTGGTCTCGATACAGCCAGAAATGCTGATAGTAATCCAAAATTCAATGGACAAATATTAGACAGCTGCAAAGAAGTTTTCCCCATAAAATGACCAAATAGATATATTGTGTGGACTGATAGAGGGTCAGAAAAGCATATATTTGTTTTGAAGACTCAGTTGCAGAACTATGGAGAAAACTAAACACGGATTTGTGGTAACCCATCCTGGCTTTTCTGAAAATGCAGAAACACCGACTGTACTTGGAGCCCCTTTTGTGGACACAATAGCAAGACTGAATGATCACTCTTGATGTAATTGACAATCGGCATATCGCGAGCAAAAACACATGTAAACAACCCCCCGAAGCAGCAACGCTTAAATCCAATTGCAAATGGACTCTGTTAAAGCCACTACTCATTTGAAAAAGTATAGACTTCTGCGCATCCAGCACAGTATGCGCACTTCTACACACCCCGAGTGGGAGAGGGTGTGGTTCAACCGCACCGTACATAGTTGTCCTCTGGACGAAGCTATTTGACGGTTGACTCTACATCGATATCACGTGAACCAGCACTTTTAGACCTGAGGGTCAAGGTGCGAATTCATTGGACTGGATTGGATTGGACAAGCAATAGACTCTATCAAACAGAACTCGTCACGGCGTAGGGTGGGTCAGGAATTTGTACTCCAGTCCATTTGTACACTGATCATATCCTTTGTCAAACTTGGATGTCGATCCACCAAGTATTTTGCATATTTTTAACTTTAAACATGAAGACAGAAGTGGTCAACATTTAAAGTAGTTTCACAACATCGCCGATCCAAACACACGGCACCTACATTCTGCAGAGAACAATGAAAATTCAAAACCGGAGAACCAAGGTGTACTGATGGCCATTAACAAAACCACCGCGGCTAAACAGGAACGGATCTTGTAGCTGACATGTGAAGAACACGCTGGAAACAATAGCCTGGAGACTACAGCTTTGGGCATCATTTCCCTTGCGTTTTCGTTGTATCGAAAGGTGTCTGATCAAACTGTCGGAGCCATTTTGTGAAGGAAATGGCCTATGTCACACACCTCGGTTCATTTATTTCATGAAAGCATTTCATTTCCGCCATTCATTAATTTGATCTGGTGAATAACGTTCACCTCGCCACAATGACTCGAGTTTCCCCTGGCTGGTATTTCACACTCCAATGAGAAAATAAATCTATCGGCAAATGGAACATCGCCTTCATCAGCGGTAAAATCAACTCTGCATTCATATCTTTGTCAGGAAAACTGTAGCCACTGGATCGACTGATAAGGAAAACGGAACTTTTCGCTACATTTGTGACCTTTAGAATACGTTTTGGTTTAAAAACAGATAAGGTGAATTTGAGCGTATTAGATTCATTAATGGATAAGGCTTCTTTACAACTTGCCTGCAAAAAAAACACGCCGTGTTCAACATGGAAGATCAAACTGCGATTTCATCAATTCGTGTTCGAATTTGAATATTTTTGAAGAGAACTAGTCATCAGTCTTCTATCATTCCATCAGAATATTAGTATATCTGCTGCTGTATAAAAAAGACCACTTCTTCCACCTGGAAGCTCCGTGAACTTTGGAGCAAGACAGATGCGGTAAACGTTTAAAGTAGCTTTCAGACATCGCAAATTTTAAACGCTCATATCAACTCACTGCTGAGAAAAATGCTCCTTTAAAACCCGAGAGCTAACATGAAGACAATATGCTTTTTTACTGTACCAGCCCCTTTGACAAGGAATGAAACTCGCGCGTGAACATAGTCTGCTTACGGCTTCGGGCAGCAGGACAGTCAGTTCATTTTCCTTGGATATTTGTTTTATACCAAACTTTATAGTTGTGCTGCTAAGAACATTTTTGAAGATCCTCAGTTTTCAAGCTAAAATGCAGTTTTTTTTTCCAGGAAAGCATTTCGTTTGTCACTCACTACGGTTGGTTAATAGCGTTTTCCTTGGCACATTGGATCAAGTTTACGGCAGCTGTTTAACTCGAGGAGAAATATTTTTATCGCCAAATGGAACTCCACCAGAGGAAAAATCCACTCAACATTCATATCTTATATCCTTCTGGAAAAGGAAAATTATTGCCACTCTTTGACCTGTTAGAAAACATTTTCGATTCTTGAGTGGAAGAGGAAGCTTCATAACACGGTTGCAAGACACGTCACCTGTTAATCAATAACCGTGCAAGTTCAAAGTCATACCCATCATATCTGAATTACTCGTCTATTACTCATGCGACAGATCGACTTTCATGCTCGCCCAGAAGTGCAGCAGTCAAAGACATGGCACCTTGATCGAGAGACAGGTGTGTTTGTGTCGCTAACAAACGCGGACTAAAAATTGAACTGGACAGGATATATTCACCAGCGTACATCAAATGTTTCTATGAATTTAATATTTGAAGGAGACTGGGACCGAAGATTTACAATGAGATGGCACCACCAGTCTACTTGAACCTTAAATCTCAAATTATAAGAATCAATAGCACTTCCACAGTATGTTTCGTCATCGCGATGATTATGGAAAGCCTTCTGTATAACCAAGTAACGAAATGGTAGCAACGTTTTCTGAACAGTTGAGAAAAACATGGGACATGGCCGAAAGGCAGAGTGTTGAAAGGAATACTGTTGTACTGTTATCGCTTATAATTGTCAAAATTGTTAATCATGTGGTTTTTACAATCTTTTGAGGAAATGAACCTACAACTTGTTTTACTTACAAGAGTGAGACATCCACGAAGCACAATTTACTACCTACTTTACAAACCTTCAAAACAATGGAACTTCAGTAATTTGGAAACAAGCTTGTACTACAATTGAAATAGCTTCAATGAAACTCTCCTTTCGACATTTACATTCCCTGAGAAAGAAGCTTGGACATGAAGCTCGATTGGGGAACATGAAACTAAGTTTGTTGATGGAATCTCAAAACTAAAACCCGATGTCTCAAAATAGGAATTTAAAACCGTCGAGATCAAAAAATCAACGAGCTACGGAATTGGCTATCAGAACATTAACGATGGCTAATAACAGACCTGGAACGAACTTTGCTGAAACGTTTTGCAATAGATACCGAAAAGGGAACCTACTTTGTAATGCATATCATCAAGAGCATATTCAAAGTTTATCGATTAGTGACTATCCAAACATGGAAGCCGACGGGGAGGTGTAGCAGCAAGTGTATGTATCTAAAGAGCTTTGGGATTAGGTACAAGCCAAACAATCGAAGTCTTGTCTTGTCTTTGACAAAATGGTGATATCAATCCATAATTGAAACTTGAAGTAATCAGGAGTTGTTTTCAACAAATCCAAGTAAATTCAGATTTACAAAATAAAACCAGAGGTGAGAGAAAGATAGCAGTTTTATATTTGTAACTGTACTGGTAGACGAAATTGTCCACCACGGCGTTAATTAGTATTTGAATGGAAACTGAGGAAAACAAATTGAATTTTTGACCGACGAAAGGAGCTCAGATGCATTTCAGAATGCCCAATAAATGAACGTAAGGTTCAGACAAACCAAAGTATGTTTGAAACATTTTGTTTGCGGGAAGGAAAAATTCAGAAAGTTGCAGGTGACAGCAGTCGGGACACCTGACAGTACAGGGAACAAATCAAGGACACGGCTAAAGATTTCAAAACCACGATTGACTTTTCAATGCTCTGCTGCTATATTGTGCATGCATTATAAAGTTGATACAAAGTTAATTAACACCGAAAGCGCGGGCGAAAATGTGGCTTTTAGGTGCCCTTTTGAAGCTTCCAAGCGTCTGAAGTGCCTTTAAGTGATCAGACAGCCTATTCCAAAGAGTGGGGCTAGCCACGGAAAACGCCCGGTCGCCTGTCGCTATAAGGACGCCTGATTTGGATGTCGGAGTTCGAAGCTGTTGAACGGAGGAGTCTAGTACATTTCGTTGCACCAAACTGCCCAGATAATCAGGAGCCAGACCATTCAGGGCTTTGAATGCTAGGAGGAGCATCAGTGGAAGTACAAAACGGTCGACTGGGTGATGGCTGGACATGGCAATAGATCTGCGCCAATCGGGAAACACCCGTATCTGTATTTGAAGTATGTCTGTAGCATACTTAGAAAGGGGTGGAGGATATCGAGGTGATAAACCCTAAAGCCCGAGTTTTACTATGTTTTTACCTTCTCTTCGTCCACGCGGCTGCAGACTCTGTACAAAAAAACCCCACTAAGACAAATGCAGTCTACCTTCAGGTTATCGAGGTAAAAACACTAGGGGCCAACTTTTGCAAAGCAATGTCAGTTTGTGGCTGTATGGGGACTGAAGTCACTGCACCCAATAGATAGAATTACTTTCATTTTGCCATTTGTATCTTGTGATAACTGGGGAAAATTAAGGCGTACAGCACGTCGATGGTACACATGTCTTCAACCAATGCTATCCCTGCTTATGTGGAGTTAGTTTGTTGGAGCATGACAGTTGCTCGGTGGTTCTCTCCGGATTCCTCTATCCGTAAAATGTTGACACGAGGTTACTCCGGCTGTCGAAAATGTCGTTAAACCCCAATCTGCGGAAAATTGTAAGACATGCTCAGATTGTTTTCGGGTAAATCTCTCCACTAAGAAACCAAAATAAAAAATTAAAATGAAACTAATTTTTAAAAAAACACGAAAAAATGAAATGAAATAACCATTCTTTCGACAGTCATCACTGCCTATAGAGGCTCAGCACGGTGAGGGCTAATATTGTGTGATAGAGTTGAATATCAATCCTTCAACTGTTCAAATAAAATCAAGCTTCTGTTGACATCTTCATTGCCTCTTTGGAACATTTTTTTGCGCTTATGTCAATGGAGATTAATTGGACATAATAGTAAGATTTACTTAATTCCGTTTGAAGGATCGAAATTCAAAAGCAGCTGCCCAACTGCAAATCTTAATTTTGCCCACTTTAAAATTATACTCGGTCCGCACCCGCCCCTCCCACTTCCCGTTATCATTCTGTATTTTGTGCTTTCTATTGCAGCTGTTAACTCGTCAGATGAAAAACTACTTCACAGTGTTTCATTTGTCGTGTACTGTTAACTCACATGTTGGAAAGGGCTCTTGGGGACCTTTCCAACGGTCTGTCAGAAGTGCATCTGGTAAATGAAACTCAACCTGTAATTCATGGTATTCCTTGCCGCTCTAAGTGGCTTTGTACTAAAAACGGTAGTTGTCTTGTATTGTTGTGGAATCATTTCCTCCGGCGACAAATTGATTCTACTAGTATACAAACGGCGACGTTCCCCGAAAACCATAACATTCCATTTATAACGTTTTGAAATCTGTTTCACCGGTGTTATGGCAAACTCTTTAAAAGTATAATTCAAACATTTCACAAACCTCGATTCAATTGTAAACGGAAATGTGGTTTGTATGATATAGTTTTTCAAATGACTTAAGTTCTAACTCTGGACAAAAATGAAGATCATTTGTGCCAAATGTAAAGTTAAGAAGTCTGAAAGGAGAGCGTTTTTTCAGCTTAACTGGATGCACAAACGCAGACACATGATCTCCAAATATTGCATAAGTTTTTCTTACTTGCACGAGGTCTTGTTCAGTGTTCTCGTGCAAGGTTCTTTTTCGCTTAGACTGTTTGACTGGAACTGCTCAGTTGGCCACCGATAGCAACAGGTTCGTAACAGGTCAAGGCAATTTCATAAACCTACCGCAACCCTTTCAAACCATTTTCAACTTTAGAACTGGAAAGAGATAAAATGTTTGTCGGTAGAATAGATTGGTTCCATCCTAACACAAGAACACAACTAACGTCTGCAGTAAAAGACTAGAAAAAGACAAACGATAATCGGCAACGGATGTTTGTTAGAAAATGAAAACCCCAATAAACAAAATGCTTGCTCGTATTATCCAATCGTGTTTTATACTAGTGCTAAACTGGCGTTAAATTGTGTTTTCAAACTGAATTTGAGAAGCAACTAAATATCGCCAGATGAGTGCAACAAGGCGCCATCTGCAATGCTTTTTCATTGCAGATGGCGTCCTGTTGCACTCAAGAGACGATATGCTTACAGAATTACCTCGGTTTTCTATCAATGAAATTTAGCGCTTGACCAAGACAAGCTTGACAAGTGAGAGTGTAGGTTATCGGGTTTTCTGATAAAAAAAAAAAAAAAATAATTCACGTTCCCGGCATCCATGTTGGAATGGAGTGTCCACACATCTACACTACTGAGGTTTGAAAAAACACATTTCAAAAGCGGCTTCCGTGAAACTAGCCGGCTTTGGTATATAAACAAGGCATAAAAATAGGATGCCAATCGGGCACGATTTGATATGGAATTTCTGAACAGTTGACTAAAATCGACCTGAGCCAGGTTGCTCGAGGCTGACATCGATTTTGCTGAAAGGTGCTGATATTTCATATCAAATCGTGATGAATTGGAGATTTTTATTATCGGATGTATAATTTAAACTTGACCTAACGTAACGGCATTCTTCACAAAAATCTCCAACCAATTTTTATTGATTTTTGCCTTGAAAACCCAGCGCATAGCACTTCATTGGAACGAGTTCGTCGAGCTCGTCCCAATGAGGAGCATAAGCTATGTTTTTGGGGCAAAAAAAATGCAATTATAATGTCGCCCGCTCTTGGTAATTCGATGAACAATTTTTTATAATATTGGAGAATATTGTATTGAATTCTACTTGCGAAAGCACCCGCTCATAATCTTACGTTGACTTCTGATGTCACGCGTTAATTAGACATGTTGTAAACCATAGTTCCGTAAGGATCTATTTCATGATTTTGATTAAGTTAACAATGATAAAAAGCCCCTACCATCCATTTTATTAATAAACATTAAATCCGTAATTAGGTTGTCTAAACATTAAAATAACTATCGCAGGTTTTAAATGTCCCCACTTCTCCCTTTAAAACAAATGTTGTAAAATACGGACCTTCTGCTATCAAAGGCTACTACGCATGACGTCATCAGTTAGAAAAAAGTAAACCCAACTGAAGGCATCTACCTTGACGTTAGTAGTTGGGCTTGTTCACCGAGAGATGCCACACTGAACAGTTGACATTTTAAAAGCACTGTTGAAAATCTTGCGTTACTTTTTGTCCAGAAAATCATTGTCTTGTAATTAAAAACAAGTATTGGATTTCAAGACTGTCCTGCCGAGAAATTTAACCAATTGCGGAGAGGTATGCGACAGCTTAACTTCAGACTAGTTGGTAATACTTATGGTTTTGACATTCTAGTGGTAACCCGAAAGTGATAGTGCTTGTTTACTGTGGTAAAAATGCTATATCACTGGGAAAATAGGACCCAGTAACCAATGCCTCTGGGTGACATCTAAAATGACCAACATGGTTATAAACGGTTGGCTGCATTTTACTTTGTATCAATGTTACGTTTATGCCGAAATGACCTTAACGACAAATAAGTAGGGTCTTGACAATAAAAAATCACCACAGGCTTTCCGATCATTACAAAATCGTTCAACGTGAGCTCCACAGGAAAATTTGAAACCTTAGTGTTGAAATAATTGCTGCCCGCTTAAAGGATACTGTAATATGGAACATGATGGTAGATTTAAGCTGGCGAGCAGATAGATGTGGCAATGTTGCAGAGTCGCACACATGGGGAAACTCGTGAAGTAAAGCAGTACTTTACTGTGATAAACAAGCTGTTTTACTGGTAGAATGGGTCCCGGTAACTAATGAGGGCGTCTTAAACAGCAAACGAGACTTTTGTTTTACTTACAATACCCTCACACCCACTGGGGAACCCCTAGAAATTGAGCAGTGCTTGTTTACTGTGAAAAGTTCTGTTTCACTGGAGAAATAGATTCTAGTAACCAACGCCTGGGTGGAAGTCCTAATGTAGGAAACTTAAATGTAAACGTTTGGCTAAACTTCACTTCAGGCCTATAAAGTGGTCAAATAGCCATTGATGCCGACTGTGACTTTACATCAATAAAATTGACCGAAGACTGAATTTTGACTTGGTTAAAGTGTTGGTGCTGAAATATAATTCCTATTTATGTGCTTCTCATGCTCTGTTCGAATGAATTTTTGTCCATATTCTTTGGAGAGTGCTCATAGGCCCTCTCCAATAAATAGCAACAAAATGTCATGAAAAACTTGATGCTATGCTGTTCTGAATTTAAGCACCTCGAAGCCCCTGCACTAAAACGCAATAGTACAAATATCGGCAATTTCGTTTGTGTGACAGATACTTGCGACAGTAGTCCAGTCTCGTCGGGCGGGCGTCATAATTCAGGCAGACACTTGACTAAAATGGCTGCTCGGGTGCAACCTCATTTCCATCACAAAAATCGGAACCATCAGCCACAGCAACTGCTGAAAACTTTTCCATATCAGTTCGAGCGAAAAATACGCTAGTATGTATTATGTATTAATGGTGTATCCAGATGAAAATGTTGCAGTTTCTTACTCTTTCCAGAAGAAATGGACGGTTGACAGATAAGATCTTTAGGTGTGCTGGAAGTTCCTGGTGGTAGTAGGCGAGTTGCTGGACAGTTTAAGAAACAAGCCACACTTCCAAGAATGCTATAGATCTGTTTTAAACAATACACTTGTCAACGAGTACGAGGTAAGAATAAAGTGATAGAAAATTATTTGTGGTAAACAGCATGCGATATCATTAATATTTTAATATTTCAACCAAGAACAGGAATGTGGCGACAGAGGGTGAGTTGGGTGGCGCCCCCCCCCCCAAAACTAGTCTTCCCAGGGGCCCAAGTCTCGGACCACCGAAATTTCATACCCTAGGCCACATTTCTTGTCATTTTTATCTATAGCTGCGACCGTCTGTAATAAACATTTAGTGACTTGACCACTCTTCATGGGATTTTCTAACTGGAAACCATGTTTCGTCCCGTCTTTACAATGTGCCGTCTGCAATGCTGAAGCCTTGCTGAATCCTTGCAGATGGCACCTTGTTGCACTCATGAGAAGATTTCAGTCTCTACATCCCAACAAAGGTCATAAATTTCGAACACAACGGTACAGCGTACGTTCGGATTTCTAAAGCATTTGGAAGTTCACAGGTAGCAGTTCAAAACTTCAACCTCGAGGTATGGTGTTAACAAAATCGGCATGCTCGGCAGTCGGAGATAGTTGAAAATTGAGCAGCACAACGCTCCCCGCCCACCAACCTAGATCTCCCCGCCACGTCCCCGACCAATTAGAAGCTAAGTAAGCTGTCTACTTTGATACACGTGGACAATTTACCCAATGGTCCATCTACTGCAAATTTGCTTGAGTAGCCAAGTTTTTCCTGTTCAAGCAAATTAATGTATAGGTTGCCCCACTCAATGGCGGTGTACCATCAAATCGCCTTCAGTATATTCCCCCGCGGAAACCCCGGAAAGTTGGGCGGTGATTGTTTACTGTGGTAAACTGGCACCGTTTTACTGGTAAAATAGGGCCCAGTCACTATTGTTTGGGGAGAAAGTCCTCTAAAATAGGCAACATGGGGCATAAACGATTGACTTACCTTGACTTTATCTCCAAGTTGTGGTCACGATTAGCCATTGTCTAGAAGTAGGTGCCCTTAAACACCAATAAGAGTTTTGCAGGCGGGGGGTGGATGGGTTACAATCATAACACCCACAGAGGGATTTCCTCTGAGGAAAAAAGTACAAGACTTCGACAATAGCCTCCAATTTGAACACTGTAAACATTTTTAATTTTATATTTGTCTGACCCAAAAATAGCCGGCAGACTGGAGATCTCGACACAATTCAGCGCTTCTGTTCCATGTACCTGAAAAAGTAATGCTCGGCGTTCGTCTTGAAAGGTTAGTACCTTCACGTTGAATTAAATTTGTATTTTAGGAACATCTACAGATCAAGAATTTATTTTCTTTTGACTAACCCTTGGGCAAGGCACTTTAACTCTTAACCCGCTGAGTATTTTCAAGACCTGTTATCAAATCTAGCCATGGCTGCTTTGACCATGTATTACACATTTGAGTGTAACAATGTGTCATCATCATTAATGCTGAAGCGTTGCAGATGGTACCTTGTTGCACTCTAAAGAATGATATTTTAATTTATTGCATGGCTCATAAGTATTTTATTTGCAAAATAAAAAACAAATGATAAAAAAATATTAACTACTATAAAATAAAGGCCTTTATTAACCCTTTACCTAACAGGAAAAGTAGACGACACTTGCATACAAAGTTATTGAATAAGTATTTATCATTTTTTGTCTAAAATAAAAAACATAGCTTATGACCCCCTAGTGGAAACGAGCTCAACGAGCGCGCTCTCATGAGTGGTCATGAGCTATAGAGGCAAAAATGAAAAAATAATAAATTGAATAGCAATTTTTGAACAGCGAGGCCGTTTTTGGTCGGTCATTATATTGAGTAAGTGTACAAGATTATTTCAGAATTATTTTCTCGCCGTTTATTCACCCCAAATGAGCTAGTTGCAAATTTATCTTCCAGAAGGCTTATAAAAATTAACCCTTTACCCAATGCAGACGATATCAAAATTTGTTATTTTAAATTTTTTTTTTTTTTTCAAACACTTTCAACAAAACCATATCATGTGACCCTTCTTTGGAACGAGCTCGTTCCAAAGAGGGGTCACATGATAGTTTTGTTGAAATTTTTCGAAACATAATATTTTTTTCAGCTGCTGAATTTGCATATTACGCGGGTGGATGCGGGTGATTCGTTGGGTAAAGGATTAAGCAAGATAAAAAGATTTAATTTACACGTTTTGATAAAAATCTGAAAATGGATACTGTAATTCAGTTTACCTATAAAAGGGCCTGGGTCACTCACTTCTGTTATCTATAGTTTACTTGAAAGGCGTGAATTTTGTCTCGCCTATGTCGTCAGATTTTATTGAAAGCAACGCACTAAAATAATAAACCATAAAGTCTGAGACCAACCAGAAGTATATTTTTGCTGCCAAAAGCTGTATTTTTGGTGCCAAATGACTTTTTAACACTTTTACTGGGAAACTATTCTGTATACTATAGACCCTATGGCTAAGTATGGTGATTGTAAAGAGATCATTTAAAAATGGTAAATTCTACTTTCGTATTTCCGAATTTCAGAGTTATAGCCAGAGATGGTACTGGAATGTGCTTGGAATATCATTTGGATATCTTTACTGGCTTTCATTTCCATTTGTCGTGTTGAGTTCTCGTGGCAATTGTTGCTTGTTCTATTTGGAGGCGGAAAGCATTTAACCGCTACCCCCAGGGATCGAAACGAGATGGGCAGTATGTATGAAAAACTGCCACGTTTCTGATTTCTAAGGGTGGATTGGTTGAAAATCATCAATTATTTTCGCTGGATCTACAATAAGTTGTGAATATGACTTGTATTTTGAGATTTGTTTTGTAAGATGTCTGGTGGTAAAGATTAGCTATGTTATGGAGAAATGTGTATGCAGTAGGAATTTGGGCTTTCTGGCCGTTTGATACATTGTATCTCCATAGTTTGACAGTATTCATATGTTAACTCATTGAATCACACGTTGAAGCTGGTAAACTCTTATTGAAAAAGTTAATAGGGCTGGTGGAAGATTATTGATTTGCTGAAAGGTTTTCACGAGATGAGTTCCACACATCAAAAACGTAGGCAAAACTTTAAGAAAATTTGGGTACAGGAATATTATCTCAACGTTTTCTATGAAGTTGACGGGATAGGGGATTGTCTCATTCAAGTTTCAGCTTTTTTGCCCCAATATGCTGTTGTGAAATTTATAGTTTTTAGATATCTAGTTTCTACATCCTTTGGGCAGTAGTCCAGTGTTAGCACTCTTCATTTATTCATTCATTAACTTCCGAACTTCCGGTGCCTGAAGTATAGAAGTCTTCTTGCTCGTGTAGTAGTGCTCGTGCCGAAGTTATGACCCCTCCCCTCCCCCCCGACACGGGGTTTAGAAAAGATGTTTTAGAATAGCTCATGTTGCAGTAGAAAGGAGCAATAGAGACTAATTGTATGTGGATATGAATAAGCTTACCTCTTTCTGTTCCATTCAGACGTTTTCTTATATCGCTTTTATTTGACTTTTCCTAAAAGGAAGACGTGCGGAATCCTCGAGAAAGCTCTTGCAGCTTTCGACAGAACTTGGCAAGGTCATTGTCGGCTATACTTTGTCTTGACAAGAAGCTTTTGACTTTGGGCGTTAACTTTCTTCAGCCAAAACCTGCCCCAAAACGCCCAAATCTTCATAGACCAATATCTCCCAGTCCGAATGGGCTAATGACCTGACATTTTCTCAAATTTGTCATAAATACACTTCTCCATAACCAACTGAAAACAAAAGTTTACCAAAAAATTTTCTACCAAAAGTTTACAAAACATAAAAAATAGGCCTGAAAATCGAACATTTTGGCCTACAATCTCGGCGGCACAGTGAACTAGCAGAAAACTAGTAATGGACTGAATAGCAAGAATGTAATGTATCATTATCATAAGGCAGGAGATATTTCGATTTTAACCGCAATGAGTCAAGCAAGATCATTTTTAAAATCCTAGATCTCATAACTGACAAATGATGGGTTATGTTACATCACTGTACTCCGTGATGATAGTGGAATGACATGTATCCAAAGATGCTGGGCGAATAACTCACTGTCCAACGTCCTAACTCCACAGGAGCAGGGTCAGCATTGGTTGAAGACAGGTGCACCATCGACGTGCAGTACGCCTTAAAACGCAGCACGACCGTGCTCCCACGTGGGCAATCTGCCCAAGGACACAACGCAGTTGCCATAGGTGAGATTCTATCCCCCCCCCCCCCCAAAAAAAAAAAAAATTCAGTCATGCCCCCACCCCCATGTGAACGCATATAGGGAACATCAGGCGAGAAATTTAAAATAAGGAAAAATGGAAATCTTGCGATGGGGCATAGGCCTGATGAGGGGTCAAGATTCAACAGAGCTGGGGAGGGGTCCAGACTCAAGATGGCAGTAGAAGCAGTGGCGTGGAGACCAGGGTGTAAGAAGGTATCCCCACCCCCCCCCCCCCCACCCCCAAGAAAAAAAGAAATTTAGGCTTGACATTCTGAGGTGGACGATTGTCCCCGAGCACTATCATCCGACGCCCGCTTGATTTTACGCTCGACAAGCGACCATCATCGCTAATAATGACACTTCAAGCTTGTGCAACAGTCATCACGTCATGATCGTACTTTATTCTGTACTAACTAGTGAAGCTGGTGGTGTTTAATATCCCAAACTCAGATTTAGGGTAAAAAGAAAAATGTTTTTTTAAGCTCTCCCGGGCACGTTTAAGCTGGAACCCCAAACCAGCCCAGTGCAGCTCTAGGCGACAGAGAACGCATGCACTCCTTCATTTTTGAAAGCTAACCAACTTTTTCTCTAAAAGTTCTTAGCGCATTAAGATAACGCTCTAGTTTCGATCTGCCCACGTTTCTCCCAGATGAAATGGTTTCGCGCGCCGAAGGCGTGCAGGGACGCTGTGAGGCAAGCCCCTTTCGACCCTCTTTAACTGTATAAGATCTTTTGTAGAGACATGTCCAGGGGCGTCGAAGGAGGAAAAGGGTCGGGTACTCGGCAGATGTCCCGGATTAGGTGTTCTTGGGAGTTGTGGCTCGTCTTTTTGATCGTTCGTTGGTCTGAACCCTCGGGTGAGGACCAGAGCGGGAGGGGGGCCTCTCAGCAAAGGTGCTACCTCTCCCCGAGGGTGCTGTGGTGGTATGTTCAGGCAAGTAAAGTCTGCCACTTACAGGATTGTCATGTTGTGGTGGTGGGCCATCATTGGCAAGTATAGTCTGCCTCAGGCGGTCGACGTTTAGTGGAGTTGGTTCATTTTATTGGATTCTGTTTGAGCACTTCTCTGGATCGTGGAAAAAACGGCCCCTTTCGGGGACCACCCAGAGAAAGACCCGAACTTTACTAGTTCGGGGGCAGGCCTGCATTGTAACCTATTTGGACGGGGCAAAATGTGCGCTATCGGCACTTAACAAAAAGGGGTAAACATGGGACGCAGGACCAACACTCGCCTCCCAGGAGGTGGATGACAACTTCTGGGGATGGAGCAAAGGATGTTCCGAGTCCACAGCGGTTACTGTATTCCATATCGGTTAAGAGTTTTTCCGTAGCGGTCATTGGGGAGCTGGATATAAAAAGGAAAGCATATGTGTACCTGCTAAATTAATAAAGAAAAGGCAGAATTAGTGGGTTTTAAAATTAACAAAAATATGCAATTACAACTTTGTAGGTAATGTATCCCTGGGAGCAGCCCATAATGTCCCTATGCCTGTTTTTTATGTTCCTAGATACTTGCTATTAATGGTTAAGTGATTATGATAGCTAAATAGGTGAAGTCAGCCCATCTGGTAAATGGTCTCAGCTGAACTGATTTTACTGCCTTTTTATTCACCTTCCCAAAGTTCCTAGTTACCTGTTATTAATCGTGCTTATTACAGTCGATATGGGTCATCTTAGGTATGTTGAGATCAAGATTTGAGGGAGGGGAGCAAGCTTTCACTTTTAAACGCCACACCCGAGGGTGTTCTTTCCTGCTCGTCCCTCCGTGGTTTGATTCCCACTTGCAGGGTGGTTAAATTAAGTTGTGGGCGTTTTTATGTTTTTGCCGGCTGGCGCAGATTCCTGGAGTTCGGATATTAGTTGGCTGTCGGCGAGCCGGTCGCGATTTTTCGCGGCTAGGGAGGCGAGGCGGTCCTTTATGGTTGGAATTCCGGCTCTGTCGTGGAGTAGTTTGATAGGTGCATCACAGGAAGCACGGAGGGCGACCCCGAGCGCGTGGTTTTGGACCTTTTGGAGTTTCCCTACATTGGTTTGATTTAAATCCGTTAGGAATAGTGCCCCGCACTCGAGTACTGGGCGCACGAAGACTTTGTACAGTTTAAGTAGAATTGTCTGGTTGGCTCCCCAGGATGCTCCTCGTAGCATTTTTAGCAAGTTAATACGTCGCGTCGCTTTGCTGGCAATATCGTTGGTGTGTTTGTTTGATAGGTTTTGGTAATGGTTATGCCAAGGAATTTCGCCTCTGTGCATTCAGGGAGGATTTTGTCCAATAGTTTTAGGTCAAAGTCCCGATTGTTTTTCTTACGGGTGAACGTGATTCTTTGGGTTTTGTTAGCGTTCAGTTTGATTCACCATTGCTCCAGGTCATCGTGAGCGCGTTGAAGAGGTCTTTGAACTAGATTGGCGGTGCTATTCGAGTCCCCAAGTCCCTTATCGTCCGCAAATTGTGAGATTTGAACGCGATTATCGGAGATTTTGAGATAATTGACGTAGATGATATATAGGAGGGGACTGAGAACGTATTCTTGGGGGTGCCTGCCTCGAGGGAGGGGGGGGGGGGGGCGGAACACAATCGGACATTTCGTTGTTGACTGGTTTTTATTTCGCGATTGTTAAGGAAGGAGGAAAGTAATCTAAGCAATTTCATGGGAGATTCATTCTGGATATTTTTAAGCGCATTCCGTTGTGCCAAACGGAATCGAACGCCTTTTCTACGTCTAGTAAGACTGCCGCGCCTATTTGCTTGCTATTGATTCGAATACCTTTCCAATGCAGCTGAGGAGACTGATTGGGTGGTAGTTGGCCGGATTGGAGAGGTCTTTGTCTGGTTTGGGTATCATGGCCCCAATGGCTGATTTCCAACATTTTGGAAAGTAGCCGTGGGTGAGGCATGCATTGAATAGGCGCTTAAGTCTATTAATTATGGACTTTGGGCTTTGTTTCAGAATTTTGTAGCTAACCTCAACCACGCCGAGCTGGAGGCCGTATTTTAGAACCGATCTTTATGAAACTTCTTGGGTACCTTTGTTATCACCGTGGAACCAGAACGAGTGTTTTGGGGTGCGGTCCAAAATTCAAGATGGCCACTGCAGCCATTTTGTACTGAAATTAGTGCTATCAGTTTTTTTGTACAGAACTTCTGTATGAAAGTTCTGATTTGAATATTTTTTTTGTATGAATGTTTAGTAACATGGAATACATCACATAGAATACGGGTTTCTTTCTCGTGCAGAAATTATGCAAATTAGATGAACTTTGATTTGTTCAGAGCTACTTATACACAGTAAGTGGACATATCAATACGGCTCGGGCTAGGGGCTATATTTATGAACCGATCTTCACGAAAAGTCCTGGATACCTTTCACCTTGGGACGAGAACGAGTGTTTTGGGGTGCTGTCAAAAACTCAAGATGGCTGCTGGCGACCATTTTATACCGAAATTAGGTGCAATCGTTTTTTTGTACAGAACTTCTATATGAAGGTTCTGATTTGAATAATTCTTTGTATGACTGTTGCGTAACATGGAATACATCACATATAATACTTTTTTTTTCTCATGCAGAAATTATGCAAATTAGATGAACTTTGATTTTTTCAGTGCAACTTGTACACGGTAAGTGCACATGTCAGTACGACTCGGGCTAGCTGCTGTATTTATGAACCGATCTTAACGAAACTTCTTGGGTACCTTTGTTATCACCTTGGGACGAGAATGAGTGTTTTGGAATGCGGTCTGAAATTCCAAGATGGCCGCCGGCGGCCAATTAGACAACATGGATTTAATCAGTGCTACTTTATAATACACAGTAAGTGCACATTTCAATACGGCTCTGGCTTGAGGCATCTGTCGCCCACCTTTACAATACTTTACCTGTACATTTGTTACAGGCTATGTACAGTATTTATGTACAGACCTTTACAATACTTTACATGTACCTTTGTTATAAGGCCATTACCTAGATGAGTGTCATTGCTGTGTCACATACTATACATGTACATATCTTAAACAAGTTGAGCTACAGTGTCATTGACACTTTAATTTTATGATATTGATGATTTCGTCATTAGTGATGGGAATGAGGTCATCGTCGTCCCCCACTTCTGGGTCGGTGTCAAATTTAGGGTCACTGCAGATATCTGGGTGTTCATTGATGAAGTCGTCAATAGCGTTTATGTCATTGTCGGGGCCTTGTCTTTGTCGGTGCGCATGAAGGAGCCATCTTCCTTTTTAAGGGCTTTGGCTGCTGCTTTATTGCCTCGGTCTTTTTATTTTTTACCAGTCAGGGTTTGGAAAGAGTTCCAGAATTTTTTGGCTTCCCTGACCTTTCCAGTTGGCTTGTTTTTCGGTTGGAGGGCTTTATTAACCTCGCCATGAAGGCAGTTATAGGTTTTTTTAGGTCAGCTTTTTTGAGGGGGTCACTTTGTTTAATAAGCGCGAAGGGCTTTTTGTTTGGTTTTAATTAATGAAAGTGTCATCTGAGATGGAATTTCTCCAGGGGCGCACTTCTTTTGGACATATTTTATTAGTCGAGTCAAACTCGACTTATAGTTTGAAGTGGCGGCGGGCGTAAACAATTGGTTTCCGGGCAGTTCTATTTGATGCACCTTTAGCAAAATTATACCAGAGGTTACACTATAGGAAAGGAAGACACCTATCGATTTCAGAGTCTCGCGTCCCAAGGACAAGGTCACTGTTACTATAAATAGAATATTTTGTGACAAATTGGTTTCCGGGCAATAACTTAGTTCTATTTGACGTACCTTTACCAAACTTTCACCAGAGGTTACCCTATAGGAAAGGAAGACATCTATCGATTTCAGAGTCTCGCGCCCCAAGGTCAAGGTCAATGTTGCTACAAATAGCTTATTTCTTCATAATTTAATGTCAAAACTCGACTTCTGGATCTGTGATCTTCTTGCTGGATTTTATAGGGTTGAGTTGATTTTTTCTAAGCCCTCGCACTGGGCTTCGAGTTCAGTGGCATTTGACGGAGAGCTGTCTGAGAGTTTGACGTCGATGATATCGCGGTAAAGGTTCCAATTTTTTTAAAATTCCTGCGGAGGGTGGGGGGGGGGGGGGTTACTTGAGGGGACCATTGAATATTTTGATTGAGGCATAGACCAGGAGGTGGTCGCTGCCTACGTCATCGTCGCCGACCCAGTGGTCGTCGATGTGGTTTGAGAGAATCGCTGGTGATTATTAGATCTAGGATTTCGGATGGCAATAGCGGGTTGCTACTGATGTAGGTCGCGGAGTTTTCTTATAAAAGACAGCCATACTGTTTCTGAGGGAATTTCAAACAGCAAGGTGTTCAAATGTGAGAACTGTCATTTCGGAAGGAATTCAAGGAAAAGTAACGGTAATGCATTGTAAAATTGGGTTCCGGGCATTTTCCCCTAGGACACCTGGGGCATTTTCCCCTAATTTCAAATGAAAGGATGGACATTTTCCCCTAGTTAGGAAGAAAAGTGGACATTTTCCCCACTTGGGTTTAGTGCTAATTGGTTGGGCAACAAGTACTTGCACCAAGGTTGAGAAACACAGAGGAGTGGGAGAAAGAGGGGTGGGGCACAATGATAATATATGGATGCAACTCGTAATAAAATTTTATGAGTTTGTACTTCCTTCACACATGGAGGCTATACAAATCCATAAAATTATATCACGTATATTATCGTTGTTTGATTTATCAGTTTTATTTGTGCTACTTGCTACATGTATATTATCTTGTGCTAGCTATTTTAAAAGGAAACTATTACATGAAACCTTAATTATATTTTTATTTTTATTCTTCCAATTTTTTTCTATTTTATTCCATGCGAAATTAAAAAAAAAATCTATGGGAACATGTCCTGGGTGAAAAATCTATAAGTAATCAGTCTAGGGGAAAAAGTCTGGGGATGAATAATTAGGGGAAAATGCCCTAGGGTATAATGTCCTAGTGGGAAATGTCCTAGGGGAAAATGTCCTGGACTCTGTAAAATTTAATCATTTTATCAAATGGGGTTTCCTTTGCTGAACTGGAACTTGCCACTTGCTCCACAATTATGCTGCCAAATGTATTGATTTCTACAGGTAATTTTAAAAGCTTGGAACTCCAAAATCGGTTTCAAATTCACAGTTGAAGTCCGACGGAAATTTAGCATAACTTTTCTGCATTAAAATGAGTTTTGAAGGTTTTCAAGCGATTTTTTGTAAGGGTTGGATGCATTTTTCATTTAACGTTCTTAACCGTTCAACCTAGGCAATATCGGTATGTGCACCTACATGTTCAGAGATATGGGGGCTCAAATTTTGTACAATTTCTTCAAACATTCCCAACAATATTGATTAAAATAATATCTTACGCGAAAATTATCTCCCCTCAGATTATTGAACTTGCGAGACGAAATCCAATTAAGAAGGCAGTGAATGTGGGTGGTGAAGCGGGGGGGGGGGGGGGAGGGGGAGGGGGCACTAAAAATTTGCAAGACGTGACGTCCTATTTTTTATTCGGCTCCTTTTTACAAACACCCACCCACCCACTACGTGCAAATTTTCTACTACCGTTCTCAGACACCCATCCCCACTCTCCCATTAAAATCCAAAATAAACTTACCCCAGTTGCCCACGTGGGGGCACGATTACGCTGTGTGCTGAGACGTACTGCACGCCGAGGTGCACATGTCTCCAGCCAACCAAACCCTGTCTGTGCTGTGTAGTACGTGGGTTATGATGTTGAAGAGCTGACAGCTGCTCGTCGTTGTTCGGTGGTTCTCTCCGGGTACTCTGGCTTCCTCCATCCGTAAGCCTGTCACCGACACGATATGACCCTGGTTGTTAAAGTGTCGTTAAACACCAATAAATCAATCAATCAGTTACTTGGGTTGAATTTAGTGCACCAGAGAGAATTTTCCCAAAATATTGTCTGCACATTTTCTACATTTCGAACAAGACACCCACCCCCTACTAACGTGACATTTTCAAAGATTAAGCCAAATATTCTCACATATAAAGCCTCCTGATGTTGTATTTATGTTAAGAGTGTGATGTGCATCATCTTTAAGGTTTGAAACACAAATGATGGTATTTCTTAGCTGATATATTGATATATTTTTAAAAAATTCAAAAAATTGCACAAGTTAGAAATGCACATTTTTGGCGCACTCGAGAGACCCACCCACCCCCACGTCACGTCTTAAAATTTTTTGCTCCCCCCCCCCCCCGGGGGGGTGTGGTGTGAATTTTCTGAGACTGTGCGTGGATGAATGACAATGAGGTGTGAAATAGCGACACCAATTAAAGCAATTACTATGTAATTTCTCATCCATCTCTGCGTTATTGGGCAGTCTGAGAATGTGTTTTCATAGCAATTTGGAAGTTTTAATTCATCACTGGAAAAAAATTGGAAAACCACATCTGACAGACTTTTAGATTATTAAAAAGAACAATGTCTGTATTTTATGCAACGATGCGCACACTGTTGATACAATGAATATAAAAAAGTTATAGATCACCAAAAGGGTATGAAAAGGCAGTTTTTTTTCAAATGGGTTTCTCCTGGGAACATTTGCCCAATGTTCAAATTGATTGGGAAAAAAGTGTAACAAGATAGCTTTTATTTGCTTATACTACGCCACAGGAAAAGAACTGTAGTTTGTGAAATGATGCGCACATCGTTGATACAAAAACATGAATATTAAAAAAAATAAGTTTTTATATGAAGTTCTCGTGTTAAATGCCTGAACAGCTTTACCAAATTAAGGGGAGGTAATGTTACAGAGAATCACATCAAGGTAAACATTTTCTTGACCATGGGGCTTAATGTTTATGTACGCCAGGAAAAAATAGTGATTCTACAGAATCACTCGCCTAGTTTTTTTTCAGACTTGTCAGAATTACTCTTGTCTAAAACAAATATAATCAGCATTCTTTTTTTCGGTTTGTTTTGTTCTGCCAAAATTTTTCTCAAAACGGAAAATTATTTCGAAAATCGGCCATTTTGGATTGAAATATCGAGATTTAAACATAATGAGCCCTCTAAAAGGGATCCAAATTGAAGGTAGTAATACCACATTGTGAAAACAACCGAAAAAATATCGTTTTGATTTTTCGTTAATCCAAAATGGCGGCCAAAAAATCGAAAAATAAAATTTTCGGTTCGGGTGGGACTGAAAATTTTGGACCCAAATCCGGAAATGAGTTGTTTTTTATGCGTTTTGTCCATTTTTTAGGCAAAAAAAAAAAAATTTTTTTAGCCTAAAAATTTTTTGTTTGGGAAATTTCCGCACAAACATAAAAAAAAAATCCGTTTTTATGCATTTTGGTCAATTTTAGGACGAAAAAGCCCAGGAACTAAAAATAGAAGGAAAATCCCGTGTTTTTGTGCGGGCACAATCATTTCATCTAGTATTGAATTTTGACATTTCTGAAGCGAGTCCGTCTGACATCACAGCATGATAGTTTCATAACCTGTTTCAGTCAATAAGTGAGATTCACCCATTTGGACACTGCTATAGCTACCTGTCTGATATTTCCATTAGGCTCTACGTGGGAACCCCTGGAAATGAAGTGCTTGTTTACTGTGGAACTGTTAAAATAGGACTCGGTAACCAATGCCAGGGAGGAAGTCCTCTGAATTGGGCAAGATGGGTATAAACGATTAGCGGGACTTAATATCCATGCTGCAGTAATGATTAGACATTGTGCAGAAATATGTGACCTTAAAGCACAAAATAAATATCACCACTGACTCTCTCGTAGTTTTTACATGGATTGCGTTGTTCAAAGGGTTGGGGGTAGCTTCTTTACGGAAAATGTCGGAATGGTTGATGTCATTACCGGCCGATCAATGTCGGGACACCCACATGGCATGTCAAACTGTATTTTGTGATATGGGTGTTAACGCAACAAACATTTTTCGCTCACCTGACTGAAATTCCGTCATCCGCCCATCCGGCGTGAACTTTACATTATCGACTTCTCATAAACCACTGGGCCGAATCGAACCAAATTGGATGTGCATGTCCCTTATCATATGTCAATTCAAGTTTGTTCAAAGAAAGTTGGCACATCCACATGGAGCACCACAAGGGGCATTACTCCGATGGCACCCATAAATTGTTTAACAAAATTAAAAAAAATCTTATTCAAATGCACCAGTCAGAATGTTTTAATACTTGGTATACAACACCTCTTGGGGGATAAGATTCAAGTTTGTTCATGTCGGGTCCCTGGGTTAATATTTAGGCTCTCTATTGGAGCCCAAACTTTAACCTAGTGCAATATGAGGAAATTTCTTTAAAAATCTTCAGATTCACCAGTCAGAATCCTTTCATATTTGGTATACATCTCTTGGCGTGTCAGATTCAAGTTTGTTCAAATCTGGTTCCTAGGTTGGTATTTGGGCTTTCTATGGGAGCCTGAATTTTAACTTAATGCAATATGAGGAAATTTCTTTAAAAATCTTCACATCCACCAGTCAGAATGCTTTCATATTTGGTATACAATGTTTCGGGGGGGGGGGGGGGGGGGGGGGGGGCAGATTCAAGTTTGTTCAAATTGAGGCCATGGGTTAATATTTGGGCTCCTATGGAAGCCCGAGTTTTAACTTTGTGCAATATGAAGGAATTTCTTTAAAAATCTTTATCTCCAGAACCATAAGTTAGAATCTTATGATATTTGGTATACAATATTTCTTAGGGGGGTCCGGATTCAAAGTTGTTCAAATTGAGTCCCTGGGTTAATATTTAGGCTCCCTATGGAAGCCCGAGTTTTAACTTTGTGCAATGTGAAGGAATTTTAAAAAAATATTCTCCAGAACCATCAGATAGAATCTTCTGATATTTGGTATACAATATATTTAGAGGGGCGGGGGGGGGGGGGGGGGGTGGGGGTGGGGTGCGAGTTTCAGATTCAAGTTTATTCAAGTTGAGTCCCTGGGTTAATATTTGGGTTCCCTATGCAAGCCCGAATTTTAACTTGGTACAATATGAGGCAATTTCTTTAAAAATCTTCTTCAGATCCACCAGTCAGAATGCTATCGTATTTGGTATATGACATCTCTAGCAGGGTCAGATTCAAGTTTGTTCAAATCGGGTCTCTGGGTTAATATTTTGGCTCTCTATTGGAGTCCACAGTTTAACTTTCTTGAAAAATCTTCTTCAGATTCACCAGCAAGAAACCTTTCATATTTGGTATACATCATCTATAGGGGGTCAGATTCAAGTTTGTTTAAACCGAGTCTCTGGGTTTATATTTAGGTTCCCTATGGGAGCCTGAATTTTAACTTAGTGCAATATGAGGGAATTTCTTTAAAAATCGTCAGATTCACCAATCAGAATCCCTTCATATTTGGTATACAATATCTCTATTGGGGGTCAGATTCAGGTTTGTTCAAATCAGGTCCATATGTTAATATTTGAGATCTCGATTGGAGCCCTTTAACTTGTGCAATATAAGGGTATTTCTTTAAAAATAGTTTGTTTTTTATCAGATTCACCAGTCCAGAATCCTTTCATATTTGGTATACAAGTAGTATGTCATGCACGTTTCAGGTGCAGGTTGCAGGATCTCATTGCAGGATCTCATCTGACGTCATAGTCACGTGACCTGGTGGCACCATGTTTGGTTGTCATGGTAACCCGCGTGAGCGGCCATGTTGTGACTTCATCTCCATAGTGATACGTGGTGTGAGTGCGCATGTGCATCGCGTGTTAGGGTGATACGAGCTTCCGTCGTCCATTTTGTATACTGGAGGTCGCCATCTTGGTTTCTATGGTAGCACGTGATTGCTATGTTACCAATGGCTTCTAACAAGACAGGGGTATGTTCGGAGGGTATGTTCGATTGAACAGGGGTAAATCTGATTACCACAAACAACCCGACAATCTCTCCAAATTACCAATCACCGAAATTGACTTTATTTCCCCATTTTATCGGTTTAGCACGTAGTGCTATAGTACCGAGAGGGTGCAAGGGGTGCATTCGACTGAAGTGGAGTAATTTTCTGGTTCGGATTTTCCCAGAATCTTCATTTAATTACCCAAATAAACCTGTCAAGTTGTATTATTTCGAATTCTTTAAGAATCCCTTTTTTTGGATCCCATGACGTTTTATTTCCCTATTAAGAGTAGCACGTAGTGCTATAGGACAAATTTACCCAGAATCCATTATTTAAATTACAAGTAGGACCCATATGTGTACATGAAGGCCATGAAGCTAAGTTCCACCATATACTCATATGAGGATCTACCCAACAGATGTGTCGTACGAGGTCTAATTTACTATCCCTCATTTTGATTTTTCTTTGTACTTCGATGGAAAGTTAAAAAATAACAACACTAAATATAAATTTAAATTTCTTTTATTCAACAACAAAAATACATCTTTTTATGGTATGTAGATTGTCAGATATTCATAAACAGTCATTCTGCAGATTGGACATCTTCTGAGTGGTTTACAGCAGTCTTTGCACAGACACAAATGGTTACATGGTCGCGGAGCGACATTGGCTTCAGCTAATAAACACACACTACATTTTGTCCTCCGTGAATCTTCTTCTTCTTGAAATGATGTGTCCATTTCTTCTTCTTCTCTGATGGCCATTTCTTCTTCTTTTTCAACGTCCATGAATTCAGGTGGTAAATTATGAATGTAATAACAGTCTGGAGAATATTTTCTGTGTTCTTCTATAACATCATCTTCTGTTTCCCAGAAACGAACAATAATACCACAATGAAAACATCGAGTTCTGTCTCCTGTCCCCAAATAAAAGAATCCAGCTTTTGTCAGTTCATTCGGGGCTTTCACACTTTCACTTTGTAACATGAATTGAAATGTCTTGAGACGATTTTCCTCCAATGCATACTTGATGTGTTTTGGTGGTCTTTGTTTTGGTGTCTTTCTTATTTTATCTTCTCCACGTAATAACTGCTCCAGTACTGGTGGTGGAACATCACGAAAATACGTTTCGAATGAAACGCTCATTCTCTCTACAAAGTCTCTTGGATTTCTTGTTTCTTGGTTTCTTGATTGATAATCATTCAGTGCCATCCTGATCAAACATAGAATAGTGAACATTCTTCAATCCTTTTTATCTTCATTCTTCTTTGGTTTTCTTTCTCTTTTTGGTTTGGGTTCTCCTATTTCAAGACTTCTCTTCTTTGCAATATCCACTGCTTTGGTCACTTGTTCCCAATCTCTGGTGGTAAACTGGAACCCAACGTCGTTCTTGAACAGTTGAATCTGTAAATCGTTGTTAAGTTTGAAGACGGTCACATTAGTAGACATCCTTCTTCTTTGGCTGTCGAAACACAAATGAGCTGAACACCAAGTGCACCAGTTTTCATAGTTTTCCTTCAATGCAGCGACATCTAGTGGCTGGTTTCCTCTATGACGTCATTAACCAACAGATCATTATCCGTTAGATCAGTGGTAAACATGTTGGATATGGTTTCCATCGGTACACCGCGACAGCGATGTTTCAAGTAAAATAGACAGTATTGTCCACACACTGGTAATGGTCCTTGAAGGCGTTTTGTATTATACTTCCAATATCTGGAATTCTTCTTCAGGAAATTCTCGAATGGTCTGTGTTGTGGTGGTAATCCATAGGAATCAAAGTACTCTGCGTTGTGGTGACTCACAAAGAGAGCCACCCAATGTTCTCCTTTTCTGTGGTCTGGATCCGTGTTGACTACCAAAGCCACTGATCTGTGATCTGGTAATCTTCTTGGTAATTTGTTTCTTGAAAATACACCCAAACATATTCTCTTCAAACAACTATCTGATCGAAGTGCATTCTCTAACTGCAACGTGTTCATGTTGAGTAATCGAAGATTACTTGTCTATTCTTATCCACTTCTATGATGTTCTGGAATTCTGCATACACCAGTACGTTGATTGTGGTTGGTAATGGGTTTTCGAAATGGACTTCTAGTCTCAAGTTTCCTCTCTTCACCAGATCGAAGTGTTGTCCATGTGATAGATCTGGAGTCAGGTCGAATACGAATAGGGTGTATCCATTTATGTACTCTTCTCGGCTGATGTGGTTTCCTTCATTCTCATACATTTGTCCAGTTCCTTGGAACAGAATTGCATAACATCTCGCCACTTCTTGTTGTTCGAATCTAGGTTGTAATGGTTTGGCTGGAATCTGCTGCCCATCCACGTACAATGCCAAGTAATTGATTTTGTAGTTCTTGAAATTATATGGATTCTTTGAAAAGTTTCCATTGAAAGCATCGTTGTCTACACATCCCACTACGATGCGTTTAGGTAGTTGGCCTAAAAATAAGTTTTCTTGTGTAATGCTCAGATTTCCTTTCGGCACTGAAAACACCTTGGTTTCCACACGATCGATAGGATATTTTGCAGTTGCTTTTGTTAGTGCTTTCTCGTGAGCCATTCTCACGAATGATTGGAGTCTCTCTTTGCGTACAAACATGGATACATCTAGAATTTTGATCTTGTATGTAGCGGTATCGGCCATCAATGCGAAAGCATCTTTGGCTCTATTCATTTTAACATGAACATTAACTCCATTCAGCAAATAACGAGTTTGGAAAAACATGTCCAAATGCAATCTTCCAGTCATGTCCACGATTTTACTTTTCTCTATAAATTTCTTTCGAAGAAGAAATCCCTTGTTATCATCTGTCAAATCTTCCATGTGTCCGGCCGTATCCTTGTACCATAATGCATTAGTCAGTTGTGACTTCTTGGCAGCTGGTCCATAACGCAACAAAGTTTCTATGAAAGCTCTGTAGTGATAAGTGTTGGAAGGAGATACCAGTTTTTCATTCAAGCTGATATCGATTTGATTAAATAAGGAATGCATCCATAAATTGACTGGGCCCACTTTGGCATCGGGTGCAATTGATGCCCCATTGGAATCTACAACCGTTGCTTTAACATACAAGTATGTCTGTGCCAAATTCAAATAATCATCTCCTAATCCTGCAATGTGGAATTCTATTGGACCACTGTTTCCTGTAGTCGCCAAAGGCCTGTGTTCTACCCATTGCCCATGTTCCACGCTAGTCTGTGTTGGTGGTATGGAAAACAAGTCGAGTTTGCTGTTGACACACTCACAAGATTTTTCATTAATGAGAGACATCATGCACCGAGATGGTCTTGGGTCTGAACAGTTCTCCTTCTTTTTGTCGATTTGCTAGTTTTGTGTGGTGCGGGCCTTTTTATACTTTTCCTACCGGGTGGTTTTGAACCACCAGCCACTTCATTCCAAGCTCCTGCACCAGCCTCTTTGAGTCTTTTGATTGCTGCCTTTTTTTACATTTTTCCCTTCAATGACATCTTCGGCAAAGGCTGCTCCTTTTCTCAATAACTGTTTTCCCACGGTCCTGGCTGTAGTTTTCAATAAAGGTAACACCATATTCTTCAGTCCTCCCAATATACTTCCCAAACCATATACTCTCTGTATTTGAGCTCCAGAAAAAGCCGGTAGACCATTCCCAGCTTGTTTCGTGTAATATTCTTCATATAATTTGGACTTACAACAATAAGTCATGTTTATGTGAAATGAAGAGATCTACGATTTCTGAAATGAAGTGTCACTGTCACTTTCCCGAACTCGAATGGTACTATGGCTCCTGTGTCACCCCTTATATACACCTGGACGGTACTGAAATTTTTTCGTTCTACTGGTACATAATACACATTCTCAAATGTTTTAGAGATGATATCCCCATATTTTCCACGCACGGGTACGATACGAAGAAGTGGTATTCTTGTATCTCCTACGACTTGGTCACGAACCAAGTCACAATATACACAGAGTGAATAAAATCCTTCGTTGACATCGGCAACTCTGGAAGAATTGTAAGTTCCTGATTTAAAAACACACTCATTAAATCCCAAAATATTTTGAAGAGAAGGGCTCAATGTGACCACGACTCCATCACGTACCGTGATACGAACTTTACCAGTCACTCTATCCAGTTCAAAAGCTACCTTATCGTGACGAGGCAAGAGTAATTCTTTAACACCATTGATAGCTCGTATCACATCAATGGGATCCGAATAACGACCTTCCTTGAGAGTAAGTCAGTAATTCTTTTTCGAAGACCTGAACACTGTAACGAAAGCTTCGTCTCCACGAATATTGAACCAAGTATTTGGATACTGAATCTCCGCCAGACCTACTTCCCATTCTCCCGTGAGATTCACTGGTTGTGATAACTGAGTGGTGTACGTAGTCAACGTGTTTTCTGGAAACACGTTCATAGAACTATTACTTGGTAGAGTCAAATAAAACATTACTTTTTCTTAATGGTTGAACTTGGTAACAAATATCCTATGCTACTACTCAAGAGAGCAGTCCACAACTTGCTGTCTGTGTTTTCGAGAGTGAGATTAACGACACTGGTAATGATGATGATATACAAAATGATTATTTGTGAAAAATAAGTGATCTCGCTCCTTGGAATTCTTTTACCAAACAGAGGCCATGAACCGTTCGATCCTTCTTCCATTTTGAAGAAACTTCAGAGGTTCACTTCCTTTTATAGGTGAGCTGACTTTGTTTGATCCACGAATTGAACGAAGTTGGGTATCCCAACCACTTTACGAACAATTCCCTTTTCTTACCTCGACCACGTTTCTTGAGTACGTGTTCGATTTTGTAAATAGTTTTATGTGAAACTCGCTGAAGCTCTTCAGTGTAGAATGACCCTTTCAGTATTTCTCCATTATCATCTTGTAACATGTATGTGACTGGATGTCCTTTCTTGATGGCTACTACTGTGAATAACTCTTCGGTCCAATTGGGCAAATAACCTTTCTCAAAAGTTTTCTTAACTTTATTGATTCTCACTCTGTCTCCTACTTTGTTCTTTGGTGTCTTGTGTTTTATGGGTTGTCCATACAACGTTTGCCAAACCTCTTCTTGATTTTCAAAGTTCACGGCGATGGGGGCCATACCTATACTGCGATGATGAGAATGATTATAAGATTTCACCAAGTTTTGAAGTGGAAAAGTTAGTGTATTGTTCTTGGTAAAATATTTCCACATTTTGGTTTTCAAAGTTCTATTGAATCTTTCTACTATGGAACATTTTGTTTCCACATTTTGTGTAGTGAAAAAGTCGACTTTGTGATCTTTGAGAAAATTCTGAAATTTTCTGTTTAGAAATTCTTTGCCTTGATCAGTTTGTAATTTTTCTGGTTTACGACCTTGTTTGAAAATTTTACTAAAAGCTTTCACGATGGAATCACCAAGTTTGTTTTGTAATGGTATCACCCAAGCATATTTACTAAACACATCTATACATGTCAACAAAAATTTTATGTTTTTGTTGAATTTACTTATGTTTGAAACATCTACCAAGTCAGCTTGCCATTGTGCATCTATACCACTAACTATTACTTTTCTTCTAGGAAATGTACGACGAACAGGTTTGTGAAGAGTGTATGTGTCTTGAGTCTCTAACCATTTTACAACTTGTTTAGTTTTTTTCTTGAACGCTCTACGAAGAGCGTCTACACCACCAAAACTACCAGGCACTTCAGAATCATAGTACAATGCTTCCATGACTGCCTTGTTCAAGTGTCAACTCTATTTATACCTTTTTTTCGGTCCACTTTGGCGTTTCTGTTTTCTTTGGTTGTTTTGGTTCCGACTTTATTGGTGCCTGTTTCATAAAATCCCAACGTTCTTTATGACCAATTAATTCTTGGGGTATGTTATTATCTCTCAAAGCTTCGGCCAACATTTCCCATCCCTTTGGTTGGAAAGATTTTTGTCTTCTAAGTAAATCGTTTAGAAGATCTGTTACATTCGACCCTACCACTGTTTGATCTTTGTAGACTAATTCACCCTTCTCATTCCAAGATATATTTGGGTCACTTCTAATACGATTCAACAACAACTTGCCCTTTCTCTTCATTGTCATAGGTACAGAATCGAGAATGTCTTCGTCTTTATTATCTTTCTCGAATTCGACTTTAATTGGTCGAGGAGCCATTACCTTTTGTTGAAATGTCAAGTATCTTTGTAAAATTTGATTATATTGAGTCATCTTTTCATCAGCCGAAAGAAAAGGGGCATCGAGAATATCTCTCATTTCTCTATCCAGTGATGAAACAGCCAGTTCAATCGGTTGTCTTGGAGTCCCTTGTAGACGTTCCAATAACCTTGGTTCTACCAAAGCCATCTTCTTTGCATATTCCACCATCCAAATATACCTTTAACAACACCCAATAGTACAGGAGGTAGCAATGCCCCCAAGAATCCCCCTTTCTGCAAGATTTGTCTCCTCTTTTTGTCAGAGGTACCTTTGTTTGCCACTGCCCTCACTAGTTGTTTCTGACGAACGAGTTTGGTTCTCTGAGCTTTGGTCAGAGGTACTGTTCCCTTCAGTATATTCGAGGCACAGCCACACAAACAAGTTATCAATTCTTTGTCTGCATGTTTTAGTATGGATTTGACAAGTGCGGGTTTCGATTTAATAAGAACCTTGAGAAGAGCGATGTTGCGTTTGAGACGGTCAGACATCCTTCTGACTCGAGTCAGACTTGTTGCTCCCCTTTTATACTTTTCGGAGGTACACATATTGGGTTTCCCCAGGAAAAATTTGACTTCTTAATCTCATGTGTTCAGGAGTATCTTGTTTGAGATCTATTAAAAGGTAACCATATGGTGTCGAAGTGGCATCTTCAAAAACTTCTCTCAGAAACTTGGAATGACCAGGATACATCTGTGCTGCCAAGTGTGAGATCTGAGAACGATCCCTAGGATTTTTAAACAAGATCATGTAATGACTATTGAGAGCTACAGTCCTATGGACTTTATTTTTATCGAATAAATTTTGAACAATGTAGATCACACTAATGTTACGGTGATGACTACCTTTAGTAAATAATCTAGACACTCGAACATCTGCATCGAGCATCAGATCATCCAATATGATTAAACTATCAGATTTTAATTCTTGAGGGAGACCCTCTACGAATTCTACTTGGGGTAAAGTATTGTATAATGGTTGCCATTCACTATAACACCAAATGATGTGACTTGGGACAGGTGATATAATATTTTGAATGTTTTGAATAACCCGATTTACCACTGCCCGTGGGACCACACAATAAACAAGTGAATGGATGCTTCCAACGAGGATCCATCTTTGTTGTTCTATGTGGGTACTACTTCCCTTTTATACCTTTTGGGGAGGTGTCCCCCACTGAACGTGGGGACTACTCCCCCCTTTTATACCTTTTGGAGAGGTGGTCAATATGAACCGTCATCCAAAAAATATTTAAAATTGGTGGCCCTCTGACTTACTGGCTGGGGACAGTTTAAGTTTGTTTGATATTTGTCAAGAAGATAAACATCAAATAACTTAAGCGTCATTACCACCTTTTTTTTCTTGTTTCTTCATTTTATACTTTTTTTCTTCTTTTTTTTTTCCTTTTTTATAAAAAAATCATCTATTTACAACATCTATTTACATCTTCAATTAGAATCCAATTGTAACAGGTTTCTTGATGGTCATAAATTCAATCACCAAATCCATAATACAACGTCTCTGTTCATTTGTGAGAGGTTTCTCGAACATATCTTCATATTCTTTCTGTACTGGTAGTGGATTCATTCCAGAAGTATTATGGTGCCACAGTAGATGAACATCATTCTTGTTAACTCTTTCAAGTGCGTCACTAAAACATGTTATAATCTTCTCTTCTTCAGACATCATTAGGCATACATTATGCTGAATCTGACTTGGGTGATCGACTGTACATCCATAGCATTTTTCTTTCATTACAGCGTCAATGTTCTCTTCGACATAATGAGCATATGCCAAGCAAAGTTCATGCTGCAATCGAACTTTCCTGAGTTCACTATCAATTTCATCAACGATCAATGGTCGTGGTTGGGTTATTCTCACTGTGATCTTCTTCTTCTTCTTCAAAGGTGGTTCTTGATTTGGTTTTTTGAAGTCTTCATGGTTAGTAGGTTTAGTGTCTTCAGTTAAAGTTGTTTGTTGGGTTTTGATGGCTGCATCTACTTCTTCTATTTCAGATTTCAAGGCATTCCATTCTTCTAAAGATAGAGCAATACCAGTCTTCGTAGGATAAGGTTTCTGGTCTTTTCCCTCAAAGTATCTTCTGAGATGAATCTTCAGTTCACCCTGGTACTGGGTGATGTTAACATAAGTCTGCTTGGTGCCAATTCGGAACATCTTCTCTGGTCAATGGTTCGATCGTGAATGATGCCAACTCCATGCTTTGCCTAATCTTATATATCTTTGACGGACATGATTGAAAACATCACCCCAGTTGAACAAATTTTGAATCAGTTTTTGATTCTTGGTTGAGGTTTGTGTTTGTTTCCTATAGGATTATAGGTTAAAGTTGGAAAATTTAGAAAATTAGTATAGAAAGTAATGGGAAAGAAACACAATGGGAATACAGAAATTTGATTGGTTGATTAACTTCGATCTGATTGGTCAGTTTGGCGATCAAACTGCAATCTTGATCCTTAAACTGTAGGATATTGCCCTCTGCATTTTATACTGGCTTGGGACAGGTCAAGCTACAAACCTCTGTCCAATGGAGATAAGTCAAATAGCTCGAGTGCATTCCCACCCCTTACAGTTCGTATCCTCTTTGAGGGAATTTTTTTTTGTTCATCAAAAAAGAAAAACGAAAACAACATGTCCAACTTAGCAATTTAGTTTTTCTATCATAAAAATTTCTCATTTCTTTTAAATATTCACAACAGAGAATTTCTCAGTAATGATGATGATGATGATTTATTCCTTTGGTTATACAATAGGGGTTGCCTAAAAGACACCAGGAATCAACTTTAAAAAAAAATAAAATGAAACTAAAACGTAAAGAAGTATCATCTGGTTCCAATAGGTGTAACCTAAAAGATACCATGAATCAACATGTTTTAAAAATAAATGGAACTAAAAAGTTTTGAATGAACCTAAAAAGTTTTGAATGAAACTAAAAAGTAAAGAAGTAGCATCTGGTTCCAATAGGTGTAACCTAAAAGATACCATGAATCAACATGTTTTTAAAATAAATGGAACTAAAAAGTTTTGAATGAAACTAAATTTTGAGAAAAAGAAGTATCATCTGGTTCCAATAGGTGTAACCTAAAAGATACCATGAATCAACATGTTTTTAAAATAAATTGAACTAAAAAGTTTTGAATGAAACTAAAAAGTAAAGAAGTATCCTCCACTTCCAATAGGGTTAGCCTAAAGTATATCAGGAACATGATGATGATGATGATAATGATGAAAAAACTCTGTATTAGAATAAATAAAAAAAATTGAAAAAATCTTTACACTAGAAAAAATGTATTGCCTTGTAAGACTTGCCATTTAGAATTTTTTTTTTTGAAGACTGCCATATAGGACTTTATGAGGACTGCCATAAAGGATTTTAGAGAATGCCATATAGGACTTTTTACTTTGAGAAAAAACTTGCCATGTAGGACTTTATGAGGACTGCCATAAAGGACTTTAGAGAATGCCATATAGGACTTTTTTTTACTTTGAGAAAAAACTTGCCATATAGGACTTTATGAGGACTGCCATAAAGGACTTTAGAGAATGCCATATAGGACTTTTTACTTTGAGAAAAAACTTGCCATGTAGGACTTTATGAGGACTGCCATAAAGGACTTTAGAGAATGTCATATAGGACTTTTTACTTTGAGAAAAAACTTGCCATGTAGGACTTTATGAGGACTGCCATAAAGGACTTTAGAGAATGCCATATAGGACTTTTTTACTTTGAGAAAAAACTTGCCATATAGGACTTTATGAGGACTGCCATAAAGGACTTTAGAGAATGCCATATAGGACTTTTTACTTTGAGAAAAACTTGCCATGTAGGACTTTATGAGGACAGCCATAAAGGACTTTAGAGAAAAACTGCCATAAAGGACTTTAGAGAATGCCATATAGGACTTTATGAGGACTGCCATTAAGGACTTTAGAGAATGCCATAAAGGACTTTAAAAATTTGATGAGCCTAATATGATTGAGTAGACCACCTAAAAACCATTTCGGTTTTTTTTTTTTAGGAATTTTTTTTATCAACTAAATAGAACTTTTTTGTAGGCAAAAGCTAGACTTGGTTCAGGTTGTAGAAAAATATGACACTCACTCAATTGTTTCTTCTTTAAATCTCTAGTGGTATGGTACTAACTCCATCTTCTAAAACTCTTCGTTTTGGGTAGAAATATGATAGTCCATCTCTGCTCTGCTGGTAGGTATACATAGTGTTGTCATTCATCACAAATCCTCGGTTGATGCCAGATCCACTTTGTTGAGTCTTCAAAACTTGCAAATATCTGTCTTTCGTCAAATCATTGTGGCGTTTGCTGATTCCCTTACAACTGAATTTATTGGTGGCTCCGAAACAATAATATGTTTTACTACACAGTCCAACAATGCCGGTTCCTTGCCATTCTACCTTAAAGAAGCCTGGAGTTCTCCTGTCAAAACGCTTTCTTTCTTGGCAGCATGAGGGTGACAGCCATTCTTTGCCTTCTAATTTGGTTTTCACATAATCATCTCTGTGGAAATCACAACACTCTGATGGAAACCACTTGTGATTCTCTTTGTAAAATTCTACTCTCTTCTCTGGTTTCACTAATTCATCTATGGATGGTGACGAAGTACATATATATGCAGAATCTGTGTCCATTTCAGCATATTCGAAATCTTGGCGATTGATAAAAGTATCGATGACATCATAATAGAACTGAAGCATCCGGAGTTTCGCATACTGGTAAACAAAGAATCCGATGTGAAGTGGCAGATCCAACTTGATGGTCTTCTTGTTGAGTTCGACTTCATATAATGTTTCATCTAATGGATTCAAGGCTCTGAAGGACATGTCATTTACAGCTTTGGTAACTTCTTCGTCGTCGCAATAGCACACACGTCGATGCTTCTCTTTGTTGGTGACGGTTTTGCCATATCCAGAATTTCCCAACAGCTTCATGGTGTCGGCAACGATCGACTTGTCGGGGTCAACATCTCCTTGTCTTCTTGCTTCAGATACTTCATCTCCAAATTTTTCAAAACATCTTCTTGGTTTATATTGGATAACTTGAGAGACGTGATCAACTTCAATACCATGCTGGAGGTACCACTGCAGTAAAGGGGTTGCAAACAACATTTTTTCCGCTCCATAGCTTCCGATCAAACTTCTACGGGGTTTCTTCATGATTCCATTCTTCTCGGCAAAGGCCTTCATGTGTTCACCAATATCATCTATGGAAATATCTGTATTCTTGAAGATAGGTGTCATCTCTTCAAAGTACTCTTTCAGGCGATCTGGTACATGTATATCACATTCGACTAAACCAAACAGTTCACCGGACTTCACTTTGTTCAGTATTTCTTCCTCTGTCATCGCACCATCTATTTTGTCTGAAAAGTTCTCTTTCAGGAAGGCTTTGAGTGTGGCATTGGTCCTCTTCATCTCTCCCCACTCACACTCCCAGATTTCAATAAGTTTATAGCCCAAATCGGTGATGTACTTTGCATTGGTACGGGTGTCTTGTAGCAGTTCTTTCATCGGTTTATCTCTGACTTCATTATGGATGATAGGAAGGCCATTCTTATCTTTCATGCAGGTATGTCCCTGCCAGAAGCAGCCATGGAACTGGTATACAGTCTGTGTCTCTTTGCACCAACCATCAACAGGCAACTGTCTTCGACCAATCATTTTTTCAGCTCCGTTAAACTGATGTCTGATGTGGATGTCATCTCTCATGGATAAAAACTCTAACCATTGTTCAGCCATTTTACCATACTTCATTGGATGTTCTGGTTTAAACTGGTTTTCTTCACGACGTCTAATACTCCAACCCGTTGGCATCTCTTGCATTAGGCACCAAAGATATAATGCATTCGCATCAAACCCTATAATACTTCCACATGGTTTTGCTTCTTTGCCATATTTTGTTTCTCTGATTCGGGTAACATCTTTCTCGTGGTATCGGTTGAAGACAATTGAAGGTCCACCAACGATATTATTTTTCACCAAGTGATGCAGGTCTTTATTCTTCTGGTTAAATAACGTGAAGTAAGTGTCATCATTCATGGTCTGGAATAGGTATTTCAACGTGAGGCCCGGAACACTGATACCATCTTTAAACATGTCGATGTGGCGTTCTTGGAAGAAAGCAAACTGCTTGTCAACTGCTTCAAGGAATGGTTTTACATCTCGGTTATTATACCAGATCAGAAAATCACGGAAAGTTGTCATCTCCAGGTCGTTCCATACATGCTGGCAGTACTGGTATTCTTCATTGGATATATTTTCTTTCTTGAGAGAACTGTAGAAGGCTTCATGGTCTGGTAGGTGGTCTTGATCCAATTTGTTCAAGCTGTCGATCCATTCATATGGTAAAAATCCCTTTGTCACGGAGCAGCCAAATGCTTTCAAAAACTTGTCATAGCTGAATCCTGGAGCGAGGTAGTTGCAAATATCAACAAACTTGAAAGATTCTGTCGAGACGCACATGTAGTTATTCGATTTCTTCACTGCAAACTTGAATGGATTCTGTCTCTTCAGGTATGTCATCAGTTCACGCTTGACTACATTCATATCATATTTTCCAGAGTTGAATCCGATGACGGGCATCTCTTGCAGGTAGTCTTGAAATTTCTTCTCCAATTTTTGTAAAGGGTGCATCTTGGATGTATCTTCTCCAGTAGCTCTGGCTTCCGCTTCCAGCGTTTCATCAATTTTCTGTCTGAGTTTAAACAAGGTCCAAGCATGATATGTCTGCATCAGTTGGTGGCAATGAGATGAAATAGCTGTGAGGTATGTCATCATTTCTTCAACAAGTTCTTGAGAATTTCCATTTGTAATAAAACATTTCGGTTCTTGGTATTCTGGAACATTACTACATATGCTAACACTCAATGGTCTGCTTCCCATATCAGTTTATCACTGTCAGCAGGTAGACTGGATTTGACATAGTAACTTTCAAAATCAAACGTTGCACGGTATGGATAAAACTTCTTCTCTTCAGGTACTTCTATACCTTCATCTTCTAACAGATCAAATATGGACTGGGATGGATGGTATACACCGCCAGCATATTGGTAATTTACTTCATCTGTACAGGTTTTCTCATGACGATTGAGTCTGTAAACCTTTTTCCATAATTTGCCGCATTTGCGGCATTCAAAGGATTTGCAGTATTGGTCTATATCGATGATGTAGCTAAAATGGTTCTTGTAAACGTTCACATACATGGTATCTTCATACTTTCTGTGAGATCTCTGTACTGATTTGGCAACAATTTGGTCATCATCATTCTTGACAAGTTCATATACTTGGATATTTACTTCAAAACATTTCTCCAAGTCAGGTAATTCGGCTATAGTTACTCCACGGAATTCATTCTTTGGCTTCTTTGTATACTTGTTGTACATGGCATCTGTTGTATAGTTGAGGTTGTCTGTTATGGAACCACTCCATAAAGCTAAACAGTGGAAAATACACAGGTTGTCATCATAGGTAAAATAGTTATTTTTATCTATCACCAAAGCATTTACTGCTTTGTTCTGGAGAATGTAGTCAGGAAGATCTTCTGCCATTCCAATTGGGTGGTCTTTCAGCTTGTTCACATAAAATGTGACGTTGGTAACTCTCTCAACAAGCCATTTAGTGTTGGGTCGTTTTAATTTGGCCCATTCCAGGATATCTTCTTCCATGACATCATCAAGGAATTCTTCAAAGTCTTCTTGGCAGCATACAAGTTGTGGAACATCAAGTACCCGGGCGTTGTTTTGTGATGGATGGTAATACTTCAGTTCATTCGTTTCATTGTGTCGCAGGATAAAACCAAAACTCAGATTAATTTTAAATCTCAGCTGTTGTGGCAGAAATATGGTAGTCATCAATTCATCAGTCATCATCTTCAGGTTCACATCGTTGATCCGGTAGTTATATTGGACCTGGACTCTTCTGTTCATCATGTGGCGAGTTCTAATAGAACTCCAGTTATCTTCGTACACGGTCAACATCTCATCTGGCTCCTCTTCAGACATCATATTCTTTTCAAACTCAATTGGGTCAACATCATAATGGGTGGTCGTCGTGGTCCGTGGTTGTTTAGGTGGTCCTCTCTTCGGTTCATCAGTCTTCCTTGTAGATGGTACAGAAACTGGTCGGTGGGCAACGCTCTTGTGTCGATTAAAATGGAGTAGTTGGTTAAACTCCTGGCCGCATTCCATACATGTATATATCTCCAAACATTTCTTCAGGTGGTCAAGGAGATACTCTTTCCTCGTAAAGGTCTTGTTGCAGTTGGTACAATCGTGGGTCGTCTTCTCTTCGGCGGCGTGCTGGGTGCGTACATGGCGATTCCGGTTCCGACGGTCCGTAAAGGTCTTCCCACACTCTTCACAGGCGTAGACATCAGTTCTGGTAACGGCAGTAGCAGCTTCGGACATCTTCATAAATTTTTGCAAAGGCAAAATTGCTATAGAAAACTCTCTAGCGATGTGTTCAGTTCGAAGGATCGAAACAGAATGACGCGACGTTATTCTTCTCCGGAATTTATTTAGACGTGACGGACGTTTTTGAAAACGTCACGACGTCACAACGTTTTTTCATCGATATTTTCATTCTCGATGGGTGTTTGTGTTTGTTTCCTATAGGATTATAGGTTAAAGTTGGGAAAATTAGTATAGAAAGTAATGGGAAAGAAACACAATGGGAATCCAGAAATCTGATTGGTGGATTAACTTCGCTCTGATTGGTTAGTGTAAAAACATCTTGATCCTCATTAATTTTATTATTTAAAATCATGTAGTTAGGGGGGTCATTTAAAGAAATTGCTAAATATAGACACTAACAATTAGTTAGGGGGTCAGTTAAGGATGTTACTAAAAAAAAGCAGATGGGTAAATTTGTCCTATAGCACTACGTGCTACTCTTAATAGGGAAATAAAACGTCATGGTATATTCTAAAAATGGGAACATTAGTCCACTTCAAACGAACACACCCCCCTCGGTATTACGTTCTACTCTTAATAGGGAAATAACACGTCATGGGATCCAAAAAAAGGGATTCTTAAAGAATTCGAAATAATACAACTTGACGGGTTTATTTGGGTAATTAAATGAGGATTCTGGGAAAATCCGAACCAGAAAATTACTCCACTTCAGTCGAATGCACCCCTTGCACCCTCTCGGTACTATAGCACTACGTGCTAAACCGATAAAATGGGGAAATAAAGTCAATTTCGGTGATTTCTGGTGGATTTTGATGATTTGGAGAGATTGTCGGGTTGTTTGTGGTAATTAGATTTACTCCGATTCAATCGAACACACCCTCCGAACATACCCCGTCCTATTGCAGAACAATTGGGTAACATAGCAATCACGTGCTACCCTAGAAACCAAGATGGCGGCCTCCAGTATACAAAATGGACGACGGAAACACGTATCACCCTAACAACACGCGCTGCGCATGCGCACTCACATCACGTATCACTATGGAGATGACGTCACAAGATGGCCGCTCACGCGGGTTACCATGACAACACAACATGGCGGCACTAGGTCACGTGACATGACGTCACTTCCGGGGTCCTGCACCGGGGTCCTGCAACTAACCCCTCAAAAGCCCCTGACATACTACTTATACAACATCTTTAGGTGGGTCAGATTCACCTTTGTTCAAATCGGATCCCTGGGTTAATATTTGGGCTCCCTAGGGGAGCCCGAATTTTAACTTGATGCAATATGAGGAAATTTCTTTAAAAATCTTTTTCAGATCCACCAGTCAGAATGCTTTCATATTTGGTACACAACATTTCTAGGTGTGTGTGTGGGTGGGGGGGGGGGGGGGGGTCAGATTCGCGTTTGTTCAAATTGAGTCCCTGGGTTAACATAGGGTGGGGGTGGGGAAGCAGGTTCAAGTGTGTTCAAATCGAGATCGAGTCCATTGGATTAATATGGGAGCCTGAATTTTATCTTGGTGCAATGAGAAAAATTCATTGAAAATCTTATTGAGATCCTCCAGTCCAACTGCGTTCACATTTGGTATACACCATCTTAGGGCTTTAGGAGGGGGGGGGGGGGGTTCTACATCAGATAGAAATGGAAGCAGTAAGGAAGACCCATGATAATAACCATCTGACATGGACACTACATTTGTGAATAATTTCATAACTTCATTCCTCTGTATAGTGTTGTTGTACCATGACTAATTTAATTTGACCCTAGATACTTCTTTGAACCACTTTGTAAGATGAGCGATTAATGCCCCTTGGGGCCTCTTGTTTTATATATCTTTAATTTCAACAGCATGTTGAGCCTGAGACTTTCGGAATTTTGGTAATATGATCTCTGCAAAAAAAAAACATTCCCAAAAATGTGTTGCCATCCTAGGAAATTCCCATTGTGGTCAAACTCGTGCGTGATGTCATGGTAGTCATGTGGTCAAAAATTAAATTGTGTGTGATTTTTATAAAATTATTGTGCAGTCCAACCTTTACAAAAACTGTACTGACAGTTCTGTCTTTTTCTAGCATAAACCTGGAATTTTGATATATTGTGTCATGAAAGAAATACAAGTGAAAGTTCTGTAAATATGCAAATGAAGCTGGTGTAAACAAACACATGCCATCTTCATCACATTAATAACAAGGTTTTTTCAAATACTATGGCAGGCAGCGCCAATCAATGATGTTCTACGAGTGTGTTTGTCCCAGATACCTAGGAAAAACTGATAAAGTTTCATAACAAGTCTGATTAGTGTCATGGAGGATCAACTCCCTATTGTGAAGAAACCTCAGTAATTGTTTTCAGACAATACTCCACTTGACTGGGTATGGTGCAAATCGTACAGTTGTGATCACATTAGAAACAAAAGTGGCATTTACAGTTCATGGGACTTTTCTCTTGTGAGCAAAAATATTACAATATTTGCAACAGTTCTCTTTGTATGCAACTAGATAAATCGAAAAGAAATTGATGGGCATACCTGGGGCACATTGTTTGCCAAATAAAGTTTATTCAGATCACTTTCCCAGGGATTATATTGGAGTGTTTCTCGGATTTTGTAGTTTTCGGCACTGTGGTACTTGGACTAAGTTAAAAACTCACACCGAACATTACTGAAATGACCCATCATCCTTTCGAGAGAAAATCAGTTCCCCACATTAACCCTTTACCCGGCATAACGGCCAAAACCTGCCAGCGCTTTTCTAAAAAAAAAATCGCCAATTTTCATGATTTTTTCATTTTTTGTCTCAAAAACATAGGTTATGACTCCTCATTGGAACGAGCTCGTTGCAATGAGGGGTCATAACCTATGTTTTTGAGACAAAAAATGAAAAAAAATAGTTATTCAAAAAAAAAATTTTTTCAAGTGTCGTCTGCTTTTCGTGTTAGGTAAAGGGTTAACATGGAAGGTTTTTTTTTGTTTAAATCAGCTTCATTAACATATTTTCAAAACTATCACACTTTATTTCATTTTGGTACAATATATCAAATACACGGGTCCCAGCTCATATATACCAGACAAATACAGATGTGTTGACAATGATATTGTTTAGGTTGGGCTTTACAACAATAAGAATAAATGCTTAGAAGAAATAAATGATCACTGAAAATGAGTTTATTAAATAATTAAATTTAAAAAAAAAACTTTTCAGATCTTGGCATATTTTATTTATTGTATAGAATGCAAAAGCATTGAAAATGTATCATAAAATTGAATTAATAGTCCTTTTACACAGTATGCTCTTCTATTTGGTCATTTTCTTCATATTGTTTCTGTGTGACACCAGCAGCTGTTGGGGAAATTTACGAAATCATCAAGATAAGAGTTTCATTAAGCCTATCCTGTTCTTGATCCTCATCCATCCAAGCTCATCCCCGATTGCTTCTAGAGCTGCTGCATTACTCGACCCTGTTAGCCATCGACTTGCCTTATCCCATCTCGCGTTACTATTTGGGATTCTTAATCAACCTGGGAATGCCGTAAAAACAGAAGACTGAAAACTTTCAAAAGTCCAACTCAAAGATTCTCTATTTTCCTCAATTCTAAGCCTTGGCATAATTCCTTTGAAAACTTTCTGTGGGTGAGCTTCTGGAAAAATATTTCAAGTGTAAGTTACATCAATAGAGGAGAATAAAAGCCATAAATTGCCAAAACCGTTAATAAAAAAAAAATTCATCTTGATGGTGCTGCGTAACAGATTTTTCTTTCCATTGTGCCTATATGAATAATTCTTACTCTTAACATATCTTTGAAAGCTCTCGAACGGCGAGCCTCCGCAAAATGATGCCAAATGTTAGTCTCATCAACAAAGGAGAATAGAATGAAAATTAAGTGCTAAAATTACTAAAAACCTCAACTCTAGGATACCTTGAAACAACAAGAGTGTTTTTTCCAATTTTACCTGTATCGATAATTCTGACCCTTGACATAATTTCTTTGAATGCTTTTGGTGGATGAATATTTCTTTGTCTCAAACTGCATACCTTAAGAGTGGTGCACGTCAAATTATAGGTGGTGCAGATCAATTTTTACGCGTAAATACAGGGAGAGGGTGGGGGGGGGGGGGTAAATTTTATCCTAGCACAAGGCGGGGATGACTTGGTAGATCATGAGCTCCGAAAACACGTTTTTTCCATGCCTTGAATTTTGTTTCCTTATGAGCTCATATCTTTCAAATAAGTGGGTTAACAGAATGGGAGGGGGGGGGGGGGATTAGTAGTACAAGATAGGGGTTAGCAGCATGGGAAAGTGGACAGACGTTCACTGTTCCGCATCACATCATCAGTTGAAAAAAGTTAAAGCAATTTAAATGAATTATCATTATATAATCTAACATAAATGTAATCTAACCAGATCTGACAATAAACGGATGCAGCTCATATCCAAATTTCTACCCATGAATAGTAGATATACCGTGGCATAATGTCATTTACCAATGCGACTCACTACTTTCACATACTCTCATATTGTAATTATGAATTTCAGTCATATACATGTATGAGCAAAATGTAGGGATATTATTGGTTATTCAAGCCTTAGGCCTGATGAGTAGCCTTCAAACCAATTCCCTCCAATTTTAGTCTAGTTATCTTTGCAGAAAAAATGACTTTAGAAGAATTTTTGGGTAAAAGTTGGTAACATGACTTTTTTGGATAATTCGAGTAAGCTGATTCCGAAAATCGACGTTACCAAAAATAAAATCGAGTCCTTGACCTTGAAAAATGAAAAACAATATGGCGGCCATTTGTGTAAACTTTAAATACATTTTATGGGGGGGGGGGTGGGGTGGCTCAGTAGGTAGAGATGCAGACTGCAAGCCGAGAGGTTCGAATCCCACCTGCGGCAACCGCGTTGTGTCCTTGGGCAAGACACTTCACCCCCATTGCTCATGGGGGGGGGGGGGGGGGGCTCGGTGATGCTGTGCACTGAGGCGTACTGCACGTCGATGGTGCACCTGTCTTCAACCAATGCTAACCCTGCTTGTGTGGAGTTAGTATGTTGGGGAGCTGACAGTTGCTCGCCGTTGCTCGGTGGTTCTCTCCGAGTACTCCGGCTTCCTCCACCCGTAAAACTGTCGTGGTCATGATTGGCCATTATGCAGAAATATGTGACCTTAAAACACCATTAAATAAATAAATAAATAAATAAATAAATAAATAAATAAATAAATAATACATTTTATGAGTTCCCTGATCATGTGTAGCGTCGTGGCGGGCTTGTTACCATCGTAGTGCATAGCACAGTATAGGATTTATCGCCAATATTCATATTTGCGTAAATAAACATTTTACGGAACGTAAAACTTCGCGAATTGGTGTTGATTGGTGGACCATTTTCACGAAAGAGGCTATTTATATTCTCTGAGATGTATAATTTGGAAGCATTTTTACATTAATGTTGCATACATGATTTTTTCGGCCAGCCCCGGGGTTTTTTATGGTGTCTTTGAACTTGAAATTAATAAACAAAATGACCGTCAAGAAGGTCAAGGGAAATGTATTTTTGTCTAATTTTTGTGCTTGTATAATATTATAAAATGTATTTTACGTCTTATGGTATATTTCATAGCTAAAGATTTATAGCATACTCTCGTACCTTGTCGAAATGTTATACTAAATGCGGGAGAGCGTGAATTCATGTTAATTCGAGTCAAATACCCTGAATGGAATTGTGGTCCCAAAATATATTTGCACTTATCAAATCATTTTTACGGTTCTCTCCTTTGCCTAACATTAAAGTTGCATGTGTACGGCGTTGCAAGAACGGGATATTTCCTATAAATATTTCGTTAAGCCTAGGACGGCTGTGAATGCTAGAGCATATTGACAATTCAGGTTCAATGCTTTTCTCTAAAAAGAGGAAAGCGATTTTGTGATTCCAGTATTTATGTATTGCGAACATATGTTGGAGCTGACAGTGATTTCCCCCGAATACACCAACTGGACGTTCGCCCACCCGACGACAAACATTGAAATTTTGAAAGGACCACTGGAATCATCAGCAAATATGTTTGTGTATGGACCACCGGCTATTACCTGGTGGTCCATACACAAAAATATTGCTGATGGCTACATTAAAGTTTCACAGATGGCGAGATTATTGAAGTGTGAAATTCCGCTCGGCAGGTGTATTCAGGGGAATCAATCTTTACGCACTGTAACTGTCATCAATTCTCGATATTACTGGTCTTTGGAGCCAATACCACATTCATTCTCCAGTTCCTAGCAAGTCTACACAGCACGTATTTAGAGTATCACGGGTGTAATCACACGTTCATACACCGATTCTCTTCATCTGAGACACATTTGCATGCACACATGGCTGTGCATTTGAGATTTGACTGGTTGCATTTGCAACTGCGAAAACTAGCTTTTTTTGCAGCCACAGCGAATCATCTCTATACACCTTTTCTGGAATAGGATTCAGTTACATCAGTATGGGTTTTAATCCATCATCTGTGCGTTTCCAACCAATCTCTGTCGACTCAGTCAAGTCGGCTACAGTACAGTGTGACATGATCCATATCATTGTTTGGTAATAAGCTCTAATTAGATGGATTTTAAAAGAGCCACTGGTTGGTGGCAAAACTTCCAGTTTTGAAGTTTTAAAGAAACGTACCTTTCGAGATTCATCCAAGAAATCAAGGATAGGAGTGCCATATAAATGGCTCATAAATTTCCCAACACACCAACTCCTATACCTGACAACAAAGTGTTGTTCTCTTTGAATACTTTCCAAACTGTTTTTTTTTTTAGAATGGTTTGCCATGTATGATGTGGTGTCGCAATCGGCCTGTGCATGGAATGATAGTAGAGATTTAACTGTATCAATAGGCAAAGTGCGAAAAACATCATGAACCCATATGTATCGCCTTTTTTTAGACGTGCCACACATTAGCCATAAGGATGTGCATCTCATTTTTTAAAAATGTGTGATCAGGAGCAAAAGAACATCTGCCTTTTGACATAACGACATTTTCAAAACTGCTATGGATTGCATGTAATACTAAACGGGTATCCACTTCTTCCTGTGAGTATTGAAGGCTAGTTGTGTCACAAACGTCTGTTGTAAAGTTGAATCTCACTTCTGTTCCATCCGTGAAACCACCGGCAACAAGTGCTCTATCTTTTGGATATAGTATAAGCATCTGCTCAGAAAGAAACCTAGCTAAATCAGCTTTATTCTCAGCAAAGACTATAAAGTTAGTCCTTCACTTTGGCAAAGGAATCTGACGATTTTTAATTTCTCTTCGAACTGGTTGCACTTTCTGGTTTCGCCGAACTCGCGTTTCTGATTTGATAGTTTCATTCAAACATCTATAAAAAAAACAACACATATCCGGTCGAAATACAACACAGTGTATTCACAAATATATTGGCCAAATCACCAAATGCCTCCGCCTGGACAGGCTATCCAAGAGCTACAACTAAATATTATCTATCAACTACCATGCATGATTGGTCAGTTAGATTAATTGTGCTTGGGCAAATTTTTCTTTTGTTGAGAACCTCACTACGAACTGATCTGTTACCTGTGAGAAGGGGCCCATTTAACTCAGCCAATGATAGTGGCACTTCCGCACTGGTATAAGCTCGTGCTTCATTATCTCAATCATGTCCACTGTTCGTTCTGCTTAATATTCAGTGATGAGCCGCTGATGTACAGGTGAAAAGAGATGCATACATAAACTCTCAACGAGCCCACCTACTCAAAACCACATTTAGGGCCTACATGCAAACACACGCGCATATTATCACCCACCCCACTTTCCTCCTCACACATGCATGCACATATTGCTGTGTAACAGTTCACCAGCGTACTCAGAGGTTTCTTCACTGTGCACGCCCCACCCGTTAGCAAATTAAGTCTAGTCACAAAAGCTGGTGTCACTTCTGTGTTTCGTACATTCTCCGAAACACACGAACAGGTCATGGCTGTACATCCACACACGACTGCAGTTATTTGTATCTACTACATTTTCATATGTTTTGATGGAATTAGTTGCTTGCAGTAAATGCTGCTCTTTATGTACAAATCTGGAGTTTTAAGCGTTGTCGTCTGTTTCTAGCAAAATAAAAAGATATGTAATAATAATAATAATAATAATAATAATAATAATAATAATAATAATAATAATAATAATGATAATGATAATAATGATGATAATAATAATAATAATAGATATTATTATCACAATCACAATGATACAATGATAAAAAGCACATATCACAATGATAAAAAGTTCCATGGCGCTTTACAAAGACATTTATGGCGTGGCAATGCCTATGGACTGTACATTCATATAATGCTACTCAGAATTACCCTGAGTATGATTTATCAAAAAGATAGGTTTTCAGCACAGATTTGAAAGCACTCAGAGATGTATATCGCACTGAAACGGGTAGCCATTAAAAAGCCTATGTGCATTGTAGGTAAAGGAGCGGCCACCATATGAGACTAAGTTGCAGGTAGTTTCCTCAAGCAACTTGTGTGCCGATGATCATAACGAGCGTTTAGGCTCATATGGAACCACCAGGTCGCTAATATAAGCTGGAGCCAGATCACAGCAGCGGGCCTTGTATGCAAAGAGCAAGACTTTGAACTCAATCCTTGCAGAAATAGGAAGCCAGTATAGATCTTTAAACAACACTGGAGTTATATGCTGGCGCCGCTTCGCCAATGAGACAAGACGGGCAGCTGTGTTCTGTATTTGTTGCAACCTTTGTATTTGCTTGTTGGGATGCCCATGCAACAGGGAGTTGCAATAATCTAGACGTGATGTGATAAATGCATGTACCAGACACTCTGCTGCCCTCTTCGTCAAAATTTTTCGAGAGCGACCAAGTTTTCGGAGGTACCAGTTGGCAGACTGGCATATTTTAGTAATGTGAGCAGCCAGAGATAGGTGCTTGTCAAAGCAGACACCTGGATTGCGAATCTGAATTGACGGATCGGTTTGTATCTTGGAAGAGAATACTATCAGTTCAGTTTTTTCGTCATTCAATTTAAGTTTGTTTTGGAGCATGAAATTCCTCGCATCCTCAATACAGTTTTCAAGACCATATATTGTATGGGAAGACGCATTAATGTATGGGAACATGGTGATACGACAAATACAGTAAAACAGATATACATGCACCGTTATTGATATATATTTTATGCTGTATAGAGTCTTATGACACGATTATAAAACACCTACAAAGAATGTAGATAGACTATAGTTAAAAAATATCAAGTGATGCTATTACATAACGTGACCTATAGTTTTGTGGTATATTCATGCAAAATAAGTATTTTAAGACTGTTTTCAATCGTAAAGTGATATTATTAGAACTGTTCTATGAAAGATAATTGGTGTATGGCAATTACAAACACATTCAGGAATATTTCGCGTTGTTTGTGTACAAACACGAGTGGTACATGAAATTATATGGAAAAAAATATCGAAAATTGGCGGCCATTTTGATTCTCGATTTTCAAGGTCAAGGACGCAAAATAAGTTTTGTTGATGTCAATATTCGAAATCAGCACCCTCAAAATATCTTAAAAAAACTATGTTTCGCACTTTCACCAAAAAATGTTTCTAACACGATTTCTTGGGGCTGGGACGCGGAGGCGTTGCTGTAACCGGATCTAGTCAGATCACCGAAGTTAAGAAACGTCGAGCCCGATTAGTCCTCGGATAGGTGACCATCTGAGCGATCGATTCGGACTCCTGCATTGTGTTCTTGGGCAAGGCACTTAACCCCGATTGTCCACATGGGGACACGATGACGCCGTGTACTAAGGCGTACTGCACGTCGATGGTGCGCATGTCTTCACCCAATCTAACCCTGCCTGTGCTGCAATGCGGAGTTACGATGTTGGGGAGCTGGCAGCTGCTTGTCATTGCTCGGTGGTTCTCTCCGGGTACTCCGGCTTCCTCCACCAGTAAAACTGTCACGGTCATGATTAGCCATTGTGCATAAGTATGTGACCTTAAACCCCAATAACTAAATATAACGCGATTTCTAGGCCCTTTTTGGATAAAGATGAATTTTGGCCAATTAACCCTGGACCATAGTGTATAGCACATTTTGAGGAAGATGCTGGATGTCTGGAGAGAAACCTGGCATATGAGATATGAAAACTTAGTAAACACATATAAGACACCGGGCTGGATTATTACCTTATAATAGAAATAAAAATAAAATTAACTTCTTTTAACATAAACTATAGCAATCTACTGTAACAAAGAAGGGAATTAAATCATAGAATAACGTGCATTTGGATCATCTGTGTCAGAAAGGATAGGCATGTGAGTAGGGTATAACGGAGAGTTCCAGGCCACCTCAATCATGTGGCCTGGAAATTTAGGTGGCCTGGAAAAGTTGAGTTATCTTTAGAAAAACCCCAATTTTTCTGGTAAAAAAGTTGATTTTCTTGGAAAATGTTGGGGTTTTCTCCAAAATAACTCAATTTTCACTCGAAAACCCAGGGTTTTTCTGGAAAATGTTTAAAATTCTAACATTTCTGGGCCACTTTCGACGGAATTTGTTGAAAATGTCTAAAAATTCACCGATTTCACAAATTCACTTTTTTTAAAAATTTAACACTGATTTTCCCACTGGGGTGAATTTTTTCGATCGAGTTGCACGATTGTGATGGAGACAAGATTAGCAATGAGATTCTCATTGGGAAAAATTCCCAAAAGACAGTGCTTTTTTGCAATCACGGGATGGAAAATATACGCGATCAAACATCGATTCCCATGGGAGAAAGATTATGGTTCAACTGGGTGAATTCATAAATTGGCCTCGTAAAGTTGCTCATTTGAGATCACATGTTCGAGTCTAAAAATTAGCTCTATGGTGATCAAGGGATGGGATCCCGATTGAAGATGTGTGTATTATGAGTTGTGAGACGAGTGATAAAAATAAAATTGTTTTTGTCATTAAAGAAAAAAAAACTGTAAAAAAGTTTTTATTTTTTACTTATATATAAGAGGGAAAAAAAAAAATAAAAATTTTTTTTTTTTACGATTAATAATCATTTTAAAAAAAAAAAACACACTTTAATTTTTTATAAAAAATAATCAATCATGAAATCGACAATACCTAAAAATCTGCATTAAAACTGAAAAGAGTTGAAAGATATTCAAAATTCTGATAGTAAAATTTATAGACTATAATCTCACGATGCTATTGAATTGAAGGACGTAGAGACGAGTGGGTTGACAGAGAAATACAATAAATATGTCTTACCTTTGAAATTGAATGAAGCCGCCCTGGATTTAATGTATGGATGTCAAGACGATCTATTGGCAATCCTCTCGCAGAAGATAGAAAATTTCGACCCAGATGATTTGTCGTTCTACGGGAGTAATATATATCCGAACATCTCCGGAGAAGTAGTTGATAGATTGAATCTAATCACTGGTGAAGAACGAACGTTCGAGAGAGTGAAACTGGTTTTCCAATGGATTTATCAGCGGGGAGATGATTGCTTCAAGGTTAATATTCTCGTCACGGACGTGAAATTATGAAGCCCATTATAGATAGATTTTTAATCTGGACTTGAAAACTTATTAAAGTGCTTTTTCATTTCTTTTTATCTCTTTCAGTCGAGGAATGTGTGTTTTCACATTCGATTAATATTTCAATCAAGCGTGATTGCTTTCACCACTTAGACTGTTCATGTTTGCAAAATAAAAATAACTGGATGTTTTTCCAACTTCGAAGTGTGGAAAAAATAGAACCGGTTTTCGAAATGTCTGCATTCATTACTGAATGAAGTGAAAAATGCGAATCTAGGGCGAGATGTTTTTCTATGTGTGTTACTATTCACCTCTGTTTGGAATGAAATCGAAAGCGAGATAGTACTTGTTTTCTATGGTATACAATTTCTTTTTTTCTTTTTTTTTTGCTTTCACTGATGGGACTCAATCGTCAAATGTTTCATTTTTGGGGGGTGGGATGTTTTCATTAAAAATATATATATATATATATTAAATAAGAAGTTTAAAAATTCGCAAAATTTTTTTTTTTTAAAAACACTCAAATATTATATATTAAATAAAAAGTTTAACACAAAAGAATGACAAAAACAAAAACGTCTATTGTGGAAAAGTTATATTCGTCTACCGTATCCGAGTTGAAAAAGTACTGTAGAAATCTTAAGAATTAAAAAATACAGCTGTTACAGAACCAAAGGACAATTGATTGAAGCCGTGCATGTAGAGACCAGTGATCTAACACTGGTGAAATTACAAGCCAAAGTACGTTAGTCATTAAATTTGAAAGGTGTTAAAAGATGAATTCATTGGTCATGAAAAAAGATGAATTCATTGGTCATTTGCTCAATGGAAAGGGACTGGACAAAAGATCTGCGGCAGTGACAAAAACTCGAATTATGAAAAAAATAAGAAGGCAGCAGCAACAAAACAATGCAAACAAACGACTGTGGAAACTAAGAAGAAAACTTAAACAAAAAGTCGAGCAGCAGGTTTTGAAAAAGAGTGAAAAAAATGAAAAGTGATGCAGTTTGAGATGACGATTAATTACAAAAACTGATGGAACCACTCATGAGAGCATTGGTTGAAAAAAAAGGACTTGATGAGATAAAGGGAATCATAATCAAAGTCTTAGTCATTGTTGATTCCGATAGAACGACATGTTGCCATTAAAGCATTTTTTAAAAACTTTCAACGCAATTCCCTGTCTCCCAAAACTCGACCCCGAATCGTTCATGGAATGGGTGAAGGGTGGAGTGTTGGATGAATTTCGAAAACATCTAGTTATGGGTCTAAAAATAAGAATGATCTTGCATTGTCTGATGAAAAAGGTTGACGCGAACACGGATGAGAGCATGGAGCAAGATGCCTATTTCAATTCTAAAATCGAGACTGTGTTTGGAGATGATGAATTAACCAATGTTTACGAAGTGATGAAAGACAAGATGTTGGAATCTTTGGTTCATTATCAAGACAAGGGAAGTGGTTGGACGTTTGAGAAGGTATTTGAATCTCGAGATTCACATGGACAAACACGACCCTTTGATAACGTCTTCCTACTTAAAATTATTTCGTATCTAATAAAATACGGTGATTAACGTGAAAAATAAAGAGGACAGCAAGTGTTTCAAATGGGTGATCACATCGGCCTTATATCCCATAAAAGAACATACTTATAGAGTTTCCGAGGATGCGGAGACTTGTAAAAAAAGGGAGTGCCTTTCCCAATGCCATTGGAAGACATCGAGCATTTCGAAAAGCTAAATCCCTCCGTGGCTGTGAATGTCTTGGGATACGACAATGAAAAACGAATAGTCTATCCTCTCAGACTGACATCGTACAAAAAGAGAGAAAAGATTGTTAATTTGTTATTAATTTCCGAGAGTGACAATCAACATTATTGCTGGATTAAAAATATGAGTCGATTGCTGTCAAAGCAGATTACTAAACGTAATAGAGAGACCTTTTTTGTCTCAACTGCATGAATTCGTTCCGTTGTCAAGAATCATTGATGAACCATCAGGAATATTGCAATGACAAGAGTTGCCGTCAAAATGCCTAAACCTAACACTTACATGAACTTTTGCAACTACAAAAGAAGATTAGAACCCCCATTCATCGTGTGTGCCGATTTCGAATGTTTCACTACAAAAAGGAATTCTTGCGAGGCTGAGGAGCATAGGTGTAACACTGAAAAATATCAGAAGCATGTACCTTTGGGCTATTGTTATTACGGGTCCATTCATCTACACTAAACGTTCGGAATGTGACGACTTGGCTAAAAAATTTGTGGAAGAGCTAGAATTGAAAATTCAAGAATTATACGAAAAATTTTAAAAATCCAAAGACATGATCATCACACCAGAGCAACGGCAAGAATACAAGGAAACCACCAAATGTCACATCTGTAGACAACCATTCGATAATGATTCTGAAAATAATAAAAAAAAGTTAGAGATCACGATCATTACACGGGTCTGTTTCACGGCACGGCTCACAACATATGTAATTTAAGATTTTGAGATGCTCAATTCTATCTGGTGATATTTCACAATCTCTCGGGCTATGGCAGTCACCTGTTCATGAAAAATATGGGTGTCACTGAAGGAGAGCTGAGCTGCATCATGCACAGTGATGAAAAATATATTACCTTCACTAAATGGAAGGTTGTTGATAAAAAGAAAGTCGACATTGGATCATCTCAGAAAACGATTCCCATCGGTAGAGAGATATGTTTCATCGACAGTTATAAATTCATGTCAGCCAGTCTGGAAAAATTAGTCGACAGTTTGAATAGGGAAAAATTTAAAATCACGAGTAAACATTTTGATCGATGACAATTGGTGGATGTCATGTTGAGGAAAGGCATCTACCCTTACGATTACATGAGTGATCTCATGAAATTTGAAGACACTGCTCTACCTCCTAAAGGAGATTTTTATTCAAACTTATACCGTCCAACATTTCCGATGATGATTACGAACATGCGCAAAAAGTGTGGAGATTATTCAACATGAAAACCCTGAGAGATTATCACGACCTCTATCTGAAAACTGACGTGCTTCTCTTGGCTGACATGCTCAAAAATTTTCCACGAGTGTGTTGTCCACATTACAAACTAGATCTGGCTTGGTATATAATGGCACCATCACTTACCTGGGATGCTCTTTTAAAGACAACTGAAGTTCAATTGGAATTATTAATGGACATTGACATGTTGCTCATGTTTGAAAAGGCCGTGAGGGGTTGGCATCTCTATGATTTCCACTAGATATTCTAAAGCTAATAATTCTCACATGGGAATAGACTCTGATTCGGAAAAAAACTGAATAAATACATACAGTATTGAGATGCTAATAATTTGTCTGGTTGCACTCTGAGCCATCCTTTACCCATCAGAAATTTTAAATGGGTCGAAACGTTAGAAGAAAAACAGAAGTGGAGACACTATCTTTGTATTCTAGAAGTCGATTTGGACTCTCCGGAAATGTTACACTATCCACACAATGATTAGCCACTGGCTACCAAACGAATGGAAGTGAATGGCATCGGAAAACTCATTCCCAACTTAAATCACAAACGCAAGTATGTGGTCAATTGCGAAAATCTGAAATCTTACATCGATCATGGGATGAGATTAATCAATGTCCATCGAATCATTCGATTCGATGAGGAGCCTTGGATGAAAAAATACATTGATCTCAACACGAATTTAAGAATGCAGGCTCATTGTGACTTTGAAAAAGATTTCTTGAATAATTACGATTACGGGAAATCTATGGAACACATTAGGAATAGAACCAACGTTCGACTCATCACATCTGAAGAGAGGTCTAGAAAATTAATCTTTAAACCCAATTATCAACATAGAATCATATTTGACGAAAATCTAGTGGCCATTCACATGCAAAAGACACATCTGAAGTTCGTCAAACCCTGTTATCTCAGAGCAATCATCTTAGATCGATCCACGATCTATTTGACTTGAACGAGTGTAATTTGCGAATAATTTCTACACATGCGCAAATGGATTTTTCAGTATTTTTATCACCACCATGATCGAACACATTAACTACGTTTTTCGTGCAATAAATAATGTTAGGATATTTCATGTAATTGTAACTTTGTACAAGTTTCGTTTCATATTTTAAATGATCTAGAACATCTATAATCATGCGATAATCTTGGTAAGACTTTTTTTCGTTCGAACACTTCATCATTTTGATATTTTTGAAATAGCTTCGATTTAGGAATATGAATAACAATATTAACGAAAACAACACACTGTCCACATTTAAACACAGGTTGTGTACGATCTGTTCCAATTGAATTCTTTCTAATGCATACTCATGGAAATGTTTAGAAAAAGCTAATAGCTTTATGCAATATGAACGTCTTGTTAACACGTCTGTTGAAAGTTTCTTTTTTTCTCTCCTTTTGCTTCATTTTTTTTTTAATTGTTATTTTTATAATAACATACCCAAAAGGGGTATATTCTTAAACGGTGAATTCGGACCCAACAACAAACCTTCACCGATCAGTTCCACATTCTCTCTGGTCTTCAGATTGAGACCGTCTCCATGGAAAACATCGCCATCACCCTTTCTCACAGGTCCTAGATACAATCCTTTACCTTCGACGTCTATGCGACGCACGGCCCCTCCCTTCTTCAAAAACAGTCTGTTTCCCCGCTTCTTCAAAAACAGTCCTCTACACATTAATTTGTCAGCTCCCGAACTAGCGAGTCCTGAGAGAGCTCCTACGCCCAGAACTGGTAACACCATTTTCGTGAGAATGGGTAATACTTTGGTGATGAGTCCCGCCAATAGCAGTAAGAAACTGCCTTTCAAGAACGAGTAGATCATAGGCTGAGTGCTACCAATGATGTAACTTCCCACGATCACATTGACATTCACTAAAATCCTATTGACTGCGATAATGTCGACCATATTTTCGGATGCGGCATGACCTCTATATATCTTTCAATCAAATCCCAACATCTTGCCGATCAAATCTTCTGCACTAAAATTCATTTGAAAATCATCTCCCAAGTCTAATATCGTCTGTAGAGTACTCGTATTGGGAGTGAGTCTTATCATCTTGCTTCTGTGACTGTCGGTCTTCAGTCTCACCTGGATGTGGTGGTTCAGATCGTCTATGTCATAACTCCCTTTAGGAAATTAAATCTCGAACCAATCCACACTGTTAGAATACTTGAATGCATTATTCTTTTCAGTGACATTGGGAAACGAATAGTAAGTCTCAAGATTAACCAACACTATCTCGTATCTCTTTTCTTTCTTCAATTCGATGGAAGGTTCGAATTCCGTAGTGAATCGAGTTCTGTCGTAACTCACTATGATTTGAAAGGATTGTTTCATGGCCGTATTCTCGACTGTCTGTTCTAATAGATGTTCTGACATTTTTTATTATTTATTATTTATATATTTTTATGTTTTACCGATATTTTTTTTTTTTTTTTATTTTTAGTTTCTTCTCTATTATTATTGGAAATATAAAAAAAATCGTCGAATCCGCTTTGATATTTTCTGTTGTTAAATTCGCTAGTCAAATCAATCACAACGAAATTGTGAAGTCCTTTGTCCCACACCTTCTTAAAGAATCTCCTGAATTCTTCCCTGCTCATGTCATTGGACACATGATATCCATAGATGTGATTGAGATTCTGATGAAAGAGACACAGAAAATTAGCATTCTACCTTATCATCTGTCTGGGCAGTCAAAAATAATTCTGAGACAGATAGAAACAATCCACGTTGCTGTGACATTGTCGAACGTAATACGATTCACATCGATTCTGTCTCTCCAACAGCAAATCATCAAAGATCATGAAATTCTTATTATATTCTCCAACTTCAACTGTTTGGGATTGGGAACATTGTTGGCATTCTCGTAAAACAGACATTCCACATTCGAACACTAGGTGTTTCTCCTAGTCAATTCTCTCGCCACCCCTTCCAATATATTCGAAGTCTCATGTCCTTTGAATTCGTCTCGATTGTCAAAGATTCTCGCCATGATGTCCTTGGGTAATTTACGATTCATGCATTCTCGAAGCAATCTGTATTCCAGTTGAAAGAGACTCTTGCCAAAAACGAATAATCTGTTGTAATCTAACCAGTTGAGTGGCAACAATAGATTCATCAAGAGATTTGTCTTTCCGCAGTTCGATTTTCCCACTATCAGACCTAATATGCTCTTGGGAAAGAACTCATCATTCGACTTCTTGGTCACCGCATCATTCCAAGACATGTCTTTGATGTCCATTTTTTTCCCTAGTTTTTTTAACTATGTTTTAATTTCAGTTTTGAACTACGTTTTTTTTCTATTTTTTTTTTTTATTTTAATTCCTATTTTATATACATATTATTTATAAAAAAGTTTTTTTTTTATTTATAAATCACTTTCAAACCCGACCCTTTCGTCATTTTAGTTTAATCTTGTATTGGTACAACATCATCATAGAAGTCTCACCAACTTTTTCGGTTCGATTCTCGATCATTTGGCAGGTGGTGGTGGAGTTATCAATTTATTAATCAATGCATCGGCACCTCTCTTGCCAGCTTCCGAAGCTATTCTACTGCCTGCTTCAGTCACAGCTTTCTTGCCCACATCGATCACCATCTTCTTTCCAATCTTGAGAGCGCTCGAGGTGATCTGTTTCGGGGCATAGCCAGTGAATTTACGAGTTAAAAATCGCATCATCGAATCCACGATGCCCGATCCACTGTAGATGTGAGATCTAGCGTATTCCCTGTTATTTATCACTAACACTTTTTTTTTAAATTCTTTTTTTATTATTATTTTTGAATATACATATTTTTTTTTTTTTTTTACTTAATATTTTTTTTTCTTTTCTCTTACTATTTTATTATTTCAAACAATTCATCAACTCTTTATAATCCTTCCTAGTCAAGATTTTCTGCCTCAGCAATATCTCGTTATCCACTCCAGTATTACCGGCCTCTCTGCTGGCCATCTTTTATCTCAATCTCTCTGACAAGGCATAGGGATCGCGCGTAAGAAATACCATATCGGTCATTCCCTTTCCAGTTATTGATCTCACGAATTTCTCATTCATCTCCCATATGGGACTTACCACGTACTTCCACTTGTAACCTCTCCTATCCTTCGGTCTCGTCTATTTGGGATCGTTGTTCCTCTTCATTGCATGGGTCTGAACCAGAATGTCTCCATAATTCCCGTAATCCTCCTGAGTGTAATCTTTGGGTCTCTGGTGAGCGAGCAGTGTTTTCAGTCTGTTGGTCAATTCATACTTGTTCGAACCAACGATCAAATAGTCGCCTTCACGCAATACTTCTGTGTCACCCACGAAAGTTTTATCGCCATCGTGACGAAATCTGTACATCGAATCTTTCACGATTCCCCTGCTACTACTATTGTCAAATCTGACGTTGCTAAAAATGCTTGAAGCATCACTAGTGACGCTACTTCGATTGGTCTTGATTCCAATTGGAGTTCTTGGTACAAAACTATTGACGCTACTTGAATAGGTCTCGATTCTCATCAGAGTTCTCTGTATAAAACTATCGATGCTACTTCAATCGGTCTCAATTCCCATTGGAGTGTATTCGGACAAAGTTCTCAGTACAAAACTACCGGGGACCGAAGGCATCCTCTGAGTACTTTCTTTTATGGGTCTCAGTTCCTCGACAATCTCTTTCCTAGCTCATTCCTGAACCTTGGTGATAGGTCTGAACAACTTTGTTGTCTCAACACCGTCTCGCCCAGTCACCTGGCCCTATCCTGCGCCTGAATATTCTTCTTACTCTGTATTAATTCGCAAACCTGCTCGTACCTTCTTTTCAAATCTCCGACGTGTAGAAACAATGTTTTATTTACTTTTTTTTTTTTTTCTTTAATAAAAAAACAGTTATTTTTTGGATTCTTATTATTATTTTTTTTTAATGTTGTTTTATATATATATATATATATATATATATATATATATATATATATATATATATATCAGTTTTTATTTTTTTTAAAACAATTTTACCATCATTCCTCTCACAACTCATTAATATACACACATATCTTCAATCGCGATCTGATACCCAGATCGCCATAGAGATAATTTTTAGACTCGAACGTGTGATCTCAAACAGTCATCTTTACCAGGCCAATTTACGAATTCACCCGATCGAGCCATAATCTTTTCCTCATGGGAATCGACCTTCCATCGCGTATTTTTTCCAACCTGTGATCACAAAATACACTGTCTTTTTTGGAATTTTTCCCAATGAAAATCTCATTGCTAATCTTGTCTCCATCACAATCGTGCCACACTATTCATAAGGAAATTCGAAAAAATTCTCCCCAATGTGAAAAAGGCGACAACAGATTCCAAATATTTGCGTACTTCTTTAGTACAAACGACTTGGTGCTGGTACATTACATTGGCGATGACACAGTCCATTGCAAGATGTTTCGGCAACACACCAAAGGACAATGAGCGCCAAGAATTTAAAGCTGGTAGAAAATATATGCTACAAGGTAAATAAAGTGCAGAAGTTATCTCATGGCACTGCCTTCAACACTCTGCAACTCGCATACCAACTCGACGACTTCGTGTTGGAGTATTCAGTATTCCCAGAACTCAAACAGACCCTTCAGCATCTGAATCGTCTTCTTTCAACAGAACACCAGCCTATTTTGTCATACGACACAGCATTCAATTTAGGAGATATTTTTTCCTTCTGCCTTGGATTGTTAAACATCCCTTCTTCACTGGAAAGATGTGCTTCCCAGCAATATTTATGATTCATGACAGGAAAAAGCAATGTTCGCATGACTGTGAGTTGACATCAGCAGTGCCCAGCTTGCAACAGGTCTCACCAGAGGTAGTCACCACCAGAGAAGATAGATAGATGGATAGATACTTTTATTCAACAACATACAGTGTTACAACACTGTATTTTGTTGAATAAAAGCTCAGAACACATGTACATTATTGGGAGATGGCACAGCCAAAGAGGCTGTCTTCCTGCCTTTCCCCAAAAAGTTAAATTATTGTGGCACAGGTGGATTGTTTGCAAATAGTTAATTTACGGTTATCTCTAATATGGACAAACCTAGAAAACGTTTTCGACCCAGCAAGCGTTGTATATGTACATATATATATTAGTATTAATCCAATTGAGCGGCGGGTGAGATTCAGACATCCATAGATAAAGTATTGCCCCTTACCTTACCCTTGTGTGTGAGGGGTTTCGAGTAAAGGACAGAAATGCTGGTGACAATTAACGCGAAAGAAATGGCAGTGTCAGTAATGTTAAACACACCGGAAACGATAACAATGACAAGAACATCAATAACGGTAGCAACAACAACATCGGCGGTGGGGCAAAAAGAACAGCAACAACAACGATATCAATGCTGCAACAATTCTAAATCCTAAATCCCACTCTGAGTTGGTTGACTATGAGAGCAGACGTTACAAACTGGATTGTTACAAACCAGATATAACAAATATGAATTCATCACTGTTTGGGTGAAAGACCTTTTGAACTGGGCTCTGCTCTCTGTGTTCTTTATCTCTCCCTGAAGGGTATTCTATACTCTGGAAAAGCCGTGTTTGGGCAGTACCGATGAAAACTTCTAGGTTTATATGTTTGTGGTTGTCCACACTGTGGTGTAAACATTCCAATTGGATTGACAACAATTTTGAAAATATTATTGAAACTTGGAGGAAGTATCCCATTATACCAATCGTATACAAACAGTAGAACGTGCAGCTTGTATAAGTCATGTAATTCGTGTGTATCTTGTTCACTTTAAATAATGGCTCCGTGTGTGAATTATAGTTTTTGTGATTGGTAATTCGAATGACCTTTTTGGAGTTTAAAAAGTTTGTTTATTGCTGTTACATGACCCCAGACTTGAATGCAGTACAGAAGATGGTTTTGTACAAGAGAGAAGTACAGAATCTTCAGGGCTTCTTGTGGAAGAAATTTCTTTCCTCTACTAATTGCATAAGACGCACGTGATATCTTGGCGGCAATGTGTGATACATGATGACTGAAGTTCAAATTTTCGCCGAAGTAAACTCTTTAAAATTTAATTGCTTTCTGCTCTTAAGCATTAGAGATCAAAATTAGTTTAGTATTATTGAGGGTAATTGTTAGATTGTGTGCTTTGTTTTAGTATGAGGTGGGTTAGTGACAATATATTTAGTTTTTTGTGCATTAATGGATAGGTTATTGGCATTGCACCATTCTCTTATTTTTTTTATCTCACGATTGACGGTCTCGAACAGGAAGTCCAAGCGTTCGTCTGATGTGTAGATAGTTGTGTCGTCCGCAAAAGATACAAGGTTCAGTAGGGTAGAGTTATAATGTCGTTAACATAATTAAGAAAAAAGCAGCGGTCCAAGAACTGATCCCTGAGGTACGCCTTATCGGATAAATTCGTTTTCGGAAAATTCGATTTCGAAATAAACGAACTGTTTTTAGATTTTTCTAAATAGCTACGAAACCAGTCGTTGGTTAGGCCTCTCGCACCATAAACCTTGAGCTTTTTTAGTAATACATTGTGATTTTATGGTGTCAAAGGCTTTCGAAAAGTCCAAGAAAACAGCGAGCGTGCGTACAGTTGACGCTTTGTCGTCGTTCGTTTCCATGTGGTCTAGGAATTGCAGCATAGAGTGATGCGTAGAGTGCTTTTTTACGGAATCCGTATTTATGTTCATAAAGTATGTTATGTTTAGTTAAAGATGAAGATAATCTGTTATGCATCAGTCTTTCTAGTACTTTGGATAAAAAGGGTAAAATACCGATTGGTCTATAATTAGTTACAAGCATTGAGTCGCCTGATTTGAATATGGGGATTACTTTGACAGTGTTTGTATACAGACCACAATGGTCTTTACTTGATTTACCAACCATCTGATATGATTTCTGCGGCAGTTGAAGGAATGATGAAGAAACTGTCACTCAGGTTATCCCTGGGGCAGTTTGCGAAGTTAGAGGGAGATTGGGGAAGATCCGTGCTTATGTTTTGACCTATCGTTACAAAATATTTGTTGAAGTGGTTTGCTATTTCTTTTGGATTTGATATTGACGTACCATTTATCAAAAAGATTGAATTGTTGCAAGGTTTAAAATTGGATTTGTTTATGGCATATCTTAGAATTTCCCAAGTTTTCTTCAAGTTTTTTGGTTTTCTCTTATTGTCTGAGTAAAGTAGAGTGATTTTGCATTCCTTTTAATTTTATTAAAAAGTGTTGAGTATTTTTTATAAGTTTCTACATTACTCCTAGTGGATGTTTTTTGTTTGTTAATAGAGGACTGTACGAGGCCATTTGTTATCCAGCGATCGCGTTTAATATATTTTTTTTTTGGGGGGGGGGGGGGATTTGACGATTTTGAAGGGGGAATGAGCTTTCAAATACGTCCGAAAAGATATTTAGAAAGTTATTATATGCGGCATTTGGGCACGTAGTATTATAAACGGGAGTGAAATCCGTGCTTGCAAGTTTGTGTTTAAATTCTGTGAGATTTTGCTTTGAAAAGGGGCGAGTTGGCTGATTAGGTGTTTTTGTCATTCGTGTTTTAGTTTGCTCCATATGAAAGGTTCCAAAGTGATCGGACAAGTCTGTGATAATAATACCCGAGGTATGTTGATTTGTTATATTATTAGTATAAATGTGATCTATAAGGGTGGATGAAAGCTCGGTCACTCTTGTAGGTTTGGTAATTACAGGAAGGAAACCGTTACGAAAGATATTGTCAACATAGTCCTTTGTCTTTTCATGTTGTGTATACTTAAGAAGGTCTATATTAAAGTCACCCATAATGATGGCTTTTGTGTTTTTAGAAATTAATTTTTTCATTATTTCGTTCCAGATTTCAATGGATGAGTCTAAGTCGGCCTTAGGTGGTGTATTTGGTCTATAAACTACTCCGATAATTTGTGAGGGCTTTATTCCAGGATGGAGTTCGACAAAAAGTGATTCAAATGCATGTGCATGAAAAACCGTGAATTCTGTATGGACTCGGAAGGGAATGTTGTCTCTCATAAAGATACCTACGCCTTCTCTCATCATCACCATTGGGGCGTGATTTACAGGTTAATGCATGATAGCCGGGAAGATTAAAAGACAAGTTCTTGGGAACTTTAAAAATTTCGCTCAAGCCGATAACATCAAATATGCTGTCATGGTGCTGCATTTTGCTGAGCAAATGTACTAACGCATCCCAGTTCGCTTTTAGGCTTCTACAGTTAAGGCTAAACATCGACAATAAGTGATGTTTGGGGAAATCTATTTTGAACTGTGTTGGGCTGTAATATTTACAAGAGCGTTGTAAAAGGTTAAATGGTGAATCGCACTCTGCACCATCAATGTCGCTGTTCAATGATTCCACTTTTGCGGCTAAGTCACACGTTTGGCTTGTCTGAAACTCATCAAATAATATCTTATCCATAACAATATATGATATTTCTTAGAAGGCCTGATATTTCTGGGAATGTTGATACTAAACAAATGAGGCTCGTTGTGAATATGATACAGAGAGTTATGTTTAGAGGAATTACATTGGTCACAAATTGAGTGCTTATGTAAATCAATAGGATGCATGTGCCGCTAGTGCAGCTGGAAGATAAGTTTGAATAGTTACACGTCGGGGGATTTTTGATGTAGATAATTATTTGTATTTTTGTCATGCATTGTCAGACAGATATGTGAGAGACATTATCCTGCTAAAGTAAGCACACATAGTCAATTGAGTACACAAGATATTTATATAGAAATTTATATGCACATATAAGAAAATATTTATGCATTTATTATCATGCCTAGTATTTATATATTATAATTATATACACCCACACTAATACAGGTATACAGTACGTGGAGAGTGGACTGCAGCCAAACCATCCACAGAGCGGCTCTATCACCCAAAGCATCACTCACAAATTCTGTACATATAGACAAAAAACACAAACAATGTTTCAGCCAATGGACCTCCGGGTTTAACCTGGAGGTCCATTGGCTGGAACTTTGCTTGTTATTGTAATGCTTTGTAACAAATTTGCAATTATTGCTCGGGTGGAATCTTCACTCTATGGGCGATGTAGCGACAAAACAACCCCACACACTGTATGCACCTCTGAAGGAAAGCAATTAGCCTCCAAGTCATTACAAACATATATATACTTATATATTTATATATTTCATTGATTTATGTATATGTATAAAAAAGGTCTATAGTCTGAAAAAACAAATCTGTTTCAACATATGCATACATATACCGATCTGCAACATCCCGGAGGCACCCCCCCCCCTCTAAATTAATAAAACAATTAGAGTATGGAGCGGACGGGCGAAAGGACAGGCTGAATCTGTAGTTGTTGTTGTAGCCTGATGGCCTTGTAACTAGTAGCAAAAGACAGTATTTAACAGGAGATACATCTATGTATCATAACACCTTATGTCAGATGTCTGTATGATTTGTAGTTTTTTTAATACTTTACATCAAAGATTGAGAGCGTGGTGGCTCAGTGGTAGACTGTTGGACTTCTATGCTAGAGGTCCCGAGTTCGATCCCCGTCCGGGACGACCCGCATTGTGCCCTTGGGAAAGGCACTTTATCTCGGTTGCCTACGTGGGTGAACGATGACGCTGTGTACTAAAGCGTACTGCACGTCGATGGTGCACATGTCTTCAACCGCTGTAACCCTGCTTAAGCGGAGCTTGAACAGAGTTAGAATGTTGAGGAGCTGAGGAGCTGACATTTGCTCGTCGATGCTAGGTGGTTCTCTCCGGGTACTCCGGCTTCCTCCACCCGTAAAACTGTCACGGTCATGATTAGCCATTGTGTGGCCTTGAACACCAATAAATAAATACATCATAGATTCCTAAATTGATGATAGTTGTTTGCCGTTGTTAGCAAGAAGATTGGTGTAAATTTGGGGAATCATTCCCCAAAGATGCACGAATTTGTTATATTTAATCCATTATTTTAACATGGGTAAAGCGTAGGAAACAAAATATGTGGGTGGAGGTTGGTCACTGGATTGCATCTTATTATTTCTATTCTGTTGATAATGATTTAACATAATGGATTTAGTACTCTTGACTCTATTGATAAAACGGGTATTGTATGTCAAATATGTACCTATAGGATTTAGCAATTTTCCGACTGACGATATGCGCTAGTTATTACTTATCTGTGTGAGGGTGCCTCTGCCAGGTGAGTTATTGCTAGTTGACCAGTTATGCTGTAATAAGGGGTGATATTATCCAGTTTATAATAATATGTATATTCACAAGTGCTTTATTTATAATTCCGATATGTATAGATAGTTACAACTGGGTGACCTGCCATTCAGTGTAGGAGGGGGTGCTAAGTAATAAGGAGTTACATTATCCAGCTGTTGATAATATATGCATTCACCATAATTGTGCTATATTCATAATTCAAAGATTATAGACCTTGCAAATTGGTGACCTGCCAGGTACCATATCCTATACTTATAATTCAAAATTGTATAGATAGTTACATGTTTAAATTACTCGTTACAACTAGGTGACCTTCGATACTGTTGGGGTGGGGGTGGTGAGTAATGAGGAATGATTTTATCCAGATATTGATAATAGATGTATAGACCACAATTATGCCAGATTTACAATTCAAATAATATGTATACAGTTACAACTGGGTGATCTGCCATATAGTGCTAGAGCGGGTGGTGGTGAGTAATAAGGAATGATATTATTCCTTCATTAATAATATAAGCATTCACCATAACTATGCTATATTTATAATTCAAATAAGTATAGACACTTACAACTTGGTGACCTGCCATGCACCATAAGCTATATTTCAAATTCAAATATGTATAGACAGTGAAAGGTGGGTGACCTTCCATGCGGTGTGTGTGTGTGGGGGGGGGGGGGGGGGTGCGGTGAGTAATAAGGAATAACTTTTTCAGCTATTGATAATACAGGTAATCACTATGTGTTATACTATGAATTTCAAATATGTCTAGACAGTGCTTAACAATTTTCAAACACTGTTGTGCTATATTTGGGTTTTTTTCAATGATGAATAGAGATAATTTAGAAATTTTCGGTTTGACCAAATGAACTAGATATGTATCATATGCCCGAGGGTGTGTCAGCCAGGTGAGTTTTAGCTTGGTGATTCTGTCATGCTGTGGAAGGTGTGGGGGGGGGGGGGCATGAGTAATTATGAGTGATATTATCCAGTTAATAATATAGAAGTTCACAAGTGTATATTTATAATCCAGACTAGTATAGATAGTCATAACTGAGTGACCAGCATGCTGGAGGGGTGGGGGTGAGAGGAGTAATAAGGAATGATATTATCTGGCTTTTGATAATATATAGGTTTTTACAATATGCTATATTTGTAATTCAAATGTGTATGGATAGTTACACACCTGAATTACTAGTTACTAGTAGTTGACCTACCATGATGTCAGTGGAGGTTGGGGTGGTGGGTAAAAAGGCATGATATTATCCAGATATTGATAATATAGGCATTCACCATGATTATGCTCATTATTTAAAATTCAAATATGTATAGATAATTACAACTTGGTGACCCGTCATGCACCATATGCTATATTTATAGTTCAAATATGTATAGACAGTTACAACTGGGTGGCCTTCATGCAGTTGGGGTGGATTTGGGTGGGGTGGGTGGGTGGGTAGGTCTTGGTGAGTAATAAGGAATGATATAATCCAGATATTAATTATATAGGTGTTCATCATATGCTATATTTATCACTCAAATATTATAGACAGGTACAACAAGGCGACCTGCCATGCTGTAGGAGGGGTGGGATGAGTAATAAGAAATAATATTTTCCAGCTATTGATAATACATGTAATCACCAGTGATATACTAGTCAGTATGTATAGACAGTGTTTAGCTACTTTCAGACAGACTATGTGAACTTGTTATTTCTCATCTGTCAGAGAGCGTCTCTGCTAGGTGAGTTATAGCTAGGTAATCTGTCGTGCTGTGGTAGGGGGTGGGGTGGATAATAAGGAGTGATATTATCCAGCTATTACTAATATAGATACACAGCATATGCTACATGTACATTTACTATTTACAAATGTGTGGACAATTACAACAGGGTGATCTAGCATGTTGCAGGAGGGGGCGAGGTAGTAATGGGAAATGATATTTTCCAGCTATTGATAATACAGGCATTCACTATGTGCTATATGCGTTTTTTAAATATGTATAGAAAGAAATTTACAATTTTCAGTCTGACTAAATGAACCAGCTATTTCTCATAGATTCAGATTTTTAGATTCAGATTTTTTATTTTGCGGTATAATTGTACATGCATAACAGATTTGATTAAATGGTTATTATACCAATACATAATGCACATGTATATACCGCACGGAGATGGCATAGCAAGATTGGCTGTCTATCTGTCACCTCTTTGTAATAAATATGCTATGTACTCGACACCGCAAATCGAAGTGGAATTGAATATTATTAAGTGTGCAGCCTCACCTTCGACATCCATCACTCCCGGTGGCTCACTGTGAAAGGAAACGGGACGAGATACCCAGAGGTACTTCAAACTTCGAGATAGATGTGTATGACGATTGACCTGGTAAAAGATGCAATAATTTGGACAAAGTCTATATATACCTGGGAATGATAATGGTGGCGTTGGTGAAAGAAGTATCTACGCATTACAGTCGGGGCAATAAGGATTGTTACATTGGACATTATTAATATATGATGACAGCAATGTGAATTTGAGTTTTCTTTTGAATTCATTACGGTTAATGAGGTTATGAAATTCGTCACCCAGATCATTCCATAACCTTTGGTACGCAAATACTGGTAGCTTATCCAATGATCTTGTCTGTGTTTTGCTTACCCGTATTTGGCCCGTTTGCATAGTGTTCATACATGGTGGGTTGTGTAAGATACTGAAGTAATTATTCATGGACTGGGGAAGTATATCTTGTTTCCAGTCGAACATGAAAAGGCAGGCCTGTAACATGAACATATCATTCACCTTAAGAATTTTATCTTTTACGAACAGAGGGTCTGTATGCAAAATAAATTTTTTGTTGTTTATAATTCGGAGTGAACGTTTTTGTAATGTGAAAAGTTTTCTTACTGCTCTTGAAGTGCCCCATATATGAATACCATATACCAGATGACAGTGAACTAATGTGTAATATAGAGTTTTTAGAGCTTCGTGTGGTAAAATCGTTTTCACTTTATTCAGTGCGTAATTTGCCCATCTTATTTTAGAGATGATTTTGGATATATGGACTTGGTAAGATAAATTTTGTACCAATGTTTATTCCCAAATACTTCAAAGTTTGTTCTTCCTCATGGGCACCCACTCTATCTATTTTCGTATTGTTTATAAAACATGTCAGGCATTTCAGTATTCCTGTTATTGGGTGTTGAATTGATCAACATATACTTAGTTTTATTCGTATTTAAACTAACTGGTTGGCCGAGCACCACTCAAATACTTTGTTGAACTCATCATTGGCACGTGTCGCTAGAAGCTCGACGTTAGAGGACGATTCGAACGTAGAGGTATCAACTGCAAACGAAAGAAGGTTTAATGGTGTTGCGGTGTTGATATCGTTAATATATAACAAGAATAGTATCGGGCCAAGTATTGGTCCTTGTGGAACGCCACACGTTATTTCGGCTAAATCAGATTTTTTTCTCATATGTCAGAGGTGTTTCTGCGGGTGAGTTATAGCTACATAATTCTGTCATGTTGTGGAGAGGATGTGTGGTGAGTAGCAAGGATTGATATTATCCAGTTATTAATAATATAGACAATATAATATAGATATTCACATGTGATATATTTGTGAGTTACCAGTTACAACTGGGTTACCTATCATGCAATGGAGTGGTGGGTTGAATAATAAGGAATGGTATATTGTATGTATTATCCGGCTGTTGATAGTATAGGTATTCGTTATATGCTATATTTATAATTCAAATATAAAAAGTCCTACAGCTTGGAGATCTGTAATGCATCATATGCTATAATTATAATTCAAATATGTATAGATAGTTACATATTTGAATTAATTGTTACAACTGGATGACCTACTATGCATTTGGCGGGGAGATAATATAGGTATTCATTATATTCTATATTTATAATTCAAATATGAAAAGTCCTACAGCTTGGATACCTGTAATGCATTACATGCTATAATTATAATTCAAATATGTATAGATAGTTACATATTTTAATTAATTGTTACAACTGGATGATCTACCATGCAGTTGGCGGGGAGATAATATAGGTATTCATTATATTCTATATTTATAATTCAAATATGAAAAAACTTACAAATTAAAGTCTGTAATGCACCACTTGCTACATTTATAATTCAAAAAATGTATAGATAGTTACATATTTGAATACTAGTTACAACTACGTGACCTACCATGCAGTGGGGGCGGAGGAGGGTGGGTGGTGGTGAGTAATAATGAAAGCTATTATACAGATACTGCTAGTATAGGGATTCACAATAACCCTGCTACATTAACAATTTTAATGTGTACAGACAGTTACAAATGGGGTGACCCTGCCATGCAGTGGTGGGGCAGTGGTGGGCAGAGGCGGCGGAAAGATTTTCAAAGTGTGTGTGTGGGGGGGGGGGGTGGCTGGATCGGACGATGGATGGTCGTCGGTATGACGGGGCGACCATGGTTCGGACCGTGGTACGAACATTTTAAATTCCAGGGTCTCCAAACCCCCATTCCCTCGCATCTGAGCGGATATTTTCATAATAACCTGTATGCTTTACCAGATGTTAACAGCAATTATACTGTCTGTGGATTATCTTGTCTTGGGGTGGGTTTGGTACTTCTGTGTTTGTAAGATTACGATCAATTTCAGTTAGTCGTTTTTTTAACAGACTGCATACATTTTAGCATTTGCTGCCACTTACTGTAAAAAATGAGCCGAAATCCATCGGAATTGGATCAGTACGAGAGAAACATAGCTGGCGAAAATATGAGGGAGGCTCTGGATTGGTTGTGTTAAAATATATGCATACAAAAAAAAACATGGTCCGGCAAAAAAGTGGGGGGGGGGGGGGCGGGGGGGCGGGGGGGGGGGGCTTCAGAACCATCCCCCACCCCCACCCCCGGTTCCGCGGCCACTGGTGAGTAATAAAGAATGATGTTATTCAGATATTGATAGTTAATAATAATGTTGGTATTCTCCATATGCTATATTTATAACTCAACAATATAAAAAAAACAGTTATAACTAGCTGAACTGACAGGCTGTGGGGTGGGGGCGGTAACCAAAAGAAGATGTATTTTCCAGCTATTAATAATACAGGTTTTCACCATGTGCTGTATTTGTATTTCAAATATTTAACAATTTTAAGACTATCCCCTTGAACTAGATATTTCCCATCTGTAAGTGGCTGTCCCATCCAGGTGAGTGACAGCCAGATGACTAGCCATGATATGGAAGGAGGGGGTGATGAGTAATAAGGAATCGTATTTCCCAGCTAATGATAGGTAATCAGGTATTCACCATGCTCTATATTTGTTTTTCAAGTATGTATAGAAAGGATTTAGCAATTATCAGACTGATCATATGAACTAGTTATTTCTCAACTATCAGGGGGAGATTCTGTCAGGTGAGTTATAGCTAGGTGATCTGTCATGCTGTTGGAAGGGGTAGATGAGTATTTGGGGATAATTTTATCTAGCTATTCATAATATGGATGTTCACTACATGCTATATTATTGATTCAAATTCGTAAAGACAATTACAACTGGGCCACCTGCCGTGCAATGGTAGGGGATGGGGGATGGAGGGGGAGGGGGTGGAGGAGGTGAGTAATAAGGAATGATATTATTCAGATATTGATAATATAGGTATTCACTATTTACTATATTTATAATTTAAGTATGTGTAGACAAGTATGACAATTACACTAGGTGACCTGCCATGCAGTGCTAAAGGTAAGTGAGCAATAGGAACTGATATAATCCAGATATCGATAATATAGGTGTACACCGCATGCTATATATATAATTCAAAAGTGTGTAGATAATTACAACTTGGTGACCAACTATGCTGTGGGAGGGGTGGTGAGTAATAAGGAGTGATATTTTCCAGCTTTTGATAAAACATCTGTTTACTATTTGCTATATTTTCAAATATATGTAGACCAAATTTGGCATTTTTCAGACTGAGCATATGAACTAGCTATTTCTCATCTGTCAGGGGGGCGTCTCTGCCTGGTGAGTTATAGCTGGGTGATCTGCCATGCTGTGGTAAGGGGTGTAATTATTCATCTCTTAATAATATAGGTATTCAACATATACTATATTTATTATTCAGAAATGTGTATACAATTGCAACTAGGTGGCCTAGCATGTTGTAGGTGGGGGTGGGGGTGATAAGAAATGATATTTTCCAGCTCCTGATAATACAGGTATTAACCATGTGCTATACTTTCAAATACATATAGACAGGATTTAGTAATTTTCAGTCTGACCAAATGAACTATCTATTTCCCATATGTCAGATGGTATCTCTGCCAGATGAGTTATAGCTAGGTGATTTGCAAGCCAGAAAATAAGCAGATTGGCATCTCCAAAATGAGGTCCCCATTGGGTGAATTGAGTGATGCTACCCTGCATAGCAGGGTAGCATCACTAAATTTACCCTCTGTGAACCTCAGTCTGAACCATGCTCTCAAAACTAAACATAAAGAGGTACCCAGATGATAAACTGGCCCACTGTATGGGATATCATCATCAAATTCACCCTCTGGGGATCTCATTCTGCAAATGTCAGACGGCTTATTTTCAGGCCTGGTGATCTGTCATGCTGTGGGAAGGGGGTTGGGGTGAGTAATAATGGGTGATATTATCTAGCTATTGATAATATAGGTGTTCACCACATGCTATGTTACTATGTGCTATATTTATATTTATAGGTATGATTCAAATATGCATTGACAGTTTCTACTGGGTGACCCACCATGGAATGGGGAGGGAGCAGAGGGGTGAGTAATAAGGAATATTATCCAGTTATTTATAATATAAGTATTCACCACATACCATGCATATAATTCAAGTATGTAAGTAGTAGGAGATGTATGAAACGTCCCCCATTGGGGGGATCTCATGGGGGATCTCATATGTGACGTCATAGTCACGTGACCTAGTGACGTCATGTTGTGTTGCCATGGTAACCCGCGTGAGAGGCCATCTTGTGTCGTCATCTCCATAGTGATGCATGGTGTGAGTGCGCATGCGCAGCGCGTGTTGTTAGGGTGACACGTGTTTCCGTCGCCCATTTTGTATTCTGGAGGCCGCCATCTTGGTTTCTATAGTAGCACGTGGTTGCTATGTGACTCAAAACCTTCTAACAAGACAGGGGTATGTTCGGAGGGTGTGTTCGATTGAATCGGAGTATTACGAATTACCCAAATAAACCCGACAATCCCTCCACATCACCAAAATTGACTTTATTTACTACGGATTCCCCATTTTATCGGTGTAGTGCAATAGTACTAAGGGGTACAAGGGGTGCGTTCTTTTGTAGAAGAGTAATTTTTCCCAAAATCCTCATTTAATTACCCAAATAAACCCGCCAAGTTGTATTATTTCGAATTCTTTAAGAATCCCTTTTTTTTATCCCATGACGTGTTATTTCCCTATTAAGAGTAGCACGTAGTGCTATAAGACAAATTTACCCAGAATCCATTATTAAAATTATAAGTAGGACCCATATGTGTACATGAAGGCCATGAAGCTAAGTTCCACCATATACTCATATGAGGATCTACCCAACAGATGTGTCGTACGAGGTCTAATTTACTATCCCTCATTTTGATTTTTCTTTGTACTTCGATGGAAAGTTAAAAAAATAATAACACTAAATATAAATTTAAATTTCTTTTATTCAACAACAAAAATACATCTTTTTATGGTATGTAGATTGTCAGATATTCATAAACAGTCTTTCTGCAGATTGGACATCTTCTGAGTGGTTTACAGCAATCTTTGCACAGGCACAAATGGTTACATGGTCGCGGAGCGACATTGGCTTCAGCTAATAAACACACACTACATTGTGTCCTCTGTGAATCTTCTTCTTGAAATGATGTGTCCATTTCTTCTTCGATGACCATTTCTTCTTCTTTTTCAATGTCCATGAATTCAGGTGGTAAATTATGAATGTAATAACAGTCTGGAGAATATTTTCTGTGTTCTTCTATAACATCATCTTCTGTTTCCCAGAAACGAACAATAATACCACAATGAAAACATTGAGTTCTGTCTCCTGTCCCCAAATAAAAGAATCCAGCTTTTGTCAGTTCATTCGGGGTTTTCACACTTTCACTTTGTAACATGAATTGAAATGTCTTGAAACGATTTTCCTCCAATGCATACTTGATGTGTTTTGGTGGTCTTTGTTCTGTTTTCTTTCTTATTTTTTCTTCTCCACGTAATAACTGCTCCAGTACTGGTGGCGGAACATCACGAAAATACGTTTCGAATGAAACGCTCATTCTCTCTACAAAGTCTCTTGGATTTCTTGTTTCTTGGTTTCTTGATTGATAATCATTCAGTGCCATCCTGATCAAACATGGAATAGTGAACATTCTTCAATCCTTTTTATCTTCATTCTTCTTTGGTTTTCTTTCTCTTTTTGGTTTGGGTTCTCCTATTTCAAGACTTCTCTTCTTTGCAATATCCACTGCTTTGGTCACTTGTTCCCAATCTCTAGTGGTAAACTGGAACCCAACGTCGTTCTTGAACAGTTGAATCTGTAAATCGTTGTTAAGTTTGAAGACGGTCACATTAGTAGACATCCTTCTTCTTTGGCTGTCGAAACACAAATGAGTTGAACACCAAGTGCACAGTTTTTATAGTTTTCCTTCAATGCAGCGACATCTAGTGGCTGGTTTCTTCTATGACGTCATTAACCAACAGGTTATTATCCGTTAGATCAGTGGTAAACATGTTGGATATGGTTTCCATCGGTACACCGCGACAGCGATGTTTCAAGTAAAACAGACAGTATTGTCCACACACTGGTAATGGTCCTTGAAGGCGTTTTGTATTATACTTCCAATATCTGGAATTCTTCTTCAGGAAATTCTCGAATGGTCTGTGTTGTGGTGGTAATCCATAGGAATCACAGTATTCTGCGTTGTGGTGACTCACAAAGAGAGCCACCCAATGTTCTCCTTTTCTGTGGTCTGGATCCGTGTTGGCTATAAAAGCCACTGGTCTGTGATCTGGTAATCTTCTTGGTAATTTGTTTCTTGAAAATACACCCAAACATATTCTCTTCAAACAACTATCTGATCGAAGTGCATTCTCTAACTGCAACGTGTTCATGTTGAGTAATCGAAGATTACTTTTCTATTCTTATCCACTTCTATGATGTTCTGGAATTCTGCATAAACCAGTACGTTGATTGTGGTTGGTAATGGATTTTCGAAATGGACTTCTAGTCTCAAGTTTCCTCTCTTCACCAGATCGAAGTGTTGTCCATGTGATAGATCTGGAGTCAGGTCGAATACGAATAGGGTGTATCCATTTATGTACTCTTCTCGGCTGATGTGGTTTCCTTCATTCTCATACATTTGTCCAGTTCCTTGGAAGAGAGTTGCATAACATCGGGCCACTTCTTGTTGTTCGAATCGAGGTTGTAATGGTTTGGCTGGAATCTGCTGCCCATCCACGTACAATGCCAAGTAATTGATTTTGTAGTTCTTGAAATTATATGGATTCTTTGAAAAGTTTCCATTGAAAGCATCGTTGTCTACACATCCCACTACGATGCGTTTAGGTAGTTGGCCTAAAAATAAGTTTTCTTGTGTAATGCTCAGATTTCCTTTCGGCACTGAAAACACCTTGGTTTCCACACGGTCGATAGGATATTTTGCAGTTGCTTTTGTTAGTGCTTTCTCGTGAGCCATTCTCACGAATGATTGGAGTCTCTCTTTGCGTACAAACATGGATACATCTAGAATTTTGATCTTGTATGTAGCGGTATCGGCCATCAATGCGAAAGCATCTTTGGCTCTATTCATTTTAACATGAACATTAACTCCATTCAGCAAGTAACAAGTTTGGAAAAACATGTCCAAATGTAATCTTCCAGTCATGTCCACGATTTTACTTTTCTCTATAAATTTCTTTCGAAGAAGAAATCCCTTGTTATCATCTGTCAAATCTTCCATGTGTCCGGCCATATCCTTGTACCATAATGCATTAGTCAGTTGTGACTTCTTGGCAGCTGGTCCATAACTCAACAAAGTTTCTATGAAAGCTCTGTAATGATAAGTGTTGTTGGAAGGAGATACCAGTTTTTCATTCAAGCTGATATCGATTTGATTAAATAAGGAATGCATCCATAAATTGACTGGGCCCACTTTGGCATCGGGTGCAATTGAGGCCCCATTGGAATCTACAACCGTTGCTTTAACATACAAGTATGTCTGTGCCAAATTCAAATAATCATCTCCTAATCCTGCAATGTGGAATTCTATTGGACCACTGTTTCCTACAGTCGCCAAAGGCCTGTGTTCTACCCATTTCCCATTTTCCACACTAGTCTGTGTTGGTGGTATGGAAAACAAGTCGAGTTCGCTGTTGACACACTCACAAGATTTTTCATTAATGAGAGACATCATGCACCGAGATGGTCTTGGGTCTGTACAGTTCTCCTTCTTTTTGTCGATTTGCGCGTTTTGCGTGGTGCGGGCCTTTTTATACTTTTCCTACCGGGTGGTTTTGAACCACCAACCACTTCATTCCAAGCTCCTGCACCAGTCTCTTTGACTCTTTTGATTGCTGCCTTTTTTACATTTTTCCCTTCAATGACATCTTCGGCAAAGGCTGCTCCTTTTCTCAATAACTGTTTTCCCACGGTCCTGGCTGTAGTTTTCAATAAAGGTAACACCATATTCTTCAGTCCTCCCAATATACTTCCCAAACCATATCCTCTCTGTATTTGAGCTCCAGAAAAAGCCGGTAGACCATTCCCAGCTTGTTTCATGTAATATTCTTCGTATAATTTGGACTTACAACAGTAAGTGATGTTTATGTGAAATGAAGAGATCTACGATTTCTGAAATGAAGTGTCACAGTCACTTTCCCGAACTCGAATGGTACTATGGCTTCTGTGTCACCCCTTATATACACCTGGACGGTACTGAAATTTTTTCGTTCTACTGGTACATAATACACATTCTCAAATGTTTTAGAGATGATATCCCCATATTTCCCACGCACGGGTAGGATACGAAGAAATGGTATTCTTGTATCTCCTACGACTTGGTCACGAACCAAGTCACAATATACATAGAGTGAATAAAATCCTTGGTTGACATCGGCAACTCTGGAAGAATTGTAAGTTCCTGATTTAAAAACACACTCATTAAATCCCAAAATATTCTGAAGAGTAGGGCTCAATGTGTCCACGACTCCATCAGGTACCGTGATACGAACTTTACCAGTCACTCTATCCAGTTCAAAAACTACCTTATCGTGACGAGGCAAGAGTAATTCTTTAACACCATTGATAGCTCGTATCACATCAATGGGATCCGAATAACGACCTTCCTTGAGAGTAAGTCGGTAATTCTTTTTCGAAGACCAGAACACTGTAACGAAAGCTTCTTCTCCACGAATATTGAACCAAGTATTTGGATACTGAATCTCTGCCAGACCTACTTCCCATTCTCCCGTGAGATTCACTGATTGTGATAACTGAGTGGTGTACGTAGTCAACGTGTTTTCTGGAAACACGTTCATAGAACTATTACTTGGTAGAGTCAAATAAAACATTACTTTTTCTTAATGGTTGGATTTGGTAACAAATATCCTATGCTACTACTCAAGAGAGCAGTCCACAACTTGCTGTCTGTGCTTTGGAGAGTGAGATTAACGACACTGGTAATGATGATGATATACAAAATGATTATTTGTGAAAAATAAGTGATCTCGCTCCTTGGAATTCTTTTACCAAACAGAGGCCAAGAACTGTTCGATCCTTCTTCCATTTTGAAGAAACTTCAGAGGCTCACTTCCTTTTATAGGTGAGCTGACTTTGTTTGATCCACGAATTGAACGAAGTTGGGTATCCCAACCACTTTACGAACAATTCCCTTTTCTTACCTCGACCACGTTTCTTGAGTACGTGTTCGATTTTGTAAATAGTTTTATGTGAAACTCGCTGAAGCTCTTCAGTGTAGAATGACCCTTTCAATATTTCTCCATTATCATCTTGTAACATGTATGTGACTGGATGTCCTTTCTTGATGGCTACTACTGTGAATAACTCTTCGGTCCAATTGGGCAAATAACCTTTCTCAAAAGTTTTCTTAACTTTATTGATTCGCACTCTGTCTCCTACTTTGTACTTTGGTGTCTTGTGTTTTATGGGTTGCCCATACAACCTTTGCCAAACCTCTTCTTGATTTTCAAAGTTCACGGCAATGGGGGCCATATCTATACTGCGATGATGAGAATGATTATATGATTTCACCAAGTTTTGAAGTGGAAAAGTTATTGTATTGTTCTTGGTAAAATATTTCCACATTTTGGTTTTCAAAGTTCTATTGAATCTTTCTACTATGGAACATTTTGTTTCCACATTTTGTGTAGTGAAAAAGTCGACTTTGTGGTCTTTGAGAAAATTCTGAAATTTTCTGTTTAGAAATTCTTTGCCTTGATCAGTTTGTAATTTTTCTGGTTTACGACCTTGTTTGAAAATTTTACTAAAACCTTTCACGATGGAATCACCAAGTTTGTTTTGTAATGGTATCACCCAAGCATATTTACTAAACACATCTATACATGTCAACAAAAATTTTATGTTTTTGTTGAATTTACTTATGTTTGAAACATCTACCAAGTCAGCTTGCCATTGTGCATCTATACCACTAACTATTACTTTTCTTCTAGGAAATGTACGACGAACAGGTTTGTGAAGAGTGTATGTGTCTTGAGTCTCTAACCATTTTACAACTTGTTTGGTTTTTTTCTTGGACGCTCTACGAAGAGCGTCTACTCCACCAAAACTACCAGGCACTTCAGAATCATAGTACAATGCTTCCATGACTGCCTTGTTCAAGTGTCAACTCTATTTATACCTTTTTTCGGTCCACTTTGGCGTTTCTGTTTTCTTTGGTTGTTTTGGTTCCGACTTTATCGGTGCCTGTTTCATAAAATCCCAACGTTCTTTATGACCAATTAATTCTTGGGGTATGTTACTATCTCTCAAAGCTTCGGCCAACATTTCCCATCCCTTTGGTTGGAAAGATTTTCGTCTTCTCAGTAAATCGTTTAGAAGATCTGTTACATTCGACCCTACCACTGTTTGATCTTTGTAGACTAATTCACCCTTCTCATTCCAAGATATATTTGGGTCACTTCTAATACGATTCAACAACAACTTTCCCTTTCTCTTCATTGTCATAGGTACAGAATTGAGAATGTCTTCGTCTTTATTATCTTTCTCGAATTCGACTTTAATTGGTCGAGGAGCCATTACCTTTTGTTGAAATGTCAAGTATCTTTGTAAAATTTGATTATATTGAGTCATCTTTTCATCAGCCTAAAGAAAAGGGGCATCGAGAATATCTCTCATTTCTCTATCCAGTGATGAAACAGCCAGTTCATTCGGTTGTCTTGGAGTCTCTTGTAGACGTTCCAATAACCTTGGTTCTACCAAAGCCATCTTCTTTGCATATTCCATCATTATCCAAAAATACCTTTAACAGCACCCAATAGTACAGGAGGTAGCAATGCCCCCAAGAATCCCCCTTTCTGCAAAATTTGTCTCCTCTTTTTGTCAGAGGTACCTTTGTTTGCCACTGCCCTCACTAGTTGTTTCTGACGAACGAGTTTGGTTCTCTGAGCTTTGGTCAGAGGTACTGCTCCCTCCAGTATATTCGAGGCACAGTCACACAAACAAGTTATCAATTCTTTGTCTGCATGTTTTAGTATGGATTTGACGAGTGCGGGTTTCGATTTAATAAGAACCTTGAGAAGAGCGATGTTGCGCTTGAGACGGTCAGACATGCTTCTGACTCGAGTCAGACTTGTTGCTCCCCTTTTATACTTTTCGGAGGTACACATATTGGGTTTCCCCAGGAAAAATTTGACTTCTTAATCTCATGTGTTCAGGAGTATCTTGTTTGAGATCTATTAAAAGGTAACCATATGGTGTCGAAGTGGCATCTTCGAAAACTTCTCTCAGAAACTTGGAATGACCAGGATACATCTGTGCTGCCAAGTGTGAGATCTGAGAACGATCCCTAGGATTTTTAAACAAGATCATGTAATGACTATTGAGAGCTACAGTCCTATGGACTTTATTTTTATCGAATAAATTTTGAACAATGTAGATCACACTAATGTTACGGTGATGACTACCTTTAGTAAATAATCTAGACACTCGAACATCTGCATCGAGCATCAGATCATCCAATATGACTAAACTATCAGATTTTAATTCTTGAGGGAGACCCTCTACGAATTCTACTTGGGGTAAAGTATTGTATAATGGTTGCCATTCACTATAACACCAAATGATGTGACTTGGGACAGGTGATATAATATTTTGAATGTTTTGAATAGCCCGATTTACAAAGGATGATTTACCACTACCCGTGGGACCACACAATAAACAAGTGAATGGATGCTTCCAACGAGAATCCATCTTTGTTGTTCTATGTGGGTACTACTTCCCTTTTATACCTTTTGGGGAGGTGGCCCCCACTGAACGTGGGGACTACTCCCCCTTTTATACCTTTTGGAGAGGTGGTCAATATGAACCGTCATCCAAAAAAATATTTAAAATTGGTGGCCCTCTGACTTACTGGCTGGGGACAGTTTAAGTTTGTTTGATATTTGTCAAGAAGATAAACATCAAATAACTTAAGCGTCATTACCACCTTTTTTTCTTGTTTCTTCATTTTATACTTTTTTTTCTTCTTTTTTTTTTCTTTTTTATAAAAAAAATCATCTATTTACATCTTCAATTAGAATCCAATTGTAACAGGTTTCTTGATGGTCATAAATTCAATCACCAAATCCATAATACAACGTCTCTGTTCATTTGTGAGAGGTTTCTCGAACATATCTTCATATTCTTTCTGTACTGGTGGTGGATTCATTCCAGAAGTATTATGGTGCCACAGTAGATGAACATCATTCTTGTTAACTCTTTCAAGTGCGTCACTAAAACATGTTATAATCTTCTCTTCTTCAGACATCATTCGGCATACATTATGCTGAATCTGACTTGGGTGATCGACTGTACATCCATAGCATTTTTCTTTCATTACAGCGTCAATGTTCTCTTCGACATAATGAGCATATGCCAAGCAAAGTTCATGCTGCAAGCGAACTTGCCTGAGTTCACTATCAATTTCATCAACGATCAATGGTCGTGGTTGGGTTATTCTCACTGTGATCTTCTTCTTCTTCTTCAAAGGTGGTTCTTGATTTGGTTTTTTGAAGTCTTCATGGTTAGTAGGTTTAGTGTCTTCAGTTAAAGCTCTGTGTTGGGTGTTGATGGCTGCATCTATTTCATCTATTTGGGATTTCAGGGTATTCCATTCTTCTAAAGATAGTGCAATCCCAATCTTCGTTGGATAAGGTTTCTGGTCTTTACCCTCAAAATATCTTCGAACATGTATCTTCAGTTCACCCTGGTACTGGGTGACATTAGTGTAAGTCTGCTTGCTACCAAGTCAGAACATCTTCTCTGGTCAATGGTTCGATCGTGAATGATGCCAAGTCCATTCTTTGTCTAATCTTATATATCTTTGACGGACGTGATTGAAAACATCACACCAGTTCAGCAAATTTTGATTGAGTTTTTGATTCTTGGTTGGGGTTTGTGTTTGTTTCCTATAGGATTATAGGTTAAAGTTAGAAAAATTAGAAAATTAGTATAGAAAGTAATGGGAAAGAAACACAATAGGAATACATTAATCTGATTAGTTAATTAACTTCGATCTGATTGGTCAGTTTGGCGATCAAACTGCAATCTTGATCCTTAAACTGTAGGATATGGCCCTCTGCATTTTATACTGGCTTGGGACAGGTCAAACTACAAACCTCTGTCCTATGGAGATAAGTCAAATAGCTTGAGTGCATTCCCACCCCCTACAGTTCGTATTTTTTTTTTCTATTTCAATCCTGTAAGAAGTGTCCCTCTGCATTTTGTACTGAACTTGGAACAGGTCAAGTTTGTCTGATATTTGTCAAGAAGATAAACATCAAATAACTTGAGAGCATTACCACCCCACAACAGGAAATTTTTTTTTTTTTTTTTATTTTTTTTTAAATTTTTTTTTTATAAAAAAGGTAGAAGGAAATTTATTCAACAGAAAATGATGATGATGAATTGACAATATGTATTACTCCATTGGTAGGGATAACCTAAAACATTTTTTAAACTAAATATAATTGGGTATCATCCGGTTCCAATAGGGGTAACCTAAAGGATACCAAGAATCAACATTTTAAAAAAAAATAAATGGAATGAAACTAAACATAAATGTTTTGAGTATTTTGAAAATAATTGGATATCATCCGGTTCCAATAGGGGTAACCTAAAGGATACCAGGAATCAACTTTAAATATTATTTATTTATTTATTGGTGTTTAAGGTCACATATTTATGCACAATGGCTAATCATGACCGTGGCAGTTTTACGGGTGGAGGAAGCCGGAGTACCCGGAGAGAACCACCGAGCAACGACGAGCAGCTGCCAGCTCCCCAACATCGTAACTCCGCGCTGCAGCACAGGCAGGGTTAGATTGGTTGAAGACATGCGCACCATCGACGTTCAGTACGCCTTAGTACACGGCGTCATCGTGCCCCCACGCGGGCAATGGTGATGAAGTGTCTTGCCCAAGGACACAACGCGGTTGCCGCAGGTGGGATTCGAACCGAGGACCTCTCGGCTTGCAGCCTGCACCTCTACCAACTGAGCCACCGCGCTCCCAATCAACTTTAAAAATAAAATAAATGGAATGAAACTAAACATAAATGTTTTGAGTATTTTGAAAATAAATATAATTAGATATCATCCGGTTCCAATAGGGGTAACCTAAAGGATACCAGGAATCAACTTTTGAAACAAAAAAATATTTTTTTTTTGGTTATACTTAGCCTACACGAGGAGTGTACAACATGAATGATAATTGTTGAAGAATAAATTTCCTTCCATAAACTATTTACAAATATGTACAAGTAATTATTTTCACCCAACCCCATGAGAAAAAAGAAAATTTTCATCTTGGATAACCATCTCTGTAAATATAAAAATAATATTGATTGGGATAATTTGAATATAAGAATTATGCTTACCTCTGGATTTCTGTTAAGATTGTGGAAGAATATTCACTGGTTGTAGAAAAAATTATATTGTCAATGGTAAAGTCAATACACCGTCATCTTGAACTAGTCGTTTTGGATAAAAATAAGATAAGCCGTCTTTCGTCTGTACGTATGTAAACATGTCATTTCCATTAAGTCTAAAGCCTTTATTTTTTCCTGTTCCTGTTTGTTTGTTTTTGATCACTTTTAAATATGTTTCTTTTGTTAAATCATTTTGTCTTTTATTTATTCCTTTACAACTCAGTTTGTTTGATGGGCCGAAACAATAGTAAGTTTTGCTGCACAATCCAATAACCCCCTCTCCCTCCCATTCAATTTTAAAAAGACCCGAGGTTCTTTTATCAAAAGCTTTCCTGACCCTGCAGCATTGAGATGGTATCCAGTTATCTCCCCTTAATTTAGTGTTTACATAATCTTCCATATGGGCATCACAGGCTTCTGAGGGTAACCATTTATGGACTTGGTGATAGAATGATTCTTTTTTCTCTGGTCTGATTACTTTTTAAAGGGAAGATCCAGAAAGGGCTATGTATAAGCTGTCTGTGTCCGATTCACAAAGTTCAAAATCCTTACGATCAACAAAAAAATCCAAAAAACCATAGTAGAACTGGAGCATACGTAACTTGGCATATTGATACACGAAAAAACCAATGTGGTGGGGCAAGTCAAGTTTGATTCTGCTTATATTCATTTCAATTTCATAAAGTTCTTCAGTGAGGGTGTTCAATTTCCGAAAGGCCAGATTATTGATGAGGTTGGACACATTATCTTCATCACAATACACTACATTTCTATGTTTTGCCTTATTAGTGACTGTCTTCCCATAGCCCGAATTACCTAATAGCTTCATCGTGTCAGCTACGATGGCTTTACTTGGGTCGGAGTCCCCTTCCCGTCGGGCCTGTGATACTTGATCACCAAATGTTTGGAAGCACGCCTTGGGCTGGTACTGGATGACTTGATACACCCGACTGACTATCAGTCCGTGCTCCAAATACCATTTCAATAATGGTGTAGCCAGCAAGATTTTTTCGCCAAAGTAGCTACCAATGAGACTACGGCGAGGTTGGCGCATAATGTTGTTGGCTTCAGAGTAAGCCTTCATGTGTGGCCCGACATCTTCCCGAGAAATATTTGTATTTTTGAAGATTGGTGTCATTTCTTCAAAATAGGGCTTCAGTTGGTCGGGTACAGAAATGTCGCACTCCACTAGGCCAAAGATATTGCCTGTGCGGATCTTCTCGAGAAGTTCGCTGGATGTCATTGAACCATCCACCGAAGTCCCAAACTTTTCCCGGAGAAAGGTCTTTAAGTCTGCATCGGTCTTCTTCTGCTGATGCCACTCACATTCCCAGATTTCTATAACATCATACCCAAGGCTCTGTAGGTACTGGGTGGTTCCCTTGTGTTTTCCCTAAGCTCAGACATGGACTTACCCCGAACTGCATTGTGAGTGGCCAATGTACCGTCCTTCATATTCAGATAACATTCATGACCGTGCCAGAAACATCCGTGAAACTGATAAACAGTTTTGGTGTCCTTACACCAACCATCTACGGGCACTTGACGTCTACCAATCTTTTTTCCAGTATCATTGTATTCGTGTCGGATGTGGACACCGTCCCTGGTAGACATATATTCCAACCACCGATGGGCCATCCTACCGTACTTATGGGAATATTCTGGTTTAAAGCCTGTCTCTTCCTTGCGCCTAATGTAGCAACCTGTTGGCATTTCCTGCATTAATGACCATAAGTACAAGGCATTGGCATCATAACTTACAACACCCCCACATCCCTTTGCTTCTGCGCTATACTTAAATTCTCTTATGTTGGTAATATTCTTCTCGTGATAACGATTGAATATAATAGAAGGCCCCCCTACAATATTGTCCTTGATGAGATGATGTAGATCCTTGTTCTTCTCGTTGATGTTCTCGAAGGCTATACCTTCGTCGACGGTACTGAATAAATATTTTAGCGTCAGGCCTGGAACGCTAATACCATCCTTAAACATATCGATCCCCCTTTCCAAGTAAAATTGTGATTGTTTCTCAATAGCCTCTAAGAATGGCTGGACATCTCTATTATTATACCAAATCAGGAAGTTCCTAAATGTCCTCATCCCATTTTCCCCCCAAACTTGCTGGCAGTAAGCATATTCTTCTTCGGTAATGTTTTCCTTTTTTAAAGAGCTATAAAAGGAAACATGGGGAGGTAATTCAGTAGTGTCCAATTTATCAATACAGTCAATCCATTCGTAGGGAAAAAATCCTTTAGTAATGGAACATCCAAAGGCCTTGAGAAATTTATCATAACTAAATCCAGGGGCTAAGTAAATGCAAATATCTAAAAATTTCAAATGATCTGTTTTCAGAACCATAAAGTTGTTACTTTTTTTCACAACAAAAGACAGTGGGTCATACTTTTTCAGATACTCCATCAGTTCTCGTTTAATCACGTTCACATCATGTTTTCCAGAATTAAAACCTAAGGCGGGCATTTCCTTCATGTAACGATCAAATTCGGCAGCTAATTTTTCAAATGGGTGGGGTTTAGAATCATCTGTACCTTCCTGTGTCAAAGCATCTTGAATCATTTGCCTGAGGGATAATATGGTGGCCATGTGAATCTCTTGCATGAGAGAGTAACTTTTCTGAGAAATTTCCATTAAATAATTCAGCATATTTTCAACCAATGTCTGTGTGTCACCATCAGTAATAAAACATTTGGGATTAACAAAACCCGGGACATTACTACATACACTAACACTGAGGGGTTTGTGTTGAGCTTCCGAGACAAGAGTATCAGTTGAAGTGGGGAGAGAAGTTTTATCAAAATAACATTCAAAATCATATGTAGCCCTATAGGGATATGATCGTAAGTGTTCTGGAATAACAATACCTTCTTCAAGTAACTTTTCAAAAATGGTCTTTGGGGTGTGATACATACCACCAACATACTTATAAGACACACCATCAGTACAAGAGAGCTCATGGCGATTCAGTCCAAACCCTGTTTTCCACAGTTTACCACATTTACGACAAGCAAAGGATTTAGAATATTGATTAATGTCAGTGATGTAACTGAAATGTTTCTCATACAAATTGACATACATGGTATTCTCAAAATTCCTATTAGACCTACGTACAATTTTAGCCAAAACTTCATCATCTTCCAATAAAAGTTCAAAAACTTCAATATTCACTTCAAATACTTTTTCTATTTTGGGCAGTTCATCTAATTTCACACCAGGAAAGTTATCGTTTGGTTCATTTGTGTATTTACTATACAGGGTCTGAGTAGTAGTATTCAAAGAATGGTAAGTAGAACCGCTCCACAGGGCTAAACACCGGAATAAACAGAGATTGTCATTATAAACAAAATGGTGGTGCTCATCACTGTCAAGGGCAACAATCGAATGATTTTCCATAATATACTTGGGAAGATTTTCAGGGACTCCACCAATTGGATGATTTTTAATTTTGTTTACATAAAAAGTTACATTGGTTAATTGATGGACGATCCGTTTAGAGTTGGGTCTTTGCTGCCTAGCCCATTCCAAAATATCTTCCTGTTCAAGGTCTTCAAGAAAATTCCCAAAATCTACAGCATTTTCAATAAGGGGTGGCCTATCAAGAACCCGGGCATTATTTTGTGATGGGTGATAAAATTTTAGTTCTTCTGTTTCATTATTTCGTAAAATGAAGCCGTAGCTTAAATTAATTTTGAATTTATTTTTTTGAGATTGAAAGATTGTTTTATTTAGTTCATAATTCATGGTGGATAAATCAGTTGTATCTAGCCTGTAATTAAAAATGTCCTGTATTTTCCTATTAGTTATGTGATGGGTCCGAATAGTATTCCAATTCCTACAATAAATTTCTGAAATTTCATCACTTGTTTCTGCCAAAAATTCTTGATCAAATTCAATGGGGTCAATGTCCAAAACACAGGGGCGGATCCAGGGGGGGTGCTCTGGGTGCTCGAGCACCCCCCCCCCCCCCCCACACACACACACGCCTACTCACTACTCACAGTCATCCAAAAAAATTTGAATTTGCAGACATTCTGAAAGAGTGAGAACTTCATCCCAATCACAAGTATTACTGTAATAAGCATACGCGATTACTGTATTTCCGATCCAGCCTCCAATAATCTATCTTGATTTAATTTCAATAAAATGTAATTGTTATAAGAATGTGCCTGGAATTTAACCAGTTACCAATCACAGCTTTTCCCAAAATGGATAGCATTTGAATCAGTTGACGAGCTGATTCCAATGTCATCCATATATTTACGGTCTTATGGACAAAGTTTCCACGTATATCAGCTCTGTTCGTAAATATATCTTTGTTCAGCTGAATCAGTGATGCTATAGTGACGTTCGCCTTCAGCAAAAGTTTTACACTATGACAGATGATTGAATGGGACAATTTAATATTTAACAAAGAGCATTTAACATTGGTGAATGATTCACCAATGTTAAATGCTCTTTGTTAAATATTAAATTGTCGCAACAGTTGAACTTGCTGGATAATGCCTACAGGCATTCTCTAGTAAACTGAAACAATTTAATGTTGCAGAGCAACAGGACATCTAGTATCCAGACTTATTTCTTCGATAACATGAATAAAATAATTAAGCTACTTACCAGTTAAGATCAGTTGATGGAACAATGTATTTACACAGTGTACAAGTTTGTGCGTTCACATATCACGGTTGAAGCACACAAACTGAGACAGGACTTGGGTGTTTCAGAAGCAGATCCAGGATTTTAAATTGAGGGACGTCGCCCTCTATACTTATATGGTCACAAACTGTTGTGATGCAAGTGTGCAGATACTATTAATTTAAAGTACGCACTGGCTTCAATTATTTTATTAGAATTGACTGGGGCGTGCCTTTGCTTGCTCGAGTCAATTCTAACAAAATAGTTTTCAACGACATATACTTTTTATATCTGATTAATAGACGGGGACGCACGCGGCATGCGTCCCTCTATTTTCTCAGAAATGATTTCTGAGAAAATAGAGGGGCGCACGCCATGTGCGCACCCGTCTAAATCTGCCTTTGGGGTGTTTAACATTTAAATAGTATATGCATCTCAAAGTTGATCAGGAGAAATGTGACCCCCCCCCCCCCACCCCCCACTCGGCCACTCACCCAGTGGCACCAACCCATCCACACATTCACCCACCTACACACACTCATACTTCCTGGAACTTCTGTCGCCCCTGCGTACAACAGGTATGTCATGGTGAAAATTATTATGTTTCTTCCAGGCAATCCCCGCATTTCAGTTAATTTGATGCAAAATCCAGGGGTGATTATATTTGCTTCTTGGTAGGTAACAATTTCGAATAATTATTTTGTTTTTCATTGGGCAGTGTCAGTACCATAATTGTTTTTACCAAATTTCAAGCCAAATCGGCAGAAAATAGGTTTAAGAGAAAGGACAAATATATGACCAGGATACGTCTCAGATAGCATCTGATGGGTTCCTAATTCAAAATTTTTTTCTGGGGGAGGACCCCCAGACCCCCCGCTAATTGCTTCGCGCCTTCGGCGCTCGCAAGGACGGCGCAGAGCGCCGTCACGCTGCGCGCCTTCGGCGCTTGCCGACCAACAATAGCACCCCCCCCCCCCCCCTTATAAAATCCTGGATCCGCGCCTGAAACAGTACGGGTTTTTTTCAGGGTTGTTGCCGGTCGTTCAGAATTCCGTTTCTTGGGGAAAGTAACAGGGAGATGAGCAGTGTTTTTATGCCTATTAAAATGTAAAAGTTGTTTAAATTCCTGTCCACATTCCAAACATGTATATACATCTAAGCAGGTTTTTTTATGGTTGTCTAATTTATCTTTCCTAGTAAATGTATTATAGCAGTTGTTACAGTCAAATGTCTTACCTTGTCCGTGAGCTGTCCTCCTATGTCGATCCCCATTGGTCCTGGCAGTGAATATTTTCCCACAATCCTCACATGAAAATCCAGAAGTCTCCATAATCCTTAGAATAATGAATGCACAAAAGTAGCACAAAACAATTGAATAATCTGAGTACACAGAGATGATCCTTTTCCGTCAAGAGATGAAAATGGAATGAAGCCGACTCCACAAAGTCGCTGTATTTATTTCGACGTGACGGACGTTTTTGAAAACGTCACGACGTCACAACGTTTTTTCATCGATATTTTCATTCTCGATGGGCGTTTGTGTTTGTTTCCTATAGGATTATAGGTTAAAGTTGGGAAATTTAGAAAATTAGTATAGAAAGTAATGGGAAAGAAACACAATGGGAATCCAGAAATCTGATTGGTTGATAATTCTGTTATTTCATTGGTCAGTTTGGAGATCGAAAAAGGAATCTTGATCCTCACATTAAAAAAAAAATAAAGTTATTAAAAACTTATTAAAATAGTGATGGAGGTCATTTAAGGATGTTACTAAAAATAGAAACTATATATAAAAAAAAATAAATGATTCTGGGTAAATTTGTCCTATAGCACTACTCTTATACAATTTATTGGGGGAAAAACAATTACTCTAGTCTAAAGGAACGTACCCACGGGGCTTCCCCTCCGTACTATAGCACTATGTGTTACTCTTAATAGGGAAATAACACGTCATGGGATCCAAAAAAAGGGATTCTTAAAGAATTCGAAATAATACAACTTGCCGGGTTTATTTGGGTAATTAAACGAGGATTCTGGGAGAAATTACTCTTCTACAAAGGAACGCACCCCTTGTACCCCTTAGAACTATTGCACTACACCGATAAAATGGGGAATCCGTAGTAAATAAAGTCAATTTTGGTGATGTGGAGGGATTGTCGGGTTTATTTGGGTAATTCGTAATACTCCGATTCAATCGAACACTCCCTCCGAACATACCCCTGTCTTGTTAGAAGGTTTTGGGTCACATAGCAATCACGTGCTACTATAGAAACCAAGATGGCGGCCTCCAGGATACAAAATGGCTGACGGAAACACGTGTCACCCTAACAACACGCGCTGCGCATGCGCACTCACACCACGTATCACTATGGAGATGACGTCACAAGATGGCCGCTCACGCGGGTTACCATGACAACACAACATGACGTCACTAGGTCACGTGACTATGACGTCACATATGAGATCCCCCATGAGATCCCCCCAATGGGGGACGTTTCATACATCTCCTACTACTTATGTATAGACAGTTACAACTGAGTGACCTACCATGGAGTGAGGGGGGGAGGATGGTGGTGAGTAATGGGAGATTATATTATTCAGATATTGATAATATAGATATTCAGCATCTGCTTATTTATAGTTCAAATATACTAGAAGGCCTTGCATGTTGTAGGAGGGGTAGGGTTGGTGATAACGAATGATCTTTTCCAGCTCCTGATAATACAGGTATTAACCATGTGCTATATTTTCAAATACATATTGACAACATTTAGCAATTTTCAGTCTGACCAAATGAACTATCTATTTCCCATATGTCAGATATAGCTAGGTGTTGTGGGAAGGGGTGGCTTGAGTAATAATGGGTGATATTATCTAGCTATTGATAATATAGGTGTTCACCACATACTTACTATATTACTATGTGCTATATTTATATTTATTAGTATGATTCAAAAAATGTATTGACAGTTACTGCTAGGTACCTACCATGCAGTGCGGAGGGTGAAGAAGGGTGGGTAATAAGGAATATTATCCAGCTATTTATAATATAAGTATTCACCACATACCATGCGTATAATTCAAATCTGTATAGACAGTTACAACTGGGTGGCATGCCATGCAGTGGGGGAGGGGAGGATGGTGGTGAGTAATGGGGGATTATATTATCCAGATATTGATAATATAGATATTCAGCATATGCTATATTTATAGTTCAAATATACTAGTTGAACCAGCATGTTCTAGGCGGGAGGGGGCTAGGGGGGGGGGGGGGTGATACGGAATGATATTTTCCAGCTCTTGATGATACAGGTATTGACCATGTGCTATATTTTCAAATATATATATAGACAAGATTTAGCAATTTTCAGTCTGACCAAATGAACTATCTATTTCCCATGAGTCAAATGGTGTCTCTGCCAGGTGAGTTATAGCTAGGTGATCTGCCATGTTGTGGGAAGGAGGTGGGGTGAATAATAAGGGGCCATAGGAGAAAGTGCCTTCAGCAACGCTATGAGATCATATGTACCAAATGCCAAGCTTTTATTCTGTTGGGACAACATACGATCAGATGTCAAGTACTGGGTAAATAAACCATGGAGGTAAAGCTAATGACAATACTATATATTGTGGCGACATTGACAGGGTTCAACGTACAGACAGTGATACCGAATTTGCTGAGGTATAGGCCAACGCCGAGTTGTCTCAACACTGGAGGAAACCGTTCCTAGACTATACAGACGGTGTCTTCCCACTAGATCAGTTCCCACTAGACCAATAAGCAGACTATCATCTGAAAAATGAGGTCCCCAGGGGGTCCACAGGGGGTCCGAAGGGGGGTGAATTTGGTGATGCTACCCTGCACAGCAGGGTAGCATCACTAAATTTACCCTCTGTGAACCTCAAACTGAATTAAGGTTTCAGACATAAACAGAAGGAAGTACCCAGAGGATAAACTGACCCACTGTATGGGATAGCAACAGCAAATTCCCCCTCTGGGGACCCCATTCTGCAAATGACAGACTGCTTATTTTCAGACTTGAATATCAATAACATTAAATACATATATAAATATTTATAAATATATCAAATTATTGATATAGCATTATTTTAAAAGCAGAAGGCATGAGTTGGTCTAAAGGGAATTGGTCTAGTGGGAATGAACCATACAGACACATCACTAAAAGACTCTTTGAAAGTCAACTGCGCCAAGTTTGTCCCCAGCTTATCTTTTTAGAACTGTTGTTGCGTGGAATTTGTGATGCTGGAGATTTCCAATTGAAATCTGAACATCGTCATCGAGTCCGCGATTCTGAGAAAAGAACAATGAATCTAAAGAAAAAGCATATAATGACATATGACTTGGATCTGGACTGAGGAGAATGTCGTTTACCAAATTTGTTTGATAATATGGTTGAGTGTTGTAATGAGAACCGTGACTCTTGAGTCCATTACGGGTGTGTGGATATGACAAGTGATATGCTTGATTACATTTGCAAGAAATGTTAGTTATATTTTTATATATTCATAATGTGTGTAACATACGGTTACATGTATATGTATATCATGCTATCGTGTGATATTTAGTTACTTATAGAAATTTTTTCGTGTGGGTTTCGCTCATTAATCGATGTTTTCTTTGGTATCCAACTCAAAAATGAGTTGGACACCAAAGAAAACATCAAATTAGAACCCTACACTCAAGCATCGACCCAAAAACCTAAGACACGTCTATTAGATTTTGTGACATAAAGCAAATTTGTTCATAAAGAAAATGTTTGAGTACGGGTTTGTGCATGTGTTTTTATATTTTCTGTTCTCTTTTCTTGTTATTTGCAATAGAGATGTACGGAGCACTGAACTTTTTGTTGTTTTTGCTTGGCAAACACCCATTCCAGATAATTAATTTTCAGATTTACGGTGTTTTCACACCAAGGCTGACACAATTCTTAATCGGTTTTGCTGTGAAAACACTGTCAACCTGTGAATTAATTAGCTGGCTCACCGATCCAGTTACACATTATCAGAGATAATTTATCGTATCCTATAATTCACAAAATGTGAAATATAAATGTTCATTTCAACTTACCCTGTCCTATTTGGTCATAATTGTTCTATATTAAACATTTTACGGAGATTGAACGACAAACCACAGATAAAATGAAAGTTTATTTCCAGCTACACCATTTCTGCAGCTCGGGCTCAGTCTACACTTTTTAGTGTGTCCCGATTGTGGGATGATTAAAAGTCTGGAATGATTACTGGAACAATACAAACCAAGCTCCAGCAAAAATACCCGTTGAAATTGCTAATCAAAGCAGTTTATGGGTGTTTAACTGTAATTTTTTTTTTTTTTGGGGGGGGGGGGGTGGGTGGGTACCAAATTTCAAAAAGGGATGGGTGGGTGCCCAGGAGTCAGAAAAAAAACTGTTTGCGCCTTGTGTCCGAATATTTTTCCTGACCTCAACCACCCCCCCCCCCCCCCCCCACCCCATCTTCCCTAGTGAACATCGATTTTTCAAACTGTTCAAATAGAGCAAATCGACTTCTGATATGATGATATGATGCACTGGTAAATCGACAGTTGCAAACAAGTTAACCATGGTTCGTTTTTGGACGACTTTGCACTCTGCTACGCCAAATGGTATCAAACTCAGCACCGCCAATACCCAAGTCCCGGTTATAACTAGGAAATGAAAGACCTCTGGCATCGACCTGTTTCCCGTTCAACAATTTACTTAAACCTTAAACCTAGTAATGAAGTCATCTTCCTCGGCGTCAAGCTAGGCGACAATCTGAGCCTTACCAATCGCCTAATTCCTTCAGTCTATAAATTCCCCGTGGGTATCCCAGGAAGAGGAGCCGTTCTTCTTTACTCTGCTGACTTTAGCCTGCTGAACAGGTTGAGCTCAACTGATAAAATAGGATCCGGTAACCAAGATCTGTGGTGGAGGTCCTGTAAAACAGGCAGCATTGGTGTACACGATTTGCTAAACTTGGCTTCATACGTATGCTGCGGTCATAGGTGTTGGCTGTGACCTTAAAAATCAAATAAAAAACATTATTAATCGGATAAAAATTTCATGCAGCAAAAACACTATGGACCCAACAGATATTCAACATGAAAACTATTAAAAGCTTTCATAAGTCCAGGCTAGACTGTGGGAACATGGTCACCAACGACCTCTGCAAGTCAAACCACAACGTGTCTAAAATCATGCTCTGTGTGTTGCGTTGTGAGTTCCATTTGACAAACCCGTTAATCGACTCCACAAATCAGGAAACACTGAAATTCCACTTTGGCAATGGCCGAGATATCGAAATCTGATGATACTTGTAAATAGAGTGTCTCACTGGGCAAGGTTTCAGCATCCTCCACAAGCTTCTTGTCTTTTTGCTGGCGTGTCATTTCAAATTGACACCCAAAAAGGAGTCGCAAGGTATCGATTCCTCATCCGTCGCCCCCAAGCGTCTGTGAGTATAAAGCTGGTTTGTCTCTGTATACAACGTTTTAAATTGAAAAGAAATATCATGGTATGTAGTGTAGGCCTCTTTGAATCTGAGAGTAACTTTACTTAATAACCGTTAAGTGCAAGTTTATAAGAACTATTATACATCAGTTGCTAAATTTCCCCTGTGAGACGATAACCAAAGCCTGTCAGTGGGTTGGAAGTCCTTTAAGTGGACAGCTTAGGTGGAAGCGATTCTCTAAAATTGACTTTATACCAATGTTGTGGCCACGATATACCATATAGATGCTGAAAGTGACATTGAACACAAATAAATAAATAACTGCTGCTGCTGCTTTCTTTCCATGTTTGGAGAAAATATTAAGTTTAAATACCTGTACTAAACACCCCCCCCCCCCAAAAAAAAAGGTCAAACAACAACAACAAAAATGGATGTAATGTTTCAAGTGGAAAGGTTAACTGATTAGAAAGGTGAGGAAAATATTTGTTTTCAGGAAGGGAAGCTGCATAAATTTAATAATATTCATGTGCGGAATATGAAGAGCTTATTTTTACTTCATTTTCTCTTTTTGAATATAGAAATAGAATTATTTGAATTTTAAAAATGAAGCATGTGTGGTTTTAGCCAGTCTCAACTGGTGTTTTCTTTTGTGCATCTAGCTTATTATCCCAAACTGTTCGGTTTTACCTGGTTCCATTTCAAAGAAGAGTTTGTGTTTGTATACTCCTGAATATAGACTGGCGTGCCCTGTTACGCGAAATAGAACACACCTGCCGGCAATATGGTGAGTTGACAACAATGTTGTTTCATAAAATGAGATAAATGGTTTTGTAATTTTTTGCGGACTGAGACTGTCCGAGAAAAATAGTTAAAGAATATACCGTTCAGCTGGTTAGAACGTAATCTGCTGTACCTATATTATAGATCTAAAACTCTTGAGATCTCCTCAAATGCTCATGCAATTTTCTCAATTTTGCTGATTCACTGCAAGTCTGCATGCAGAATCATAATCACCCAAATGCAGCTAATCCAGCTATGCCAATAATATGAACTTTGGTAAAACCAAGAAGCGCGCGCAACTCACAGTGTTTTTCAAACTATAATGACATAAACTTAACAAAATTTAAAACAGTGTTTAAGGGGTCGTCCAACAAAACATTTTGCGTTGTCAACTAATGCATGTACATGATGCTGTCTTGTAGATTTATTTCCCCCTAAAAACATATCAGACCTGCAATATAAAAATTGGCCTCGAAACGTATTGTCGAAAATTTATTGTTTTTGTTTCGCTGGGGTGCTATGATTGTGGAACGGAACTTCGGTTTTGGAAATGGTAATTCGTGGACGTTTGTCAGACAGTATGTCACTTCGACATCTTAGGTTCGTAATAACTGAATGAAAACGACCTTTGCCACAATCCGACCTGTGCGTACTTTTAAGTTTCAACAAACGGACGTGTTGTTGATGCTTTTCATTTGGTAACTTTGTTCCAATAACACGCAGTGTCGGTTTGAAGTGAACAGCGTTTTGCACTTGCAAATGCAAAACAGATAAATCACGTGACAGAATACTCCGCAGAATCGAACAACAGCGGGATCCCAACAGCCAGCCAGCAGACGATGAAATCCAATGTGCATATATGGGAACATTTAGCTTTTCGACAATTTCTGTCATTTAGTCAGCAAAGCAAACGACAGTTGAGTTTGTTTGGAAAAACTTTAATTTTGAAAAGCATGTTCAATAAATTATTCACAGTCTGCATGGAATGATCTAAGGAGAAATCTCGCATTACACCGTTCGCTTTTTAGGGGGCGTCATTCGATTGTTCGCTTCTGAAAACGAGAGCTGGGGTTCCCCATGTTTTTACTTCCGGTTTCCGGTTTAGATTGGATGGCATAGCATTCCTTGGTTTTTCCAATTTCACGTACACGTTGTCTATTAGGCTTGCTTCAAAGCAGCCCTTCGGGCTGCTTTTGCGCGCGTTACTAATCCTCTACAATAGGACGTACTAAAAGAAGAACGTAGACGACCCTCCAAAAATTAAGGGGCTTATTGGAAAAATGAAAGCACAGAAGGGTTGATTCTGACCTAAACCAATATGTGATTGTGAAATAATATAAAGTCATTAAACTTAAACTAAAGTAAACTTTAAATAGGGATTTTAGTCACGTGACTTTTTCTGTTGTCACAGCGAAAAATGTTCAATGTTCTGAATTGGAAGTATGATTAAATTAAAAATAGAAACAATTCATCACCCTTACTTGTGTCAATATGTTCATAAAACATCTTTTAATAACATGGCCAAGTATTATTGACAACAGTGCGATATTTTTTGAGAAATTACCACTCGAACATTGCGAGTTGACGTTCAGTGACAAAATGGCGTTTTGTGACCGTGTTTTTCCAGTCAGCTGTTTTAGGGGGCCTTGACATTTTCGGATTTCCGCGAGAGATGACATCACTTACGGCGGGAATGTCTTCACATTTGACCTCTGGAGGCTTTGCGCTACAAAATGATAGGTGTTACATTTTTCTACGCCAATTATTTCTATTTTTTTCGACTTTTCAAAGATTTTGAGGATTTTTTCCCCCAATAAAATAAAATTTCAAAAACATGTAACATCCGGAATAATATAATTTGGTATTTCTTTTAACCCCCTGAAATATTATTTTTTCGATTGTTCCAGCCACTTCACGCGGAAATAGATTTGAAAATGGGGATGCCCGTCAGTTTCAGTGCAAAGTTGCTCAACTGCAAATTCCAGGGCGCGATGACGTCACACGCATAACATTGTTGTTATCGAGGAAATCCTTTCTAGAACGTGTATTTGTCCAATTTTCGTTAGTTTTATCGCGTAAAAAGCACAAAAATATATAATTTATTGAAATATTATTGAAATACATGTAATAAGTATGTCATCTGAATAGCTCTTCAGAAAAAATTATGAATTTGTGTGACCTGGTCCGAATTGCCATGATTTTTGAATTGTGTTAAGACTTGGATCATTTTCATTTCAATTTTTTCTCAGCCTAATTTATATTTATTCTGTTGGGGTTAGGGTGCCAGACTTGGATTTTCACCAGGCCTATCAGACCAGACCTGGTAATCAGCCTCAAAACATTTCTCACCTGGTCGTCAATCTGTCCAGACAAGACGCAAGCCGGAAAATGCATCTACCACAGTTTAAATTAATGTTCATGAAACTGCTAAGTCAGTTCTGAACAGTACAACTCAGGCCTGGTGTCCTCTTTTACCTGGGCCATTGATCAGCCTGGCCACGGTTCTAAAATTAAAGCCCTGGGGTGGGGTGGGGTGGGTAAGTTAAGACCCAACCTTTTAGTCACAAAGTTTGCTGAGCAAACAAAAAGCAAAATGTAAGGTGGATTTGCATGTGTCATTGTATGGAAGGAGGGATGGGTGTAGGGATATGACTTGTCTTGCACAGGCAGCTAGGCTGCAGTATAACAACACATCCATTACTAATAAGCTTGGCCAGTTCATTTTATGTGTCTGTGTTGGTCTATTTGCTATTTTTTTTAATAATCCAGGTAACAGAAGTTTGAAAATTCCATTAATTTCCAGTTCCACTTGCCCTTCCCCCCCCCCCCCCCCCCCCCCCCCACACACACACACACACACACACAAATTTCGAATTGCTTAAAAATAAAATACTATGATGTATGTACATTTTACTGAGAAAATCTGCACTTCACCCAAGCTCTTCACCCCCCCCCCCCCCCCCCCCCCCCCCCCCCCCATGCAGGCTATACTCATCTGAATCATGGATATAATGAACATGTTTAAGGCATGCATTCTGGTCTGCATCCTGCAAAACCATTTTTCATTTGCAAATCTGTTGCTACAGTTGACCCACATGTATTCAAGGTGTGGAAGGAGGCAGGGAATGGGGCAAATTAAGTTTTGCTGTGTTTATGGGCACCTCAGTTATGGTTTCATTTTCTGAAATAAATCAGATGGAAACACTGAATTTCAATTTGGAAGAATAAAAAATACTGACTGAGTGTGAACCTAAATGTTTAATTTGTTGTGTTCAAATAATGGAAGGGGGGGGGGGGCATGATCCATAGAGCTTTAATTAAAACAGCCTCTTACTGTAATTGTTTGATTAATTAAAGCTTACCTGCAGTTTACATCACACTTTTCATTTTCAAAAACGCAGACATAATCTACTTGCAATTTCTTCCTTTATTGTCACATGATAACCTTCAACCCCGTGATCCCTTCAAAGTCACAACAGAACTTTATTCAGACAGTATTAGCGTTGGAATAATGGGCATGTGTTTGGTGGTCATCTCTACTCATGTGCAGTAATGTATTAAAACAAGTATACACTACAGTCCAGTTGTTGGTACAAATATAAGTGTACTGAGTGTGTCACTTTTTAGGGGGGGGGGGGGGGGTTGGAGGATGGTGGTGAGGTTGGGGGGGGGGGGGGTATGCAGACAAATTATACACTTTAATTTATTCACATTTTTTTAACAAAACTAACACAAACACAAATTTTCTCAACACAATCAATATTTTTATCATGCAAAAAAATTACACAGTGATTAAGTAGTCATCCATCCTCCTCTTAAACCCTCACTGTACATGCATATTGTTGTTTTCGAAATGAATATTGTTGTTTTTGTTAATATTCCTCATAATCATTGTCCCAAAGATCTATAATTATATTAAATTGCTTCATAAGTTTGTACATGTAATAACTTTCATTTTGACACGTTGATAGAAGGGCATTGTTATACCAAACAGCGGAATGAATCAAGAGATCTGGTATGGTTATATCGATCATACACGCCTTGGAAAAAATATGGCTTGTTGTCCTGATGAATCCTGATAGCAATTTTAGTCCAAGACATTTAATGCAAATAAGGTTTAAAAAACTAATTTGAGTAGAATTAAAATTCTACTGAATTGTCATTATACCTTGACAATTATTTTTTTTGCAAGGCAATAAAAATACAAATATCTTTATTAACTATATAAATCAGAGCGAAATTGTTTAAAAGAAAATGGGATATGCAAATGAGATACTAATTAATTAGCTATATTTGAATTAACTATGATTCTTTTCTGTAGACTTCACTTTTAGAGCTGCAGTATCAAAATGCCTGCAAAAAAATTTGAAAACTCCAACAAAATACACCTAATATAACAATAATATGCCGATTATTTAAATTCTTTAAAATATGTAAATTAGATGCAAATGAGATCAAAAATGTCTGTTAATTTTGCTTTTAAGGTTCAATAAACACTTTGAAATTGTGTCATTGTGGATTTTATGTCTGTAAAATGTTTAGTAAGTAGGCAATTGTTCCTTTAAATTACTGTAATTCAATTTTTTTAAAATATTCAAATTATGCAAATTATATGCAAATTAAGTGCTATTTTTTATGCTTTTTCAATATTTTTTCAACATTTCAGACAGGTGATCAAATGGTCTTTCCATAATTGCTGAAAGAAATTGTTTGCCATGCAAACTTGTGAATTTTAGGCCTTCTGTGTTGTTACGGTGTGGAATTATTAATGATATTGGTAACAGAAAGAAATCTGAGAATCAGCAACAAAACTATGAATTTAACTATTCTGAAATTTAATTAAAAAAAATTAATATATAAAAAAAAATGATACAAAGATCTTTTACACTAATTGGCTTACAGAAAATAAAAAAATACAATGGTACTTATCAATTATAGAATTAGTCCAAAGTACAGTTTGACAGAATCCAGTAATCCAGTGGCGAAGTATCTTCTGAAGAAAGTTACCAGCTGGTAGATGTAGTATTAAATCCAAGAATGTCTCTCAGAAACAGTATCCCGTAGATTCGTAATAAAATTTTCACTTTGAAATTTCAGCAGTCTCCAATAAAATATAATAAAATGCTCTGCAAAATTCAAATGGAGTAAAAATCCAAGAAGTATTGGCGCCACAGGTAATTTCCAAATAATCCAGTAGAATCCTGGCTTCTCACAAAATAATATTATTCTGTTTCACAGAAAGTATAAATTCTCTTTTCCAAGACGAATAGATTCTCTTCAAAATTCTCTTTTGGAATCAATCTCCAAATTCACAAAGAAGCACTGCTTCTATAATAAATGCACTGTTCTGAAACAATAATATTCTCCAATGGAAATAACTGAAGTGAGTCTTTTTGAAAGGCTTTCTAAGAATGAGTTTTTGAATTCTGTTGACAAACCTTTATATAGTAACCAGATAGAATGTCCCAGAAGAGGAAGTTTCTGCAATGTTCTATTAGTTTCTGGGGGATTCTGTTAAAGTTCAAGTAAACAAGGTTATTGACCTATTTAAACAATTAAACAATCAACAGCTATATGTACAATATATCAGTGTAACAAAGATGTAAACAAGGTCACTGAGTGCAAAAGAGTTAGACCAGTCAGAAAATGCAGCAATAAAAAAAAATATCTTTCTCATATAATTATCTACTAAGGATATATCAATCTCAATATAATATGGGGGCTATAACACACCCCGCCTTAAAAGAAAAAGTTTGAAGGTACTGAAAACTTTTTACATAATTTTAGCAGACTCTGACTGGTTTACAATACACACACACCATAATCTTCACAATTTTTTTTTTTTTAATAAACATATATACACTTGAAGTGAATAGGGACCGATCATATCATTTTAAATTAGGATATTCTGGAAAGAGCATCAGCTACAACATTATCTCTTCCCGAAATATGCCTAATCTCTAAATTATATTCTTGAAGGGCTAAACTCCACCGCAATAATCTTTGATTCTTGTTTTTCATTTTATTGATAAATGTTAAGGGGTTATGATCGGTGTAAACTGTAATTGGACATTGGGTGGTTCCTAGATACACATCAAAATGGGTTAATGCCAAAATTAGAGCCAAAGTTTCTTTTTCTACTGTAGAGTAATTCTTTTGATGTTTGAGAAATTTTCTGGAAAAATAACATACAGGGTGATCAATACCTTGGGAATCTTCCTGGGCAATATACCCACCTGCTCCATTGTCACTTGCATCTATGAATAATTTGAAGGGCTTTTCATAATTGGGACTGGCCAGGACAGGGGAATTATTTAATAAAGTTTTTATTCTGTTAAAGGATTTCTGGCATTCCTCAGTCCAAACAAACTTAACCCTTTTGCTCAATAAACTGGTCAAAGGGGAGACAACATCTGAAAAATTTAAACAAAATTTTCTATAATATCCAGCCATGCCTAAGAATCTCATGAGCTCTTTTTTAGAGTTTGGTACTGGAAAATTTACAATGGCATCAACTTTAGCCGCAATCGGCCTCACCTGCCCCTGCCCAACAACATGACCTAAATAATTTACAGTTGCTTTGCCAAATTCTGATTTTACCAAGTTAATAGTTAGGTTGGCTTGGGTCACTTTGTCAAAAAATTCTTGAATATGCTTTAGATGATCAGCCCAATTTGTATCTGTGTGTATAATAACATCATCAATATAAGCTTCACTGTGATCTAGGTCTGCAATTAAGTGGTTAACCATGCGCTGGAACGTTGCCGGAGAGTTTTTCATGCCAAAAGGGGTAACTTTATATTGATACAATCCAAATGGTGTAACAAAAGCAGATATTTCTTTTGCTTTTTCTGTTAAAGGGACTTGCCAATAACCCTTTAACAAGTCAAATTTTGTCACAAATTTAGCATGGCCAAGTTTGTCAATGCAGTCATCAATTCTAGGAATGGGATAATTGTCTGTTTTGGTGAGGCTGTTCACCTTTCGGTAATCTGTACAAAATCGGTAACTGCCATCAGGTTTTGGGACGAGTATACAGGGCGAACTCCAGTTGCTATGGCTAGGTTCTATGATATCATTGTCCAGCATATACTGTATTTCCTTTCGCATGATCTCAGCTTTGAAAGGGTTCAATCTATATGGATGCTGTTTGATGGGATTTGCCTCTCCTACATCAACATCATGAAAAATAACAGATGTCCTACTAGGCACATCGGGAAATAAGTGTTGATATTTGAAAATTAAATCAACTAAATCTTTTCTTTGGTCAGGCAGTAAATAATCTGTTTTATTTTGTAGATCTCTCAGGACATCTGAGTTCTGTAACTTCAGAGGTACATTTTCGCCGCCTTCATGAATATCCTCTACAGGATTTTCCAGCTCATCCATGTGGGTGACTGTTGAGACTGGTAAAGAGTTTGGTTCTCTCTCATAATAAGTTTTCAACATATTTATATGGCACAGCTGAGTATTTTTGAGTCTATCAGGAGTCTCAACAACATAATCAGTATCACTGATCTTGTGCTTAACAATATAAGGGCCTGAATATCTTGCTTGTAAAGCATTGCCCTTTAAAGGGAATAATACTAGCACCTTGTCCCCAGGTTTAAAGGTGCGAAATTTTGCCTTTTTATCATACCACGTCTTCATAAGACTCTGGGCTTTCTGTAAATGTTTATTTGCCATTTCTCTGGCCTGGTGCAGTTTTTCCTTAAAAGTGGACACATAGTCCAGAAGAGAAATTTCAGGTGGCTCTTCCCCGAGCCATTTCTCCTTCAAAGCAGTGAGTGAACCCCTCACTGAGTGTCCAAACACTAATTCAAAAGGGCTGAATCCCAGAGATTCCTGTACAGTCTCACGGACTGCAAATAAGAGGAGATGTACTCCTTCATCCCAGTCCTTCTCATTATCCTCCCCATAGGCCTTTATCATGGTCTTCAGTGTTTGATGAAAGCGTTCTAGAGCTCCTTGACTTTCGGGATGATAGGCACTTGATGTGTACTGCTTAATTTTGAGCTCATACATCACCTGCTGAAAAATGTTTGACATAAAATTTGAGCCTTGGTCCGATTGTACTGACCTGGGTAGACCGAAAGTCGTGAAAAATTTTATCAAGGCCTTAACTATAGTCTTAGTTTTAATATTTCTTAGAGGAATAGCCTCAGGAAATCGTGTAGAAGCACACATGATGGTAAGAAGATATTCATTTCCAGATCTTGTTCTAGGCAATGGGCCAACACAATCAATAATAATTCTACTAAATGGCTCCTCAAAAGCGGGGATTGGTTGAAGGGGAGCAGGAGGAATCTTCTGGTTGGGTTTTCCTACAATTTGACAGGTGTGGCAGGTTTTACAAAATTCGACAACATCCTGTCGAAGCTTGGGCCAGTAAAAACACTGTTGAATACGAGAGTAGGTTTTCCTAACTCCCAAATGTCCAGCCATTGGATTTTCATGAGCCAGGCTTATTATTTCATTCCGGTATTTAGTGGGGACAACTATTTGATAAATAACCTCCCAATCACTATTGGAGGGTACTTCTGGTGGTCGCCATTTCCTCATAAGTACACCAGATTTTCTGAAATAACAGACAGGGGAGTTTTGGGCTTCAGCCTGTGTTAGAGCCTTTTCACGTGGCTCTGCAAGGTCAGGATCACTTTCCTGTTCCTGAATTAAAGAAGTCCGGGAAATGACATTCAAGGAGGTCCCCCTATCACTCTCAGGTGTAGTGGCCTCTTTACAATTTTTGGAGGAGTCATCACACTGACTCAGAAATGTCTGAGACAAATCAATGTCTTCGGAATCCGTAATTCTGTGACTGTTCTTATCCTCTGCTTTGCTGTTTAAATCAACACAATTGAGGTTGTTATCAACCTCAGCTTTCTTTGCCATGGACCGAGTCACAGCACATGCTGGAAAAGCAAAAGGAAAACATTCCTTCAAATTAATAATACTTTCATCTGTGCTCGGCTTATCCACCACTTGAGGTTCTACAGTGACTTTGTCACCAGCTAAGTCATTTCCCAATAATAAAGAAATACCTTTTACAGGTAGAGTAGGTCTGATTCCTACTGTCACAGTCCCATTTACTAAGCTACTTCTTAAATTTATTTTATGAAGTGGGACCTTTAAAGAGTTTGACTCAATACCTGATATTAGAACTTGTGCCCCTGTAGCACTTTCTTCAGAAAATGGCAAAATGCCTTCTAACATTAATGACTGAGTAGCCCCTGTGTCTCTCAGTATTTTTATTGGTAAGGAACAGTGCTTATCCCCATCAAGGGAAACAAAGCCTTCAGAAATAAATGGCTTATAATTTTCTAAAGCGTCTTGCTTTATAACATAATTTTCAGGGCAAGGAGCACATGCTAGTGCATTCTGTGAAGTAGAGGACTCATTTTTCCTTTTTAACAGCCAGCAATCAGATAATAAATGACCTGCTTTCTTACAATAATTACAAGTTTTAGTTGAACTGTTGGGTCGTAATGGTGTAGGGCTGGCATTGAATGACTTATTCTCATTAGGCTTCCGATTAAATTTAGGTGGTGAAAAGTTTGTAGGATGGGAAGGATGATTGGAAGGATGAGTTTTATCTGAAGCTGGTCTAGGTCCACTTTGGAAAGAATTCTTGTGGGGCCAAAAATTTGTGGCGTTACGACTCATTTTATGAGTTAAGGCATAGTCATCTGCCAGTACTGCTGCTCTATTTAATGTGTCAACTTTTTGTTCATCCAGGTGGGCCTTTATATCTGAATGTATCTTTCCTTTAAACTCCTCAATCAGCATCATTTCCTTTAATTTTGTAAAATCTTTCCCTATTTCTTTTGAGTGGCACCACCTGTCAAATAAATTTTGCTTTTCTCTGGCAAATTCCACATGAGTTTGATTTTCATTTTTATAATAATTTCTGAATTTCTGCCTATATGCCTCTGGAACAAGTTCATATGCCTTAAGTATTGCCTCTTTAACAGCGTCATAATTGTTGCTTTGCTCAGAAGATAGAGCGGAATAGATTTCTTGGGCCTTCCCTTTCAAAACACTTTGCAGTAGCAAAGTCCAGACATCCCTTGGCCATTCTAAACTTGTTGCCACTTTTTCAAAATGTGAAAAATATTTATCAACTTCTTTTTCTTGAAAGGGGGGAACTAGCCTAACATGTTTAGTTGCATCAAATCTACTTGGAGAAATTACATTTGAGCCTTGACATTGAGATTCTAATTCTTTTATTTTTATTTCCTTTTGAATTTCTAATTCTTTTAAGTGCATTTCTTTTTGAGTTTCTATTTCCCTTAATTTTAATTCCCTATCCTCCTTTTCTTTTTGAGCCTGAATTTGTATTTGTTCCCTTTCCTTTTGAGCCTGAATTTGTTCCCTTTCTTTTTGAGCCTGAATTTGTTCCCTTTCTTTTTGAGCTTCTAATTCTTTTAATTTAATTTCATTTTCTCTTTCTTCTTTTTCTTTTTGGGCCTCTAATTCTTTTAATTTCATTTCATTTTCCTGCCTTTTCATTTCTTGTTGCATTTCTACTCTCTTTAGTTCTAATTCTAACTTTTTGAGTTCAAGGGCATCAGTAGGTTGTGGTTCAGAGACAGGTGACCCAGACTGAGGCAAAAGACCCTCCTCAATATAATGATTAACAATGAGCTGTTTAAGTTTATGCTTGTTCAGACCAGGGGTGGCAGGTAATTTTAGACACTGAGCAAGTTGAAATAAATCCTTCTTCTTAAGAGATTCTAAAAGGGCCAAACTAGGAGATCTTTCAAATTCAGAAATAAATTCTGTCACAATAAATACCATGATGAAAAGGTTTGCTGGTTCTCAGATTATATAAATAATAATACTGAAAGTTTCTAAGAAAGTTTAAATGTTTTGAAAGTGAGCCAAAATAATAATTGAAATATGCAAATAAAGCTTTCTCGTTATCTTATATTCAATCTCGGCAACGAGCCCCCAATTTCTGTTACGGTGTGGAATTATTAATGATATTGGTAACAGAAAGAAATCTGAGAATCAGCAACAAAACTATGAATTTAACTATTCTGAAATTTAATTAAAAAAAATTAATATATAAAAAAAAATGATACAAAGATCTTTTACACTAATTGGCTTACAGAAAATAAAAAAATACAATGGTACTTATCAATTATAGAATTAGTCCAAAGTACAGTTTGACAGAATCCAGTAATCCAGTGGCGAAGTATCTTCTGAAGAAAGTTACCAGCTGGTAGATGTAGTATTAAATCCAAGAATGTCTCTCAGAAACAGTATCCCGTAGATTCGTAATAAAATTTTCACTTTGAAATTTCAGCAGTCTCCAATAAAATATAATAAAATGCTCTGCAAAATTCAAATGGAGTAAAAATCCAAGAAGTATTGGCGCCACAGGTAATTTCCAAATAATCCAGTAGAATCCTGGCTTCTCACAAAATAATATTATTCTGTTTCACAGAAAGTATAAATTCTCTTTTCCAAGACGAATAGATTCTCTTCAAAATTCTCTTTTGGAATCAATCTCCAAATTCACAAAGAAGCACTGCTTCTATAATAAATGCACTGTTCTGAAACAATAATATTCTCCAATGGAAATAACTGAAGTGAGTCTTTTTGAAAGGCTTTCTAAGAATGAGTTTTTGAATTCTGTTGACAAACCTTTATATAGTAACCAGAAAGAATGTCCCAGAAGAGGAAGTTTCTGCAATGTTCTATTAGTTTCTGGGGGATTCTGTTAAAGTTCAAGTAAACAAGGTTATTGACCTATTTAAACAATTAAACAATCAACAGCTATATGTACAATATATCAGTGTAACAAAGATGTGAACAAGGTCACTGAGTGCAAAAGAGTTAGACCAGTCAGAAAATGCAGCAATAAAAAAAAATATCTTTCTCATATAATTATCTACTAAGGATATATCAATCTCAATATAATATGGGGGCTATAACAGTGTGAATTTTCATGTTTTTTTAAATTTTTATGCTAATTATATGCAAATTAGACACAAGCTAAAAATAGAAAATCTGGTTTGCAATTTTCACAAATTAAAAACACGTAAAATTGGCAACATTTGGTAAAAATTTTGAAACTCTATCTCGAGTTTGTTTTGTTTTATGAATGTTTTTGTGTTTGCGAACTCTGTTTTTTTGCTTGAAAAAGGTCTCTTTTTGGCACGTTTTAGCCTCACCAAAATAGCATGAAAGCACTAGGCTCCTATGACAAAAATATCTGTCAGCCAGCAACCTTCAAATTGTCATATCTCAAAAAATATTTGGAATTTTCAAATTCTGAAAAAAGTGTGTTACTTCTCATGCTTTGTAGCACAATATACCACTAAAATTAGAGGGCTGTCTACATATTGAAAAAATCATGTAAAATCCCTACTTTAAACATTATAATTTATATGTTTATCCCATTTTATTTTTGGCAGGCATTAGTACCACATACTAGGTCAGCGATCTGAAGGTAGTGGCTTCCACTCTACGTTCAGATTCCTCCCATTCAATTCTGTAGAAAAAATCCCCATCAAGTTTTTATGGGAACTCAAAACTCGAAAATAGTGATATATCAAGCTTTCGCCCTTATCACCTGCTGCATTTGACAGTAGTTCAGCGATCTGAACATAGTGGTTACCCCTCTACATTCAAATTATTCCCATTCAATCTATAGAAAATGTTTCCATCAAGTTTTTATGGGAACTTAAACTCGAAAATAGGAATATATATATCAAGCTTTCACCATTATTACCAGCTGCAATCGATAGTACATGTATTTCCTTGCATTTGGGCAGAGTTTATTGATCCAAACTATGTTTTATCCTTTAATTATTGTTATATGAATACTCTCGAAGCGTCAACGAATGTTTTAAAATCGTCCATGTTTTTGTATAAATATAAAACAGTAAAAACAATAACCAGGTAATACAGCCGAAACGAATAGACCTTTTCATTGATGCCGAATCGGAAATTTGATCGCATTTGCGCAGAAGGGGTTGATAACCTCCTCTGTGCGAATGTGATCGAGTTTGATAATCTCTGTGCGAGTGAGATCAAGATTCCGATTCCGCATCAGTGAAAAGGTCTGTTCATTTTGGTGCCATTACCGGGTTTTTGTTTTTACTGTTTTATATTTATACAAAAAAATGGACGATTTCAAAATATACGTTGACGCCTCGCGAGTATTCAAATGATGATAATTAAAGGATAAAACATAGTTTGGATCAATAAACTCTGCCCAAATGTAAGGAAATACATGTACTATCGATTGCAGCCGGTAATAAGGGCAAAAGCTTGATATATATTCCTATTTTCGAGTTTTGAGTTCCCATAAAAACTTTTTCTGTAGGATTGAATGGGAAGGATCTGAATGTAAAGGGTAGCCACTACGTTAAGATCGCTGAACTACATTTTATAGTACATGTATTTCCTTACATTTGTACAGAGTAAATTGATCCAAACTTTCTGTTATCCTTTATCGACATTTTAAAATGTCATCCATGTTTCTTTTCGTCTGTATCGGCTATAAAATAATAACCCAGAGTTGCGCCAAAACAAATATCGATGCAGAGACGGAAATACGATCGCATTCGTGCAGAGAAGGTCGATTATGATCCTTGTGTGAGGACATTTTATTAGGAGTTACTGTTTGTGCATTGATATTCGTTTCGACATCAACTCCGGGTTGCGCAAAAAAACATGAGCGACATCGAAGTGTTTGTTGACGCTCCAAACGTTTTAAAATGTCGATAAATAAAGGATAACATAGTTTGGATCAATTTACTCTTCACAAATGTAAGGAAATACAAGTACTATCGAATGCAGCCAGTGATAAGGGCAAATGCTTGATATGTATTCCTATATTCGAATTTTGAGTTCCCATAAAAACTTGATGGGGAATTTTTCTACAGAATGGAATGGGAGGAATCTGAACGTAGAGGGGTAGCCACTACGTTCAGATCGCTGAACTATACCACATACATATAAGCAAACCACAGGGAAAGCATTAGTACCACATACCTTTTATATCCAGATGTGACTGTTTTAATTAGTATTTACATGTATGCTTACAACCACCATCTCCATGAGTTTCCCGACTAATTGACAGGTAGATTTTTAGGTTGACTTTCCTGAAAATCGAGTCGACTTTGATTAATCGACCAATCGTTTCAACACTAGTTCAGGTTTGTTCAGATCCATTCCTTAGTGTTTTTCCATAAAATGTGCCTTTCATTACTTCATTCCTTTGTAGTGTTGATGAACTATGTCTAACTGAATTTGACCCCAAATGCATGTACTTCTTTCAACCACTTTGGCAGGTGAGCGATTAAAGCCCCTTGGGGCCTCTTGTTTCTGTTTCTAGAAGCAAATGTGCCAATTTGTTCCTGTCTTAGGTCACCCATTTTTAGCCCTACTGTTTACAGTCTAGGCTGTAGTCATGACTTTCGTCCATCTGTCTGTCCATCTGTTAACATTTAGAGTTTTGGTTAAAGTTTCTGGTTAAAGTTTTTTTAGTCAAGGTTTAAGTTTTTTTTTCTTTTAATTTAATATTAATTACATGTACTATTGATTGTATCATACTCATTATGTTTCCTGTTATGTGGGGAAATATTTAACCCTTTTTTGTATAGCAATTTAACTTTCAACTTACAGGTTAAAGTTTTTGGTAAAAAATTTTTTGGTTTACAAAGTTACACCTTTAATTCTTCAAACAATTTAGTGCAATGTCTCTGTTTCTCATTTGGGACAATGTCTACTGTCTACTGTCTACTGAACCTTTCTACAGTGATTTTCATTAATATTGGCATGATTGTAACCCCTTTTAAACATGTTTTCAGACTTAGTTTCTTTGTATTTGAAATTTGGCTTTGCCCCATACTTTCTTACCTTAATTCTTGCATAGTCAATGCAACTTAATGATTGCATTTACATCAATGATTTATTTTATTGGTTTTAGGAAATATTGAACCCTTTTTTTTGCAGTCAATTTTACTTAGTTTTCCCAGCTTTAAGTTTCGGATTCAAGTTTTACTTTTCAAGGTTGTACCTTTTATTCTTCAAACACTGTGTTACAACATCATTGTTTTTCATTTGGGGCAAGGTCTACTGACACTGTATACAGTGGTTTCAATTAATATTTGTATTAATTTAACCCTTTTCAAAACGGTTTTCGAATTTAGTTTCTTTAAATTTGAAATTGGGCTTCTAACACATACTTTGTCACTTTTTGTTCTTGCATGATCAATACAACTATTAATAATTGCATTTACAGACATGATTTCTTTTACTTGTATGCTGCTTTTTTTCTCATTACCTGAGCTTCACAGTTTGAAATATAAAGAAATGCCTTCTGCAGCATACTTCTGTTGTTTTACAAAAGTAATACAGATTGGAAGGAAATGGGAGTTAGGGACTTTGATGCTGTGTCCAGAACTTTGGGGGAGATGGGTAGAATTAATCCACCCCTCTCTCCTCCCCATGTTATCCTGAAAATAAATCCAGTTCCAATTATATGATTCGCTTCAATTTTGATATTACCTTTTTATACGCCCATTTGTAAAAATGGTCATATTATGTAAATGGTTTGTCCGTCCACTCATCTGTCTGTACTTCCATTTGTCTGTAAACAATGGGTTTCTGACCGATCACTCCAGTTTGGATTATTTGTTTCAAGCAAAGTTCCGGCCAAGTTTGCATATGGGTTCTGCATCCCCCTCCCCTCCACACAAACACACACACACACATGGCCTATTTAGGCAACTTTTCAAAAAATGCATTTTGAAGGGTAGGAAGTTATTAAATGCAAACAAACAAAAATTGACTACTACATGTATAACACACCACCACACAACCACTCCCACCCCCACCCCTGTGTCATTTAGGCAATTATTCCCAAAATGCACTTTGAAGGATTGGGAGTTGTTACATGCCCAAAAAAAAAATTGACTCCTAAAGCCCAACAGTGTTTTATGTACTGCATCTTTAACCCTTTACCTAACACAAGTTGAAGCCAACAGTACAAATTATTTTTTTGAAACATCAGATTTTTTCATTTTTTACTTCTAACCATTGCTTATTAGTCCTTATTGGAACAAGTTCATCAAGCTTGTTCCATTAATAGGTCATGAGGTATGTTTTGGGATAGAGAAATGAAAAAAGAAAATTTGAATAGCATTTTTTGATTACACGATTGCAGATATGGCTGATTCATTAGTTAAACGGTTAACAAAAAATGGCTCAGACTATTTTGTGTCTAAGCATTACCATTGCTGGGACAGTCGGGCTGTATGTATGACATCACTCTAGTTATTTTTATACTGTACCAATGACCCAGACTTAGCTGGTGCTAACTCTAACAAAACCAGGGCCAAACACAAATTTTGCCCCCCAATCCCCAAAATTTGCATCCAAAACAAAAAGAAATCATGTCCTAAAGGACCTCCATACTACGCCTCTACTGCGCATGCGCAGTGACGCAGACGTCCCGAAATTGGCGCCAATTATCATTCTCTGTTTGGCCCTTCATCAGTCAACATCTCACTGATCTTTGTGCTTGTAAATCTCAGTTTAAAGGATGCCAGACACGTAATTTTTAGAGAAAATGTGATTCTAAGGAGGATAGAAGGAGGAGAGGAAAAAGAAGTGACAAAAAATAATCAGGGCTGTACTTAAAATTTTTTGATGAAATTATGTTAAGTTGCCTATTTTCGAGGCATGGGCCTCTTGTTGTCATTCTTGCTAATTGTTGCACTGCTTATTCAGTGTTTCCTCTTCCCTAACCTTCTAAAGTCCCCCCTTGCAATTCTCCCATGCTTTTGGCATATTTTTGAGAAATTTCATTTCTAAAATTTCCTGGGAGAGTTGCTTGGTTACAGAATGTTTTCTGTTATTTTCCCCATAGTTACGTTTTCACCCATGGGTGTATAACGTTTGTGTTCTGCATCTTCCATCTGATGTTCTACAGATTCTCCCCTGGGAGTCTCTGTTTTGCATCAGATAGAGTGTAATTGATGACTGATTCCGGGCCAGTTTTTTCAGTGCCTGGAGTCATGTTTTCTGGTGTTTTTACACTGTTTGTTTTCATTGGCAACAGCCTTTTTTGAGGGGGGCTGTTTGCCTTTGCTGTAGTTTATCTCACTATAAGATACATTTATATTATCCGAAAGTGTCTCATTAATTATTTAATATAAATTTAAAATTTTTGACCACACTTTGCCATCGGATCCATCGGGGCTCAACGTTACTTTTCAGCAACTTGGGCTTCGCTGAAAAAATATTTTTTCAAAATTATTTTGTTTTGCAATTGTTTTTTCATTTATTAATGGATCATGTTATTATGTATCTTTGTGTCAGGGGTTTTTGCGAGTAACTACGACTTATTGTTGTTCTTTCACAATGAAGGGACATTGTTCAAATTGTAATAGGAAGAAATCTTCCTCTGACTTTCATGATCATTGTATTAATTGTAGTCAGTGTTCTCGCATTAATCCCTGTCCTATATGTGAATATTGGGATGAGAAACATTGGAAACGTGTGTCACGATATGTTGTTTCTGGAGAAAGAGCGATTCCGGCTCTTTCTCTGCAAGGTCACTCTACTCTCTCAGTTTCTATTTCAGAGGAACCAGAACAGGGTGATGTTTCCATGTTATCTTCTTCAAGTGTGCGTCCGTCGTCACAAATGAATTCAGAGCTAGCGGCGAAAGTGCTCATGGAGATTAGACAAATGTCGTCCGCTAGCTCGCCCGGTGTAGCGTCCATTCACCGAATGGTTCGGCAGCCGGGTTCGTCCGATGCGGTCCAAGAGGAAATTTTGGGTGATGCGAGCACTATAAACATAATAGATGCACACCCAGTGACGGCGGATAGTAAGCGAGAACGGAGGAAGCCTTTGAGTCCGGTTCCTAGCTCGTCCAGGTCCAGCCGGGCCGCGAGCGAGAGAGGCCCCTCTCTCGTACAACAACATCTGGGACCAGATGTTGTGGTACAAAATGTGTCTTTAGCGGAGCATACGTCCGTCGCTCGGGACGCTCCGTTGTATAAGCAGTCCGCAGAGACTGTTAAGGCTTCCTCTTCTCGTCAGCGCACACGACCGCACCTTGGCTGCATGACCGCTGATATATTACCAGCTTCGCCGATGAAGGATTCTTCGGCGACCAGGTCACACCATCCGGCAGCCAGGGATTCGAGACCGATGGACTCTGGACGTTCGCATAGGAAAAGTATGCGGGAGCCATCTGATGCGGAGCTGCCCTCGGCGAAGCAGCGAAAGACTGCGCCTCCGCAGGTCTCGACGCCGGACATTCTTGTGCAGATAGCACAGCTTATCGCAGCATCGCAGCATCCCAGCAGCCGACAGAAACGGTGTCGGATCGTGAATTATCCGACGGTGCTGGGTCGGTACGCTCCGCCGAAGCATCGGGGGCGGACGACCGGGAACATCATGAGGTCCGTCCGGATGGTGAAAGGGATACGGATGACTTGGAGCTATCCCTTTCGGAACAACATAAAGCTGCCGTCGACTTCATCCGGCACTTTCTCCCTCAAGTTGTTCCGTTGGGCCAGACTGCTGCGCTTCCGGACAAGAGAATTATAGCGTCATTGGACTCTGAATTTTTTGAACGGTTCAGGGACATCGCTCCCGAGTTTCCGTCGCAGTCCAATAATGTTGCAAGAACATTTGAATTATTGAACGACGCTATATTTAAACTTGCTTCCAGGACGGGGAAAGCAGGTTTCTTGTCCGCTAATACTCTCAACCTGCCTTTCATTAATGCAAGGAATAAATTCGATACGGCAGGACAGGGTATACTGAGAGTTCCTCTGCGTATGGACGACGAGGCAGAAGACTTAGAGCTATCATTACCGTCATCAGCTTCTATTCCAACCGCTGTGTTGGAAACAGCTATTGCGTCTAACAGAGCCAATTTAGATGCCTTATCTTACGCAGATCACCTTACTAAGGCGTTATCACTGCACCTTCAGAGGAAAGAGTTTCAGGATATACAATCCTCTTTAAGACTTCTTTCAAGGGCAGTAGCTTTTTCCACGTGTAACTCCGCCCTTTCAGTGCCAAATCTGGAGTTGGTTAGACGTGACGCAGCCCTAGCTACATCCACACTAGTGGATTCTAAGGTGAAGAACTCTCTTAGAGTCACTTCGGTCTCAGGAGAACTTCTTTTTGACGGCAAGCTTTCCGCTATTTATGATAAAATTAAAAAGAAAGCTAATGATTCTCTGTTGTTCAGATCTGCTCCTAAGAAGTCGGATACAGCAGACACGAATAAGACAGGCACTTCTGGGTCTAATGCGCCCAAGAGAGGTTCCTATAGAGGTTCCGGTGCGTCCTCTTGGTCTTATTCGAGAGACCGTCAGGATAGCGACTCTCGTTCGGGACGTCCTTCAGGCCGGGACAATCGGTCGGACGCCCCGAGGTCGACGAGGCGAGGTGCGGGTCGTGGAAGACGAGGTTTCTCCTACCGCAGGCCTCGCAGGTCCAGGAGGTGATGGCTTAAACCTCTATCGCGTTCCGGTTGGCGGAAGGTTGTCGAGCTTTTCACAAGAATGGGCATCGATTACGGACGACCCTTGGGTGAGAGGAGTGACTTCGGAAGGTCTAAAGATATCCTTCAAACGAAAGCCTCCATTAACTCGAAGTCCAAAGTGGACTCATCTTCCGTCAAATCCACAGAAAAGAGACGCTCTGTTATCAGAGGTGCAGTCTCTTTTAATGAAGAACGCGGTAGAGGTCGTAGAAAACCAGGAATCTCCGGGATTCTACAGCCATCTGTTTCTGGTTCCGAAACCAGACGGCTCGTTCCGTCCAGTCATAGATTTGAGCTGGATAAACAAGCTGATCATCGCTCCGAAGTTTTATTCGGGTGAACGATTATGCAACGAGCATAGATCTCAAAGATGCGTACTTTCACGTCATGGTACATCCGACATTCCGAAAGTATCTATGCTTCGCAGTCCTAGGAGTGGTGTATCAATTCCGGGCGATGTGCTTCGGATTGAATCTAGCACCCTGGGCTTTCACTCGGGTAATGAACTCGGTAATGATCTACTTCCGAGCTCATTCGTCTGCGGTAACGTCGGCCTACCTGGACGACATTCTTCAGAGGTACGGCAACGAGTTAACGCTTCAGAACGATGTTCAGAATCTTCTTCTATTGCTCCGACGTCTCGGTTTTATAGTAAACGAGGAGAAGTCGGATCTGGTGCCGTCCAAGTCATTCACTCATCTGGGAATGAGCTTCGAGACGCACAACAATCTCGTTCGTCTGCCGTTAACCAGAGCGAAATTAGTCAGTTGTTACGCTCGCTATTGTCTGCACGCAGACAAAGTCACGGCAAGAGAATTTATGAGACTGATAGGTCTGTGCGGAGCCGCCGCGGATCTCATTCCGATGGGGCGGTTACGCACACGTCCTCTTCAAATTTTCCTGACTCAGAATTGGAGTGTGAAAATTCATTCGCTCGATGTAGACGTTCTCTTGTCAGATCAAGTGAAACAAGAGATACAGACTTGGGCAAACATTCAGTGGTTAACTCAAGGAGTTCCGCTGCAGTTGCCGGATCCGAGTTTTACCGTTATGACGGATGCCAGTCAAACAGGTTGGGGTGCATCATTAATCCCAACGGATTCGAGATGCCAGGGTCTTTGGGATCCGCAATTCCTGTGCAAGCACATAAACATCAAGGAAATGATGTCAATTTGGCTTGCGTTAAGTCACTGGATGGACATTATTCACGATGCTCATGTCCAAATCCTATCCGACAATACGACAGTAGTGGCGTATATATGGAATCAGGGAGGCACTCATTCAGTTCCGTTGTTCAATCTAACGGAAAGAATCCTTCTGTTTGCGTTAGAACATCACGTTCTTCTTTCGGTCCGTCACATACCAGGTCGTCTGAATGTGCTAGCAGACTCCCTTTCACGAAAGGGTCGCTTGTTGCCGTCGGAGTGGACTCTCAACAAACAAGTATTCAATCAGATTTGCTACCAATGGGAACGGCCAATGATAGACTTATTTGCGACACATCTCAACAATCAGTTGCAGACATATGTGTCTCCGTGTCCGGATCCAAGAGCTTTTGCAGTAGACGCTCTGTCGATCCTTTGGGACGGAATGATAGGATATGCGTATCCTCCAGCGCCGTTAATTCAACAAGTATTGCTAAAGATAAAACAATCTCAATGCAAGATTCTGTTGGTAGCATCTCTGTCGCCACAGAGACCGTGGATAAATCTACTCAGGTGTCTGTTGTGGGACCTACCGCGGAAGCTTCCTCCACGGGAGGATCTTCTTTCGCAGGGGAAATCGCGCCAACTCCATCACAACCCGCAAGGTCTCAACCTTCACGTTTTTCCGTTGTGCGGTCCTTCTTGCATGGCAAGCACTTTACAGGACGAGCAGTGGACGCGATTTCTAACTGTAGGAGGACCTCCTCTTCGCTAAACTATGCGGCTAAGTGGAAGGTTTTTCGTCGTTGGTGTAGGGATCATTCTGTAGATATATTCGATCCCTCTATACCAGACATTGCAAACTTTCTAGTATACTTGTTTGACGAAATCAAACTGCAGCCTGTTACTATAAAGGGTTATAGATCTATGTTATCTGATACCTATGCACATCATGATAGTTTACAAATTGGATCTAATGTCTCTTTATCGAAGTTGGTTAGAAACTTTTCGATAAATAGACCCAGAACTCTTAGATTAATTCCTAAGTGGAATTTAGCTTGGGTTCTCCTTAAATTGAAGGAAAAGCCATTTGAACCTCTTGGGACAGTAGATTTCAAATTCTTATCTTATAAGACAGCTTTTCTCTTAGCTTTCTCTTCTGCCAGAAGAGTCAGTGAGCTTCATGCACTATCGGTGGATGATTCTCATTATCGTAGTGTTGTGAACACTATCACCTTCACTACTAATGTGGGTTTTTTAGCTAAGAATCAGGCTCCTAATAAATATCCGGAACCTATTGTTATTAAGGCTCTTCCGTCTTCAGACGGGCGTAGGCCTTTACTCTGTCCTGTTAGAGCACTACGTATCTATAAACAGAGATCTCAGTTTATCAGAAAGGGACGGAAACGTTTCTTTCTGTCTTTGATGCCTAATAGAAAGGACATTTCAGTCCATTCTATTGCTAGATGGATTAAGTTAACTATCCGTACTGCTTATGAAGATTTATCTTCTTCTCAGCAGTCTGTGCTTAAGATTTCTGCTCATGAAGTAAGAGCTCTTTCTACTTCCTGGGCTTATGCTAATAGTGTTGCTATAGCAGATTTAATGAAGGCTGCTTATTGGTCTCAGCCATCCACATTTACGAATTTTTATCTCAGAAATATTGAGTCCATTTCTGGAGACCTGCATTGTTTAGGTCCGTTATCTGTTGCTCAGAATGTCGTCCACTAAACAGTTGCAACTATAGTTATGCAGGCTTTCTGTTCCGGCAGTGACTCCGTCCGGCTGCCCTCTTCGCTCTGGGCTATTTGACCCAGGGCAAGGGGAAGGGTGGGGGCTGGTGTTCCCTTAGGTCACCTGCTTTATAGTGAAAAGCAAGGGAATGCCTCCTCCAAGTCAGTATTTCTGAGTCGCTTCCGGGATGGTTTTAAAGTGTAATATTAATGTTTAAATTCATTCATGTCTTATTTTTAAAGTGTAGCTCGGTGTGAAGCATTTGTATATGTCAAGTGTCAAACGGGCTTTAATATACAATACTCGGACACTTTTAAATGACTATAAAGAGTCTCAATTCTCTGGACTACTTTATTTATTGGCTTGCTTTAAAAATAATTAGTATAAGGGTTATACTGGATGTTAATAGAGAACATGAATGTTATTGTGCTCAATTATTAAGGGTAGTGTATCTTTCTAATTTAATATTAAATAAGAAAGATACATGTAAAGCCTAATACTCCTTTTCTCCTTAAGGGGTTACCTCTTTACTATATAGTTGAGCTTATTGGATTTTCCTCTATGTCCTAGGCCCTCCAGCCTGTTTACTATTCAGCTAAGTCTGGGTCATTGGTACAGTATAAAAATGTTAAAAAAGTTATAGTAATTTATATATTTTTTATACTTACCAATGACCCAGACGGGGATGGCCCTCCCTGGAGTTGGGAACTCTTGCCTCCCCGCTGATTACATAGCGCTGACCAGGCACTGCCAGTAAGAATGATAATTGGCGCCAATTTCGGGACGTCTGCGTCACTGCGCATGCGCAGTAGAGGCGTAGTATGGAGGTCCTTTAGGACATGATTTCTTTTTGTTTTGGATGCAAATTTTGGGGATTGGGGGGCAAAATTTGTGTTTGGCCCTGGTTTTGTTAGAGTTAGCACCAGCTAAGTCTGGGTCATTGGTAAGTATAAAAAATATATAAATTACTATAAATTTTTTAACTTTTTTTAGTTTTACCCGTCATCGGAAGCAAACGGTGTTGCATTGGTAAAATCACTTTGGATTTTTCCAAAACTTTTTTTTCTGTGGCAAATCTGTTCCTATGTGACAATCACTTAGGATATTTTTTTAAAATTTAACATTTTTTTTATCCATTTTAGCTCGCCAACAAAGATGTGTGAGCTTACAGGCATTCCGCCGGGCAGTTTTTGGGTCCGGTAAACGGACCCATTCCCCCAAAATCAAGCAGCAATTTTTCCCCCAGAAGTTGAGTTTTTTCCTCTATACGTTTTTCTTAAATGTATTCAATAAAGTTGAAATCGTATACAAAAGTCATTCTCTAGGCTAGTATCAGCATTACTATTGAATCCTCAAAGAAGCAGAGGGATGTGTTTATTATTTGCCGGGATCGTAACTTCGACTACCGGTATTTATAGAATGCAAGATATTCCCAAAGTTCGGCAAAATTGTGGTGACCTCACGTCACCATAGACGAATATATCAGCCAATCGGTGCTCTTTTTATTTATATCTCCTGAAGACATTTCCTGCGGCGTGTGTGAATGTATTTTACTTTGGCAGATCAGTATGGTTGAAAATTATTAATATGTCACATAAGGAGGGGCATTATGTGAAGAAATTAAAATCGACAGATGCTAAAGGGTCGCACAAAATCCATGATTTTTTTAAACATCCGTCCTCCATTCAAGATAATCAATTTAAAGCTGTCGAAACTACGCCTGTTGCTGAATTTTCACGAAAAAAATGTTTTGACCAGTAGAAAGAGAGAAAGAGGGAAATAGACAAATATTCACTTTCAAAACCCACCAGAACGCGACATTGGAGTCTAGAATTTTAAAATTTTCCTGGGGGAGAACCCCCTCCCGACCCCCGTTTAATCCTCGTGCCTTCGGTGCTCGGAACAGAGGCCTGCGGCATCTGTTAACTATGCCCCCATATATAACTCGCCCCCCCCCCCCCCAATTTTTTCCTGGCTATGCGCCTGCCATAACCACAGTCATACAGTGGCTACACCATCCCCACCCTATTCGAGCTGGGCTAATTTCAGTTTAGGGGGGAGGGGGGCCCAGAGAACGAGGAATTCTGCCATTTTCCCACGAACTAGTAGTTCGCGGGAAAATGGCGGAATTCCTTGTTCTCTGGGCCCCCACTAAACTGAAATTATAGATCCGCCACTGGTAAGTGAAAAACATTCCGTTTACAGTTTGGTGGATAGCCGCGGTCTCGCGGGCTACCTATAATGAGTTCTGTTCTATTCTCTCCAGTCTTTCCGTTGAAGTCATCTCCTTGCTGTTAAAGGTTACCATCACTGGGACGTTTCATGGGTGTTTAAAACTAAACTGGAGTATTTTTCTACGTTTGTCGCCCACGGGTGGGGACATACTAGCTAAATTTCTTTTGCTGGGAGCAGGCGGTCTCGCTCACTGCCCAGCGATATGATCTGTTCTCTTAGGAGTCTTTATTTTCAAACTGTTTCGATGATGTTAACTCAGTGGTGTCCATTCTCTTTTCTATCCACAAAGCTTTCAAACGTATCAACAGTGAACTGTTTACTGTTGGTATGTTTGAACGTTTTGTGGATAGAATTGAAAGGAGGAGCAGTAGATTCCGCGTTTATACAAACCAAAAGGTTCATAGATTGAAAATCGCTCTCTAGTGATATGGTTTGTCAACTCGCAATCTGAATTCCGTATGGTCCTAAGCGACATTATTAAAGGATGTCCAACAGGACAATTCGGAATTCGGGTAGCGAACTGTTTGACTGATAATGATGAGATGATCATACTGGTCCGAAACGACCACCGATGCTGCAAATCCAGTACCGATGGGGCGAATAGACTGTGGTGCCATACGACCTTGTTGCCAAACGACTTTTCCCCAACAAAGTAGGGTCGATTTAGAAAAAAAAATGCTAGTTTGACTAAACTTTTAAAACGAAAACAAATTTTGTTTCGTTCTGCATTTTCAATTATATACGTTGGAGCATATTGGGTTGCGTAAAAAAAGAAGTCAAGGTCGCAGTCGCTGTGGCGCCGTCACTGTCAGAATTCGTGGATTCGTGTTGTTTTGCGTTTGTATTTTTATGAAAAATTGGACCAAATGTCGTAGTATTGTATGTTCTGTAAAAATTTTGAGTATTGCAGAGGAAAAAAATACATGTTTTCATCTTCAATTATTCAGCATTTTTGCGAGAAAAATGCTCCCAGAGGCCACCAGAGAGCACCTAGAAATCAAAATTTTCTTGGGGGGACAACCCCCCCAAACCCCCCTATATTTGCACGTGCCTTCGGCGCGTGCAACAAACGCCTTCGGCGTCTGTATTTTATTTTTTTTCCAATACCGGACCCAAAAATTTTCCCCTCGCGGAACCCCTGGCTTATGTCATGACCCAAGCTCGTTGGCATCAACACTTGTGTTAAAGTTATTGTAAGAGTTCACTTTGACTTTCCACCCTGTTACCATTCACCTCATACTGTTTCTGTGGCTTACAATTACCCACAGACCCTTATCAAGTGATATTTTTTCGACTTTTAGAGTGTTTTTGGCAAGTTACACTTTTTTATCTGTGTGGAAAATTTCTGACCTGTTTTTGCTATACATGTACATGAGCGGAGGATTCCACCGGTATGTTGTTGCTTTTATATTTCAAATATGTGTTAAATGCAGCAATATAAGACGACATTGATCCTTGGCCAGACATTTTTTGGAGATTTTGGTCTTTTTTAATGCAATGTTAGACATTTTTGTAAGTGTGGACTTTAAAAATTTCTGACCTGTTTTGCTATATATGTATGTGATCAGACATTTTTTGCAGATTTGTAATAAGCCCCGGTTTATTGTATACCATGCGTTGTTGAGCTAATGGGGATGCAAACCCCCCTCTTGTTTAATTTTTAGCTCAACTTTGATGTAGACAAATTTGAGGTTTGTCATGGCCCGTTGTCTGTCTGTCCTCCTGTCAGCAATTCAATACGGCTCGGGTTAGAGGGTATATTTAAGAACTGATCTTCACGAAACTTCTTGGGTACCTTTGTTATCATCTTGGGACAAGAACGAGTGTTTTTGAGTGCGGTGCGAAATTCAAGATGGCTGCCAGTGGCCATTTTATACCAAAATTAGGTGCAATCAGTTTTTTGTACAGAACTTCGATATGAAGATTCTGATTTGAATAAATCTTTGTGTGAATGTTTCATAACATGGAATACATCAAATATGATACATACTTTTTTCTCGTGCATAAATTATGCAAATTGGATGAACTTTGATTTATTCAGTGCTACTTATACACAGGTAGTGCACATGTCAATATGACTCAGGCTAGAGGCTGTATTTATGAATGGATCTTCACGAAACTTTTTGGGTACCTTTGTTATCACTTTAGGACGAGAATGAGTGTTTTTGGGTGCAGTCCGAAATTTCAAGATGGCCTCCGGCGGCAAATTAGACAAACTTTGATTTATTTAGTGCTACTTATACACAGTAAGTGCAAATTTCAATACGGCTTGGGCTAGAGGCACCTAAGTGTCACCCACCTTTACAATACTTCACCTGTACGTTTGTTAAAGGCTACAGTCAGTATTTATGTACAGACCTTTACAATACTTTACATGTACATATACCTTTATTATCAGGTCATTACCTAGATGTGTGTCATTGCTGTGGTAACATTTGGTTTACAAGTTTACCAGTACATTTAACCAGGGATTCCACCTTAGGGGCAAGGGACTCTTTCACTTTGCTAAGTTTTCTCCTAGACCCTCAATATTTTTTGTTAATAATTACCTAAAGTTGTAAAGAAAGTAAATGCCATCATTACAGTAATGTAACAAACTTCAGGTCCAGCAACATGTAAATCCGGTATCTTCAAGGTTCTGTCAGCATTGAAATTGACGATTAAAGTAGAATCGAAAGTGGGATTCTTAGGAGGGGTGCTAATAATAGACATCTTGTGACTGTGTCAACAGCAACTGTACAATTAAACCAAAAATGAAAGTAGGATTGTGACTTGTGGTTGTTTTGCCTTAGAATGCTTGTGACATACACTTGATACATGCGCAGTAGCGCAAAGTGAGTATGAAAGTGGCATGTTGTATAACACAAAAACTGTGGAATGATAGTCATATACATGTAACAATCTATGTAATATTTTCATGCTCTGCGTGTGTCAACTGTTTCAATCTTGATTATTTACTGCAGTAACATTAGCATTCAGGGGAATAAATGAGCTTTTATATCGAAAGTCATATACAATATTAATGTGGCCTAAAAAAAGGTTAAAAATCTGTTTTTCAGGCCCTCCCACATGGTCCTTTTGGCGGCTGCTGCTCTCTTTTTATAACCAATGCAAACTTGAAAAAATAAAAATTAAATGGTTTATGTCTGATATTTTACCAAGTTAATAAAATTGATAAATTTGTCTCTTGAGTTCAACAAGGCTTTGCAATGCTTTAGCTATTCTGTAGATTATGAGGCCAAAAACATAAAACAAACCAAGAATATGAACTTCTTACGGCAAAGAAATCATTACAAAAATAAAAAATAAAATGAAAAACTGCTCGCCCGCATGCAATTTTACAAAAACCTGTCCTGAAAAACAGAAGATCTACTTTGTCTGGCCTATTGTGTTTATTCAGCTGACAGCATTTTCAACTGGCTACGTTGGTAAACCGCTTGTAACTGGATATCTGGTCAGCCGTTTCAGCACCAGACTCTTCCCAAAGCTCCATAAAAAGGGACTAACATTTTATCCCTAGCAGAAACACTGACTAAACAAACTGCATTTTATGCTGTAGTCTCTTATTGGTCACCACTTCAACACAACAATATCAAGACCGTCAATTTTGAAACCAATACTTTGCATTTTTAGCACGCATTATCGCATGTGTGAGGTACCATATTTCAAAGTATATGTTTAGTTTACCTTTCTAAAGTCTAAAGGATAAAAGATTGTTACATGTAATACACACTGATTTGTGAGGTTTTTGTTTAAAACCTAATCCCATGTTTTCATTTACTGTCCTGACCAGATGAGGAGTAATTGTGACACGTAAAAACATTACATTTAGTTTGAAAGTGTGTCAGTCAACATCCTGGGGAATTCCCACAAGTCCACAGTTCTTTGTTATAAGACTTCGTATTCACAAATTGCATGTGCTAGTAATTATACATTGATAAACAAAATACAGGTTCCTGTCGATTTCAACAAGTTGTGCATTGAAGGATGTTCATTTGGGAAAATGCTGTCAGAAAATATAAGTTTATGCTGTTCAGTATCGAAAATTTCACTCAAAAGGTGATGATAAAAACAACAACAATAAAAATGAAAGCTGAGAAAGTGATTCATGTTTTTAGAACCTGAGTAATCCTGGTGCTGAGCAAAAACTACCCCAAACAAAATTGGTTAAAACATCTCTCTCCCAGTGCTTAAAAATTCCCCAACATTTGTCAAAACGTCAGCATTCGTGAAAAATGCCCCATGGTATTACCCAATTCACTAACAAGTTTTGACCAGCACCAAACTCTACACTACAGTTTTTAATATTCAGGGGGAGCTTAAATGATCACTTTCTCTCCATCATGCATTGTCCATCCATCGTCTGATGTCCATCTGGCGTGAACTTAACGTTTGTTCAAATAAAGTTACCACACCTACATGGAGCACCACAGGGGGCATTACTCTGATACATGTAGCACCCTTAAATTGTTTTGAATAATTTAAAAAACATCTTATCCAGAACCATAAATCAGAATCTTTTGATATTTGGTATACAACATCTTTTGGGGGAGCAGATCAAATTTGTTCAAATCGAGTCCCTGGGTTTATATTAGGGCTCCCTATCTATGGGAACCCGAATTTTAACTTGGTGCAATATGGGGGAATTTCTTTGAAAAAGTTTTTAATATTCAGGGGGAGCTTAAATGATCACTTTCTCTCCGTCATGCGTTGTCCATCCATCGTCTGATGTCCATCTGGCGTGAACTTAATGTTTGTTCAAATAAACTTACCAGAACTACATGGAGCACCACAAGGGGCATTACTCTGATACATGCTGCACCCTTAAATTGTTTTGAATAATTTAAAAAACATCTTATCCAGAACTATAAATCAGAATCTTTCGATATTCGGTATACAACATCTCTAGGGGGAGCAGATTCAAATTTGTTCAAATCGAGTCCCTGGGTTTATATTAGGGCTCCCTATGGGAACCCGAATTTTAACTTGGTGCAATATGAGGGAATTTCTTTGAAAATCTTCTCCAGAACGATCAATTAGAATCTTTTGATATTTGTCATACAACATCTCTATGGGCTGACTGGACTGCTGCAATAAGGTAGGGTTAGGCCCCACAAAGTAATCTTCTGTTTCTTAGGCCATTTTTGCCAAGTGGCAGGCAGGACTTTTTTCATTCTTCATTTTTGTAATTATTTAAGTGCATACATGTATTCATGGTTTGTTTTATGATTTAGGCCTCATAATCTACAGAATAGCATAGGTGGTGGTGTATTTCGTCCCTTGAGTGCAAGGTTTTGCAATGCAAAACCCTTGTTGAACTGAAGGGACAAATTTGTCAATTTGATTAACTTGGCTAAAATATCAGACATTAGCCATTTAATTTTTATTTTTAAGCAGTTTGCATTGGTTATAAAAAGTGAGCACATGACTTCCAAAAGGACCATGTGTTGGAGAGGGCCCGAGAAACAGATTTTTTTAGGCCTCATTGGTATAAAATTTCTGGCCACTTACGTCACCATTATTTTACTAAATATTTGGCAACAAGCACAGCTATTGTGGATTAAAAACAATCCAGTTCCTGTCTTTATATTTTCTGTGTGAGGCAAGGTGTACAGTTGAAACTAGAAGTCCTGTCACCAGTAGTGCGCTTATCTAGGCTTAATTGCGCGTTGGAATTGCGCGCAATTGCCATATTGAACGGCATCCAAAGCACGGCAGGTTTGCCTGGTTATTCATAGCAAACGCATGCAATGTTTCTGCCAATTGACCTCCGGGTTACCCGGAGGTCCATTGGCTGAAACATTGCTTATGCACAGGCCATATATACAGAATTTGATAGCTTCACTTGGGCCATAACGTGTACATTAACGCGCATATCAACGTGTTATTTGTGCGCATTTCATGACAGGACTTTTAGTTTTAACTGTAGGTGCAATCAGGAAATAAAATAAACGTGTATCCTCTTGGTAGGTATGTGAAAAATATCTTAGTTTTTAAAGCAATGGCCTAACGTTTATATTGGTGTCAGGATGTTCAGATTTGATAATCTCTCTGAACACAAAAAAAGCCAGATTTTGGTGAAAATAGGATTACAGAATAGCAGTTAGTGTCTGGGTCACAAGGCCAACTTTTAGCCACACCACTGAAAGACTGTCATCTCCAGGTACAGTTTTTTGAAGGCCAACAATGTTATAGTGAAGTAGGAAAACTCACGAGAATGGGGTGTGAGCATCATTATTAAATTATTTGCACGAACATATATTCATTATGGATTATTCTAACCAGAATCATAGTGAACGATGAACTGTTTGCCTTGATTTTATTTGGGGTAACCGAAGGCAGACAGAAATTTTGTTCCCCCCAAATGTCATGCCCTAATTTTAGTTTGCTTTGTTGACCCTAGTAAATATACAACTGTTTCTATAACCAGAGAAAATGGCTTGCTGACATGTGCAGACAAGCAGGTTCATTTATTACAACATTGAACAAGTTAATAGACACATTTGAAGCAAGTCAAGTATGTGTTAGTTATAACAAGTTGTAGTAGGTTTAATTTCAATATTTCAGGGACAGCAACAGTCTGGTGGAGGTGGCGGAGGCCAAGGTGGTGATAAGAAGGATGATAAGGTAATTTGCAGATGTTTCTTTTTGTGCCAGTCTTAACCTGTTAGCAGGTTATACCCCATTCATACCATGTTCGCTTATGTAAGTACCTGTGAAAAGCCTGTATGTTAAGCTTTAGCTTTTAACCCCACTTCTGGGGCAGGGTGATGTTGCGGTAACCGTTTCTCGTAAGATCACTGAAGTTTAGGAACGTCCAGCTCGTTAGTCCTTGGAAGGGTGACCATCTGAGCGATTGGTTTGGACACCCGCATTGTGTCCTTGTGCAAAGCACTTTACCCCGATTGCCCACATGGGGGCACGATGGTGCTGTGTATTAAGGTGGATTGCACGTCGATGGTATGCATTTCTTCCACCAATCTAACCCTGCCTGTGCTGCAGTGCAGAGTTGCAATGTTGGGGAGCTGGCACCTGCTTATCGTTGCTCGGTGGTTCTCTCTGGGTACTCCAGCTTCCTCCACCCATAAAACTGTCACCAACACGCTATGACCTTGGCTGTTAAAGTGTTGTTAAACCGTAATAAATAAATAAATAAATAACCCACTACTGATGTAAAGCTTCTACTGCAGTTAAATAATTTTTACACGTAGAGTAGAAAGTTCATCCAAATTGACCTTTAACATGACACAATTTGTCAATTTTGATACATTCACACTTCACGATGTTTCATTCAAACATACGATGTTTTGCAGTACTGTCTACTATGTGAAATGACTTATTTAGTTTAAAATACCTACAATTAAATATTTAAAATAAAATTTTAGAATTGTTTATAATTTGACTGAAAAAGCAGGGCAAATTCATTCAGCTTTGATGATGTGTCTAGCTGTCAATCAAGCATTCACGTGCAGCCGGTAGTTCTGCCCACTGGTGCAGATGTAAACAAAACAAACCCGCATGTTTTGCTAAAGTGTTGTTTTTTCTCCATTTTAAGTGACAAAGTCGATTATTTATTAACAGCATGGTATAAATAAACAGGCTTGTCATTTTGAGACGGGCAATCGTCCCGGGCCACAGTCACCTGCCCGAGTTCAAAATTCTGTGAACGTTAAATGTCACCTAACCCCGATTTCTGCAGCCCATTCAGTCAAAGGCACCTCAAAATCAGTCGCCTCAAATGGCAATATTTTTATACTGTACCAATGACCCAGACATAGCTGGTGCTAACTCTTAAAATATAGGGCCAAACACAAATTTTGCCCCCCAATCCCCAAAATTTGCATCTAAAACTAAAGAAAACATGTCCTGAAAGGCCCTCCACACTTCGCCCCTACTGCGCATGCGCAGTGTCAAGGACGTTCCGAAATTGGCGCCATTTATCATTCTAAGTTTGGCCCTTCATCAGTTAACATCTGACTGATCTTTGTGCTTTTAAATCTCAGTTTAAATGATGCCAGATACATAAATATTAGTGAAATGGTGATTCTAAGGAGGATAGAAAAGGAGGAGAGGAAAAGAATGTGTGACAGAATATTATCAGGGCTGTAACTTAAAATTTTTTAATGAAATTATGTTAAGTTACCTATTTTCAAGGCAGCAGCCATTTTGTTGTCATTCTGATTATTTAGTTACACTGTTTTTTCAAGTGTTTTTCCTCTCTCCCTGTCCTTTAAGTCCCCCTTGCTATTCTCCCATGCTTTTGGCATAATTTCTGTAATTATTATTACTAAAATTTCTTGGGAGTTTTAGCTGAATAACAGAATGAATTCTGTTCTTTCCCCATGTTTACGTCTTCACCTACGGGTGGTTAGGCGTTGTGTTCTGCATCTACCATCTGATGTTCTGCAGTTTCTTCCCTGGAAGTCTCTGTTTTGCATCAGATGGTGTATTTTTGGTAACTGATTTCGGGCCTGGGTGCCTGGAGTCTTATTTTAGTGTTTTTACACTCATTGTTTACATTTACAACAGCCCTCTGTGTGAGGGGGGGATTTCTAAATAATAATATCTTTATGTTATTTTAATCATAACTAGATACATTATTATTGTTCGTAAGTGTTGAATAAATTGTTTAAAATATTTTTAAAATTTTTGTCCACACTTAGGCTTGGGATCCATTGGGGCTCAACGTTACTTTTCAGAAACTTGGGCTGTTCTGAAAAAATATTTTTTCAAAATATTTTGATTTCAATTATTTTTTCTATATTAATGGATCATATTATTATTATGTATTTTGATTGCCAGGGGTTAGTGCGAGTACCAGGACTTGTTTTCTTTTCACATTGAAAGGATATTGATCAATTGTTTTAAGAGGAAGTCTTCCTCTGACCTTATTATCATTCTATATGTGGTCAGTGTACTCGCATTAACTCCTGTTCTGTATCGTATGATTTCGATGACAATATGGGAAGCGTATGTCACGGTATGTTGTTGGGGATTTGGACACTCCGGTCCTTTCCCTGCAGGGTCACTCTACTTTATCAATTTCTATTTCAGACGATCAAGATTAGGGTGATGTATCTGTGATGTCTTCCAACAGTGTGCCTCCGTCGTCACAATTAATGAAGGGCTAGCGGAAAAGTGCTCATGTAATACGCCAATTGCCTAAGAGGACCCTAGTAGGTTCGACGGCCTTTGACGTCCGCTAGCTCGCCCGGTGTAGCGTCCATTCACCGAATGGTTCGGCAGCCGGGTTCGTCCGTTGCGGTCTAGAAGGAATTTTGGGGTGATGCGAGCACTATAAAATTAACTTAATGCACACCCAGTGACGGCGGATCGGAGGGAGAACGGAGGAAGCCTTTTAGTCCGGTTCATAGCTCGTTCCGGTCCATCCGGACGGCAAGCGAGAGAGGCCCCTCTCTCGTTCAACAACATCTGGCCCCAGATGTTGTGGTACAAATGTGTCGTTAGCGGAGCATACGTCCGTCGCTCGGGACGCTCCGTTGTATAGGCAGTCCGCTGAGACTGCTAAGGCTTCCTCTTCTCGTCAGCGCACACGACCGCACCTTGGCTGCGTGACCGCCGATATATATTACCAGCTTCGCCGATCAAGGATTCTTCGGCGACCAGGTCACACCATCCGGCAGCCAGGGATTCGAGACCGATGGACTCCGGACGTTCGCATAGGAAAAGTATGCGGGAGCCATCTGATGCGGAACTGCCCTCGGCGAAGCAGCGATAGACTGCGCCTTCGCAGGTCTCGACGCCGGACATTCTTGTGCACATAGCACAGCTTATCGCAGCATCCCAGCAGCCGATAGAAACGGTGTCGGATCGAGAATTATCCGACAGCGCTGGGTCGGTAGCCGGGGACTCGAGGCCTGCAGACTCCGGACGTTCGCATAGGAAGTGTGCGGGAGTCAACGTACACGGAGCTTCCAGCGGCAATGCATCGTAAGTCCGCTACTGCACAGGCCTCGGGAACGGACGTGCTTTCCTTAATAGCACAGTTTATCGCAGCATCCCAGCATCAACTGAATCTGTCGCATATATTTTATCCGACGATGCTGGGTCGGGACGCTCCGCGGAAGCGGGTACGGACGTCCGAAAGTTTCATCCGGTCCGACGGGATACCGAAAGGGATTCGGTGGATTTCAAGCTTTCCCTTTCGGAACAACATATGCTGCGATGCCGGATAAGAAACTGATAGCGTCGGTGGACTTAGAAATTTTTGGTTCGGTTCAGGGACATCGTCCCTCAGTTCCGACATAGTCCAATAATGTCACACAAACTTTCGAATTATTGAACGACGCTATATATATTATTATTTTATGCTTGCTATCCAAGCATTTCTGGTTTCTTGTTCGAAGAGTTATGGAGATGTCTTTCAAAAGTGTGCCTCTGTCGTCATAGTTAATGAAGAGTTAGCGGCAATAAGTGCTCATGGAATATGTCTATCGCTTATGGAGTGACATTCGCTAGCTCACCCGGTGTAGCGTACATTCATCGAATGGTTCGGCTGCCGGGTTCGTCCGTTGCGGTCTAGGAAGGAGATTTGGGTGATGCGAGCACTTTAATTACTTTAGTACTCACCCAGTGACGGCAGATTGAGGACAGATCGGAGGAAGCCAACAACATAGGGGACCGCATGTTGTGGTTCAGATATTTTACATTCGGAGCATATGTCCGTTGCTCGGGACGCTCCGTTATATTGACAGTCCGAGAGACTGTCTTTAATGCTTCCTCATCCTCACAGCAGGGCACACGACCGCACATTGGCTACGTGACCTCGAGTATCCGATCAGTTTCGGCATTCAGTGATTCCACAGCGAATAGGTCGCGCCATCCGGTAGCCAAGGGACACGAGGCCTATACACTCCGTTCGCTCGCATATTGGAAGTATGCACGGGGTAACGATCTCGGAGCTTCCTGCGGCAATGCATCGTAAGACCGCTGCTCCTCAGGCCTCAGTGACGGACGTTCTATCCGAGTTAGCACAGTTGTTTCGCAGCATCCCAGCAATTGTCGGTTTCTCGGTCGAATCAGGAATTATCCGACGGCGCTGGGTCGGTGCGGTCTGCGGTTGCATCAAGCTACGGACGACCGAACGCTTTATAGGGTCCGACAGGATGGCGAAAGGGATTCGAAAGATTTCGAGTTTTCCCTTTAGTAGTATCGGAAGATGCCTTTCATATCTTATGGCATTTCTTCCAGTGATTATTTTTCGGACCTCATTGCTGCGATCTTGGATAAGAGACTTATAGCGTCATTGGACTCGGATTTTTCGATCGGTACAGGGACTTTGTCCCTGACTTACCGACGCAGTCCAATATTGTCATTACAACATGTGTTTTATTTTTCGACGCTATATATTTTTATATATATATACAAGCCTGCTACTAAGCATGATAGTTTAGTTTCTTGTCCGCGTGGCTCATTTCTGCCATTTTATCTTTTTTACATAGTTTATTTTGGCAGAGCAGGGCATACCGAGAGTTCATATGCGTCTAGACGGTGTGATTAAAGACTGCATATATTCTTTTTCGCCGTTTATGTCTTTTCCAATTTCAGTGTTGGGAACGACATTATGTATAGTAGACTTAACTTAGACGCTTTATTATACGTAATCCGCCTTACTGAGGCGTTATCATTACGTCTTCAAGAAAAGATTTACGGGATATTATTCTCAATGTAATTTCTTTTGAGGGCAGTAGTTTGTTCACGTATAACTCCGCCCTTCAGTGGCTGATTGGAGTTGGTTAGACGTGATGCAGCCCTAGCTACATCCACGCGTGGATAGTAGGTTAAGAACTCTCTCAGAGTCGCTTCGTTCTCGGAGGAGCTTCTCTTCGCCGGCAACTTTCCGGCAATCCATGAATTGCTTGATTTATACATTCTCTTGTCTATCTAGTGTTACAAGAGATTCAGACTGGGGCAAACATTCGGTGGTTGACTCAGAGAGTGCCGCCGCAGTTGCCGGACCCGAGTGTGGCTGTTATGACGGTTGCCAGTCAAACAGATTGGGATATATACTGATCCCTACGGATTCGAAGTGCCAGGGTCTTTGGGTTCCGCAGTCTTTTAGCTATCAGTTTAACTTCCGCGGAATAATGTTTTTTAGGCTTGCTTTATGTCATTGCATGAACATTATTCAGAAACGCATGCCCAAATTCCTGTCCTTTAATTCGACAGTAGTGGCGTATCTCCGGAACCAGGGAGGCACTCTTTCGTTTCCGTTATTCAATTTAATGGAAAGAATCCGTCTGTTGGTTATAGTACACCAAGTTCAGTTTTGGTCCGTCATATTCTGGGTCGTCTGATTGTTTTATCGCACTCCCGTTCTCTTACGGGTCGCTTGTTGCTGTCAGAATGGACTCTCAACAAACAAGTATTCAATCAGATTTGCTATCTATGGGAGCGCCCAATGATGTTTTATTTATGACACAGCTTGCTAATCAATTGCAGACGTATGTGTTGGCTTGTCCAGATCTCTGAGCTAATACTGTTAACGCTCTATTGATCTATAGGACGGAATGATAGGATACGCGTATCCTCCGGCGCTGTTGTTTTAGCAGGTATTGCTAAGATAAACAACCACAATACATTTCTGTTGATAGCATCTCTATCTTCACAGAGATCATGAGTAATTTACTCTCTTGTCTACTGTGGATCTTAACGTGAAATCTTCCTCTATGTGAGGATCTTTTTTCACTGGGTAAATCGTGTCATCTTTATCACAACCAGCAAGGTCGCAACCTTCATGTATTCCGTTGTGTGGTCCGTATTGCATTGTAAGCACTGTACTGGACGAGCTTTGGACGCGATTTCTTACTATAGGAGATCCTCTTCTTCGCTATTCTATGCGACTAAAGTGGAGGCTCTTCCGTCGTGGTGTAGGGATCATTATGTTCATATGGTTGATCCCTCCATACTACTCATTGCTATTTTTTAGTATACTTGTTTCACAAGATCTACTGCAGCCTGTTGTTATTTAGGTTATAGGTTTATGTTACCTCATACCTATGCACTCTACGATAGTTTACAATTGAGTCTTTTGTCTCTTTATCTAAGTCAGTTAGTAACTTTTTGATAAATAGACTTAGAATCTTTAGATTAAATTCCTATACGGATTTTAACTTCAGGTTCTTATTTAGCTAAGTAATCATTTGAGCCTCTGGAAACAGTAGTTTTCAAATTCTGACCTTTTAGACAGTAATTCTGTTGGTTTCTCTTTTACTGTAGAGTCAGTGAGTTTCATGCACTATCGATGGATGATTTTCACTTTCATAGTTTCGGAATCAATACTTCCGTTACTATTTAGGTTGGATTGTTGCATAAGAGTTAGGCTCCTATTTTCCGGAACCTATTATTTTAAGGTCCTTCCGTCTTCGTATGGGCATAGGCCTTTACTCTTTCTGGGTACAGTTTATGTATTTATAAACAGATATCTGTTTATTACAAGGGCGTAAGCTTCTTCTGTCTTTGATGTCTAGTAGAAGGACGTTACGCTCCATTTTATTGTTAATGGATTCTATTAACTAGCGTACTGCTTATGGTATATCATTGGCTTAGCAGTTGTGCTTAAGATTTCGGCTGATGAAGTAAGAGTTCTTCTACTTCTTGGGCTTACATTAATAGTGTTGCTATTATAGATTTTTGAAGGCTGCTCATTGCGCTCAGCCATCCATTCATGAATTTTATCTCAGAAATATCGAGTCCATTTCTGGAGGCCTCTATTGTTAGGTCTATTATCTACTGCTCAGAATGTCATTCACTTAACAGTTGCTACTATAGCTAGGTAGGCTGTCTGTTTCGGCAGTGTCTCCGTTCGGCTGCCCTCTTCGCTCTGGGCTATTTGACCCAGGGCAAGAAAAAGGGGGGGGGGGGGGGAGGGTGTTCCCTTGGGTCACCTGTTTTTACTATTATGAAAACAAGGGGATACCTCCTCCGGAGTTAGTAATTCTGAGCTGTTATTGGGATGGTTGTTTAGTGAGAAGTTTAAGTTTATAAAATTCATTCAAGTCTTAGTTTTTAAAGTATAGCTTTTGAATATTGCATATGTCAACGGACATGATTATGCAATTCTCACACACTTTTAGGAGTATAAGAGTCTCTATTCTCTAGACTTACTTTATTATTGGCTTACTTTAAAAATTATTAGTATAAGGATTATTGGATATTAATAGAGTACATGGATGTATGAAGCTCAATTTTTGGAAGGTGTTGTATCTTTCTAATTTATCATAAATAAGAAAGATACATGTAAGGCCTATTACTTCTTTTCCCTACAGGGGATGACTCTATTTTATTTTATTGAGCGTATTCCATTTTGCTCTATGTCCTTGGCCCTCCAGCCTTTTTACTATTCAGCTATGTCTGGGTCATTGGTACAGTATAAAAATGTTAAAAAATTTATAGTAATTTATATATTTTTTATACTTACCAATGACCCAGACGGGGATGGCCCTCCCAGGAGTTGGGAACTCTTGCCTTCCCGCTGAGTACATAGCGCTTACCAGGCACTGGTTATTAGAATGATAAATGGCGCCAATTTCGGAACGTCCTTGACACTGCGCATGCGCAGTAGGGGCGAAGTGTGGAGGGCCTTTCAGGACATGTTTTCTTTAGTTTTAGATGCAAATTTTGGGGATTGGGGGGCAAAATTTGTGTTTGGCCCTATATTTTAAGAGTTAGCACCAGCTATGTCTGGGTCATTGGTAAGTATAAAAAATATATAAATTACTATAAATTTTTTAACTTTCGCGGATTGAAGGAGGTACATGTAACAAAAGCGCAGTTTGTGAAGTTTGTAGTGTGTTGTCAGCGCAGTCACCCAGAGACAGTAAGTAACTTTCCAAATATACATTATGCTATGACGTACATCATAATTATACAAACCATGTACAATGTACCTTAAAATGATATTAGTTGTCTACCCAGCAGGCTGAAACAAAATGGCCCCCGCAAATCATAAATAACTCTTCTGGGGTCATTTTAGGTGAACCCAAAATGACCCTCCTGTGATGATTTGAGGTGAACCATAATGGCCCTCCTGCAATTTTCAAAATGACAGGCCTGAATAAAACAAATAGGTACTAGGGCCAGTAATCAGATTTAAACCACTCGTAGAATAAGGGTTTTAACCACTCACCAAGCCGAGTGGTTAAAATCCTTATCCTACTCGTGGTTTAAATCTGATTACCAGCCCTAGAACCTGTTTATAAGTAACATGGTGGTCACCTGTAGGAAAAAAGTGTTGTGATGCTTTTTCATCTTTTCTCTTTTTATTATGCCAGCCATGCTTTTTACATCTTAATAGAATTTCTGCCAAAATAAATAGCTTTGACGAGATAGCATGTTGTTGCAATTTATTTTGGTGGAAATTCTGTTAAGTTGTTAACGGCATGCTACTCTATTCATAGTTTGATGCGGCGTGCACCCTTTGAGTCAAATTAGTCCAGAAAGATTGTTATGTTCAGTTGGCTAAACAAGTGGGATTAGGGATTTAACCCTTTGGATCCTGATCGTATATTCCATTCCAGTTCAGAGCCATGAATTGGTAAAGTGTTTTAGTTATTGGGGGAAGACCAGTCAAGGCTGCAAGTTCAAAATATTGATTAGTCTACCACAAAAATTCACTGAGCAACTACCTAAGTTATGGATTCAGGTTGTATCATGATTCATGTCCAGAAAAGTGACCTTTCAGGTTCAAAGAGTTAATGTATTATTAGCTCACCTGGCCTAAAAGGACTTGTGAGTCTCATCACTTGGCATCCGTCGGTCGTGGTCCGGCGTCCGTAAACTTTTCACATTTTCATCTTCTCTGTAACCGCTGAGCCAGTGTGAACCAAACTTGGCAGGAATGGTCTCTGGGTTACTGTAGAAACCCTATGGGAAATCACATATTTTTATACTGTACCAATGACCCAGACTTAGCTGGTGCTAACTCTAACAAAACCAGGGCCAAACACAAATTTTGCCCCCCAATCCCCAAAATTTGCATCCAAAACAAAAAGAAATCATGTCCTAAAGGACCTCCATACTACGCCTCTACTGCGCATGCGCAGTGACGCAGACGTCCCGAAATTGGCGCCAATTATCATTCTCTGTTTGGCCCTTCATCAGTCAACATCTCACTGATCTTTGTGCTTGTAAATCTCAGTTTAAAGGATGCCAGACACGTAATTTTTGGAGAAAATGTGATTCTAAGGAGGATAGAAGGAGGAGAGGAAAAAGAAGTGACAAAAAATAATCAGGGCTGTACTTAAAATTTTTTGATGAAATTATGTTAAGTTGCTTATTTTCGAGGCATGGGCCTCTTGTTGTCATTCTTGCTAATTGTTGCACTGCTTATTCAGTGTTTCCTCTCCCCTAGCCTTCTAAAGTCCCCCCTTGCAATTCTCCCATGCTTTTGGCATATTTTTGAGAAATTTCATTTCTAAAATTTCCTGGGAGAGTTGCTTGGTTACAGAATGTTTTCTGTTATTTTCCCCATAGTTACGTTTTCACCCATGGGTGTATAACGTTTGTGTTCTGCATCTTCCATCTGATGTTCTGCAGATTCTCCCCTGGGAGTCTCTGTTTTGCATCAGATAGAGTGTAATTGATGACTGATTCCGGGCCAGTTTTTTCAGTGCCTGGAGTCATGTTTTCTGGTGTTTTTACACTGTTTGTTTTCATTGGCAACAGCCTTTTTTGAGGGGGGCTGTTTGCCTTTGCTGTAGTTTATCTCACTATAAGATACATTTATATTATCCGTAAGTGTCTCATTAATTATTTAATATAAATTTAAAATTTTTGACCACACTTTGCCATCGGATCCATCGGGGCTCAACGTTACTTTTCAGCAACTTGGGCTTCGCTGAAAAAATATTTTTTCAAAATTATTTTGTTTTGCAATTGTTTTTTCATTTATTAATGGATCATGTTATTATGTATCTTTGTGTCAGGGGTTTTTGCGAGTCACTAGGACTTATTGTTGTTCTTTCACAATGAAGGGACGTTGTTCAAATTGTAATAGGAAGAAATCTTCCTCTGACTTTCATGATCATTGTATTAATTGTTTTCAGTGTTCTCGCATTAATCCCTTTCCTATATGTGAATATTGGGATGAGAAACATTGGAAACGTGTGTCACAATATGTTGTTTCTGGAGAAAGAGCGATGCCGGCTCTTTCTCCGCAAGGTCACTGTACTCTCTCAGTTTCTATTTCAGAGGAACCAGAACAGGGTGATGTTTCCATGTTATCTTCTACAAGTGTGCGTCCGTCGTCACAAATGAATTCAGAGCTAGCGGCAAAAGTGCTCATGGAGATTAGACAAATGTCGTCCGCTAGCTCGCCCGGTGTAGCGTCCATTCACCGAATGGTTCGGCAGCCGGGTTCGTCCGATGCAGTCCAAGAGGAAATTTTGGGTAATGCGAGCACTATAAACATAATAGATGCACACCCAGTGACGGCGGATAGTAAGCGAGAACGGAGGAAGCCTTTGAGTCCGGTTCCTAGCTCGTCCAGGTCCAGCCGGGCCGCGAGCGAGAGAGGCCCCTCTCTCGTACAACAACATCTGGGACCAGATGTTGTGGTACAAAATGTGTCTTTAGCGGAGCATACGTCCGTCGCTCGGGACGCTCCGTTGTATAAGCAGTCCGCAGAGACTGTTAAGGCTTCCTCTTCTCGTCAGCGCACACGACCGCACCTTGGCTGCATGACCGCCGATATATTACCAGCTTCGCCGATCAAGGATTCTTCGGCGACCAGGTCACACCATCCGGCAGCCAGGGATTCGAGACCGATGGACTCCGGACGTTCGCATAGGAAAAGTATGCGGGAGCCATCTGATGTGGAGCTGCCCTCGGCGAAGCAGCGAAAGACTGCGCCTCCGCAGGTCTCGACGCCGGACATTCTTGTGCAGATAGCACAGCTTATCGCAGCATCCCAGCAGCCGACAGAAACGGTGTCGGATCGAGAATTATCCGACGGCGCTGGGTACGCTCCGCCGAAGCATCGGGGGCGGACGACCGGGAACATCATGAGGTCCAACCGGATGGTGAAAGGGATACGGATGACTTGGAGCTATCCCTTTCGGAACAACATAAAGCTGCCGTGGACTTCATCCGGCACTTTCTCCCTCAAGTTGTTCCGTCGGGCCAGACTGCTGCGCTTCCGGACAAGAGAATTATAGCGTCATTGGACTCTGAATTTTTTGAGCGGTTCAGGGACATCGCTCCCGAGTTTCCGTCGCAGTCCAATAATGTTGCAAGAACATTTGAATTATTGAACGATGCTATATTTAAACTTGCTTCCAGGACGGGGAAAGCAGGTTTCTTGTCCGCTAATACTCTCAACCTGCCTTTCATTAATGCAAGGAATAAATTCGATACGGCAGGACAGGGTATACCGAGAGTTCCTCTGCGTATGGACGACGAGGTGGAAGACTTAGAGCTATCATTACCCTCGTCAGCTTCTATTCCAACCGCGGTGTTGGAAACAGCTATTGCGTCTAACAGAGCCAATTTAGATGCCTTATCTTACGCAGATCACCTTACTAAGGCGTTATCACTGCGCCTTCAGGGGAAAGAGTTTCAGGATATACAATCCTCTTTAAGACTTCTTTCAAGGGCAGTAGCTTATTCCACGTGTAACTCCGCCCTTTCATTGGCAAATCTGGAGTTGGTTAGACGTGACGCAGCCCTAGGTACATCCACACTAGTGGATTCTAAGGTGAAGAACTCTCTTAGAGTCGCTTCGGTCTCAGGAGAACTTCTCTTTGACGGCAAGCTTTCCGCTATTTATCATAAAATTACAAAGAAAGCTAAGGATTCTCTGTTGTTCAAATCTGCTCCTAAGAAGTCGGATACAGCAGACACGAATAAGACAGGCACTTCTGGGTCTAATGCGCCCAAGAGAGGTTCCTATAGAGGTTCCGGTGCGTCCTCTTGGTCTTATTCGAGAGACCGTCAGGATAGCGACTCTCGTTCGGGACGTCCTTCAGGCCGGGACAATCGGTCGGACGCCCCGAGGTCGACGGGGCGAGGTGCGGGTCGTGGAAGACGTGGTTTCTCCTACCGCAGGCCTCGCAGGTCCAGGAGGTGATGGCTTAAACCTCTATCGCGTTCCGGTTGGCGGAAGGTTGTCGAGCTTTTCACAAGAATGGGCGTCGATTACGGACGACCCTTGGGTGAGAGGAGTGACTTCGGAAGGTCTAAAGATATCCTTCAAACGAAAGCCTCCATTAACTCGAAGTCCAAAGTGGACTCATCTTCCGTCAAATCCGCAGAAAAGAGACGCTCTGTTATCAGAGGTGCAGTCTCTTTTAATGAAGAACGCGGTAGAGGTCGTAGAAAACCAGGAATCTCCGGGATTCTACAGCCATCTGTTTCTGGTTCCGAAACCAGACGGCTCGTTCCGTCCAGTCATAGATTTGAGCTGGATAAACAAGCTGATCATCGCTCCGAAGTTTTATATGGAGACGATTCGATCGGTCAGAGCGAGTATTCGTGTGAACGATTATGCAACGAGCATAGATCTCAAGATGCGTACTTTCACGTCATGGTACATCCGACATTCCGAAAGTATCTACGCTTCGCAGTCCTAGGAGTGGTGTATCAATTCCGGGCGATGTGCTTCGGATTGAATCTAGCACCCTGGGCTTTCACTCGGGTAATGAACTCGGTAATGATCTACTTCCGAGCTCATTCGTCTGCGGTAACGTCGGCCTACCTGGACGACATTCTTCAGAGGTACGGCAACGAGTTAACGCTTCAGAACGATGTTCAGAATCTTCTTCTATTGCTCCGACGTCTCGGTTTTATAGTAAACGAGGAGAAGTCGGATCTGGTGCCGTCCAAGTCATTCACTCATCTGGGAATGAGCTTTGAGATGCACAACAATCTCGTTCGTCTGCCGTTAACCAGAGCGAAATTAGTCAGTTGTTACGCTCGCTATTGTCTGCACGCAGACAAAGTCACGGCGAGAGAATTTATGAGACTGATAGGTCTGTGCGGAGCCGCCGCGGATCTCATTCCGATGGGGCGGTTACGTACACGTCCTCTTCAAATTTTCTTGACTCAGAATTGGAGTGTGAAAATTCATTCGCTCGATGTAGACGTTCTCTTGTCAGATCAAGTGAAACAAGAGATTCAGACTTGGGCAAACATTCAGTGGTTAACTCAGGGAGTTCCGCTGCAGTTGCCGGATCCGAGTTTTACCGTTATGACGGATGCCAGTCAAACAGGTTGGGGTGCATCATTAATCCCAATGGATTCGAGATGCCAGGGTCTTTGGGATCCGCAATTCCTGTGCAAGCACATAAACATCAAGGAAATGATGTCAATTTGGCTTGCGTTACGTCACTGGATGGACATTATTCACGATGCTCATGTCCAAATCCTATCCGACAATACGACAGTAGTGGCGTATATAAGGAATCAGGGAGGCACTCATTCAGTTCCGTTGTTCAATCTAATGGAAAGAATCCTTCTGTTTGCGCTAGAACATCACGTTCTTCTTTCGGTCCGTCACATACCGGGTCGTCTGAATGTGCTAGCAGACTCCCTTTCACGAAAGGGTCGCTTGTTGCCGTCGGAGTGGACTCTCAACAAACAAGTATTCAATCAGATTTGCTACCAATGGGAACGGCCAATGATAGACTTATTTGCGACACATCTCAACAATCAGTTGCAGACGTATGTGTCTCCGTGTCCGGATCCAAGAGCATTTGCAGTAGACGCTCTGTCGATCCCTTGGGACGGAATGATAGGATATGCGTATCCTCCAGCACCGTTAATTCAACAAGTATTGCTAAAGATAAAACAATCTCAATGCAAGATTCTGTTGGTAGCATCTCTGTCGCCACAGAGACCGTGGATAAATCTACTCAGGTGTCTGTTGTGGGACCTACCGTGGAAGCTTCCTCCACGGGAGGATCTTCTTTCGCAGGGGAAATTGCGCCAACTCCATCACAACCCGCAAGGTCTCAACCTTCACGTTTTTCCATTGTGCGGTCCTTCTTGCATGGCAAGCACTTTACAGGACGAGCAGTGGACGCGATTTCTAACTGTAGGAGGACCTCCTCTTCGCTAAACTATGTGGCTAAGTGGAAGGTTTTTCGTCGTTGGTGTAGGGATCATTCTGTAGATATATTCGATCCCTCTATACCAGACATTGCAAACTTTCTAGTATACTTGTTTGACGAAATCAAACTGCAGCCTGTTACTATAAAGGGTTATAGATCTATGTTATCTGATACCTATGCACATCATGATAGTTTACAAATTGGATCTAATGTCTCTTTATCGAAGTTGGTTAGAAACTTTTCGATAAATAGACCCAGAACTCTTAGATTAATTCCTAAGTGGAATTTAGCTTGGGTTCTTCTTAAATTGAAGGAAAAGCCATTTGAACCTCTTGGGACAGTAGATTTCAAATTCTTATCTTATAAGACAGCTTTTCTCTTAGCTTTCTCTTCTGCTAGAAGAGTCAGTGAGCTTCATGCACTATCGGTGGATGATTCTCATTATCGTAGTGTTGGGAACACTATCACCTTCACTACTAATGTGGGTTTTTTAGCTAAGAATCAGGCTCCTAATAAATATCCGGAACCTATTGTTATTAAGGCTCTTCCGTCTTCAGATGGGCGTAGGCCTTTACTCTGTCCTGTTAGAGCATTACGTATCTATAAACAGAGATCTCAGTTTATCAGAAAGGGACGGAAACGTTTCTTTCTGTCTTTGATGCCTAATAGAAAGGACATTTCAGTCCATTCTATTGCTAGATGGATTCAGTTAACTATCCGTACTGCTTATGAAGATTTATCTTCTTCTCAGCAGTCTGTGCTTAAGATTTCTGCTCATGAAATAAGAGCTCTTTCTACTTCCTGAGCTTATGCTAATAGTGTTGCTATTACAGATTTAATGAAGGCTGCTTATTGGTCTCAGCCATCCACATTTACAAATTTTTATCTCAGAAATATTGAGTCCATTTCTGGAGACCTGCATTGTTTAGGTCCGTTATCTGTTGCTCAGAATGTCGTCCACTAAACAGTTGCAACTATAGTTATGCAGGCTTTCTGTTCCGGCAGTGACTCCGTTCGGCTGCCCTCTTCGCTCTGGGCTATTTGACCCAGGGCAAGGGGAAGGGGGGGGGGGGGTGTTCCCTTAGGTCACCTGCTTTATAGTGAAAAGCAAGGGAATGCCTCCTCCAAGTCAGTATTTCTGAGTCGCTTCCGGGATGGTTTTAAAGTGTAATATTAATGTTAAAATTCATTCATGTCTTATTTTTAAAGTGTAGCTTGGTGTGAAGCATTTGTATATGTCAAGTGTCAAACGGGCTTTAATATACAATACTCGGACACTTTTAAATGACTATAAAGAGTCTCAATTCTCTGGACTACTTTATTTATTGGCTTGCTTTAAAAATAATTAGTATAAGGGTTATACTGGATGTTAATAGAGAACATGAATGTTATTGTGCTCAATTATTAAGGGTAGTGTATCTTTCTAATTTAATATTAAATAAGAAAGATACATGTAAAGCCTAATACTCCTTTTCTCCTTAAGGGGTTACCTCTTTACTATATAGTTGAGCTTATTGGATTTTCCTCTATGTCCTAGGCCCTCCAGCCTGTTTACTATTCAGCTAAGTCTGGGTCATTGGTACAGTATAAAAATGTTAAAAAATTTATAGTAATTTATATATTTTTTATACTTACCAATGACCCAGACGGGGATGGCCCTCCCTGGAGTTGGGAACTCTTGCCTCCCCGCTGAGTACATAGCGCTGACCAGGCACTGCCAGTAAGAATGATAATTGGCGCCAATTTCGGGATGTCTGCGTCACTGTGCATGTGCCGTAGAGGTGTAGTATGGAGGTCCTTTAGGACATGATTTCTTTTTGTTTTGGATGCAATTTTGGGGATTGGGGGGCAAAATTTGTGTTTGGCCCTGGTTTTGTTAGAGTTAGCACCAGCTAAGTCTGGGTCATTGGTAAGTATAAAAAATATATAAATTACTATAAATTTTTTAACTTTCCTCTTCTTCTCTGGAAGAACCGAGGCGATGTGAAAACAAACCTGGCATGGATAGTCTATGGGAGGTCCTCTATAAATGATCCTCATTTTGTTCCTGTGGGTTGAAAAACATGGTCACCAGAGGCATTCTTTGATTCTAATTGGTGGAGTTTCAAAAATCTTCTCCTCTGAAACTGCCTGGCCAAATATTATGATACTTCACACAAGTGATGACTGGGACACCCTCTACCAATGATCCTCATTTAATGTTGAGTGGGTTGTAAACATGGCCACAATTGTGGCTTATAGTTACTATAGAAACCCTATGGGAAATCCCATTTTCATCTTCTCTGGAACTACTGAGCCGACGTGAACCAAATTTCGCAGGAATGGTCTATGATAGGATGGAAATATGTGGCCACCAGAGGCTATATTCTAATGCTTAACCCAATGCCTCTCCTGTCTGTACTGTCAGAATAATACTTGTTTTTTGAGAATCTGGTAAGGGGTGGTTCCAGTTTTCTCCACTGAGAACTGGGGAAAAAACAAAATATTGTGTATACAGTACAGGTCAAAATAAGCTGTAGCATAACTGCAATAAACTAAGTAAACTGCTGCTGCTGCACTGACAAGATCAGAATCTGACATTTTCTGGAAAGCTGTCAGTGAGAGTGTCAGCTTCTGGTCTTATAAGTGTAGGAAGAGAAAGATACATAGTTTATAGGATTAACCTACACTAGTGTTGTACGGTTTACCGGTTTTATAAGTCGGTTTCGGTTTTGCTTGAAAACCGAAACCGTGTAACTGGTAAATGAGTACGGTTTCGTTTTTTTCCTAAAATGCCGGGAAGAGATGTTTTCATTATTCAGTTTGCACTAACAATGTCTGAAATGTCAAGCTTTGTCAGGAAATAACAGTGTTGTCAATGCACGCCACATTCTGGGTGTAAAGGGGTCACTGCAGCATGTCCAGATCACTCGAGACTGATGTATGACAAGTTGTCAATCACACATCGTTGACATAAAAATAGGTTGTGTTTTCTGTGGGAATGACAAAACAGACAGCCAACACGCCTACATTTCACTGATTACATGAAATACCTTGCGCAATTGTCTTCGTTTTTGAACAGGTTTGTCTGACATATATAGTCAATCAGTTTAATTAAAATTACTTATCTACAATCTGTTGGACAGTGAATAATATCATATCAGAAAAAGGTCTTGGCATTTCATTGTCGTATTCGAAAATAACATTTGTCACGGGTGCCTCACCACTTGTTTCAGATGTAGTCTGTTGCCTCCCTTGATGTGCTTATCCGAGAAGTGGTTTTACTGATTCAGTCTTGGGACGTTCCGTCCCGAGACGATTTGTCCTGAAGGTTTCGGCCCACTAAAAACACGAAACCGCAAGTTCTTATTCTATTTAGTTCAATATATGAAGGCCAAAACGTCTTGAACCGAAACGCCCTGAGGCCGAAATGTCCCAAGACCGAATCGTCCATATCCACGGGAAAAAGGCAAAAAGCTGCATTCCGTAATATTGCTGTCAACGTGCCACCGTTGCATTCCCACACAACTAATTTTAAGGGGGCCAACCAAAGGAACACATCAGCGGTTGAAATAGAAAGTGGAATGGCAAGAGGCAAACGCAAAAAGTTACAATATATAACAGTACACCAGTGAATTTGTGAAATCAATTCCGTTGAGCTAAAACCATTGCTTGCATGGGGGGGGGGGGGGAGGGGTAGATAGACTATAAGTATTTGGTAAAGTGGTTCGTTTTGAAGCCCACCCAGCTACAAACAATATGACTTTCCCATTCCAGGCTGACATGAAATGATTGCTGATAATTTTACTAGGGCGGGTGATGGCACTAGTCACCACTGTGAGTGTGTGTGGGGGGGGGGGGGGGGGGGATACTGAAAAGAGTCCATACATCAGTTCATTGTCAAATATGTTAGGATGGGTGTCGAGGTGACCCACTTGGCAACGCTTGTTATTATGTTATTATTTGCAATGCCTGGTAGGGTCACTTTGCAAGACTGCCCAGAGTCCCACCCAGGAGTGAGCACTGAACAGAGCCCTGGGAAATCGTGAATTAGCTCTTTTCGCACCCATGTGTTAATATCAATTCATCATAGACTCTCTTATGCCTGAACTTAAAGACCAGAGGTGGGGGTGGGGGGGGGGGGGGGGGGGGCATGTGCCTAGAATTGGTGAGTGGTGATATTCTGCAAACACTGTTACATTTTTTCTTTTATATTTTTTTGTTTTTATACACTTAGCACAAATGTCACTGCCAATTAAATCATCATTGAAAATATGACAGTATGGGCATTATATTAACACTACATAGTTTCTTTTGGAAACTGCAGATGTCTTACTATAAAAAACCGAAAACCGACCTATAAACCGAGTTTTTTTTTAAAAAACCGAACCGAAACCGAACCGAAACAAGAAAAATAAAACCGCACAACACTAACCTACACCCCCCTATTTTGACTTGTACTGTAAACAACTTCAGCTGTAAACTAATTTTGTATTCTCTCAAGTTACTGATCAGAGAATACTCATTGATGACAGGTGTTTGGAAAGCATGGAAGTTTGTTTATATTCTGTTCCCATCATGTCCGCTTAGATGACAGTAATTATATATATCTTTTAAGATCTGACAAAATTGGAGTAAAATGTGTTTCCTGTAACCCTTTACCTATCCAAAGCTATTTTGAAAGAGAATACTGTCTGAAAAAATTGTAATATTTTTATACTGTACCAATGACCCAGACTTAGCTGGTGCTAACTCCACAAAAACCAGGGCCAAACACAAATTTTGCCCCCCAATCCCCAAAATTTGCATCCAAAACAAAAAGAAATCATGTCCTAAAGGACCTCCATAGTACGACTCTACTGCGCATGCGCAGTGACGCAGTCGTCCCGAAATTGGCGCCAAATATCATTCTCTGTTTGGCCCTTCATCAGTCAACATCTCACTGATCTTTGTGCTTGTAAATCTCAGTTTAAAGGATGCCAGACATGTAATTCTTGGAGAAAATGTGATTCTAAGGAGGATAGAAGGAGGAGAGGAAAAAAAAGAAGTGGCAAAAAATAATCAGGGCTGTACTTAAAATTTTTTGTTGAAATTATGTTAAGTTGCCTATTTTCGAGGCAAACGCCTCTTGTTGTCATTCTTGCTAATTGTTGCACTGCTTATTCAGTGTTTCCTCTCCCCTAACCTTCTAAAGTCCCCCCTTGCAATTCTCCCATGCTTTTGGCATATTTTTGAGAAGTTTCATTTCTAAAAATTCCCTGGGAGAGTTGCTTGGTTACAGAATGTTTTCTGTTATTTTCCCCATAGTTACGTTTTCACCCATGGGTGTATAACGTTTGTGTTCTGCATCTTCCATCTGATGTTCTGCAGATTCTCCCCTGGGAGTCTCTGTTTTGCATCAGATAGAGTGTAATTGATGACTGATTCCGGGCCAGTTTTTTCAGTGCCTGGAGTCATGTTTTCTTCTGTGTTTACACTGTTTGTTTTCATTGGCAACAGCCTTTTTTGAGGGGGGCTGTTTGCCTTTGAGGTAGTTTATCTCATTATAAGATACATTTATATTATCCGAAAGTGTCTCATTAATTATTTTATATAATTTTAAAATTTTTGACCACACTTTGCCATCGGATCCATCGGGGCTCAACGTTACTTTTCAGCAACTTGGGCTTCTCTGAAAAAATATTTTTTCAAAATTATTTTGTTTTGCAATTGTTTTTTCATTTATTAATGGATCATGTTATTATGTATCTTTGTGTCAGGGGTTTTTGCGAGTAACTAGGACTTATTGTTGTTCTTTCACAATGAAGGGAACTTGTTCAAATTGTAATAGGAAGAAATCTTCCTCTGACTTTCATGATTATTGCATTAATTGTAGTCAGTGTTCTCGCATTAATCCCTGTCCTGTATGTGAACATTGGGATGAGAAACATTGAAAACGTGTGTCACGATATGTTGTTTCTGGAGAAAGAGCGATGCCGGCTCTTTCTCCACAAGGTCACTCTACTCTCTCAGTTTCTATTTCAGAGGAACCAGAACAGGGTGATGTTTCCATGTTATCTTCTTCAAGTGTGCGTCCGTCGTCACAAATAAATACAGAGCTAGCGGCAAAAGTGCTCATGGAGATTAGACAAATGTCGTCCGCTAGCTCGCCCGGTGTAGCGTCCATTCACCGAATGGTTCGGCAGCCGGGTTCGTCCGATGCGGTCCAAGAGGAAATTTTGGGTGATGCGAGCACTATAAAAATAATAGATGCACACCCAGTGACGGCGGATAGTGAACGAGAACGGAGGAAGCCTTTTAGTCCGGTTCCTAGCTCGTCCAGGTCCAGCCGGGCCGCGAGCGAGAGAGGCCCCTCTCTCGTACAACAACATCTGGGACCAGATGTTGTGGTACAAAATGTGTCTTTAGCGGAGCATACGTCCGTCGCTCGGGACGCTCCGTTGTATAAGCAGTCCGCAGAGACTGTTAAGGCTTCCTCTTCTCGCCGGCGCACACGACCGCACCTTGGCTGCGTGACCTCCGATATTTTGCCAGCTTCGCCGATGAAGGATTCTTCGGCGACCAGGTCACACCATCCGGCAGCCAGGGATTCGAGACCGATGGACTCCGGACGTTCGCATAGGAAAAGTATGCGGGAGCCATCTGATGCGGAGCTGCCCTCGGCAAAGCAGCGAAAGACCGCTCCTCCGCAGGTCTCGACGTCGGACATTCTAGTGTAGATAGCACAGCTTATCGCAGCATCCCAGCAGCCGACAGAGACGGTGTCGGATCGAGAATTATCCGACGGCGCTGGGTCGGTACGCTCCGCCGAAGCATCGGGGGCGGACGACCGGGAACATCGGGAGGTCCGACCGGATGGTGAAAGGGATACGGATGAATTGGAGCTATCCCTTTCGGAACAACACAAAGCTGCCGTGGACTTCATCCGGCACTTTCTTCCTCAAGTTGTTCCGTCGGGCCAGACTGCTGCGCTTCCGGACAGGAGAATTATAGCGTCATTGGACTCTGATTTTTTCGAGCGGTTCAGGGACATCGCTCCCGAGTTTCCGTCGCAGTCCAATAATGTTGCAAGAACATTTGAATTATTGAACGACGCTATTTTTAAACTTGCTTCCAGGACGGGGAAACCAGGCTTCTTGTCCGCAAATACTCTCAACCTGCCTTTCATTAATGCAAGGAATAAATTCGATACGGCAGGTCAGGGTATACCGAGAGTTCCTCTGCGTATGGACGACGAGGCGGAAGACTTAGAGCTATCATTACCGTCGTCAGCTTCTATTCCAACCGCAGTGTTGGAAACAGCTATTGCGTCTAACAGAGCCAATTTAGATGCCTTATCTTACGCAGATCACCTTACGAAGGCGTTATCACTGCGCCTTCAAGGGGAAGAGTTTCAGGATATACAATCCTCTTTAAGACTTCTTTCAAGGGCAGTAGCTTATTCCACGTGTAACTCCGCCCTTTCAGTGGCAAATCTGGAGTTGGTTAGACGTGACGCAGCCCTAGCTACATCCACACTAGTGGATTCTAAGGTGAAGAACTCTCTTAGAGTCGCTTCGGTCTCAGGAGATCTTCTCTTTGACGGCAAGCTTTCCGCTATTTATGATAATATTAAAAAGAAAGCTAGTGATTCTCTGTTGTTTAGATCCGCTCCTAAAAGGTCGGATACAGCAGACACGAATAAGGCGGGCACTTCTGGGTCTTATCCGCCCAAGAGAGGTTCCTATAGAGGTTCCGGTGCGTCCTCTAGCTCTTATTCGAGAGACCGTCAGGATAGCGACTCTCGTTCGGGACGTCCTTCAGGCCGGGACAATCGGTCGGACGCCCCGAGGTCGACGAGGCGAGGTGCGGGTCGTGGAAGACGTGGTTTCTCCTACCGCAGGCCTCGCAGATCCAGGAGGTGATGGCTCAAACCTCTATCGCGTTCCGGTTGGCGGAAGGTTGTCGAGTTTTTCTCAAGAGTGGGCGTCGATTACGGACGACCCGTGGGTGAGAGGAGTGACTTCGGAAGGTCTAAAGATATCCTTCAAACGAAAGCCTCCATTAACTCGAAGTCCAAAGTGGACTCATCTTCCGTCAAACCCTCAGAAAAGAGACGCTCTGCTATCAGAGGTGCAGTCTCTTTTAATGAAGAACGCGGTAGAGGTCGTAGAAAACCAGGAATCGCTGGGATTCTACAGCCATCTGTTTCTGGTTCCGAAACCAGACGGCTCGTTCCGTCCAGTCATAGATTTGAGCTGGATAAACAAGCTGATCGTCGCTCCGAAGTTTTATATGGAGACGATTCGATCGGTCAGAGCGAGTATTCGGGTGAACGATTATGCAACGAGCATAGATCTCAAAGATGCGTACTTTCACGTCATGGTACATCCGACATTCCGAAAGTATCTACGCTTCGCAGTCCTAGGAGTGGTGTATCAGTTCCGGGCCATGTGCTTCGGATTGAATCTAGCACCCTGGGCTTTCACTCGGGTAATGAACTCGGTAATGATCTACTTCCGAGCTCATTCGTCTGCGGTAACGTCGGCCTACCTGGACGACATTCTTCAGAGGTACGGCAACGAGTTAACGCTTCAGAACGATGTTCAGAATCTTCTTCTATTGCTCCGACGTCTCGGTTTCATAGTAAACGAGGAGAAGTCGGATCTGGTGCCGTCCAAGTCATTCACTCATCTGGGAATGAGCTTCGAGACGCACAACAATCTCGTTCGTCTGCCGTTAACCAGAGCGAAATTAGTCAGTTGTTACGCTCGCTATTGTCTGAATACAGACAAAGTCACGGCGAGAGAATTTATGAGACTGATAGGTCTGTGCGGAGCCGCCGCGGATCTCATTCCGATGGGACGGCTACGCACACGGCCTCTTCAAATTTTCCTGACTCAGAATTGGAGTGTGAAAATTCATTCGCTCGATGTAGACGTTCTCTTGTCAGATCAAGTGAAACAAGAGATTCAGACTTGGGCAAACATTCAGTGGTTAACTCAAGGAGTTCCGCTGCAGTTGCCGGATCCGAGTTTTACCATTATGACGGATGCCAGTCAAACAGGTTGGGGTGCATCATTAATCCCAACGGATTCGAGATGCCAGGGTCTTTGGGATCCGCAATTCCTGTGCAAGCACATAAACATCAAGGAAATGATGTCAATTTGGCTTGCGTTACGTCACTGGATGGACATTATTCACGATGCTCATGTCCAAATCCTATCCGACAATACGACAGTAGTGGCGTATATACGGAATCAGGGAGGCACTCATTCAGTTCCGTTGTTCAATCTAACGGAAAGAATCCTTCTGTTTGCGTTGGAACATCACGTTCTTCTTTCGGTCCGTCACATACCGGGTCGTCTGAATGTGCTAGCAGACTCCCTTTCACGAAAGGGTCGCTTGTTGCCGTCGGAGTGGACTCTCAACAAACAAGTATTCAATCAGATTTGCTACCAATGGGAACGGCCAATGATAGACTTATTTGCGACACATCTCAACAATCAGTTGCAGACGTATGTGTCCCCGTGTCCGGATCCAAGAGCATTTGCAGTAGACGCTCTATCGATCCCTTGGGACGGAATGATAGGATATGCGTATCCTCCAGCGCCGTTAATTCAACAAGTATTGCTAAAGATAAAACAATCTCAATGCAAGATTCTGTTGGTAGCATCTCTGTCGCCACAGAGACCGTGGATAAATCTACTCAGGTGTCTGTTGTGGGACCTACCGCGGAAGCTCCCTCCACGAGAGGATCTTCTTTGGCAGGGGAAATCGCGCCAACTACATCACAACCCGCAAGGTCTCAACCTTCACGTTTTTCCGTTGTGCGGTCCTTCTTGCATGGCAAGCACTTTACAGGACGAGCAGTGGACGCGATTTCTAACTGTAGGAGGACCTCCTCTTCGCTAAACTATGCGGCTAAGTGGAAGGTTTTCCGTCGTTGGTGTAGGGATCATTCTGTTGATATATTTGATCCCTCTATACCAGACATTGCTAACTTTCTAGTATACTTGTTTGACGAAATCAAACTGCAACCTGTTACTATAAAGGGTTATAGATCTATGTTATCTGATACCTATGCACATCATGATAGTTTACAAATTGGATCTAATGTCTCTTTATCGAAATTGGTTAGAAACTTTTCGATAAATAGACCCAGAACTCTTAGATTAATTCCTAAGTGGAATTTAGCTTGGGTTCTCCTTAAATTGAAGGAAAAGCCATTTGAACCTCTTGGGACAGTAGATTTCAAATTCTTATCTTATAAGACAGCTTTTCTCTTAGCTTTCTCTTCTGCCAGAAGAGTCAGTGAGCTTCATGCACTATCGGTGGATGATTCTCATTATCGTAGTGTTGGGAACACTATCACCTTCACTACTAATGTCGGTTTTTTAGCTAAGAATCAGGCTCCTAATAAATATCCGGAACCTATTGTTATTAAGGCTCTTCCGTCTTCAGACGGGCGTAGGCCTTTACTCTGTCCTGTTAGAGCACTACGTATCTATAAACAGAGATCTCAGTTCATCAGAAAGGGACGGAAACGTTTCTTTCTGTCTTTGATGCCTAATAGAAAGGACATTTCAGTCCATTCTATTGCTAGATGGATTCAGTTAACTATCCGTACTGCGTATGAAGATTTATCTTCTTCTCAGCAGTCTGTGCTTAAGATTTCTGCTCATGAAGTAAGAGCTCTTTCTACTTCCTGGGCTTATGCTAATAGTGTTGCTATTACAGATTTAATGAAGGCTGCTTATTGGTCTCAGCCATCCACATTTACTAATTTTTATCTCAGAAATATTGAGTCCATTTCTGGAGACCTGCATTGTTTAGGTCCGTTATCTGTTGCTCAGAATGTCGTCCACTAAACAGTTGCAACTATAGTTATGCAGGCTTTCTGTTCCGGCAGTGACTCCGTCCGGCTGCCCTCTTCGCTCTGGGCTATTTGACCCAGGGCAAGGGGAAGGGGGGGGGGGGGGGGGGGGGGGGGGGGGTGTTCCCTTAGGTCACCTGCTTTATAGTGAAAAGCAAGGGAATGCCTCCTCCAAGACAGTATTTCTGAGTCGCTTCCGGGATGGTTTTAAAGTGTAATATTAATGTTTAATTTCATTCATGTCTTATTTTTAAAGTGTAGCTCGGTGTGAAGCATTTGTATATGTCAAGTGTCAAACGGGCTTTAATATACAATACTCGGACACTTTTAAATGATTATAAAGAGTCTCAATTCTCTGGACTACTTTATTTATTGGCTTGCTTTAAAAATAATTAGTATAAAGGTTATACTGGATGTTAATAGAGAACATGAATGTTATTGTGCTCAATTATTAAGGGTAGTGTATCTTTCTAATTTAAATATTAAATAAGAAAGATACATGTAAAGCCTAATACTCCTTTTCTCCTTAAGGGGTTACCTCTTTATTTTATAATTGAGCTTATTGGATTTTCCTCTATGTCCTAGGCCCTCCAGCCTGTTTACTATTCAGCTAAGTCTGGGTCATTGGTACAGTATAAAAATGTTAAAAAATTTATAGTAATTTATATATTTTTTATACTTACCAATGACCCAGACGGGGATGGCCCTCCCTGAGTTGGGAACTCTTGCCTCCCCGCTGAGTACATAGCGCTGACCAGGCACTGCCAGTAAGAATGATATTTGGCGCCAATTTCGGGACGACTGCGTCACTGCGCATGCGCAGTAGAGTCGTACTATGGAGGTCCTTTAGGACATGATTTCTTTTTGTTTTGGATGCAAATTTTGGGGATTGGGGGGCAAAATTTGTGTTTGGCCCTGGTTTTTGTGGAGTTAGCACCAGCTAAGTCTGGGTCATTGGTAAGTATAAAAAATATATAAATTACTATAAATTTTTTAACTTTTAAAATATTTAACTTTTTTTTACTGATTTTTTTTGTTGAAACAGAATTCATAAATGTGAGCATTTTCAAGAAAATCTTCTTTGAAACTAGAAGTCCAAATTGTTTGAAAACATAATGTGACTGATGACTGTAACCCCCTCTACCAATGATCCTCATTTAATAGTTACTATAAAAACCCCATAGGAAATCACATTTTCATCATCTTCACTGAAAGTACTGAGCCAATGTGAACCAGACTTGGCTGGCATGGTCTATGAGAGGCTCTCTACAGCTGTTACTCATTTTATTCCTGATGCGTGAAAAAACGTGGCCGCCAGAAGCATTCTTTGATTCTGATTGGTCAATTTTGAAAACTCTTCTCCTCTGGAACCACATGGCCAAATGTTTTGAGATTTTGCATGGTTGATGACTGGGACACCCTCTACCAACGTTCCGCATTTAATGTTGATCGTTTTTGATCGTTTTGCAAACATAGCCACAATTGCAGTATATAGTTATTATAGAAAAACCCTATGGGAAATCACATTTTCATCTTCTCTTTGGAATTACTAAGCCAATGTGAACCAGAACATTGCAAGAATAGTCTATAGGAGGCCCTCTACAAACGATCCTCTATTTGTTTCTGTTGATTGGAAAATATGGTCACCAGAGACATTCTATGATACTGTTTGGTGGAATCAAATGTTTTGAAACTTCTTGTCATTGAAGCCTGGGACACCTTCTACCAATGATCCTCATGTAATGTTGATATAATGTTCAAACATGGCCACAATTGCAGCTCATAGTTACCATGGAAAGCCTATGGGAAATCACATTTTATATATAGTTCCAGGTGAGCGATTACAGACTCTGTAGAGCTTCTAGTTTTATTGTAACCTGCAGTTCGTACGTGTGTTTCAGAACTGAACTATTTATTTATTAAGGTTTAACAACACATTAACAGCCAAGGTCATATTGCGTCAGTGACAGTTTTATAGGGGGAGGAGGCCGGAGTACCTGGAGAGAACCACCGAGCAATGACGAGCAGCTGCCAGCTCCCCAAAATTGGAACTCCGCACTGCAGCACAATCAGGGTTAGATTGGTTGAAGACATGCGCCCCATCGATGTGCAGTACACCTTAGTATACGGCGCCATCATGCTCCCTTGTGGACAGTCAGGGTAAAGTGCCTTGCCCAAGGACACAACACAGGAGTCCAAATTGATCGCTCAGACAGACACCCATTCAAGGACTAACCTGGCTCGACATTTCTTAACTTCGGTGATCTGACGAGAACTGGTTACAGCAATGCCACCGCATGCCCCACAACTGAACTTACCCCCATATAACATAAACAATATAGGGATGGGAGATATGGGTTGTGTCCCCATTCGATAAGTATCCTGGTACAAGAGTCGCTATATGAATATGTATCAAGATAAATCCCTATCCCAGATCACCACATTTGATTTTTTGGAATTTCACCCCCAAAAATAATTCTGAACAAATTTTATCAAACAGAAAGTCAGTAAGCACGCATGAATGCAGAGGGCAGACTTGTGTGTAACATCATCACATTACATCAATGCCTGCCCAACAGCTTGAAATCAGTAAAAGTCAAATAAAAGCGTTGAATTTAGCAAACACTTGTTTCCAAGAAAATCAAATTCTTTGTCCTTTGGATGTAAGATAGTTATAGGTTGCTATCATATATCAAAGATATACCTATACTTGATACAAAACAAATATTATATGAGAATAAATTGTAGGTTATTAATTATGTGAACTCAAAAATGGACAAGAATAAATGCAATCATTTAAATGATGGAAGACAAGTGCTTTTTCAAACTTTAGATGTTTTTCAGAAATGGGAGTCTGCAGGATAGTGGAACTACAACACTCTACTGTTTCGTTGCTGTGCATCTCTCATTTCTTCACCTTGACAGTTGATTCTAGCCAAGTCTTGGTTGCATGTATAGGCAGCTAAGACATGCCTAGAAATAACTGCAAAGCCACAGTATGAGTAGACTGTCAATGTGGAAATTAGAGATGGGCGGTAGTACCGAAAAAGTAATCGGTACCAGGTTCTTATTTTTAGTACCGAGTACCGACCGAATCCTGAGAAAGAACCGAGTACTTTTCAACCTTGTTTTATTCAGCTTGCAAAGTCAATTTTAACACACGAAATCACCAAATCTTGTTATGATTTGCGGGTTTGTATCGGGTTTTGCATGTCTGAATGAAGTTTCCTATGTTAGCTGTTCTCGCCAGACAATATCTATCTATTCCAGCAACGTCGGTCCCATCAGAGAGGATATTCAGCAAAGCTGGGCTTGTAATCTCTGATAGATGTCGATTGAAGCCAGGTCATGCCGAACAGCTAGTTTTCTTAAATCACAAATTAAGTCAGTGAAACCATTCTATCTACCTTTATAACTTTCACATGACAGTACACACCAAGTGATTTGGTACTTTGTCACTATGTAGGTGAACATCCAAGTATAATGTTTCCCTTAAATTCCTTTAGCCAAGGAGACACCCGAGGACTGCGTGGTGGCAAATCAGAAGGTCAGACTATGCCATGGAACACCGGGTACTCTACGCAGTCAATAATCTTCTAATTTCCAACATAGTCCTCAAGTGTCTACTTGGCCAAAGGAACAAAGTCAACAAACATAATGTAGAACCGACGTGGTGGCACAGTACCACAGTACAAGTACTACAACGTAACAACATACATAGATTGATTTGATGTGGTTACCACATCAAATCAATCTATGTATGTTGTTATGTTGTACTTAGTCATGTGCAAACAAGTATTATTCTAGTCATTCCATGGCTCTGCAGAGTGCAGACTACCAAAGTAACCAAACTAGTCCAGACTCAGGACTCATCTATTTCAGGCATTTGTTGTTTTTCATTTTTTTTTATTTCAACAATAACTGAACAATTGACAATTTGAAGTTGTTTTTCTCCTTTTGTTTTTTTTTCTCAAATAAAAGGAATTTTTTTGAAAATTATTGTTGGCAGTCAAATTTCCATTGTGTTAGTAATTACCTATGTCTATCACTTGCAATCTGACCCTTTGTAGCTTAAATAATCACTGCTACTGCAGGCCTCAATATTTCAAAAATCATGGGAAATCATATTTCGTTTCCGTCATTTTGCATCATGGGAAACGATCGATAACGATTTTCCCGTTCTGTCGACAAGGGTGTAAAAATACAGCAAAAGTCTCGCCCTGTAGAACTAATACTAACATGCTTTAAATGCACTTGAGCGCCCTGATTTTCTATGCGACTCATTTTTTGTTTTTGTCACTCGAGCTTTCAACTACATTTCTTTCGTTTTAACAAAAAGAATAAATTTTGCCACGGTTAAGTGACTGGCGCGGGGGACGTTTTAAGGCTGGAACCCCAAACCAGCAATCCGCCAGAGAGACTGCAATACTGGCGTCTTAAACTTCGCTTGAAGCAAAATAGTTGTTCTGTTGTTATGACTTGTCAGCTTAACGACACTGCAATGGTGACCAGCCGAGCGTGATCTTAAAGGCTTTAATGACCAAAAGTCAATAAAAAATTGAAAAGATTCGAGATATCAAAGTCTGAGATTATCACTTATAATATATTATTTAAAATCAGCCATGGAACGATGCA